>CP126890.1:285675000-287090000 GCA_030440675.1 Furcifer pardalis
ATAATTAAAATGATAAATGCTAGATGACTGAAAACAGGATCCAGACATTGTTGCTGTTGTTCAGTTGCACAGTTGAGTCCAACCATTTGCGACCCCATGGACCACAGCACTCCTCTGTCACCTCCCATCTGCCCAGATCCAAGTCCACCATTCAAAGGATGCTGTTGATTGGTATTGCCTTGTGTTGTAACAGTAGAGCTAACTGTCTCAATATTTGGTTTGCCTTACTGCGCCATATGTTGATCTCTTCATCCATTTTGCTATCTTCAGTAAATGTTGTTCCTAGGTCTTTGAACTCTGCCACTTGCTTTATACTTGTTCCCTCTATTGCAATATTTAGGGTTGTTTTCATTATATTTTCATTAACATAATGATTTGATCCCCAAATCCCCAAAGTTAGAACTGCCTTCCTGCAGAATTCAAAGGGTACCTGGAGAACACACAGCTCTCTGTATGAGTTTTGAGGTTATGCCATAGCTTAGAGTCAGAGAGATATCTTTTGAGAATCACTTCCCACTGCCAAAGTCCCAAAAAGTCTGTGCTCTCTCTTGCTTTGAACATTATTAACTTCAGCTCTCCGTGTTCTTTGTCAGAGGGCAGAATCTGCTGTCCACAGCCCAAAGGAGGCCACACAACTTTGATGGTCTCTCTGATGGCAGTTCTTGATTGGTGCATAAAGGAAGGCTTTCTCATGCGGCTCCACAGCTGTATCGGTCTGAAAGAAAGGGTTGTCTGGTAGCTGTAGTAGCAGCTGCTTGTTATCCCTGTACCACTCAAGGGTATCTTGACATAAAAAGCAGGCATAGCAACATAAGTAGAGCAGTGACAATAAACAGAATGGCTTGATAAAGAACAAACCATGCCAGACAAAGGCAGCTTGGCTTTGTTTAGATAAAACAAAGTGACAAAAATCAGTAAATGTTGCCATGAGGCTCTTGCAAGGAATACATGTGAGGTGAATGAAGCCCCAAGGGAAAGATGGAGGTTTTGCCATACTTATCGGCGCAACAGACTCTTTCTGAGGGTGTTTTTTTGGCTCCTGGAGACAGATCGCGAAATGATGTCATACTCCAGTCTACGTCTACAAGTACCTCATCACCCATCACCCTACACAACTGAAAGCTTTTACTGGGTGGCTAAGATATTTCTGAAAGTTGAGACTTTCAACTCCCCCCCCCCTTTTTTTTTAAAGAAAAGAAAACAGCAGATTTCTGGCCTTTAATTTACAGTTGCTGTTGGAGTCTGGCAGCTGCCATGGGAAGACATTCCAGGGTCTGGGCCAGGAAGAATATGCATTCTTCATCTGGGGTTCCCACAGATAAGTTGCTAGAACTGTTCAAAAAGGCTGAAGACTGCTGTGGAGACAGTCAGGATGGCATCATGGTTGGCATGTTGAACTAAGACCGAGGGACCCTGGGACCAAACTAGATGTTGAAGGGAGAGTGTATTCCCTAAGAATAATCCATCTCCCTTTTAATGGTGGGACTTCCTCAATGAAATATGCCTTAGCAACCAGACATGCATTTAAAGCCAATGGCTGGAATCCTGTTGCTTAGTACAGTAAATCACAGCTGGAGTAGGCACAATGAATCAATGGAGCTTATGGACACATTGAATCACCAAATCTCCACCAATTCAATGAGCATTTTCCAATTCTGGTTTACTAAGCTAACCAACTGGATTTCAGCCCCTACTTGCCATCTAGTGACCAATCATAAAAGACAGCATGCTAAATGCAAAATATGTAGGTGAAGAGAAGCATGTGCTATGATAAGCATAGCTCTCTGTTTTTGCAGACAGAGAACCTCTGTGAAAATGAATTAAACTTATTGTCTAGTTCAAGGGTGCCCAAACTATGATCCGCTGGGCCAATTAATCTGGCCCATGCTGCCTGCACTGCTCCTGGATGCAGAAGTAAAACATGCATGCACATGCACAGAATGCATCCATGCATGTGCAGAATGCTGCCATAAAATACCCATGGTTGTCATAAACATGTTTATGACAGCTGCACATGCACAGCACATTCTGTGCATGTGTGGGCATGTTTTACTTCTGCTTCCAGGGAGAAGTAATCACATGACCGGCACACTCAACCATGTGACTGGGCCGCAGCCTGAAAAGTTTGGGCACCCCTTATCTAGTTTGACCCTAAGGTTCAGCTACCCACTTAACCATGAAGCTTGCTGCGAAACTTTGGGCAAACCACTTTCCCTTCTGCACTGCCTCAAGTGGCTAAGACACTGAGCATTGCAGGACGGAATGAGCTCCCATCTTTGTCCCAGCTCCTGCCAATTTAGCAGTTTGAAAGCAAGAAATTACAAGTAGATAAATAGGAACTACTTCGGTGGGAAGGGAAACAGCATTCTGCCTGCCACATGACTGTGGTAACGTCTGCAGAAGCAGACAGCACTGGCTCTTCAGCTTTGAAACAGAGATGAGCACTGAACCCTAGAGTCGGATACTACTGGCTTTCGAGCAAGGGAAACCTTTACCTTTACTTAACCCAGCTAAGGGCATGTCTACAGTAGTAAAAACAAGTCCTATACTGTATTTGCAAAGATTTTGCCACGTTTGAAATTGATTAAAAGATTGTAGAATACATGATGCAGAACTGAAGTGTACATAATTTTTGCTGAAATGTGGTTATTTTACACTGGGTGTCTTTTAATTTTCAATGTAAAATAAATAAATATCTAAAATATCTTTTATTTTATATATATATATATTATATATATATAAAGGTCTGAAAATTCAAACTAGAAGTGACAACTTCCGTACAACACCAAAACACAACACACAGAACACAATTGCCATCTCAGTGTAAAAATAAATTATTGAGAAGCTGGTGTAGTCCAATATATTAATATAATCCACAGGGGAAAAACACCCAACTGAGCATGCTTTTATGAAGGACATGCAGAATGACTTGAGCTCAACATTTGTCATGGGGGGAGGAAAGTGGAATCCCCACCTGAGTGTAAAAACATGGAGTATGTACATTTATACAAGGACAGTTCATGTGTGCTTGGCAGAAAATGCATAATCTTTCATACAAATTTCAAAAAGAAGATGTCTTGCTCAAAAGCTGAAGAGAATTTAAAAGATCAGCTTTAAAGATCAGCTGTAAAGTGTGGCAATATGAAGCATCTTGACAATTTTCCTAGCGGTGAACATTCCTCTGAACATTCAGCGACTGTTGCATTTTTATGAGACACTGACAATTATGGCATACATAATTGTAGAAAGGTGGAATTGCACTTTGCCAGACATGAACTTGATCCACAAAAGCTAACATTAATATATAGTAGTTAGTCTTTAAGGTGCCACAAGATTTTCTTTTGTCTTTTTTCTCTTCAAATGAGTCTGATATCCTTTTATCTTTTCTGTATAGGAGTTCAGTATAAGTCTTTCTATACTTTAGTTTAATTTAATTATAAGTAATCCCAAATGAGATTACATGCAAGAAATCAGAAGAATACATATACTTGGAAAAGGAGATATGAAGGAACTAGAAAACATCCTTAGGTGTAAGAATGTATTGCTGCAGATTAAGGCCAAGATCATTCATACTATGGCACTGATTACTATGTACAGCTGTGGAAGCTGCATTATGAAGAAAGCTGACAGGAGAAGAAAAAGTTGGTTAGTTGTCAAATGTGTCCTTGAAGGAAAGCTTTGCAGATTGCTAGAAAGACCAATATGTGAGTTCTAGACCATATCAAGCATGGAGTCCAGCTAGAAGTTAAGAAGGATAAATAAAGTTATTGTACTTCAGACAAGTCATGAGACATTTTTGGACAATGTTCACTAGAAAAGACAATCATAGAATCATAGAACCGCTAAGTTGGAAGGGGCCTAAAAGGCATCAAGTCCAGCATCCTGCTCAAGGCAGGAATCCAAATCAAAGCAGATATGACAGGGGGTTGTCCAATTCTCTCATGAATGCTTCCAGAGTTGGAGCGCTCACTACCTCTTGAGGCAGTTGGTCCCACTGTCATACCGCTCTAATGGTTAAGATGTTTCCCCTTATATTCAGCTTATATCTGGCTTCCTTTAGTTCAGGGGTGCCCAAACTTTTCAGGCCATGGGCCGGTCACGTAGTTCAGTGGGCCGATCACGTGGTTCCTCCCACCGGAAGTAAAACACGTCTTGCCATCTGTTTTGACACAGGATAAGATGGATTTTAAGCTGCCATTTTCTCTGCTGAAACCAGGGGTGCCCAAACTAGATCCAGCCGCTGATCCTAATTCATCCGGCACATGCGACCCTTGTCACTCCCAGAAGTGGAAATAAAATGTGCCCATATGGGCACGTTTTGCTTTCACTTCTGGGAATGATGAGGGTGGCACAGGCCGGATGAATTGGCATTGTGGGCCAGATCCAGCCCATGGGCTGTAGTTTGGGCACCCCTAGGTTAGTTTGAGCCCAAGATTATGCATTCTGCACTCTGGGATGACTGAGAACATCAAGTGACCATCTTTCAAGTATTTGATGAGTGCTATCATTATATTCCCTCTTAGTCTCCTTTTCTCAAGGTTAAACATGACCAGTTTCTTCAGTCTTTCCTCATATGGGTTGGGTTTCCAGTCCTCCAATCGTCCTTGTTGTCCTTCTCTGTATCTGCTCTAATGTGATTGCATCTGTCTTGGTGCCCAGAATTGGACACAGTACTCTAGATGCAGTCATAATTGCAAGGCTATCAGCCTACCCTACGAGAGCAGACCGGAGGGACTCCCTAGTGGTCCCATCGACCAGGGAGGCGTATCTCACTGGGACTAGGAGGAGAGCCTTTTTGGTATCTGCTCCTACCTTGAGGAACCTCCTGCTGCTCGAATTATGCCGCCAGAACCGGTAGTAACTTTTCCCAGTGGCCTGGAGAACCGGTAGCAGCTTTTTTTGGGGGAAACTACCTTCGGGGCTTACCTTTTCATTGGTTCCCCCACTGCGCATGTGTGCCAAGCACTTAGTGTACATGCATGCCTACAGTGCTTGGCGCATATGTACGGCCTCCTTGCTGTCTTCCCAAGTGGGGAGGAGGAAGAGAAGCTGCTAGCAGCCTGAAGCTCCCTATAGCCAGCTCCCCAGGGTAAGTGACTCAACTTTGGATGTGGTGTGCCTGTGTGTATTTTAACGTGTATTTAATACCTTTACCTATATTGATGTACTACCACAGTTCCTAAAAAGGCCTGGTGGCCGGCAGGCCTGGCGGCCTGGCTTGGGGTTTTTAAGCAAAATCTTGAAGTTACCTCATCAATAAGCTACACCTGTGCTGTTCCAATTGCTGTTCCAATTGGAGAACCCTTAAGGAGGTACAGCTGTTTTATATTTACATTAAGGCATATTATCCTAGAGAACTGGTTAGGCAAAGAGTTAGTACCTAACTTCTTTAACTGTTGAAAAGTTGAAAAGTGGCAAAATGAAGCCATCTTGTGGTGAGTTCATTCTGTAGTTCCTTCCATCTGACCTAATGTGAGAAAGATTAACCAGGTTAAGCTTTAAGCTCTGGTTTAAAAGCTCTGGTTGATTTGTGTTCGGGGTGGGGGTGTGTATTTTAATGTATTTTTATTTTATTTATTTTATTTATTTATGGGTTTGTGTGTGTGTGTGTGTGTGTGTGTGTGTGTGTGTTGAGATGTGTGTGTGTGTGTGTGTGTGTGTGCTTATTTTTATTTTATTTTATTTTTAAATTATTTTAAATTATTTTTAATTTTTTCTTTGGCCCCGCCCACAATGTCATGACATTGACTCCGCCCACAATGTCATGATCTCATGATGTTAGCTCTGCCCACACTGTGATGACATCACGGTGGGGTAGTAAAATTTTTGACATCCCACCACTGTCGCCTAGGCAACAAGGGCAGCTATATAAATAAATAAATAAATAAATAAAAGTAAAAGACAGCAGAGAATGAGACGGATTGACTGTATACTGGAATCCATGGTCTTTATTTTGCAAGACTTGAGCTGAGCTATTGATTATAAGAGGTTTTGGAGGCCATATGGTCTGAGTGTGACCATTAGTCGGTTGCAACGTGGTAACATATAACAGCACTAGGGTGAAAGGAATGGAGAAGAGCTACTGAAATGGTGAATTCTGAATAGAATATTGCTGACTGTGGCAACATTAGTTCTTTGGTGCTTCTTCCTTTCTTTGCTTGGGTTTGCTTTTCCTATTAAGCAACATTCATTCTGTTTTTAACCAGCCTGATTTGATTCCTCCATCCTCCAAGACATCCACTCGTTCATTCTGGCTCTGCTTCACTCCACCCCATAGTTCGAGTGACACCCCCCTCCCTTGGCACGCCAGACACACTTTTATTGACAAGAACAAACTCCACATAATAATAAAGCAATCTGAGCCATAGCCCCTGCTAAGAAGGTATTGACAATACATTTCTTGGTGAGCTTCCCTTAGCAGCTGTTCTGTGTTTCAATAGATGTGAAGACACCTTTAGTTGAAGATTTAGGGGTTGAGTGTCACCATTAAGAGTGCCAGACAATGGTAATCCCTCTTCAAAGCATTGAATTGTGGCCATTTTGCTATATAATGGGAGGCAGGGATAAATGTTTCTAATCAACCTCTGAATATATCCCGGCTATACTGTAGACCCCATTTGTTGTTGTTGTTATTTTTCAGTCGCACAGTCGATTCCGACCATCTGCGACCCCATGGACCACTGTCCTCCAGGCACTCCTGTCCTCCACCATCTTCCTCAACTTGCTCAGCTCTGTGCCCATTGTGTCCACAATGCCATCCAACCATCTCATCTTTGGCCGCCCCCTTTTTCTTTTACCCTCCACCTTTCCCAGCATCAAGGCTTTCTCAAGCGAATCCTCTCTTCTCATTTGATGTCCAAAGTACCTTAGCTTCATCTTTACAATTTGACCTTCTAAGGAGCAGTCAGGGTTGTTTTCTTCTAAGATTGACCCCATATCAGTCCCATAATCAAGTGGCAATGTAGTGCATGTCAAAATGGCTTCCTATTAAAGCAGCATGCCCATATTATCTTTTGAATGATTTTCAAACACTTGGGCCCTCCTCAAGTTTATTACCAAGCAGGTCTCAGATCAGGACTACTAAACTCCTTTTTAGCTTCTTGTCCAGAGTTTGGACATCAGCATCAGGGTTGTTTCAACTTTGAATGTGAGAGCTTTAAAGAAGGAAGTTCTGTACATCCCAACCATGTTTCCCAGGTTTCCCATCCAGTTAAGTCCAACAACAAAGCCAAGAAAGTGGCTTAATTTTGGCAGTCCAGGGTTTGATCGGGACAAGAAAGAAGAAGAAGCCAGTTAAGTTCTTCTCCCTCTTGGGCTTCTTTTCCCATTTACCTTACCTTAAACTACCAGCAGTAACAATTTATTACTTCAGTATCGGATCCAAGTATTTTGACTTCTTGCATTTCATGTATTCAGCATATCTTGGTCCATATTTGTTTGCTTCCCTACTTCTTCATTGGTGATCCTGTTGCCCTAATAAATTCTTTGTTGCTATGTGGTATTGAGTTGCTTCTGACTTCCCATGATCCCAAAAGGGTTTTCAAGGTATGTGATATGTTCAAGGAACTATCGCCACACATCTACCAGAGACATTCCAAGACCGAGCAGAGATCTGAACCCAGATCTCCTAAGCAATGGTCTGACACACTATCCATAACACCATTCTGGCTCTCCAGAAACTCTTAGCATTCCACAGTAAATCCACATTTGAAATGATGATGATGATGATGATGATGATGATGATGATGATGATGATGATGATGATGATGATGATGATGATGATGATGATGATGATAGAATAGTAGCCTAGCATTATCTGATGTTGCTGAAGGTGAGTTTTCATTCACTGAAGCCCACAGTTTATGTCATGCACCGAGACTGAGAATGCACAACATTTTACAGTGCAGTTTCAGAGCAGTTCTAAGGGTTTTTCTTTTGCGTACTGTAGTTTTCAATGTAGTAGTTGTATTCAGACATATTAGACAAGAAAGAAAAGAAAAGTAAAAATAAAAAACAAAGAAGACAAAAACATTGTGGCAACTTAAATACTGTTTTATTTTAATGATGTTCAAAGAAGTGAAATACTGTATCCACAAAAGCTCACATTAAAATATAAGCATATCAAAGAGCAAACAAAAGAAAAGAAAATGACAAAAAAAGTTGTGGCACTTTAAAGACTAACTGTTGCATTTTAATGTGGGCTTTTGTGGATCAACCATTCTGTACCTCTGTACCTGATATGTCTACATTGACTCCATGATGTCTCACTCTTATGTCTGATGAAATGAACTTGAAACACAGACTAACATGGCTATCCTTTCAAAAATTTAAATTAAAGGCACCATGTTTTTCTCATCTCTATTTTTTTTTGTTTTTACTTTTGCTTTGATGTGCATATTGGGTTCCTTGTGTTAAGGAAGGGTTCTGGGCCATCAGTATTCTGACTTCTATTGTATGGTTATGTTCATTTGGCCCCTTTCCAAGGTTATATTTCCCATACAATTCTTTTGGATTTGTAACTGCACTTTCGGGGTTCCTTGATTATTTTACTGATTACCATGGACTTGGTTTTCTGAATATTTATTTTTAAACTGTTCGTTACTGTTTTTGTGACTTATTATTGAATTCCCTTCGCAGCAACCCATCTAAATTGCCAGCGTTTAGTGTCGTACATTTTTCTCAGTGGGCCTGGTTGATAACCTCTCCTTTAACAATATCTACGTTAAGCTGCTGGGTGGGCTCATTCAGGGATTTGGAGTGCAGTATCACCAATATGCGGATGACACCCAATTCTATCTGTCCTTTACGTCCACTGCAGTGGAGGCAACTTGGTGCCTAGATGACTGCCTGGCTGCTGTCATGGCATGGACCAGAGCTAACAAGCTGAAGCTGAACCCAGAGAAGTCAGAAATGCTGTTTGTGGGGGACACCTCTGCCCATTTGGGAGATCAGCTCCCAATGATTGGGGGGGGGGGAATTACTCTCTCTCCTAGGGACCAGGTGCGTGACTTAGGGGTCATATTAGACCACCATTTGACCCTTGAGTCACAGGTTTCTGCAGTATGTAAAGCCGCCTTTTCCCAGCTGCACCTCTATTTGGACAGGTGGTACCTCACAGCAGTAGTCATCTTGCTGGTAGTCTCCTGTATTGACTACTGTAATGCTCTCTATGTGAGGCTTCCCCTGTCCTTGCTGAAGAGAGTTCAGCGAGTCCAGAATGCAGCAGCCATGCTGATCATGAGTTTGAGAAAATTTGATCATATCTCCCCAGCCTTGGCAGTCTCGATGTTTTTGTGAGTTTTTGTTTGTTGTGAGCTGCCCAGAGTTGTCTCAAAGAGGGGGCAGTGGTAGAAATGTGAGTAATAAATAAATAAATTAAGGGGTTGGAGTAGGAAAAAAGGGTTTCCTCCCCATGCTCCAGGAGGTTGATGAGTTACAACAAAGATGCTCCCACATAAAACAAAGCACAAAAGGCCCAAGGTTGGTAAGCCAAAACTCAGAAGTGAGGAGAGCAGTGATGGGATGTTACCAGTTCGGACTTGTTTGCCCGAACCGGTAGCACCCCATCAGGAGGGGTCGCTGGGGGTAGTGGTGGTAAAACCCCGTGCAACTGGTTCGGTCGCCTCTCCGTGCCCCTCCAAAAATGTATTTCCGGGCAGCCAAAATGGCTGCCCAGAACTGTGCATGCATCAAACCTCAGTTTGATGCATGTACAGTTCTATTTTTTAGTGCTCATGTGTCAAATAGAGGTTTGACGCATGCACAATAAAAAAAGAACTGTGCATGCGTCAAACGGAGGTTTGATGCATGCGCAGACATTTTTAATTTTTTTTGCTCCTCCCACGACATCATGACATCATGACGTTGGCTACGCTCACAACGTCCATGATGTCACGGTGGGGTAGCAGGGATTTTGACAACCCACCACTGGAGAAGAGGCTACTTAGGAGAGAACTGGCAGATGGATACAGGTGGGTACATGTGCCATTTGCCCTTGGAGCAATAACTCAATGAAACTTGGCATCATATAGTAACAGGTGGAGATGAGTGACCACCATGTAAATCTTTCTCATGGATAACAGTTTTGCTTTTTTCATTCTTCCTCCCCCTGAGACTTGTGCTTCTACCTGTAGACCTGAAAAATCATAGCAATTCTCTGCAACCTCAGCTGGTGCCCTAAAACATAGAAAACCATGTCAACCCTATGTGTTGAAGGGCTCTTAAAAATGGGTTGCTTGGGCATAACTCAGTCTATATTTATACTGAAACCTATTTGCACAACTTTGAGTTCAATGCAAATCCATCCCACATTTGCTAGGAAAGGCTAGGAGCGATTATTCCTGGTAAAACAAGGCAGGTTGGCCTATATCATTTTGCTGTCCTGCCAGAATGCAGTTTTATGGATTGGACCAGTAAAGGAGCAGGCAATTGGCAATCCTAGAGTGCCTGGAATCACATTACATTTTTGAGCTATGGCTGAGCACAGTTTTACAGTTAAAATAATAATAATCAGAATTGGTACTCATCTAAATGTATCCCAAATCAGCCATTTTTTATTCTTCTGGTCGATGGATGTTGTTGCCTGCAAATCTCTTCTGATAGCCCTGTCAAGTACATTTCAGGAGATGGCTTTTCTTTTAGAGCCACCAGCTTGTCCTTCTGTATAATTTGCAAAGACATTTTATTTCTGCCAAAGCATGCCACGAGCTGCTTGAAGTTGCAAAGTCTCTTAATGGACGCAACCTTCCTGCTCTGATGGGAGATGAATGGCTTACAGAGACATCCAAGATGAGTTGGCAATATTGTGTTAGAACACAATCTGGATAGAGGAACAGAGGGAAGGGAAATCCTCCAAATTTTTTATTTAGAAAACTCAAATGGTACATTCAGCATTAATTATGCAAATCAATAATGTATGCCAATGTGCCTTTGTATAAAATGGCTGTTTGATCTTCCAATTCTGGATGCAGTATTTGAGCACTATAAAAATATGAGATTTTCCAGGAAAAAACAGGAGACAAGAGGGTAAAGTGAGAACATGTCCAGAGAGGCATTACGTCCACTCTCTGGTGTATTTCAAGGACAGGCTGGTCTGCTTATTTAACAACATCCAGGCATGCTGGATCCCAGAACAGTCCCACTCACTCCAAGGTGCACTTTTTGAACCCCTGTGTGGAAGTTCAACTTTTCAGTGCACTCCAATATATGAGCCCCTTCAGCATATTGGATATTGAAATTAAACACTTCCTCTGCTCCTCTGTGGAGGGGCAGGAAAAGTGTAATTTCTCCCCTTCCTATCTGGTTTCTGTTGTGCTGTATCAATTAGCAGAATATTTTCCCTTCCTTTTTTTCTTGTAGCATCAATTGAAACTGCAGTCGTGATGGGTTTCTTAATTGGTGCTACAGAGAAAAAGGGGAAAAAGATTCTCCTAAGTGATGTAGTGCAATAATGATCAGATAGGAGGGGGAAAAGTAATAATTATAATTTCCCTGCCCCTCCACAAAGGAGCAGGGAAATTGTTTAATTTGCTCATATCATGAAGTGGCTCATCAGCCACTTTATGAGATGAAAGAAAGTAACTTGTGCTGTTTGGATGGGGGTGGGTAGGGAAGGAATGGCTAAATGTGATTAAGTTGCCCTTTGTGGCTCTGAGTCTGTTAACAACTAGGAAGATAATTCCTGAATTGGCAGCAATTTTCATACAATCTTCAAGGGGTAACCCTATGTGGTGCATGATGTGCTGTCAAGTCAGCTCTGACATAAAGCAACTGTAGTAGGGTTTAAGAGGTACAGTACTGTATATGATATTTTAAGGACTAGTTTTACCAGACCTACATACCCCACGGTATGTGGGGGATGGTGGAGGATAGGAGTGCCTGGTGTTCGGTTGTCCATGATGTCCAAGGTTTCCTGAGTGACATTCTATTCATCACTCTATCCTTGTTGTCCTTTGTTGACTACATTGCAGTTATCTAGATGTAATTTAGCAGTGATGTGTGTCACTCTGGCCATATCTGCATATCTAGAATTCTTTGGTTCTTCGACATTTGTTGGGTGCAAAATGCTAATTTCCTTGTGAACTGCCCAGAGAATCCATTATGGGGCATTATATAAGTGTAATTGCTTCAGGAGCACTCCATAGAATGCTCCATTTGGCGAAGAGGTTTGCAACCACTCACCAACTGCCTAGAACCCTTTACATTTATACTAAAACCAGAAAGAAGGAGTTGGCCTCTCTTGGTCAGATTGATCAATGTTCCTTTTCCTTATACAACCAAAGGCAGAATTAAAAATCCTATTAAAAGGTGTGAGAAAAAACATACCCCTTCCTCTTCTTTGCTTTTCAAACCTGCATTATTGATTCCAATCTTAAACCAAAGTTGTTCTCTTTCACCTTTTGCATTTCCTTTCTTTAGCAGTTTGAGTATGCTTATTGGCAGAAGTATTGCCACAAATGAAAAGCATATTTGCAAAGCACAGGAAACAGAACATAAAGTGTGTTGTTATGCACAAAGGAGGTGTTTCCCTCCTGCCACATTTTTCTACACCTGGGTATATTTTATTTCATTTTATGTGTTTTAAATGTGTGTATCTTGCCATTTGGCTTTTAACAATGTCAGAGGATTAAAATATACATAACCACCCAGAAGCCAACCAACTCAACCGACTGACCAACCAACCAACCAACTGACTGAGTGAGCGACTGATCAATCAAATAAATTTTAGCTAACATTAAAATTAACAGGAAAAACTAGTCCTGACAAAAATGATGATTCCAGATCATGATAGAGGACATGGAGGTTAATGATGATGATGATGATGATGATGATGATGATGATGATGATGATGATGATGATGATGATGATGATGATAATAATAATAATAATAATAATAATAATAATAATAATAATAATAATAATAATAATAATAATTTTGTGTCAGAAATTATTCTGGGTTGAAAGGATTTTTTTTGCAGAAGAAACTCTGCTCAGGGAACGCCCAAATAGGCGCCTTTCATGTCCCCAAGAGCTTGGACAAAGATGGGTGCTGAATCCGTCATGCAGTACCCAGGTCTTGAACTGCCGACTTGCCAGCCTTCCAGAGAACAAAGCAACCACTGAGCTACTACAGCCCCATGACAGGGTGTAAATAATTCTTCAAATATTCTAAACATCAGCCACTTGATTAAAACTGACTGTGTGATCTAAAATTGACATCAGTATTGCTACAATAAGAATTTTATGCTCTGAAGACCTGGTGGGGGTAAAGAAATGTTTTAACTAACCCATGGATTAGGGGTTTAGTAAACCCCCAACAGTGTTCTGTGCATGCTTCACTGTCTAGGCATGCTTGTCACATGTCCACGGAAACGTCTGCAAGCGTAGACGGTGCTGGCTTTTCGGCTATAAACAGAGATGAGCACAGCATCCTTGAGTCGGATACGACCGACTTTCGAGCAAGGGTGACATTTATCTTTTAAAACCCCAACAGAAGCTCAGGCAATTCTCTGGTGCTGCAGCAAAAAGGGCTAATGCAATTCTAGGCTGTATCAACAGTGAAACACTGCACAGACCATTAGAATTTATGACAATACTCTATTTTGCTTTTATTAAGTTTCACCAGGAATGCACTATCCAGTTCTGAGCATTGCAGTTAATGAAGGATGTTGGCAAACTGGAATTTCTTGAGAGGAAGGTAACCAGGGTGCTAAAAAACCGGAAGATTAAATCCTATGAGGAAAGGCTGAAAGAATTGGATATCCTCTGCTTGGAGAAGAAATTGCTAATTGGTGAAATGACGACCACCTTCAAAAATTTGAAAAGCTGCCACATAGAAGAAGTTTTGCATTTTGTTCTGTTGTTCCAAACAATAAGATCTTCTTCTTCTGTGTCTAGGCCAGACGTAAAACTGTCCAAATGAAGGCACCCTTTGGTGTGTTCATTCTGCAGTTGCCTTCGCCTGACCTAGTGTGAGAAAGATTAGCCTTGAAAGATTAGCCAAGTTTCAAAAAAGAGATTTCAACCGATCATTAGAAAGAACTTTCCTTCTGCTCAAGCTGTCTGTGGTACGTAGAAGAGATTGCCTTGACAGATGGTCTCCTTCCTTAGAGGTCTTTGAGAGGAGTGGCTGTGTAAGTTTATAAATGCATTTGATGCAAAGAAAAACTGCATCTGAAAAAGAGGGTTACAGTTGCTTTAGTAAAGGTAACAGTCCAGGGACATAGCCAGGATTATAGATGTGGGTGGGTGAATATTTTTCAGGATGGGCAACAAGGCCTCTTTTCAATGCATTCCTATGGGAAATGCATTTGCCAGGGTGGGCAAGCTAACTCAGGGTGGGCTATCCCCCTCCCAGCAACCCCCTGGTTATGGCCCTATAAAAGTCATCATTGCTCGAAAGCCAGTCATATCTGACTCTAGGGTTCAGTACTCATCTCCGTTTATAGCTGAAGAGCCAGCGCTGTCTGTGTCTCCAGACGTTTCCGTGACAAGACATTGCAAGTAGATAAATAGGGACCACTTTGGTGGGAAGATAAACAGCATTCCGTGCACTCCGATGTGGAGGCATGCCTGCCACGTGTCCACAGAAATGCCTGCTGTGTGGAACCTAAGAGGCTATCTACATGGGAATATAGACCGCTTTTTGGAGCTGGCTGGAGGTCAGCTGCCCCATTTTGAGACCCTATCAGGAAGTCAATTAAATTTCCCCACTGTATTATATCCCGTCTGCAGCATATGTTCATGTTGGAGACAGAATAGAATAGAGTGTGGCCCACTTTCCAGCTGTAAAGGATTTTTTATCCCCACACCTGCCACTGATTGGACTGCTGGAACCCTATCAGTGGTGGGTGCAGAGGTAAAAACTGCTTTCTAATAGGAAGAATGTTGCCTCCATCAGCTGCAAAGTGGCTGCTACATTGCTGCAGCCAATGGAGCTGCTGTAGCCCACTTGTAGGAGTAAAATGCCATCTGGTTGTGGAGATCACACCAAACAGAATTCTCCCGGACCTCAAAGAGCTTTTCAAAAGCCCCTCCTGGACCAATGTAAACAAGCTCCTAGTCATTTAGTCTTAATGTGCTATGGGAAATTCCATTGGCATTGAAATGGTGATAGTAGTGTTGATATTAATGGCAGACAGTGAAGAATCTCTAAAGAGCTTCTTGATGAGGGTGAAAGAGGAGAGTGCAAAAGCTAGCTTGAAACTCAACACAAAAAACAAAAGAAGAAACAAAGATCATAGCATCCGGCCCCATCACTCCCTGACAAATCGAAGGGGAAGAAATGGAAGCAATGACAGACGTTATTTTCTCATGATCCAAGATCACTGCAGTGAAATAAAAATATGCTTAGTCCTTGCGAGGCAAGCTATGACAAACCTATGCAGTCTAATTAAAAAGTAGAGGCATCACTCTTCTGACAAAAGTTCATATGGTTAAAATGATGATCTTCCCAGGAGTAATGAATGGCTATAAGAGCTGGACCATAAGTAAGGCTGAGTGCTGAAGCATAGGTGCCTTTGAACTGTGGTGCTGGAGAAGACTTTTGAGAGTCTCTTGAATTGCAAGAGAAAAATCAGTGAATCCTAAAGGAAATCAACCCTGACTGCTCCTTGGAAGGACAGATACTGAAGCTGAAGCTCAAATACTTTGGTCACCAAATGAGAAGACTCACTGGAGAAGGCCTTGCTGCTGGGAAAGATCAAAGACAAAAGGAGAAGAAGGTGACAGAGGATGAGATGATTAGACAATATTATCAACATGGTAGGTATGGATCTGGGCAGACTCTGGAGGATGGTGGATGACAGAGGAGCCTGGCATGCTGTGACCATGGGGATGCAAAGTATTGGACTTGACAGTACACAACAACAACAACGATAACGACAACGACATTAATATAAGTTGCATCTCCTTGTGGAAGGGGTTCCACAGTTGAGCTGCATCACAACCAAGATACTACCTAGTGTACCTGAGGACATGAACAAGATCCTCATCTGAGAATCTTAAGTAGTGATGGGCAAAGGCTGGCCGTATAGTCCCAAAGCCCTTTTTTTAAGATCTCTGCCTCTCCTAGGTGGGGAAAAAAGGTGATATTTTTAAAAAGGAGGAGGTGTTTTGTCATAAAATGATGTGAAAAATCTCTAGCACACTCCTCTACCAGAAACTCTAAGTAGCCGACGGTGAATGGGAAGAATGTTGTCTAATCCTTATCATAACTTATGGGCAGTCTGATTTTTGCAGATAATTGGGTCCCAAGCCATTTAAAGGTTTAATAATAAGCAGCCCCATGTTACTCAGTGTGAATGCTGGATTGTTCCTGCATCCTCTCTATTCCTCTCATCAGGGTATCTTGCGAGAAATAAATCCAGCTCTTGAGACCTTCTTAGCGCAGAGATGCAGTGAGGGGGTAAAGTGTGACTGATTCCATGTCTGCTGGTCCTGCAGCTGTGAAAGGCACATGGGACTTTTTGGACACCACAATAACATAAAATGAAACTTAAAAGCAAATGATTTTACATTCTTCTTGCTTTTTTCTTTCTTCCTGGCTGAGATGGAGACAAGAGAACCTATCCTAGTTAGCTTCAACATTGCCAGGCAATTCAATGGCTGGAATAATTGTCAGGACAGATTCTCACAATAATGGATAAACAGCCAAGACGAAGCTGCCTCACTGGAGCACTTCTGCGTAAGAGGAGGCTATCAAAACCATTCATGAGAAACTGCTTCATGGGGCTGGGACCCCAATGGCCTGGAGAAAAATGTTTTACCATCTTTCATTCATGATTCTGCAGGGAGGGAGCTCTTGGGTTGAACAGAGTCAGTTGGCTCGGAATCAAAAGATGTATGGTTCCTTTTAAGCAGTGCACAGCAAAAGCCCTGGGCAGGAGAAAACTTACCCCAGGGTGGTCATTTTCTTCTGTGCAACAAAACCCTTCCAGGAGGAGAGTCTGAAGTCCATATAGCATAACCTGCTAATGGCTGCCATGAGGTTTATGTGTTAACAGATGCACATGTGGAAACGCCAAGAGTTTTCCTTCTCACTTAACTCTTTGGAAAGTTCTGAACCTTTTGGAAGCCCTAGCTGTGTTGGTATTGGTGTTCCCTCTTCTTTTCCTTGTAATTTTTATTAAAAATGTTAAGAAATTCCATAAATGGAATATATACACATCATATTTAAACAGTATTAAGCATTATGTCAAGGTGGTGTAATCGACAGCATGGTGGACTAAGACTCAGGAGACTGAGTTCAAATCCTCGCTGAGCTCATTGGAGATTGGCAAGGATAGAATCACTTCTTAAAGTGGTATGCCTGTGCTTCGCTACGGCTTTGGGAGCTGCACTGGTTGCCGGTGTGCCTCCAGGTGCAATTCAAGGTGATGGTGATGACCTCCTTTAAAGCCCTACATGATAGTGGACCAGGGTACTTAAGAGACTGCATCACCCCAAGGACATCTGCCCATTCCACTAGAGCGTACCGGAGGGGCTCCCTGATAGTTCTATCTGCTAGGGAGGCTTGTCTCTCTAGCACAGTGGTGCCCAAACTAAGGCCCGGGGAATGGGTGTGGCCCCTGACGCTAATTCATCTGGCCCATGAAGCCCTCGTCACTCCTGAAAGCAGAAAATGTGCCCGTATGGGCGCATTTTACTTCCCCTTCCAGGAGCCTTATTGACCGGCTTCCTGAACCACATGATCAGCCCATGACCCAAAATGTTTGGGCACCTCTGTTCTAGCACGAGAAGGAGGGCCCTATCTGTGACCACTCCGGCCCTCTGGAACCTCCTACCAGGCAGAACTTCTGCCCTTCTGGAAAAACCTTAAGACCTGGCTGGCACAGCAGGTGTGTGGGGTGGCTGGAGCGATGACCACTCTAGATTGGCTGATATAAGGGTTACCTGGGTTTTTAGCTTAGTTTAAAAATCATGATGTGGCTGGTGGGGGTGGGTTTGTGAGCTTTTAAAATTTAAATTTTAACCTTAAAATTTTTTAAACAATTGCAATGTTATATTTTAATGTTTTTGTATGTAGTGATTTCATATGTTGCAAGCATATGTTACTTCGGCGAGGGGGCGGCAGCACAAATGTCAATTATTAAATTAAATTATTAAATACCTCACATATTTTGACAACCCAATTACCGTCATTATAAATTGGATTTTACTTGACAGAACATAACAATAACAGTTGACCTTTTGTTATTTTACTTCTATAGCATGGCTTAGGACAGGGATTCCCAACCTTTTCAAGCTGGGGGCCGAGTCACACTCTCTCAGTCAGCTTCAAAGGCCAGATGGCCATTTTGTCCTGCCTGTACGATGGGGGTGACCATTTTGTCCCAACAACTTCAAAAGGGGTAGTCATTTTTTTTTCTTGAATGCCCCACATGAAATGGCACCAGGGCCCCCGCTGGCCTTAGGTTGGAAACACCTGTCTTAGGATATGATACAGTGAACAGAACTATTAGAAGAATATGATACCAATGCTTGGAAGTTATTTCCTCCCATGTGCTGGGTCCAGATGATGGAAATAACTTACTACAAGTAATGGATTACTTATAATTATTTTTTTTCTTGGTAATTAAAGCAGAATTGGATTAAATTCAATTTAGAATATAATTTCATAAGGAATGACTTAAATTACTTTGATGGTGTAATTATAATTTTAAAGTTATGTTTATAATTATAGAGCTGTGATTTTTGGAACCACACCCTCTAACTAAAAGTTACTTAAAAATTACAGCACAATTGCAGTCCCATAGTGACTTGAGCAGCACCTTGTGTTGCTTTATTTGACTGTGTTTTAATTAAATAAATTAAACAGCAACTGTTATGATTAATTTCAAGAAATGCAAAAGAGCTACTTTGAAAAAAGTGGTAAGAATGAGTAGCTGAGATTTTTTGCTGTTTTGGAACAATGATGGTAATTAGTTACTTTTAAAAGTAGCTTTTAAACTTCTGATTAAGGGTCTGCGCATGAGCTGGGCTGCACAAGCTAAGGCTGTTTGAGAATCGAGGTGAAGTTAAAATGATGTTTTCTCCTCCTCTCCCAGTCAGCTTCCTAGTGGCCTTCTCGGTGAAATGGCCAATGAGCCACTTCTTTACATGAGCAGATTGAAGATTTCCCCTGACCATCTGGGATAGTTTTTTTAAAAAAAAATTGGATTGGTGACTGCTGTTGTGCTGCATCACTGAGAAATGTATTGAAAAAAAATTTCCCTGTGTAAAGTAGGGAAAAAGATATCTTCATTTGCAGTTACTTGAGCTGATGAGCGTTGAAGAACAACTGGCAAATCATTAAAATTCCCTGCAATTCTAGCTGGCACTCTGCAAGTAGTTAACACTATTTAATGTAAATTTTCCCGTTTTTCATTCCCTCCACATCCTGGCTTTGTGGAGCAGTTACTCTTGAGTGGTTTTGAAGGGCAACCTCTTGGTCATGCAATGTTTCAGTATGTCTGTGTTGTCTTGTTCGTTCATCCATTACCATAAGAAAAAACTTGTATACTTGAGTCATGTTATCATATTATGTTGGGACACAATAGCAATCCAGCATTCACTAACACTGGGTATTAGCGGGAGGGGGGCTTGGCATCCCAATATGATTGTCCTTTGTCTCTTTCCTTGCCTCTTATATTGCTTCTGCTTGTTTTGCTTTGCTTCCATTGTTTTAATAGTCTCTCTTTTCCTCTCTGCTATTCTCTGAGCAACAAGCATGCAGGAGCTCCTGCATGCTGGAGACTCCATACCCTCCTCTTTCTCCCACTTCTGGCTGTAACTACAGATGGTAAATGTAGGTGAAGATACATTTTCTACTTTAAATGCTTCTAGAGTGATTTATACCATACAAAATACTAGTTGTGTGTTGAAACCATGGAGAGTGTTGTTTGATGAGACTGGACTGATTGCTCTATATTTCTGTGGGTTCTTTTCTGCCTTGTGCGCTGCTTATTAAAGGAATAATTGAACTCTTAGAAGCCCCCTGCCTTTTAAAATCCAATTTCCAGTATATTCAAGTGTGGTTCACATCCCTTTCTTCATCCCTTACAGATGTGTTCTCCCTGAACAATGTGCTGTTCAAAGAAGCTTGGCTTGAATAGGGGAGACTAAAAATATGAAAACAGACAAGTTATTTGCGTGGCAATTTGTGTGGGAGGGAAAGGCCCTCTATGTGTGTCCCTCTCTGGAAGATGCTAAACCAGAGCATTAACTCAATGCTTTTGACCGCCCTTCCAGCACATAATTCCTCTCATCTGCTATCTGCATATGTGCACGAGGTCATCGGAGGGGATAGATATCATTTCCCCCTCTCTTATCGATACCTTGAATCGCCTTCCAATCGTGATGCCTTGCCTGGGTTTGGATTACAATTAGAAAATGTCAGAGCCTCGTTATCATTTAATTAGACTCACATTTCAACAGCAGAAGTAAAAGGAAAGTTTGGGGATGAAGGAGGGGGAGAGAAAAATCTTAACTTCTGCCTTTGTGTGGTGAAACGAGGAGAACGTGGTGATTTGAAACAGCTGTGAGCAGTGGCAGCGTTCCCAATTCCAGGGCCTGGAAGGTCCAGTTAGGCTACAATAAAAAGGGAAAGTTTTCGGAGAGGGAGACGGTCCAAGCCCTTGGCTGCAATCAGTCAGAACGGCCAGGCGATGCTCAAAGCTTTGAGAGAGTCCAGTAAAAACAAGCAAGCTTGTCAAGGCATCCTTCCAACAGCTGAGGGGGTTAATGCGGCAAACACAACACAAACCAAAATAAACAGAGCCTCACCCTGTCAAGAGGTCTTTATCACTCTTTAGGGAGAGAAGGAGGCAGGGCAGGCATTTGAAAAATGTTTTTTAGCTTTTTCAGGACAGTGTTTATTTTCAAGCCTTTTAACATTTCTTCTCTTCTCTTCTCTCTCTCCCTCCCACTTTTCCCAGGGAACTGCCGACACCTCTTCTTCCACCAAGAGAGGTCTGTGTTGGTTTGGAAAAATGTCTTTTCATGATTCTCCCTCGCCCCAAACTTTATGAGATGCTAATTGAGAAATACAGTAGGTGCATAATTGCTGTGAGTCAATGAGAACTTGTGGCGAAGTTCTTAAGCAAGTTTTGATAGGAGTTCCACTGAATTCTGCAGGCCTTTCTTTTTGTGATCATAAGCTTAGGATTTCACTTGACGTGGACTTCAATCTACAATTACTTCTAAATACATGTGTTTGCTTTCATCATTTCCCATTTTTTTGCAGAGTTTTGCATTTCTGGTAACATTTTCTTTAGCTGCACAGTTGAAGTAAAGAGACCCAGAGAGAGGATAGCTGCAAGGCTCTCAGAATCCAGCCCTTTCTTGTTAACTGGCATTTGAAATCCCAAAACATGCTATGAAACATTTGTAGGAGAAAGAATAAGAAAAAGATATTTACTTACAATTACTGTACTTGGAATTACAAATATTTGCATGCTACTTTCTGAAAGGGAAAGAACACAGAGTAGAGAGACTGGTTGCTGAATTCAGAAGCTGGAAGGAACGACTTGTTAATGACTGGTTAGGTACACAATCAGCAGCTCCCCCAGTGACTTAGTGTTTAAGACACTGGCTTGGAGTCTGGAAGGTTGGGTTTCAATACCTGAGAGCTGCACTTGGGGACATGAAAGGAGCCTCATTCGGGCGTCTCCTAAAAATCCTTTCAACCCAAAGTAATCTCTGACACAAAATTATTATTATTATTACTCTAGCCCAGAATAGTCCCTTCTAGTCACTCCAAATCCAAGCAGCATGTGAGGTTGTAATAGAACTCCAACAAGGTTAACTCCACCATCTTAAACTGAGCTGTTTGGGGAAGCTAAATGGGGTTAGACCTTGTTAGTATTAGAGCCCCACAAAAGGTTTCCAACTTCCCAACTGAATTCAGATTGACTTCTTTGAGGATCAGCTGAAGCAGAATGGCCAGATTTGGTTCTAAGGCAAAGCAAAGCAAGCTCACTGATCAATTCAGATCCAGGTCACTAATGAAATCTTCTAAGTCTGCTCTCCCACTAATATAGTGGGCAGAAATAAATAGAAAATGGAGGAATGACATAGCAGAAGCTTGACAACCAGCAACCAAAATTTAGATCTAGCTAACAAGTCTAGGGATTGCAATGGCTTAAGTGGTTAAGGCATTGAACTTGACAACTGGAAGGTTGGCAGGTCAGCAGTGTGAAACCCGAGTGCTGCATGATGGGGTGAGATTCTGTCCCAGTTCCTGCTAACCTAGCAGTTCGAAAGCAAGAAATTGCAAGTACAGTACAGTAGATTAAATAGGTACCACTTCGGTGGGAAGATAAACAGTGTTCTGTCCACTCTGGTGTCTAGTCATGCCTGCCACGGAAACGTCTGCAGATGCAGAAAGCATCTGTAAACATAAATGAGCATTGGCTGTAAACAGAAATGAGCACTGAACCCTAGAGTTGGATAGGACTGGCTTTTGAGCAAGGGTGACCTTTATCTTTACTAACAAAGTCTAACTGACTTAGGCACAATTCTTTCCTGCACACCATTTAATGTTACAAAATGAACCTATGTTCATCTAGCAAATACTCCTCCAGGTGTAAATCTTCCTTAAATGTATCTCTTCTCTCCCCAGCCTTTGTCAGGCATTGTAAGGAGTTAGTTTTTGCTTGTAGGAACATGATATTCTGTGAAAAGAACAAAACTCCAAGCTATAAGAGGAGATGAAGAGTTTTTGAGAAGGAATGTGCTGCCTCTCTGCCCTCCCCATCCATCCAATTTCATCACAGCCCATTCTGTCCTATTCCATTTATCAAGGCCCTTTGCCAAATCTTTCACTCTGATCTTTCCCATGATCATCTAAAGTGGCTCCAGCTACTTTCACACCATAAATTACAGAATAATTAAACTTTTTTATTGTGTCAGAAGCACACAAAGGTGCTTTCTGGGTTGAAAGGATTTTTTCTGAAGGGACTCTGCCCAGGGGACACCCGAATGAGACTCCTTTTGTGTCCCCAAGATCTTTTCCCACCAAAGTGGTCCCTATTGATCTGCTTGCAATTCCTTGCTTTTGAACTGCTAGGTTGGCAAGAGTTGGGACAGAGATGGGCCCTCATTCCGTCATGCAGTACTCAGGTCTTGAACTGCCGACTTGCTGACCTTCCAGCTAACAGGGTGAGCTTTTAACCACTGAACCACTGCAGTCCCCATCTAAACATAAAAAACACTTATCGCATGTATTCTGCTTCATATCTTTTTTTAAGACGACAAGGATGAAGAAAAGGGCTATGAAAACATGAGCTGATTAATTGTGAGCCATTTCTCGGTGCTTAACAGCGTGCAGAAATTTTTCCTCCATGAGTAAGCTTTCTTTTTCATTGCCAAGAGCTACAAAAGGCTCCATTACCAGCCCTGTGTGAGGAAAGCAGAACGGAGCAGCTTTTGAGGCAATTAAGGCTCACGTGTCACTTTGGTAATAAAGCAAAAGGGAATAAGGCCTTGTTCCAAAGAACCTGGATGCTGCCGATGTCTGGTACCTCAGTAGGTCTAGGAGATGTTTCTGAGGTAATGTACCTTTGCCTTTATTTCCTGCTCTTTTTCCTACTGGCACTGGTGTTCTTTGACACAATACTGGAATTTCATACAAACCTTTAGGAATTACCATGCCTGGGGGTTCAGTCTTTACTTTTGTGATCAACTTTCCAGATGTCAGAGATTTCTTATGAAGGTTTGGGTTTAGCCATGAAAGCCTGTTCTCAAACATTCAGTTTAGAAACAATTGGCCATTTGTGGACAGTCTTCACTGTGTGGTACAATACCAGTAGGAGGTGTTCCATTCCAGATTCTGCATTGTTTTGGCCTCTGTGCATTGGGTTTCCATGAAAAATCTGTCAGTTGCTTCACATTTTGCACAGTTCTGGTTGTGTTCCCTTCCCTTAATAATGGGCTTTGGAAACAAGCTGACCGCCAGTACTGTTTTTTTTTAATGGCTAGATATTATCTGAATGTACTGCACCAGCCAAAATCATGGCTGGTATGTTCTGCAATAACTAATATTCCAAAATGTACAACATCCCACAAACAATATATTTCAGCAATTTGACCAGGAAGTTAATAGGACATGGATAACCATTGTCCAACCATCTAGAAGTGATATCAGCTCAGGAGTTAAGCAAAATGAAAGCAAACTAGAAAAGTGGGAGCATAAAAGGAGCCTCTCTGGGCAACAGTGTAGAGCAAGCCAAGCCTTCAGATTCAGAAGCATTGAAACCAGATAAAGCAAGACAAACTTTTAGTTACAAGTCTGGATAAAAGAGAACTCTCAGCCATCATGATTTTCCAGAGCAGTGGTTGCCAACCTTGAGTCTACAGATGTCCTAGGACTACCAGTACATCTCCCAGAAATCTTGACCAGCACGGGCAATGGTGAAGGCTTCTTGGAGTTTTAGCCCAAAAACATCTGAGGACCCAAGGTGGAGAACCAATCAACCGACCAACCGACCAGCTTATTACAGGCCATGACAATCATAGTAAGATTGGGAATCACTGTTCTAGAGCATATTGAATGTCACTTGCATGGACCTAGAAACTAAGCCAGTGGTGGACATCAGCAGGTTCGCACTAGTTCACCAGAACCGGTAGCAGAAATTCTGGCTGCCCCCCCCCCTGCCCATCCAAGTTTTGAAATAAAGTAGTATGGTGGGCTTTCCTCCTAGCCACGCCCACCATACCACGCCCACAGTGTGGTAGTAATTTTTTTGGAGCCCACCACTGAACTAAGCATGTGTATTCTCTTCAGACAAATGTGTAAAATGTACTAATCAATGGTATTTGTGTGGACTCAGAGGAACTGAGGGTGATGGTGGAGCTGTTGTTCACACCTAGGACAGAGCAGTACTACAACAGTTCCTTAATAGACTCTTTGGCATTTGAAGGGTTATAAAGTTGGCTCATGATTTGAAATTAAGGAAATGGGAAATCAAAACTACTACAGTAGACTAAGATCCTTGTGTTAAAGGAGTAGAAAAGTGGCAGCTAAACCGACTCCACATCTCCAGATCTCCCATGCCCAGTTCCAACCACTGAGGCACCAGGGAGAGCTCAGATGGAGGTCATTGCATGGTATTCATATTCTCTCGCAGCCTCTCTGCTAGTCATTTCATAGAGCTGTAGGGTGAAGAGAAAGGTTAGAGTTGCAGCTGTTTAGATAGCTGGTTTGTGTTATGGAATAGTCTTCTTTTTAAACCCAATCACAGCTTAATTTACTAAACTTTAGTGAAATGTTAACCCGCCATGAGGATTGTGTGAGTAGTTGTGAAAGGATGGTTGTTGAAAGGGATTTAGTGGATAAGCAGTGGTGGGCAGGAAAATTTTTTGTTACCACAGCGTAGGTGGATCATGGGCGATCTAGTCATGCCTGCCATATGGCCATGTATACATCTGCAAACACAGGCAGCACTGGCTCTTTGACTGTAAATGAAGATGAGCACTGCACCCTAGAGTGGGATATGACTGACTTTTGAGCAAGGCAGACCTTGAACCACTTGTAGGGACAAAACCTGATGTCAAATTTGAATACCAACCAGGGATCTTCTGTTATTAGGTAAAAGTTGCCCTTGCTCAAAAGCCAGTCGTTACCACCTCTAGGGTTCAGTGCTCATCTCTGTTTATAGCCAAAGAGCCAGTGGACTTGATCCACAAAAGCTCACATTAAAATACAGCAGTTAGTCTTTAAGGTGCCACAACGTTTTTGTCTTCTTTTTTGTTTACTCTCTGATATGCTTGCAGAGAATAAAACTTTTTAAATGGTTGCTGTGTTAGTCTGGGCAGGGCAGGGAGATGGGCGTGGCCACCCAATTTTGCCACCCCCCTGCCTGAAGGCCACCCAATTTTGCTATCCCCCCCCTGCCAGGGGTGTGTGCAAACCTGTTACTCCCCACTAAACCACAAAATTATGGCATGGAATACATTTCTCAAGTCATGGACATTTGTGGGTGGGTTGTTGGGTAGAGGGAACATAGTTTTGTTTTTAAGAAAAAACATTGTTTTTTAAAAAAATGAATATCTGGAAATGCACGGACCTGGGGTTGAAGCAGCTCAGAACTTCTCCTAAAGACTATAAGGTGCAGAAGCGTAGCGTGCCTTGGCGGGGCCCCGTATAAAAATTTGTTTGGGGGCCCTTAGGAAGGGTAAAGATTTCTCACAAAAGAAAAAAATGCATAAAATTACTTAAACGGGGAAATCCCGCAGCCTGCGATAACTGATGTAGGGTGTTGCCAACTTTTGAACGCACGCTTTACAAAGCTGGCTTGAGACTAAATATCAAGAAAACCAAGAACATGGCAACAGGCCCTATCAGTCCCTGGAAAATAGATGGGGAAGAAGTAGAGGCAGTTACAGATTTTACTTTCCTAGGATCAAAGCTCACTGCAGATGGGGATTGCAGCCATGAAATAAAAAGGCGACTGATTCTCGGGAGGCAAACGATGAGAAACCTGGGGAACATAGTGAAAAGTAGAGACATTAAATTGCAAACAAAGATTCGCATAGTCAGGGCAATGGTATTCCCTGTGGCAATGTATGGTTGTGAGAGCTGGACCATTAGGAAAGCGGAGCGCAGAAAAATAGACGCCTTTGAGATGTGGTGTTGGAGGAGAGTTTTGAGAGTACCCTGGACAGCGAGGAGAACAAATGGGTCAATCTTAGAAGAAATCAAGCCTGACTGCTCCTTAGAAGGTCAAATAATAAAGATGAAGCTAAAGTACTTTGGACATCAAATGAGAAGAGAGGATTCACTTGAGAAAGCCTTGATGCTTGGAAGGGTAGAGGGCAAAAGAAGAAGGGGACGGCCCAAGATGGGATGGCTAGATGGTATTGTGGAGATAATGGGCACAGAGCTGAGTGAGTTGAGGGGGATGGTGGAGGACAGGAATGCCTGGAGGACAGTGGTCCATGGGGTCGCAGAGGGTCGGAATCGACTGTGCGACTGAACAACAACAACATTTGTTTTGCTTACGCACGTTGGGGGCCCTGTGGCCCTCCTCCCACCTTTGGTCCAACTTTCCTCCCCTTTGCGTTATCTCTTTGCTTCCCGTTAGAAAACCTGTCCAGGGCGGGCAGGCAGGCGCTGAAGAGCAGCGCCACCCTTTTGCGGGTAACGGGCAGGAGGAATTGGGGGTTGGGGGGGCACCAAAGGAGACCGTCCCTTCTCAGGCCTTCCCACAATGACATTGGCTTCGGCAGAAACAGGAGAGGTGGGAACCGCTGCAACCCGCGCTGCTGGCTGCTGCCCGTGGCCTTTGCCACCATTGGCAGGGCGGGTCCACGGCCGGGGAAGTGGGAGAGACCGTCAAAGCCCTCCCAGTCTCTTCCCGGGCCAGAGTGCCCTCCGCTGCTGTTGCTGCGGTCCCGCCGGAGGCGTCGCCAGCGCTCGGCGGCCTCTCCCCATGCCGCCCCCTCCCCAGTGAAGGTCCCAGAGCGTCCGGTGGTCCGAGTGTCCCTGGTTCATCAGGGGCCGCGCGCGCACCCCCGCTCTCTCGCGTGAGTGGAGGCGACAGAAGCAGCGGAGAAAGGAGAGCCCTGCCCTCCCTTCTTTGTCCTGGGCAGGTGGGAGGGGGCAGCCCAAGGCCTCCCAGAAAGGCACCCGCCCCCAGCCCGCTTCCGGCGCCCTCTCCCAAGGCTCCCTGGCCGTCCCCTCCCTCCCGCTCTGCATTTGTTTTGCTTACGCACGTTGGGGGGCCCCGTGGCCTGGGGGCCCCGTATAATTGATACGGCTGATACGGCGGTAGCTACGCCCCTGATAAGGTGGATTGGCCTTGATTGGTATGTCCTTTATTTAGGTTCACAGAGAGTCAAGGGTGTGTAATTCTGCACATTTTACTGGGAACCATAGGTAATGGTAAAGATAAAGGTCACCCTTGCTTGAAAACCAGTTGTATCTGACTCTAGGGTTCGGTGCTCATCTCCATTTATAGCTAAACAGCCAGTGCTGTCTGCATCTGCAGGCATGTCTGTGGTCATGTGGCAGACATGAATAGACACCAGAGTGGACAGAATGCTGTTTACCTTCCCACCAAAGCGGTACCCATTTATCTACTTGCAATTTCTTGCTTTCAAACTGCTTGGTTGACAGGAGCTGGGACAGAGAAGGGAGCTCACTTTGTCATTCAGCACTCAGGTCTCAAACTGCTGACCACTGACCTTCTGGTCATCAAGCTCAGTGTCTGCAGTCCCATTCACTGGGATCTATACACTGGTTGAAATTAAGTTGTGCAGTTTATACAAACAGTGGGACTTTGACATCTTGCTGTGTGAATTACAATAAACCAAAATATATCTAGGTCAGGCCAGTCAAGCTATCTCTCCTTCCTTCACTGTGAAAATACATTCTGCCATTTCATGAGGCCCCAAGCCAGCTTACCACAGATCCTGATCCTCATGTCTGAGTTATTGGTTAAATTACTTTTAATATGAAGTCTCTTTCCGCTCATTTTGGTTTCTAGGAAACTCACACTTGTTTCTTCCTTGTATGGAGCAGGCAGGAGCTTCTGAAGACCTCGCAAGTTCAAAGTGCAGTGAGTGCTGTTGTTTTAAAGCTTGTTTCCAGGGCTCTGAGAGGCTTTGGGAGGAAATTGTTATTTTATGTAGGTTCCTTATGTGGGAAAGAGTTTATGGGTGCATATAAATCCTCTGCATTCTAGATGTCACTGAGAGCTAGCATTGAACTACATCACAAAATTATCTTCAACAAGCAGACTGTCTAAAATGGTGGGGCTGTATGACGGTCAAGGACAGGGTTGTCAAGTGTCCTTTGCTTCAAGGGATCTGAGTGGGCATTTTCCTCCATCTTAAAGGGTCTTTTATCTTGAATGGCAGCCAAGTCTGACTCCAGTTTAAAGGAAACAAAGAAGGGAAAGCAGAGGCCTTGAAGCTGTCCATCTATTCCACAAGATAGAAGACAAGAGCAGTAGAGTGCAGTCTTTCTTGTGATGGTGAGATGTGCTGTATTTCTATTTAGATTCTAGTAACTGTTGCTAAGTTTTCATCTTCTATCCATTTAAATAAATACATTTTACTGTCCCCTTTATTTGGTGATGGTTTTGTGGTCATGCTCTCATACAAAAACAATTGTAATTTCCTAAGCAGACCGATAGCTTGGTTTTCCTATTCTATTTTATTATAGGCCTGGTTGTTCATAGTGGTTTTGAAAAAAATTACTTACCTAACTGTTTCCTAGCCAGCTGGATAGCTCAGTGGCTTAATTATCTGGCTGAAAAGCCAGAGGTTCAGAATTTGATTTTCGTTCAATAGCAGCCAGCCACCCAGCCTGTGTAGACCTGGGCAAGCTGCACAGTCCCTAGATGCCCCTAGAAGAAAGGAATAGTAAATCACTTCTGTGTATTCTCTACTTAGAAAATCTTGGAAAGTCAGAATCAACTTGATGGTTTGTGTTGGCTTAGTGGTTAAAGCACTGAACTTGATGACTGGAAGGTCAGCAGTTCGAGACCTGAGTGCTGCATGATGGAGTGAGTTCCTGTCTCTGTCCCATCTCCGGTCAAGCTAGCAGTTTGAAAGCAAGAAACTGCAAGTAGATAAATAGGGACCACTTTGGTGGGAAGGTAAACAGTGTTCCATGCACTCTGGTGTTTAGTCATGCCTGCCACATGTCCATGGAAACATCTGCAGACACTGACAGTGCTGGCTCTTTGGCTATAAACAGAGATGAGCACTGAATCCTAGAGTTGGGTACAAATGGCTTTTAAGCAAAAGTGACCTTTACCTTACCTATGAAACTATTATTGTTAAATATTTACTTGTCGTATTTTTTCCAGAAATTGTTGGACTTCCGTTCCCATCTGTCCCAGCCTACACAACCAGCTGTGATGGGAGTTGTAAGTATAGCAACATCTGCCCATCTTTGCTTGAGTTCACTACGAGGAGGCACGCACAGTGCACAAAGTACATTAAGGCATATGAAAACAAGCAGACCAGACCAATATAAGAGAGCTGTTTGTAAGGTAAGTAGAAACCAGCATTGGGCAAACTCAAACCTGCTGGGATTCATATTGTTTTCAACCAGAAAATGAGACCTCCCAAAACGTGTCAGTTGCAAATGATCTATGCTGTTGCTGCAGGCCATCAAATTGCTTCCTGCCTATGGTGACTCTATGAATGAATTGTAACGTGGCTGGAAGTAGGTCTTATCTTAAGATGACTTCCAGAAAGTCCTAACACCAACACAGCCTTGATCAGGTCATAAAAACTAAAGGCCATGGTTTCCTTTTCTGAGTCAAGCCATCTCATGTTCCACCTTACTTTTCCCTCCTGCGTTCAACTTTATCAAGCCTTATTGTCTTTTCTCGTGGGTCTCATCTTCTCGTATGACACAATAAGTATAATAACCACAGTTTAGTCATTTTTCCTTCTAGAGAGAGTTCAGGCTTGGTTTGATCTAGAACCCACATATTTGTCTCCCTGCCAGTCTATGGTCTTGACAAACTCTTCTAACACCACATGTCCAATTAATAATTTTTTTCAATTGCCAGCTTTCTTCACTGCCCAGTTTTTCATAGTAAGTGGAATAATTTGTTCATAATAAGTGGAATAATGTAGTATAGATCATCTTCTATGCTTCAGTAGTGTAAACAATGCATATTCTGGAATGGTTAAAGAATTCTGAGAAAATTATTGTGTGGATAAATGTGATTGGCCCTGTACAGTTTTGGCTTACCACGAGTCAGTAACAGTTGCTGTCCATCCAAGCAAAAGTCCCCTCAAGCTTTCTGTTCTTTGGTGGTATAATTTAGGGTTGGTGGAGGTTTACTTTGTTTACAGTACTGTTAAACCCTAGGAAGTGAGAAAACCTTTGCCAGTTTACTGCAAATTACTCTGAGATCTGCCTAGATCAGGCTGTTTTTTTTAAAATTTAACACAGCATTGGCAACAATGGCTCTGAAAAATTCACAACTTAAACACCCTTGATATTATTTGTTGATTTCCCATACAAGTATTAATAATGCATGACTCTGTTTTATTTACAAAATCAGATGAGATTAGGTGTGTTCAAAAATGTATGATGTGTAAAGTCGACCCTCATCTACTTTCAGCTGATCCCTAATGTAACATGGACCACGAACATTTAATCAAAAACACACCCTATGTCTATATGCTTGTAAATCCAGAGGCTCTTCATTCGTTTGATGAAGTCAACTATTGAAAATGTATGCTATACATAAAAAGTAAGGTGTAACTACACCATGAGGGAAATACAAATAAAATCACATTCTCTCACTATGCTCATTAGTTCTTTCAAATGACAAAACCCTTATTTTCGTGGGTGCCTTAGTTTTGGTGGTGAAGCTTCTCAAAAGTACATGATTTTCATTACACTGCAAAAGCTGCCATACTACCCAACTGAAACTTATGACGTTCATAGAATTCACGTCAACATTCTGGGACCCTCAGGTGCCAGATCATGGGGCAGATGGCCTTCCATTCCCTAAACGTAATTCCCCAACTGCTTGTATTAAGACATCACTCACAGACATATATCATTTGGTAATAGAGTATATCATACTGCCTCAACTCATCCCTTAGTGTCTAACCTGACAACCCTGAGGACTAATGGCCTTGGGTGCCAAAGTCCACAGGGAAGTGTGATGGTCCCCAAATGGATTAAATCCCACTTGAATCCATCTTGACGGAGGGCAGCAGCTTCAGCAATACCGGCTTGAGGCCGCTGAGGACTTTGTGTGCCAAGAGGGTTCAGGACCAGAAAGTGATTGGTGAAACTGGATCAGAAGAAGAAGAAGAAATTTTAAAAATTGGTTTAGGTTTGATCAGGGAAACCTTGAGGTCTGAGCAGATGTTCTCCTCATCTGGAAGTTTTGGCAGCGAGCCTTCTTCCTGCTCCTATTATGAGGTGCCTTTAGCCCGTCTTTCATTCTGCTCTCCATAGAAGATGCACAGCAGTCAGTCAATGCAAACTGTAAGTCACTTACAAGCACTTCCACAAGGTTTACAGTATCTAAAAATATTTCTTTAGTCATTATTTATCACACGGTGATCTGCGGCTGCTAGTTGGAAAATCTCATGGATTAATAGCTGCATATCAATTCTCTCTGCTAAAGTCCTGAGAACTAAACTCACTGTTTCTTTCCCCTTGTGTGTTTTCACATCAGAGATTACTACTTGACTAGCAATAGCATGAACAATAGCATGTGTCCTCTCAGCCAAGGCCAACCATTTGATTAGATCAGATCAATGGTAGCGTGTGGGGGCTGGTGAGGTGCTCTGGCATTTTTGGCAGCTTCAGCAAATGTTTTGGCCAGGAAATGCCAGCATGATTCTGCAGACAGAGCACATCATCGGATGGCTCTGGAGAGACACATATCTGTAGTGCAAGAGCTGCCATTGGTATAATTCTGTGGTGCAAAAACAGCCAGTACACCATTCTCCTGAGCTGGTAATGCCCCAAATGCCTTGCTCTGAAGGGTGGTAGACCTTTGGCATGCCAGATGTTTTGGGTTACATATCACCAAGGAGTGTGGGAGTTGTAGTCCAAACACTGCCCTGTTTTGGAAATATTATTTATTTATTTATTTATTTATTTATTTATTTATTGAGCTGCGGTGGTTCAGTGGTTAACAAGCTTGCCTTGTTAGCTGGAAGGCTGGTAAGTCAGCAGTTCGAGACCCAGGTACTGCATGATGGTTTGAGCGCCCTTCGTCTGTCCCAGTTCCTGCCAACCTAGCAGTTTGAAAGCAAGAAATTGCAAGTAGATAAATAGGTATCGGTTTGGTGGGAAAAGAAGATCTTGCGGATATAAAAAGAGCCTCATCTACTGGAAAGTGTTACTCTGGACAGGTCACAAAGAGAAATAGCCTTAAAATGTACAAAACAACGTTACACCAAAATGTAACATTTGTTGTCGACTGCAACTTGTATCCAAGAATGCATTTTTTTCCTGAAGCAGGAAAAATGTCACTGGTGTGAATTTGTTTAAGGTGGATCCCAGCTTGCCATGAAATGACCCACACACTATGATCACGGAGCCATTTCCTGTGGCATGTATAAAATGAGACATGCAGGATTTAACAATGGGACTGCAACGGACTGCCCCAGCCTTGAGGATATTGACAAGGTACACCTTCACAGCCAGTCCATCTGGCATGGCCTCCTCCGTCTCTATGACCATTGGGAATCAGAGTTCCTCTTCTGCTCATTTTGCCATTGGGCCCATAAAATGTAACATTAAACATAGACTAAAGGGCCATGGTGGCTTAGTGGTTAAGACACTGAGCTTTTAAAGTCCACCATTAAAGAAATTAACATTGCATTGTTCCCTTTGAATTTCAGCTGCTTCTCTGTCTCCCTGATGACACCGTTTTACCTAGGCATGTGTATAATAACCTGTTGACTGAGACAACACACCCTGCATCTGGTGAAATGGGACGAAGTCCATTAAAACTCCTGCCATAATAAATATTCACCAGTTTGGTAGGTGCCTCAGGACTGTTTGTTGCTTTTATTCCAATATACATGAGCTTTTCTTGGCTGTTAAATTAGGAAAATTGGCACTGCTGTCTGCTTGAGCTGTCATAACTCTAGCTGTATTAAAAAACAAAAGATTGTATTTCGGAGTGTTTTAGTAAGATATGTCATACAAAGTGATCTTGAGAAATCTCAGTAAGAGAGAGAGAGAGATCTATTAAATAAAACACAACCTTTCTCAACCTAAGAACCCTGGATATTATGGGAGTATAAAGTCCGTCAGGAGCACAACAATGACCTGTGTTGCTGGGGATAATAGGACTTTTAATCCAACAACATCTGCAAGCCAAACTTGGGGAAAAGCTAGTAAGAATGGTAGAAAGTTTGCCATTGAGACATTCTCTGTTGCTCATCAAATGAATGTCGTTCAGAAGTGCTTTGTGCCTCTATGACAGCTGCCCGGTCAGTTTCCCTCTCTATAGCCACTCAGCCATGCTACCTCCCTGATTATCTTGGGATGGAGAAGCCCAGGAAGGAATCAGCAGTGGTGAAGGCTATGGAACCTGGCTGGCACTGTATGCCTCCCACATTCTAGCCTTCAAGACTTGGCAAGGCTGCAGGGGACCAAAACAAAAATCCAAAAAGCTTAAAGCTAACATACCCGCTTTGAGAAGTAGCTGCCAGCACACCCAGAGAAATACCACAATTTTCTCTCAATGGTCAAAGCAAGAACTAGTGTTTACTACCACAAACTCTCTAAGCCAAAAATCCAAACAAAAACTTGAAATTATTACTTTTGGTTTTATTAAAAGAGAAATATAAAGGCAAAAGTTCCAAAATTGAGAACATTTTCTCAACACACACACACACACACACACACACACACACACACACACACACACACACACACACACACAGACACACAGACACAGACACAGACACAGACACAGACACACACACACACACACACACACACACACACACACACACGAGGGCTTCACGGGCTGGATGAATTGGTGTCAGGGGCCACACCCGGCCCCTGGGCCTTAGTGACCAGCTTCCTGAACCACATGATTGGCCCACGGCCCAAAATGTTTGGGCATCCCTGCTGTGAGCCATAGATTGCACTGAGTAAACAGCAGGAGGCCAGCAACACTGAATCTTCCTGAAGATTCATTTTGGTATTGACTGGAGAACAAGTAAAGGTCAGTTTCATTCATTCCTCCACAGTTATCAGCAGAGGAGGCTTTATAGGGAGTAATTTTTGTAATCATGCTGTGCGTTACAAGATAAAATCTCTGAAAAAAAACTTTTAAAACTAGGGGAATATAGAGCATGAAAACCATCCAGAAGCTTCAAAGCTTTTCTGTGTGTGATGAGGAAAGCTGATTGAAGAGGTATGAGCTTGTGTGTGCCCTAACAAAAGGACAATTAACACCTTCAACTGACCTCCAGTTGAAGGACTTCAGAGAAGGACTAGGGGTGAATAATACTTCCAAGCTTATGATCAAATGGCACAACAAAATCCAGTCTACTTCCTTCTCCAAAGGCATGCTAATGAAATATTACAGCTGAATGAAAGGAGGAGCAGAGGATGCCTGTCTGTTTATAAAACTAAAGTGTATTCAACAAGTTAATCCAATGAGTCTTTTAGAGTAAAAATAAAATAAAAAGGAGGGTTGGAAAGTTAATCAGTCAACTGGCTGATTAACTCTGAGAGGCTTTGCTCATCTGCTGTCTAGAGAACATATATTGAGAACAAAATTGAGAACATTTTCTCAACATGTTGGAGCAAATTACAGAGAAAGTCTTAAGGGGATTCAAGAGAAATACACCAGAAAAAACTAACAGAGCTAAGCTAGGCTACTTGATACTCACACCTTAACAGACATACAGCATTGTTCTGACTCTCTCTCTCTCTCTCTTTCGCTTCCAGGAGTGATGAGGGTTTCGCTGGCCGATGACATGTTATGTAACTAGAAAAGTAATTTTTTTATTGTTGATGTTTTGAAAATAACATTCTAGCAGTACTCTCAAAACATTGGCTGAAATCCAGTAGTAGGTTGCAAATAAAGTAGGCCCATTGAATTAGAGGTTTGGTGAGTTAACATACTCCTCTTCCTTAATGAAAAAGTAATGATTTTAACATTACTGTCACTAATTACTTCTCACATTTCTGTAAGTATTGGAATTGACAATAATTAGTCACTCTTTGAGTAATAAGAATGCAGTGCAATCACAGTTCAAAAACAATTGAACAAGCAGGAACAAAGTTACTTAGTGACACAACGAGCCATATCTTCCAATTACTTTCAAAAAAATTTTAGGGAGCATTTTAAAAGGCACACTGATAGGACTATTTCATATTTTACACATTCTCTTACTGATCTCATTTTAAAAAGAAGAAGAAATCGGAAAGTATCATAAAAGTAATGAAGAGTGCAACACAAACTAGTGACTTACTTCTTCTGTCTTGAAGCAAATAACAGCAATGGGACATTTCTCAAGCACTACACCATACGCTACTCATGCCTGCCACATGACCACAGAAACGTCTGCTTCTGCAGACACCACTGACTATTCGGCTTTGAAACAGAGATGAGCACTGAACCCTAGAGTCAGATACAACTGGCTTTTGAGCAAGGGAAACCTTTTCCTTTACCTTTACAAAGATTTAGAGACATTATTAATTAAAATAATAATAATTTCCAAGCCTTGTTATGGATGAGGTTAAAAGATGCTGCAGATGCTAAAGGGCTGAATTTTGTGAGCCACAATTTCTCTGTGAGGTGGTGCTTTGTCTCAGGGGACTAAAAGGGTAACTTCTTAGCATCTCTGTACTATCAGACTCCGCTTACTATCCAAACTGGAATGTGATGTATGAAGGTTGGAAGAGACAATATTTCTTTAGGCTTGTAAGTAAGCTCTGTCACAGCTCCTGCTTACAATTTTCTGTCTGTCTTTTCTGAATTCTAAGACATGTAAGACCATGACATGGAGAAAATGAATTATGGAAGCCCAATCACTGGATTCTCCTGGGGGATTCCCTTCTATTCAAGTCATGCCTTTTTCTAGGCTGGTCTTCCCATAGGGAAGTGATAGCATGGGCAGGAGGGAAGGGGTGTAGAAGAAGAAATAACAAAAAAAAAAAAAAAGATCCAAGGTCAAACAATATACAGTAATACCTTGGATAACGCTAAGACTTGGTTCCACAAGTCTTGGTGTTATCTGATTTTTAGTGTTATCCGATGCATGTTAAAATCCTATGGGATGGATCGGATAACGTTAAAGCTCCATAGAGATACATTGTAACCACACAGGCTTTAGTTGTTGTTATTCGATCCATCCCATAGGATCTTAACGTTATTCGATCCAGTTCTCCTCCCCAGATTACTTAATGTTATGCGATTTTAGCGTTATCTGAGGTAAACGGTATCCAAGTTTATTACTGTATCTTGGTTGTGATTCCAGTAGTCCTTTGTGTCTGAACAGTCATACTTGCAGATGTTACTTTTGCTTACTGGCTTGTGACAAGTTAAAAAACAAACCAAACTAATTTACAAACTATTCCCCTGGACTGCCAAAATGAAGCTACTTTATTGGTTTTATCATTGGCCAAACCTAAGTCCGCATCAATGCATGTTTCTGGCAGTAATTGGCAGTAAATGATGTCATCCCGAGCGCGCCAGGAGGCTCTCTTAGCGCCGTGAATTTTGAAGCCCGGGTGCTCACCGCAGGCCACATTAATTATATGCAGGGGGCCAATTAGGCCCGTGGGCTGGAGTTTGGGCACCCATGGTGTAGAGGATCATTCTCTTGTTTAGTTCTCTCAGCATCTGTGGCTACTTCTCTCCTTATTTTAGGTGGAGTGATACCAACAAGAGGGTATATTTTCTTAACTGGTGTAAGTTTGAGGCATCCTCTCACTATATGCATGGCTTCATTAACAGCGATATCCACTTCTTTTGCATGTGTGGATGCGCTCCATACTGCAGCAGTGTACTTTGCTGCAGTGACACTCAGGGGCAATATTGATGTACTCAGTATATATAGTTGAGTTCCCCAAGGAAGGGAAAAGAGACAAGAGAGAAAGAGAAATAAAATAAAACCAAAAGATAAAAATAGATTTTCCTCATTGGTGGTGGCATTCAACCTCCCTGTGTCCAAAGCTGGCATGAGATGTTTCTAGAACAAAGTTAATCTCTCTTTCTGGCACGCTAGTCAGGAATGGGTTTCTTAAAGCAATAGTTATACTTCCCAAGTTTATGTAATTGCATGTTACCTGTGTAGTTACTGCTTAGTCTGATAGTATAAATAGCAGAGGATGTGTGTTGTTCTTTTTAATTAAATGGGTTAGGATTGGAAAAAGTCAGACTTCAGTGATGATGTACTTTACCTTTTTTGGTTGGACTAGATGTTTTGAGAAAGAAAGGGAACATAGAGCTGCTGTAACCAGTGGTAACCGCATGTGTTTGCCACCTAAGCTGCCTTTCATAATATTAACACACAAATCATGCCCATAAAAAATCTGCAAAGAGAAGTCTTAATTCTTATCAAGTTATTGGTGGTAAAGGTAAAGGCCACCCTTGCTCAAAAGCCAGTCATATCTTACTCTAGGGTTCAGTGCTCATCTCTGTTTATAGCCAAAGAGCCAGTGCTGTCTTCCATGAACATGTGGCAGGCATGCCTAGACACCGGAGTGCACGGAACACTGTTTACTTTCCCACTGAAGTGGTACCTATTTATCTACTTGTAATTTCTTGCTTTCAAACTGCTAGGTTGGCAGGAGCTGGGACAGATACAGAAGCTCACTCTGTTGTGTATTTATTTATTTATTTATTTATTTATTTATTTATTTATTTATTTATTTGTTCCAATTTGTTATCCCGCCCCAATTGGGTAAACCCAACTCTGGGCGGCTTACAATACAGATTTTAAAAACACATAGCTTAAAAACCATAGTTCATAAGTCAATAAACCCGTAGAACAGTCCCACATGCCCCATATATATCACTTAACTATTAACAATTAAAAATATGATTAATACAATACTAAAAATTAGGCTAAAAGAAATAAAACATTTACAGATTACAAAAGTTTTACAAGAACAAGGGCAAGAGCAAGGAGGCAAGAGCAGAGGGGGTGGCTGTCTCATCTGATCAGCCACCCGACATGAGATCCAACATTCTTTGATCCCCAAACTTGCCCTGCCAGCCAGGTTTTAAGGCCCTTCCGGAAGGGCAGGAGCTCTGTCTGTAGTCTTAGCTCAATTGGCACTCGGATCTCAAACTGTTGACCTGCCAACCTTCTAGTCAGAGTCTTAACCACTTGACCCACCACAGTCCCTAAGTTATTGGTAAAGCAGGTTAAACTACAGACATACCATGTTATTAGTATGCCCTTGTATATTGATGATAAATCTAAATGGATAGCCTGAGATGCTCAATAAATGACTGCGTGCAATGAAATCTGTCTATTCTTTACCCACTTTTTTGTTTTATTCCTGCTCCATTTCCCCATTTATCAACGTGTACATGAGGCTACTTTCCATCTCACTTATATCATCACGGAAAATGTGAACCAAAGACTAGCAAAGGGCATTCAAAGAATGTCTCCAAATTGAATCTCCAAATAGCAATAGCAATTACCCTTATATACCATCCCATAGCGCACGTGGACCCCCGTGGTTCACAGAGGAGTTGAGAGAGCTCAAACGGGGAAAGAGACGCCTACAGCGCTGCTGGAGGAAGACTCAAAGTTACTCCGACTGAACACTTGTTAGAGCCTCTGTTCAGGCCTATCTCATGGTGATACAGGCGGGGAAGCCTCAGTACTTCATCGCTCTCATTGTCTCTGCAGGTAGTCATTCAGCAGCCCTTTTTTGGGTGACTGGGTCCATTCTTGGCAGAGAGGGACCAGAGCCCGGATGGCAAGGGTCTGTGGATGATTTTGCCAATTATCTGGCAGAGAAAATTGCTCGGATTCACTCAAAGTTCAACTCTGGACTTAACATCAAGATGCAGGAGTTGACCAGAGCACAGTCTAGCCAGGTTATCTGGGATTGGTTTGATCCAGTTGCCTCTGAGGAAGTGGACAGGATCCTTGGAGTGGTTTGCGCCACTGCCTGTCCATTAGGTCCCTGCCCTGCCTGGCTGGTGAAAATGGCTAGGGGGGTGACAGGCAGTTGGGTCAGAGCGGTGGTTAATGCTTCCCTGGAGGAGGGTGTGTTTCCTGCATCATTGAAACATGCATTGGTGTGCCCCCTCCTAAACAGGCCATCACTCGACCCAACAATACCGGCCAATCTACCCTTTCTGGGGAAGGTTGCGGAGAAGGCGGTGGTGCAGCAGCTCCAAGGTGCCCTGGATGAAGCAGATTATCTGGACCCTTTCCAGTCAGGATTCAGACCTGGATATGGTACAGTACTGAGATTGCGTTGGTCATGATGATAGATGATCTCTGACAGGAACGGGATGGAGGTAGCCCATCCATCCTTGCGCTTGTGACCTTTCAGTGGCATTTGATACAATACCATCAACCACAGTATCCTTCTTGATCGGCTCCGGGAGTTGGGGGTACAGGGCACAGAGTGGTCCTGGTTTTCCTCTTTCCTTAGGGGCCAAAGCCAGACAGTGTTGTTAGGAGATGAGAGGTCCAGCCTGAGGCCCCTACTGTGGAGGGTGTTGCCTCTCTTATTTAATATTTACATGAAGCCACTGGGCAAGATCATCCATTCCTGCAGGGTTGGGTATCATCAGTATGCCGATGATACCCAATTGTACATCTCTGTCCGTGGTGATCCAAGTGTTGCAGTCAATGTCCTATCCAGGTGCCTGGAGGCTGTGAGGTTCTGGAAGGTGGACAACTGGCTACATCTCAATCCCAGCAAGAGTGAATGGCTGTGGATAGGGCCCCCTAGACTGTCCAAGGTGTTACCATCTTTGGTACTGGATGGGGGTCTTTTGCCCCAGAGAGATCCAGTGCTCAATCTGGGGGTCCTCCTTGACTAACGATTCCTGCTCCAGGAGCAGGTGGCAGCTGTGGCCAGGAGGGCATTTGCACAGGTTCGTGTGATTTGCCAGTTGCACCTGTTCCTGGACCTTGACCTCCCAGTTGGATTATTGTAACTCACTCTACATGGGGCTGCCCTTGATGACCATTTGAAGGCTGCAGCTGGTCCAGAATGCAGCTGCCTGCACGGTGATGGGGTGTGCAAATAGGGAATACCCAAATAAGGTTCCTTTCATGTTCCCAAGAGCTGGGACAGAGACAGGTATTCAATCCATCATGCAGTACCCAGGACTCAAACTCGTGACTTGCCAGCCTTCCAACTAACAAGGCAAGCTTCTTAACCACTGAGCCACTGCAGCCCCCTCCTTGTCAACTACAGTACAGTCAAACCTCGCATAAAGAGCGCTTTGCTTAAAGAGTAACTCGCTTAAAGAGCAGAATTTTCTCTGAATGTTCACTTCCTTAACAAATAAAAACAACCAAAAACTCGCTTAACAAATAAATTGGGGTTCGCAATCCCCCCCACAATTGGTCACTTACGATGGTGTTTCGCTTAAACAGCAAACTCGGTTAAAAAGCAATCCTGTGGAACGCATTATGGTCTTTAAGCGAGGTACAACTCAACTGTAATTGGTTTCAACCTCAGGTTTGGCTTGGAGCCAAAGATATAGAGTCACTTAAAATGTGGCCTAAAGAACATCAGATCAATTGGACTGTGGTTACAGATTCCTGGTGATCACTGCTTCTGCTAAGCTGGTACTATACTGTTGCACTGATTTTGTTTTATGCGCAAATAGATTTGCAGCTGTCATATTTTCACCTTCATTTTGCTATGGCTGTGCAAAATGAACTGACCAGTGTGGTTTTTTCTTTTCTTTTTTATGAGTAGAGAAATTGATGTTTTTATGGTAAAGGTCACCCTTGCTCGAAAGCCAGTTGTATCTGACTCTAGGGTTTGGTGCTCATCTCTGTTTATAGCCAAAGAGCCACACTGTCTGCATTTGCAGATGTTTCCGTGGACATATTGCAGGCATGTCTAGTCACCAGAGTGCACAAGCCAGGAAGCAGGCAAGGGCTAGAGCAAAAGGCCAATTGTATCCCCACTTCTTCCACCACACCCATCTGATCTTGAAGTCTGGGCAGGGCAAAGGGATCTGCTGCTAAGCTTAAGTAATGAAGGATAATGTTCAATGTACTGTATTTCTCCAATTGTTAATGAGCCTCTCCTTCAGGAAAGCAAGCCTCCTTTGCTTCTTCAAATGCAAACACTTCCCTTCTGAGAGACTTTGCTCAGGGAGTCTGGTGAGTGTTGACTTTTAATTAGTGTGGCAGTGGGGGAGGGGAGATATGCACAGGCATGCTAATGGGTGATAGAAGTTCCTCTGAGGCCTTGGTTGCCTTTAAATAAATCAATAGTGGGTCTATGAACCCAATCAGACTGGTCTAGTCACAGAGAAAGAGCCAATTTGTTTAACGAGAGGTACAGTTTTTGATGTTATGAAGGATGCACTTGGGATGAAGCTACCTCTGGCTGAACACCATTCAAGAGAGCCTTTGAAGAGGGAGTCAGACTAAGGGTTTGATCAGACAGTGAGAAAGGTTTGCATTGATCACTCTGGAAAGGATGAAGAGGTCTCAGTGGCTTAGTGGTTATGATGCTTAGTGGTTATGATGCTAAGTTTGATGACTAGAGGGTTGGCAAGTCAGCAGCTCAAAACCTGAGTGCAGCGTAACATCGTGAGCTCCCGCCATTTGTACCAGCTTCTGTCAGCCTAGCAGTTTGAAAGAAAGAATTTGTAAGTAGATAAATAGGTACCAACAGTACCACCCAGAACTGGATCAGATGTCATGCTGCAATGCAGAAGGCAGATGAAAGACTGCTGCATTATATTCTCAGGACAGTCTTCATGGCTGATCATCATGAGGATAGCCAATATTTGGATTCGGATATGGGAGAAGAAGCTTCAGCAGGAAATGAAAGGTAACAGTGTTCCTGGCTCCTTGGCTGTAAACAGATATTAGCCCCGACCCCCAGAGTCAGACACAACTGGACATCAAGTAAGGGAGACCTTTACCTTTACTACCTTTGGATCAAAAGGTTTTCAAAGTGGTAGCCATGATCATCTCCAAGCACATGAGGCAAGAAACAAAACAAAAAGAAAGGAGACAAAATGTTGTGCTATCTTAAAGACTAATCGATGAAAGCTCATATTAAAATACTGTATAGCAATTAATCTTTAAGGTGCCACAATGTCTTTCTTTCTTTCTTTCTTTCTTTCTTTCTTTCTTTCTTTCTTTCTTTCTTTCTTTCTTTCTTTCTTTCTTTCTTTCTTTCTTTCTTTCTTTCTTTCTTTCTTTCTTTCTTTCCAAAGAAACCAATACGCTGGGATTCTCTGGCAGCTGTCAAAGGTTTGGCTTTGATGGTGTTGGTCCCCCTCCTTCCTCTCCCTCTTTTAGAGAGCTGTTTCGTGCCTCTGTCAGCATTTTTCCCCCTCCAAGAGCAGATGAATTCATTGATACAGCCTGCTTGCTGTCCACAGATTCACAGTTCATGTGCTACATTTTATATAAAGTGAAACTTGGTAAGAGGGAAAACACATCCTGCTCTTCTTCAAAGCTAATGCACAGTAAATATATTCTGACAGTGACAGGTAGTTTTTATTAAATTGGTGCTTGTTGATGCTGTGTGTGAGTGTGTGAATGTTTGTGTGTGTGAAAGAGAGCAGCTCAAATCTGCTTAAAAGGCATTATTCTTTTGGCATCCTTGTTAGGCTGTCCTAAGCAAAAAAATTAAAAAACAAGCCTTGCAAATGAATAACTTTCTGCCCCTCTGTCCACTTAAACTGTGGTGGTTCAAGTGGTTAAGATGCTGAACTCACTGACTGGAAGGTCAGAGTTCGATTCCTGGGTACTGCATGACGGAGTGAACTCCTGCCTTTGTCCCAGCTCCTGCCAATCTAGCAGTTCGAAAGCAAGAAACTGCAAGTAGATAAATAGGGACCACTATTGTAGGAAGTTAAACAGTGTTCTGTGCACTCTGATGTTGAGGCATGCCTGACACATCTCCACGGAAACGTCTGCAGACGCAGATGGCTCTGGCTCTTTGGCTATAAACAGAGATGAGCACTGAACCTTAGAGTCAGATACAACTGGCTTTCAAGCAAGGGTGACTTTTATCTTTACCTTTACCCCCTTAAACAGATCAAGTTGAAAGAACTTTATCTAAAATGAATTGAACAGAGGCATCAAAAAAGAGGGTGGTTGTCTTTCCTGATGAAAAAAACACAAGTGGACTCTTTTGTCTCCTATTGCCATCAAAATTCCAGGTGGATTCTTTTATTGGCATCTTTTGACCTTTGATCTGGACAGGTCTGAGGCAAGAACAGTCAACCTGGCATGAGAAATGGAACTAAAAATACCCTTCTCCCAGAAGTCAATGTTTGCTCTGGAAAGATTACATTTTCTTCTTTCTTTCCTTCCCCACATTTGGCATGTAGAAGAGGGAGCAGGAATAATTGAGAGGCTGAATAAAAATGCCGAAAGGTTTTACATTCCTGCCAGGCAGAAACAGAAATAATTCAGTAAGCTGGAAGCCTGAGACTTCCATTTACATCATAAATATATAAAAATATACATTTATATATCTCATAAATATTTACATCATAAATATATATAAATATATAAGTAAATAAAAACACCTCATACAAAGCATGTTCATTCCCACCTTAATGTTACCAGTGCCAAACATGGACACTTACAACAACACATAAACAAAAGTTGGTCATCACGAAAATGAAATGCCTCAGGAAGGCTGCTGGAGTGACTAGAAGGGATAAAATCAGGAATGAGGTTATAAGGGAAATAATTGCAACAGAACCATTTTAAATGACACACAGAGGCAGCAAATAATGTGGTTTGCCCGTTTGGAGAGGATGTCTTGGAATTCCATACCATACAAAGAGCACAGGACAGGACAAGAGAAAGGTGGAGAGATAACATCAAAGAAATCTTACAAGAACACCAGATAACACACTGTTGGAGGGTATTAGAAGTACCAGAGCAAGAACCTTATACATATCTCCCTCAACACCCAAAGAGGTAAAACATATAGACTTTGTCTAATGTCTTTTTTCTCTTAGAGGAAAATAGTTGCTTCTCTAGCTTATTTCTATTCATAATAGATTACATTCTGGATGTAATAAGAAGCTGCAAATACACAATCCGAGTTAGTGAATCAATCCAGAACTTTGCAAAGGTGGACAGATCCCCCTTAATGTTGGGCTTCAGATAAGAGGCCATACTCCTTTGCATGATGAGGGGCTATGCCAGTTAGAATAATCTTGATCATTCCTGTAGATCAGTGGTTCCTGATGTGGGGCACACACCCCACAGGAGGACTTCAATTCTCAGAAGCCTAAGTCCGTATATTAGCTGATCAGTGCTTTGGGAAATTGACTTAGGCTTCTGGGAACTGAAGTCCAAAAACCAAAGGTTGGGAAACACTGTTGTAGACAAAAGACAAGATGGGTAATAAGAAAAGCAGTGAGCAAAGACAATCCCACAATATTACATCCAACTCGAAAAATATCACTAGAATAAAAATTTTAAGAGCTCTGAGAGTGATGCAGAAAAACAGAAACTTCTTTCTTGAGAGAAATAGAACATTTAATGGACTGCCATCCTTTTGAGTCTGAATTTTTATATAATTCTGTGTGCAGCTTGTACACTGTTTTAACTTTTTATGGTTTTTTAAGAGTTGAGATTAAGTTTTAATTTTAAATGGCATTGATATAGATTGTTCTATGTTTTAATCTTGATGTAAGCCGCTCAGAGTCGGGTTCACCCGATTGGGGCGGGGTAGCAAATGTAATAAATAAATAAATTTTGGGAAATTGGAAGAAAACAATTGTTGAAACACTACCTTTTCCTCCTAGAGCCAGAGACAACACTTCTCTTCTTGTATCTTCAGCTGAAGTTAGAAGAAAGGAGCTGCAGCCAACAGAGAATGAAATGACCCCCTGCCCCCTCCCATCTAACATTTGGAAGATTATGGAGAGATGTTGAATTTGGAAGAATAACAATTAGCATGGAACTGAAACTTCCCAGAAGACCATTTTTTCCTGAGAAATTTTCTGAGGTTTGTTTTTCCACCTCTGAAAATAGGCTACGTAGCAATTCCCCTCTGACCCAGATTTCTGCTACTGTTCTGGGAAGGATCGAAATAGATGACATTGTCAAAAATGCAAAATAGTAGACAGGCTTCTGACTTAAGGTGCAGCCAGACAGCTGGAAAGGTGCATATTCAATCACAGAAGGAAGGCACACTTGCAAGGACCAATCCTCCTTAGAGAGAACCATCTATCTGCTGGGAAATTGTACGGAAAGTAGCCATAACTTGAAAGCAATTTTTTTTTTGAAATTTGTTCAATAGGACAATTGTTTGACAATATCCATTCCCCTCTTCCCTCCCCTTCTCTCTTTCTCCTGCACATTAAGTTCAGCACAGGTTGCTGGTCCTCCACTACTCAGTGTTGATAGAGAGGTTTGTGTGACTAACTGGCTTGTTTTTAGGAACCTTGAATGCTTCTGCACTTATATAGTGGAGCAGCAAGTTGCATTTCTCTTAAAAGATCCATTTCCTTAGGTCCGTGATGGTGAATCCTGGCACTGCAAGTGTTCTTGGACTTCAATTATCAGAAGCCCAAGTCAGCACTCCTGCTGATCAGGACTTCTGGGAATTGAAGTTCAAGAACACCTGGAGTGCCAAGATTCACAATCACTGCCTTAGTGGGTGACCCCCATGCCATATTTTTGCTCAGTCTCTCTCTAGCTGCAATTAGATGACTAAACACCCGATTGTGAAACCTGTATTCTTTTCAAATTGATTTCTGGTCATGTGGAATATGAATTGATGTCTGTGTCTGTGATGAAGTCTTATTAGTCACTTTGTTTTTGTAGCTGTATATCAGTGCCCCCTGGTTTTGAAGCATGACATTGTCTCTCAGTAAATGCATTTCTAAATATACTGAGGGAAATACACAGTACAGTAGTGTGATTCATCAGGGCATACATAAAAAATCCATACAATTTATCAGTTTAAAATAAACTACTCCCTCAAGAACTTTTGAGATAACCTGTGTTAGGGGCATAAAATGCAAGATTATGTGTGTGTCATGTAAATGAGTAAATTTGAATCAATTTCACCAGTATCGACTCTGAGGCAAACTTTTAAAGTGCGTAACTGCACCTCTCTTTCTGCCGTCCTCTTTTCTTGTCTCTCTCATCCCTGCAAACTTTTCTTCTTTCTCTATGCCAGAACTTGGAAATAATATCTTGGCTGAAATCTAATAGTTAGTTGCAACTAGAGTTGAATACCTGGGGATGGAGTGGTGAATACATTTCAGTTTCTTTCAGGTTCATTTTTCAAAATCTCAATTCCCAATACCCACCCCCTTCCTAAATATGAAAAGTTTGCAGATTTTGAGAAAAAATTATTAGCAAGTTTGCAAATTTTGAGAAATTCTCATTTTAAAAATTGAAGGAAAGAAAAATGCTTACCTCTTCCTAGCCAGAAATGCAAATACTGTATATGAGGTATACAAAGTGTGTGATAAAGTGCCTTTACCTCTCCGTCTTTTTTTCTAAACAAAAAAGCATGTTATGCAATATCTCCAAAACTGCAATTCCACAGGGAATTCATAAACTTGCAGAGAGCATTTTCTCTGCCCCAAGAAAAATGCATTATTTCCACAGTCTCAAGCAGACTTTGCTATATATTTTTTAAAAAAGACAAAAGAGAAGAGTTTCCTGACTTAAGTGAAATAGTTTATTAGCCTTCCAGTCTTGCAACCTTTACATTCGAATTACAGTCACATCCTCATTAATGCTAAACCACAGAACAGACTGTGGAGTAGATGGGTATAGAATGTGAATTTCACATATTTCTACCTTGCTTTTGCAATTGAGATGATCACCTGTCTACCTTGTCATCTCATCTTCCACACTTCAACATTATAAACAAAGATTTCAAACCATTTTTTTCCTGCCCACCCTCCCTCCAAATAATAAAAAGCTTCCATGCTTGCATATATATTTTTTGTACAGTTAGTTCTGACCCAAGGTGTGAGAAGAAGTCACTGGAAAGGTAGAAGAATACAGGCTTAAAGAGAAGTTGGCTGGTGAATGTGGCAAAAAATGAGTGAGACAAACTGAACAAAGACTGTGTAGACCAAGGGGTGGCAAACCTTTTTGCACCCTGGACCAGACCATGCCCCTTCAGACAGCTGAGCGGGCCAGAGGCATGGTTCCTTTCACCGCTCCCGCCACTTCTGGTGGCAGCAGGAGTGAGGGCAGTGCGATTTGCATTTTTGCCACATTTTCGGCACTTCCTGTGAGATTTCGGTGCTTCCATGTGTTTTCAGCACTTCCAGTGGCAGTGGCGGGGCCCTCACCATGGATCTGATTAATTGGCACCATGGGGTGTGTCTGGCTTGTCCTGTGGGCCATAGGTTGGGAACTCCTGGTCTAGAAGAACACAGAGAAGAGAGACAAATGGTCTAGCTTTTTATGAATTAACTTGCTTCAACAGATCTTGCCACAGTGTTCCATACCTTAATCAAGACTTGCATGGACTACTGTAATGTACTATATGTGGGACAGGTCTTGGAAAATATCCACAGACTCCATCTGGTTTAGCAGCTACACCAGGGGTACCCAAACTTTTTGGGCCCTGGGCTGGTCACATGATTCAGGGGGCTGGTCACTATGGCCTGGGGGCCAGACACCAATTCATCCAGCCCATGAAGCCAGAGCGGAAGTAAAACACACACCTACGGGTCCATTTTACTTCCATTCTTGGGAGCAACAAGGGCTTCACTTGCTGGATGAATTGGTGCCAGGGCCCAGATCTGGCCCCTGGGCTGTAGTTGGGGCACCCCTGCACTACACTCCCATCTTTTCTTTGTACAGGCCATACAAAATAAATCAGGAATCAATGTCAATAACTTCTATTTTCTTCCAAGCCATTTTTTAATTAAATGCTGGTTTAAAGTTCCTAAGTAGTTTAGAACATTTAGATCTGAAAGACCACTGTTTCTATATCAGCATCATCAGAGGAACTGATGCCAGGATGACAACAGCTGTTCCTTGAAATTCAGGGCCAAAACAGAGGATGCCGAGATAACTAAATCAGGGCCAAGCAGGAGGTGCTGAGAGAACTAAACAAAAGAATGACCCTTGACATCCTCTGAATGGATATGTACTATGAGTTTGCCGATTCAGATATAGGAAGAACTTTAAGGCAAGAACAAACATTCTTGAAGGTACACAAGAGCAAAACCAAATTAAAAGATGGAGGAAGGAGTTCTCTGGACAAGGAATAACATTAAAGGAAGATAGAGTTGAGGAACTCAACCTTTCCTATGTCTTTTGGAGGACTCTGAATAGGCTGAGGGTTGTAGTCCCTAAATGTAACACCAACACACTCAAGTGGGGGCTGCTGGTGGACAACAATACACTGTGTGGATGTGGAGAGATACAGAATCTGAGACATTTACTGGTCTGCTAATTACTACCAAAAACATATACAGATGAGGATTTAAATTTGGCCAATGACAAAGCCAGAAGATAGCTTCATTTTGGCAGTTTAAAGTTTGACCTGGACATGGAAGAAGGAAAAGGAAGAGCAGGAGACAGACCATTGCGATGAGACACCGTTTGCAAGGGAAAGGGTGGAAAAGGGTCTAGAACTGCAACAGGGCTGGCTGATCATGGAAATGAGCATGGGGTAATCCGTGTAAATGATCCCATAATCCAAGAAAAGATCATGTCCTGGGTTTGCTCCAATGCCTGCTTTATCTAGAAATTTGACCAGATGGTAGCCAACTAGATGTTCCCAGGATACACACAAGCAAGGCAACACTTTCTCACTGAGTCTTTAGGTTCAATCACTATTTTATTATATAAAAACCCTGCCGGCTCTTGTTTCTTAGATTTGATCGATCCGTCCAGCCTAAGAGAAGCAAAGAGTTTTATTTCAGTTGGTTTCTTTTTACTAATCAGGATTTTCAAAAATCCCAATATGTCTTCTTATTCCAGAGGGAAAGAGGTTTTTCAAAATTCACATGTGGAGGAAGTGGAACCCTGCCGAGCGAGGGCCAGGGCTTTGTGAAGGCTGCATTAAAGATGAGAAGCCTGTCAGGGAGAAGAAACACGTAGTGACCTAATTCAGTACCACAGACATCGCTGAATGCAAAACGGTTCAAAGCCAGACTTTTAAGCAGCAGGTTCTTGAAGCCCATACCCTAGATGGGAGCATCTGTCAGTTTTACTTCCTTTCACATTATTTTTTCCTTCTATCCTGACATTGGCTTCTTCCTGCCACATTAATGAATCTGACAAAGATCTCTGCAAACAGAGTACAAATTGAAATTTGAGTCTATTCGTACTGCTGGTCAACCACCTGTGCCGATTTCTTCATCTTCAGGTGTCCTATCCATTCTGGATATTGGCTATCATCATGGCAATAGTCTTCCTGTTCTTAACTCCTCAGAACAGTTCTTCCGAGGACATGCCACACCAGTCTCTCAGATTCTTCCTGGCTAGGGTTCTTCAAAATAAAAGATGAAGGCAGTAAGGATAGCTGGTGTGGTGTAACGCATACAATTGATAGACCCAGAACTCAGGAGTTCTGGGTTCTGCTCCCTGTTCTGCTGTGGAGGGGGGGGGGGTTTCAAGGAACCAACAAAAATCCGCACTGTGCCTCCCGGGAAAAGAACCAGCTTGTGTATTTGTGGGCAGGCTGTACAGTCCCAACCTTAAACAATTTCACAGTCTCAGTAGAAGGGAATGGCAAAACCACTTCTGAGTACTCTTTATCTAGAAAGCCCTGGAAAGGATCACCATAAATTGAAATGCACTGGATGGCACCCTATTATTATTTTAAATACCTCTGGGCCCTGTTAGAGTAACTGGCCATTGTTCTTGAATGCAGAATGCTGGCTAATCAAGATAGAGTTTGGTGGGATGAAACATTATGTTACAGTCTTCCTTCCTTCAGCTAAATAACTGATCTAGATTCTCTGTCAATCCATCCATTTTAATCCAGAGTGGTCCCTTTTGCTAGCTCAGAGCTGGACCACATGGAGTACAATCCAGTTTTGATGTCAGCAAAACCACAGGCTAAATGTAGATATCTCACAAATTTCAATTAAAGTCACATTGGCAGCCATGTCCAAAGGCTAGGTTAGATGAGCTGACTGTTGGGTGTTTCAGAGACGGAGGACCAGGGTCAGAAAAAAGGATGGCAGCCTAATGCTTAAACCAAGTATAGACGTGATGGCAAACCTTGGCACTCCAGATGTTCTTGGACTTCAATTTGCAGAAGCCCAAGCACCCTGTGAATCCACACGAATGGGTTTACTGCAACTCATCCAGCCTGTGCCGCCCTCATCGCTCCCTGAAGTGGAAGTAAAACGTGCCCGTATAGTTAAGACTCTTCTGGGTTAACTCTTCCTCCGTATGGGTGCATTTTACTTCCGCTTCTGGGAGCGATGAGGGCAGTGTGGGCCAGATAAATCGCAGTAAACCCATTCTTGTGGATTCACAGGGTGCTTGGGCTTCTGCGAATTGAAGTCCAAGAACATCTGGAGTGCCAAGGTTTGCCATCAAGGAAGTATAAGATTTGGAAAGTCCAGGATGTTTTGTCAAGAAAGTATACTTCAATATTAACAGAAAACTAGTACGGTATGTTGTGCTGAAGTGTTGGGAAGAATCTCATTATAACTCATTGTCAAAATAGTTAGAAATCCAAAGTATCTAAAGGGAAGTCTAGCCTGCATCTTTATGCAGAGATCTGAGGCCTTCCTTATTCCACAACATTTCTACCAAACAGAACTTTTCACAGGAAATGTACCGGTAGTAAGAGTCCAGACTGTCTTTGCAGGCAGGCTGGTGGTTTGATATTACAATGTACCAAGTGATTACTTGTCTTTGGGGAAAAGATGCACATATGTCTGTGATACAGAGCTATATAGCTCCAGACTCTTAACATTACACAATCTTCTTCTCTGAGTAATGTTGCTAATGCTGAATTTAGTTTTATAGCCTCAAAGGCTTTTGGGCTGCTGGGGAAATTAACACTAGAGGAAATGAAAGCTTCTCAGAAAGGAATGATGGTGTGGAAGGAAACAGGGATACCTAGAGTGCTGGAGGATATAATTGGGGCACAGGGAAAACATGAGGGGAGGGGAGGAGAGAAAAGAAAAGATGGAAAGAAGGAGCTTGAGGCTGCATACGAATAATGCATAAGTTATATCTTACTCTTTTCATGAGAATCCTATGGATTGCTCCTCAGAATAATTCTCATTTTTCTTTGGCAGTTGTAATGGCAGATTGCAGGTGAGCAGAAGGTGTTATCTAAGAAGACATTGGTAAGTGTCAATTGAACCTTCTTTGGAAGGCTGTCCCTACCAAGGGCAGGGTGAGAAAAGGACTCTTTCCTTTCATTCACTGTTGAACCCAAATGTTGCTAATGAAAAACCTGGACTCAGGTTGCCATGGCAGCATTATGATTCACCCTTCACCATATTTGAAAGAAAAGGAACAGCAACTACTAAATTAAGCCCAATTCTGTGCTAGTGTCACTGTTTTCAAGTGTAGCCTCTTCCTGCCGGCTTAGAGTCATTTCATTCCTCTGGACAACATCAAAACAAAGAAGAATAAGACTGAGGAATGTAGAAGGTCCCATGTCTGATGCTTGGACATAGAACAAAAACAGTCTGGTCTCAAGAACAAACAAAAAAATCACATTAACTTGTATATTTATCTCTTATGCTAGCCATTCTGTACCTCTGTACCTGATGTATATAAATAGGAGCCATGAAGCATTATTCTTATGTTTGATGAAGTGGACTTGATCCATGAAAATTAACATTAAAATACAGCAGTTAGTCTTTACAGTGCCAGAATGGTTTTTTTTTGGTCTACCCGATTGGGGCGGGATACCAAATGTGAGAAATAAATAAATAAATAAATAAATAAATTGTTTACTCTCTGGTCTCAAGAAGGAGCCCAAAACACATAGTGGCCTTAGACTGATGATGGTGAACCTTGGCACTCCAACTGTTCTTGAACTTCAGTTCCCAGAAGACCAAGTTTCTGTGAATCCAAACAAATGGGTTTACTATGTGTACGTGCAGTAAACCCATTTGTGTGGATTCACAGAGACATGGGCTTCTGGGAATTGAAGTTCAAGAACAGCTGGAGTGCCAAGGTTTGCCATCACTGCCCTAGACTACTCACACCCTGGGTTCACATTTCTGAACTGTGGGGTCTACCTTGGCGATTGTGCCCTTAAAAGAGGCCATGTCTAAAGTTGCTTCCATTGCGTTACTTTTCAAAACCAAAACAAAATTGGAAGTGGATATAAAAGATTGACTGAGACTCTTCTAATGCCCATCCATTCTTAAGCAAAGAGGGTCTTGTCAATTGAACATCAGCAGGTGTCAAGTCAGCCTATAAAATTGGCTCCTCAGTGTGCAGCCCTTGTTTGCCCAAGCTCTAGCCATTACACCCTTCTGCTTGTTATGGCATACATGAGGACATACAGAATGCATGCAGGAGGCTGGGGATTGAAATTGAGGCTTCCATAGCTGGCGTGATCTCCTTTCTCCCCTGCTTCCATCATTCAATAACCTCATACTGTGCCTTCAGATGGCTATAACTCTTGGAAAGAAGAACCCAACTTCCTATAAAACTTAGGAGATGGAGAGCTTTTACCTTTTGTCCCTTGTAAATGAATCCATAGGCAGCAACATCCCAGGGAAAATTGGTGGACTATTAGTCCAAGACATTCTGAAAACATGTTTTAAATCAAAGATTGGATTTACCCCTAACAGTGTATGACTGCACAAAAGGGAAGCAGGGAGCCCTGTGGTCCAGTAAGCAGCTTCAAGAACTGCCAGCAACTGTCCAATGTTCAGTACATCAGCTATTTACTCAATAAAGGTCACCCATTCAAGCTGCGTCAGCATAAAATCCTCAAGTCGATGCAGTCTATGATGAATAAGAGCAAACTGCATTAAAAGCCTGACAGCTAAATAAACCCTTTCCACCGAGAAACTGCCACATACTTGAAACCATAGATACTGAGACAAGTGATGGAAGAGAAGTGTTGGTCTGCGCTTGAGGGTCTCATGAAACAGAAAGCTGGATCGAATCAGGCAAACAGGATACTGGGTTAAATCAGTCTCCCCCCCTTCAAACCTGTTGCTCTGTAGATGTGTTAGTTCACAATTCCCATATTACTCCAGTCAGCTGGGTTTGGAATTTTATGGAGGTTTTAAGGCAAGCGTGCCTGGAACAAGAATTTAAATCTTCACTTATTTCATTCTGGCAGCAAAGAGTAATTTTTCCGAAAATTCATTTGCTGAGCCAGATCACAAGATTTTTTTCTTTTGGTCATTTGTCATAATTTTTGCATCACCACCACCACAACAAAACCCTTCAATGATATTAGAAATAAACTTTTCATGCAGAAATGTAAGTTATTTGCTTGTTATGCTAATGTGGCTGTTAGTCTGGCATTTTCACTGCATTACAAGAGCACAGAAATCTCACATTAGTTGTTCATCTTTTCCATAGAGTGTTTCAAATGTGTTGAGGTGCCCTGTTCTTCGAAAGATGCAAACATCTGTGAGGTTTCATGACCTTCTTAGAAGGAGACTAGGGTGGGGAAGGCTTGTATAGAAATCCTCTTGGGCTGATTGATTAGGACTTTTGAAATGTCCTTTCATTCCAAAGCAAAAGAACTGTCATAACCTGAGTGCAGAGCAGCAGATGTGAGGCCATCCTATAAAATAAAAAGGTTATTGGGAACAGATGGAAATCCTATGGTTATTTATTTATATGCCTTAATATGAAACATAAAATGGCATCTAGAAACAGATGGCATGGAATCTCTCCATTTTTTGCCCGAAGAAGCAAAGACATTATGACCATCTTGCATTATGCCCAGAACTTGGTTGTCATAAATATGCTGATTATGATAAAAGATATTATCAAGGTTGGCAAGGATGCTGAAATTCCTAGTTTGGCAAGTGAAATGTGACTCATACATTATAGGTGGTTCCAGACAGAAGTATAGTGGTAAATTTGAAAGTGGGGGCACTCATTATAACTCCAGGGGAGTCTAAAAATACAGGCAGCTAGAATGGTCTTAAGCATCAAATATTTTTCCAAATCTCCAAATGGAGCACAGGTTTCAGGGTGGAGAGAAGTTACAGAAGATGTTTTGGCTTTATCATGGGTTCCCATCTCCTGTGATAAGTGTGTCGGTAAGTGTTCGCATATTATTCATTTGGCATGAAGTGTAAGAAAGACAACCCCAGATGTCTATACACAAATTTTCAATGATTACACGAGAGTTTACTCTAATCTACCTCTTCTGCCCTGCAGTTGTTGCACTTTGATGAATCACACTTTGGATTCTCTAATCCACCTTCAGTGCCACTACACAGCTAATGTTTCAGCTCAAGGAAGAGATTGCAGTTCTGTCATAGTGCTGAATGTAGAAGCGCTGTGGGATTTTATGACATGGTTGCTGTGCATTGTGTTCATAACGTAGGCATACCTTTTTGTGCCCAGCTGAGTTCACAGCAGAAGAGGACGCAAGGCTGCCATCAAGGTGCTGAGTAATGACTGGTTAGATTGACTCTGAAAAGGCAGCGAAAGCAATATATGCCAGCAAGAGAAGTGTATTGCACATCAATCTTAGGGTGGAACTTAGTAACATAACAGTACTTTGTTAGCAATGAGAACTGTTCCCCGAGGATGCTGTCCCAGTAATAATGATGAGGTCTTTTGCCAGGCTGTCTTCTTGGGATTGCCTTTTTGCCGTGTACTTTGAGTGACGAGGCATCATAACCATGCTGCTTCTGTGCACTATGACTGTGGGATTCATTTAAATCATTCATAATTACCCAGTTATTCAGATGGTGAAATAGAATATTAAAGGGTGTTCCCCGCCACCCCCACCCGCAGCTGTTTTTTTGGCTCCATAAAGCACTTTGCAAGGAAACATTTGCTGAGCCTTTGTGACAGATGGCAGAAAGTCATTTAGCTCTCAAAAAAGTTCCCAAATTAAACAAAAGAACTCCTCACTCCACCTCTTCTCTGTGTTTGCTTATTTATTTATCAACTTCCTGACCCACTCTAAACTGAAGCTGACAATTTGTTTCAAAATAAACAACAACACACAAAATTAATAAAAGCAACAAACTTGGAAGCATCAGCACTTAATGGATCTCCAACCTAAAGTCCCAACTCAAGTGGACATTATTAGAAACAGAAGTGATTAAAGATGGGAAGCCTACGAAAGAAGGTTAAACACCAGGTCTGTTTAGCTTTTCAAATGGTGGTGAGACAGGATAAGGGTGCAGACAATTATGTATGATGGAGAAAAATGGATAGGAGGTCTGACCCTCATTCTCTCTCTTTCGCTCTCATTCATAATACTACTAGAAAAATACCAGTTGTCCACGAATAGTGTGAAAGTCAGTGGGAGTCTTAAGGTGGGAAGGTTAAGAAAATGTTTCTTCACATAACACAAAGCTAAACTGCAATTCACTATCACAATATGCAGCAACAGCTTCTTCTTCTGTGTCTTGGCCAGATGTGAAATTGCCAAAACGAAACTGCTTTTTTTGGTTCAAAAAAGACCTGATTGTGGTTCAAATATACCACTATCTTTTCAGAGACTCTTTCTATGTAACCCAGACAGCAGCAGCTGTGAAGGTATATCACACAGGGAAATAGACTGCATTTTGGACTATTTATGGAGAGGTGTATGGCAATCTATTCCTTGATGACGCATGAGGAATTGGCCTCTAGCCCAACCTGAACTCATGCCTGAACTGAACCTTTTTGGTTCAGTTGTGTGGCTGCTACTTTTGGGGACTTAGCTGGAGGAATTCCCTGGCAAAAGTAAGGGTTGTTTTAATGGAAAATGCTTCCTGCAAAGTGACCCTTTCCAGTGTGATTGGATACATGACTTTCTAGCCATATGATTGTATCCTTAGGTCTCCCTTACTTGAAAGCCAGTCATATCCAACTCTAGGGTGTGGTTCTCATCTCCATTTACAGCCATTTACAGGGCTAATGTGAGTAGTAGTCCAACAACTTCAGGAGGAACAGAGTTGTCCACTCCAATTTAAAGTGTATATTTGTGTACCCAAACATTTTCACTGAGAAGAGATGTAATATGTTATTAAAATGTTGACCTGATTATTAATACATTGTTTATCCTAACATACATGGGTACTTTGGACAATAATCAACTCAACTCAATGAACGTTGTCCAATTTTCTATAAATGCCTCACACTTTGGACCATTTGTTCAGTTGTTCTTGCAAAAGCGGTTAGTCTGGCCATTACTACAAAACCGTTGTTAGGTGCCATCAAATTGTAACTGACATACCTGTACAGTATAAGCAATCCTAATAGGGCTTTCATGGCAAGTGAGATATTTAAGTTGCCGTTTTACCAATTGTGATGGCTGAGCAGGGATTTGAACCCAGGCTTCATGAGCCCTTGTCTGTCATTCTACCCACTACAGTACACTTGGTATCTTACCACTAAGTATCACATCTAAGTCATTGGCCTTCTGGGGCCTATGATATAAGTGTCGCATTGCTTCCTATCGTCCCCTTTATGTGTAATTTTGGAGAGAGCACATCTGCAATGAGGTGCTGGTGTCACATTGTATGTTTCCATGACATAGAGCTGCAGGGAATGAGAAAGGAGATGTTTGATGCCTGCCTGGTCACTGTTTTTCTGCCAGCCCCACATTTTGCACCCACACCTATCCCTAATCATTGAGTGTTGCATAAATTGTCTCCTGGGAGCATTAAATGGTAGCCTTGTACTTGCCTCCTGCAAATTGCTTTTCTCCTTGTATGTCCTCAGAAGTTGGTCCTATGGAAAATCTTTCTCTTAGGAGCAGTGAGGAGAACTGAGTCAGAGACCAAAGGACAATTAATGTTTAATACCATCTCAGCAGATTCTGCTCTCTTGTTAACTAAGTAAGTGTAACCTTTGGCTCCTCTGCCCCTTGGCTGATTGCCCGGGTCCCATGCTAATTTTAAGATGATTCATCAGAGTTCCACACAGAGAACTATTGCATTTTTTTCTCCTTTAGCTGTGCCTTTCCTGCTACAGGCTTCCTTCTCCCCACTGCATCTCAGCAGTATGAGTCTTTTGAAGCTCATTATCCTAAAAGACTTTTAAAAGGCTCATGGAGTGCCTGGTTCTCAGAATCCCTTGCTATTCGTCATAGCTTGCCATGAAGAAGACATCTACATTGTGATGGGCTATTTCAACATTTTTTTTGATGGACAAGCATCTTGTGATGAGTTTAGCTGAGGTTCCTATGAGATGACACGAGATGTTCATAAGCATCCCCATGGTTGGGAGAATGAACCATTTTGCAAGAGAATTTTAGCAGATGCTCCAGACTGATTAAAACCAGTGAAAAGGGAATTTGGCATGGGAAACACCTCCATTTACACATATACTGTACTCAAATGTTTAGGGAAGATGTCTGAGCAGAGTTGGGAGGGTGAAAATGCTGCATACTGCAAAGGGAAATGGAGCATGACTTTAGGAGTAAGACAGAAGGAAGCACACTGCTGAAAGATAGAAAAATGTAGTATTGCCTAATATTTCTTCAGAGCACGAATCTACTAGAATCTGCACATTTCTTCTTCTTCTTCTTCTTCTTCTTCTTCTTCTTCTTCTTCTTCTTCTTCTTCTTCTTCTTCTTCTTCTTCTTCTTCTTCTTCTTCTTCTTCTTCTTCTTCTTCTTCTTCTTCTTCTTGTACCAAATCTGTTCTTAACTCCTTGGAACAGTTCTTCTGAGGACATATCACACCAGTCTCTCAGGTACTTTAGCACGAAGTCCATCTAAGTCCAGGGCCTCTCTTCCCAATGATATTTCCTTACATCATGAGTTGGAGTATTCTATACTTCATGTCGTTCCTCATGATATGCCCAAGATATTGGAGCTTTCTTTGTTTAGTGATTTTGCAGATATTTTCTCCTATGCTTCATTTGGATTGGACTGTACTCCACTGAAGTGACAATTGTGAAGCAAGCAGGTTAAAGAGCTTAGGTGGCTCATGACTAATCAAAGGGGGTTTCTCATGCACTGTGGAATCCTTGATTCTTCCTTGGAGGGACTGTGGGCTACTAGAAAGCATTGATAGTGGCTCAATAGATGTGGCAACATCTTTGAAGCTATTTACAACTCTGCCAAATCCATCACAAAGACACCAATTTTCATTCATTCATTGCTCACAGCTGAGGAAAACATATTTTCTTTCTGCTGGGTGAGATTTCAATAATTTTTGTGCATTTTGTACACTTTTGCTAGTATTTTTCACAAGCAATTTACGGAAGTGTTTGTGTACTATATTTTGTGCCAAAGACCTTGTGTTTGGTGCAGAAAGTGCTGTATTTTTTTACACTTAAGTCAGCACAAGTTGATTGTAATTTGTAATGCAAAATACAAAGTTTTCGCACATACTGAAAAACACAGTTGTTTTTTTTTTTTTTTGCAAATGCCACTGCTGACAAAAATTAATTGCTGGTCTTTTACACTGTTGCATAGGAACAAAGACTCTCATAGCAATTGTCCATTGTTCATTTGAGTCTCTTGTGTGTCAAGACAACCTTTTTAATGAAGAACAGGACAACTTGTGAGTCTGTCTCTCATCCTTATAAGTGGCTGAGCTGAAAAGCCAGGATGCACGTTCACCATCTGTAGCTGAAAGTGTCTTCTCCTTCACTTCCTTCCATCTCAAGTGGAAGCTATCTTGCACCCTCCCCTTGGTGAAACCTACTAGATCTCCCCCCTTGAAGGAAAGAGGCAAGATAATTTCCTCTCTGCAGGCTTTTAATTAGAGTCTGGCCAGGTTATCCTACTATGATAATAGAGTAGACCATACTGCCAGTGACTCAATGCCAAGTGTCAGGTGGCAGTTAACTTACCTGACCATCCTGAGGACTAATGGTCTTGGGTGCTGAAGTCCACAAGGAACGGTGATGATCCCCAAGTGGATTAAATGTCACTTGAATCCATCTTGATGGAGGGCAGCAGCTTCATCAATACTGGCCTGGGGCTGATGGGGACTTTGTGTGCCAAGAGGGTTCAGGACCAGAAAGTGATTGGTGGAACTGGATCAGTGGTACCATCGGACTCCTCACAATCGGACTCCTTCCTTGGCCAGTTTGGCGGGAAGGAATGAGGATCAGCTGAGTGGCCTGGCCGGCCAGCCATAAAAATGCCATTGCCATCGCTGCCGCCACCACCATCGGACTTCTCCCTTGGCCGGTCCAGCCGGAGGGAATGAGGATCAGCTGAGCAGCGCAGCAGGCCAGGAATAAAAAAGCCGCCACCACCACCACAGCCATCACCACTGGACTCCTTCCTCGGACTTTTCCCTTGGCCACTTTCTGTGGAACTTCTCATATGAGTGCTGTGGGATTTAGCAAATGAGGTTTTTTGTAATACTTTGTTACTGTGATACTGATACTTTTTGATACTTATTTTGAGATGATTTGTTATGATGATATATTGTATTATGATAATGTGAAACCTTGAAATTGTAACTGTACATTTTGTAACTTTGTTAGCCGCCCAGAGTCACTCTGCGAGTGGGGCAGCATACAAGTATAATGATGATGATGATGATGATGATGATGATGATGATGATGATGATGATGATGATGATGATGATGATGATGATGATGATGATGATGATGCAGCAATATGGAAGGCAATCTTCATGGCTGATTGCCATGCTCATCACCAATATTTGGATTCAGAAGAAGAAGAAGAAGAAGAAGAAAGCTTTTAGGAGGCAGGTATTTTTACACGCTTAACCACTACAAAAACAGAAATCTGTTTGTTTGCCAGAAACCAAAAGGATGAATGTAATGGTCAAGCGGCCCAGAGAAGACAGCTATTGAACTCATACTGTCACTAGGATCACCATTAAGTGTGTTTTTTATGGCTTTCTGGCAGAACGGTGGCTTGTAAAACATTATTACAGTGCTTTTAAAGTGTAATTCTTCATTACTGTGATAATATTTAAGAATCGTGCCTTTCTTGCATACATATATACACTTACAAAGACAAATGATTTCCTTTCTTTTCCTCTCCTCTTATTTTCTGCTCAGGGCACAGTCTCGGTTGGAGTTGGGAGCGAGGGTGAATGCTTGTCCTATTTTGCAAAGGGTAGTCCTCTACTTGGAGGATGGTCCTCTAGTTTGATTGTACTTTGTACTGCAAGGACCATCCTTTTCAAGTGTGCCTCACTAAATCAAAATATTTTCCCTTATGATGAGGAGTGAAATGTAAAAGTAAAGGCCATTCTTGCTTGAAAGTCAGTCATATCTGACTCTAGGGTGCAGTGCTCACCTCTGTTTACAGTCAAACCTATTGCTCTCTAGATGTGTTAGTTCACAATTGCCATACTATTCCAGTCAGCTACACCTGGAGATTTATGGAGGTTTTAAGGCAAGCGTACCTGGAACAGAAATTTAAATTTTCACTTATTTCATTCTGGCAGCAAAGAATGATTTTTCCAAAAATTCATTTGCTGGGCCAGGTTACAAGAGGACCATTACAAAGAGCCAGAGCTTCCTGTGTCTGCAGACGTTTCCATGGTCACATGACAGGTGTGACTAGACACCAAATCACATGGAATGCTGTTACCTTTCCTGCCAAAGCAGTACCTATTTATGTACTTGCAATTTCTTGCTTTTGAACTGCTAGGTTGGCAGGAACTGGGACAGTGACGGGAGCTCACTCTGTTGTGCAGCACTTGGGGCTTGAATTGCTGACCTGCTGACCTTCCAGTTGTCAAGTTCAGTGTCTTAACCACTAAGCCATCATAGTCCCTCTATGATGAGGAGTACTCCAGGTAAAAATGAACAGACATTGCTAAATGTGCATCTATACCTACTGTGTGTGGTAACATGTTCCATTTTTATCATTTACTTATTCATTACACTTTTTACACTAACATTCCTCTGAGAAACTTAAAGAGCAGTGTACATTGCTCTTCTGTACTACCTCTTCCCCAGGAGTGTACTAGCGTTTTCCTCTACTCTTTTCCCTTCTTTTTTTGGCCTGGAAATATGTAAGTAATTGTCAGTCTCAGAATTTTACCAAAGCTGACAGAAATAAAAAGTTGGGACTTAATATGGAGATTTATGCTGTCCATGATTTGAGTGGACTTTTTGACCTTGTATGGAGGACAGGGGTGCCTGGCATGTGATAGTCCATGGGGTCACAGGGGGTTGGAATCGACTGTGCGACTGAACATCATCATCATCATCAACAACAACAACAAATGCTGAGTCTGAGGAAGAAAAAACTAACAGACAATTAGAAAAGTCATCCACTAAAGATTTCCCTTTTGGAACCAGACCAACTGCCTCACTTATTGTTTCGAAGGAAGGAAGGAAGGAAGGAAGGAAGGAAGGAAGGAAGGAAGGAAGGAAGGAAGGAAGGAAGGAAGGAAGGAAGGAAGGAAAGAAACCTCTTTTAATTGTGGAGGAAAGAAACATCAAGGGATCTTGTTCCTTCTATCAAAAAAGTATTATTATCACTCAAATTAACAAGTTGGAAAGATTGATTGATTGATTGCATCATTATTTCCTAGCTCTGTTATCCACTTTCTCCACACCATGCATAATATTGTAGTTCTCTATCTTTTTTGCTCCTAATCGTCTCCCACTACACCCAAATAAAGCTCCCGGCATGTTGCAAACTTTCCTTTTTCTGGAATTGCTGCAGTCCCGCTATGTGAAAACCCTGACATCCACTTCCAGTCTGACACATAAGAAGAAGCAGGGCTAGATAGGCTTGGACAGCAAGGCTATTTTCCCTGCAGATGTGTTTACCAAAGGATATATAAGAAGAATATAGGGTATACCTTTCGTCAAAAGTGACAGTTTCCCCCCTATCCTTTGGCCCCCCCTCCTCCCCTGCCTCCCTCCCCTGCCCCCTGCCCCCTCCCCTGCCCCTCCCTCCCCTTTCCCTCTCTTTTAGGGGTTCAGTTGCCCCCCTGCCCCTTCCTTTCCCCTTCCCTGCCCTCTCTCCCCTTTCCCTCTCTTTTAGGGGTGCAGTTCTTAGGCTGTTTTGCCCCTGTTTTGGGGGGTGCAGTCTGGGGACCCCAATTTAGGGAGGCACCCCAAAATCTGTTTGTTTGAGGGGATGTAGCAGCAGTTAAGAATTTTATGTTTTATATATTTTATTTATTAATCTAAAGAAGAAATACAATCAAAAAGAATTAGTCATAGGGCGCCTTCTGGGAGCAACTGACCTTCTGCTCTGAGTGCTCTGAGTTCTGCATCTGTCTGAACCTCGAATAGCTGGGAGAAGGACTCATAAGGGGCTTTTAAGGCCCCGCCCACCACATAGAGCTCGTCTGGGAGCAACTGACCTTATGCTTGGGAGTTCTGCATCTGTCTGAATGTCGTAGAGTTTTGAGAAACTCTCATAAGGGGCTTTTAAGGCTCCACCCACCAATACGTGGCCCATGCTGATTGGTTAGGATTTCTCTGTTCTTTCTCTAGCCAATGAGGGTCTGCCGTGAGCCGCGCACAGCATACGGCCCACAGTGTACGGCCCACAGCGTGCTGCTCACAGAGTAAAGCACTCATCCCCAGGGGCTGTGCTGAATGGCTCATTTATTAATTGTTCTTGATCAAACTAGTCTGATATTATTAGCTTGATCAGACAGATAGGAAGCTTCCACAGATTGAAGGACATAAGGCTTACAGAGCACAGTTTCCAGCATTAGAAGGTGCAATGGGCTCAGGTTTATGCTTGCAGTTGGTTACAGGTGGAAACAACTATACAAGCTGATTTTGTTTTACAAACAGCAAGGTTTAAAGATATAGGATCAGCATTTTATCACCTGCAATTGCACAGCTGTAGAGGGCTACCTTTGTTTGAGGCAGTTCACAGCAATATACAAAACATATAATGCATTGAAGTATGTAAAGGACTGAAGAACTTGAAGTCTAAAAATCATAAAGTATTAGAGCCTAAACTGTATATTGGCTCATCAGATCTCTTTTTGTTGTTGTTGTTGGATAATCAGGCAAAGCAATGCAAGTTTGAGAATGATCTACAGAATTTCCAATCATCTCCTATGAAAATTTGATTAAGTTAAAATGAAGTTTGTCCCACAGCTAATTTTGAACTGGACACATAGCAAGAGACAGTGCTTCCCACAATAGCAAAGCTTATCTCAAGAGAATGGCACTTGACCTCTGGGGCAGAAGCCACTTGACCTCAAAGAAAATATAGAATCAGGGTATCTGGAATGACTCAGCTGGCCATATCAAACCTTTCTATCAGGCAGAGGCTTCTGTTTTTCCAAAGGGCACTTGACTAAAATTAGTTAAAATGTCTAGACTTCTGACTTCACTCTTTCAGACAGATTGACACGTGCAAAATGCCCATTGACAAAAAATAGAAACAGGGAGTTAAGACCAGATTAATGGCTTTTTAGATTTCCTATACATGAATAGGAAATATTCAAAATATACTTTTTGAATATTAAGAATTATATTACAGATGTGGTAGTTGGATTTTAGAGGTGCTTACGTGGGGCTCTAGTCATACACTAACACATTGTGTAAATGTGAAAGACACACATTCTGGAGTGGCCCAGCTCTGCATGAATTGGCCACCCCACCCCACCCCACCCTCCCCCTTTGACTAAAGGTAGTTTAATATCCTTACTTTCTAACCTCAAAGCCATAACTTTTGATGACTATCTATATGTATTCTCTAGTATATTTCTTGCTCCCAAAATCAGGTCCTCAAAGACAGAGATATATTAGAATGAATGAATATGATGTTAGCTCTAATTCTGGCATGTATTGTAAGAGTGATAAGAATTTTTCCTACACACACACACACACACACACTCTTCCTTCCCTGAGCAAGGCAAGCCAAGGCAGGGTAGACAGAGAGATGGGAACCTTTTCAGGTCTGGATACCAGCAAACCCCTCCAGCATATTTTAAAATGTACAGTATTGCAGTATATTTAACTAATTGGCTGGTTTTGATAATAAATAATCTTCGTTTAAGTACAAACTCAAAATGCCAATGATCTTATGCATGGAAAAGCCTATAGCTTGGTGAATTTGATAGGAAAGAAGTCTATAGAACAACAAAAATGTTTGGCATGGAAAGATCTTAGGCCTCTTAACCACCTGCAAAAAATAGAGTTTGATTCCACAAGAGGACCAACGATAAGGGATACCTATTTGGAAGTTCTTAAACTCTTAAAAGATAGGAATATCCTGCGATGTTTCAAAGACACAATTATAGCATTTGACTAAATATATTTGTTAAGATATCCTTCTACCCTCAAAGCAAGAATAGAGTCTTCCACAAGAGGACCAACGATAAGGGATACCTATCTGGAAGTTCTTAAACTCTTAAAAGACAGGAATATCCTGCGATGTTTCAAAGACACAATTATAGCATTTAACTAAATATAATTTTTAAGATAACCTTCTGCCCTCAAAGCAAAAATAAAATTTTCCACAGGAGGCTCCAGCGATAAGGGGTTATTTCTGGGGCTCATGGGGTGGGAACAATTCAAGTGTGAGGGGCAGGGGTAGTGGTCTCCGCTCTATAAATTGCAGAGCAATCACCCATTGCAACCACAGCTTCCACCAGCTCTCTTCCTTCTCTGGAACCTCTGAGGGTAGAAGTTGCTGAACACGGCTGTTGCTGAAAACTCCTGTGGCTGCTGAATTCTGGTGTTACCCTCTGCTGCTGCTCCTGATCCTGCTGCTCCTACTCCTGCTGCTCCTGCTTCTGGTAAGTATAGGGGAACTTCTAGGGGTGTGTGGGTGGGTGCTGGTGGCAGACAGGTTATGCCTCCCTAGGCCCTGTAAAGCACTACACAGGGCCTCTATGGGGAGCAATGTGGTAGTTATCTTTTAATGAAAAAGTAGGGGTTGTGTTTTTTTCTGCTTGTTAATAGGGAATACAAAGTCATGATAATTATACTATGTTACTGATTTATCTCTATTTTTCTGATTCTTAGCTAAAAGTGCATTAAGATGGAGAACCACATTTTGGCAGAGCTTTCAGACAGTAAGTACTAACATTTTATTCATGCTGAGTCAGGATGTGTGTGTGGGGATGTGGGGGGTTGGTTGGTTGGTGGGGTAGGGGATGTAGCATCTTTATGCATAGGACTCATTATCAATGACCTCTGTAACTGTATTTTTAAATTTCTAGGTGTCTTTCTTGAACTCTCAGATGAGTTTTTAAATAGCTCTCCACCACCTTGCAAACAACCTGAACAAAAGGCAAATATTGAGCCACAGAATGTGATAGGTAAGCCTTTATGTCTACTAGAAACCACAACTAATGGGAATTACACATTTTTATTGACAGGCGGATGGAGGGGGATGGTGGCAGGGGTGGGGGTTGTTGGAGAAATAGTCTAAAAGGCTTGTTTCATTCATAGATCTAACTGGAGGAAAACAACAAAAATTTCCTAACAAAGTGAAGATCCCTGCAGCTCCAAATTCTGGAGGAAAAGGTAAGGACATGTATTTCCTCCCCCCCCCCCCGCAGCTTGTAATCAATGCCAGAAGCATATAACATTCACAGTAGGTTGTACAAGGGGTGGTGGGTGGAAATAGGATGGTTGGATGATACTATGACCACAAAAGTATTGACTCACCAAATCATGTGTTATAATAAAGTATAGTAAATGGCCATTTATAACATTAAAACTTAGTAAGTGAAAAACTGTTAATAACAGTGAGGCAAATTAAAATAACTGTGTTCTTGTCTAATTTTAGGTGTGAGGAACAGTGTGCAAATTGCTGAAGCTATCCCAGCACAAGCTTCAACTCAAATGCCAATGCCTGCCCGCAGTAATTTGAAGGAGCAGAATAATAAAAGACCGGCTACACATTCGAAAGGGGCCCCTGAGCAGGAAAAGAAGAAAAAACATAGAAGTGTTTCAAAACCAGGATGGGGGGTTGCATCAGGTGCCTCCCAGGCAGCTGCTACATCAAGAAGAAATTCTTCAGCCCCTGCATCTGTGGAATGGTCTGGAACTCAATTTCCTCTAGACCCCAGAATTATTGTAGCACCAAAAGTCCCTGCAAACCCCTTTTCCCCAGTGACAGAAGGTTCTTCAACTGAAGCTGTCCAGGGTTCTGAATTCTTTCAAACCAGAGATGAGTTGATTGGGCCTAAATCTACTGTAGACCAATTGTGGTTGTTATCTGAACAACATCATCTTGCTCAGGCTATGCTAGATAAATATTATGCAGGAATAGAAAACCTTAAAAAGTGTCTTGAAGAAATAAAGTTTTTATTTGGGAGTGCTGTTGGGGGTGGTTTGGGGAATATGGAACCTCAAGTTAATTGTGTCATGAATCAGATTAAACAGCACTATAAGTATTCCCCTTGTGCTGACTCTTTCAGCCCTGTACAGAGGGGAGGGGAGATAAGTAGGGAAGACTCTCCTCCTCTCTCTGTCTCAGAAAACAATTCTATTAGTGATACTCCTGAGACTTCTGAAGAAGATGATGATCCACCTGAAGAACCTTTTGATGGCTCTTTCAACCCTATACAGGGGGGAGAGGGGAGATTTAGGAGAGAATCTCCTCTTCTCTCTAGAGAGGAAAATGATTCTAATAGTGATACTCCAGGGTCTTCTGAAGATACTGATTCACCTGAAGAAATTTCAGCTCAGGAAGAGGCAGCAGCAATCCCTCCTCCTCAGGTATTTATACAAAGGGTACGAAGTTGGGAGTGGCCGCACCCACGTTTTAATGCTAGGGTTTATGGTGAAGAATTTAGGTTTGTTAATTTAGATCAAATAGAGTCATACACCCAGGCATTGGAAGCTTTATACACAGCCATACATGAAGTTCTGCAGAGAGTCAGAGAACGTATAGACCAAGGTGATATTATACAGCTGAGATTAGAAGGTGGAGGTTTAGAAAACCCTATTTTCTCTGTTAGAAGATCAAGGGATGATTTTAATGCTGACAATTTCCTAGATTATGTTGAAAGTCTCATGCAAAGTAAAGCAGAGATTTGTGGAGATACCACATTACGTTTAGTGGTTACCATTATCAAGCCTCCCAGAGGAGGGATCCGGAGGCCATTAAAATCTATACCCTCTGCGATAATAATAAATAAAAAAAGACGGTTTTTAATAGATTTTAATAATCCAATCCATAACCTGTGCTTTGGAGGTGGCCTTTTAGGAGCTATGGCTCTGGATGATCCTACAGATGCTAATTTGTTAATTGCTGCCAAGAAACTACATAATGAATTAGGATGGTCTATACAGAAGGCAGTATCATTTGCTGATATTTCCCAGGTTGAAAACCATTTACAAGTTAATATTCATGTGGTATGGTGGTCTGAGAAAGGATGGTCTCTGTTTAAAAGCCAGGAAGTTAGATTTTCTAAAACATATTTCATGTTTCTCCATGACAATCATTACTATGGTGTAAAAAATATACAGGGTTTCTTCGGAGCTCGAAATTACTGCAGCCTCTGTCATGCTCTTTATAGTCATGATCACAATTGTATGTATATGTGCAGATGTTGCAAAAGTGTAGACTGTGAATATGATAATAATCCACCTCAATACTGTGATATATGTAAAATACAGGGTAGATCTCAGACCTGTCTACATAGACACTTGAACATGGCTTTAGAGAATGAAGGGCTGTGTCAGCCCCGGGAATGGTGCACTGGTTGTTATGCTTACGTAGGATTGGGCCATTCCGGCAAGAAGTGTCCAGGACGTCGCTGTAAAATGTGTAGGGAGCACATTTACACTGAATCAGCACACATGTGTTTTATGCAAAAACCTGAAAAAATGCCTATTAGTGCTAAGATAATTTTTTATGACTTTGAGTGTGTACAAGAGACAGGAATTCACATTCCCAATTTTATTCATGCTCAAGCACTGGAGAGGGAAACTCATGAAATGTTTAAACCTAAAAAAGAGTGGGCACTAGCTGGGAAAAAATGGACATTTAGGGGTGAAAACTGCCTTTCAGAATTTGTACAAACAATGACAAAAAGTGCAGCATTCAAACACTGTACATTCATAGCTCATAATGCCAAATCATATGACTCCTATTTTGTTGTAAGGGAGCTCATCAAACAAAAGCTTGACCCTGAACTAATAACTCAAGGGGGAAAGCTGATGTCTGTTACGGTGAAAAGTCTAAATATACGATTTATCGATTCACTCAATCATCTACCCATGGCTCTTTCCAAACTTCCTAAGGCATTAGGGTTTGAAGGTACAAAAGGATACTTTCCACATTTTTTTAATAGGTCTGAAAATCAAAATTACATAGGGCCTATGCCGGCTGTAGAATTCTATGGCATAGACCACATGATGCCTAAAGACAGATCTGATTTTTTAAAATGGTATAAAGAGAACAAGTCAAAAACCTTTGATTTACAAAAAGAACTGAGCTATTATTGCAAACAAGATGTTAATATTTTAATGAAGGCTTGTACCAGCTACAGACATGAGATCATGTCAATGACAAAGACTGAGATTTCAATAGATGATGGAGAGGAGGGTTCTAAAACAGAGGTAATGGCTATAGATCCCTTCCAATATCTCACCTTAGCCAGTGTTTGTCTACAAATGTTCCGTTTTTGCTTCCTTAAGCCCTACACAATAGCTATACCTCCCCCAGATGATTATAACCGCCAGGTAAAAAGATTTTCAACCGCTTCAATTCAATGGCTGCTATACATTGAGCATACAGAAAACATCAGGGTCCGGCACGCCTTAAATGGGGGTGAAGTGCAGGTTGGTTCTTATTTTTTAGATGGATATGCGGAGGTAGGTGGTAAGAAAATTGCTTGGGAGATGGATGGTTGCTATTGGCACGGATGTATTCAATGTTATGACCTTTCAGATAGAAATGAAATGACTGGGACATCCTTTGAGTATTTATACAATGCTACTCAAAGGAAACACCAGTTTTTGAAAAGCTGTGGCTTTGAAGTAAGAACCATTTGGGAGCATGAGTGGGTGCATCAAAAGAAGACAGACCCTGCTCTTCAAAGGTTTCTTGCCTCAACTCAAATTCCTGAGCCTTTAGCGCCGAGAGAAGCCCTTTATGGAGGTCGTACTAACGCCATTTGTCTCTACTACAAACCAAAGTCCACAGAGCAGATACATTATTATGATTTCACCAGCCTCTACCCCTTTGTCAATAAAACAAAAACTTACCCAATAGGCCATCCTAAAATCATATATAGGGATTTTGAAGTACTTGAAAGCTATTTTGGGCTAGTCAAAGTTAAAGTATACCCTCCCCGTGGACTTTTCTTCCCTGTGCTACCGGTTAGGGTTGGGGGGAAGCTGATGTTTCCTCTGTGTCAAACATGTGCTGAGAGCAGGCAACTAGAGCCGTGTATCCACAGTGATGAGGAACGGGCTCTAGAAGGGGTATGGTGTACTGTTGAGTTAAATGTGGCCTTAAAAAAAGGATACCAGCTAGTTAAAATTTTTGAAGTCTGGCATTTTGAAAACAAGTCTGACACCCTGTTTACAGAGTACATTAAAATGCACCTTTGCCGAAAACAAGAGGCTTCTGGTTATCCTGAATGGTGTGTCAGTAGCGATGACCAAAAGCAGTATGTTGCAGCATATCGTGAAAGAGAGGGAATAGACCTAGACCCTAATCAGATATGTAAGAATCCGGCAAAGCGCCAAATTGCTAAACTGTTTCTGAACTCTCTGTGGGGAAAATTTGCTCAGAGGACTAATCAGGGTAACACTGAAATTGTGAGAGACCCCGATTACCTCTTTCAACTTGTGTTTTCAGAGAAATATCAAGTATCCTCATTTGATTTTATTGATGAGGAAGCAATCTGTGTTTCTTGGAAACATGGGGCAAATCGCATAGTTCCCCCCAGAAACACCAATGTCTTCATTGCGGCCTTCACTACCGCTTATGCCCGTTTAGAATTGTATAGTCTGCTCGATAAGCTTGGAGAAAGATGCTTTTACCATGACACAGATTCTGTAATATTTATAAGTGATGAAAAATCCTGGCAGCCGCCACTGGGGGATTATCTGGGGGATCTTACGAGTGAGCTATCGCTGGAACAGCATATTACAGAGTATGTGGCATCTGGTCCTAAAAGTTACGCCTACAGACTTTCTGATAAATCGGTGTGTATGAAGGTAAAAGGAATCACATTGAATGTTGCAAATAGTGAGAAGATACATTTTGATAGCTTAAAAGATATGGTTTTTTCTTATGTCTCTGATAGGCACCGGCCTCGTGAAATAGTCATACAGCAAAATGGTATTGTTAGAAACAAAAAGCAGTTCTGCGTAGAAACAAAGACCCTTAGGAAGACTCAAAGAGTTGTTTATGACAAGCGTGTGATTGTAGATGGTTTTAAAACTCTACCCTACGGATACTGAAATATTGAAATATGGATATTCGTTGGCAGCATCCTTTCTCAATGATTCTTGCAGGCCCTAGCAACTGTGGGAAAAGTTACTTTATAAAGCATGTACTACAAAATGCTGAATTGTTGCTTTCCGTTATGCCTGAGAATGTTGTATGGTGCTACAGTTGTTGGCAACCTCTTTATAAAGACTTGATGTCTAGATATTCTTTTATACGTTTTATTGAAGGCATGCCCCCTACCCTTGATGATACTGATTTACTTCCAACCAATAAAGTTAACCTTTTGATACTGGATGATCTTATGGAGTCTGCTTGTCATAGCGATGAAATTCAGAAAGCATTTACCAAGTACGTACATCACAGAAACCTGAGTATCATGTACATTGTTCAAAATTTATTCTGTCAGGGAAAGCAGAGCCGGACAATTAGTCTTAATGCTAAATATATGGTTCTCTTTAAAAATCCGAGAGATAAATCACAAATAGAAATTCTGGCACGGCAAATGTACCCTAGGAATGCAAAATTCTTTTTGGAGGTCTTTAATGATGCAACCTTAAAACCTTATGGGTATCTCCTGGTTGATTTAAATGCAACAACGCCCGAAGCATATAGACTACGAACAGGGGTTTTCCCTCCTGATCTTCCTGCGGCATACACTATGAAAAAGCCCTCAGGTAGTTATAAAAGGAAGTGATTATCTACAATCAAACTAATTTCTACCACCGTGCAACAAGCGGCAGCATGTCACACAAGGTAAAGAGAAATTTGGCCCTTCTGAAAATACTTGTTAAATCCAGTCCCCAGCAGCGAAGGAGTATTTTGTGTTCAGCCTCTGATGATCTTATAACAGCTATTGCTGAGATAGCTCTCAACACCTTGAAAGGCAATATTCCTTTGAAACCTTCACAAGTGGGTATATTAAAAAAGAATAGCTCTATCATCAAGCAACTGGGGAATAAAAAAATTTCTCTGAAGAGGAAAAGACATATTATCAAACAGTCAGGAGGATTTCTTGCTCCTTTACTCAGTTTTGCTATTCCCCTCCTTACTAGTCTCTTTGCTAGGTAAAAAAAGAAAAAATGGAATTTGCTGAAAAAATGTACCTGGTTCCTAGTAGACAGTTAGAAGAAGTGCCAGAAAATATTCGAACCAGTACAATGAGAAGGCTGGATTCTGAGATGAAAGAAATTCTTTTTAGATCGGACATGTCGGAGTATGAAAAGGCCAAGCATTATGCAGCTGTTCTACAAAGGTTTTTAACGTTGACTAGACAGCCTGAGGTGGAGAAAACAACTTTACCTCCCCATCCATCTTCAACACCCCCACCCCCATCAAGGTCTCCTGATGAAAGAGATGTTGTTCAAGAAATTTTAGAAGGCATACCCAATAGATATAAGAAAAAGGCAGAGTTTTTGCTAAGCAAGTTAAAACAACATAAGGACATTTCTTCATGGAATGACCGAGGAACATTCCTGTACCGGGGAGAGGTCTTACCGGGGACAAACATCATGGATCTGGTCAAAGGGGCCACCCAACCTAATACTCTTTCTGCTAAGAGGAGACCTAAGGGCTGGGATGTTTTTCTGAAAGCTATGGCCGAACTAAATATGCCTTCATCTATTGTAGGGAATTCAACCACCAGAGAGCAATTAGAAAAATTAAAAGCACCTCTTCCTTCTTCTCCACCACCACCAAAGACTCGCCGCCTGAAACGTATGGCCAGACCTGATTGGATACATATGCCGGATTTTCCTATAACCCCTTCAAGCAGCCCCACAATGGAACCAGCGTGGCTCACTTTCTAAAATATATCAATAAATATATCAGTAATTATATCAATAAATATGAGACGCATAAATCAACCAAATCTCTCTTTATTTTGTTATGCTCACAAATACATATGTGTTTTACATAAAGGGTTACATGTTTGGATCTGCTGAAACAAGGTACAGCCACGATAAGGTTCATTAATTTTTCTTTCCTTAACAAATTGTACTACCATGCAATCATTTCGGGAAACATCTTCAGAATATAACTTTAAAATTTGATCAAAAGTTAGGCCCCTTGTGCGGTTCTGTAAAAAGAATACACAGTGGTAGCCACAGGTTGTTGAAAGCGGGTGCTGTATTTGTGACTGTTGGAATCTTGTCTCTTCACTTTGCCGCAACAAAAAGTCTCTAATGGCTTTAGGAATGAGCGGGTGATCAGGCGCCACCCCGTATGAATCAAAAAATTCACCAGGGCCTACAGCTGGTAAGTAAATAGCCAACCAGTGCTCACCAGGCAAAGTCTGAGGGTGTGTGTTCACCACTATTCCTGCTGGTCTTTTGTCAATGAGGCTCCTTGGTAGCAGATCGCAGGGATAAACGCCTAGAAAGCTCTTATTCTGGTATAGTAAACTTAATAACTGAAGGGTATTCATCTTCACATGTAATCAAACAGTACGTTTCTGCTATGACTGATTTCAATCACATTGTCAAATACCCCATATAAGACCATGTTAATAGTATCTGGGAGGGCATCAGCAAAACGGATCTCCGCCCTGAGATTTCCTGTTTTGATCAGGGAATAGTGGTCAGTACAGCTCTGATCAGGACTTAGGTCAAAGGCATATAAGGTATATCCTTGATTAAATTCGAGGCGATTGATCAAAAGGGGCCGGTCCTTCATTTCTTTCCCTGACACTTGCACCAATTGCATGTACTCTCTTACACTGAGTCCATTTGCATAATCAGGCTGTAGGGGCTTAGATGGAACTTGAACCCCATCAACATACAATGCTACAAAATTAACATTGTAGTTCTTGAAATTGAATGGGTTTCTGCTGTATTCGCCACTGAAAGCCGCATTGTCGACAAATCCTATGATTAGCTGTTTCGGCAGCTGCCCCAGGAACAAGTTTTCTTGGTTGCATACTAAGCTGCCAGCTGGAATGCTAAACACTTTCATTCCAACGCGTTGAATGGGATATTTTGCATTAGAGGTGAGAAGTGCTTCTGAATGCCCCAGACGCACCCCTGGCGATACCTTCACCCTCTTCACAAAGAGAGAAGCGTTTAAAATATTCACCGTGTAATTCTCATTAGCATCTCCACTCATCACACAAAATGTGTCCTTGCTGCGTGTAAGCTTAATTTTCATGTCTACACCGTTCAGCAGCATTTTTTCCTGAAAAAATAGATCACTATGCAGTGGCCCCATCAGATCCCATTTCCGGCTGTTTGCTGTTTGCTGGGCTCTCAGTTTAAATCCTGGATTTCCAGCTTGTATTACAAGGGTGTTTTCCATAGCAGAGTGGGCATCTTTATAAAATCCACCAGCCGTAAACTGGGTGCTCAGGGTATCAGCACCATAGTTCAGAATCAGTTCTAGCATAGCTCTGTATGGATAAAGATTATTCGATTGAGTAACCAATCTATCTCCCAAAACAATGTCCAGTTGACTAAACAGTGAGGCGATGGGGTAGTTTACTAAGGCGACTTTTGCATCAGCACCAATGTTTGAACCATCTCCTTTTGTGATCTTACATCCGATATAGAGCAGCGTATTGTTTAAATCAATATAATCCTCACTACTGCCGGTTATATAAAACTCAAGCGGGGCATTTGGTGTAAGGGCTGACAACGGGGGTACTTCAATGTACATGCTGCTTTCAACGCTGGTTTGTGTGGGCGATAGTTGAAAAAGATCCAGTTCAGATTTGGTACACTCTTCAGAAGAGGCGTGAATGAAGGCCATTTTAAAATATATCTCTCCGGGCTCGCTTCACAGCCCTTCTCTTAGATGCTCCTTGCTTCTTTCTCTTCCTGAGCTTCTGTAGTTTTTTATGTCGTCCTCCGGGTGCTTTTAAAGGCTGGGGAGGCCCTCTGCGCTGAAAAGAAGCTTTTCGCTTAACTCCTCCCCTTCTTTTCAAGTACGCCATCCCAGAGCCCTCCTGGGGAATCATTTTTTTCATAACATGGCCTACTACATCTCCAGCAATGTTATGTGCAGCTGTCTTAACATGGGGCTTAATCAATTCTAGACCTCTCCTTAAAAGTGGAACAGCTCTTCGTAAGAGTCCTCGAAAAATGCCCCCCAGTCCATTTCCGTACATATTGGGTGACCCATGGAAACCCGATATGCCGTTTCCTGCCTGCCTATTATAGTATGACCTATAAACATTGACATCTCCATAATCTTTTAATACAACCATTTTCCTTTATCTTTTCCTCTAAGCCCAGGTTTTTCTAGGGCGGATATGCAACCTCACGACCACCTTCCCTACAGTGAATGGCACGTGTTGGTTCTGATCCGTCTTTATTTCAATGCTTATTGTCTCAATGTGATTCTTATTCATCAGCATGTAATGGGGCTTGTCATAGGTAACGGTAATACATTCGTAGGTTTCCCCTCTGACAGGAATACAACGCAGCAGTGGCACAGAACAGTCCCCCACAATCTGATGTTCTATTATATCGGTGTATACATACAGAGAGCTGAAACCTCCAGTAATATCTGAAGCACGAGGTATTTTTCTGATGGGCTCATCTGGGGGTACCCCCACAATGTAGGCTAACTCCTTGCTGGCTGAAAAGCTGTAAATTCCAGGAACTGAAAATCTGACTTTACCCATTACTGGGTCATAGAGCAGACGTACGTTGGGAGGCTCTATGATGGCTTTTATATTGCTATTCATATTTTCCACAACATCTTCCATGTCCTTGTAATATCCTCTGTGCAATTGGAATCCCCACTTATTTCCACCGTGAGAAAGAGAAAATTTGGCGTTTTTTGGGATTGTGTACCAGCTACGAGGGTACTGTATCTCAGCGAGGCCAGCTTCCCAAACCCCCTTCAAATCTAAAGGGCGGGGCAACAGTGTTGTAAAGTTTGCACTTGTATTTCTGGGGAAAATCTCCATACAGGCATTGCTGGGGAGTGTGATGTAAAATCCTCCGTCGTCCATATTGATCACCTCTTACCACTTCTCAGTTCAATAATGTCTTTGGCTGCTACCCAGCTTGAAAATTTATGTGGCCAGCCGGTCCATTTGACCTTATGGTATTTTTTATTTCCCCGTGTTTCTGTGGCTAAAATTTTTTCAATATGAAACACCCTGTTTTCATGATGACTCACTTTCTGTAATTCCTCAGTATAGAATCTCCCCTGTATTAATTCACCATCATAATCTTTCAGCTGAAATACAGCCCTCTTTCCACTTCTGCAGACTTTGTCAACTATGAACATTTCCTGAGAATACGTTCCTTCGTAACTTTTTTCAAAGATGCCTTTACTTTTTGATATCCTAACATGATCACCTTTCCTAAAGGCCGCACCTTGTTCTTTTATTTTAAAATAAGGCCCATAAACTGTTCGCCATACTTTTAGAGAGTTAGAAGAATTAATGTCCATAGGCCTGGCCTGTATAGTTCTGTGAAAACTAGCATTATAGCTTTTTATGAGCTCCGGCAAGATATCGATATAACGATAGGTATTGTTGGCTGTGAAATATCTCCACATTCGTGACTTTAGAGTACGGTTGAATCTTTCCACTACCGCAGCTTTGACTTCACTATGGGTAACAAAATGGATGATTTCATGCTGCATGAACAACTGCCTCACTTTCTTATTTAAAAATTCAGATCCTCTATCTGTTTGCAACTTACGGGGTACCCTTCCCTCCCTAAAAATGGTCTTGAAAGCTTTTAAAACTTCAGTTCCTGTCTTGTCTTTCAAGATTACCGCCCATGCATATTTAGACAAAATGTCCACCACTGTTAAAATATATTTATAGCCCTTGTTGTGTGTCTGCAAATGCTGCATATCAACCAGATCAGCTTGCCATTGTGCGTCCACATCCGAAACAACTGTTTTATTTCTTTTGAAGTGGATTTTTGCAGGCCTGTGCAATGTGTATGCATCTTGATCTCTGAGCCAATCTTCAACGTGTCTTCTAGTTAGAGTTTTTCTGTGCTTTGAAGCCTCTCGAAAGAGGGCTTCCACTCCTCCAAAACTCCCTGCTCCCCCAGGATTGTAATACAGCCTTTTCAGTAAATCACTATGTGAAACCATTATGCTCCTGAACAAAAGACTCTAATAAAACCAACTCGGTACAACTTAGTATTTTATTGGTACACACCATGCAATTAAAATATACTGTTTATCTCTTCGTCGTCTGTCTCTTCACCTTCATCCCGTGCTACACTTACACACACACACGAAAAGCAGCCTCTTGAATCAGAAGTGTCAACCTTTATCCTGGTTGGAGCCTCTTCCTCATTCTTTCTCTGTCAAAAAGCATAAGAAGTAAAATCCCTCTTAGTATATACTATATCAAATGAAATTGCCTCTATTTTTTAACCATCACACCCCGCCTTGTACCTCAATCCAATACTTACTTACAGAGGTAATGGAATACAGCGGCAAATAGGCAGCTTCTTTCTTCCCTTCGGCTTTGCTTTCTATTGGAAACAGAGTGATCGGATTCATTTCTTCATAAATGTTCTCCTCTGCCTCTGACTCACTGTTGGGGGGGCATATTGCTTCATTCAGGAGATCTTCACCACCACTGCTTGGCTCTTCACCTTCACTGCTTGAGATCTCTGCTTCATAGCTGCTGTCTTTAGGAGGGGATTCCATTTTCTGAAGACCCTGGGGTTGACAGTCAGCAATCCATTTTTCCATCTCATGTCTGAAATCTTCAAGGGAACCATAAATCTGCCTTTCAATGACCATCTTTGTGGCAGTTTCATACATGTCACGCAGACGCTCAATAACCTCATCACGTTTTAACCATCTTCTCTTTCTAGGTTTTGCTTTAGGTCTCACTCCAACTTGAAGTGGGACATCATCTATTCTATCCTCAATATTCAGGGTCCAGCCGAGAGGTGTTGTTTCTCCATAAGCTTGTATGGCTGAAGATTCCATGGCTAAAGACGTGTTACCCTGATACCAGGTCAGAGAAAGAGTGGGGCATTTCCTACAAGGCCGCTTCATATAGCTCTGGGGATGGGGGGCGTTCCCCTGGTTCTACAATGCTCATTGGTACATCCACTGGGTGGGAGACACAATGACCAATCAGCACCCAGCATCCCCGCCCCCTAAGCCCAATCCCTTGCAGGAGCCGTGTGACCCCTAGGGAATGTAAAAAATATCTAAGAACCAGAGACTAGAAAAGCTGGAATCTATAAAATACACACAACCCAATATAGTTTTGTTCAGCATTTATTGATTTATATGTATGAAATACATAGGCTTTACATCAGCCTGTCTTACATGCAATCCATTTATTATTATTTATTTATTCATTCATTCATAGTTTCTTTTTAAAAAGCTGCAGGGAAAATGGCTCTTTTCACATGTATTGCATATATTCATATAAAACTGATGCGATTGTTTTTTAATCAAGCGCTGTCCATAAGCTAACCACTCTTTATTCTCATGCTTAATTAATTGACTAAAAGCAGCTTGTGGATCCTTGGCCGTCGCTACTGTATCCTGAATTTTGACGGCTCTTATAAGATGTTCTGTTCTTAGCGCCAGACATTTTAGGGCAGTCGCAAAAATACAGATCATGTGCAGAATTTTTTCCATTTGCAACTTTTTTGCAACCATTTTCAGAATAGAATTTGTATAGTCTTTTGTCCAATAAAGGCACATGTGTCCCTCTTGATTACCCAGGTCTAAAACGCACCCCTCACATCTCGAAAACAATATTTCTTTGAAGCAGAAGTCTATACTTGAAAACATCACAATTCTAACAACTGAGTTCATTGCAGCTTTCACCTTCTTGGGATCTACCAAATCTTCAGGTTTAATGCTTAACTGGAGGTAATCATTCAATTGAATATGCGGTGGTGGTTTTTCAGTTGCATTTTCAAACTGTGGGCATAGAGATTCACACTGGCAGGACTCTTCCTCCTTTGCTTCAGCCTGAAAATAAAATGTACAGTCCATTTAACAATAAATAAAAAATATCAAATAGTGATTCTCCTCCCTGCTTCACCATCCATCCACCAGCCACCTCTTTCTAACCCCCATTCTTTGTCGTACCCCCGTGTGATACTACATACATACCTCGTATACTTCTTTTGCCTCATTCTCAGAAACATCCTGTGGAGACCCTGAACTCTTTTCCTGTCCCACATTATCGTCATCATCATTTTCATAGAGAGCTGGAAACAAGCGCTTAATCACAGGGTAAAAGGTTTCATCTTCAGTGTCTATGCCACATTGTCTTTTCAGAATCTTGCGCCTTATCATAGGAGGGTTGTCCCCACTTCCCAGGCTGCTGGTCACGGGTGTCTCGTCTCCATAAGCTTGCATGCTTGAAGATGCCATGGCTGTACAGCTGCTACCCTTGGCAAGTCAGAGCTACAGTGCACCAATGCCGCAAGGTCGGTACATATAGCGATGGGGAGGGGGGCGTTCCCTCGGTTCTACAATGCTCATTAGTACATCCAATGGGTAGTAGGCAAGTAGACCAATCTGCACCCAGCATCCCCACCCATAAGCACCACCCCCTGCGGGAGAAGTTTAGCCTAACCAATCAGGGTTGGCCACGTGTTGGTGGGTGGAGCCTTAAAAGCCCCTTATGAGTCCTTCTCCCAGCTATTCGAGGTTCAGACAGATGCAGAACTCAGAGCACTCAGAGCAGAAGGTCAGTTGCTCCCAGAAGGCGCCCTATGACTAATTCTTTTTGATTGTATTTCTTCTTTAGATTAATAAATAAAATATATAAAACATAAAATTCTTAACTGCTGCTACATCCCCTCAAACAAACAGATTTTGGGGTGCCTCCCTAAATTGGGGTCCCCAGACTGCACCCCCCAAAACAGGGGCAAAACAGCCTAAGAACTGCACCCCTAAAAGAGAGGGAAAGGGGAGAGAGGGCAGGGAAGGGGAAAGGAAGGGGCAGGGGGGCAACTGAACCCCTAAAAGAGAGGGAAAGGGGAGGGAGGGGCAGGGGAGGGGGCAGGGGAGGGAGGCAGGGGAGGAGGGGGGGCCAAAGGATAGGGGGGAAACTGTCACTTTTGACGAAAGGTATACCCTATATTCTTCTTATATATTTGAAGCACCCATAGATCTTATAATTAATGCTTCCACAGACTCATTCAGCTGGTGTGTGTCTTATACACCCCCCATTCCCCTGCTATTTTATAGTGACATTTAACCAAATATTGTAAATAGAATGCAAGTCCAATCCATGATCATTTTCTATGATGAGCGTAATGATAAAACAAGGCACTTGTATTAGAGTCTCCACCGTCTGCCACAAACAGTTGCAAATTCTGTTTAATGTTGTACAAAACAGGGAGTTTAAAATGCAAACACAAAGCCTCCTGGGCTGGAGGAGTCTTTAAAATGGTATTGCTGGAAACATGAAAACAAACTATTTGTGCTTGTTGCTGTTCTGTCTCATATAAATGCACAATACTCAAGTCTCTGTGCTGGCAAATTGCAGAGGAAGAAATACATTATCAGTATCATTTAGTGCCCGCAAATTACAAGAATGAACCCATTTGGAACAGAACAATGAGCTTGCTTTTTTTAGTCCCTTTGTTTTATCCACATTCTCCTTCTAGGTGTCCCTCTATTGTCCTTGTTTAAATAATAGGACATCATAGATGATGATGTCCTGTTATTTAAAGGGCACCCCTAAATGCCTCAGCTAAAATTCTTTTGTAAAATATTACATACTGGAGACCAAGCATACAAGTCAGATGCTTGATTGTGTGCTTGCACAATTCATCTTTGGCAGCTGCTTAATGTAATAGGATTCTGACCATACAATTTAAATCGTGGAGGGATTTTGTAGATGTACACATTGGAAGCATATTTTGTTCCTGTGAACAATCTGCTATTCTGAAGGAAGCCTCATTCAGCTTGTCTCTAGCAGAAGGCAAATGTGCCTAGCAATGATTTGCTCATGCCTGTGTCATCATGAGGACACCTTCTTTTCTCATGTATGGTCTTTCAACCTTTAAAACGGTATGTGTGTGTTTATGAGAGAGAGCATTTATATGATGAATGAATGTTCAAGTGAATTACTGTATATGCAAAGTAAAGCTAAAGGTTGTCCTTGCTTGAAAGCCAGTCATATCCGACTCAAGAGTTCGATTTATTATTATTATTATTATTATTATTATTATTATTATTATTATTATTATTATTATTATTATTATTATTATTATTATTATTATTATTATTATTATTATTATTATTATTAATTCAATTTATATGCTGCCCTACTCAGTGCAACCAACTCCATTTATAGCCAAAGTGCCAATGCTGTCTGCCTTCCCACTGAAGTGGTACCTATTTATCTACTTGCAATTTCTTGCTCATATCTGTTTATAGCCAAAGAGCCAGCGCTGTCTGCATTTGCAGACGTTTCTGTGGACATGTGGCAGGCATTACTAGACACCAGAGTGCATGGAATGCTTTCCACCAAAGTGGTACTTATGCAGTTTCTTGCTTTTGAACTGGTAAGTTGGGAGGAGCTAGGACAGAGATGGGAGCTCACTCCATCATGCAGGTACTTGGGTCTCAAACTGCTGACCTGCTGACCTTCTAGTCGTCAAGTCCAGCATCTTAACCACTAAGCCACCACAATCCCTACACACTACATAACTCTCCTGCAATTTTGAAATTTTAAATAAACGTTTGACTTGAAAAATCCCTTAGTGCCCTCTATGGGGATGGGGGGGCCACTGTTCTAGAGCTTGGTCCCCTGCTCACTATTTTTTTAAATAAAAATTTTAGCCAATAGGTGGCAAAGATTGACATTTCACTTTAAAATATTTTCTCTAAGAAACATTTTTCTGGGTTGGTGCATGGGACTAGACGCATCCCTCCGTGGTGTGTGTGTGGCTGCAAGTAGCCTGTTTTGATTTTAGAATTTATCGCCTTCCAGATGAAATGTTTGCTGAGATCTGCCGTGCTGATAATGACATTCAGAATGTCAGAAGTATCCACACAGCTCAAAATGGAATGTTTAACATCAAGAAGGGAGTGATTACTTAGCGTAATTAATGGCTGTGTGGTAGAATAAAATGGGGGAGAAGATGGATCTGAGTGACAAGAAGCAAAATAGAAGCAGAGATTTTAAAAGGAAACTTTTCAGGCTTTCTAGTTTGGAATAAGCTATTTTCACTTTTGTCTTCACATGCACTATTGGCAGTCTCTATACTTTTAAAATGTGGTCATTGTGGAACCAGTTCTTAGCAAGTTTTCATGCACACCCCGGGAGGGGAGGGAGCAAAATTGGGTGGCCTCTGAGCAGGTGGGTGGTGAAATTGGGTGGCCTTCTGGAAGGTTTTTTTTTAAATCAAAAATGGGTGGCCGCGCCCACCTCCCTGCCCTGTCCCATCAGGTTTTGTCCATGCAAGTGGTTCAAGGTCTCCCTTGCTCAAAAACCAGTCATATCTGACTCTAGGGTGCAGTGCTCATCCCCATTTACAGCCAAAGAGCCAGTGCTGCCTGTGTTTGCAGATGTATACATGGCCATATGGCAGGCATGACTAGATCGCCCATGAAGTAGGCTCTGCAGCACTCAGGTTGCGAACCAATCTGCTGACTTTCCATTCTTCAAGTTCAGCGTCTTCATTACTAAGCCACCATGGCCGTCTCTTGAGGGCAGAGACACCAATACGTACCTCCATCAGAGCTCTTGAATCTCTAGCAGCTGATCCAGCATGCTGATAAAAAGCTTCACATGTTGTATTTCTGTCTGCCATAAAGTTGTTAAAAACATGGGGTTCCTTCTATAAAAATGACAGAAACAGAACCCAACATGGGAGGCTAAAGATCTGTCAACCTGGACATCCTACTCTCTATGATACAATTTGAAGAGAAGATGGAGGGATGAGAATTATGGGGGCATGGGCAGCCCATCTTCTGCTATGTGGAAGATTCTAGTTCCCCTACTACTTACAAATGCTAGTACTGTACTAGTTTTCCTTTCTCATGCTACTCATTACTTCTTCTCCTCACTGGCGTTGGCATTTAAGGTTGCCAAGTGACTGGAGGAAATTGACCTGATTTGCTCTCATGTCTTTAACAGCAGTTTAATCTGTGGAACTCAGAAGGCTTTTTGCAAAGTTTACCACACTACAAAGTATCCACTTGAAGCCTTTAATTCCCACTCTCCAATCTGCAGTAAAAACACAGGCATAAAATGTGAAGTGTTCTAAGCATGGAGTTTCTCTCCTGTGTCAACTTCTGTGCCACTTTAAATGCCCTTCTATAGGATTCCCCCGCCCCTCTTCTTTTTACGTGGAGTAGAAGGCTGTGCACCAAGACGGCGAAAGTTGCTCTTTTTGACTACAACTCCCAGTATACCTCGGCAAGCATGGCCAAGGATGATGCAGTGCATGCAAAATAACTCTTTCAATCTGCAGTGGTGCCTACACCCTGTCCTGTGAAAAAACACAAAACTAAAATAAAAAAGTAAACAAATATATCTGTCCTAGCCATTTCTGTCGGATCCCAAAGAGGAAACTCTTGTCTTTAAGTGGGAAACAGGGCATTTGGCTAGTATGTAATAGCCAGGATTAAACTTCTTTTCAGGGGGGGGGGGGGGAAGAAACTTCTTTAAATAGAACCCTCTGTGACCAGAGTAAAGCTTTCGGATGTGCTCCTGGAAGTGCTCCGTAAACCAGCATCTAAGAGGAGAAACATTTTAATGAATACACTTCTTCTCAATTGTAGGTGAATAGATGGATCTCATTAGAATGGGAAAGTAATTAGAACTAATCAATATGAACTGCGTGATGTTGAGATCACGTGGCACAGTACACAGAAAAGGAACCAGGAAGACCATATTTCATCCAGGCTGAGTGTAGATGAAAGATGGGAGCGACTCTGGTCTCCTGCAGAGAAAGAGGGAACTTTCTTTTCCTTTTCCTTTGGCTGATTTCTCATCTAATCAGAGCCGAGAGAGAGGCACATAGAGGTAGAGAGGTCTGTGGGACCTTGTGTGAACCCCTCCCGATGAAGGTCAAATACTAGCTTATCTCCTGGATCAGGGGTTCCCAGCTTAAGGCCCATTGGCTGGATCTGGCCTGTGGCACCATTTTATGTCCCCCCCCCCCCAGGGCATCGGAGAAATGAAATGGCTGCACCTTTGAAGCTGTTGGGAAAAAATGACCACCCCCTGCCGTGCAGACAAGGCAAAACGGGCATCCAGCCCTCAAAGCTGACTGAGAGCACATGACCTGGCCCGTGGCTTGTAAAGGTTTGGAACCCCTGCCCTGGATCAATGATGGAGATCTGCTCTCTGTGTACCTGACCAAACATAGGGGTCATTCAGGAACTATGGGTAGGCCACGCAAAGATGTTCCAATGGAGAGATATCAGAGTGGCAACCCAGAAATAGGCAGTGATGGTGAACCTTGGGACTCCAGGTGATCTGAAACTTCAATTCCCAGAAGCCCTGGTCAGCAGGAGTGCTAGCTTGGGCTTCTGGGAATTGAAGTCCAAGAACACTTGGAGTGCCAAGGTTCACCATTACTGGACTAGATTATGCCTTTACATAAGTGTGTAGAGAGGACTTTTTTTCAAGACCCATGGATGAATTTTAGGGGATTTTCTCAGAAGCTGCTGTCCATGGGGTCAAAAAGGAGGGCTGGAACAAACCTATATACGGACCAGCATATTTTAGCTTTAAAGATCTTAAGCCTTAAGAGAGGTGTTCCAGCCTTTTAAGAATGGGTAGGAAACATATACAAACTAGGAAGCTGCCTCTCAGGAGAGACGAGAGGGCTAGATTTGGCCCCTGGTTATAGATTCCCTACAGCTGTTCCACAGAATCTTAGAATGTTATATCATTAAAGAATGATAGTTGAAAATGACAATAAGCTGAATTTTCTCATCACCAGCCTACAGAATGGCATGAGAAGGCTGACATTCGTGAGAATACTTTTGGTCCATTGCTAAAGTGGATGTCACGGGGAACTATCCAGGACCTGCAGAATTATGGGGAAAATCCTGTTTAGTTTTGCCATTTTTGCAACAGTCCATTGAACAAGGAGTTTGATTTCTACAGGGCTTGCATAAGGAGGTATCCACTTAATTTTGGTAGAATCTACTCTTTCCCTGTGTATTTGCATGTGAACAAACATACGTCAAATGAGAGTTGTACTGATGGAGAGTTATGTTCAGTGATGGGATGTTACAGGTTCTCACCAGTTCCCCAAAACCGGTAGTAACTTTTCCCAGTGTCTCGGAGAACTGGTAGCAACTTTTTGGGGGGAACCACCTTCGGGGGTTATCTTTTCACTGGTTGCCCCACTGCGCAAGCGCGCCAAGCACTTGGTGTGCATGCACGCCTATTATCCTAGAGAACTGGTACGGTGACCATATCCATCTTGCAACATGGTGCTGCCCAGGCACTTATACTAACAGGTAAGTGAAGGTTTTGTGTTTGGTGTGTGTGTGTGTGGGTTGATTTATGTTCGGGGTGGGTGGGTGGGTGTATTTTAATGTAAATTTTATTTATTTATTTATTTATTTTACGGGTTTGTGTTGTGGGTGGGTGGGTTGAGGGGTGTGTTTGTGTGTGTATGCTTATTTTTATTTTATAATTATTATTATTTTCTTTGGCCCTGCCCACATCATGACATCAGCTCCGCCCACACTGTGATGACATCATGGTGGGGTAGTAAAAATTTTGACATCCCACCACTGGTTATGTTCCACTGGAGGCCAGTAGGATCCTGCCCTAGTTATTTCTTTATTTTTTACATTTATATTTCACCTGTTTTCCAGTGAACTCCAACTTCTTCTCCTGTACAATTTATGTTCACACCAACTCTTTGAGCCTTGTGGCTGATTTGGGATTTGAATTCAGGTTTCATCATGAATGTCCCCATAGCTAACCTCCACTCCATGACACTGCAGAAATATAAGCAACTGGATATATCAGCAGATGAAGAGCAGGGCTTTTTAAAATTAAGGGCTCTTAATTGCCTACAAGATAAAGCCAACCTGAAATATGTTGCTTCACAACAGAGATTGTTTCCAACAATATGCTGCTTCTGGGAAAATTCATTTCTCTCTCAGCAAATGTGTGGATTCCAGTTAAGCCTGGGGTTGAAAGTGGAAGATGCCTTATATTCTCTGTTGCTCAGAAAGGCTTGGAGTTTTGACCTCCTGAAATCTGGATCCACAACCTTGGAAGGATGGTAAAATGTGTACTCAGTGGGTAGGGGGTAATATGTAACTACCTTGTAAACCACCCAGAGAGCACTTAGCATTATAGGACAGTATATAAGTAGAAACAATAAACAATTATCTCACGCTGTTTCTGCACTGCTGTTCAAACATTAAAGTGGAGGGGAAAGCACAGTTTCTTCTCAAAGGAAAGAAGCTTCAAGAAATCACAAACTGAGCAACTTTGGTGTTGTTTCTGAATGACCTTGGAGTCCATAAAAAGGGCAACCCCTCCTCCACATCACCACTGCTTGACCCCTACAAAGTTTATAAGTCAGTCTGTGGGGGGCTGAGTACTTTACACTTTACTAGGAGCACAATGATGTATTTAAAACACCAGGCTCATACGAAAATTGGGTAAGCAGATAATTATCCAAAGACACTGTTGGTTTTGGCAGAGTTATTAGCCAATTAGCACACTTTTTTTGTCTCTCAAGCACTTCAACAAATTGGAGACAGCTTTCCCAGCACAGTGAGCAATGCAGAAGGAAAGCAAAATGCTCACCCAACTTTTGAGACCGGCTTCTGGGCTCCTTCAAGCATTCCTTACCATCACATGGAGATGGCAATTAGGGCCCTTGTTTGGACAAGCTAGTGCCCAGTTCGGAGAGGCCAGATGTCTCCGGGTGCACAAATCCTCCTGGAGCAACAGACAGACTTGTGAATGATGTGCAAACATGCCCTATAAATAATTACTGCCAGAGGGAAAAGTCAAACGTACAGATGTGCCAAGTGTTCCTTTTTACCAGGGATGAACTCTTCTTTTCCTGGTGCTTGTTCTTTGTATATAACTACTGCATTCGGATACTTGTGATGTAAATTTTATTTACTACATGGATGCAGTGCTTGGCTTAGTGCATGCTGTGTGTTTCTGTCCTGTATTATTTATTTGGCGCTGGTCTCTGACTGCAATAAAATACATTCAATTATGATGGCTTGCTCTTTTGTTTTTGAGATTTTGTACACTTTGCTGGAAAACATGCATGCACTGCACACATGTTCTCAATGCCAATGCATATGCTCTGGTTGTCAAAGTGCCCTTGCTCAAGGTCTCTTTCTCCTATTTCTTCCAGTTTCTAAAATATTTCAAAGGCGGCTATCCTTCTAAACAGGGGTTTGCAGGGCACCATGGAAAGGCACTAGACAGGGAGTGGTGGGGGCACCTATTCGGGAGTGGTGGGGGCATCTATTCGGACACCATACATTACTGTTGGCGCCCCAGGGTGCCAGAGGCGAGGGCGGGGTGGGACAAAACCCAATTGCTCAATATACCAGCACATGCCTGCTTCTAAACCTTATTCTGACTTCCAAAAGCCCAAAGAAGAGCCATCCTGGATCCTTGCACTGATAGCAACTGACTCATCAAGCTGAGCATTTCAGAGCTGTGCTTGAGATGTTGAACAATGGAATGGGTAGTGGACTTTCCTTAATTGTTTGATTTTCAACAGAGGTTAGGTGGCAACTGGTTAGAAATCCTCTATCTGTAAGACTTCCTGCTTTCCCTCTGTAATTCAACAATTGTGGTACAGTAGCAGCTTTGTTGCTTATCCTAATACTCTGCTCTCCTTGCTCACCATTAAGCATCAAGCTGTGATTCCCAACTTGGGACCCAGGCCCCAATTCCCAGAAGCCTAAGTCAGTACATTGGCTTAGGCTTCTGGGATTTGAAGTCCAAAAACCAAAGGTTGGGAAACAGTGATTTAGCACATAAAGATGGGACATGCTACTAGATGTTTTATCGCCTTAATGGTGCATACCTTATCTTGACACCGCCATCAGCACATGCTGACAAGTTAATTCTGACTTATGGTGACCCTTTTCAGGATTTTCTAAGCAGTGAATACACAGAGGTGGTTGACCATTCTCTTCTTCTAGTGGGCATCCTGGGACTGTGCAGCTGGCTGAAGGCTACACAGACTGGCTCTTCTCCATGGAGTCACAGCAGGGAATTGAACTTGCAACCTCTGGCTCCACAGCCAGATGTCTAAACAATTCAGCTACACAGCCCACAATATCTTGACATAACACCTGTCTGATTCCATGAGGAAGTGGTGGATTTTCACCTTAGAGGATATTGTCCATCCAGTTCTGTTTCCAAGGAAATCACATAAGTCTGCGGATGGAAACCATCTTTGGCAAATCTCTTTCTCCTCTATTTATAAATAATGTATGGGTCTATTCTGGGCCTCTGCCTCCTCAGAGCAGGTTGTTCTATTGCATTTTTGTATTGGATATTACGACCTGCTGACCAAGGCTTCTGGGAATTGAAGTTCAAGAACACCCGAAGTGCCAACGTTTACCATCACTGGTCTATGCTTTTGATGAGATGCTACTTTTAGGAAACAATATGGAGGAACAGAAAGATTTCCATCAGGCAAAGGTGTCACACAAGGGTGTACTTTAACTCCCAGTTCAATCTATATGGAAACCATGGTGGATTAGGTTCACAGGCAAGAGAAAGAAATCTCTGTAAATTAAGAAGTGCAAATGGCATCATAATATCACAGAGGTAATGACAAAGTAAACGAAAAAAGCCCAAAGCAGGATTGTAGTTAAACACAAAGAAGATAAAAAAACATGTCTGCAGAATTATATAATTTTAATATTGGTAAGGATGAAATTGAAATTGTTAAAGATCTTCCTTATCTTATTTTGATGGAAGCCAAGGTGAAGAAAGTTACAAGAGGCCAGATTTTGGCTGAATATGGGGGGAAACTCCCTGACTCTTAGAGCAGAATAATAATGGAATTGATTGCTTTGGGAGGTGATAAGCAATCCAACACTGGAGGCATTCAAGGGTAAGTCAGCCACTGTCAGTCAGATATACTGTAACTTGGATTCCTACAGTGAGCAAGCAATTGGACTTGATGATCTTAAATGACCCTCCAAACTCCATTATTCTATGATTTATGATTCTATGAAATCAGAAGACTGTGACTCAGAAAGGCAGTAATGAAAGAACTAAAGAAGATAATCAAGTGTGAAGGTGGTATTGCTAGAGTCCAAGTCCAAGATCATCCTTATCATGGTATTTCCAGTTGTTATGTATGGATGTGAAAGCAGTACAATGAAGAAAGCTGATAGGGAAAAAATAGAGTCATTAGAAATATGGTGCTGGAAGAGTTTTGCAGATTACCATGCGCTGCAACAAATTAAACTAAGTAGGTACTAGATTAAATTGAGTCTGAACTTCTCCAGAAGGAAAAATGAATAAGCTGATGAAGTCATACTTCAGGCACAACATGAGACAGGCCAAAAATACTGGGAAAAGCAACAATGCTAGGAAAAGACAAAAGCAGAAGGGGGTAAAAAGGGGATACAGTACTGTATAAAACAAGAAGTGGATTGATTCAATCAAAGAAGGCCAGTGCCTTGACCTGAACATGGCTGTTAATGTTTAATAACCTTATTGAGGCCACTAATTCATAGATTTGTTACAAGTTGGCAGCAACTTAATGGTGTATAACAGGGGTGGCCAACCTAAGGCCCAGCCCTCCCCACTACCAGAAGTGGACATGATTATGACAGCCGTAAAACGCACCTGTGCATGTGTAAATACACCCACACCTGCCATTAATGCTGCTGTAAATGCACCCCCAGCTGTTGTAAATGTGTTTACGACAGCTGTAGATGTGTTTTACGGCAGTGTTTACAGTGGGAGGAACCATGTGACTGGCCCGCTCAGCTGTCCGGCGGCATGGTCCGACCCACTGCATGAAAAAGTTGGGAACCCTTGGTGAATAACAACAACAACAGGGATGGCTTGCTAAATGGCTAGACTAGAATAGTTAGTTGTATAAAAGTATGTAGCAAATGGAGTCTTTTCCAGAAATGTAATTTATTTTGGAATGCCGGATAGCTCAAAATTATAGCTGAAAATTATGGATAGCTGAAAATTATGATCACAGAGGATTCCTTCTAGGCCTGCAGTTCAAAGATTATAATTATAAAGATTATTAGAATGCATCCATTAGCATTGGGAGTTGTAGTGTAAAAATGTAACTTTCCAGGTAATGTCTTGAGTTCAGAAGGCACATTTAATTATTCAATAAGATTGTTTTTCATGATGTAATATGAGCTGTCTTGCTGCTAACATCTCTGACTTTATGCAGTCCAGAAAATACCATTCTTCCGGTCAGTTTCAAAATTTGGGTGCTGCAATGCAGATTGTCCTGCTGCTTGAAGGTGTGCTACCATACCTTTGGCACGTTTAGAGGCCCAGGGTATTTACAGCACTCATCCCTTGTCCAGGCTCAAGAGTTCATAAATATAGCAATACAGTATTTGCTGTTCTGCTCATCCACTCACAACCTGGAACGTTTCCATAAGATGAGATATCTCAGGAAGTGACTGGGGAGGGGTTCACTGTTTCTGGCTAGCACATGTTGTCTGGGTTCATCACAGAAACAACAATGTCTCAGGAATGCAATAAACAGAGTTGGAAAGTCCAGCTTCGTATATAATACACTCCAAAAGAGAAAGCTTAAACAAGTAAATAGGATTTCAAAATTAACTGGAAGAGCGGTAATTCCTGGACTGTATGCTGTCCGTGTTGAATCCTAAATCCACATCATGACATGAGACTGACCAGTAGACATTACATACTGCAAAAGTGGTCACCTTGTTTAATTTAGATGCAGCCCCTTGTTGTCTACACATGATTTTTTTTTGTCTGTTAGACTGTCTCTCTCCTAATCTTTTCAGCTCTCTAATCTATCTGGCTAATCTTTGCAGAGTTGAAACAATACTTTCTTTGAACTTCAACTCTGAGTCTCCAGAAATCGCTGTACAATAAAAGCAACCTCTCTCGTCTGTCCATCCATCTGCCTGCCAAAAGCATTTCACACTGTCTTTTGGCACTAAAGGAGGCTATTTTTTTTAAAAAAGTGTAGCAGACCTAAAAAAAAAAGGAACAACAAAATGCAGAACAGACTATAAATTGTCCCACTGTATTTTATTCTGTCTCCAGTATATGTGGTGTTGGGGAGGGATAAAAACAGAGCCAAGGCTGCATTATAGCTGATGGGGAATCATCTGTAATGCAGCCTTTATCCTGGCATCTGCACCAGAGTCCCATCATCAGTGGGCTGCAGGGGTTAAAAGCAGAACAGTTGTTTTGCAGCTGATAGGGGCAGTCCTTCCCCTATCAGCTGCAAAGAAGAGGTTTTGCCACACAGGTTGGCCAGGCCTGGTGGGCTCAGGTTCTTTTAAGATCTCAGACACAATAAGCACTCACTGGGTGAAGAAACAAGACACCTCTCTAAGGAAAATGTAATAGAGACCGATTAGGAAACAAAAGACAGGAATACACATGGGCTATTCATACCAGCATGGATTCCCTCTGTCCCTTCTCTAGCCAAATGGTTAGGTGGCAGCGATGCTCCTAGCACTTCTGATGTTCAGAGAGCTTCAAAATCTTGAGGCTAAGCTTTTCTTACTTCTTTATACCCCACCTCAAAGTGTTGTCCCATCTTCTTTGGCTCTAAGCCCCTCACTTGGAGGATGTCTAAACCCAACAATGGCCATCTGGCTTGGGCTAATTGGTGCTTCATCCTTGCAGGTGGGTTGTATCAGTTAAGAGCGCAGGAAAGGATCTGCCTCATCCCTTCCTTATTTAGAGGACTTTCCACCCATCAGACTTCCTGGGTAGCTTACTAGCCACTGACACAGGTGCTCTCAGAGTAATCTTACCCCCTCTGCCTTCTCCTGCCAAAATTTCCCAGTCTATCATTATGACCTTACTAAATCTTGCTAAGCTTAATGGGTCAACAAGACTTTCTAAATCCATTAATTGCTAAACAAGCAAATTCTATTACTTTAACACATCTTCATATAATTTAAATATTTCAGAGCTTGGAGGGGGAAATGGGGATATCACCTAACTTCTCAAATTTACAGTTGTCTTCCACAAGGCCCACCATCCTGGGCGATACACCCCCTCTACCTGTTGCTGATCAGACTTCCTCTGGATTGGAGGAAGGGAATAGTCATTGCTCCTGAGTGGGAAGGACTTCACCCATCAGCTGCAAAGTACTGTTGGGATTCTGATCAGTGGTGGTGGTGGTGGGAATAATAGCCTTTTGCAGTTAAATGGGGAAACCCTTCCCCTATTAGCCACAAAGCGCTTCTAGGGGCTAATGGGATTTCTTCAGCCCCATTGGAAAAGCAATATACAATATGGCTGCCAAACAGCATTTTGCTCCTTTCCCTGACCTCAAGCAGTTTTTAAAAAGCTGCTCTACACCAACTGGAAGGGCCAATGTAGACAAGCTCTAAGAGTGATTCCAGAATTTGCACAGCCAAATTCTGTTTCATAAAAGCAAAGTGTCTTTTTTATTGTTCCCCAAAATGCAATAAGTGAGAGATGGGGATGGTCTGTCCTTAAAAGAGCATCCCACTAGTTTAGATTTTAGAGCAAAAAGGCTCTAGTGTTTGTCCTTCTGACCGGTGAAGTTGTTGAAATGGTTGACTATTGCGAGAGAACTGAGCTTTATGCATTCATCTAAGTGTGGGTATGTTCTAATAGTGGAGATAGTCCATTTGATAGGTTTGTCTCAGAGATGCTGAGCCAAAATGTTCTCTGCTCTATTTTGCATCTAATGTGTCAATAATATCAATGTACCAGCTTGGGTGGCTTAGTGGTCAAGACACTGAGCTTGATGGTTAGCAGTCAGCAGTTTGAGACCTGAGTGCTACAGAACAGAGTGAACTCCTGTCTCTGTCCCAGCTCCTGCCAACCTAGCAGTTCAAAAGCAAAAAAATGCAAGTAGATAAATAGGTACCCCCTTTGGTAGGAAGGTAAACAGCATTATGTGCACTCGAGTGCCACATGATCACGGAAATGTCTGCAGATGCAGACAGCACTGGATCTTCAGCTATAAATGGAGATGAGCACTGAACCATAGAGTATGATATGACTGGCTTTCGAGAAAGGGAGACCTTTACCTTTACCTTCCAGCTGGTGCATAGTCACATACAATCCATGGTGCATTCCTTTTGTGTGGGCTTTTACTGTTTAGGTCAGAATTAGTTGTGTAAGGGGTATTCTTTCCCTTAAACTTCCTTCTTTCTAATGGTGCAGAACTACCATCCTCCTGTCTACCATCTCACCAAAATTGAAGTCCAAGAGCCAAATGTTGGAAAACGCTGATCTAGGCAGTGAATAAGAAATGAATAAGAACCAAGAAATAAATAAAACATCTAAAAAGCAAAATAATAATAATGAAATACTCTAGTCACTTTGGGAGAAACAAAAGTATACTGATGGCCAGAGATAATCATTTAGGGTAACACAAATAGGAAAATAAATAATGAAAGGAAAAACCTTGGCTGAGTAGTCTTGGGGAATAGTTTGGATGAAAGATAGCATCATTGTTTAGAGCTGACACATCCAAAATCAGAATAGCCAAGGCAAACTCAAGTCTCTGATAGGAGAGGAATGAGGAGAAGAATAGAGCTTGCTTTGTTTTGTGATTGGTGTTTTGTGATTGATGTTGTTTGTTTGCAAGTGCCGCTTCTTGTACCTGAAATGCTGTTTCAGATACTGTACATCCTTTGAGCAATAATGTGAGTTTAGTGTTAATGTGGCTTATCAGCAGTCCACCTCTCAGGGTTGGAAGATGTTGGAGGTACACAGGCTTGCTGGTGTGTTTGTACTCTCATGCTCCTTTTGAACATCTCGAGTGTATCTGGTTGGCCACAGAGGGAAAAGGATCCTGGACTTTAAATAAAGGTAAAGGTTGCCCTTGCTTGAAAGCCAATCTGACTCGAGAGTTCAGTGCTCATCTCTGTTTATAGCCAAAGTACCAGCGCTGTCTGCATCTGCAGGCATTTCCATGGTCATGTGGCAGGCATGACTAAACATTGGAGTGCGTGGAATGCTGTTTACCTTCCCACCGAAGTGGTGCCTGTTTATCTACTTGCAATTTCTTGCTTTTGAACTGCTAGGTTGGCAGGAGCTTGGGTCTCAAACAGCTAACCTGCTGACTTTCCAGTCTTCAGTTTAGCGTCTTAACCACTAAGCCACTGCTGTCCCTTCCTGGACTTCATCCAAAAGTAAATTCCCCCTTCTACCACTTATAGATGATGGCTGCCAATCTGCAGATGGTCTCTTCTTTAGGTGTTGTACTGAGAAAGAAAAGCTGGGAGGATTTCTGCTGAAGTCAGAAATGCCTCCCAACGCTCCCAAGTTCTGCTCTTTCTCTACTCATGGGCCAATAGTCCATTTCGTCTCCCTGATATTTCTCAGTCCCTTACAAATTGTGTGTGTGTGTGTGTGTGTGTGTGTGTGTGTGTGTGTGTGTGTGTGTGTGTGTGTGTGTGTGTGTGTTAAAGAGAACCTTGTGGGTGTTTTATGCCTCTCCCAAAAAGACAATCACATTAAAGTAATTAGGAAAGTATATAAATATATATAAGAAAAAAATAATTCTAAACGGGGGAGCAAGAAGGGCATAGCTGGAGGATATACAAAGTATTAGATTTATGCAGGCTGGAGAAAAGACAAATCCTTACAAAACGAAGTTCTGGGGTCAATAATTTGTACAGAACTAAAGATAAAGACCCATCCACCTTAGGGAGACACCGACATTCTTTGGCAAGCAAGGAAGGACTAAAAAGCGCTATTTCCTATCCAGTCTACGTCTGAAGATATACCAGCTGTTTCTTTCGGATTCTGTTCCAGCAATTCATATTACAAGGAAGAGCAGCTTTTATTTCACCAGGGTTCGAGATACCGTTTTGGGCTCCATGCCTCAGTTCTGTCCTATGAAAAGGCTGGTTCACACCTGCATTTTCCTTTTTATCATGTTGATGGGTCATCCCACAGAAAGGAGGCTGCAATGGAGCTTGGAAACATTGGCTGAAACACTGTTTCTAATGTAAGCCAAAATATTAATTTCCCACACATGTATCAAGACAGTAACTGGGATGACTTGGTTTAGTGGTTAAGACACCAAGCTTGAGTGGAAGGTCAGCAGGTTAGCAGTTCGAGACCCGAGTGCTGCATGACAGAGTGAGCGCCCGTTGTTTGTCCCAGCAAGTAGATAACTAGGTACAGCTCTGGTGGGAAAGGTAACAGTGTTCTGTGCACTCTAGCATCTAGTCATGCCTGCTACATGTCTATGGAAACTTCTGCAGACGCAGACAGTTCTGGCTCTTTGGCTGTAAACAGAGATGAGTGCCACTGGCTTTTGAGCAAGAGAGCATTTTCACTTATTGCCCAGATCTTGCAAGCCATGCTTGAAGACCTCTGGAAGTGGTAGTTCGAAAAGGACGAGATGACAACCACCTCCTGCCCCATTTACAAAAGCTGGTTGATTGGGCAGTTCAATCTTTCTTTAACGCTAGTCATGGGATATCTTTCACTGGTCATAAGGACCATATGGTATGGGACAATCTGTGTGGAAAGCAGACCTTTGTCCTTCAGGAGATATAAATGCACAGGGGGTAAAGGTGCTGCTGATGCTGCTCCTCCAGCATTTGCTATCTAAGGTAACAGACACAGTTTACCCAATGGAAGGGCTGGCCCTGATGCGTATTGCCTTGTTATGTACACATTGATGCTGAGTTGGTTTCACAAATAGTAATTTTTTAAAATATAGAGCTGAAGATGTCTGTAATATGCAGCCTGCTCTGTGTCTCAATGTGAAAAAAAAAACACATATCATACTTATAATGTACAGGAAACAGTGATAAGTGTGAGTTCGTTATTGAACGTACACAATGGCCTGTGTGAAATGGTTCCTAGGGGAGAAAATACCTTCTCTAAAGCCAACCCTTAGTGGGTTCATAGCTCATCTGGGAACCTTTGATCATGGAATCTTTCAGTCCAATCATCTCTTAGCCAGCATCCTACACTAATTCCTCAGATTTACAATATTATTAAATTTTATTTAGCTTGCTTACTGGAGCTGCCAAAAGGGTTGATACCACCCAGAAGACATTGTATAACACAAATTGTTTCCCTTGAACTTTTACCATTGAAGCATGGAGGTTCTGTGTAGCCGTTCCAGACAGAGCCGCTGGAACTTGGAATTGACTCTCGTAGGTTCATTGTGTGAAGAAAAAAGAGAAATATTTCCCTCCCTTCGCCAACCCTGCTCTTCATGAATTTCCCCACAGAATGCCAGATTCTTGGTGGTGGGGGGCATAAAAATATGGCATTCAGACAATAGAGAAGGCACAGAAACTGCAAGAAGACTATATATCATTGGAAGGCATGAAGGACATTTTCTGAATTTCAACTCATTTAGGTCACCCAAAGGAAGTTTTACCATTTTCTCAAGATCAGACACCATGCAAGAGTTGCACAAAAAGTCCCTGCACAAGTTCACCGGAAAATTTAGTCCTAAAGCTATGTTTTAAAAGTCCCAATTAGATCAACAGGAATTACACACATGGCAACTTGTCTTCCAAAATTTCAAAAGAAGAAGAAGACGATGACGATGATGAAAATGGCCCTCAAAGTATATACAGTATTGGTTTTTCAAAATCACTTGGTTTTGACATTTGAACCTCGGTCTTTCTCTTACTGTTGATAGATACAGTACTTGTCAATTCCATCCCACACTCCTTCTGAAAAGCAAGAGATGGAGCAGCCAAAATTACCCCAGCCTATTTTCTCCCAGTCTTTTAATTTTTTTTATTTCTCACTGCCTGATTCAGAAGGAGGTATCTTCAATGGATGCTTTATTGATTCACTTAATTTAATTTAATTGATTTTATTTGAATTCTAGCCTTTCTTTCTCCCTTAGATTGCAAACTAAGGTAGCTTATACAGTACTATAATTTTAAAAAGTACAATTTATAAAAATGCAGCCACTTATTTTTCCAATTTGTTTTAGTCATTTTAATGTTCAAGTCTTGTTTCCATATTGTTCTTAATGTGTCCTGTGGCCTGCCTTCTTGATTTAGCATTCTGTATATCTTGCTCACTAAACCCTTAACTCCCACTAACCCCTTTCTTATTCTGTGTACTATCTCCTCAAATTCTGTTCTTTCCCTTTCTAAATTGGGTTCTTCAACATACTTGCTGTTTCAAAGAGACGTTTGTCTGTCAGAGTTAAAGAACACAATTACAAAATGTTATGGAGGTGGTACTTGACTACAGTTCGGTTACATCAGATGGATAATACCAAAACTAAAAAATGTTGGAGATGGAAGAATAGACTGGGGATGTATGAACACATGTGGTGGAGTTGCAAAGTGACTATGGGGTTTTGGGTAAAGATAGAGAAGGAGATATCAGAAATAATCTGTGTTTATTTATTTATTTATATTTATTTATTTTATTACATTTATACCCCATCCTTACCCAAGGACCCAGGGTGGCTTACAATTTAAAACAATTAAGAACACATTAATTACAATAAGAATTAAAATTAAAGTTAAAAGATTAAAAAGTTAAAAAAACAACAGGAAGAGAGGTGGGGTATTCAGAGGAGCCACCTGGCCGAACTGACCGTCTAGCCTGCACCCCACACATGCCCCACCAGCTAGGTCTTCACCCCCTTCCTAAAGAGCAGCAGCTCTGTCTGGAGATGCAACTCACTTGGCAAGAGGTTCCATAGGGCCGGAGCGGACACAGAAAAGGCCCTCCTTCTCGTGCTAGAGAGATGAGCCACTCTAGCTAATGGTACGATCAGAGAGCCTCTCTGGTCCGCTCTGGTGGGATGGACAGATGTTCTCGGGGTGACGCGTGTTGACCTTAAGCTGGAGTCAAGTGCTGCCTTATTGACAGATGTAGAAAACATGGATATAGATGCAAATAAAAAGGACTTGTTATCTATAATGTTAACAACAGCAAGACAATGTATTGCTAGAAATTGGAAAAATGATTCCCTGTTAAAAATGGAAGATTGGTATAAAGAAATGTGGGAAATTGCATTGAATGACAAGATTACATGGGAATTGAATTTTTAAAAAAGGACATAAATAAAGAAAATAAGTTTTGCGAAATATGGAGGCCCTTTGTGGAATACACTTTGGTTAAATCTAAAGGTGGCTGGCCAGCACCAGACCATATGAGTTTTTGGAAATAGTAACATAGAGCTATGACAAAACTGCAATCGCCGGAGCTTTGTAAATATCACAGGGCAACACAAATTATGCTTTAAAAAAACAAAAACAAACTATGGTAATGACTGTGTTAACAGTTAAAAAATAAAGTAACAATTTACAAAATATGTAGACATAGGTACATATGTGTCGCTATATTAAAATGTAAATATAATATAATAAGGAGAGAACAGAAAGTAATACCCATATGTTTGGTTTGGTTTTAATGTCATTTTTATTAGGTTATACACTGTATTGTAATGTAATGTAAGGTTGTTTATATTTATTTTCTTTTTTCTGTTATGTTTTAAAAATTCAATAAAAATATTTTAAAAGAAAAATGCAGCCACGTGATAATTAAAATTATATAATAAATATGAAAACATCATCTACTCAGTTCTCATGTTAGAATGCAGTCAAATATCATTAAAAATCAGCTTTAAAATTATAAAATTACCATTGAAAAGTCCAGCATATCCTTTAGAATATCTGATTTTAGAAGATCATGGCCTGCTGGAGGCCTGTCTAAACAGGAAGGTTTCTGAGTGACTGTGGAAGGACATCAGAGAACTGTTGCACCTTTCTAAAGTACATCTGGTAGGACTATGGAGAAAACAATTTCTTCAGTTTGCGCATATTAGGGATATGGAGGATACTATAAAATGTTCTAATTCTCAGTAATTTTCTGAGTCTCACAATACTGAAATTTCTGGCTTAGAACTTCTCTTTCAATTGTGCCATTTCTTGTATTTCTACGGATATGAGACTCAAATTCTCCCCTCTTGAGGTCACTGTTACCAAATTCTGAGCAGCTAAATACCCTTTCCACTAAACACCTTAGAAGTCCTGCAAAATCCCCTCAGGATTCCTAGGAGGAAGTAGTATCTTGCACAGGGGAATATCACCATGAGGAGAAAACAGGGATAATTTTCTGGATTTTTCACCAAGAATAGGAGGCTGTAATATTCACATCTCTTGGTTTGCTAGTCATGTAATGGTCATTTGCCATGTTGTAAAGACCATATTTTCCTCATAAGGCTTCCAGCTGCCGATCTGTTGGCAAAGAGATCCATTGTCCGTCTCAGTTGGCATTCATTCCTCTGCTATAAATATGAAGCCAGAAGACTGATGGAGAGCAAAAACAACAGTCTTTTGCCGGATAGATGAATGCCAAAAAGTGTCTCCCACAAGGTCAAGATTCTGGTTGGACCATCTGGAAGTCACTTAATAGACTTTGAAGTGAAGCAAGAAGATCAAAGAATCATCAAGTAAAATGGGCTGATTGGATACAAGAAAATTTTTCTACGAATGTGGAGAAATCCAATCAATGCAGCATTTAGTAAAGGTCTCCCTTGCTTGAAAGCCAGTTGTGTCTGACTAAAGTTGCCATAATTCTCTCGCACAAAACCAGGACAAAAGTATACTTGACAAAAGTGGGTGGGTTATCTACAAAATAGCCTGTTTAAAACAAACATAATATAATGACAGCTACAAACCACTTTCACATTAAATATATAAATGAATTTATTTACAACAGTTAATTCTTACTGTAAGATGATCTGTTGTATTTCTGAGAAGTCACCTCGCGGTCAACTCTTAATGTTCTCAGTTCCAGGAAACACACTGGCCACACTTATTGGGTGGTGGTGTGAGGTGAGGACATTAAGATTTGTCTCCAGGTATACTCAACTCCAATGTGACAGGAAATCACTCTTTTGATGGCAAGAGTTTGAATTTATCTTAATGGTGTGTTATAATAAACAATCAGTAAGTATTAAAAATCTGGGACTTTAACATGATTTTTATTGAACTGGCTGGGACAACTTTTCCAACCTTGAATCCGAGACAATCGCGGTTTTCCAGAACGTATGGCCACCCTATGTACGACTCTAGGAGGCGGTCCTCATCTCTGTTTACAGCTAAAGAGCCAGCGCTGTCTGCATCTGCATCTGTTTCCATGGTCATGTAGCAGACATGACTAATACTGGACCACACAGAATGCTCTTACCTTTTCCAATGGAAGCGGCACCTATTTTTCTACTTGCAATTTCTTGCTTTCAAACTGCAAGGTTGGGCAGACAACAGGAGCTCACTCTGTTGCGCAGCACTCTTGCTGTCAAGCTCAGTATGTTAACCATTAAGTCACCATGGCAATGCAGCATTTACATGCATGCAATTTATGCCTAACATATTAAGTTTTTTATACACAACAGTAAGAGAGGCAGTTTTACAAATGGTTTGACTTATAGTTTTAGTTTGCAAGTTCTCCATATATTACACTCCCACTATTGCTCAGCAAATTAAACTCATATAAGAATATAGTTCTTTACTTACAATTACATTTTTTTTTAGATCAGGGGTTCCCAAACTATGGCCCACAGGCTGGATCTGGCCTGTGGCACCTAATAATCCAGCCCAACCAGCGGTTGCATTGGCTGGTTGTATACATAATTTACATCAACAACCCATTGCATTGTGGGGTTGCTTTAATATACTCCACACCGCCATGTGCATGAAAGAAAATCTAGTAAATGGCTGAGATAATGCCATTGAGTTAGCCTACCTCTGGTCAAAAATAGTTTTATCATGCAATTAGAACAGGGGTGTCCAAACTACAGCCCATGGGCCAGACCTGGCCCCCAACACAAATTCATCTGGTCCACACCACCCTCCATCCTCTTGGAAGTGGAAGTAAAATGCGCTGTTAACTTGTAGATTTCAGGCCTTTGAGACCTGAGCATTCTTGCTCATTGTAAAGGAGTTACATGTTGGAATATGAGTCGCTTGTGTGAGTAGGGCGGAATATAAATTTGACAAATAAATAAATAAATAAATAAATAATAGCAATCTTGCATGCAGTAATACTGGATATCAGTGGGAGGAGATTTTACAGCCCAATGTGATTGTCCTCTGCCTCTAACTTGATTGGTAAAGTTCTTTTCCTGCCTCTGAGATTTCAGGTAAGCCCCATACTTGCTCCCCGGCTTCTGTTGTTGTATTGACAGTTGGTCTTCTTCTCTGATCAATGACCAAGTAACAAGCATGGATGTTCTCTACATGCTGGAGATCCTTTTTTTCCCATTTTTCTTCTGACTATAACCAGAAAAAATGATAGTAAAGTTATTTTTCTACTTTAAATGCTTTTAGAGTGATTTTATTATGCAAAGTGCTAGCTTGTGTGTGTGAAACTAAGGAGGAACAGTGATGAGACTGGGCTAATATATCCACATTTCTCTGTGCTGCACTTTTTGGTTGTTGTTTTTTCTACTTCATACTCTGCTAACAGAGGAATAATAGATAGAACTCTAAGTTCTAGCTAAGTTGGAGATGTCAGGAGCTATATCTGCCCCTTACACCTCTAGAGAACAAAGACAAGACATCTCTTTGGAGGGGCAGGGTTATGAGAAGGAAGGAAGTCACCCCAGCAACATTGAGAATAGCATCTAAGGTCAATAGAAGGTCAGTACAAGCCAGAGCAGATAAAGGACCATCTAGAAATGATTCCTTCATCATTTTTCTCCTCATTGGGGAGAAAAGTGCCATTCTGATGTATGGGAACTCTAAGATTTCCTGAACTTCTCAATGTCTTATGGAAGGAGGAGTCCCAACAGAGGTTGTCACTAAGGAGAGTGTAGTTCTCATTGATGACTCTGGGACCCAGTGATGAGTTTGTAGGTGTGTGATGAGTAAGCTATCACAGATTTACTACACCCAGAGATAGAGCTTCCATAATGTCTGATTAATTAATTTAATTTTTTTTATTTCTACCCCACCCAATCAGGGGAACCCGACTCAGTGATGTTATCTCAATCACAAATACTGAGACTGAATTAAGTTTAATCTCAAGCAGATAGTATTACCTCCAAGCACCAACTGCAGTTGCACTGAATGGATAATATTTTGAAGATCCATTTGTACAAATCGCTATTTTCAAAGAAGAATGTAAGAACACAGGGAGCTGTTTTACTGGGTCACACCTGTATCTGTCTGGCTCAATATTATTGATACTGATTCAGTCTTTACATACTTGGGTCTTTCCAACACTGGGAGTACTTAGCCCCTCAGCTCTCTTTGCTGCTTTTTGTGATAAATAATATGCTACAGATACCCCCATGACTTGAAGAATATATCTCTTAAGAGTTGATTGACACAGCCAGAGATTCACACATTTCCTGTGGTTTGCTAATTAGCTTGCTTTTTTGTGATTGTTCCTCAGAAGGCAAGTGCAGCCCCCCCCCCCCTGAAAAAAAAAAAGAAAAAGAAAAGAAAAGAAAGTATGACTGTGTAAATTCAAAAGCTTACCAGGGTCACATTTCTAGAATACTCAAGGATTTAAGCTTTTAATGGTACGTTTTTGATAATATAAATTTTGGCTCTCATCTGTTCTTTTTAAAATAAGTACATATATGGCTCTCTTTCTGAATAACATCATCATTATTACTTCAACTGCCACTACCAAAGATGAGTTTAATCTCTGCGGCATCACTTTCACCAGGTGATAGCTCAGACTGTAAACCATATTGGAAGAAAACAATTTCTTAAGTGATTTATGTGCACACATTGTCTGTCTAGGGACTGGGCCCAGCCCCCCCCCCCCGCCTTTAGTGGAAAGAAAATTAAATATGATTTTACGATGTGGTAAGGCAAAGGCTGCTGCCAGTACATCTGCAGGAACATGCTGCGTGAAGGAAAGGGTAACTTCTCCCTCCTTCCCTGCCAAACAGCTGGAGTAAACAATCCTCGACACTCTCATGTCCATTTCTAAGTGCCAAAGAGCTATAAAACCAGTCCACAAGAGTTACACAGAAGAGCAATCAGGAATAATTAAAAGTCTGAAGGGACAGATTTGCAAGGAAAGATTTAGCATGCAGAATAGGTGAGCTTTAGTGAAAGGATGACAAATGGCTTCAAACAGGACAACAACCCAAGCACAGGGGACCAATTATTTGAGGTGCCACATCAGTAAACTGAAAGGGAACTGTTAAACAGGAAATGTTATTATTACAGTGATGTAATTAAGATTAAATACTGAGGTAGCCTTCCTGGTTCTTCCATCACTGGGTCATTTCCCTAAGGCAGTGATAGTGAACCTTTCAGAGACTGAGTGCCCAAATTCACCTTCACCATAGACTCAACAGGCTGCTGTCCATGGCACACCCTCACACTACATGTAAGTGGCCCACTTTACCCCAGACAGGGGAGGAAGGAATCACTCCCATTGGGCTGCTGGGCAGAGTGGTAGGATAAACTCTGTGCTGGGGAGGGAGGAAGCACTCCCATTGGGCTGCTGGGCAGAGGGGTGGGACAAACTCTGTACTGGGGCAATGCGTGCGTGCTCACAGAGAGGGCTCTGAGCGCCCCTCTGGCACATGTGCCATAGGTTTGCCACCACTGCCCTAAGGAAATAATGCAGTAGCACTCAGGAGAGTTGCCACTTGTGCTGAAGGACCAGAATTTAGAAAAATTATTTTTTGAACTATAGTTCCTGGAATCTAAACAGGTCTTTCGAGCCTTGAGTGGTCTGTGACAGATCCAGGTAGCAACCTATTCCCTCATCCAAATATGATGTCCTGGAAATATAGCCAGTTCCAAGATGTTTTCAAAAACAAGATTTTGGGAAAGGAAGCCAGTAAGAGCATGGTTTGGAAATAAGAGTCAATGACCATGTTGCATAAATGCAGTAGCAGAGTTTTACCAAATTATGATGTTTGAATGAACAATAATTCATGGAAAGCAAAACATGAGTGATGGGTTCTTATGAAATGCTACATAGTACTGTACTGTATCTCATTGAATGCTGAGGTGTTTATATTATTCAGTGTACAGCAATAGCTATAGCAACCACACTTGTGTACCACCCCATATGGCTTAATGTACTGTCTGGGCGGTTCACAAGTTAATCAGCATTTTACCCCCCAGCATGCTGGGTACTCATTTTACTGACCTTGGCAGGATGGAAGATTGTGTCAATTTTGATTCCCAACAAGACTGAACTCACAATATTTTGGCTGCAGTTCAGCAGTTTAACCACTGTACTACCAGGGCCCCTATTAAACAGGAAATGTTATTACGTAATATAAAATACTGAGGGCCAGCATTTAGCAAACATAGTCTTTGTCTGTTTTTGACTCTAAACAGCCAATCCGTAACTTAAATGTTTCTTTTCACCAAAAGTAACTGCTTTCCACTTTGTTTATATGCTAAGCTCTGCTAATGGGTTGGTGTAGTTTTTTGTTTGTCTGTTCTATCTGAGTGTTCAGTTGTTCACCCTAGTTCAGTGTCTGACTCAAAATGGGTTAATCTCAGAAAGTTAATAACTCACTACCTTTTCCTACTAAAATGAAGTGAACTGCTTAATTATGTTTTTGCCACCTACCTGTCACTTTGTTTGAACACAAGCTTTGTAAGTAAACATTCTTTTCCTTTCTGTTAAAGCTGTGCCTGATTATTTGTTCAATAGTAGAACGAAGAGAAAAGAAAAGGCAAATTGAGAAGGGCTTGCATTTCAACATACGTATTCTGTGTTAATCCTTGGCTACACAATAGCTGCACCACTCTGCAAAGGTTATCCAACACATATCACAGGACTTTGGTGCTGCTGAAGTGGAAGAATCAACTAATGGGCATTGTTGTTGCCCAAGAAATTAATTTAACTTAATTTAATTTAATAGACTTATATCTACTGGACTCTGGGCGGTGTACACAAGTTAAACCAATATAAAACAATTTTAAAATCCTTAAAAACATAGCAATATTACCCCCTGCTGTGCCTTTTACTATCTAAAAAGAAATATAAAATCTACAAAACCTTAACATTAAAAAATTAATTACAGGAGGGGGAGCCTCAGATGAGACAGAAGGGGGAGTTTGTTGACAATCCCGGGCCCCAGACCCATTTTGCCAACCATGTCTTCAGTTCTTTTCTAAATGGTAACAACTGGGCCTGGAGGCATAGTTCTACCGAGAGGAGGTTCCATAGTGTGGGGACTACGACTGAGAAGGCCCATTTCCTTGTACTGGAGAGACAAGTCTCCCCAATAGATGATACCTGAAGGGTGCCCTCTCGGTTTGTTCTCATGGGAAGGGTCGATGTTGATGATGCAGTCCCTGAGGTATCCTGATCTGCTACCATGAAGGGCTTTAAAGGTGACAACCATCACCATGAATTGAACCTGGAGACATATAGGCAGCCATTGCAGCTCCTGCAGCAATGGCGAGGTGTGGGCGAAACGACTACCCCCACCGCTGCACAGGCTGCCACATTCTGGACCAACTACAGTCTCCGGATGGTCATCAAGAGTAGCCCCATGTAGAGTACATTACAATAGTCTAAACGGAAGGTGAGCAGGGCATGGGTGACTGTGAGCAGGGCCTCCCGGTCCAGGAGTGGGCACAATTGATTAATAACATGCACTTGCCTGAAGGCCCTCCTGGCCATGGCTGTAACCTGCTCCTGGAGCAGAAGCTGAAAATCCAGGAGGACCCCCAGGTTGCGCACCGGGTCAGATTGGGGCAACAATGCCCCATCCCAAACCAGTGGTGATAACTCCTTATGAGAACCGGGTTCCCTCACCCACAGCCACTTAGTCTTGCCGAGATTCAGCTATAGTCTGTTGTCCCCCGTGCCCACTTTCCAGACTCTAACCGCCTCTAGGCAACTGGTCAGGACCTTGACTGCATCACTGGGATCACCACGGGCAGCGATATACAACTGAGTATCATCAGCATACTGATGATATCTCACCCCATGGGATTGGATGATCTCACCCAGCGGTTTCATGTAGGTGTTAAAGAGTAAGGGCAAGAGGATCGAGCCCTGTGGTCCTGTATGTTCTGTAGGGAGACACCATCCAGGTACTCTTTGAACTAGTTTTCCTGAAGAAGATCACCATCTGAGAAACGAGCAGGCTTCTTAGTAACTTCAGATTAAGTGGATGGGCATCCAACCCTCTTTGACTACAATCTTGCCCCTCCCAGGTTAAAATCAAGGCACAATCGGTACACTTAAAATCTATTTACTCATCATGTAATGGCATGGTATTGGTTGATAATAAAAATGTGTACTTGATTGGTATGTGAGCCATCTGGGCATAAAGTATTGTAAAGGCTATCAACAATCTATTTTTGATGGTTTATGCTTTCTTAATTTAAAAAAAATATGGAAATGCAAACAAAAAGTTAACTTGTTATCAAAGCCACCTGTTGCAGGACTGGCTGGCCCAATGATTCTGGGGATCTGGCACTTACTCCTCAGTGTGTAAATGAAGCAAAAAACTCTATTAATGATAATGTTTAGATTAATTAACATTTACATTCTGAGATATACATTTAACTGTGCCATAGGGAAATTTCTAGTTGATTAAATTGTAATCTGAAGCCTAATTGTTACCTTCTGTTTCTTTAAAAGGTATGGTTGATGGCCACTAAGGATTTGTCCTTTTATAGGTGGTAGTTAAGAACCCTCCACTTGGAATAACCCCTTTGGGTCTTCATAGGGCTTCATTTCCCATGAACCCACTACTTCTGGAATCTCAGGATCTCCTGCCTAATCTAGTCAGATTTGGGGTTTCAAATGCCTACTTGTGCTATTGTAAAGCCTTTAAGTGGTGGCTTAGTGGTTATGACACTGAACTTGATTACTGTATGGTTGGCAGTTGAGCAGTTTGAGACTCGATTGCTGTGTGATGGAGTGAGCTCCTGTCATCTGTCCAGCTCCTGCCAACCTTGCAGTTCAAAGCAAAAAATTGCAAATAGATAAATAGGTACTGCTTTGGTGGGAAAGGTTACAGTATTCCATGTGCTCTGGCATTTAGTCACACCTGCCACATGACCACAAAAATGTATGCAGGCAGCGCTGGCTCTTGGACTGTAAACAGAGATGAGCACCACCCCTTAGAGTGGACATGGCTGGCTTTGGAGCAAGGGAGACCTTTACCTTTATGAAAGCCTTTAAGAGGTGTGACTGTCAATTTTGGAGCATTCTTATGCCATGGGTATGTCTTAGGCCTGAACATGGACAATCATACCCCTCCATGGGCTTCTGTGGGTATACCTGGTCACCTGCCCCAAACTGCAGGGGTGGGAGGTGCTATGAAGACAACTGAGGAGGCTGCATGTGAGCCCACAGCTACACTTTGCCAAGGCAGTGTGGCAAATCTCTATCCTAGGCAGTGCCCACCACCTTTGAAAGTCCAGTCAGGCACCCTCCCATTTCACCTGCAGGAAATGATAAAAAAAAAAACCATCATGTCCAGTGAGCGTTTAAGGAGAAGGATATATAAGTGTGTGTGTTTTTAAATTGTTGGACATTCTTATTGCTATTTTAAACCTGGTTGTGATTTATTTATGATTTGGTTGGTTTTAACATGGACTCTATTTTATAATTTATGTTTTTGCATATTTGTGGCTTGCTTGTTTCCTTGTACTATTTTTTGAGGGAGGGAGAGCTTAAATATAAGTCCCTTCAGTAATAAGGAAATAAAGACGTTTAAAGCATAACTATGAAAATAAAACAATTGTTAGAATTGAAAAAGTAGATCTAAAGCCCTCCCTCCTCCCCAGGCATTGGTATTCATTTTGCAAACCCTTTCCTCTTCTGACTTGCATCTTCACGTGTTTTCTCTTTCATCTTGACGGCATGATAATCTTTTGCCAAGAAGCTCTGGTGAATGTCACAGTTGTTATTTTGTGATCTAGCAGCTTCAACCCTTGCAAGTTTATCTCAATTATGTCACTTCTCCGTATCTCCCTTTCAAAAGCCAGTGCAAAGAAGTACTTTGTAAGATTGTTTTGATGCCACACACCTGCAACAAAAGATAACAACCAAGCTGGCAATAATGATTCAAAGGTGTCAGTGAGATACATCAAACTTAATATTGATGATCCTAACTGCTAGATTTGGCTAGTTTGCATTTTTCCATGTTTACAATCTATCTTTGCAAGGTTATGGGATTCCAGATTTCTGCTATGGAAATGCAAGGACAAAATGCTTTTATGTGCCTTGCTCCAGGGGTGTGAAGGTGGAATCATTAGTAGAACTACAAGCTTCAAATTTCTTCAAGTGCAGAATTCTTCTCTCAATTTCATTGGCAGGTCAGAAAGTCTGATACTGTGCCTATACATCTGCCTTAGAGCCATTTGTTGTTGTTCAGCTGATTCTGACCCTTTGCGATCCTATGGACCATTGCTTGCCAGGCATCTCTGTCTTCAACCATCCTCCTCAGCCCACACAACGCTGTGCCCATTGCATCTGCAATACCATCCAGCCATCTCATTTTGGCTGCCCCCTTCTTCTTTTGCCCTCCACCTTTTCCAGCTTCAAGGCTTTCTCAAGTGAATCCTCTCTTCTGATTTGATTTCCAAAGTACTTTAGCTTCATCTTTACTATTTGACTTTCTAATGAGCAGTCAGGGCTATTTTTTTTCTAGGATTGACCTATTTGTTATCCTCACTGTCCAGGGGACTCTCAAAACTCTCCTCCAACACCACATTTCAAAGGCATCTATTCTTCTGCACTCAGCTTTATAGTACCAATACTTTATAGGTCTCTAGGGGAAAATTGGGGACTGTGGTGGTTTAGAGGTTAAGACACTAACCTGAGTACTAGAAAGTCAGCAGTTCAAGACCCCAGTACTGCACGATGGAGTGAACTCCTGTCTCTGTCGCAACTCCTGCCAACCTAGCAGTTTGAAAGCAAGAAATTGCAAGTAGCTAAATTGGTACCACTTCGGTGGGAAGGTAAACAGCCTGCCACATGTCCATGGAAAAGTCTGCAGAAACAGACATCTCTGGCTCTTTGGCCATAAATGGAGATGAGCACTGAACCCTAGAGTCAGATATGACTGGTTTTCGAGCAAGGGCAACCGTAACCTTTTGTTGTTGTTGTTGTTGTTGTTGTTGTTGTTGTTGTTGTTGTTGTTGTTGTTCAGTCGCACAGTCAAGTCTGACCCTTTGTGGCCCCATGGATCACAGCATGCCATGCTCCTCTGTCATCTGCCATCCTCCATAGCCCACCAAGATCTATGCCCACTGCATCAATGATGTCAGCTAGCCAGCTCATCCTCTGCTGCCCCCTTGTCCTTTTGCCTTAGATCTTTCCTAGGGGGAAATCAAAGCCTGCCTTCATCACTGCTGACATTTATCCCATCTAGGGTTAATTCCTGGATGGAATCAGATAACCATTTCCAGTAATCAAAATTAATTTGGATATCTGGTATAGGTCTTTCCATTGTTGCAACAGTTCCAGGGAACATTAGCTAATGTAATCCTACAAACTTTATTTATCTACATTACTTCTACGTTCCACATGCATAGAATGCTTCAAAGTTTAAAAAACATTCAAAAGTCTTCTTGTTGTTGTCACTTGCTGTCAATTTGCCTCTAACTTATGGTGCTCCTATAACTGAGCAATATTCACAAAGTCCTGTTGGCAACAGCGGTGCTCAGCTCTTGTAAACCCAAGCTTATGGCTTTTGTGAGGAAGTCAATCCATCTTGTATTTGTCCAGAACAACACCTGGTGCAGATTGTGGTACTGACCACGAACTGTTAATATCCAACACTATAGTAAAGCTGAAAAAGAACATTAAAAGAATTGCAGTGCTAAAATATAATTTAAACATTGTTCTGGATGAATTTATAGTACACATAAAGAACAGATTTATTTTACTAAAATCTATTCACTATGAACCAGGAGAACTGAGGATTGAAACCAGAGATATTATTCAGGAAGAATGCAAAAAGACAATCCCTCTAGTCAAAAGAAAAGAAAAACCTAGATGAATGGCAGAAAAAACACGTAAAACTGTAAAGGACAGGCAAGAACCAAAAGTAAAAGGTGAGAATAATAAGATCAGAACCTTGAATACAGCTTTTCAATGCTGTGAGGAAGAGACAAAGAAAATTATTATTATAGCCAATGGAAAGAAATAGAGGAGCAAAATCAATGGGAAATTTAGACTAAGAATGCTGAAGACTAAAAGAGAAGTACACTATCTGACTAGGAGAAAATAAAGAGAAGATCAAAATACTAAAGACATTTACAGAAGAATTAAAAGGATGACATAATCCTTTGAAGAAGAATTATATGATGAAGAACCTCCAGTTCTGAAAGGTGATGTGAAAGCTGCCCTGAAATGTGTCACTGGAGACCAAGATCATCTGCCTTCTTATACTCCTGATCACCACATAAGAGTCTGAGAGGTAGGCAGTAAAGAAAGCTGAGAAGAAAAAAAATATTTGTTTGAAATACTGTATAGTAATTATACTTATATACCACTGCATAGTGCTTAACTGCACTCTCTGGGTGGTTCACAAGTTAATTACCGCTTTGTCCCCATCATGCTGGGTCTTCATTTTACCAACCTTGGAATGATGGAAGGCTGAGTCAGCCTTGATCTCTGGTCAGGATCACACTCACAGTGTTCTGGCTGCAGTACAGCAGTTTAACCATGGGAAAAGACCTTAATGCTGTTAAAGGTTGAAGGCAGCAGGAAAAGAGGGAAACCAAATAAGAGATTGGTTGACTTCATAAAGGAAGCCTTGAATTTATGGGAGCAAAACAGGGCTGTTGAGGGCGGAACATATGGCTGATCACTGTAAGTCTGAGGTCTGAATCAACTTGTGGATAGTTTGGATTTCAACTCCCAGGATCCTTGGTTGTTGGTCATGTTGTCTTTGGCTTTAGGAAAATGAAATGCAAAACAATGGGAAGACCAAAACTCTGAGCCTCTCATCTGATTAATCTGGAAAACCAGCAAGTCACCAGTTCGAGACCTGGGTACTGCATGATGGATTGAGCATCCATCTCTGTCCCAGCTCTTGGGGATATAAAAGGAGCCTCATTTGGGTGTTCCCTGAGTGGAGTTTCTTCTGCAAAAATCTTTCAACCTAGAATAATTTCTGACATGAAATTATTATTATAGTTATTTTAAAATATAATTGACTGGTAATTATGTGAAGGCTTCCTTTGAAAGGACTCATGCTCAAACAGTCACACAAATGCACGCTCACACATGCACACACTTCTCCTGGGGGTAATATAGATATGTCAAGCCTGATTGTTATTGCATATGTCAGATATGTTGAAGGGTTGGATAAGGAAGGTCATTGTATGGCTTGTATGATTAATGAGCGGCCCTTGAATTCTCAGAAGGAGAGATGGAAGGAGGAGATATAGTCTGCTGTGCTCCAGAGAGACTCAAGACCAATGGATGCTTGTGTTGTCCATACTGGCGCCCCTCTTCCACATCTCTGTTCTCATCGGCTTTTGCTGTGCTGAAGCTAAAAAAAAATTCAAGGCTTCTTTGTCACACACCTTTCCCCCCTTACTCACTTTTTGTCCTCCTCTCCAACATATATCTTGTGTAGGTCTGGTATTGCCCTGTGAGTAAAATAGTCTCTCCTTTTTTTGCAGCTGTTGCATTAGCAAAGAAGATACTTCATAAAGCAGCCTGATAAAATCAAGAAGATAAAGTATTCTGCCTTAAAAGAGCATAGCTGAGCAGCAAAGCATATGCTTTGCCTAAAAACGAATTGCCTGGTTTCACTGAATCTCAGTATTACAGAGTTGGAAGAATCCTAGAAGATCATTGAGTCCAACTCCCTGCTCATTGCAGGAGTCAAAATCAAAGTATATCTGACAGGTAGTTGTTTAATTTTCTCTTGAATGTCTCCAATGTTGGAGCGCCCACCACCTCCCAAGGTCACCACCTCCATTGTTGTACTGTTCTCTAACAGTTAGAAATTTTTTTATACTGATATTCAACTGAAATCTAGCGTTCTGCAACTTGAGCCCATTATTTGTCCTGCCCCATGCGATGAATGAGAACAGATCCTGCTCCTCCTCTTCATGACTGTCTTTCAGTTATTTGAAGAGTGCCATCATATCCCCTCTCAAGTCTCCTTTTCTCAAGGTTAAACATGCCAAGCTCATTCACTCTTTCTTCATAGGGCTTGGAATTCAGTTCTCTGATAATCCTTGTTGCCCTCTATGAACTTGTTCCAGTTTGTTGGCATCCTTCTTAAAGTGCAGTGTCCAGAACTGGGCACAGTACTAAAGATGAGCCAGTACTGAATAGAGAGGGACTAATACTTCATGGTATTTGGAGACTATACATCTGTTAATGCAGGCTAAAATAACATTTGCCCTTTTTTGCAGCCACGTTGAACCTTTGCTTCTTATTCAGCTTGTGATCTATAACCATGATGGGGAGGCATTATAGGATGACTCCTTGAATAATATCATAATCATCAACAACAAAAGTAAGACATGCACTCACAAAGAAAAGAGCAAAAGAGAGAAACCTGATTTGCTTTCAGTGACATGTCCAAATTTATAGCTACTGAGGGAAAATTAGAAAACATTTTAATAATTTGAACAGACCTATAATACATCTCACTTGAATGAGGAATAGTTTGGCCAGGTCACCTACTACTGAGCATGCGATCCAGAGACTCTTCATGAATAGGTAGCTTTAAGACAGAGCTTGGAAACATTATTTTCTTGCTCCACAACTCCTAGAAAGTCCTAGTGAGCCAATCTGGGCAAGAAGATTCTGGGAATTGTATTTCGAACAAACGAACAAGCCAACCAACCAACCAATGAATGAACCAATGAAGAAAATAACAAACCAACCAACCAACCAACCAAAGAACCAGCCAGCCAGCCAGCCAAGGAACCAACCTTTTCAATTGATGGAAATACAATAAGGAGGGGCCAACCTGTCTTCTAAGGCCAGCACATTCCAAATCTAGGGAGCAGCCACAGAGAGGGCTCTTTCTTATATCCTCCCAAACTGAGATTGGGAAAATGGTGGAACTGAGAGAAAGGTCTCCTAAGGAGATCTTAAAAACTGAGAAGGCTCAGATAGGATGATCTGATTCTTCAAATAGTTTGGACCCAAACCATATAACGCTTTATAGGGCATAACCAGCACTTTGAGTTGGGCTCAGAAACAGGCTTCTTACAGGTCTCTCATCTTTAAACCAAACTTGTACAATAGAGTCTCTTCAAAGGATGGGAACCATGAAAAGGAAAATTGTCTTCCCTAAAAGAGAATACACAGCAGCTTTGGGAGTTGTCATATGTATTAATTTATTCAAGCTCTTGGTAGGGCATGACAAAAGTCCAGTATAGCCAGATGACTGTTCATTGCAAAATACAAACCACCCCAAACAAAGCCAATACAGTACAGTAGAGCCATCAGGAACACATGGAGAGGAATTAAGCCTATGGATCATTTATGGCCACTCTTGGAAAGATGAAGGAAGACAAATCTAGTTGAGACCTTTAATATATTGTTTAAAGAAATGCAGATGCATTCCACTCTAAAGTGCCCCCCCGCTCCAAATGCAAATTATGCTTGTTTTGTTGAAAATAGGAACTGACTCTTCCAGGAAAGGTTTGTCTTTCTTGGGCAAGAGGCCCATTTATCATTGCTCTCTCACTCTGAGTCAGCTGCCCTTGCTGGCCGAGGCATCTTTCCCTTTTAGCCCTTGGAAGGACAAGGTCTCACCCCAAGGCAAAGAGAAGAGAAAAAAAGTTGGGAAGATGTCATGAAAGTTAATGAGAGCCAGGACAGCTGCAGCTTGTTAGGGTTTGCCAGAGGGCCGACTGTAACTGAGACCTTTTAAAATATACACCATAGTCAAATAAACAGCATCTTATTCGATCAGCAAAGCTCATATCAGATCTTGCAGATTTTATTAATCTGCCTGGGATTTTTCCTGTGTTATCTGTGTATGTGTTTTGGCTGAGAAAAAGAAAAGATAAAAGATATTGTGACTTACCCAGTGCAGACTGGACATAGGAAAGCCTGTGTTAGCGTAAAAGCCATGGATTGTGGGTTTCAAGTGCCAGGAGTTATTGATTGGTGAGAACAATGGTAAAGGTTGCTTTTGCTCAAAAGCCGGTCATATCTGATTCTAGGGTTCAGTGCTCATCTCTGTTTATAGCCAAAGAGCCAGCGCTGTCTGCATTTGCAGATGTTTCCGTGGACATGTAGCAAGCATGACTAGACACCAGAGTGAAGGAACACTCATGATCACACATGCTTTTGGTCACCTCCAGACTTGATTACTGTAATGCGCTCTAGATGGGGCTGCCCTTGGTGACCATTCGGAGGCTGCAGCTGGTCCAGAATGCGGCTGCTCGGGTAGTGATGGGGTGCGGGCGTTATGCTCGTGCCTCACCACTGCTTCGGGAGCTGCACTGGTTGCCAGTATGTCTCCGGGTGCAATTCAAGGTGCTGGTTATTACCTTTAAAGCCCTACATGGTAATGGGCCAGGATACTTAAGAGACCGCATCGTCCCAAGGACATCTGTCCATCCCACCAGGGCGGATCGGAGAGGCTCTCTTATCATTCCATCGGCTAGAGAGGCGCATCTCTCTAGCACCAGAAGGAGGGCCTTCTCCGTGGCCGCCCCGGCCCTTTGGAACCTCCTGCCAACTGAGTTACGTCTACAGACAGAGCTCCTGCCCTTTCGGAAGGGTCTAAAAACCTGGCTAGCAGGGCAGGTGTGGGGCTCCAGGAATATGGGGTCCCATGTTGGGTGGCTGATCTGATGGGACAGCCACCCCTCACTCACTCTTTTAAACTTTTTAAATCTTTTTAAACTTTTTAACCTTTTTAAATTTTTTAGATCTTTGTAAATTCATGGTTTAATTCTTTTTTAATTGATTTTTTAAAGTAATTTCGAACCTCAAGGTTTTAATTTATGAATTTTCTGTAAGCTGCCTAGAGTCAGGTTCGCCTGATTAGGGCGGGATAATAAATCTAAATAAATAAATAAAATAAATAAACACTGTTTACCTTCCCACCGAAGTGGTCCCTATTTATCTACTTGCAATTTTTGTGCTTTGGAACTGCTAGGCTGGTAGGAGCTGGGACAGAGATGGGAGTTCACTCAGGTCTCGACCTGCTGACCTTCCAATTGTCAAGTTTAGCATCTTAACCACTAAGCCACCCTAGTCCTGGGGAACAATGGTATCCTTGGCCAAACTCTTGTAACAACTCATTGCTGTGCCCTTGGCCCATGGATGTATTTTCTAAAGATTCTGGGAGTTATAGCAAGTCACCCGCCCCAAAACACAACCCTTCCCAAGTTCTAATTCCCTTAAGTTGCTGTATGATTCCAAAGACTTTAATCACCGAATGATTGTTTCTTTAAAAGATAAATCAGTAAGCAAATACCATAATTGTTTGTTACTGAGTATGACACTTTTGTTTGTGTTCGTCCAAATCCCCATTCTGTCCTATTTTCCCTTTAAACCTGCAATTAAAAACAAGCAAAGATATACACAACTAAAAACCATTCATTTTGTCCAAATCTGTTTCTACATTTATTCTGATCCTATCATACACCATTCTAAATGGAAGTTAGTTTCCCCCTCTAACACCACAGCTGGGCTAAGCGCTGCTTTGGAACAGAAGATGCAAAATCTGCTGCATGGTTTAACTTCACACTTGTACTTTAGACCAGAAGGACACATGAATCAGGTCAGTCCAGCTCAGGAGAACAGTTGAATTTTTCATGTAGCCCTTGCCACCCCATCACCACTACCACCCCCAATAAAAAAAAGCACAAGGACTCCAGCATGGAAGAAAAACAGGACCACTTTATTAAACCACAAATGTCCCTGAAAGGGGCCAGAAATTCAGAGGGGGTTGTCGTGACATTCTGGAAGTTGGTTTTGATTTTTGACCCCAGCCAGGGTCACCCTCCCTCATCTCCCCAACTTCTGGGTCTATAACCCACACAACCCAGGAGGGATGTTCAAGCCCCTCTGAACTTACGCTGCCAGCGACCTAGCCCCCCTTCCAAACATCTATCAATGGCCCTGCTAATGCCCCTCATAAAGATTTCATAGCCTTTCCCACTCAGCCTCCTCCCATCCCAAATGAAACAAGAGGGGTTGCTCCAAGAAATATCTGAATGTCCAATGACACCCACTCCCAGCCTGGCCAAAGCTTCAGTGAACTTGCCATTCATGATTATTCTTGTGTGTTCAAGCTTAAAGGCCGATTCCAACAACATCCTCTCCGCCAGGCTGAAGGACACTGGAAGGACTTCTGAAAAAAGACATCAAGTTCTAGGCCACTTAGAATGGATTTGTACAAAAGCCTGACTGGCCTGCTCGACTATGGCCTCTTCCCATCCGCTCCCAAGAGATTCACCACCCAAGTGAACCACCACCAATAGAGGGGCTCCGTGAACTGATAGGGGCTGCATATGCTTGCCCAGGCGAGACCCCAAAAAGGAAGCCTTAGCCCTCGCTGCTGCTACCACATCCACATGAGCATCCCCCACAATCCATATAGTTTCCCTCATACTGGGGTGTCCACCTGAAAAACAGAATAACCCATTAACCCAACTTGAACTAAACTGTGAACACCCTTATTTACTGCAGGAGAGGAAGCTCCCTGATGTAGGCTTTGAACTTGCTGGAGGTCCACCTACCAGCCTTCTTGATGGAAACCTCATCGTAACCGAGGGCGGCCAGTGTGGAGTCTGCCCCAATCCTGAAAGAGTGGGAAGCAAACCACCAACCCTCAACGCCCACCTCCTTTAAAGCCTTGGCCAGGACTGAGGTGAACTGAAACTTAGTAAGAGGTCCCCCCCCCTTGTGCACCAAGAACTTACCAGGACCACCCCCCTGACAATCAGGAACTAAGAACTTATCTGCTCCCTTCTGATCTGTCTTAGAGAAATGGACAAATACATACAATTTGTTCTCGGCCACAACCATGTCCTCTCGTTGCATAGCCTTTACACCAGGATCTTTTTTGAACATAACTACCAGCTCACTAATTCTTAGCACCCGAAGAAGGCTAAAAATGTAGCCACCCTGAAAAGACAAGTTTCATATTCATCCACGCGTACCAGACTCCACACCTTGGGCAACCTGACTAGAACTGCTGGGAAAAAGGGGGGGGGGGAGAATCCAATGCTGACTTCTGGAGCCTGTCCCAACCTTCCAATGTCTTTCTAACTCTAAAGTCGTTTGACTCATCTTGTAAACCCCTGGACTTGGAAATGAAAGCTATGGCTGACAACTTAACTCTTTTAGTGTGAGAAAGTAAACCCTCTTCCTGGTGCTATCGGCAATGGAATACCGAATGGCTTCCGCTGATTGCTCAGTCCAAGAGACCACACCTCTTCTGACAACTGTACCGGGTCCTTCTGTGCTTGCGGGGCCAGTTCCCAAAAGCGGTCCATCTGCTGTAGAGTTGTCCACCCCTGGGATGTGTCTGGCCACAACCAAGATATTACCTGCAAGACATTTGCTGACAAATCCCCTGAGCAGTTGCACGACTCTTTTGGACCTGGAGGTCAATTTAGAAATTACCTGCACTACTACTTCTGGTTGTTGCACCAGAAGACCACCGTCCTATTCTTCGATTCCTCATACCAAATCCACAAAGCTCCCACTACCAGGAAAAACTATTGATTTATTGATATGTTGTGACTGTAACTATACATGTGTGTAAACCGCCCTGAGTTGGCTCTGCCAAGTAGGGCGGTATAGAAACCCAAATATAATAATAATAATAATAATAATAATAATAATAATAATAATAATAATAATAATAATAATAATAATAATAATAATAATAATAATAATAATAATAATAATAATAATAATAAAACTCTAAGAAGGTGAGATCGCGTGTGATCCCTTCCTCCATCCAAGACACTGGGCAGTCTCCCCTGCATCACTTACCATTGAAGAAAATCCCGAAACCCAATGCCCCTGATGCATCAGTGTGCACCTGCAGCTCTGGTTTCAGCAATAGTTTGGTTCTCCAGAAGGAGATCCCGGTGAATTTTTCTAGAAACACTAGCCACACTAACAAGTCACCCCACATCTCATAGATTGAAGGTTTTTTGTTGCTGGTTTACCTATGGGGCCTTATATCGGAATTCTAAAACCGAACTGAAAACTAGATAACAACAGCTTTGCCTCCTCCCTGAGGGGGTAGGACCTGAGCCATCGTTCCAAGGCCGGAATTTTAATTGGGCTGGGTCCCTTTTCTAGGGGTAGCCTGAGAGCTGGCCTGCTTCCACAGTGCATTCCCCTCCCTGGGTCCCCCTTTTCCTCCTTTCCCACAGGACGAGACTGGGTGAATGCCCCCATGGAGTGTGCACCCATGTCTGTATTTTGCGAAATGGATCCTTGTGATGGTGACATGGTAACCTCCAGCTTCTCCATACATTGTAATTCTGTTTAAATTAGCGGGAAATAAATCATTTATAATTTCCTACTTATACAGACAAATCAGCATGTGTAATTTTATTCAAATCTGTGTCCTCACTGGTCCTTTATTTATTTATTTATTTGCTGACATGTAAGGGACTGCAATGGGCACAGAGCTGGGCAGGTTGAGGAGGATGGTAGAGGATAGGGGTGCCTGGTGTGCGATGGTCCATGGAATTGCAAAGGGTTGGGCTCAACTATGTGACTAAACAACAGAAGCAAAGGGACAGCAGTGGCTTAGTGGTTAAGATGCTGAGCTTGAAGATTGCAAGGTCAGAGTTTGATACCTGAGTACTGCACAATGAAGTGAGCTCCTGTCTCTGTCCCAGTTCCTGCCAACCTAGCAATTTTAAAGCAAGGAATCTCAAGTAGATAAATAGATACCACTTCGGTGGGAAGGTAAAGAGCATTCCATGCACTCCAGTGTCTAATTATGCCTGCCACATGTCCATGCAAATGTCTGCAAATGCAGACAGCACTGGCTCTTCGGCTGTAAACAGAGATGAGCACTGAACCCTAGAGTTGGATATGACTGGCTTTCGAGCAAGGGCGACCTTTACCTTTAACTGGTCAACTTAGATGGTATTAGTGGTGGTACTTCGAGAATCAACAATGGGCAAGATCAGTGTGTGGGGAAAAACTTAAAAAGAGATTTAGCTGCACATTAACCACATCTGGTTTGTTCCTTGTATTTATGCACAACCTTGCCACTTTCTACCTATCAGACTTGGGAGTTTGTGAAGAATGTGTATGTCACAGTTGCTGGATATGACAAGATGATTATTTACACTCATTATGCCACTGTAAATGGAACTATGTTAATTTGTTTCTCAATTGGCACTGATGATTGGAGACTTTGACTAAGGCAGACAGCACATGACTATGGATGGATATGAAGAACAGTCAATCTCTCTTGCCTTGAAGATGCATTAGTCCTTGTTAGCCTCAAAGATTAATATAGCTGTGCAAAGGAGAGACCTAACAGCCCATCCAGATGGCCTGCCATTTTTGGAAGAACTGATAGTTGTGTTTTTCCAGTCTGCTTGTGAATTTTATTCCAGCAGTTTTAAGCAGAATTTACACAATGCACAATTTTCTTCATATTTGGGAATAAAAGAAACTAAGAATCAAGATACAATGAAAGTTTGGTTAACAAACAGCTTGGTTAACATAAAAACTGCATAACAAAAGGAATTCCATAGAAAATAGTGGCTCGGTTTAAGGCATTTCTTTTGGAATTGATAAATTGGTTTTCAATGTATTCTTATGGGAAACTACATTTCAGTTAACATATTTTGGTTTTCAATGCATTTCTATGGGAAATTGTATGCAATGCATTCCTATGGGAAATTCAGTTTAAGTAATTTTTGCTTTAAGAAACATCCTGGGGGATGCATTAATTATGTTAACCAAGATTTTACTGTATTCAGACATGGGAGAAAGTTGAGGTATGGGGTTTTGAATGCTGAACTCTTGAGGACAGAATATGAAACATCAGGAAGGTTGCTGTTTTTTTGGTTTGCTTTTTTGGTGGGAGGTTCCAGATCCATCCTGACACAGCAACTTGGACATTCCTACTTTCATCTTATTTTTGAAGCTAATGTGGATCAGGTTTGGTTAGTCATTGGATGGGGAATGTCCGGTTAGGTCTTGGAAAGAATCCTACCTGGCATCCCAGAGGGGTACTATCAGCCAGAGCTGACAATACTGGACTGGATAGGAAAAGCATAGGGATTTTTTTGGTACAGTATTTTCTTTTTTTTTGGGTTCTTTCAAGAGAACTTATTTTATTTTTGTATTTTTTTTATGTACTCATCTTGTTTTACAAGCAAGGAAAAGCTTCTTTTGAGCTTTCCATACATGTTTTTCTATTCACATTTTCTGGCACCCCAAAAACCATAAAGAACCCTTAATATCTACTCTAAAAATGAGAGGTAAAAGCAATAGAGAATCAGTCTACTCCAAAAGTAAGCAATAGGACCCAAGAAAGAAAAATAATAATCAGACTTATGCAGGTGCTAACTCATCATCATCATCATCATCATCATCATCATCATCATCATCATCATCATCATCATCATCTTCTTCTTCTTCTTCTTCTTCTTCTTCTTCTTCTTCTTCTTCTTCTTCTTCTTCTTCTTCTTCTTCTTCTTCTTCTTCTTCTTCTTCTTCTCAGAACAAAAAACAATCCACCAACCAATTCAAAAGTAGTAAAGTACCCCAAACTCATAAAAGAGAAAACAACAGTGTGGCATGCACAGTACAACACAGTCTGTTTGCCCCCAGGCAGTACAACCAATAAAAACACAACATCAAGAACAACAAGAGAAAAACAGCTCAAGCTGTGTCCAATCAACAATAACAACCAAACACATAGTCCAGCACCACATTGCCACAGTCATAAAGTCCACCCCCACCTCACCCACAGAAACAAAGAAAATGGTTCCTTCCAAGGCCCTTTCAAAACACACACCTTTAGATGAATAAATGTATAGCAAACCAACCAAAAAACTTCAGTCAGCAGGAGAAAGCACACAAGAGAAAATATATTTAAAAACTCAATAAAACCAGCAACCCCTACACAAGCCTCCTTTCCCCAGAACCAAGAAAATTAAGCAAGGAAGCAAAAAAGGCAACCCCCACAACAATCAAACTGACTTCCAAATCAATACTATTGGACTATGGTGAGGTTCCTCTTGCCATACCACTAGATTTCCCCCCCTTTCTCTTTTGTGACCCCAGCAAGAAGCAGCAAGGAGGCCAGGCAGCAGCAAAAACAAGCCAAGAAAGAAAAGAAACGCCATCCATATCATGCCTCCAAAAATCAAGATGGAAGAACAGGAGGCAGGCAAAGATGGAAGGCACTAGAAGCTCAGCATATAATCATCTCATAAAAGAAATGAAGCAAAGAGCAATTCTCGCTGGGTTACAGGTAACAAAACTCACTCCCTCTCTTGGATATTCTGATTAGCTACTGACAACATTTACTGCATGCTATTGGGTAAAATATTTCTCAGGCGATTTGACAGACAAAGAGCAAAAGTGCACCGAAATATTATAAGAAAAGGGGAATACACAAGATCACACAAAACTTTCATATACAGTACTTTCCTTTCATAAACATGAATCATTCATGGTTAAGAGTCTCTCCTTAAGCAATCGCCAAAATAATATAAAATATACAAAAGAGATCCTCATTCTTCTCCAAGATGCACTTATCTTATTAGCCAAAATCTTGTTCCTTTGTGTAGTAAATTACACAAGAACAAGCCCACTGAATTAACAGGGATTAGGTGAGTCAGCTACTTTGTAAATTCCATTGATTCAAATGGGCCTAATTTAGCATTGTAAGTCATAGAGTAGGCCCATTTGTATCAAGGAAATTTACAAATAAGTTGACTCAATGGGTGTACGAAGGGGCTGTGTTGCCTCAGTGGTTAAGAAGCTCTCCTTGTTAGCTGGAAGGCTGGCAAGTCGGCAGTTCAAGACTCAGGTACTGCATGATGGATTGAGTGCCCGTCTCTGTCCCAGCTCTTGGGGACATGAAAGGAGCCTCACTTGGATGTCCCCTGAGTAGAGTTTCTCCAGCAAAAATCCTTTCAACCCAAAATAATTTCTGACATGAAGTTATTATTATTAATGGATGTACTTGAGTGCAATTTACAATGCTAAACAACAGGCGTATGGCCATTGAACTTGACTGATACTGATGGAGAAGTGTGGGGCTGCAGTGGCTTGGTGGTTAAGATGCTGAACTTGATGACCTGAAAGTCGGCAGATCAGCAGTTCAAGAACCAAGCGCTGTATGATGGAGTGAGCTCCTGTCTCTGTCCAAGCTCCTGTCAACCTAGCAGTTCAAAAGCAAGAAATTGCAAGTAGATAAATAGGGACCAACTTAGTGGGAAGGCATACCTGCCACGTGTTAATGGAAATGTCTGCAGACGCAGATAGCGCTGACTCTTTGGTTGTAAACAGTGATGAACACTGTAACCCAGAGTTGGATACAATTGGCTTTCGAGGAAGGGTGACTTTTACTAAATAAGTACCACTTTGGCAGGAAAGGTAACAGCATTTTGTGCACTCTGGCGTCTATTCACCCTTGCCACATAACTGCAGAAATGTCTGCAGACCCAGACAGCCCTGGCCGTTTGGCTGTAAACAGAGATGAGCACTGGAGCCTAGAATTGGATATGGCTGGCTTTCGAGGAAGGGAGGCCTAATGGAGAAGAATTCTATTGTAGCTCATTTCTTTTCTTTGGAAATTGTTTATTTTGAATGGAAGCAACTTGCAGGTGATCTCTTTAAAAAACTAAATGTGGAAGGAAGTAACACTGACTTTAAATTTTGGGTCCTTGCAATTTAGGGTTATCGAATGCTATAATTCCATCTGGCCCCGATGCTTCACACAAACATCTGACAGAGGCTGTTGGAAGACAAACACATAACAAGGGTGTGGAAATGTTACTTTTAAAAAACTTTAATTCCCAGAAGTCCCCAGGCAGCTTGAACAGTGTCTGTTTCTTCAGCCCACTCTCTCTACTCGCCATTTGCTGAAATGCTCAACCTACCTCTCCCCGATCTCTAATCGTGTGTAGAAATGCAAGGCGGCTCTTGGGTAAAATGAGGCCAAGGAGTATAAAGAGCCCTCCAAGGCGGTGTTGGGAACGAGAGGCAATTTTCACAGGATGGAACCAACAGCTTTTGGAAAGAACTTTTGCCTCAGGCTGAAGATTAAACAGTGTTTTCTTTGAGTTCATAATGAAATGTCTTTAAGAAAGGGACTTGTTTATACAATAAGGCAGGGTGTGTGGGCTGGCCGGAGTCCAGCACCACCAGGATAAAGGTTTTGCATTGACCTCTCGAAGGATTTTGGAACTTAAAAGTCTTTAAGTTTCTTAAAGTTTAGCTTTTAGAAGGCATAGGCAAAGCCAAGTTAGCTCTAGCAGTAGTACCCTGTAAAACTTTCCTGCAGCCAGGAGTTGTATTCTTGGATTTAAGAAGGACAGTAACAATTTGGAATACACTGTGAGGATTGGTAAGAGGGCCATGTCAACTTCTTTTACTGTCTGAGTTGAAAGACAAGAGTATTTATCCCCCTAAAGGTAAAGGTTTCTCTTGCTCAAAAGCCAGTCATATCCAACTCAGTGCTCATCTCTGTTTCAAAGCCGAAGAGCCACTGCTGTCTGCTACTGCAGATGTTTCCATGGTCATGTGGCAGGCATGACTAGACACCGGAGCGCACAGAACGCTGTTTACCTTCCCACCAAAGTGGTCCCTATTTATCTACTTGCAATTTCTTGCTTTCGAACTGATAGGTTGGCAGGAGCTGGGACAAAGACGGGAGCTCATTCCGTCCTGCAGTACTTGGGAATTGTACTGCTGACCTCCCACCTTCCAGTCAGCATCTTAGCCACTAGAGCCACTGCTGTCCCGTCAAATAAAATGCAGGGGACAGATTTGTGGTGAAAGGCATTGGGCCACATTGATTGAATGTCGCTTTTCCCACAAGATAAGCTGGCCTATTGCCCCACCCCCAGACCAATGAGCAGGGACGCTAGGACATTCCTTGCTCTCACTTGCTTTCTCATTGATGAAGGTGGATAAAATCCCCCATTCATCCAGGCTGCATATGTAAAAAGGATGTAAAGGGGGCCCATTATCAATTCCAGGTCCACTGATAAGATCTGACAGTCTGGTAGTGAAATCTCACTTGTGTGCTAGCACTACAAGGCCATCAAGTTTGGAGAAGAGGAGAATTCCAGAACCTATCAGTCAGCATGGCCATTTACTATGTTGCTTGTGGTATTTTGGGAGTGTAGTGGCTCAAGTGGTTAAGATTTATTTATTATTATTATTTATTAGTTCAAATTTATATTGCCGTCCACTCACAGTAGCGACTCAGGGCGGCTTACAAACAATACATTACATTACAATATGTTGATAGGGGTCAGGGGGAGGGGCGGCAAAGTCCTCACCCTGCCCTGGCTGCTTCTTCCCTGGCCGTTGGTGTGGGCACAGGGGGAGGGGCGGCGAAGTCCTGAATGCTGAACCTGACCAGCAGGTCAGTAGTTTGAGACCTGAGTACTGCATGACGGAATGAGCTCCTGTCTCTGTCCCAGCTCCTGCCAACCTAGTAGTTTGAAAGCAAGAAATTGAAAGTAGATAAATAGGTACCACTTCGGTACCTCTGCAGACACAGACAGCGCTGGCTCTTTGGCTATGAAACAGAGATGAGCACTGAACCCTAGAGTCGGATATGACTAGCTTTTGAGCAAGGGTGACCTTTACTTTTACTTAATTAAGTAGTGCTTCGGTGGGAAAGGTAATAGTGTTCCATGTGCTCTGGTGTCTAGTCATGCCTGTCACATGACCATGAAACAGGGCTGTAGCCAGGAGGCCAGGGGGGCAAAACCCTCCTAAGCTAACAGGCCCCCCACCCCATCATGTGGTGCCAATGTTATATATGTGAGTGTGACATTGTTGCCCCTCCTGCAAATTTTTTTTGCCCCCCCCCCCAAAAAAAAAAAATAAAATAAAAATCTAGAATCCTGGCTACAGCCCTGCCATGGAAACATCTGCAGACACAGACAGCACTGGCTCTTTGGCTGTGATCAGAAATGAGCACATACACCCTAAAATTGGCCACAACTGGCTTTTGAGCAAGGGAGACCTTTAGCTTTACCTATCCTTCACCTAATATGGTTTCCCTCAAATAACTTCAGTCCCAGAATTTGGTCTGAAAGCCACAAGACTGAAAGCTCACAAAGGGGTTAGGCCAGCTCTTCCATACTCTTTCCAGGCCATTTCTTCTTCATACTGCAATAGACCTGCCTTGCTCCGCTGTGAGAGTCCCAAGACTTTCTGCAACAAGCAGAGGAGATTAAGAGGGTGAGTCTCAACAACCAAAAGCCTCTATATAGGCAGCCTCCAACATAAGTACCTCTCCTGGGCACCTTTGTGAAGTGCGGAGGGCTTTCTTTGGGACAGTCATTTTCTGAAGGCAAACTGGTAGCAAACTGGTAAAATATATTGCAATGTGCTTCTGAGTAAGCAAATACTGTACAGGGCTGCAAAAACAAAAAGGAAGGAAGGAAGCTCTTGGACATTTTCAAAAATGACTTGGATAAGGGCGTGGATGGAATTCTCGTCAGATTTGCAGATGACACAAAACTGGGTGGTGTAGCTAATACCTCGGAAGATAAGAGCAGAATTCCAAAAGATCTTGATAGGCTTGAACACTGGGCTGAAACCAACAGAATGAAATTGAACAGGGACAAGTGTAAGGTTTTATACCTAGGGAACAAAAACCAGGTGCTCAGTTACAAGATGTAGGATACTTGGCTTAGTAACTACAACCGAGAGGGATCTTTAATCTAGTTCATAGGCCAAATGTGAGTCAACAGTGTGATGTGGCTATGAAAAAGGCCAACGCTGTTGTAAGGCAGCACTGCAGTGCCTTCGTGGTTAAGGGCTCTTTCAAATACTACGTGACCTAAAATTGACCACTTTTTGACACCACTTCCCCTCTGTGACTTTCCGTGACCTTTGATCAACACCCCACCCCCATCACGTGGTTTCTCAGCTAAATAAGAGAAAGAAATAGCATCGAAAATTAGCTTTATTTAGCACATTTCTTACTTGCAAACTCCCAAGGAAATCAGAAAGTAGAAAAGGATTCACAAAGCCAGCCCCTTTAAGCAACGCAATGTAAAGAACCCATCTAAATAAGAGAAATAGTATGGAAAATTAGCTTTATCCAACACATTTCTTACTTGCAAACTCCCAGAGAAATCTGAAAGAAGAAAAGGATTCAAACAGCCAGCCCCTTTAAGCAATGCAATGCAAAAAACCCAGGTAAACAAGAGAAATAATAGCTTGGAAAATTGGCTTTATCCAGCACATTTCTTACTTGCAAACTCCCAGGGAAATCCAAAAGTAGAAAGGTGTTCTTTCCCCTTTTGGAGTCAAATGAACCCCCCCCCCCAATGACTTTTCATGACTTTTGGTCGACCCCCTTCCCCCTCTAAAATGGTCACATAGTATTTGAATGGCCTCTAAGATGCTGAGCTTGGAGACTGGAAGGTCAGGTTTTGATACCCAAGTGCTTCACAACTGATCTTGGGGACATGAAAGGAGTCTCATTCGGGCATCCCCTGAGTGGTGTTTCTCCAGTCAAAATCCTTTCAATCCAGAGTAATTTCTGACATGAAATTTATTTATTTTAACAGAAGTATGGTCTCCAAAATTTGTGAGGTACTAATCCCCCTCTATTTTGCACTAGTTAGATCACGTCTAGAGTTCTGTGTCCAATTCTGGGCACCACACTTTAAGAAATAAAGGTAAAGGTCATCCTTGCTCAAAAGCCAGTTGTATCTGACTCTAGGGTTCAGTGCTCATCTCTGTTTCATAGCCAAAGAGCCAGCGCTGGCTGCTTCTGCAGAAGTTTCTGTGGTCATGTGGTAGGCATGACGAGACACCGGAGTGCACGGAACGCTGTTTACCTTCGAAGTGGTCCCTATTTATCTACTTACAATTTCTTGCTTTCAAACTGCTAGATTGGCAGGAGACACTTTAAGAAAGATGTAAATAAATTAGAGAAGGGCAACAAGGATGGTCAGAGGACTGGAAACCAATCACTATGAGGAAAGACTAAAGGAACTGGGCATGTTTAGCCTTGAGAAAAGGAGACTGATAGAGTGTGATAGCAGTCTTCAAATATTTGAAAGATAAGCATAAAGAAGAAGGGAAGGATCTGTTCTCCATCATCTCAGAATGCAGGAGGCGTAATTTCAGGCTGAAATTACAGGAAGCCAGATACAGTCTGAATATGAGGAAATGCTTCTTAATGGTTAGAGCAGTACGACAGTGGAAACAGCTGCTTAGAGAGGTAAACTGCTCCAATACTGGAAGCATTCAAGAGAGAATTGGAAAACCCTCTGTCATATCTGCTTTGATTTGGATTCCTACATTGAGCAGGGGGTAGGACTCGTTAGCCTCAAAGGCTCCTTCCATCTCAGTGATTCTATGATTCTAACTAAGCCATGAGTTTATTTAATCAGCACAAGGCAGTTGGCAAGACTGGCAGCTTGGAGAATTAAAAGCATAGAGACATTACATTTTTTGAGCTACCACTCTCTGAGCTTCCTTCCCAGTTGAAGGGGTTCTGGCAGTCGTAACAAGAAAAGATGACTTGCCCACTCTGAGTGGAAGAGATATTTACTCAGTGCCAAAAGACCACGAAAAGAGGGATGGACAATTTTTTTGTGATGAAGCAAACAGCTTTCTAAAAGAAACTCGTCTTCCAAGGGCTTTGTGGGAAGACCTGAGTTTATTAATGGGATGGAGTTGTGCACCTGCCTCAAGCTGCAGATGTTAAAGAGCAACAATGGCAGCTCCTAGCCATCCCTCCTGATCCCCCTGCCATCCATTTCCCTCTGTACCATACAATCATGCCCTCCATTCACTAAACTATTCAGCTGCAGTGTTGTGTGTGAGAGAGCGAGCAAGAGTGAGAGCACACTATCTGGTTTCCAGCATTGAAACAAGTGCTCTCTTTTGGGCTCCAGTATATAAAATGGAGGCAAGGCTGCCATTTTGTTTAGTGTCTCAGACAGCAAATAGTTTTAGGAAAGTTGTGTGGAAGACAAGCTTACCTCTTGTGGGAGACCATTTCAAAGACTCCCAGCTTGGTACCTTATTGCAGAAGACTGAGCTTCCTTTATTAATGGGATACAGAGAAGGGCTTGAAAGATATTCTCAACATGGGGCTATTAGCAGTACAAAAACAAAAGGATAATGGTTTAGTTTTGCTCTGCTACCCCTTCTGTCCTAAGCCTTTACTGGAGAGAATATATATATATATATTTTCTCCCCTCCTTGTTTCCACTCTTCAGGAATGCGAGAGGTTGCCTGTCTCTGCCAAATTGCTTCATGACTGGAGAATATAAAGCAATGTTTCCTTGCCTATTGACTGTTCCAATTTTTCATCAGGTGGCCGAAAAACTATAAAATGATGGAACAATTAGTTTTATGGCAAACACTTCAAAAAAAATTGCTAGGGAGAGGGGGAGATTATTCTTTTTATTTCCCCTCCTCTATAATGCCTTAAAGGTGCACAGCTGAGGAAGCAAGAGAATGTTTAACTGATTAATGCCAAACATAAAACCTTTTCTCATAAATTATATTTGGTCCGGTCATGTATTGTGTACCCAAACTGCTCTGGTTTATATGAGGATCAATCTTAATTCTGCATCCAGAAACAAAGAACAAATATTGCTCTGCAAATTTAAACCAGAGAACCCTAGTTTTCAATCCAAAGATCCTGGGGAAAAGGGCCAACAGTGTTTGGAAGGAGGAAGGCTTGTGAGCCAAGTGGAGAGGTGGCCCCCTAATTTGGGAATGTTGTTCCCCCATCCCATTCCTTGAGCCTGCCATAGCAATAGCAATTACACTTATATACCACGTCAAATCACTTAGTGCACTCTATGGGAGTTTGAAAAAGTAATTAGCATTTTTGCCCAAAATGCTGGTTACTCATTTTAGCGACCTTGGGAGGATGGAAGGCTGAATCAAACTTGTCCCTATTGGGATTGAATTCACATTGTTTTGGCTGCAGTACAGCAGTTTAACCACTACACCACCAGGGCTCATATGGTTTGTAACACTGCTATTCATTGGATTCTGCATTGAGCTTTCCTGGATTGCTTGAGGTGAAACATCCCACCTGAAGGAGATTCTCCAGATTTGCAACCTTATTTTTGGGTCATTAAAAAAAATTCCAGATGTTGTAACATCTATTCAGGGTGATTTGGGGAATTTTCCTGTTTCTCCCTCATTCTTTTAGGTTCTCCTGGACTGCTCTTGTTTACTTGGGCTTAGTATTTTGATGGTCTAATGTTGTGGTTTTTACTCTAAGGCAGGGTTTCTTAACCTTGGCACCGGGGCCCTAGACAGGGGGTGGCCGGAGTGGGCATGGCCCAACCAGAGTTAGTAGTTTGCCCACCCTGACAAAGTGTGGTTTCCCATAAGAATGCATTGAAAAGAGGCTTTGTTGCCCACCCTTAAAATATTTGCCCACCCACATCTAGAATCCTGGCTACGGCCCTGCTTGGCACTCCAGGTGTCCTTGGACTTCCTTTATGAGAAGCCCAAGTCAGCACACCCGCTGATCAGGGCTACTGGGAATTGAAGTCCAAGAACATCTGGTAGCTCATTCCATTCTGTCAGCATCTTTTCACCATGATTATTGTCTGGGCTTCATCTGTTACTTGTGGTATTCTGGGAGTGTAGTGGCTCAGACCACTCTGAACCATGTGTATTTTCAAGGAAAAATTAGGACAGAAACATCTTCCCCGGATCTTACATAACAAATGATAAGGATAATATGATAACAATTTCACTCATTAAAGTAACCCTCTGGTGGGTTATCATTTTACTTTCAGAAGGAGAAGAGGTGGTGTTACCCTTCTTTGCACGTAGAAGTGAAAAAGTAACAATAATAAATGTGACACTGTTACCAAAGTGGTACCTATTTATCTACTTGCAATTTTTCTTGCTTTTGAACTGCTAGTTTGGCAGGAGCTGGAACAGATGATGGGAGCTCACTCCTTTGCACAGTGCTCAGGTGACCTTCTGGTCATCAAGCTCAGTGTCTTAACCACCACGGTCCTCTAAAAATGAATTATCTACTAGTAATTCATCGTTGACAAGAGATGGGCAACATTGCCTAGTAAGACCACTCAAGCCCCCTGCACTCCGACAAGCCTCTCTCTTAGCAAAGTGAAAGGCAAATTTGTTCAATTCTATGGTCTTGAAAGCAATGACATACGGCAGTGAAAATTGTGTTTTAACAGCTGCAGAAGAAAAATGGCTGCAAGTAACACAATGAGCAATGGAGAGATCATTTCACAATAAAGTAAAAATAAATAAATGAGGATATCAGGTGAAGATCACTACTAAAAGACGTAGTAACACAATACCTGATGAACAAATTAGGTGGGCTGGCCATGTTGCACACACAAGTGGCAATTGATGGAGTGCCAGAATAATGAATTGATATCTGAAAGCTGAACACAGAAGAATAGATGCCTTTGAAATGTGGTGTTGGAAGAGAGTCTTGAGAATACCCTGGACAGCAAGGATAATGGATAGGTTGATCTTAGAAGAAATCAACCCTGACTGCTCCTTAGAAGGCCAAATAGTAAAGATGAAGCTAAAGTACTTTATTTATTTATTTATTTATTTATTTATTTATTTATTTATTTATTTATTTATTTATTAGATTTGTATGCCACTCTCCTTGCCAAGGCAGCTCAGAGCGGCTAACAATATTACAACAATGGTACAATTGTTAGTATAAATAATACAGGGAAGTACAATACAAAAAATCCAGGAGCAAAAAACAAAAACGAAAACAGACAAGACAGACAAGCCCACCATGTCTCCAACAGAGCCCGTGGCTCGACATCCGTGACGGAGCCCAGGGCTCGATGTCGGCAACAGAGCCCGGACTCAACATCTTCGACAGAGCCCATGGCTCAACGTCATCCTCCTTTATCCTCCCGGCTGGTGGCAGGGCTGGCAGGGTGGCATCGGCATCTTCAAGCCTCGTGTGGTCACAGGAGGTTCCTTTATCCTCCCGGCAGGTGGCAGGACTGGGAGGGCACGTCGTTGGCATCATCTTCGAGCCTCCTGTGGCCATGGGAGGCTCCTTTATCCTCCTGGCTGGTGGCAGGGCCGGAAGGGCGCGTCGACGTCTTCGAGCCTCCCGTTGCCACGGGAGGCTCCTTTATCCTCCCGGCCAGTGGCAGAGAGGATTCACTTGAAAAGGCCTTGATCCTGGGAAAGGTTGAGGGCAAAAGAAGAAGGGGGCAGAAAAAAATGAGATGGCTATATGGTATTGTTGATGCAATGGGCACAGGATTGGGCGGGTTGAGAAGGATGGTGGAGGAATGCCTTGCATGCAATGGTCCATGGGGTTGCAAAGGGTCAGAATTGACTGTGTGACTGAATAAAAACAAATCTGAAAGATCTCAAAAGACTGCGGGACGATCACCTTGCAAATGCATAGATTTTCTCAAGAAAATTGTTGGACCAACATGGAGAAGAATTGCCAGGGACAGATTGCTATGGACAGAAGTTGTGCGGAATGTTATCACAGAGATGTCTACTCATACGAGGACTCCTTGCTAAATAACAACTCCAATGAATCCAGGGTAATTTGTTGTTTTGAACAGATTCTCAGTGTATCTTTGCTTATCATAGACCAAAGCAAAGCAAAATTAAGTAAAATAAAACCAGAAGATGTCTCAGAGGTCATCCAGTCAGCACCCCACCAATGCTGGAAATCCAGAGTTGAATCACTTCTGACCGATGGCCACCCAGTCTCTGCATAAAAATTGCCTGTGAAGGAAGCAAAAAGACTTTCAACCTGAAACCCAAGCACTTCAGCGCACGAGAATGCTACTCTTTCCAACATCAACTCAAGAGTCCCACAGCTAGTTGGACCTATTGTCTTGGGCACTTTTCTCTATACATTTCCAGATCAGCCTTTGTGCCCCACCCCGAAGTTGTTGATGTGCTCTCAAAACAAGAAGATGGTGGAGGGGAGGGGGAAGAATGCGCTTGAGAGAGCTTTGCATGTTGTTTTGGTTAATGCAATTAACAAAATTAAAGTTTGGAGGAGGGGGGGAGGGGAGGAGGCTTTTTTCATTTTCCTTTCATTTGATTAGATATATTCCCACTGCACAGCCTGCACAAATGAAACCCAGACTCCGTTCCATTGTTCTGAAGCCCTCGGAGAGTGTGTTACCTTTCAATCTCACACACTAATGCATTTATAAAGTACCTCCCCCAATACACACACACACACAGTTTCCAAAATGCTGAACCTCAAACACCCCCCCCCCAGGCAGTCGCAAGAAAGATCCCAGAGTCTTGATTAAAGCAGAAGGTTTTCTTCTTGTAATAAAAACCTGAATTCCTTAGAATGAAGGCCAAGAATAAGTCCAGGGTGGAAACTGGCATTTGACTGGCTCATATCCTTAATGAGCTTTTGCAAAGTCGTTGTATTGTGAGGTGGGTGCCCACCGCCTACATCCCTTTACTAAGGGAAATTCTGTCTATTCCTGCCCTTCCAGAAGAGGGTATGATGTAGTAGTTCTAGCCCTTTCCCTCCTAGGGTGGAACAAATTATTTTTCACATCCTTTGGTGGTCTCCATTTATCGGCAACAGTGATTGGTGTTTTTTTTTTTAAATTCATGTCCCTGTTTCATCACTGTCATGAATTTGATGCCACTAATGTTTTGTCTGTGTGATAAACTAGCCTTGGAACACTTTGCGCAGGGCTGATTTAATCATGAGGTAGACTGAAGCAGCTGCTTCAGACAGCATGTTTGTGATGTCAAGAAAGGATGGCCACTTCTATGTTACCTAACTTTCTCCTTGCCATTAGGACTCCATTAGCTACCAGAGTAGGAAGTAGGAATGTATGGTTTTTCTCCATTGGGTATCAAATAACGTGGCTGGCTTTAGATGCCCTACACATTGCCTTGGGTGCATGGAGCAGTTTGCTGCTCCCCCTCAGGCTGCAAATTGTCTTGGGCTGGTGTGGCACTAATAGAATGTTTAAATGCCTGTGTACTACCATAAGGTTGGACTCTAGTGGCAGCCACAGATTGCAGAGCACAATCATGCAAGCCATATGCTTGAGGTTACATGCACCAATGGTGCACCAATCATTTGGGCAAAATGCGTGGAGGAGGAACCCCTTCATTATTCTAATTCCCAATGGACATGAAGGCGGAAGAGGCTATGCTCAGTGGTGGGCTCCAATTTTTTTTGGAATGGCTGTGAAGGTGCACCTTGTTAAAATCCTCAAGGCTGCTGCAGTCCATTTGCAGTCCCAGTGTTAAATCCTGTATGTCTATTTTATATGTGCCACAGGAGATGATCATAGTTTGTGGGTCACTTCATGGCAAGATGGGATCCACCTCAAACAAATTCACGCCAGTGGCATTTTTCATAAATCAGGAAAAATCTTTACTTGGATATAAGTTCCAGCCGACGCTAATGCCGATGTTGACAATCATGATCTACTTGCACAAGCAACTGTGTGTGTGCCCAGCTCTACAACAGACAGCCTACACAATTGGGAGGGGAAAAAACTACACTTGTGTGATTGATGTTACATGCATGCTGAAATCCAACTGGATTCTGGAGAAAGTCGCCATTCATAGACTTACTCAGACATTATTAAACTGTAGCTTTTTTGTTGTTCAGTCGCACAGTCGATTCCGACCCTTTGCGACCCCATGGACCACTGTCCTCCAGGCACTCCTGTCCTCCACCATCCCCCTCAACTCGCTCAGCTCTGTGTCCACAATACCATCTAGCCATCTCATCCTTGGCCACCCCCTTCTTCTTTTGCCTTCAGCCTTTCCAAGCATCAAGGCTAGGAATGGGGAATAGGCCGTTCTCCTATCAACTCAGCGCCGGGTAGTTGCACTACTATCTTCTCCTAGTTGATCAGGAAAAATAGAAGTGTTTTAATCAGTTTGAGTGAACCCATTTAAAATCTGTCACAGCATTGGGTATCCCGGTTGCACTGGGATTCTAAATATATTCATCCCAATGTGCTTGGAATTTTGGTTTGGGCCATCCCAAACAGTGTACAGTATGAAGTTTAGGGATGGGTGTAATTGGCTTCAGATAATGATTATGTTTCAGTTGGGGAATAGACACTTCTTAGTTACAGAGAATACACTGTGTGCATGTAGCATATGGCAGATTTAAGCCTTAGCATCCCAAATTGCAGGTAGAATAGCTTTTGCTCAAAATTTTGAAAAGCCTTGTCAGTCAGTTAACTATAACATGTAATTCGAGTCAGTATACGCTAATACATGTCACACATACCCTGTATCCTCAAGTGATATGTTATGAGACCTACTGCAAATAACTGAAACTTTGGATAACAGCAAACCCTATATTTTACATTTCAGACAGTGTCCTCTAACGGCCAGCTATGGTAATATACAAATAGATATGTTGTTGTTGTTCAGTCGCACAGTCGATTCCGACCCTTTGCGACCCCATGGACCATTGTTCTCCAGGGACCTCTGTCCTCCACCATCCTACTCAACCTACCCAGTTCTGTGCCCATTGGGTCTACAATACCATCATATTATGTATTTCAGGATTTTTGATTGGATTTATTTAAATCTGCGGATAATTGTAACAGTGGATACTAAACCAGCAGATATGGGGGCGGGTAACCTGTATAATGTTTCATTTCATTTTTACCAGGATTGACTAAGCTCCCAAAATCTCAATGTGGAGGGAAGGGAAATGGACAGATTTAGCCATTCACTAATGATGTGTGCCAATATAAATTAACCTTGCTTTCTTAAAATTTACCAAAATTTACAATACAAGCAGTGACTGTGGTTTGCAGGCAAGAGAGCTGTTGCACTGCAACTTGGTAGGCTTTCATTGAATTTAGTTCTGTTCATGCTTGGTGGAAAAACTTGCAGACTGGGAAAAATTACATCAGATTGTATCCCCTTTAGTTTTGCCCCACATATAGTGCTTTGCTCTTAGCTGCACCCTTTGCCCTGCCCACTGCTTGAATGTTGTGCCCCAAGACCCTTTCAACCCTGGAATGTAAATCTTGACCAAACATGCCATGCATTCAAACTTGCAGTATTGTTACTTTATGCTTGTGTTTTGTGTTCCAACTTCAGAGATACATTTTGAACTGTTGGTTATGTACATTCAAGGACAGTTGGGTTTTTTTATGCTGGCTTGACAGCTTAAGGTGGAGCCAGAGGTAGGGAGTGGAGCCAGAGGTTGGCCTGCAGTTATTATTATTATTATTATTATTATTATTATTATTATTATTATTATTATTATTATTATTATTATTATTATTATTATTATTATTATTATTATTATTAAAGTACACATTTAAATAAAATGGGTATTACTGTTTTGACTTTTAAATCCCAAACCTTTAGGATTTAAATCTTAGACCTTTAGGATGTAGCAAGGTGGAAATTCCCATTCTTTCTCTATCTCTCTTCTCTTTTTCTTTCCATAAACTTTATTTACAACTGTAGTTATCAGGCTTTTGTTGTTCAGTCGCCCAGTTGATTCCGACCCTTTGCAACCCTATAGACCATTGCCTACCAGGCACCTCTGTCCTCCACAGTGGTGGGATGTCAACAATTTTACTACCCCACCGTGATCTCATCACAGTGTGGGCGGAGCTAGCATCATGATGTCATGCCATGGGCGGGGCCAAAGAAAAAAAAATACAAAATAATAAAAATAGGGAGCTTCAGGCTATAGGGATCTTCAGGCTAGCAGCTTCTCTTCCTCCTCCCCATTTGGGAGGACAGCAAGGAGGCCATGCATATGTGCCAAGCACTAGGTGTGCATGCACACCAAGTGCTTGGCGTGCATGCACAGTGAAAAGGTAAGCCCTGAAGGTGGTTCCCCCCAAAAGCTGCTACAGGTTCTCTGGGACACTGGGAAAAGTTACTACCGGTTCTGGAGAACTGGTGAGAACCTGTTACATCCCATCACTGGTCCTCCACCATCTTCCTCAGCCTGCCCAGCTTTGTGCCCATTGCATCTACAATACCATCTAGCCATCATATTTTTGGCCGCCCCTTTCCTCTTTTGCCCTCCACCTTTCCCAGCAACAAGGCTTTTTCAAGTGAATCCTCTCTTCTCATTTGGTGTCCAAAGTACTTTAGCTTCATCTTTACTGTTTGACCTTCTAAGGAGCAGTTAGGGTTGATTTCTTCTAAGATTGACTTATTTGTTCTCCTCACTGTCCAGGGGACTCTCAAAACTCTCCTCCAACACCACATTTGAAAGGCATCTATTCTGGGCTCAGCTTTCCTGATGGTCCAGCTCTCACAACCATACATTACCACAGGGAATACCATTGCTTTGACTATGCAAATTTTTGTTTGCAAGGTGATATCTCTACTTTTAACTATGCTCCCCAGGTTTCTCATAGCTTGCCTCCCAAGCATCAGCCACCTTTTTATTTCATGGCTGCAATCACCAACTGCAGGGATTTTTGATCCTAAGAAAGTAAAATTTGTCACTGCTTCTACTTCTTCCCCATCTATTTTCCAGGGACTGATAGGGCCTGTGGCCATGATCTTGGTTTTCTTGATGTTGGGTCTCAAGCCAGCTTTTGCACTCTTCTTTCAACCCAAGCAGCAGCTTCTTAAGGTCTTCTTTACTTTCTGCCATTAGGGTAGTATCATCTGCATATCTCAAGTTCTTGGGAGCATTTTTGCTCCCAACTTGTGAATTGTCCAACCCTGCATTGCACATTATGTGCTCTGTGTATAAGATATAATCTATCATCTCATGAAATGGGGCTTTAGAGACCTCTCCTTGAGGGTTTTTTTTTTTTTGGGGGGGGGAGGGTGCTAATATCTTTATGACTGAACAGGTTGCAATATTTTAAAACTTTGTCATGTTGCTTCCATACCTCCTATGGTTGCTATTGTATTTATTTCCACAGGATACCACAATATCATGGTGACTTAAAGACTTATTTGGCCCATTTTCTTACATGGTAGTTGGCTTCTTCAGTGGGAAGATGATTTCTATTTCTATTTCTATATTCGATTTATATCCCGCCACAGTCACGCAATGCGACTCTGGGCGGGTTACAGACATATCAAGACAATATCAATACAATATAAAAACATTCAGTCAACATAATATCCATTAATACAATAAAAATATCATTACTGCACCCAACCCCCAGATTACAATTACAAATAAAAATCCCCAAATCCCCAATCATAGTTACAAATTACCCAATTTCAGGTCATTAAAGACATATCATAATTATTATAGAACAATACATATAAAATGAATAATAAATAAATGAGTCTCGGACTAGTCCTCTCAGCTCCAGATGTCAATTGAGGCGGCAGCAGGTCTTAAAGCCGCCTGCCCGCGTCGGACGAGAGCCGAAGTTTGTTGGGGGCTCCGGCAGATCTTATAGCCTCCCGCCCGCGCCGCGCAGCAGCGGGGGTCACTCTCCGGGCTGGACTGGAGTTTGGCGTGGCGGCGGCGAGCTCTTCTTAACACCGCCCGGGACCACAGGTGTTGCTCCCTTCAGGCCGGCTGGCCGAGGGAGTTTGGCGTGGCAGCGGCGGCAGCGAGCTCTTCTTAACATGATGTGTGCTGGAACCCACCAAAATGTTGCAAATAAAAATGTGCAGCTTGGCTTTGATTATTTATTAAAGTATTGCTAAACTGCTTTTGGACCTTGAGCCACTCAAGATGTTGTACAGCATGTATTACAAATATTCAAAACTGTAGTTAAGATCAGAGCACTAAACACATACACACCCAACTTAGAGTACACCAGCTATCAATCCCTTGTTTTAATTGTGTGCCATCAAGTCAATTCTGACTTATGGAGACCCTTTCTGAGTTTTCTAGATAGAGAATATACAGAAGGGGTTTGCCAGTCCCTTCTTCTGGAGAAATCATTGGACTATGCAGCTTGTCCATGACTACACAGGCTGGTTCTTTTCTTGGGAGTACAGTGGAGAATTGAATTTCCAATCTCTGGCTAGCTGTCCAGCTTTGTTGTAAATAAAAGTAAACAGTGCACAGAACACTGTTACTTTTCCTGCTGAAGCAGTACCTATTTATCTATTTGCAATTTCTTGCATTCAAACTGCTATGTTGGTAGGAACTTAATCCATTGTGCAGCACTCGGTTCTCGAACTGCTGGCATGCTGACCTTCTAGTCTCTTAACTGCTAAGTCACCGTGGCCCCTTTTAAATATACTGTTTTAAATACACTGTCTAAATCCTGATCTCTAGTTGCAACAGGATAGCATAAGCAGTGTAACTTTTGGAGATGAATTGCCTTAGGATGTTAACACATCATTGTAAACATTAAATGTTGCATACTGAATTCTGTGACTCAGAATGCATTTTAGAACGCCTAAGCTGATTTCTTTTTAAAGCAATTTGCTTCCAGAAGTTACACCATTTCATAACAACACAAGAGGATTTTGGCTATTGAGTGGAATAGAAATATGTTTACCAGCTGCCAGAAGAGGAACAAAGGAAGAGCTAATCTAATTTTCCTGGCAGTGGGAGTTGCATAATTAGGATGCTGTTACAAAAACAAAACAAAAAACTTGTCACATGTTTCGAAAATCTATCTTCTCTTTCTGGCGAGACCTACAATGTGATTTCAGATTAAAACTGTAAGCCAGAGGTTTTTCACATGGGAGAAATAGGTTTTGCAACTTTCCTAGTCTTTGCCACCTTGGATAAAATCATGAGACAAAGTATATGTAGGTCAGCAAAATAAAGGGAATCAGGCCTCTAAAGGTAAAGGTCGCCCTTGCTTGAAAGCCAGTTGTATCTGACTCTAGGGTCCGGTGCTGATCTCCGTTTATAGCCAAAGAGCCAGTGCTGTCTGTGTCTCCAGACATTTCTGTGGACATGTTGCAGGCATGACCAGTGCATGGAATGCTGTTTACCTTCCCACTGAAGTGGTACCTATCTATCTATTTGAGATTACTGTACTTGCTTTTGAACAGCTAGGTTGGCAGGAGCTGGGACAGAGACAGGAGCTCACTTCATTGTGTAGCACTCATGTCTTGAACTGTTGACCTGCTAACCTTTCAGTGATCAAGTTCAGCATCTTAACCACTAAGCCAGGAGGGCTTTTGCACAACTTTGTGTTGTGCGCTAGTTACGCCCACTCCTGGATCGGGACTCCTTGCTCATGATCACACATGCCTTGGTCACCTCCAGACTCGATTATTGTAATGCGCTCTACATGGGGCTGCCCTTGGCGACCTTTCGGAGGCTTCAGCTGGTCCAGAATGCGGCTGCTCGTGTTGTGATGGGGTGCGGACATTATGCTCATGCCTCACCACTTCTCTGGGAGCAGCACTGGATCCCAGTGTGCCTCCAGGTGCAATTCAAGGTGCTGGTTGTTACCTTTAAAGCCCTACATGGTAGTGGGTCAGGATACTTAAGAGACCGTGTCACCCTGAGAACATCTGTCCGTCCCACTAGAGCGGACCAGAGAGGCTCTCTGGTCGTACCTTCAGCTAGAGAGGCTCATCTCTCTAGCATGAGAAGGAGGGCCTTTTCTGTGTCTGCTCCGGCCCTATGGAAACTCCTGCCAACAGAGTTACGTCTCCAGATGGAGTTGCTGCCCTTTAGGAAAAGAGGGAAGACCTGGCTGGCGGGGCATGTGTGGGGAGTGGGCCAGACGGCCAACTCAGTCGCCTGGCTCATTTCAATATCCCACCTCTCTCCTCGGTGTTTTTAACTTGAATTTTAATTTTTTATGTATGTGTTTTAATTGTATTTAGTTGTAAAGCCGCCCTGAGTCTTCAGAGGAGGGTAGGGTACAAATGAAATAAATAAATAAATAAATAAGCCACTGCAGTCCCCGGACTAAATTTGTGCAAAGTAATAGGTACCCAACCCAATGTGTTTCGTGCCCAGGATGCAAACTAATTTTTAAAGCCTCCCATTGACTTGCCCTGGAAGACTTAAATTGCTGTAACCATTTGGGATTTATATTGGTGCATATGAATTTTGAGGGCACCAAACACAAATCACTTTGTAAATTTACTTTTCTTTTCTTCCAGAGCTGAATCCCGCCATTCCCTCTCGATTCAAAACCTCAAGATGTGTTTGTTTTCTACTCCAGGATTTGTTTGAATTTGGTGCATAGCCCACACAGGAAGAATGCTGCCCATCCGGGAGCAAATTGGCTGCCACACTTGCCACACCTTGCATCCTGCCAATATATTTAAAGGGCAGTCCTGTGCAAAGCAGCCTTGCTCTTCGTTAGTCTAAACAAGATGTGATTAGGAAGGTATTGTTGGAACCAAATTTCTCTTCTCCAGATTGATATGCCAGCTGAACTGGTTCACCCCGATGGACCTCCAAGAGATTGTACTTGGTCTTCCGAGATATATTTTGAACTGCTTATTGAAGGAGGATGTTTTTTCCTACAACAGAAACTCAGCTGTGGAATGCCCTCTCCTTGAGGCTCAATTAACACCAATGTTGACATCATTTTAGTATCAAGATGTACTTATGTATTAGAACTTGCAGTGGGAGGGTATTGAGGATCTTGACCTGTGTAGGTTTTAAAGCAGGCATTCTCAACCTGTGGCCTGTAGGCCAAATGTGGCCCTCAGTGCCCTTTCATGTGGCCTCCCCATTGTGCCATGTGGTGGATGAAGGGCAAAATGGCCATCTGGCTCCTGAAGCTGTTGGAGAGAGCATGATCCAACCCCTGGTTTAAAAAGGTTGAGAACTTTTAATGCAATGATTTTAATGCTTTTCTGTGTCTAGTCATGCCTGCCACATGACCATGGAAATGTCTGCAGAAGCAGACAGTGCTAGCTCTTTGGTTATGAAAACGAGATGAGCACTGAATCCTAGAGTCAGATACAACTGGCTTTTGAGCAAGGGTGACTTTTACCTTTACTAATCATGTGTTATAAATTGCTTAATTTAAACTGTTAAAATAATTTTGTCTTTTTGAATTTTTTACAGTTCTGTAGCCCATTTCTATGGGGACCATGTAGCTTAGTCGTTAAGGCATTGAACTTAATGACTGGAAGATTGACAGGTCAGCAGTGTGAGACCTGAGTGCTGCATGGCAGATTGAGCTCCCATCTCTGTCCCAGCTCCTGCCAACCTATCAGTTCAAAAGCAAGAAAGTGCAAGTAGATACAGAGGCACCACTTTGGTGCAAAGGTAAACAGCATTCCATGCACTCTGGTGACTATGCCTGCCACATGTCCATGGAAATGTCTTGCAGACACAGACAGCAGTGGTTCTTTGGCTGTAATTGGAGATGAACACCAAACCCTACAGATGGATACGACCAGTGGTGGGATGTCAAAAATTTTACTACGCCACCATGATGTCATAACAGTGTGGGTGGAGCTAACATCATGATGTCATGGGCAGGGCCAAGGATTTTTAAAAAAAATAAAATAAAATATAAATAAGCACACATACAAACACCTCAACCCACCAACACACCAACCCACCCACAACACAAACCCATAAATAAATTAAATTAAATAAATAAATACAATAAAAATTACATTAAAATACACCCACCCACCCAAACACCCACCCACCCCAACACAAACCCGTCACTTACCTGTTAGTATAAGTGCCTGGGCAGCACCATGTTGCAAGATGGATATGGTCAACATACCAGTTCTCTAGGATAATATGCCTTAATGTAAATGTAAAATAGCTGTACCTCCTTAAGGGTTCTCCAATTGGAACAGCAATTGGAACAGCACAGGTGTAGCTTATTGATGAGGTAACTCCAAGGCTTTGCTTATAAACCCCAAGCCAGGCCACTAGGCCTTTTTAGGAACTGTGGTAGTACGTCAATATAGGTAAAGGTATTAAATACACATTAAAATACACACAGACACACCACATCCAAAGGTGAGTCACTTACTCTGGGGAGCAGCCTATAGGGAGCTTCAAGCTAGCAGTTTCTCTTCCTCCTCCCCACTTCGGAGGACAGCAAGGAGGCCATGCATTCGTGCCAAGCACTGTAGGTGTGCATGCACACCAAGTGTTTGGAGTGCATGCGCATTGGGGGAACCAATGAAAAGGTAAGCCCTGAAGGTGGTTCCCCCCAAAAGCTGCTACCGGTTCTCCGGGACTCCTGGAAAAGTTACTACCGGTTCTGATGAACTGTTGCGAACCTGCTGCATCCCATCACTGGATACGACTGGCTTTCGAGCAAAGAAGGCCTTTACCTTTATCTAACCCACCTCTAGATCTTATAAGCTAGGCTATAAGCATTTTAATAAAATAAATACATGGTGACAGGAAACTAGCAATTTCTCAGCTCTGATTGCACCTCACCTTACCTGTCCACTCAGAAATAAGTCCCTCACTCCCAGAGACAGGTGTATAATGTGACATGTAAAGTCAAACCTGGAAACTCTTTGGTGTTAGAAGATGATGGAATCAGCTTTATTTCCAACAAGACAGCATTTCCCCCACGTGCTTTGTGTCTGATAACCTTTGTAAGCCACTAATATAACTAAGGGGATGTTAGTGGAGATACAGTGATGAGAGAGGTCAAAAGCATGCTGAGAATGTGCCCAATTTAAATTAATTCCCCTGCCAGCGTCCAGGAAAGCAGCACGGCAGAGTGTTTTGCACGGCCTGATATTAATTTGGATATGATCACAGCACCGCCAGCCAATCTGAATTTTTTAAAAAAACTCTTTGAGGGCAGAGGTGATCAGAACATCTGCAGAAGGGAAGGAGTAAAGTCTGCTGGAAGCATGTGCAAAAATAAGAAGTCAGGCAAGGGGAGGGGGATCCTCTTCCCTTGGTTTCTGCCCTCAAGGAAACGGTAACACTCTGGGTTGTTTGATCTTTCAGCAACATATGCATATGTTATGAATGAGAGATAGCTCGCTGGTGTATAATTTGCTAGTTGAGATGCTCTTGCAAGCAGGATTGGCCTCACTCTTAAAGAGAGTGACGTGGTTGCCTCAGGTTGTCAGTTCTGGGGGACAGCAGTGCCAAGGTATTGAAGGAGACAATTGGAGGATGCTGCCGTCACTTGTAACTCTCCAAAACAGAGATCAGCCCTCAGGTTTCTTAATCCATAAATAAATAGCCAACGAGGTTTTGAAGGAAAAAGAGAGTTATCAACAAAAGAATTTTAACAGAGACATATGCATATGTGATGCCTAAGCAGTGGTTCCAAACAAGGGGTACACAGCCCACAGGTGGACTTCAATTCCCAGAAGCCTAAGTCAGTACACTGGCTGATCAGTGCTTTGGGGAAATGACTTAGGCTTCTGGGAATTGAAGTCCAAACACCAGCATTTGGGAAACACTGGCCTAGGGCAAAAGGGACCTTGATTGACGGTTTAACCAGGCTTTTATACCAGGGGCATAAGTCAGCTTCAAGGTCTGGATGGCCATTTTGCTCTGCCTGCATGATGGGGGTGGCCATTCTGTCCCACCAGCATCAAAGGAATGGCGGGCCTTTAGTTGGGAACTCCTGTTTTATACTGTTTGACAAATTACATACGTGATGTGTGCTCCCTGAAGTGTGCAAGTACTCTTCGCATTTTGTGTTTCACCGGTGGGGTGAAGCTGCCCTCTGTGTTATCTTGGTATTGCATGCATTTGTGCTAGGGTTGCCATATGTCCCATTTTTCCGGGATTTTTTCCAGATTCAAGCTTGGGAAAATTGTCCTGGCCGGTTCAAGAAAAAACATGTAAAAGTCACAGATTTTCAAATTCGAACAAAGGAAGCAAGATCACCTCCCACCAAGGGATTTTTGCAAAGAGTTAATTCACTGCCTCCCTGCTTTTCTTTCAGTTATCCTGCTTGCAAGGGGCGAAGGCAAAACAGCAGCCTGAGAAGTCTGCCAGAGAGGGGAGATACTTGCAAGCTGGATAACTGAAAGAAAGGCACGGAGGCAGTGAATTAACTCTTTACAAAAATCCCCTGGCTCACCTTGAGCAATGACGCAGGCAAGAGGTGCACTGGATCACCAGCCTGAAGAGCTCCAGCTCATGGAGCCACTGGGAAAGGGGAAAATAGGTGGAGTCTGCCCGCCCCGGATAGGGATTCCATGGGGCCGTGGCCTCCTTGACAGCCCCATCTGATGGATGCATAGTTTGAAGAATGCAATAATGTCATGTGGCTGTCCCGGTGTGTTGGGAAAGAATTATGGCAAACCTAATTTGGGCTAAACAGAAATAATAACTCATGCAAACTAAACTCTCTTGACCCAAGCTTTAGTTGGGACTAGATAAGTAACACTGAGGTTTTTCTACTGGCTTGCTGATGCAACATCAAGTAGATATTTCTGTCTTTGAATTCTACATTTTCATAAGGTCACACTATAGATCAGGAGTCCTCAACCTTTTAAAGCTGGGGCACCCTCAGACAGCTTTGGGGGCCGGACAGCCATTTTGCCTTCCTCCACCACATGGCACTTCCTGGTGTGGTGGAGGTAGTGGGGGACCACATGAAATGGTGCCGTTGGTCACTCGCTCCTCATCCTCTGCAAATATCTTGGCCTAACCCTCTTGGTCACAAATTATGTAACTGTCAATCTCAAATTAGATGAGACATTGATGCTGCTGGCAGTTGCAGTGTAGTAGAATGATGAGGTGATCTTACTGACATCTAGTTGGCCAACTTAATTCTCCACTATCATTTTGTTGATGGATGGCTCTCTTTTGGCTCTTTCAGTCAGGGGATAATGAGTTTATTTTGCACTGGTCAGACCTCATACAGAAAATATGAATCATGTTGAAGCTGGGGAAAAGACTGGAAATAGAGTTGTGAGGAGCCTGGAAAAAAGTCAGAGGTGATAGGATAGTCATTTTTAAATGTTTGAAGGCCAGTTGTTGATAACTCAACCATACAGAAAATGGAACAAAGCAAAGGTGTCCTTGCTTGAAAGCCAGTTGTATCCAACTGTGGTACCCATCTCCATGTATAGCCAAAGAGCCAGTGCTGTCTGTGTCTGCAGACATTTCTGTGGTCATGGCAGGCATGACTAGACACGGGAGTGCATGGAATGCTGTTTACCTTCTCACCAAAGTGGTATCTATTTATCTACTTGCATTTTCTTGCATTTGAACTGCTAGGTTGGCAGGAGCTGGGACAGATAATGGGAGCTCACTCTGTCAAGAAGCACTGGGGTCTTGAACTGCTGACCTTCCAGTAATCAAGTTCAGCATCTTAACCACTAAGCCACTGCAGTTCCCTGTAATGGGACAAACGTCCACACAAATCTGGGATTATGACCATATTCTAATGTTGTTGTTGTTGTTGTTGTTGTTCAGTCGCACAGTTGATTACGACCCTTTGCGACCCCATGGACCACTGTCCGCCAGGCACTTCTGTCTTCCACCATCCTCCTCAACTTGCTCCGTTCTGTGCCCATTGTCTCTACAATACCATCTAGCCATCTCATTTTTGGTCGCCCCCTTTTTCTTTTGCCCTCCAACTTTCCCAGCATCAAGGCTTTCTCAAGTGAATCCTCTCTTCTCATTTGATATCCAAAGTACTTTAGCTTCATCTTTACTATTTGACCTTCTAAGGAGCAGTCAGAGCTGATTTCTTCTAAGATTGACCTATTTGTTCTCTTTGCTGTCCAGGGGACTCTCAAAACTCTCCTCCAGCACCACATCTCAAAGGCATCTATTTTTCTGCGCATGGTCCAGCTCTCACAACCATACATTGCCACAGGGAATACCATTGCTTTGACTAGACGAATTTTTGTTTGCCAGGTTTCTACTTCTTCCCCATCTATTTTCCAGGGACTGATAGGGCCTGTTGCCATTATCTTGGTTTTCTTGATATTAAGTCTCAAGCCAGCTTTTGCACTTTCTTCTTTCAACCTAATCAGGAGCTTCTTTAAGTCCTCCTCACTTTCTGCCATTAGGGTGTTATCATCTGCATAGCTCAAGTTGTTGATGTTTCTCCCAGAATTTTTGATCCCAAATTGTGAATCCTCCATCCCTGCATTGCGCATTATGTGCTCTGTGTATAAGTTGAATAAGCAGGGTGACAAAATGCAGCCTTGTCTGACTCCTTTTCCTATTCCAAACTACTCCATCATTCCATATTCTGTCCTAACTGTTGCTTCTTGATTCATGTACAGATTTCTCATAAAGTATATAAGGTGCTCTGGTATTCCCATCTCTTTAATTACTTGCCACATTTTGTTGTGGTCTACACAGTCAAAGGCCTTAGTGTAATCAATGAAACAGAAGTAGACTTGTTTCTGATATTTCTTTGTTTTTTCCATGATCCAACGTATGTTGGCAATGTGGTCTCTAGTCCCCCTGCCTCTTCTTAACCCCGCCTGCACTTCTGGTAATTCTCTCTCCACATGCTGCTGCAGTCTATCCTGTATTATCTTGAGCACCACCTTGCTAGCGTGTGGGATGAGTGCAATTGTTCGATAATTTGAACATTCTTTGGTATTACCCTTTTTGGGGGATTGGAATGTATGCTGATCTTTTCCAATCCTGTGGCCATTGTTGTGTTTTCCAAATCTGCTGACATATAGAATGCAATAATTCGATTCCATCATCTTTTAGGGCTTTGAAAAATTCAACTGGAATACCACCATATACACTGGCTTTGTTGTTTGCAGTGCTTTTTAGGGCCTTTCTGACTTCACCCTCTAGGATGTCTGGCTCGAGTTCAATTTCCTCATCATTGTTATTATCAGGAGTGTAGAGGTCCTTTTTGTAGAGTTTCTCTGTGTACTCGTTCCATCTTTTCTTAATCTCTTCTGCATCAGCTAACTCCTTGCCTTCTTTGTCCCTCATCATCGTCATTTTTGCTTTAAACGTTCCCTTGATTTCACCAATTTTTTTGAAAAGATCTCTAGTCCTGCCTTTTGTGTTGTTTTCTTCTATTTCTTTGCACTGTTCATTCAGGTAGGTTTCCTTATCTCTCCTTGCTTTTCTTTGAAATTCTGTATTCAAGTGATTGTATTTTTTCCTTTTTCCTTTGCCTTTTGCGTCCCTTCTTTCCTCTGCTATTTTAAGAGTCTCATCGGACAACCACTTAGCTTTCTTATGCTTTTTTTCTTTTGGTATGGTTTTCCTTGCTGCCTCCTGCATGATGTCTAATTTAGACCATGACACAAATTTTATATAAAAGTTAACAGTTACCAAAAGAGAAGCAATGTCTTAAATACTGGAAGAAAGAGTCAGCTTGTTTTTTCTGCAGCTCCAGAGGATAAGATTTGATTCAATTGATTAAGGTTTCTGAGAGATTTTGATTAAACCTTAGGAAGAATTTCATGATTGTAAGAGTTATTGGATGGTGGAACAGGCTGCCCCACAAGCTGGTGGCATCTCCTTCCTAGGAGGGTTTTAAGCCTAGGTTGAATGACCATTTATTAGGGATAGTTGAGCTTCCTGCATGGTTATGGAGCTGGACTTGATGTCTTTTGAGTTCTGTTCCACTTTTTAGAGTTCTGTAATTGTATGAATGCATTGGGAGAAGGACAATTGTTAGCAAATATCTGACCAGATGTTTGCATGTCCTTTAAAACACATAAGTTCCCATATGGATGGTAAAACCCTTCAGGACCTATAATTTATGAATGGACATTCCCTTTAGATGGTCTAATGCATTTAATTAATGCCTTCATTTTTATCTGTCTTCTGATTTTCAAGCCAGACGGCTCCAAGGTCAGAAAAAGGTTATTTAAAAATAATTCAGTAAAAATAACTGCGGGGCTACCTCTATTCTCTCTGGCAGTCAGGGATGGGAAATAATCTTGTCGGATTTGACAGTTTTAATAGGTAATATTTCTGTACCTCCAAGAGTCATTGTGAAAAGAACCTCACTTTTAGAATCTTCAGATTTGTGCGACTGGCATATTTTTGGAGAAACAATGTGAGCTGAAAACTAGTACAGTACCTAGTTTTAAAATTAAGGAAAAAACCCCACCCTTGCACAAGAACAGTATAGTTGATAGGGGGAAATGTGTAAGAGTGCATGGTCAAATACCACATGATTTGTTCCACTTATGAAATGGGTGAATTCAAAGTATTTTTTTATTGACTACATGACTCAAAGGCTAATTCAGATGGGTCCTGCCTGGCCTTTTTGTTTAACCTCTGCACGTCTTCTACTTTTTCAAGCCGGAACAACTTGAGTGGGCTTTTTGCCATGTGGCTAGTTGTGACAGGTTCTTGTACAGGCAGGGGCTGTGTTTGTAGGTGGTGTTTTTCTGATGTAGGCAGTTGAGATGTGATGTTTAGGCCCGGGGGACATGCATGTGGGAAAGCCCTTTTGCTACTTCTGCAGAATGGGACTTAGTGGTTAAGATGCTGAACTTGACTGGAAGGTTGCCAACCTATCAGTTCTAAAGAAATTGCAAGTAGACCAATAGGTACTGTTTTGTTGGGAAGGTAACAGTGTTTCCGTGTGGTTCAGTCTCTAGTCATGCCTGCCATATGACCATGGAAACATCTGCAGACACAGACAGCGCTGGCTCTTTGGCTGTAAATGGAGATGGGCACTGTACTCTATAGTCAGATACGACTAGCTTTCGAGCAAGGGTGACCTTTACCTCTTCTGATCATTTTATGATTCACTGTGAAGTTGCTTTCTCATTTAAATTTTCAGACTATAATCTACAGATCATAATCTACTGATTGCAAAATTCAAGCATAGACTAAAGAAAATAGGGAAAACAATTAGGCCAGACAGGTGGTTTGTCCCTGACGTCAGGGCTATTTTTTTTTTAGCGTTGTTCGATGCATGCATCGGACAACGCTAAAAATTGGATAACGTCATGACTTGTGGAACCAAGTCATAACGTTATCCGGTGTTCTACTGTATTAAGTCTTTGCCTAACCAGTTATCTAGGATAATATGCCTTAATATAAATGTAAAACAACTGTACCTCCTTAAGAGTTCTCTAATTGGAACGGCAATTGGAACAGCACAGGTGTAGCTTATAGATGAGGTAACTCCAAGACTTTGCTTAAAAACTCCAAGCCAGGCCACCAGACCTTTTTAGGAAGGGTGGTAGTACGTCAATATAGGTAAAGGTATTAAATACACATTAAAATACACACAGACACACCACATCCTGGGGAGCAGGCTATAGGGAGCTTCAGGCTAGCAGCTTCTCTTCCTCCTCCCCGCTTGGGAGGACAGTAAGGAGGCCATGAATATGCGCCAAGCACTGTAGGCGTCCATGCAGACCAAGTGCTTGGCATGCATGCGCATTGGGGGAACCAATGAAAAGGTAAGCCCCGAATGTGGTTCCCCCCAAAAGCTGCTACCGGTTCTCCGGGACACTGGGAAAAGTTACTACTGGTTCTGGCGACCTGGTGCGAACCTATTGCATCCCATCACTGCTCCCTTTCAATCTCAAGAATTACCAGAAGTGTAGGCTGCTTCCGAAGAGGCAGGGGGACTAGAGATCACATTGCAAACATACGGTGGATCATGGAGAAAACAAAGGAATATCAGAAACAAGTCTACAGTACTTCTGTTTTATTGACTACACCAAAGCCTTTGACTGTGTGGACCACAACAAAATGTGGCAAGTAATTAAAGTGATGGGAATACCAGAACACCTTATATGCCTCATGAGAAATCTGTACAAGAAAGAGTCAAGAAGCAACAGTTAGGATAGAATACGGAATGATAGAGTGGTTTAGGTTGAAAGAAGAGTGCAAAAGCTGGCTTGAGACTCAATATCAAGAAAACCAAGATCATGGCAACAGGCCCTATCAGTCCCTGGAGAGTAGATGAGGAAGAAGTAGAAGCAGTGACAGATTTTACTTTCCTAGGATCAAAGCTCACTGCAGATGGTGATTGCAACCATGAAATAAAAAGGTGACTGATTCTTAGGAGGCAAGCGATGAGAAACCTGGGGAACATAGTTAAAAGTAGAGATATCACCTTCCAAACAAAAATTCACATAGTCGAAGCAATGGTATTCCTGGTGGTAATGTATGGCCGTGAGAGCTGGACCATTAGGAAAGCTGAGCACAGAAGAATATATGACTTTGAGATGTGGTGTTGGAGGAGAGTTTTGAGAGTACCCTGGACAGTGAGGAGAACAAATAAGTCAATCCTAAAAGAAATCAACCCTGACTGCTCCTTAGAAGGTCAAATAGTAAAGATGATGCTAAAGTACTTTGGACACCAAATGAGAAGAGAGGATTCACTTGAGAAGGCCTTGATGCTGGGAAAGGTGGAGGGCAAAAGAAGAAGGGGGCGGCCAAAAATGAGATGGCTAGATGGTATTGTAGATGCAATGGGCACAAAACTGGGCGGGCTGAGGAAGATGATGGAGGACAGAGGTGCCTGGCAGGCAATGGTCCATAGGGTCGCAAGGGGTCGTAATCGACTGTGCGACTGAACAACAACGAGGCTTTTCGGTATGCAATTTTTTCCATTATACAATTTTCTCCCCATATAATGAAAATCCCTATGGAAAAAATAGTATAAACTTTTTTTGCTAAGCGGGTTTTCGCATAGAAATTTTCATTATACAATTTCTACCCACAGGGATGCTGTATCACTTAGTGAAAAAAAGATGTTTTATGAGGCGCCATCCCCCCCCCCCAATTCTTTTCATTATGCTTTTTTTTTCACTATAGGGGACATTTGCTATACAGTACAAGGTTCCACTGTACAACATTTTTCTTTTTTCTTTGTTAATATTTACTTACTTAAATTGAATTGGCTGTACTTGTGGTACTTTGGATAGGACATGAGAAGGGAAAGCTCATTGGAAAATACAATAATGCTAAGAAATTTGGGCTGCTGTAGGAAAAGAGGAACCCTAACATGAGTTGACCTGACTTAACAAGGGAAGGCACAGCCTATAGTTTGTAGGATCTGAACAGGGCTGATATTTGTTTGTTCATTTTTTTATGCTACTCATCTAATTTAAGAACTACTCTGGGTAGTTTACTTAATTAAGAACAAAAAGTTATTAACTCCAAGGTGGGCAGTAAAATGAATTAATTTAAGAAAAAACATTGGCGAAAGTCTCCCCAAAGGCTTGTTGATAATCTGTGTTGCAAACCAAGATAGAAATCTGTTCTCTTTTCTAAATAATAATCTACAGACTTTTTGAGCGATTGCACTTTGTAACCCTGTCTGCCCAGTCTGGCCAGGTTATCTTGCTATGGGTATTAGAGTAGACCCTACTGTCATCACGCAACGTCAATCATCGGGCAGTGATTAACTAACCTGACAAGACTAAGGACTAACAGTCCTGGGCTGTGAAATTCACAGGGAAGGATGATGGTCCCCAAGTGGATTAAATCCCACTTGAATCCATCTTGATGGAGGGCAGCAGCTTCATCAATCCTGGCCTGGGGCCAATGAGGACATTGCATGCCAAAAGGGCTCAGAACCAGAAAGTGACTCATGGAACTGCATAAGTGGTACACTGCGATGTGGAAGGCAAATATTCTCAGGACATCCTTCAATGGTGATTGCCAATATTCAGAATCAGATATGGCACAATGATAATGATGGCAAAATCATGATCAAAGAGACCCGATCTGACTTTCAGTGAAGTTCCATTTTTCCCAGGGTCTGTACTCCCCCTTTCTTTTTCTTTAAAATTCTCCAAAATACTCAATCTTCTTATTCCTTCGACAATTCTCCTAGCAGCTGCTTAGACCAAGCTATACTTTTCTTTCCCAGAGGTTAAACAATTCCTAATTCCAGCATAAAAATGTATACATTTCACACCACTTGCGGAGAAAATACATGTAGACAATTTTATAAACAACCATTTTAGAAAAATTAAACAGTTACAATTTACAAATTCCCGAGAAGAGCTTTGTACTGCTGCCTACATTTTCTCAGCAGTGATCACATTTTTCAAGCAGTGGGGGAATAGGCAGAGGAGGGGGTGGTTCCCGCCTTAATTGTGGACTGAAATGAAAGAGAAAGTTAAGGATGAGGCTGAATGGCATGCCTGAGCTAAGTACATAACCTTAACTGCTGTGAACGCTATCATTAGGAATAATCACATTTTACAGTCACAGTGAAAGTGTTTTGGGTACTGTATGTTTTAGTGAGGATAAAAATGCTTTTCTGGGTTCCCTCCTGGCTTCCTGCCATGAGAGGTTCGAATGCTTCATAAATAATCATAATCATGTTCATGATAGCTCTGGTCCTCTCTGTGCATGAATCTCCATTAGCTTGCGCACAAGCTGTGAGTGGTGCAGGAGCATTACTTCTCTACCAGGGGCGTAGCTACCGCCGTATCTGCCGTATCAATTATACGGGGCCCCCGGGCCACGGGGGCCCCCTACAGCAAAAATTAATAAAAACTTCCCAATTTTTTTTATTTCACAAGGGCCCCCCAAACAAATTTTTATACGGGGCCCCGTTAAGGCATGCTACGCTTCTGTTCTCTACCACATTCTGCATGAGCTGTGCAGGGAATGACAGCTTGGAGGATCAATCGGCAACAGAGAACAAGAGGGCTTCGCTTGGAGGGGCTGTTGCTCTGGTGCTCCTGCTAAACCAAGGTAGGCAACGTGAAGCACATGCGTTGTGTGCAGGCCCAAGGTTCTTTTTTTTTGTAGCTACTGACATCTTCTCACCCCTCCTGATGGCCTCCTCAGCCTCTCCAAATTGCTCTGCTGAATGAGATCAGTCTTCACTCCCCAAAGTGATAGTCTGCATTAAAGTAAATATAATTGCAACTAGATGAATAGGTACCACTTTGGTGGAAAAGGTAACAGTGTTCCGTGCACTTCAGCATCTAGTCATGCCTGCTGCATGATCATAGAAATGTTTGCAGACACAGACAATGCTGGCAATGCAGTCTATGGTATGTCTGCAGCACATAACTTGGTTTCTAAGGATTTGCAATAATTTTTCACTGGGACAAAGCAGCTTCTTGGTAGTTCAATTTACATTCATACAATGTCCTACTATGACAACATACTACTTACATACTGTACTTAATTACACAAAAGACATAGCTTTTAGAGGCAAATTGCCACAAGTTAAGAAATCTCTGTAGACATTACTAGTTGGACGCTAAGCCATGTGACTTCAGTCATTACATCTATCTGTGTACATTCAAATAATTATTAAATTCAAGAATAAATGCTCCTTCATTACCAATCACTGTAATCTCTAAACTAAACACGTTCTTGTACATTACTGTTGTTGCTGTTCAGTTGCACATTTGAGTCCGACCCTTTGCGACCCCATGGACCACAGCACACTAGGCTCCTCTTTCATCTGCCATCCTCCAGAGTCTGCCCAGATCTATGCCCACTGTGTCAACGATGCCATCTACCCATCTGATACTCTGCTGCTCCCGTCTCCTTTTGCCTCCAATCTTTCCCAGCATCAGGGCCTTCTCTAGTGACTGCTCTCTTCTCATTTGGTGGCCAGAGTACTTGAGCTTCAGCTTCAATATGTGTCTTTCCAAAGAGCAGTCAAAGTTGATTTCCTTTAGGATGGGTTGATTTGATCTTGCAGTCGAGGGGACTCTCAAGAGTATTCACCACAGTTCAAAGGTGTCTATTCTTCTGCACTTAGCCTTCCTTATGGCGTGGTTAAGAAGAGAGGGGACGTGGTTAAGACCATTGCTTTAGCTATGCAGACTTTTGTTGGCAGTGTGATGACTCTGCTTTTTTATTATGTTTCTAAGGTTTGTCATAGCTTGCCCCCCAGGAAGTAAACGTCTTTTTTATTTATTGGCTGCAGTCACCATCTGCAGTGATCTTAGATCCCAAGAAGGTATAGTCCAGGGGTGCCCAAACTATGGCCCAGGGGCCAGATGCAGCCCCTGATGCCAATTCATCTGGCTTGCATAGCCCTTGTTGCTCCTGGAAGTGGAAGTAAAACACGCCTGTACGGGCACGTTTTACTTCCGCTTCCAGGAGCAATGAGGGCTTTACGGACTGGATGAATTGGCATCGGGGGCTGCATCTGCCCCCTGGGCCATAGTGACTGGCTCCCTGAACCACGTGACTGGCCTGCAGCCTGAAAAGTTTGGGCACCCCCGTCACTGGCCAGGAGGTTAAAAAGGAGCCTCCCTGGCCGAAGGAGGCTAGAAGACGCCGCCGCCGCGCAAGATGCCGCCGCCGCCGCTGTGCCCTCCCGGCCCCCGTCACCGGCTGGGAGGTTAAAAGGAGCCTCCCTGGCCGAGGGAGGCTCGAAGACGACGCCGCGCAAGATGCCACCGCCGCCGCTGCACCCTCCCGGCTCCCGTCACCGGCCGGGAGGTTAAAAGGAGCCTCCCTGGCCGAGGGAGGCTCGTAGACGCCGCCAATGCTTTGTTGGACTCTCCCTCGGCCAGCCGGCCTGGAAGGGAGAGAAACTTGGGGGTCTTGGGCGGCGATAGAGGACCTTGTATTGTGGGAGTCTCTTTGTGGGAGTTGGTAGTAATTTGTGATGTTGTTTTTGTATACTATGGAAGCCGCCTAGAGTCAGGTTCGCCTGAGCAAGGCGGGGTATAAAATTTAATAATAATAATAATAATAATAATAATAATAATAATAATAATAATAATAATAATAATAATAATAATAATAATAATAATAATCTGTCATTGCTTCCATTTCTTCCCCTCCTATTTGCCAGGGAGTGGGGGTCCCAGATGCCATGATCTTTTTTTTTTAATGTTGAGTTTCAGCCCAGCTTTTGCACTCTCCTTTTTCATCCTCATCAAGAGGCTCTTTAGGTATTCTTCACTTTCTGCCATTAGGGTAGTGTCTTCTGCATATCTCAGGTTGTTGATATTTCTCCCAGAAATCTTAATTCCAGCATGTGCTTTATCCAGCCCTGCATTATGCGTAGATGTACTCTGCATATAAGTTAAATAAGCAGGGTGAGAATATACAGCCTTGTACTTCTTTTCCTATTCTAAACTAATCAGTTGTTCCATAGCCTGTCCTAACTGTTGCTTCTTGACGCACATACAGATTTCTCAGAAGACAGGTGAGGTGGTCTGGTACTCCATCTCTTTAAGGACTTGCTACAGTTTATTGTTTAAATTTTTGTGGTTAATTTTGATGACTTTTTAACTTGATGTTTTTATTGATGTAGATTGTCTTATGTTTTTATTCTTATTTTTAGTTTCATGTAAGCCGCTCAGAGTCGGGTCCTCCCGATTGGGGCGGGGTATCAAGTGTAATAAATAATAATAATAATAATAATAATAATAATAATAATAATAATAATAATAATAATAATAATAATAATAATAATAATAATAATAATAATAATAATATTGTGATCCACACAATCAAAGGCTTTGGTGTAGTCAATGGAACAGAAGTAGACATTTTTTCTGGTATCCCTTGCTTTCTCCATGATCCAGCGAATGTTGGCAATTTGGTCTCTAGTTCCCCTGCCTCTTTGTAACCCAGCTTGTACTTCTGGAAGTTCTCGATCCACATACTGCTGAAGCCTAGCTTGTAAGATCTTGAGCATGACCTAACTAGTGTGTGAGATGAGCACAATTGTATGATAATTTGAACATTCTTTGGCATTGCCCTTACTTGGAATTGGAATGTAGACTGACCTTTTCCAATCTTGTGGCCACTTATATTTTCCAAATCTGCTGGCATATTGAGTGCAACACTTTAATTGCATCTTCTTTTAGGGCTTTAAATAGCTCAACTAGAACACCATAATCTCCACTAACTTTGTTGTTAGTAATACTTTCTAGGGTCCACTTAACTTCACACTCAAGGATGTCTGGCTCGAGGTCAATGATCACATCATTGTGGTTGCCAGCGACATTAAGATCCTTTTTGCAGAGATCTGTGTATTCTTGCCATCTTTTTAAAATCTCTTCTACATCTGTTAGGTCTCTACCTTTTTTGTCCTTTATCATGGCCATTTTTGCTTGATACGCTCCCTTAATTTCCCCAATTTTCTTCGTCTGTTGTTTTCCTCTATTCCTTTGCACTGTTCGTTAAAGAAGGCCTCCTTATCTCTCCTAGCGGTTCTTTGGAATTCTGCATTCAGTTGAGTGAATCTTTCTCTTTCACCTTTGCTTTTCTCTTTCTTTCTCTCTTCAGCTATTTGAAGAGCCTCATCAGACAACCAATTTGCTTTCTTGCATTTCTTTTTCTTTAGGATGGTTCTAATTGCTGCCTCCTGTACAATGCTATGCACTTCAGTCCATAATTATTCAAACATTCTGTTTGTCAAGTACAATGTGTTGAATCTATTCTTCACCTCCACTGTATATTCATGAGGGATGTTATCTAGATCATACCTGAATGGCCCTTGTTATCCCTACTTTTTTCATTCTAAGCCTAAATTTGGCAATCAGAAGCTCATGATCAGAGCCACAATCCACTCCAGGTCTCATCTTTGTTGACTGTATAGAGCTTCTCTATCTTTGGTGGGCAGGTGGGTGGGCAAGCAGGCAGGCAGGCAGGCAGATAGTGTAATGTACCTTAAAACAGCAAAAGTCTTAAGCTGGCTTCCTAAGTGGGTAATGGGTTCATTAGCGGAATAAGTCTTCTGATAGTTAGAATTCAGGTACAGTAATTGGATTATAGACAGACAGACGGACGGTTTCATGTGCAGTTTCCTTTATAATGGCTATCAACACAAGAAAACAATCATTCATGGAAACCACTCTAGAAGGGTTTAATGCAACTGCATTTAGGTTACCCAGTCCATAATAAATTTCACAATTATATAAATGTAGCTAATTCTTCTTCCATAAATGCGAGTTTCCAGGGTTGCTAGGTACTGCAGCTAGGTAAAAGTAAATGTTACCCCTGCTAGAAAGCCAGTCGTATCACTCTAGGGTTCCGTGTTCATCTCTGTTTATAACCAAAGAGCCAGTGCTGAGTGCACCTGCAGACGTTTCCATGGACATGTGGCAGGCATGTGCATGCAATGCTGTTTACCTTCTCACTGAAGTGGTACTTATTTATCTACTTACAATTTCTTGCTTTCAAACTGCTAGGTTGGCTGGAGCTGGGACAGATGACAGGAGTTCACTCCGTCGTGCAGCACCCAGGTCTCAAACTGCTGGCCTGCCTACCTTCCAGTTGTCAAATTCAGCCTCTTAACCACTAAGCCACTATAGTTCCCAGGTACTGCTATTAGACGGCTCCAAAACTCACCATCAGTGTCCTATACTCTGCTAGCTTAAATACCAAATAGTCCTATAAAACAAGAGAGTGGATGAGTAAGGAGGAACAGAGATTGGATTCCACAATGTGCCTATTTCCAAAACCTGCTCACCTCACTTAAAAATGCTAGTAAACCTAGGTATGCATTCACTACCCCCTCCTAATCCAGTTCACCCTGAAGTCTTGAGGTTTTAAACTGCCTTTGAAGAGTCAGGGCAAGTCTTTCAGCCCTGTTAATAATCTGGGTTATTAAATGCAGTACTTCCCTGCTGCTATTGGTTGCCAATTCTCAGGCTGAGGTTGGCATAAAAGGAAGGGAAAATTTTTCCTATTCTTAGCATGCAGAAGCAGTGCTCCAACCAGCCTCCGCTCATTGCCTTCGGTGTTTTGCAATGAAGATTTTTTATAAAATTTTTAATAGGGAGAATTTGTTTAGCTTTCCTGATTCTTGGCCTGGGGTATGGAAAAATCCCCCAGACATGCTTCATTGGATTATTTTACTCCTTCCAAACTTCCTTCTCTAAGGGTCCTGCACAGAAGGGACAAAGGAGAATGGGTGTGTATTTTGATTCCATAGTACTGTAATTTAAACATAGAAAGCCCTTATGCTAAACCAGCTGTAGGGGGCGGTGTGACTGTACGGAACTAGTAGGAACTCCCAGAAATGAGAAATGAATGAGAAATGAATGAGATCATAAAGGGAACTTTTAAAAAAAGCAAGCTAGCTAAATGTTGTTTTAGGAAAATATTTTATTAATAAGGAAAACAGCGAAATAAGAAATGTTGCAAATAAATCCCTTAAGCTTTAGCCTTGACTGGAACTTTCCTTCAAAAAGACACAGAGCAAATCTACCTTATTCTTGGTAAAGAACACTTAATTGCAAACAGTCACTGGGGAAGTGTTCAGAAAAGAGCAGTTTATCACTCAGGTATGTTGTTCATTGTAGCTAGCCGCAAGGCCAATTTTTTTTTTTTTTTTGGTGCTATCTTCGCCACAACCAGTTCGGAAGCCAAAGAAACAAGTCATTAAAAAATTACAATGCAGCAGTGGCAGAACTACACTTGAAATTGTGTGTATGCACAGTGCCTTTCTTTGGTTCGTTGTTGTTGCATTACAAGGGACTGCGGTGGCTTAGTGCAGGGGTGCCCAAACTATGGCCCGTGGGCCTGATCCGGCCCCAATGCCAATTCATCCAGCCCACACCATTTAGGACAGCCATGGGTACATCTACGGCAGTGTTTACAGCAGGTGCAGGTGTGTTTACGCATGTGTGGGCATGTTTTATGGCTGTCATAAATGCATTTGCTTCTGCTTCTGGTAGCAGCGAGGGCAGTGGTGGGCCACATGAAATGGTGCTGTGGGCCAGGTCCAGCTCATGGACCATAGGTTGCCTACCCCTGCTTTAAAGGAACTTCTGCACAGCTGGCTAGCAGATAGCATTTACATTGCACGTTAAATTATTCAAAGCCCTACTGTACTTATATACTATAAACCCATTGGGGTGACTGGGTATGAGGCATGCAAGATTTTCTTTAAAAAATGAGAACCCAGAGATTTAACGACTGGAGGAATTCACATAGGATCAAATCACACATCAAGGGATAAGCGTATTTCCTGCTTTTGCAACATCTTTTCTCCAGACACAACTTTGAAGCACAATCTGAATTGCCAGTGAAGTCAGCATTTTCTTTTCAGTGACCATTCCTAAAATTGTAGCCAGCAAATCTGTAAATTTCTGGAAAGAGACAACCATGGATGAGGCCAGTTGAACATCTTCAGTGATGCGCTAAATGTATTGTCTAGTTTCAGCCTCGAAGTTAAGGTAAAGGTTTCCCTTGCTTGAATAGCCAGTCGTATCCGACTCTAGGGTTCAGTGCTCATCTGTTTCAAAGCCAAAGACCTAGTGCGGTCTGCTTCTGCAGGCGTTTCCATGGTCATGTGACAGGCATGATTAGACACCGGAGCACACGGAACGCTGTTTACCTTCCCACCGACGTGGTCCCTATTTATCTACTTGCAATTTCTTGCTTTCGAACTGCTAGGTTGGGAGGAGCTGGGATAAAGACAGGAGCTCATTCCATCCTGCAGTACTTGGGAACTGAACAGCTGACCTCCTGCCTTCCATTCAGTATCTTAGCCACTTGAGCCATTGCAGTTAAATTAATAACTGAACCCAAAGGTGAGGGTTGCATTCCCCTTGAAGTGTTAAATTTTGAAGTGTCCTTCATTGGCTTCAGTGATGACACAAAAGACTTTTCACTGACTTTAGCTAGTGCACCAATCAATAGTTTTAATTCAGAACATAGTGTGAGAGTGCTGAGTGGAGCTGGATTTACCTTGTCAGTTCTTAAGGAGCTACACTAATACCTGTCAATTTTACAACTACAGTTCAAAATTGCTGGCCTTTAAATCCCTTTCTGGCTTGAGTCCAGTGTGTGTGAAGATTTGCATTTGGGGTGTGAAATCTTTCCACTGGTGAGATTCTGAGACTGGCTGTCTCAGCAAGAGGAGATAGCAGTTTAAAGATTCTCCATCTGCCTAGACTGGCCAGGTTATCCTGGCCAGGTTATCCTGCTATGGTAATAGATTAGACCAGGGATTCTCAACCCATGGCCTGTAGGCCAGATGCGGCCCATGGCACCATTTCATGTGACCCACCACCACCTCCACCACACCAGGAAGTGTCATGTGGTGGAGTAAGGGCAAAATGGCCGTCTGACCCCCTAATTTGTCTGAGGGAGTGTGACCCGGCCCCCGGCTTTAAAAGGTTGAGAAATCCTGAAGTAGACCATACTGCCAGTGGCTCAACACCGAGTGTCAGGCAGCGGTTAACTAACCTGACAACTGTGTGGACTAACAACCCTGAGTCCTGAAGTCCACATGGATTAAATCCCACTTGAATCCATCTTGATGGAGGACAACAGCTTCATCAATATTAGCCTAGGGCCAATGAGGACTTAGTGTGCCAAAAGGGCTCAGGACCAGAAAGTGACTTGTGGAACGGGATCATGCTGTGAAGTGGAAAGCAGAAGAAAGGCCACGGCATTATATTTTCAGGACAGTCTTCATGGCTGATCAAGAGGATTGCCAATATTTGGATTTGGATACAGCAGAAGAAGAATCTGCCCAGAGAGATATTACTTCCAGCATGAGACTGCAATGGAAGTATTGGGTTTGTTAGCTTCTTTTTTCTTAATTCTGGCTTCTACAATTTGCACAGCTTGTGTAAAACTTTCTGAGCCACCAAATCCTACACTACTTGATGAAGAAGACATACACAACCCCTTTCACTAGTCAGTGCAATAAAGCAAATGCACAAAATTCAGTCCAATTCCTTGAGATAAGTCTCCCCATCTTGTAGTGTGGATTTCTCTCTTCTCTTGTCGTCTTTACAGATGGAGGAAGAACCAAATCTGGATTTACATTGCTAATTGCCTTCCATCATGAGAGGTGTTTTGTTTTGCTACATTCATCCTTGCAGCTCCTTCTTCTCAGGACTCTGATAATTCAGGTGTGCTAGGTAAAGGCAAAGATCTCCTTCGCTCAAAAGCAAATTGTGTCTTACTCTAGGGCAGTGGTTTGCAATGTGGGGCCCAGGGCCCACAGGGGGCCTTCCATTCCCTGAAGCCTAAGTCAGTACATTGGCTGATCAGTGTTTTGAGGAATTGACTTAGGCTTCTGCGAATTGAAGTCCAAAAACCAAAGGTTGGGAAACACTGCTCTAGGAGATGACACTTAGGGGTCTTTCAAATACCTCATGACCATTTTAAGGGGGGAAGGGTCGACCAAAAGTCACGGAAAGTCACAAGGGGGAGGCGGGTTCGGCATGAAGTCACGTGACTCCAAAATTTTAACCCCCTGGCCTGTTGGAAGTCCGGGGGGTGGGGCGGCAGGCGTCCTCAGGCTCCGGGTGGGACCGTCCTCCGCTGCTTGAGCCAAAGTGGCTTTTAATCCCCCGGCCAGGTGGGAGTCTAGAGGTGGGGTGGCAGGTGTCCTCATGCTCCTGCCGTTTCTCTTCAAATAAGGAAAAATGGAGAAACCATGTGATTTGGGGGGGAGGGTGTCGGTCAAAGGTCACGGAAAGTCATGGGGGGGGTCAAAAAGCGGCCTATTTTAGGTCACGTGGTATTTGAAAGGCCCCTTATCTCTATTTACAGACAAAGAGCCAGCGCTATCTTGCTTCTGTAGAAATTTCTGTAGTCATGTGACAGGCATGACTAGATGCTGGAGCGTATGGAATACTGTTACCTTTCCAGCTGAAGTGGCACCTATTTATCTACTTGCGATTTCTTGCTTTTGAACTGCTAGTTTGGCAGGAGCTAGGACAGACGACAGCACTCGGGTCTCAAACTGCTGACCTGCTGACCTTCCAGTCATCAAGCTCAGCATCTCAACCACTAAGCCACTGCTTTATTTTAAGTGTGAATGAGATACTTTGCAATTCTGTCCCCCAACTTTTACGTTATGATTTAATCCACAACTGGATAAGTTAATTTCACTTTTAGCTGTCCCTTTAAATTTTGTAATTTTCAAATGTCTTTAGGTGCTTTATAGAGTCAATTGTTTTATTGTTTTATGGAGGTTCTTGGAACAGGCCTAGCTGGGGAATTTTACTGAAAGATAAAAATTTGTAAATAAATGAACACGTGTAAAAATTTGCTCACACCTTGTAATCCTGTATTGTTGTACTTTAATTGCTCAGGAAGGTGTGGGCTGTAAGGTGATTTATGACAACTGTGCTCTAACCGCCTACGTTGAGAACCTTGCCTTCTACGGCACAAACTGTGGGCGATTCAAAATCCAGCCAGAAAGCAAGGGGCGTATGTTATTGTCATATTTTAAAAATCTTGTCAAAAATAATAATAATCAATCCTGCTTCTTCATATTACATACCCAGAAAGATCAACATGGTGGAAAACCACAAGATTTAAGGAGAGCTTCAGTAACCTGTGGCCTCACTAGTTCTAAGAGTCTGAGAGTTATGGGGCAAAAATAAAATAAAATATCTCCTATATCTGGTTGTAGTCCAAAAAAATAACTTCTCCAAGTTCTAGCTAGGCTGTTGGATTATTTAAGCTTAATAAGAATATAATTCTTGGGAAATGACCGCAACTATAAACTGTCCTCTTCATGCTGCAATAGAGAATGTCACATTTCTGCACAGATGTCGTCTCAGGGTACCTATCGGTGTTGCGCAGCTGTTGACCATCTCTGTAATCCAAACCAGTGAATACAACTCCCTACCTAAATTAAAAATAATAGTTTCCCATATTGTCCCCAATGTCCATCGAAATCTACAGGCTGTACAATCTTGGCTGATTCCTGATCCTTAACAGGAAATCATAATTATTCTGGTATTCTGGTCTTTCTCATCCAAGTTGCTTAAAAAGCATCTCTCTCCCTTTCCTTAAGAGCTCTTTACAAAAGTTCCATCTTCACTGTATATCCAGTAAGCAATCCCATTATTTCAATGGGTGAGAGATGAACATTGTAAAGAAAATAAACCATTTCTGAAGTATACTTTAGAAGAGGCATTAAGAAGAACAGTGACCACATTCAAGTGTCATTAAAGGATATACACCAGGGGTTCCCAACCTATGGCTGCAGGCCCGCCTTTGCCCCCGATGCCCTCCCATTTGCTGGTTGCTGCCTTCACTGCACCCGAAAGTGGAAGCGGGCACTTTCACATCATCTGTAAAAAGCACCCAAGCATGTGCAAACACACACGTGGCTGGCGTAAACGTGGAAGTGGGCATATTTACATCAGCCATAAATGCACCCACTTCTGCTTCTGGGGAGCATGGTCTGGCCCAGGATGCTGTCCAGGGGTGTGTCAGGCCCGTGTTGGAAAAAGGTTGGCCACTCCTAATATACACAATGAACATTTTCATATTTCTTTCATTTTGGGTTCTTTTTGGGGGGAGGGGGAGGAGACTTCATTTTTATAGTTTTCACATGCTAGTCCCTTTGTTTTACACAAAAGAGAAATAGTCCATTGGGTTTCTCATTTGTGTTCTATTCTTGTTTTCTGGCAAACCAAAAGCCCGGAAGATATAGAGAACATTTAAAAACTGTTCCAAAAAAAAAAAAAAAGCAGAGGCAAGGCAATGGAGAATCACTCTATTTAAAAAAACAGGAAGCAGTAAATGAAAAAACAAACAAACAACTATTGCAAGTACTCATTTAAAAAAATAGTAAAGCAAAAGCATAAAGAACACCCAAAAGCAAAGTAAAAATAGAACCAGCCCCCAACTCAAACTTCAAACTACTAGAATATGGGAAGATTTCTTCTCCCCCAGTCAAACAGGCAGCAGCAGGTAAACTAGGCAGGAGTAAAAAGAATATATATATATATATATAGAGAGAGTGATTTCCCCCCCCCCAACAGAAAAAGTCCCTAAAGAATTGGGATCTGATGGTTTTAGAAATGCAACAATTCCAAGGAGACAAACTTGTATGGGCAGGCTGAATAGCACCAGAAAATAGCCCAAAAATATGGGGATAAATCTAAAAAAAATTGAGGGGAAAAAAAAGGAAAATTAGATGGAAGTATGGTAGTCAGATAGGAATCCAAGATGTAGGGTACAAGTAGTTCAGCACATAATAATCCCACAGGGAATGATGAAAACAAAGAGCACCTCTCACTTGATTCCAGATCATTTTATGAATTAAACATTCCTGCTCCTGCCCCAGACATTCTGATTGGCTGTTGACAGCCCTTGTGATGCTATTGGACAATACATTTTTTGGGCAATCTGAGAGACAGCAGGTGAAAAGGTAGCAATAGTTTACATGAAAGAGGGAACACAAAAGAAATGTTTTCAGGTACCCCCTCTTTCGTAAACATGAATCATTTGTTTTTGGAGACTTGTCATTTGACAATCTACAACAGAAAACAAATTACACAAAAGAAAGACCCTTTCATTTCACATACATACATTCAGTTCCATCATCTATTGCAATGGAACTTAATCTAACCTTCATTTAGGCTTCCCCTGCTCCCCATCTTCCTTTATAGCTGTATGGAGGAGGTTGAGTAGTTTTGGCTTCCACCTTCGACTGCCTACAGCTGACCCTTCTGAACCCGACACATTATAGTCAGTCTTGATAGGACAAAAGTTAGTAAAGAAGGGTTAATGGTTTAACTAACTGCTAATGACCTCAGTGCTTGCCTCAGTTAAAGATAAAGATCTCCCTTGCTGGAAAGCCAGTTGTGTCCAACCCATAGGGTTTGGTGCTCATCTCCTGTTTACAGCCAAACAGTCAGTGCTGTCTGCATCTGCAGACATTTCCATGGTATGCGAGGCATGACTAGACACAGCAGCACACATAATGCTGTTAACTTTCCTGTCAAAGCAGTAACTTTATCTAGTTGCAATTTCTTGCTTTTAAACTGCTAGATTGGCAGGAGCTGGGACAGACTTCAGGAAGGCATGGTGTTACAGCACTCCAGACTTGAGCTGCTGACTTACTGATCTTCCAGCCGTTGCTGTTGCTGTCGTCGTCATCATCATCATCATCATCATCATATTTAATTTGTATGCCGCCCACTTGCTTGCATGACTCAGGAGGGCTAACAACAGAGCATTACAATACAATAGAGCATTACATTGCAATAGAGAAAAAAACATTCATTAAAAAAATTAAAGATCCAATAATAGCAACAATAAAAGTAACAATAAAAGTTCAAACAGTTCAGCATGAACTACACCATGGCACCACCCAAACATTGATAGGGCCTGGCAGTTGGCGGCGGCTCCCTGTCCTCCCCGGCCATGGGACGGGCCCAGGGTCAGGTGTGGCAGCAAGTCTGGCCACCTGTGATGCTCTGGCGGTCTTTCCTCTCCCTGCCCATGGGAGGGGCCCGGAGTCCGCTGTCAGCAGTTATCTCTACTTGTTGTTCCTATCCCAGATCCTAGCTATTGTTTCCTTGAAGCTAATTGAGTTCGAACAGATTCTTCCAAGTTGTTGAAACAAAAACTTACAAAGTCTTTTTACTGGAAGAACGAATGGGCTGAGGATATGCACAGTATGACACTAACCCGTTTGCCTGCACACTTAACACTACTAGCTACTACCTGCTTCTTAAGCTCTAGTACTTTCATTAACGAAGTCCATTTGATACACCAGGATATTGGCAATGGATTTTTCTTACTCTCTAAAACTCTTGCATCTTTGTCCAGAAACTCTGACTGATTCCCGCCTGCAGAGATGAGGACCCAGGCTGCGCAGACACTTTGGCCTCATCTGATACAAAAACATGCCTGTGTTGCAAAATTTCTTCATATTCTTTTTAATTGGATCCAGATTTCCTTCAAATCCTGTCCGCCACTCCTCCCACCCCCAATCCCACTAACAAATGTCTTTGTCATTAATCCTCTCCACACACGGCCTGACCACAAGCCCAGAGTATTGGAAATCACTTTCTGGAGCCTGGCCCCTGTCCAGCCTAAAGGGAATGAATGCTGACTCACAAAATGTCTGCCAGCCTGTGATAACGTTGTGACTGCGGAGGTTGCCCCTTGCACAGTCTCTCAGGAATGCAGAGCTAGGAAGAAACCACCCCCTCCCACCAACACACATTGCCATCAGCACCAGTTTTGCTGAAGACATTGCAAGGCCTGGAGGAGGCAATATGAAGCTTCCTTGGAACTGAGAGGAGGGTTCACATCAATGTTGCTTGGACTTGTGTGAAGGGCACGTTGCCATTAGCAAGTCAAGAGGACTAAGTAGATTTCAAGAGTTGACTGGCTGCCTTCTAGAGCAGTAGTTCTCAACCTTTTTAAGCCAGGGGCCAGTCACACTCCCACAGACCATTTTACCCTTCCTCCACCACATGGCACTTCCTGGTGTGGTGGAGGTGGTGGCAGCAACATGAAATGGTGCTGTGGGCTGCATCCAGTTCTCAGGCCACAGGTTGAGAATCCCTGTTCTAGAACCACAAGGAGATACAATTCTGTGAGCCAAGAAATCGGCTGTAAAACATGAGCCAGGCACTGTGTGACCAGAGACAGTGGTTGGCCTTCTTCTTTCATGTCCTGATCAAACCCTGGACTGCCAAAATGAAGCCACTTTCTTGGCTTTGTCATTAACCAAACTTAAGTCCTCATCGGTGCATCTTTCTGGCAGTAATCGGCAGACCAGTAAATGGGCTGGATTCTGTATATCACTATATTTATACCGTGTGTTGTCCACCAGCAGCCCCCATTTGAGCATGTTGGTCTTTCATTTAGGGATTCCAACTCTGAGGGTCCTCCAAGTGACATGAGGGAGGTTGGGTTCCTCAGCTATATCCTCCTATAATGTTGTTCCTTGTTCAGTAAGCTTCTTTCTCCATCTTCTAATTTGTTTTTGCTCTTGTGTACCCTCAAGAATGTTTGTTCTTGCCATAAAGCTCTTCCTGCATCTGAGCTGGCGAACATGAGGCTCATATCCATTCAAAGGGTGTTGAGGGTCATTATTGTGCTTAGTTCTCTCAGTATCCACTGCTATTTCTCTCCTTATCTTAGGTGGAGCAATACCAACAAGAGGGTATATTTTCTCCAATAATGTAGGTTTGAGGCATCCTATCACTATATGCATGGCTTCATTAACAGCAATTTCAACTTGTTTTGTATGTGTGGGTGTGCTCCATACTCAGTGATGGGCATAAAATTTTTTTCCTACCACAGTGTGGATGTGGCCATGTGACTGGGTGGGCATGGCCTGTTGGCCATGTGACTGCTCTTCACTATAGAGCTATGAAAATAGAAGCCTCTTCTATTTTCATCATTCCATAGTGAACCTCTGAAGCCATTTCCCACATGTCCAAGACTTTTCTTGGTCTCCATTTCACCCAAAGCACAGTACACGTCTACTACCAGTACATGTATACTGGTGCGATCTGGCTCATGCACATCACTGTCCATACTGGAGCAGCATACTCTGCTGAAGAGATGCTCAGGGCCAAAGTTGATGTATACAGCATGGATGGTTGAGTTCCCCATTTATAGTTTGTGAGTCTCCTGATGATGTTGTTCATTGCACCAACCTTGGCTTTGGTATTCAGGCAGTGCTGCTTAAAAGTGGTTGGCCTAAAAGAGATCAGGGTAAAGGCCAGTTAGGGTAGGTGCCCTATATAGTGAAGATGTCCTTTATTAAAAAGGTGCCAGAAAACAGTCCTTTTTTGAAATTGACCTCCTCCACGAGGTCAGGCCTGCTTTAAAGGTTAAAAACAAACACTAAGAGGGAGACTAGGGACCCTGAAGATGTTGCTTGTTTATGGTGAGCAGAAGCCAAGCATTGACTGTTAGTCCCTTGATAGCAGCCTTAGCAGGCAAACAAATCCCACAACACTGCAATTCTGTTTACATTGTACAAATAGTTTCTTTTATTTTCATTTGTACTTATAATTATATCAATTATGGGGAAATCGGTCAGTTCCATTCTCTCCCACATTTGAACTTGTTGAGAACTCTCTTTTGGTCCGTGATATGAGAAAATTTGCAATTTTTGGTAAATACTGTACTTCAAAAGTGGATCTTTTCTTCCATGAAGGTGACTGTGTTGCATTTTCATGCCTTTTAAAGAAGAGGAGCCTTTCATTAAAAAAGCAAAAGCAATCTTAGTTCAATACACAGGATTCAAAATCAAACTTTGAAGAGCTAAGCACAGATGAATCTGGTAGCTTTAGTTTCTCTTACATTTGATTTTTTTTTTGTGTGATCTTACATTCTTTCTATCTGGTAGATGAAAAATTTGAAAAGGTTGATCAATTTCCCCCCAAAAAATAACTGAAATGAATGCCTTCCTGTCTTTTATCTGGGACTGCAAGAAGAATCAAAGAACTGCACAAATTTACTGGATTACCTCAGCTACTTGTTCTCAGTCTCAACATGGTCTACCTGTTAAATCCATTGTCTGGATGAAATTGGGTGGGGGGAGAGGAGAGTCACATAAAGTAATACCTCGGATAACATTTGCATCAGATAATGCTAAAACCGCATAATGTTAAGCAATCTGGGAAAAAATTGCATCTCATAATGTTAAAATCCTATGGGATGCGTTGGATAACGTTCGCTAAAGCGTGTGCCAGTTACAATGTATCTCTATGGAGTTTTAACGTTCTCCAATGCATCCCATAGGATTTTAACGTTATCCGATGCATGCATCGGATAACATTAAGAATTGGATAACACTAAGACTTGTGGAACCAAGTTTTAGCGTTATCCGAGGTTTTACTATACTTGAAACTCTTGAAGCAAAGATAGGATATAAATGAAACAGAAGGAGAAAGACAAACAAACAGACAAGGTGGATCTCTATGTGTTGTTTTGTCTTAAAGAATTTGGTAACCTTGGATATCTGGGGTTACATGAGATGAGTGCAGTTCTTTCCTACGCTAGTGTGGCTCCACTTCACAACATGCAATAAAATACCCTTTTGTGGAATCCCTTTGTACTGTTCTTGGACTGAAATTTTTGTGTATTTCTCTTGAGAGTTTGGAAATGTTGACCTTGCCAGCATTTTACTAGCCATAGTCTGAAAGAGTGATGTTTCTCTTCTCTGTCTTTTCCTGGCTCAGCAGGCAATAGTACAGAAGTGCAATGCACAAAAAGAACCTCCTCAAAGATTGTGGCATATGTAAACCACAATCAGGCATATCCCGGGCAATGGCAATCTTGTGCCAGCTAATCTTTCTTACACTTGGTCAGTTTCACAACTGATCTAGACATGGAAGAAGTACAGAATTGGAGCAAAACCTGAAAGCAAACTTTATAACTAATCAACTAGGATTAACAATAGGATGGAACGTTGTCCCAAGAATGTCCCAAAGGCCTCTTGATGAGCTTGCCTGCATCCCAGCTTTGAAACCTCTTTATCCAACCAAGCGCTATCAGGAGATACCTGTGGTTGAAGTTGCCCCCTTTGAGCTTGGGGAATATTTATATTGGGCTGAGACTGTATTTATTTTGGCACTGCCTAGAGTTTGTACCGTACTAGTAATATGAATGGAATTGGCTTTGAGAATCTGAATGCCCTTGTGGATAATTTAAATTCATGCCAAAGGAGGAGGAAACTGACAGATTTTATGGCACCTTTCTTTGCTATCTTCCCCTCATCCCCCGATGCCCCATTCTAGTAAGAACTGAGATTCCTGAATAGCTTGGATTTGTTCATTCCTAAAATAAACACTGCACCGGACAGATCCTCAACAGCACTTCATGCCAGTGAGAAGCAGGTTTTTCTGACAACATGGGTCCTAGAATTCAACATTGAGACACGCAGCAAGTGATTTGAGGTGGGTGTAGCAAAAGTGAATTGGATAGACTAAGCATGTTTTCCCTTCTTGTCTTTTCTAGATTTACATGTAGATTAGGATTCTTAGGTTTCCTTGTTCCTTTTTCCATGGGCCTTTTAGTCTTGCTGTCCATTTGGTTCTGCAGAAGACCCCTCCCAAAGAACTCTACCCCCAACAAAGACCTAAACCTCCCGGAAGTATGGGGGTATATATAATCACTGCACCACAGGAGGCTCTTAATAATAAGTTAGAGTGTGATCAACCAGGGAAAGAGCTTGTATTTCAGACTGTTTGCAGCATAATCTGTTGTGAGCTATTTCTGGCAACCACACACCGTGCAAGAAATGGCAAACCATTGTGTCCCAGATCCATGTTCAAGCTGAACTTGTTGGTCCTGGGTCAGGGCCACTCCTTTTTTGGGACCTACCAGGAGCAATTTCCACACAGGTGGAAGGACAACTCTGAGGGAGATCACTCCCAGCAACGTCATCCATTCTAGTGTGATCCAATGTGATCCTATCTCTCTCTCTCTCTCTCTCTCTCTCTCTCTCTCTCTCTCTCTCTCTCTCTATCACTGCAAATACAAAATGTTTTTGTATATACACACACATATAAAAAATAATAATAACAGTGATTTAACAAAACTAGATGCCAGAATTTGTACACCCTGAGTTTTTTTCACCAGCACCAGAGAAGGAATTGGTTGAAGAATTGAAGAATTCAAATATCTCTTTGAAGCCAAATGAGAACAACGTCCCAGATTTATTTATCAATCTAGGTAGGACAATCTAGGTAGGACTACATATAGTCTCAAAAACCCTAAAATAAAATGCAAGTACAAAAGTTCACTATGTGGATTCACCCTTCCAGTACCTTTCCTCCACAAACATTGAATGTCTTCTGCATAAAGCAAGGTGAGAAGGGCTAGCTTCTGTCTCTCCAGCTCCTTTAACTCGTATCCTAAATAGCAGCTCCTTCCTGGGATTTCCCCACCCATCGGGTTGAACCAAGTAGTCCATAGTGGTTACAGTTTCATTGTCACAAACAAATAGAATCTCTTAAGGGTCAAGTAACAAGCCCATCACCTGAAATCAACGTCTTGTGGTCTCTCCTTAGTCATTATGGGTGAATCACTCCCCCCCCCCCCAAATAACCAGTCTGTGACTGCTGGTACCTGTAGAGTTGAAACAACACCATCTTCACATAGGGGGAAGGCTCAGCCAATGTGAGAGAACCTTGAATAAAATTGTGCTCATCCCACACACTAGCAAGGTGATGCTCAAGATAATACAGGATAGACTGCAGCAGCATGTGGAGAGAGAATTACCAGAAGTGCAGGCAGGGTACAGAAGAGGCAGGGGGACTAAAGACCACATTGCCAACATATGGTAGATCATGGAGAAAACAAAGGTACTGTATATCAGAAACAAGTCTACTTCTGTTTCATTGACTACACCAAGGCCTTTGACTGTGTGGACCACAACAAAATGTGGCAAGTAGTTAAAGAGATGGGAATACCAGAACACCTTATATGCCTCGTGAGAAATCTGTACAAGAGTCAAGAAGCAACAGTTAGGACAGAATACGGAATGACAGAGTGGTTTGGAATAGGAAAAGGAGTAAGACAAGGGTGCATTTTATCATCCTGCTTATTCAACTTATACACAGAGCACATAATGTGCAATGTAGGAACTTTTTCTGATACTGTGATGATTGTGATTATGATAATGTGGAAATTGTGATTGTAATGTTGTTACTTTGTAAGCCGCCTAGCGTCAGGTTTACCTGAGAAGGGTGGGGTATAAATTTGAAATGGAATGGAATGGAGGAATCACAATTAGGTATCAAAACTGCTGGGAGAAACATCAACAACTTGAGATACGCAGGTGACACTACCCTAATGGCAGAAAGTGAGGAAGACCTAAAGAAGCTGCTGCCTAGGTTGAAAGAAGAGAGTGCAAAAGCTAGCTTGAGACTCAACATCAAGAAAACCAAGATAATGGCAACAGGTCCTACCATTCCCTGGAGAATAGATGGGGAAGAAGTAGAAGCAGTGACAGATTTTACTTTCCAGGGATCCAAGATCACTGCAGATGGTGTTTGCAGCCATGAAATAAAAAGGTACCTGTAGAGTTGAAACCCCGCATATGGTAGTTAAAAGTAGAGACATCACATTGCAAGCAAAAATTCATATAGTCAAAGCAATGGTATTCCCAGTGGCAATGTATGGTTGTGAGAGCTGTACCATTAGGAAAGCTGAGTGCAGAAGAATAGATTCCTTTGAGATGTGGTGTTGGAGGAGAGTTTTGAGAGTCCCCTGGACAGCGAGGAGAACAAATAGGTCAGTCTTAGAAGAAATCAACCCTGACTGCTCCCTAGGTCAAATAGTAAAGATGAAGCTGAAGTACTTTGGACATTAAATGAGAAGAGAGAATTCACTTGAGAAAGCCTTGATGCTGGGAAGGGTGGAGGGCAAAAGAAGAAGGGCTTGGCCAAAAATGAGATGGCTAGATGGTATTGTGGATGCAATGGGCACAGAGCTGGGTGGGCTGAGGAGGATGGTGGAGGACAGAGGTGCCTGGAGGACAATGGTCCATAGGGTTGCAAAGGGTCGGAATCGACTGTGTGACTGAACAACAAAGAACAATTTGAACTTTAGCCCAGAAAGCCAGCTTGCCAGGGAGAACATTTCTAATGTTAGCATTCTCTCTAAATTCTAGGGGGGGGGGGGATGCATGTAGGAAGATAGTTTGGAACTAGCATTGCAAATCACCTACCTGCCATTGAAGCACTCTGTGTGGTGGATAAGAAGTGGGGACTTTTCAGTTGTTCCACTATTGCTTGGTAAGGCCATCTCAGCAAGACTCAACTAAGTTTCTCTTGGTGTACTTTTCACAGTGCCTGACCACAGTGGCATTATTCTGACTTTGCTGGCTTGGAGGTTCTGGGAAATGTAGTCTTGAAAAAGCATTCTCCTGTTCCCCCCCAAGCTCTGTATTTTACAGTGTCCAAAAAAGCAATTTGGATACAGAACCATGTTGCAGAAAGAGTCACTTTTTTGTGACGATGAATTAACAAAGGCTTTGACAGTGGATTTGCTTGGCTGAATTTAGCTAGCGGGGTTGATTTAAGATAATAACAACAGTAATAACATTTTATTTTCCAAATCTCCCTTCTTCATTTGAGATGCTTCGGGGTGGATACACTCTAATGAAAACCGTTTCTGAAACACACACACATGCACATATGCACACACAAATGTTTATAATAAAACCTTCCCTCATTAAAATTAACAATGGAAATAAATTAGATGGGGATGGAAGGAGCAAGGGTAGATATCCGATCCCAAAATTTGGTGAGGGGAGGGCAGGATTGGAAGAGGAATACTGTGAGCAGAGAGAGAAAATGCTTTGAACAATTTTTGGGTCATTGATAGGGAAAATAATTGGGCCATTTGTGAAAGGTTTGAGAATAGGGGGTTTTCTGTGTGTGAAGAAATTACCTCCTAATTTTTAGTTACGGATACATAAAACCTTGATGAATGGCTGTTATTTACCAGTGCCTCTACTTGGAATGATTGAAAGTCAATTAAAGCTCCCAGTGAATTGCTACATTACACGGACAAGATGATATACTTCCTTTTGTTTTGTGCTTTATTTCACCATTTACAGCAAGAGGAACAGGTGTGGGTTATCTTGCCCGTTTGATTGAAATTGGAAATAAGAAGAAATTAAATTCACACATTTTAAAGAAAGTTCATTGTTTTGGGATTACTGAACTGAGTCCTATATATGCTACTCTGATTTTTTTAGAGAAAGACAGGATATAGAAGGGCTTAAAACCAACACAGCGAGTCTTGATTGAAGTTTTTTTTAAAATGGGTATTTTCTTGTTGCCTAAATGTCACGCAGAAGGGAAATTGTGTGAATGCCTGCCCCTTAATCTGGCAGCCCTACTTTTTTATTTATTTATTTATTTATTTATTTAATCAGACTTATATGCCACACTCCTCAAAGAGACCCAGGGAGGCTAACAAAGCTTTTGTGACCAGTTGTGGCATGGATCCTATAATAAATGAAGAAGAGACTGCTAGAGTGGCAGGGAGAAAATTTATGTGATTTTCCTTCCCCTCCACATTTCAACAAATAGAATACTAACTTTTACCCTTTAACCATGAAGCAATGGTCAGCAAAACCCATGGAATGTTTATAGGGACTGATTTTATTGTTTGGATTTTTTAATTTCCCCCTTTTCTTTCTATCTTGGAAGACTACACATTGCCACAAAATTGTGTCTAAGGGACTGTGGTGGTTTAGTGGTTGAGAGGCTGAACGTGAGGACTGGAAGGTTGGCAGGTCAGCAGTTCAAGACCAGAGTGCTGCACAATGGACTGCACTCCTGTCTCTGTCCTAGCTCCTGCCAACCTAGCAGTATGAAAGCAAGAAATTGCAATTAGATAAATAGGTACCACTTTGGTGGGAAAGTAAACAGTGTTCCGTCCAGTGATGGGCAGCTAAAATTTTTACTACCACACTGTGGGCAGAGCCAACTCAATAGGCGGAGTCAACATCATGGGTGGAGCCAACTTGTGGGCGGTCTAGTCATGCCTGCCATATGGCCATATGCCGCCCCTCCCCCTGTGCCTATACCAACTGCCAGGGGAAGAAGAAGCCAGGGTAGGATGAGGACCTTGCCGCCCCTCCCCCTATACCAACTGCCAAGGGAAGAAGAAGCCAGGGCAGGATGAGGACCTTGCCGCCCCTACCCCTGTGCCTATACCAACTGCCAGGGGAAGAAGAAGCCAGGGTAGGATGAGGACCTTGCCGCCCCTCCCCCTATACCAACTGCCAGGGGAAGAAGAAGCCAGGGCAGGATGAGGACCTTGACGCCCCTCCCCCTGTGCCTATACCAAATGCCAGTGGAAGAAGAAGCCAGGGCAGGATGAGGACCTTGCCGCCCCTACCCCTGTGCCTACACCAAATGCCAGGGGAAGAAGAAGCCAGGGTAGGATGAGGACCTTGCCGCCCCTCCCCCTGTGCCTATACCAACTGCCAGGGGAAGAAGAAGCCAGGGCAGGATGAGGACCTTGCCGCCCTTACCCCTGTGCCTACACCAAATGCCAGTGGAAGAAGAAGCCAGGGTAGGATGAGGACCTTGCCGCCCCTACCCCTGTGCCTACACCAACTGCCAGGGGAAGAAGAAGCCAGGGCAGGATGAGGACCTTGCCGCCCCTCCCCCTGTGCCTATACCAACTGCCAGGGGAAGAAGAAGCCAGGGTAGGATGAGGACCTTGCCGCCCCTCCCCCTATACCAACTGCCAAGGGAAGAAGAAGCCAGGGCAGGATGAGGACCTTGCCGCCCTTCCCCCTGTGCCTATACCAAATGCCAGGGGAAGAAGAAGCCAGGGCAGGATGAGGACCTTGCCGCCCCTCCCCCTGTGCCTATACCAAATGCCAGGGGAAGAAGAAGCCAGGGCAGGATGAGGACCTTGCCGCCCCTACCCCTGTGCCTACACCAAATGCCAGGGGAAGAAGAAGCCAGGGCAGGATGAGGACCTTGCCGCCCCTCCCCCTGTGCCTACACCAACTGCCAGGGGAAGAAGAAGCCAGGGCAGGATGAGGACCTTGCCGCCCCTCCCCCTGTGCCTATACCAAATGCCAGGGGAAGAAGAAGCCAGGGCAGGATGAGGACCTTGCCGCCCCTCCCCCTGTGCCTATACCAAATGCCAGGGGAAGAAGAAGCCAGGGCAGGATGAGGACCTTGCCGCCCCCCCCCCCCTGTGCCTATACCAACTGCCAGGGGAAGAAGAAGCCAGGGCAGGATGAGGACCTTGCCGCCCCTCCCCCTGTACCTACACCAACTGCCAGGGGAAGAAGAAGCCAGGGCAGGATGAGGACCTTGCCGCCCCTCCCCCTGTGCCTATACCAAATGCCAGGGGAAGAAGAAGCCAGGGCAGGATGAGGACCTTGCCGCCCCTCCCCCTGTGCCTACACCAACTGCCAGGGGAAGAAGAAGCCAGGGCAGGATGAGGACCTTGCCGCCCCTCCCCCTGTGGCTATACCAAATGCCAGGGGAAGAAGAAGCCAGGGCAGGATGAGGACCTTGCCGCCCCTCCCCCTGTGCCTATACCAACTGCCAGGCGAAGAAGAAGCCAGGGCAGGATGAGGACCTTGCCGCCCCTACCCCTGTGGCCACCCCAACATTGTATTGTAATGTAATGTAATGTATTGTCTGTAAGCCGCCCTGAGTTGCCATGGCAAGTGGGCGGCAATATAAATTTGAACTAATAAATAAATAAATAAATAAATAGGCAGCACTGGCTCTTTGGCTGAAAATGGAGATGAGCAATGCACCGTAGAGTCGGATATGACTGGTTTTTGAGCAAGGGAGACCTTGAACCACTTGCAGATGTCACAAAAAAGCTCCTTTTTAAAACAGTGCTTTTTCTGTTAGTTTTTTACCCACCTAAATGTGTTTTAGTACTTTTAAAATGGTGATTCCAGATATGTGGGAGGAAGAAAATACGTAAACATGCTTGCCTCATGGTTTTAGTGCAATGAAACTGAATGTGTGACTGACATGCCTTGCCGTAAGACCTCCTAAGGAGGAGGGCCAGAGGTGTAACCCAGTGACGCAGACACACACAGGCTTCTCTGGAAGGCTGTGCAGCCATTCTGCAAAATGTGAGACTTGTGCAAGGAGGGGGGGGGATGTGCTTTCCCTGGAACCTTTAATGGCTTATTTCTGCTTTGAAATGCTTGCTGTTCCTTTGATTGACTGTATCCAGTATTTTACAATGCTTTCAATATATTTCTTGAAGGAACTTGGGAGTGGTTATTTGGCCTAATGCTACCTTTTCTATACATATCCGAGGCCTGGGTTGTCTAGCCAAGGAGTTGCAATCCAGAAGAACATAGGGGCCTACCCGAGAGGCAGGTCCCTTCTATTACAGCAGGGACAAAACCAGATGTCAAATTTGAATACTAATCAGGGATCTTCTGTTATTAGGTAAAGGTTGCCCTTGCTCGAAAGCCAGTCATTACCAATTCTTGGGTTCAGTGCTCATCTCTGTTTATAGCCAAAGAGCCAGTGGACTCAGTCCACAAAAGATCACATTAAAATACACTAGTTAGTCTTTAAGGTGCCACAACATGTCTTTTGTTTGTTTGTTTACTCTCTGATATGCTTGCACAGAATAAGACTTTTGAAATGGTAGCAGTGTTAGTCTGTGTTTCAAGCATATCAGAGAGTAAACAAAACAAAAAGGCACACACACACACATAATCTCCACACCCAAGCCAAAAGTGAGTCACTTACCCTGGGGTAAGCTTCAGTGGCCCCAAATTTAATGGCCTCTAGTATGCAACCTTGTAAAGCCAACTGTCAGAAATGTCATTGATTTACTCTTTTACCATTTTGTCAAATTTCATGAAAAGTTATAGCTGTTTTGGTTTTTCAATGCAAGTCAATAGAAGGCTCACAGATTGACTTGGATTTAAAGCAGAAATAGGAATAAGGGATGCACAGATCACTCCAGACCAGAAGAAGATTATATTCAAAAAACCCCAAATTGGCCTCTATCATATCCAAGGGACCTGTGCACAGGCCTAGTTTTAATTATTCTCCAGCAATTGTGGTTTCCTTTGTTTTCCCTCTCCGTTTCCTGTGACTCTGTTTCTCACAGCTCTCTGTTTATAAATTATATTTTATAGCTGTGATTTCATTGTGCTTTGCCTTATTAAGTAATTGCTGTAAATCATTTTAGAGGCCTTGTTGTGAGAAAGGATAAATAAGGGAACCAGGGAACCATTTTCTTGTATTTATGTCACTTCCTGATGGTGTGAGCTAGTTGACATAGGAAAGGACCCTCAGATGGAGTGGACTCTTCCTCACTGACCCTTTCACATAGAGGTTGGGTAGGGTACCCATTCTGTCAGGAATGCCTTAGCTCTTGTTTCCTGCATTAGCCAGGATTGGGGTTGAATTGCATAGACCCTTGGGGCCTTTCCAGCTCTGCAATTACAAGATTGTACAGTATAATTCTATTGGTTCTATAGTTTTCTGTCTGAAATAAATGAAAGCACAGAAAAACAAGCTTTTTGTGAAGAAAGCTGGTGTGGCGTTCTATTAAAATTAACTTATCAAACTAAGACTGCACTTGGATGACAGAAAACCCTGATTTTGAAAAATATTTTTCCCCCAAATCGATTTATAGGCGTGTTGAATATGAAGTGATGTTTGAGCTCATGATTGAAGTTTTGTAAATCACTTTATTTCCATAGTTGTGTATTGATCCTTGCTATCAAAACACTGGTAGAGATTATTTTGGAGAACGTTTAATAAAGTAACTTTCTTTTTCCAAGCAGGGTACCTTGAGAAAGAAAAACAAAATCCAAAATTGTCTTTTGAGAAACATTGGCTTGGCCTGAGGTTGAACAAACTATTTCCCCTCCTGTGCCTGCCACATGTCCAATGAAAAGTCTGCAAAAGCAGACAGCACTGGCTTTGAAACAGAGATGAGCACTGAACCCTAGAGTCAGATACGACTGGCTTTCAAGGAAGGGAAACCTTTACCTTTTAAACTGAGATCTGTCAGTGGATAATGGGTTCTTTTGCAGCAGGCAGGGTGCAACAATCCTGTCTCTCCACACAATCTTGGGAGTGTTTTTCTTTTTTGCAACTGTTACAACATTGATTATGCTAGCAGAACGTACAGTAATTGGAATGAATCTGCACAAAATAAAAAGGAGATGAATGTATTGGGAGCAGGTAGAAAGATGCCCAAATGTTGAAAATGTTGAACTAGCTGGTGTGCCTGTCTATATTGTAGCAAAAGCAAGAGGAAACTGGGTTTGCTGTGTTTATATTGACATAATGCATACTGCTGTGACTGCTGTTTTTAATGGGACTGACTTGATTTTTCTGACAGGAGAGTTTAGAAGTATTTGGGGGGGGGGGGTCTGGCAGCAAAACACAAGGCAGTCTCCCCTCATTTGCCATATTCGGGAATGGGGAATCAAAGGGGAAAGGGAAAACTCACAAGGGTGGCTTCTTTCTCTACACCGATGTAGGCTGGCATTTGAATAAAATGACACAACAAAACAATGGAACAAGAAGACAGAATATGGCTACAAGGGGCATTCTGGGAAAAATAATGTCATGCTTTAATATTTTCCCTGAGGACTCTGGAGATTTAACTATCCTGGCAAACTATTTCAAGTGACTAGGAGGAACAGTCAATCATCTTTTTTCTTCTTTATTTCCTCTTTTACTCCTTCGGATGTTTAGGGAGATACAAGCCTAATGCCATTCCAGCCTGAACACTGATCTATTCTTCAATTTTGCCACCAAATCCCAGAAAAATAACTGTTTACATATGTGGTGGAGTTATAATGTGGTAGAAGATTTTTGGGGGGAAATTGAGGAAGAAGCTTCAAGAGTATTGGGAATGAGCCTTAAGCTGGGACTGGGTACTGCTTTGCTGACGGATATGGATAACATGAACATAGATAAGGATAAAAAAGAGTTATTATCTGTAATATTAACAACTGGTAGACAATGTATTGCAAGAAATTGGAAAAATGATGTGATCCTAAAAATTGAAGGTTGGTATAAAGAAATGTGGGAAATTGCTTTGAATGATAAGTTAACATGGGAGTTGAACAAAAAAATGATATAATTACTGAAAATAGATTTTGGAAAATTTGGCAACCATTTGTAGACTCTACATTGACTAGAGGAGAAGGTGACAGACTAGCACCAGCTCAATTGAGTTTTTGGAAATAGTAAAAGATGACTGTGATATACCACACCCTCCAGGGCATTGTTTATATCACTGGGTGTGTTTATATTTTGTTTCTCTCTTTTTTTTAATTGTTTGTTTCTTTTTTCTTTTTACTCTTCTTTTTCTTTCTTTTTCTTCTTTTTGATATGTAACATTGTGATAGAAATGTAACAAGTTCTAATACATCAGATAAAGTACACATAAGAAAATATATATATACAAAATCTTTTATGAGCATGGAAGTAGATAAGTAGTTTGATAAGCATATATCAAAGGAACAAAAAAGATACACTATGAATATTGAGGCGTTGGATAATGTATTAAAATGCTTTCAGTGTGATATAATGTAAACATGGGACGTATTAGAATAGTAAGAATGTATTTAGTCTGTATTTTTTGTTATATTTTAATTTTGTTTTTCCTTTTTATCTTGTTTGTGTTTTGAAAATTTAATAAAAAGTTATTTAAAAGAAAGAAATAAAGTAACTGAGGCCACCCTCTCTTCAGCCTGCAAATGAGGTTGTGAAAAGGCAGATTTTTTTTGGTAGGCATCTTGAGACCCTTCAACTGTAGTCACTGGTGACAGAACCAGAGACACCCTGGACTTCTAGGCCACATATGCTATCACCAAGGTCTACCTCAGATATGTAAGATCCTTTCTCTATCTGTTCATCCTGGGGTGATTTAAGGCACTAGCTATCCATTCGGAATTACATTGCTTTCTCCTCCACCTTCTCCTGTCCATATTGTATTACAGGGCAGTTGTCTCTGGTAATTTATTATGCACCAATACACTAGGAGGGCTTTGCTGTTCTCCCTGCAGACAACGCATCAGACTTTCTATGCCCAGTGGCCAAGAAACCAGTCTGGGAAGAAAAAGTTAGTGGACCTCTTTTTCAGTCTTTCCCCCTTACATGACCCCTTCCTTCCCCATTCAGCACCCCAGAGACAAAAATCTGCTTAATGCTCATAAGCTCATGTTGTGAATAACAAGAGAATGAGGAGATAGAACGATTTCTCTGGATCAGTGCTGTGTTAAACATTATTTTGCTCATCCCTGTTTTTCTCCCTTTCTCTCTACTGTATGTGCTTGAATGTGTGTGTGTGTGCTTTAAGATAGGGATTTTTTTTTTAAACAAAATCATTATTCCCTTTGGCAGTTTCTCTGTGGGAGTGCATGCATTGTGATTTTCACAGTCTCTTACACTTGCTCCCCAGATTAATTGATTAATGAAGAATAAATACCATCGCCTAGATTTTTGTTAATAAGTGCTAGACATAAAAAATGGTGAAAAGTAAGATGTTAATTACAAGGCTTTGAAGTGTTGCTTTTCTTGAGTTCTACCTCTCAGAATTGAGAGACTGTGGTGGCTTAGTGGTTAAGACACTGAAATTGACGACTGGAGGTCAGCAGGTAGCCATTCAAGACCCGAGTGCTGCATGACAGAGTGAGCTCCCATCTCTGTCTCAGCTCCTGCCAATCTAGCAGTTCGAAAGAAAGAAATTGCATGTAGATAAATAGGTACCACCTCAGTGGGAAGGTAACAGCATTCTGTGTCTTGTCATGCCTGCCACATGACCACAGAAATGTGCAGATGCAGACAGCACTGGCTCTTTGGCTGTAAATGGAGATGAGCACCACACCCTAGAGTCGGATACAACTGGTTTTTTGAGGAAGGGTGACCTTTACCTTTACTACCTCTCAGAATCCTCCAGCTGCCACAGCCATGCTGGCTGGGGGATTCTGGGAGGTGTAGTTCAAAGAGGTAACTTTCCTCAACTTTCCTTCTGGGATGCCAAGTGTCTGGCAAATGACATTATGCTTGCAAACATTCTAGCTGTAAGGTGGGGGAGTGGAACCCTCCACTTATAATTGAACTCTGGCAACAATTATAAAAACAAGTTGTTGTAAGTTGCCTTTGATTTTCCCATGAGACTGAAAACTTAAAACAGGATTTTGGTTCCTGAAAATATTTCATGATTTATAAATGAACATGTGACCTGCTTCCCTGCAGACAGCAGTATGGAACATTGTTACCTTTCCCACTGAATCAGTACCTATTTATCTACTTGCAATTTCTTGCTTTTGAACTGCTAAGTTCGCAGGAGCTGGGGCAGATGACCAGAACACTTGGGTCTCAAATTGCTGACCTGCTGAGCAAAGGAGACCTTTACCTTTGCCTAACCTGAATTATTTGCTTAGAATCTTTGCTCTGCTGCTAAAATGTTCTGTGACAAGATTGTGGGTAAAATACCAGAATTTTGTAAAGTTCCTTTTTTGGAATTGCAGTTCCCAAACACACTCCCCTCCAATTGCTGTTGTCGGCATCAGGCCATTGTGCTTGACGACTGGGAGATTGTGGGGTCAGCATTCCCAAATGGCTGCTTTTCCAACTTTTGGAAAATGCATGGCACTTTAGCTATTTTTCTCTTTGGTCCTGATATTTATTTACTCAACATACATTATGCTAAGCCTTAAAGAAGAAAAACTGAAAGACAGACAAAGCTAGAAATACAATGTGAAGATCTGACATCATAGAAAGGGTCACCCAAAGGATCCTGCTATCCAAATTCTGGAATTTTCTCAAGAGTTTGTGGGCGTCTTCATGTTGTCATTGTAATGTTTAATGTACAAAGTGAAAATTTTTGATGCCTATATTCTGTGCACAAAAATTACTAAATTGTGTGCACAAAATTTTGCAAGTGTCTAAAGCAGGGGTAGGCAAACTATGGCTTGTGGGCTGGATCTGGGCCATAGCACCAAATAATCCGGCCACCATCCTCGCTCCAGCCATCGCCAGAATTAGATATGGATGTGTTTACAGCAGCCGTAAACGACAGGGGGGGCACCAGTCCAGCTTCCTCAATTGTCTGTTGGAGCATGACCTTGCCCCCCCCCCCCGACATTAAAATATGGTCTAAACAAAGTAAACCTGGTTCAAAGTGATCTTATGAAAATCCTCAACACCATTGTTTGATTTTTGCTTGTGTTTAGGATATTTCTCGGGGGGGGGGGGGGTTTGAACCATGGTATTTTTGAACCATGGCAACCTTACTGTACTGGCTAATCTTTCTCACATTAGGTCATGTGGGGAAAAAAAAACCTGCTGAATGAATTCACCAATAGCTGGCTTCCTTTTGGCAGTTTCACGTCTGGCCTAGACACAGAAGAAGAAGAAGATTTCTCCATGGATCAAAAAGAGACAATGTCATGAAATACAATATATTTTTTCTAAAAAATGCAAAAATTCTGAAACTATACCAGCAAAGGACACTGGTGTTTATGTAAAAGAATCTCAACCCCATAAAGTCAGCTCATGAAGCCAATTGCCCTCCCTCTTTATGAAGAAGGAAGATGTGCAGATAGGGAAAAAAGGAAATAATTTTCTTTTTATGAAGAGATTTTAACGAGGCTTTCTTCCCTTTGTCCCTTTCCCAAAAGTCGCAGGAAATAACTGCCTGACAAGCTTAATCCATAGCTGGCCGTGGGCCTGCAGCTTCTGCTTCTTGGAGGCTTGCTTCCTCATAACCCCACACCCGCCCTTAGTTACAGTTTAAAAGGAGAGAAAAGCTCAGGGCAATAAAGATGAGTTCACCTCCTGCTCGTCAGGGACTTCCCATACCCCAGCCTGGCCTGACAGGAGTTTTAATGGAATAAGAATGGATGGGCTTCCCCAGGGATCCCAGATTCGAAGGCAGGTTTGGCTGAAAATATATGAGCTGTAGAATGTCTTGGAGGAGAGAAGCTGAAAAGAAAGCTATTTTACTGCTTTTAAATAAATCAGAGATTTAAAAGATGGCTAAATACGAACATGAGCTTTTGGTGAACTAAAGCAGGCATTTAGACTGGTAGTTTCAACATGTCCTCTAGGCATCAGCAGTAGAAATGCACCAATGGGTCAGTATATTACGCCATTTCCCTTTCCCAAGATGTCTAGGAACATGCAGCTAAGGGTACTATGGACTTGGAAATCATAACTTGCCTGCCTTCTATGGTTCATGGTTTGCTGCATTCCTGGCACCCAACATGTGACACTCTTGCATTGGCATGGTTTGAATTTGTGATTCCCAGCATGGAGCACATGCCCCATGGGGGTGGGTGGGTTGATTTTTAAGGGGGGCAATTCAAGAATGAGTTATTAACAATGAATGTAATTTCAGTACTTCAGCCGTCCTTTCATTCTTTTATTTTTCTCTTTCATGGATGCCATGTTCTTTGGAAGTTTGTTTAGACGAAGTTAATGGCCTTTTAGGCTTCCTCCATGTGAACGGGAGTTCACATTTGAATAATAAGAATTGCATGTCACAAAGGGGTGCATCAGAATTTTAGAGATGCTTAAATGGGGCATGGCCAAAAAAAGTTTGGGAACTGCTAGTTTAGATAGTCCCTTCCTCAAAAGGTTTTGATACCCTGTAAATTATACATACAGTAGAACCCTGTATAACGAATGCATCATACAGCAATAAATAAATAAATAAATAAATAATCATACAAAGAAGATGATTTGAAAAAACCATTGTGCCCTGTATAACGAAAATTTTCGTTATACAGTAATACCTCGGATAACTATTGTCTCGAATAAAGCTAAAATCTGATAACGTCGAGGAATTTGAGACAAACATTTGCATCGCACAAGGTTAAGATAACATGCAATTCAATTGTCTGCCTCAAATTCCCCAACATTGATCTCTGCCCGAATGTCCGCATGGCTACAGACCAGCCCTGTAGGCTTTGGGGCAGAGATCTACCAAGGCTTAAACCCGCTGGTTTGGTTTGGGGTAGATCGGCATGCCTGTTCCCCACCCCAGCCAAACCGGCACTACGGGCTCTCTGCTTTGGGATGGGGTGGCTGGAGGTGCCTGCCTTCTTTAAGATTGGGCTGTCTGGGGGTGGCAGGCACCTCCAGCCAGCCCAATCCCAAAGCAGGCAGCTTGCCTGCTTTGGGATCGGGCTGGCTGTAGGTGCCTCCCCAAGCAAACTGGATGCCCTTATGTTCCCATTCCTTGTCAGAAAGGGAACAGGGCTTTTTTTAAATGTTGTGCGATCAATGAATCACACAAGGTTAAAAACCGGATAACATATTGACTTGTGGAACCATGTCATAACGTTATCCGAGGTACACTAGTACCTCAGATAATGATGAGACTTGGTTCCACAAGTCTCATCGTTATCCGGTTTTTAACGTTGTGCAATGCATTGATCGCACAACGTTAAAAAAAGCCCTGTTTCCCTGGAGGCTGCAGCAAGCCAGAACGTCGGGATTTGAATCCTGACGTTTTTGGCTTGCTGCAGCCTCCAGGGAGGTGGGGGAACTTTGAAAATAGTTTGGATCGGGTCCCCCGACCTCCCTGCAGCTGGTGGGGTGGGGTGGGGGTCAGAGAGCCCGAAATGGATAAAAAAAAGTCCATTTTTTAAACTCATTTTGGGCTCCCTGACCCCCCCTGCTGGCTCCAGGGAGGTCGGGGGACCCAATCCTCACTATTTCCAAAGTTCCCCCACCTCCCTGGAGGCTGCAACAAGCCTCCAGGAGGGTGGGGAAACTTCAAAAATAGCATGGCAAAATGATCCACAGGAAAAGAGACATTGTGCCCTTGCGTGGGGTGGGGTGGGTATTCCCCCATCAGCACAGCGCTAGCTTGGACTGCAGGAAGGTGGGGGGAAAAGAGGTGCGAGATCGCGCCTCTCCCCCCTTCCAAGCTACAAGCGCTGTGAATGAAGAGGGGGTGAGGGAATCCTCACCCCTTCTTCATTCACAGTGACTGCAGTAGGGTCGGGGAAAGGCGCGCAGTGGGGGGGGGGGTAGAAGTTCTACCCAAACCACCACCCCCGCAGACCATTGCCTCGGATAACGCTAAAGAATCATTATCCGATGCAAGTTTTTTCCAAAAAACTTGCATCGTTATCCGATTCTAGCGTTATCCGATGCAATTGTTATCCGGGGTATTACTGTACTAGTGTATGATGTAATGCATCTCTATGCGAAAAATTGTACAACGAAAATCTCTATGGGAAAAATTGTACCACAATTTTTTTTGTGGTAGGATTTTCCCCATAGAGATTTTCACTGTATGATTTTTCCCATAGGGGATTTTCTTTGTATGATGCATGCATCGTATAACAAAAAAGTTGTATAATGAAGTGCCTTTTAGAACGAATTATTTTTGTTATATGAGGTTCTACTGTAGAAGGAGCCATGTAAAAGCTCCCACCAGCCAAACTCCCACTGTAACCAAGCTTTATGAATGTACATTCATCTTCACATCCCATCCCCACATCTCCTCTTTCTGATATTTCCATGTTCTATACTTTTTAGACTGTAATCCCACTGGGGCAGAGGCTTGTCTATTTTCAACTCTGAAATGCTTTTAAGATTCTGTGCTTGCTGCTGGGGCACTGTGCGTCAAGTAATTGGGATGTATGACTTGTGATAGTTTGAAAAATCAAATGTTCTGAAGAAATATGTGAAGAAAAGACCCTACTCCAACCCATGGATGAACTAGAGTGCAGGATTACATCCCTCTTATGCCAAGAGATGTATTCCTTTCTGCACCAGTTTCAGGTGGCTTTTTCAGAACAATTCATTCGTCAAGTATAAATTCCGGATTCCTCCTCCTCCTCTGCTCCACTTTTTCTCCTTCTCCAGTATATAGAGTATGGGTGTTTTGGGAGTTGTGGGGGGGAGAAGGAAGAAAGAAAGTATCAAAATGTTATGTGAAATTCAAATTTCATTGAGAGAACAGTGCTGAGAAAGGAGGAATTAAAATATTCCTATAAAAAGGCTTCAGAACTGTTCATTGAAAACATTGTGATTGACGCTGATATTCTCAAGACATATCCAGGGTGAATGAAGAGCATATAAAGAGAAAGAACTTCATTCATACATTTATACAAGTGCTTTCCCAAATACAAAGTCACTTGGTGTGCTGCCCAACACATCTCCATGTCTTCAGTAGGAGCACCAAGAAAGGCAGGCAGAAACAGGAGCATTTGGGAAGGAGTGGAGATAATGACCTCTTGACTCATGGGGAAGTGGACAGGTAGGATGGAAAAATGGAGCCAAGAATAAGAAAGGAGGACAACGACAAAGAGCAGAGTCGGCAGAAGCATGGAGAGAGCTGCTACCAGTATTTTCTGTACTGGCAGCTCTCTCTTGCTTGAAAGCCAGTTATGTTTGACTCAGACCTTCAGACATTTCAGGCTTGACTAGACACCAGAGCGCATGGAACGTTGTTACCTTCCCATTTATCTAATTGCCTACCTAATTTATCTAATACCTATCTATTTATCTAATTGCAACGTCTTGCTTTCAAACTGCTAGGTGAAGATGTGACTGGTGCACTCATCTACACCTTGCTGGAACTATCAGACCATGACCTGTGACAACTTGAGAATGATTGTCCACCTGGGCTCACATCCTCCTAGCAAAAATGATGGCCAAGGTGTCATTAGTGATTGTGCCTCTCACAGTTCACTCAGGCACTGGAGGAGACCTCCTTCTTTGGCACCTGGGACTATCTGCCTTCTGTAAAAGGGATTGTGGAACTGAATTCCACCTAGGAGGACAAACACAGAAATGTGTAGAAGTCAGCTAGTCTCCCTGGTTTGCATACAAAGCAGGTAGTTTGTATGGTAAAAATCACTCTAGAAGCATTTAAAGTAGAAAAATGTATCTTTACTTACAATTACCAACTATAGTTACAGTCAGAAGGAAATGGGGGAAATTGAATCTCCAGATTGCAGAAGAGTCTGCATGCTTATCTCTTAGAGGATAGTCAGAGGAAGAAGAGGGACTATCAACAAAACAATGGAGGCAAAAACAAACAGGAAGATGGGGGCAGAGGCTTGTCTCAAATTCCAGAGATGGGAAAATAATTTTAGCAATCAAGTTAGTGGCAAAGAACAATCACATTAGGCTATACAGTTCCCCAACTGATACCCAATGTTATTGCATGCAAGACTGCTATTATTCCAACATCTTCTTTTGCAGTGTTGACTCTGTACTGGTGTCCAGAAGGAGAAGGCAAGGTGTGAGTTCCTTCTATGCTTGCTTTGGATGGCTCCTACATACACTTGTTGAGAGGGGAGTGAACTACTTCTGGGGATATGAATTCAACCCCCCCCCCAAAAAAAAATAAAAAAAATAAATGCTGATCTGTCAGCTAGATCTGCTCCAGTTATCCAGTTTTCTCTTCTAGGTACAGAGGATCATTCACCATGGATATTTCCACATCTAGTACGGCTATGCCAGTTGGAGGGTTCTGGGAATTATAGTCCAAAAGATAACATTTTTCAGGCTTGGCATTTTGTGAAAATAGGTTTAACAGACTACGGCTCGTTCCTTCGTACTTTGTAAGGAGTATGTAGCCATTTCCTTTGGAATTTTGCCAATCTCACTGAAGCTCTTTTACTTTCTTGCAAAATTATTTAGCTATTTTGTGGAAATCTAAATTCATCTCAAAATATAGTCCATTGATGCTTCGCAGTTTAATACTTAAATGGCCGCCATCAAAAAAGATTGTGTTTGAGATAATGTGAAGTGATAGCTAGTTGGGAGCTGTGATGTTCCAAATCATCTCTTGAGTTTGCGCAGGTGGGAAATATCATTCCGAGACTTATGTTCTAACAAGAGAATATCAGAGGAAGAAACAGGCAAATTTGTAGAGAGGAAGACAGTATACAACCAGATGGAAATGTTAAAATGCTGGTATGGAGGGAAATAAATAAATTTAAGAACCAGAAAGAGAATATTTAGGGCCAGTGTGGAGTAGTGGATTGATAGATGGACCAGGATTCGGACAATCTGAGTTAAAATCCTTGCTTGGTAATGGAAAGTAACTGGGGTTTGGCAGCAGTAAACATATCTGTCAACATCACACATCTCTTGGAAAGTTTGTAAGGGAAGAGTCACCATAACTCAGACATGATTTGATGGAGTCCTGGTGGCACAGTGGTTAAATAGCTGTACTGTCACCAAAAGGTTGTGAGTTTGGTCCTGACTAGGGATCAAGGTTGACTCAGCTTTCCATCCTTCCAAGGTTGTTAAAATGAGTACCCAGCATGTGTCTGCAGATCATTCTGTGGACATGTGGCAGGCATACCTCAACACTGGAGTGCATGGAATGCTGTTTACCTTTCCACAGAAGTGTTACCTATTTATCTACTTGCAATTTCTTGCTTTTGAACTGCTAGGTTGGCAGGGGCTGAGACAGAGCTGGGAGCTCACCCCATCATGCAGTACCCGGGAATCGAACTCCGACCTTCCAGTCATCACATTCAGCATCTTAACCACTTGAGCCACTGCAGTCCCTGCACTAAGCGCTATGGGGCAGTATATAAGTGCAATTGCTTTTTGCTTTATGGCATGTAACAATGACAACTGAATGGGGGTAGCTTAGTGGTTAAGATGCTGAACTTGATGACTGAAAGTTTGGCAGGTCAGCAGTTCGAGACCCGAGTGCTGCATGATGGAGTGAGCTTCTGTCTTTGTCACATGTCTTGCCAACCTAACAGTTCAAAAGCAAGTAATCACAAGTAGACAAATAGGTACCACTTTGTTAGGAAAGATAACAGTGTTCTGTGTGCTCCGGTGTCTAATTATGCCTGCCACATGACCATAGAAATGTCTGCAGATGCAGACAATGTTGGCTCTTTCACTGTAAATGGAGATGAGCACTGCATACTAGAGTTGGATACAGCTGGCTTTCGAGCAAGGGTGGCCTTTACCCTTTATCTAACAATGACAATCAACCGAAAAAAGATGACATTCCCAGAAATGCTTTACTATTTTTATCTTGCCAAATCTATATAACAGCTTAAGGCTTGTCTACACTAGACCATTTAAAGTGAGTTGCCTCTTGTTAACAGGGTCACAGCATTGCGGGGAGTGTGTGTGTAGGAAGCAATATGCCATGCTAGTGTTCAGATGGCATATCAATCTCAAGCAACCCCTTGGCTTCTTTTCCCAGTTACTTGATCTTCTCCCTTGCTCAATTGGCAATGCACAGAAAGGTTTTAAAAAAACTTTTAGCTGATTCAGTGCATTATCAGCAACCTATCAGACATAATGAAAAACAATTTCCTTTTTCCTGCCCCTCTGCAAGCATGCAGGGGAAGTGTTCGGTTTTCCAGTTTCAGGGAGCAGCTTGTAAGTTACTTCATGTTACTGGAAATTTACACCAGAAGCATCTTTTGACAACTGCAAGGCTCTAGTTTAGACCATTGCAAGCAACCAGATGTTACAACAGACTAAACTATAACCCCCTTACCCATAACAAAATGCTCTCTACGTGAGGCTGCCCTTGTGTTTAATACGGAGATTTCAGCGGGTCCAGAATTATGCAGCCAGGCTGGTGACAGGCTTAAAGAAATTCAATCATATTTTCCCAGTCTTGGCAGGCCTGGTTACCTGTTGCATACTGTATCAGATCCAAGGTGCTAGTGTTATCATATAAGACCCTGATAGAGTTTGGGACCTTGTTCTCTGTTGAAGCGTCTCTTCCTCAGAATAACTCCCTGCAGCACCTGTTCATCCCAGTCGCGCAGCTCCAGGTGCTGACCCTGAGGGTGGCTAGAAAGTCTATAGCTATAAATAGAGCCTTCTCAGTGGTGGCACCAACACTGGATTACACTACCAATGGAACTGTGCCAGGCCCCATCACTGGATAGCTTTAAAAAAAACCCAATTAAAACCTTTTTTTATTCAAGGAGGCCTTCCAGGGCTGCAAGTTGAGAATCCCTGATCTAGACAACCCCAAAGGAAGAAAAAATAGTGAACGGGTAGCAACTTTCCTCAAACCAGGTGATAAAAGAGCTGGCTTGGATTGGAATCAGAGGTTTGCTTCCTAGCTTTGCCTTCACAATGAATCAGGGACTTTTGTTTCACCAGAGATTTTTGACTTTATGTCTCCAAGTCTTAGCCAATATGGTTAATAGTAAGTTATTATGAGGGACTGTGGTGGCTCAAGTGTTTAACACGCTGAACTTGATGACTGGAAAGTTGGCAGGTCAACAGTTTGAGACCCGAGTACTGCACGACAGAATGAGCTCCCATCTTTGTCCCAGCTCCTGCCTACCTAGCAATTGCAAGTACAGTAATTGCAAGTAGATAAATAGGTACCACTTCAGTGGGAAGGTAAGCAGTGTTTCGTGCACTAGGCATGCCTGCCACATGTCCAGGGAAACATTTGCAGATGCAGAGAGCGCTGGCTCTTTGGCTATAAACAGAGAAGAGCACTGAACCCTAGAGTTGGATACGACTGACTTTCGAGCAAGGGGAACCTTTACCTTTACTTAAGCTATTATGAGAGTTATACACCAAAACATTAAGATGACAAAGCTCAACCCTCAATACCCACCATTCTGCTGAAATAAAATATCATCTTCTTTCTATCTGATTTGCATAAATTAAAGCAGTGTTTTTCAAATGTTTTCAATTATTCTGGCATTCTTTTTGTGTGTCTGTTATGGAACTTTTATGTTTTGTAGAGGGTTCTGGGAGACGTTTTTTCCGCCCTGCCCTCTCAGCACATACCGTGGTCAAAATGCTGATGGGGCTCCATGCGAGATTTCTTTTTGAGCAGAATATGCCGGAAAGGCAGCGTGGGTCCACAGTGCTGGATAAGATCCTTAGGGAAGATTGTTTCATGGAAAATATGCTCACCATTAATGGTCCCAGCCATTGTGGAACTCCTGGAGATAACACAGTTTTAAAACCACCAAATTAAAGCATATCTCTTTGTTCTTTATAACAAGTTATTTGCACTGAGAGAAATGTCTCGTTCATTTTTGAGATGTGTAAAGGAGAGGAGGAAGGGAAGCTTTGGATATCTTCAGGCCCATCATGTGGTCTCTTCCCCTAGTTCCTGAACATACTTAAATGTTGCCTAGTCAAGCTTGACAGATTGAGCTCTTTTAATCTTAGAAATCAATCCCTCCAGCTCTTTAATCTGTTCCTTTTCCTTACCCCCGCTTCAGCCCAACCCTTATTTCCCCCCTCCCCTTCGCATTGAATTTTCTCCAATTTGTTGACATTTTCTCAGCACCAAGATGCCCACAATTTAGCAGGTGCAGCTTCGTTAGGGCCTTTTGAGAGACTTACAGCCTCGCGTAGAGGGAGTATTGCTTTCCTGCTTCACCATCCGTGCTGACTCTCCATTTGCTGCCCGCAAATTACTTTTTGGTTTCATATTGTGTGTTTATTCTGTCTGGATTCCAGTGTTCTGGTAAATTGAACTGAAGCCTTTTTTTTTTTTTTTTTTGCTAATTATGACAAACATACTGCACATTTCACAAACACTTGCTAGAAGAGGATGAGCTTGCCAGTAAGGAAAAAGAAAAAGGAAAGAAAAACTCTCCCTAATTTTGCATAAGTTTCCCTCCCACCCTCAATGTTCTTCTTTCTTTCCTTTGAAACACAGGGAGAAGAAACATGGCCGATTCTCACTATCCTAATTAGAATTGTTTCTGTCTCACAAGAGGGATTGGAGGCTATTATTTATGAATACAAGTTGGTATAGAAGGGGGAAAAATTCCGAGCGCCATCTGTTTGCGAGAGAACAGGAAGAATTTCAATGGACTTCAGACCTTGAAGAGTAATGTTTGTATAACAGGCTCATAAAATCAATTTCTAATAGTTACAGGTGCCCCCCAAGGAATTTAAATAGTCTGTTAACTAAGTTATTCCATCTGCTGGAAGAGTATATTAAGAGCACAAGGCAGAAAGTGGCACAACTTGCTTGCATCCTATGAGGCTTTAGCTACCTGTAATCAACAGACATGCATAAATAATAATAATAATATTTTTTTAAAACCAAGCTTCCCCACACACGATACAATTAAGATGTACTTTTGATGAAGATGTGGCTGTTTTGTTGGTAGCAACCTCTCGTGCAGAAGATGGGCCATTTATATCCACGCAGAAGCACAAGCTAGCCACCTACATGGGCCTGGAGGAAATGTAGCATCGTTGCAGAGATAAGGGGAATAAAATTTGTTATTATGTCTACAACACTTCTCAGTACACAAAGCACCTTAGAATTCACATCTCATTTATATTCATAGCAATCCAGCAAAGCTAGCTGAAGCCAGAATAAAAGATAGTGAATGATTTGCTTGCAAGCAAGTCATCAAGCCTACAGCCATCCGGCACATTTTACTGTTGAAGGTGTATGTGCAAACCTGGGTTTCAAGTCATTCAGTATCAACACTGAACCAATCCCTGGTGGTATATTGCTTGAGAAGGGCAGGCAGGGCAGATTTTGGGAACCAGATGTGGCAGGTCTACAGGTTTTTTTCTCCTGAACCCTTAGTCATTTTCTTGTCTCAGCAAACAGACCAGGCCACGGAGCCTATCCTGATCCCCTTAAACTTTGTTCTATTTCTTTTCTGTGTACATGTGTGTCGCCCTTGGACTCAGGCAGCAACATGTCTTGGACTACGCTGGTGTAATTTCCTATTAGCTTTGCATTCATATTTATTACGACAATGCCATAGCTACTTTTGGCAATTTTGCAGCAGCATCTCTATGTGTCGAAGAATTTGAGGCTTGGCATATTGCCAAAGCTGCTATATGGCCATTATACTACATGGAAAATTCATGCCATATACAAGAATTATTTAGTCTTGTTTTAAAGCCCTTCATTTCATGCTACTTCATGGTTAACTATCTGCTAATTAGTTATGTGCCATCAAGTTGGAACTGACATACAATGAGCCTAATAGGACTTTCTATACCATAAAAAGCCTGGAAAAGATTGCCATAAGACAGCACTGACCTGATTGCACATACTGTACTGTAATTATTATTGTTTTGGATACATATATACAGTAATACCTCATATAACATTAGTATCGAATAACACTAAAATCGCATAACATCAAGGAATCTGGGGGGAAGAATTGCATCAGATAACATTAAGATCCTATGGGATGCTTCAGATAACAACCGCGAAAGCCTGTGTGGTTACAATGTATCTCTATGGATCCCATAGAGGATCAGATAACACTAAAAATCATATAACACCAAGACTTGTGGAACCAGGTTTTAGTGTTATATGAGGTTTTATTGTATAATCATGAGGAAGCCTGACCAGCTCTATGTTTTAGACCAGGGGTGCCCAAACTACAGCTGCAGGCCGGATCTGGCCCATGGTGCCAAATCATCTGGCCTGCAGGCTGTTTCCAGAAGCAGAAGTAAAATGTGTCCGCGCAAAATGCTGACGTAAATGCACCCACAGCTATTGTAAATGCACTTACAACAGCCGTGGTTGCATTTACGGCAGTGTTTTGCACATGTGCAAACATGTTTTACTTCTGCTTCCAGTAGGAGGAACCACATGACCAGCCTGCAGCCTGAAAAGTTTGGGCACCCCTTTTTCAGACTTTATCTCTCCCAAAGCAGTAAACTTAAAATTATTTCAGACCAAGAACCTATATTGGAAGTTGAGAGAAAGATTTATGTTCCTCTGTTTGGGCTGTTGAAGCTGATGTCATAGCTCACGTTCAAGTAATGATGTCACAGATATACAAAAGCATGTGGCCAACAGAAATTGAGTACAGTATTTCACAACTGTAGCTTCTTATTACAAGTCCTTGTTCCATTTTGTTTTAGGTTTATTTTGTTATTTAGACTCCTCATTGACCAATTTGCAAGAAATCTAAGGAATTATGAATGGGTTAGAAGAAGTTTGGTATGCAGTGTGGTGTAATGGATAGAGTTCTTCTTCCATGTCTAGGCCAGATATGAAACTGCCAAAATGAAGCCACCTTTTGGTTAATTCAATCTGCAGTTCATTTTGCCTGACTTAGTGTGAGAAAGATTAGCCGGCACAAGGTTGCCATTGCCTGGGGTATGCCCAATTATGGTGCAAAATACTGCAATCTTCATGGAGGTTCTTTCTGTGTAACCCGGTGGCTAGAGTGAGATACTAGGACTCTAGAACCTCCTCCACCTGGCCATAAAAACTTACTAGGGTTGTGGAACTGGTAAAAACTACTCATTAAATAAGCTATGCTGCATTACTGCCAACCGTCTATACCAGTGGTTCCCAACGTGGGGCACATGCTATCTATGTATCTTATGATGACAGCCACATAGGTCAGGTATCTTTCAACAGTAGTCAAAAGTCAGTTTCTTGTGGGTCAGATCTACTATAATACTATAGAAAAAGTTCAAGGGATGGCATTGTTCCCTAGTAGCTCTTCCCATACACAACATGAAATATATGGTGCAATAGTGCAAACAAAATTTGAGCATAATACAAGCCATAACGAGTCATGAAAACATTTGTGCACAGCAAATGGGCTCGTTCCAGTTCTACCTAGATTTAAGGCAGGCTGTAAAGATTGCTCTATTTAGGCTGATTTCTGATGGATTTTGAAAGTTTTATTCCACTCTGTGGATTTTTAAATATGGTCTTAATTCAGCTGTTCTGTTTTTAAAGTTGTCTATCCCCATGAGGTCCCCTTTGGTCAGAAAGGCAACGTACAAATATTTTAATATATACATCCAGAGAGAGCTACATAAATGTGAAGTATTTTGAAGTCTTGGAACTGGTATACACATATTTAAATGTTTTTATTCTTATTATCTGACAGGGGTGGGATCAGAAGTTGACTCCAGGACCCTGTCAAGATCTGAGACTGAAGTAAAACCAAATACTCTGGTTTAGGGATGTAAAACTTGCTTTTCTTGTTGTTACAAGTAAAAAGGAGAAGCTGTCCATTTCTTTCTCTCACTGGAGTAGATGGTGAAGAAATTCCTGGGGCTTTTGATAGAATTTGTGTAATTGTGAGAAGGTTTTTTGCCATGAAATCCCCATCGTTTCACAAAATGGCCTGGGGGGGGGGGGGTTCTGCACAAAATCTCCTTTCTTAAACAAAGTTGCAAATTCATGAACTGTGCAAATTGCCTAAATTGGGAGAGTTGCTGTTTTATTTAGGAATTGTCTGCCATCCCTAACTATCTTGGAAACCTCATAGTTATTCTGGCATAACTGTTTGAATGACCAAACACAACGTGTGATCCTTACAAAATACAAATGCAGAAAATAGGAGATACCTTTATTGGATGGCTATAATCTCAGATTTAATAACGTTAAAGGAGGATATACCTGTTTTGCCAGGTTATCCTTCTATGGTAACAGAGCAGACCATACTGCCAGCAACTCAATGCTGAATGTAAGGTGGCAGTTTACCTGACATCCCTGAGAAATAACGGGTGCTGGAGTCCACAGTGATGGTCTCCAAGTGGATTACATTCCAGTTGAATTCATCTTGATGGAGGGGAGCAGCTTCATCAGTACTGGCCTGGGGCTGAGGAGGACATTGTATGCCAAAAGGGCTCAGGACCAGAAAGTGACTTTTGGAACTGGATCAGTGGTATGGAGGTCATGCTGCAATGTGGAAGGCAGATGAAAGGCCACTGCATTATATTCTCAGGATCATGGCCGATCACCATGATGATTGTCAATACTGTACTATGATTTGGATATGGCAGAAGAAGGAGAGGAAGGAGAGGAAGAAGAAGAAAGGAGGCTATAGCTGAGGAACTCAACCTCCCCTACATCACTTGGAGGACCATGAATAGGCTGAGGGTTGGATTCCCTAAATATAAGACCAACATCTCAAGTTGGGGCTGCTGGCGGACAACATTACACTGTGTGAATGTAGAGAGATACAGAATCCATGGGCTCATTTACTGGTTTGTCAATTAGTGCCAGAAACATGTACCTATGAAGACTTAAATTTGGCCAACAAGAAAGCCAAGAAAGTGGCTTCATTTTGGTAGTCCAAAGTTTGATCTAGACACAAAAGAATAAGGATAAGATCCAGCTGCAGAACTGGAAAATTTGTTTGAGAATCAGATGGACTATAGAAGAGAAATGGAAATTTAAAAAAAGATTAAGAACTCTCTCCCTCTTTGAGCCCTCATGGCACAGTAGTTAAACTGTAGCCAAAAATTGCTCATGTTGTGAGTTCAATCCTGACAGGCCTAGGATGACTCACCTTCCCATCCACCCAAGGTGAGTAAAATGAGAACCCAGCATGTTAGGGCAAAAATGCTATTTACTCTGTGAACTACCCAGTGAGTGTTCTCAGCACTATGGAGCAGTGTGTATGTCATGTGTAGTTGCTATTCTCCCTCCTATAGTAGCATTCCAATGCAATTACCAAGCTGGAAGCACTGTGTTTATCTTATAAAAGGCAATGCCATTTTAGCAAAAGTGTTTCTGGATCAAGGAGAGGGCCCTGCCAACATCAAACGATAGTTTCTTTGGCTATTGAATCTTCGGCTTCCCTAATGAGAGGCACTGAATACATGATTTGTTTTGGCTCCTTCCCATTTAATCTGTGAACGGTCCCTTCTTTATTATGATTTTGTTGTCCTATCAATTAGAGGCAGCACCATTCCAGCTAGCTATGCTTTGTGAGAACATCGACAAGTTGATCCGTTCCTCTGTTTTCCCTCCCTCCACCTCTTCTGTTTATTCGGTTTCCATGTCCCAATTTTGCAGCTCAAATCTGGGAACAATACACAAAGCAGCTTGTCTTAGAATATTTCTTTCCCTTTTGTGATGCCTCCATCTTGAGGCTGCTGCTCAATAAACTAAAGAACTTTGTGCTCTTGCCTTTTTTGTGATCCATGTGTGGAACAGTGGTAGGAATCCTCAACTCTTGACTTTCCTTTTTATTGCACTGTTTTTCTGTCCATGTGGCTTAGTGGTTAAGATGTTGAACTTGACAACTGGAATGTAGACAGGTCAGCATTTCGAGACCCAAGTACTGCACAACAGTGTGAGTTCCTGTCTCTGTCCCAGCTCCTGCCAAACGAGCCATTCGAAAGCAAGAAATTGCAAGTGGATAAATAGGTACCACATTGGTGGGAAGGTAAACAACATTCCATGTGTCTAGTCATACCTACCACATGTCCATGGAAATGTCTGCAGATGCAGACAGTGCTAGCTCTTTAGCTATAAACAGAAATGAGCACCAAACCCTAGAGTCTGATACAACTGGCCTTCAAGAAAGGACGACCTTTACCTTTTCTGTCCACAGCTCTTCTCTTCTCTGTGTCTAGCGGTAACTGGTGAGGATGCAGACAATTTGTATAACAGAAAGGCTGTTTGTGTTTCAAACCAGTTCACCCAACTGACCCTACTTGTGAATGCCCTGATGCTATCCAAGAGTCAGGGAGGTGGTGGAATGGGCTGATTAATTATGGTTCTCTTTGGACTTTCTGGTGTCATTGTTTTGACAAAGTGGGAAAAAGCAGGAGGAAGAGTTATAAGCTACATTGTGCCTCTAAAATAAGAAATGACACAAGGCAGGACAGCCTAGCTATCCTCATGGCTCACATGGACCCCATTTACATAAAGTTGTAAAGTTATGACTCCCCCACTGCTGAACTCCTAGAAAATAAATTGAACAATGGTATTAGATAAGATAGATGGTGTCTGGACAGGTTATCCTGCTATGGTAATAGAGTAGACCCTATGCTAGTGAGTTGATGCCGAGCATCAGGTGGTGGTTAAATAACCTGACAACCCTGAGGACTAGTGGCCCTGGCGAAGTCACAGGGGAGGGTGATGGTCCCCAAGTGGATTAAATCCCACTTGAATCCATTTTGATGGAGGGCAGCAGCTTCATCAATCATGGCCTGGGGATGAGGAGGACTTTGTGTGCCAAAAGAGTTTAGAACCAGAAAGTGACTCGCAGAACTGGATCAGAGGTACAGGCATCATGCTGCGATACGGAATGCAGAGGAAAGGCCATGGCATTATATTCTCAGGACAGTCTTCATGGCTTATTGCCATGATGATTGCTGATTTTTGGAATCGGATATGGCACAGGAAGAAGAAGAAGATGGTGCCAAGGAATGGAGTGAACCTATTATTCTGCTTTATTAATTTACGCTTTCACACTGGTTCTGCATTGTGCTACTTTTGAATTCCTACATAGCACTTCTGAAATGAATTCTTGAGTGTGTGCTTGCTACAGTCCTCAAGCCCTTCAATTCATGTGCATTTTCCTGTCTAAATGACTTGGGTTTTGTCAGGAAACAAATTTACTCATGAGTAGGGCTTCTTGCCCACAGGTGGTTGGTTCCTGCTTCTGAACTGCCACCCTCCTAACTAAGCAACCCAAGATTTTAACATAATGTAAATAAGGAAAATCAGAGGAAACTGAATAAAGCCTAAAGAATTTTAATAAGATTAGACTTGAAACTTGTTACCTGTCCTGATGAAACTGTGCTGGCATACTTATACATTTCTTTGGTTTTGCCCTGGTGTAGAACTGTATAGACACAGGATCGAATATAGATTCTGCAAAGCCAAAGACCAAGGTACCACCCTATCTGCATACATGCACACACGGCACACACAAATACACAAATACACAAACAGAGATGATTATAGTTCCCATTTCCTTGTTTTGACAGGGCACCGTCCCTCTCCAGGAACATCTGTTTCTCTTTCTTTGCCATGCCCACTGCCATTGGAGCCACATAAAGAGGGGAGTAAAGACTATACAGGTGGTTGGCGCTCACAGAGAATTGCATTGATGCTGCTGGTGTTGCAACGGTTCAACCACACAATCTCTGTCCAGCTGGCCTTGCCATAATAAGATCTGAGATCTGTTTTGAGGCAGGCAGTGAGCTAGCAGGAAGCCTCACCTCTAATGACACTTCGCTCCTCTGGTTTCACTTCAAAGCATTCATGCAGCTGCTGGAACCCCAGAGAGAGAGAGAGAGAGAGAGAAGGAGGGGGAAGTGATTGACTGGTTACACAAGAAAAGAGTAACTCAAAAGAGGAATATATATACTGGTCACCTTTCCCTTGAGGATATTTCAGTGGAAATTGAAGAAGAAATGGAAGCAAGCAAAAATGTTGAGCGCAAATCAAGCTGATTTTTAGGGTTCTATTGTCTTTTGGCAGCAGTATTAAATTGTTCACAAAATATGAGGCAGCCATGTTTAGAATACTGGTTGTTGTCCTTAATGATATTGGTTCATGCTCTTGTTTGAGGGTATCATGATCGTTACGAAAGGAACAATAGCTATATGAATAGTTCTCTTAGAAAGTTATGGTTCATGTTTGGGTGTGCAGAAACCTACCAACCTGTTCTGTACTCAAATGAAGGGCATATAGATCTCCCATTCTTTGGGAAGAATGCAAATGACCATGATTGAAAACCATCTATGTCAGGGGTTTGGATCCTATGGCCTGAAGGCCAGACCTGGCCGGGAGTGCCATTTCATGTGGCCCATCGGCCTTGCTCCTGCTGCCACTGCCGCCACCACAGGAAGTGGTGAAACAGCCAAAAACATGCTGCAAATGCATCCCCGGCTGCCGTAAGCATGTTTATGACAGCCGCAGACACAGTTTACGGCAGCATTTACAGTGGGGGAAACCATGTCCAGCCCACTCAGTTGGTTGAGTTGCCTGTGGCGGGAAAGCGTTGATAACCCCTGATCTATGTGCTAGGCAGAGACTTAGTTGTGTGATCTATCCATTGAAAACCTATGTAACAATCAGTCTTACACAATTACACACACAACTCTAACAGTGTAATAATTTTTCAGTAATGTTTAGTAAATTAAGCTGAGAGAGATGAAAGGAGACTATTCTAGAACACAATTATTATTTTTCTTCTCTCTGGCACATATGAGAGATACCTGCTTCAGGTGACAAAATTGCTTGACTAGCCTTGGCTAAAGGTCAAGACACTGATTTGGGTTTGGATGAGGCATTATTTGCTGCCTCAGAGAGCAAAATATTTTTGGGGCAGTCCTATTACCAAACTGCTTCAACACAAGAAATTCCCATGTAGATAAAAAAAGAAAGAAAATATCCACAATAAAAAACTAAAATTCAAACTGCTTGAAGATATTAATGTGGATTTTACATTTGAAATGCCAATAACTTAGCCATCTTAGCTTGAAGTTAGAACACTCAATCAATGAAATCTATAAGCATAAAAATTCACAGCGGTTTTAAAACCCACTGCATAATGAACAATACTGTGTAGGGTCAATAAACAAACAAAACAGCTTGTTGGGGTGACTAAGGGGAAAGATTGCAGAGGTGAGTATTCCCACTGTCCAAAAACATAATGTTTCAACTTATTATGTTAGAGAAAAATACTCAGTCATGGTTCTTGGCCCTGTGGTAGAATGAAACAAATGCTTACACAGACATGACACTGTTCAAGTCGTTGTGGTTAGAAAAACCATGGAAGCCCGCAGTGGCAGTAGAAAAAAGTCCAGATTTGAAGGAAAAAAGAATAGGTTGATTTGCATTTATCTTTACATCACGTGACCATTGAAAAATACTTAAAATTTACACCTGCCATTTCTGGAGATAATTGCAAAGTATTTTCCAACCTACTTGCACACTCAGTGTATGGCAGCTTACAATGTTCCCTTGTAGGCCTCTTCCAGGCTCAGTTTAAAAACCTCAGTTTAAAAAGAAAGGGAACTGGCATCAAAATATTCAGTATTCCTCACCTGATAAGACAGGGCTGGGGAACCTGAAGCCTTCTAGATGTCATCCTTTCAATTGGCCAAGCTGGAAAGGGTTGGTGGGAACTGGAGCACTAACAAGAGTGCTCCTGACCTTTTCCAGGCAATGACAGAAAAGCTGGTTTTAAGGACTAGTAAAGGTAAACGCTGCTCTTGCTTGAAAGTCAGTCATATCTGGCTTTAGGGTGCAGTGCTCATCTCCATTTACAGCCAAAGAGCCAATGTTGTCTGTGTCTGCAAATGTTTCTGTGGTCATGTGGCAGACAGGGCTAGCTGCCAAAGTCCACCAAAGCAGTACCTATTTATCTACTTGCAATTTCTTGCTTTCAAATTGCTAGGCTGGCAGGAGCTGGGACAGAGACGGGAACTCACTCCATCGTGCAGGACTTGGGTCTCAAACTGCTGACCTGCTAATCTTCCAGTCATCAAGTTCAGCATCTTAACCACTAAGCCACCACAGTCCTTTCCACCACACGTCTCCCAAATCCCAGCAAGTCATGGTGGTTGAGAGATTCCAGGAACAGTCTCCAATAAGAAAAGTAACCTTCTCAAGTTCTAAGCTACTCCATTTTGTACCCCCCTCCCCTTATGGTGAATACTCAAAGTTTTCTTGTTCTAAGATACAGTATTGCCAAATACACTTCAGTCCTTTTAGGCTGTTAGGAAATTGAGTCATTTCTTTGTTCCTCTATATAAAAACAGAGACACAGCAATTGAGAATAAAACAACCAGTCAATCAGACTGTCTCATCACAAAGTGCAAAGTTTTGGGTTCTTTTGATTGTGTAAAATTCACCTTCTGGGAAAATGCCATGCTGCGATCCTACACGAGCTAGCAAATGTTGTAGCTTTTGATGGGTTATTTGTAGTTTTGGGATCTGACAGCCTGTCCTCTGCTGTTAGGGAAAAGACAGTAGCTTTCTGTTATGAAATTTGTGCAAAACGTAGAAGGCATACACACAGACAGGTCCCGAGGTGGGGATACCTCCCTGTCTAATTCTGCCTGCCGTGCACACAACTTTGCACCTGGCAATGCAACTATCTCAGTAGGGGTTTCTACATGTCTTGTCCTTATCTGGGCTCGACCTTGCCTTACAGAACTTGGCAATATGCCCAGACTTCTGACACTTAAAACATCTCTTTGCTACACACACAGTGGGAGGAGGGGGTGATTTGCTTCTACCACTTTCAAGAAGAACCTCTGGTTTTCTGAATTCTTTCAGAGAACCCCTTAATCTGTCTTGTTCCAGTAAGCGTCCTTGGACCCCCTGGAAATTTAACTCACTCCTGGGCAAAATGTCCAAGGACGAAACATAACCATCATATTCTTCCAACAAAGACGAAAGGAGAATATATGCCTTTTGTTCTTCAGTAAAGAACAAGTTTGTTTCAGCAAGACGCTGTAGCAAATCACTAATTGAATGGAGGTGCTGAGCCATATCTCCACCAGGCTGGAGGCGTAACCTAAACAAACGTCTGGTAAGAGATATTTGGGAACCGACTGAGTCCCTTACATATAATTGCTTAAACCTCTGCCAACATGCGGCAGCTGAATTCTCCCCTCTCAGATATGTTAACTGACTCTCTGCCACAGTTAACCCAATTATTGCCAAAGCCCTTTGATTATCATACTCAAGTCTGTCCCTTTTGTCAGTGTCCTCTTCATCCAAGGCTTCTAGCTTCTGGGGATTCTCAACAATGTCCCAGAGCCCTTCCTTGCGCAGAAGCAGACTGCACTTGGTTGACCACGTCTGGTAGTTGGTGCCATCAAGCAGGGGCACCAGTGAGAGAGTGGAAACAGCCATTCTTCCCTCACTTGCAGACTCACGAAACATGCAGCTGGCAGGAACTCTCGAAGCAAAGTGGACGTCTTCTGGACCTCTGTTGGGGCGTCTGGTTGCATTGGGGCGCTGTCCTGCAGGCGATGAGTTCTCCAGGGAACACGGCTCCTCCGAACGCTGATCAGGGCTCCACAGCTCCAGTCCAGGCACACAGCACTTCCGGGCTTGACAGGCGAAGACTCACGGGCGCAGTTAGGGCGTCGGGCGTAGCTGTTAGGCGCACCCTGGGCCATAACCCATTATCAGGGATTCCCCTAGCGATATGTGTGGCTGGATAGCAGAGTAGCACTTTTAAGCTCTTACGCAGCGAAAGCCTTAGTGCAATAACACACACACATATGCCTTCAGTGGAAAGGTGCGCTTTACTTACAGTGAGGGGAAGACAGACATACACAGGACTATATACAACAGTCTCTCTCTCCAAGCCCCACAGTAGGTAGACAGCTTGGAGTCCTCTGTTGGCTCCAACTCCAGGAGCACTCAAAAAGTCCTGGTGATCCTTTAGCAGTTATTTCTTCTCAGTTGAAGAAAAACTCTCAACAGCATCACCTCCTTCAGTGTCTCAGTCCTTCTCAGTATATAGACTCCTTCAGAATAGCAACCTCCTCACAGATAATCTCCTCCGGTATAATAGCCTCCTTCAGAATGAATACCTCCTCCATAGACCCTTCCCAGAGGGCCACAGTTATACCCCAGTGTTGCTGGGCAGATTCTCTAATCAGCCACAGCTGGGCTGTTACAGGAGCACATGGACACGGCATGCACAGCCTGGCCATCAGTTTGAGGCTCTATTATGAACACCTGTGTTCAGAACACATGGAGGGCCTTAAAGTTGTACTATTCCACTGGGCAGCAATCTTTGTACAATACCCCCAAATGAAAAATGTCCTAACAGTAAGAATTGCAACAAAGGGTGACAGTTGCACAACAGATGGTTTCTAATATCAGATGGATGGATGTACTTTAATCAACCATAAATATGGTGCAGATTGTGAAATGGGAAAGGACGAAAGCATATACCTATACCTGTGCCTATACCAACTGCCAGGGGAAGAAGAAGCCAGGGCAGGATGAGGACCTTGCCGCCCCTCCCCCTGTGCCCACACCAACATAATGTATTGTAATGTAATGTATTGTCTGTAAGCCGCCTTGAGTCTCCACGGTGAGTGGGCGGCAATATAAATTTGAACTAATAATAATAATAATAATAATAATAATAATAATAATAATAATAATAATAATAATAATAATAATAATAATAATAATAATAATAATAATAATAATAATACTTTATGTAGGGAAAAGTCAGGCATCAGGAAAGTTCATTTGAAAGCTCATCTTGCCTTATTTAAGGCAGCTAAGACCAGTTTTTGTTACAGGCAGAGATCTAGCCACAGTTACCTCTGCTTTGGTAGATGACATATGCATTGATTACAATAATGCTCTCTACTAGAGATGTAACTCTTTTGATTATTTAATTCTGAAAAGAAAGAGTGGAAAAGGTTATCATTCCTCACTGGGCAAGATATTAAGACTTCTGTATTTTTCTTTCAGTTTGGATCCCTTTCTCCAAAATAGGTAGACCAAAACAAAAAGGGAAATTCACAAGAACATAGCAAAGCAATCACACTTCTATAGCACTTATTTCACTCTCTGAGTGGTTTACAAGTAAATTAGCATTTTGCCCCCAACATGCTGGGTACTCATTTTACCAAACACACACACACACACACACACACACACACACACATTCCCATCTGCAAGGTGATCTTCCCCTAGGTCTTTTATGATCTCTTGGATATCAATTCATTAGTCTGGCGCTCCATCTATTGCCACTTGTGTGTGCAACATGGCCATCCCACCTTAATTTGTTCCTCCATGTCTTTTAGCAGTGATCTTCACCTGATATCCTTGCTTTTTACTTTATTGCAAAGTGAGATTCTGAGCATTGATCTCTCCACTGTTCATTGGTTACTTGCAGACGTTTTTCTTCTGCAGCAGTTAAAGCCCACGTCTTGCTGCTGGATGTTATTGCTTTCAAAACTGTAGAATTGAACAAATTTGCCTTTTTTTCCTGGTTTAGCTTTTGACTTCAAGATGGCGGACACTTCTCTGAATTTACCCCACATGGCTCTCTGTCCTCTAGATATTTCTTCTTTAAAACCATTGTCCATCCTGACTGATTGACCAAAAAAAATAAAAAAAACCCGTAGCTTTTCATTTCTTCTGTTTGTTCTTCACCAAGTTTTATTCCCTCACACGACAGCTCTTTCAATTTAATAAACTTGGTTTTAGTTTTGTTGACCTTGAGACCTAGTTTTGCACCTTCTCTGTCTAGCTTTGTAAGCATTTGTTGCAGCATGTGCCTTCTCACATGCCTCATGTTCTCACTCACTGTTAATTCTCCTGCCTCTATCTCTGTAGAAGTGGCAGAAAATCCACACTTAAAAAAAAGTAATTTAATGATGATGATGATGATGATGATGATGATGATGATGATGATGATGATGATGATGATGATGATGATGATGATGATGATAATAATAATAATAATAATAATAATAATAATAATAATAATAATAATAATAATAATAATAATAATAATAATAATAATAATAATAATAATTTAATGTCAGAAATTATTTTTGTGGAAGAAACTCCGCTCAAGGAACCCCCAAATGAGGCTCTTTTTATCTCCCCAAGAGCTGGGACAGAGACAGATGCTCAATCCGTCATGCGATACCCAGGTCTTGAACTGCTGACTTGCTGGCCTTCCAGCTAACAAGGTGAGCTTCTTAACCACTGAACCACCACAGCCCTTGAAAGGAGCCTCATTCGGATGTCCCCGAGCGGAGTTCCTCCAGCAAAAATCCTCTCAACCCAGAATAATTTCTGACAAGAAATTATTATTATTATTTAATGATCATTTCTATTTTGCTATTTTATTATTTCTACTTTACTTTTTCAAGCAAGGTTGCAGAAACTTCCTGGAAATTGTGATGCAACTTTTAAAACCCTCACACACGCAAACTTGGGTATGGACATAATTGCCTGATTAATTGCATGATGTGATACAGCCTCCTGTAGATTTGGGTGTGTGAAATGGAGGTCCCTCCAACACAGTCCAATCTTGGATTATACAAATGGTTGCTTATTTACTTGTGGTTCCAAACAGCTTTGCTGCTACTTGCAAGGGAGAAAGTAGCTCACTTTTATTGGGTGATTTTTCAGAACCTGCGCAATTGCTTTCTCAATAAAACTAGCCTATGTGTTGGAAAGCCAGATGTCTGACGACAGATTTACTGAAAAATGGATAGAATTTGTCACATTTCTGGAATGATTAATTCCTGTATTGTTTTCATCCTTATTTACCTCCCCTCCAAATCTCAGATGAATTCCAGCTATTTAGCTATTTAACAGTACTGAATGCTAGAAAGATTAGGTACTTAATATACCTTTTATTTGTGCAGCTGAACTGTGGTCAAATTATTAATATGAATTTGTTCATTATTGCATATGGTTGTTAAGTGAATAGTTGAGTATAATTATAAAGGATTTTTTGTTTTATAAAAGTCTCAGCATTTGCATGAACTTTTAAAACATTGTTTCATTGGTTCATCTGTGGCTCTCTGTATACAATAATGTTGAAATACACAAATAAACTGGACATGTCCAAGACTGAGCTTGTTAAATAAGGCATGTGTTCTCCCCATGGTCTTTGGGAGGTCTGAGGTCTTGATAGGAGTGCTGGAATTGATTTTGCAGCGGGCTCTTGACTGTTTGCATCACATTTCTGTTTTGTTTTAATGATTGCTGTTGTATTTTCATTTTTGAATCTGCAGTTTTTATACATAGTTATTCATCATTTTGGCCTTAGTGGAGAGACAATGTATAAATGCAGAAACTGGAAAGCAAATAAAATAATCAAACCAAAGAATGATGGCCAAGAATGGAAGAGGATATAGAAAGCAAACTTTATGAGAAACTTTTCACGAGAAGGATATGGTTAGCCTGGAGAAGTGGAGATTGAGGGGTGAAATGAAAGGTGATATCAATACCAAGACCATCCATACTAAAGTATCCTGGCTCACTATGTGTAAATTTGAGAGCTGGACAGTGAAGAAAATTGACAGGAAGAAAATGGATTCATTTGAAATTGGTGGAGAGCTTTATGGATAACATGGTAGAAAGGCAAGTGGGTTTTAAGTCACATCAAGCCTGAACCTGGAAATCTCTATTCAGTAGTTTGGATACATTATGAGATGTCAAGAGTCAGCAGAAAAGTCAATGATGCAGGGGAAATCTGAAGGAATCAGGAAGAGTGGAAGATATAATGAATTGACTTGACAAAAGAAGCCACGCACTTTAGTTTATTAGAGCAGTTGATGACTTGACATTTTGGAAGTTACAAAGTCATAACATTGTTATAAACCAAAATTTTAGAACTGTAGAGCTGGAAGGATCACTATGGGTCATGGAGTCCAGGCCTGTCAAGGAGACACACTGGGGAATCAAACTCCCAACCTCTGGTTCCTTAGCCAGATACCTAAACCATTGAGCTACCCAGCAGCTGCTACATGATGGCATATAACACCCATATGCAAACAATACCCATCATCAAATATTTGTCAGTTTGTTTGTTTGTTTTTGCTGTTCTGCAAGGCTGGAGCCACACCAATTACAAGAAAGAAGAGCTAAAACATTAGCAGGAGTCTTGTCACTTTAAGAATAACCATCCTCTGCTACCGTTCAGTCTGGCCAGGTTATCATGCTATGACAATAGACTATACTCCCAGTGACTCAATGAAGATTGTCAGGCTCAGATTAAATAACCTCACAACCCTGAAGACTAATGCCCTTGGGTGGTGAAGTCTACATAAGATGATGATCTCCAAGTGGATTAAATCACAAGATAATCCATCTTGATGGAGGACCTGAAAGTGACTCATAGAATTGGATCAGTGGTATGGGTATCACGCTGCGATGCGAAAAGCAAATGAAATGCTACTGCATTATATTGTTCCCAGGACAATCTTCACAGCTAATCGCCATGATGACAGCCAATATTTGGAATTGGATAGGGCACTAGAAGAAGAAGAAGAAGAAAAAGAAAAATAACAACAACAACAAGAAATATTAATAGAGGGTGGATGGAGAGGAAATGAGATCTCCTCCAGTCTTCCTTTTAAATGTTTTAAAGGCGCCCTGGTGGCGCATTGGTCAAGCTGCTGTCCTGCAACCAAAAGGTTGTGAGTTCAATCCTGACCAGGACTCATTGTGCAGCACTCAGGTCTCGAACTGCTGACCTGCAGACCCTCCAGTCATCAAGTTTAGCATGTTAACCACTAAACCACCACAGCCCTTTCCACTACAAGTCCCCAAAACCCCAGCCAACCATGGTGGTTGTGAGATTCCAGGAACAGTTTCCAATAAGACTGTTAGACTACCCAAGGTCTAAGCTATTCCATTTTGTACCCATCCCTCACCCCCATTTTCCTCCTGGTGAATACTTAAATTTTTCTTGTTGTAAGATATTGCCAAATTTGTTTCGCTCCCATTAGGCTATTTCACCCCTGCACCACCAGGGTAGCACTTTAAAACTTACTTCAATGTAAGCTTTCTTGAATTGGTCACTTTGTTAATGGGGCAGTGCTGAGGAACTCTTGAGTTCTGTTTTGCAACTCCTAGCCAGAAAATATGAATTGGGCTGAAAGATAATCTCTTCCCCAACAGTAGAGTGAAATGAATGTACAGTACATGTGTATATGGGGAAACAATGTTGCAGAGCCCTAATAGGTCTTTCAATGTTTCTTTCGTCACCAAACTGGTAGCGGCAGCAGCATGTGAAGTCATGTGGCTGTGATGTGGATCTCTGCATGGGTACAGCTATTTCATTTAATTCTCTTATTTGAAAAGAGAGTGAGTGAACAAGCAAGAGCCTGGAATTCTGCCAAGACGTGCTTGGTGTTGTCAAATATTTTGGCAAGCCACGTCTCCCAATTTAGTCTAAAACATCTTTACTAAGGAAAACAGCAGTGAGCCAGCCGCAAGCTCAGCTTTAAGCTTTTGTGCACAGGAGCAAAAAGAAAGCTGCCTCTTAAGGCATGTGGAGAATGCCTGGCATCAGAGACCTTATGCCATCTTGGCAAACTGTCTGTGATCCAGGAGAAACAAGGGTCGTTTCAGATCCACCAAGTTGCAACCTAGCAAACTAATCAACTTGTAATACGCCGAGGAGGAGGAGGAGGAGGAGGAGGAGGAGGAGGAGGAGGAGGAGGAGGAGGAGGAGGAGGAGGAGGAGGAGAAGAAGAAGAAGAAGAAGAAGAAGAAGAAGAAGAAGAAGAAGAAGAAGAAGAAGAAGAAGAAGAAAGCAAAATATAGTTTAGGACTTTGTTGTTGTTCAGTCGCATAGTCCAACCTTTTGTGACTCCATGGGGCAGGGCACACCAGGCTCCGCTGTCATCCATCATCCTCTGGAGTTTGCCTAGGTCCAGATCCAAAATAGATCTCCATCTATTTGGGAGACTACAACTTCCAAAATCACTTGGCCATGGTTGGAGGGGGAGCTTCTGGAAGCTGTAGCCCAGAAGAGCATCTTACACAAGGTCTGATGATGCAGTAGGGAAAGATGGAAGTGCTCTGCAAAGTCTCTCCAAATGAGCAAACCATGTTGTTGCCGTCTCTGTATGTAGTTTAAGATTGTACAGTACTCTATTCCAGTTCTTTCCCTTATAATATCATTCCTGATTTTATCCCTTCTAGTCACTCCAACAGCCTTCCTCTGATATTTCATTTCCATGGTGACCAGCTTTTGTTTATGTTTTGTTGTGAGTGTTCATATTTAGCACTTGGTTACGTAAGGTGGGAATGATTATACAGTACAGTACTTTCCATGAAGTGTTTCTTTGTGCTGGTTGGTATTGTCTTGTATTGTAAGAGCAGAGCTAACTGTCCCAATATCTGGTTTGCCTTAGTGCATAATATGTTAATCTGTTCATCCATTTTGCCATCTTCAGTAAATGTTGTTCCTAGGTATTTTGAACTCTGACACTTGTTTTATACCTGCTCCTTCTATTTTGATATTACAAGTACAGTACAGTATGCTGTTTCCTTCCATTTGTCATTGCCTCAGTCTTTTTATAGAATAACAAGTGGTTTTAAGAAGAGGATATTTCTAAGAATTCAACTCTCAGTGAAAATTTGTGAATAAATTATTTATTTATTTGTTATTTACACTTATATCCCGCCACTCTAGGGGAAAAAAATCATCTCTATTCAGGGCAGCTAACCATCATAAAATATCATAAAACCAGTCATACAATGATCAAGAGTTAAAAATTACACACAATAAAATGATCATCGCAATAAAATCATTACCACACATTTGCTAATACAGTACAGTACATAGCAATTGCGAATACATAGCAATTGCTAATACAGTAATACCTCATATAACATTAGTATCGAATAACACTAAAATCGCATAACATTAAGGAATCTGGGAGGAAGAATTGCATCAGATAACATTAAGATCCTATGGGATGCTTCAGATAACAACCGCTAAAGCCTGTGTGGTTACAATGTATCTCTATGGCTCCCATAGGATTTTAACATGCATCAGATAACACTAAAAATCATATAACACCAAGACTTGTGGAACCAGGTTTTAGTGTTATATGAGGTTTTACTGTACTGTACATGGCAAGTGCACAACAGAAGCCTCCCATAGAAGAACCTTCAAAATTCTGCTCACTCGAGACTTTTTCTTACAAAGGGTATATTTTTCAAAATCAGCTATCACCCTGTTTGCATATGAGATCCAGAAAATAAATTACGTGATAACAATCCGGCCTTTGAAAAGTTAAATATCATACATTTGCTGTACCTGAACTAGAGGTAAACTTCAATTCTTGGACTTCCCTTTGTGCTACCTTTTTGTTCTAGCTAGAGATGAAAAGCATGTTTGCCTGCAGTTGGATTCAACAATGTGTTTGTTTTGTAACACTCAGGGGTGTACTGGGAGGGCGGTGGACAGGAAGTGATGGGGGTGCCTACTGGGGAGGTTGGGGGGAGAAATCCCATACATTCCTATTACCCCTGCCTGCCTCGGGGGGGGGGGGGATTTCAAGACTTAATGAATGATACTGACCAGAAATTTCAAGACTTAATGAATGATACTGAGGCCGCTGCGTGGTTGTCATTCAGTATGGTAGTGCAAAATTTCCTTGGAAACTATAAGGCTCCTAATTATGAAGAATTAGTGGAGAATATGCCCACTAATTTTTGTGCACTTGACTGCAACATGACCATAAAAGTACACCACCTGCACAGTCATTTGGACCGATTTCCAGATTGTCTTGGTGATGTAAGTGAAGAATAGGGAGAGCATTTTCACCAGGAAATAAGTTCAATGGAAGAACGGTATTGAGGATGATGGGATGTACATATGATGGCAGACTATTATTGGAGCATCCAGCGTGAATGTCCAAGATCAATGCATTGGAGGAAATCACAGAAACGAGGATTCAGTGACCTAGTGGAAAAACTTTGATGAGCCTAATGTGACTTATGTAAAATAACGTGTGTATTTTATTGTATGTGAGTGATGTACAGTACAGTAGTTATATACAGGGGAGTAGGAAGGGGGCCGGGGGGGGGGCAAATGCCCCAGGTAGTGGGCTCTGGGTTTTTTTTTGGCATTTTGAAGCCCCCCCAATTTCCCCCCAACTTTTTTTCAAACAAGATTTTTTTTTTTTGCCTCCAGGCACGCATCGAAGGCTCCCGGAGGCGGGAGGGGTGGTGGAAAAATCTTTTGGGGGTGGGAAAATATTTGGGTGGGCAAAAAAAGTTTGGGTGGGTGGAAAAATTTTTTGGGGTGCGGCAAAATTTCACTCCACCCCGGGTGGCTTACACTCTTGCTACGCCTCTGGTTATATATGCAACCAGTATGGTTAGATTGGCCTAATGTGAATAAGCCATATCTAAAAAACTAGAGCTGATGGGGCATAACTGAAAGCATTTTTTGAATCAGTGATCCAAATATAGCCAGAAATAGGTGAAAATTGTGAGACACCAAAATCACTGTTCCCCAGTGTTATTAATTTCATCATTTTTGCCTCCAGAGACAGTTCTAGCTTGATTTACTCCAGGACCCTCTTGTTTGTCTTTTGGGCAGTCCAGGTTATCCATAATGCTCTCCTCAAGCACCGTATTTCAAATGACTCAATTGTTTTCCAATCTACTTTCTTTACTGTTCAGCTTTTGTATCCATACATGGTGATCAGGAATACAATAGTGTGCATGATCTTGATTTTCATTTCCAGTGACACATCCTGAGACTTTATGATCTTTTCTAATTCCACCATTGCTGCCATTCCAAGTCTCAGTTGTCTTCTGATTTCTTAGTTACAGTCCCCATTTGGTTGATGATTGAACCAAGGTATACAAAATCCTTCACTATCTCAATTTCAATCAATCAATCAACCAATCAACCAACCAATCAATCAATCACAGTCAGAACAGAACAGAATATAGACAAAGCGTTCACAACATGATTGAACATACGGTGGTGGAACTACAAAAATACTATAGAATGCTCTAGTCAAACTCAACCAAATAGGATCCAGTATATATCATGTAAAAATCACAATATATGTACAGTATAGTATAATAAAAGGTATGATGCAAAAAAGTATGATATAAAATATAATAATGTCCAAGATTTTTGTTGTTGTTCAGTCGCACAGTCGATTCCGACCCTCTGCGACCCCATGGACCACCGTCCGCCAGGCACTCCTGTCCTCCACCATCCCCCTCAACTCACTCAGCTCTGTGCGCATTATCTCCACAATACCATCTAGCCATCTCATCTTGGGCCGTCCCCTTCTTCTTTTGCCCTCAACCCTTCCAAGCATTAAGGCTTTCTCAAGTGAATCCTCTCTTCTCATTTGATGTCCAAAATACTTTAGCTTCATCTTCACTATTTGACCTTATAAGGAGTAGTCAGGGTTGATTTCTTCTAAGATTGACCTATTTGTTCTCCTCGCTGTCCAGGGGACTCTCAAAACTCTCCTCCAACACCACATCTCAAAGGCGTCTATTCTTCTGCGCTCAGCTTTCCTAATGGTCCAGCTCTCACAACCATACATTGCCACAGGGAATACCATTGGTTTGACTATGCGAATTTTTGTTTGCAATGTGATGTCTCTACTTTTCACTATGCTCCCCAGGTTTCTCATCGCTTGCCTCCCAAGAATCAGTCGCCTTTTTATTTCATGGCTGCAATCACCATCTGCAGTGAGTTTTGATCCTAGGAAAGTAAAATCTGTCACTGCTTCTACTTCTTCCCCATCTATTTCCCAGGGACTGATAGGGCCTGTTGCCATTATCTTGGTTTTCTTGATATTGAGTCTCACGCCAGCTTTTTCACTTTCTTCTTTCAACCTAATCAGGAGCTTCTTTAGGTCCTCCTCACTTTCTGCCACGAGGGTGGTATCATCTGCATATCTCAAATTGTTGATGTTTCTCCCAGCAATTTTGATCCCAAATTGTGATTCCTCCATCCCTGCATTGCGCATTATGTGTTCTGTGTATAAGTTGAATAAGCAGAGTGACAAAATGCAGCCTTGTCTTACTCATTTTCCTATTCCAAACCACTCCGTCATTCCACTTTCTGTCCTAACTGTTGCCTCTTGATTCATGTACAGATTTCTCATGAGGCCTATAAGGTGTTCCGGTATTCCCATCTCTTTAATTACTTGCCACATTTTGTTGTGGTCGACACAGTCAAAAGCCTTAGTGTAATCAATGAAACAAAAGTAGACTTGTTTCTGATATTCCTTTGTTTTTTCCATGATCCATCTTATGTTGGCGATGTGGTCTCTAGTCCCCCTGCCTCTTCTGAAACCCGCCTGCACTTCTGGTAATTCTCTCTTTAAGATTACAGTGTATAAAAATGCTAAGACTATCAATGACAGTAAAATAGTAATATCTATAGTTTAAATATTTTTGGTACAAAGAATACATTGCAGAATATGGGCCCAGCTTGCTTCGGTGGATCTTTTGTACTGCTCTGTTAGTCACTTTGTTACAAACTATGCCCAGTGCCATAAAATGGGAGATAAAAATGTAAATGCTTTAAAATGTAGGTAAGATATCCTATTTAAAACATATCCATTCAAACTTAGAAAAATAGAAACAAATGAGTTTTTAAAAACAGTACTATGATGACTGCTACTGCAATATAGTATTTGCGGTTTGTGTCACTGAGAGGCCGGCTAGAATTGTTCTACTATTCCTAATCACTGTAGTGATCTCAGTTTTTTAATCTTAATTTCTTCATTATCAACACTAAGCTTGTGCAGTTTTTTTTAGCAGTGATAATTTTTGTTTTCTTAATGTTCAACTGCATTCCTGTTTTTGCATTTTCCTCTTTTACTTTGCTTAGCTTCCAACACCACCACCCCATCATTGTTGTGTTCTGCCAGTAAGGTGGTGTCAGCTGCATACCTTAAATTATTGATTTTTCTTCTCTCCTCCTTCATCTGAATCAAGTCCTGCTTTCTGTATGATATGGTCTGCATACAGATTGAAGAGACAAGGGGAGAAAATGCAGCCTTGTCTGACGGCAATGTCTATCCGACATGGACAAGAGGGTCAACTTTCATCGGCAGCTTCTGTCCGCTTTAATGACTACTGCAATTCTTGAATGCAATAGATACTTTTGAAAATCAATATTGATGTTTGTTAGGTTTTAGTCATCAGTTACCTAGGAATGTGGGGAACTTATTATATTGAAGTGAAATAAAAGTTCAGATGAAAAACAGAAGAAATTTGTAAGTGCATTCCAAGAAATGCATGTTATCCTTCTCTAGAAATTTAGAACAAAGCCATAGATTGTAGCACCAGCTGTTTCTGAAGATGCAGCACTAAACATAAATGTCCTAGGGCAGTGGTGGCAAACCTATGGCATGCGTGCCACAAGGGGCACTCAGAGCCGTGTCTGTGGGCACGCATGCCATTGCCCCAGCACGGAGTTTGCCAGAGGTCCTTACTAGAAAGCCAAAGGGATGTGGGGCTGGGCTGCTCCCCTTCCCCTCTCTGTGCGCCTGAGGACATTTTTCACTTCACCTGCCCCTCTGCCCAGGAGCCCAATGGAAGCGCTTCCTCCCTCCCCGGTCTGGGATAAGGCTCACGCGTGGTGTGAGTGTGGCATGGATGGCAGCCTGTTGAGTCTGTGGCAAAGGTGATTATTGTGTTTTTCTTTTAAGACAAAAGATGTTAATGTATGAGTTGGTTTTTTTAAACTAAAACCTCAATATTCAGGTTACATTGCCGTGTTGGCACTTTGCAATAAATAAGTGGGCTTCAAGTTGCACTTTGGACATTTGGTCTCTAAAAGGTTCACCCTCCTTGTCTGGTGGGGTTGGCAAACAGACGATTCTAATAAAGACAAAAAAAATTGTGAAAATGTCACTTTAGGAATATTGTATATGAAAAATGGAAAGGCTTATGAATATTTTTTTTGTTGTGTTTGAAGAAAACAATCTGGAACTGTTCAGGTTGTTAATCCAAATGTTTATCAACATTGAAGGAGCAAGTGTTATGAGTGGCAGCAAAGGGTGAGTGGAACTTCTATTTCAACAGAAGCTTCAAAGAAAAATCCCATATGTTTATTGCAGTAATCAGCCTCTCCATCTGATTGCTGTAAAAAGCTGTGGGTGGTATAAAGCTGTCGAGCAATATTGTCACCAATGTGCTACACTTCTTTCAACCTTTAAGCATGGAAAATTTGCATGCCTCTCAGAGGAAGGACTGGGTAGTGTTAAGTGCCTCCCCTCTGAAATGTAGGTTCCTCACCTAACAAAGAAAGTTGGCTACAGGGCTGCTGTAGGTACAGGTTGCCTACTGTAACAAACTTAATTCTTACCACGTGGAACTTTACGTACCTAAAATGGTTGTATGTGTGTTGAACCCAGAGCATGGAGAAGCTTGGGGGAATTCCAAGTTTGCAAGAAGCACATTCTTTTTTTTTAAACAGAAAATTAAACCCAAGGGCAGAATCTTGTTAAGAAAATACAGAAAGCAATTTCTTGCAGGAGTAGCAGCCTGTATGACTGATGTGCAGGGGCATGAGCCAGATACTATCTTGTACAAAAGTCTGCATAGTTAAAGCCAGGGATTCTCAACTTATGGCCTGCAGGCCAGATCTGGCCCATGGCACCAAATCATCTAGCCCACACCCTCTCTCCAGCCACCACTTCTTCTTCTTATGCCACTGCCTCAATCTTTGACCCCTCTGCTTGGCTTGGCATGTTCCTAACAGCGCTCTGTAGCAGGGCGGATGTTGTAAGAAGGCTTACCATATCCATCCTGTTATGGAGCACTGTTAGGAATATGCCAAAACAAGCCAAGTGGAGGGGACAAGGATAGAGCCAGCAGGAGCAGAAGCAGTGGACACGCATGTCTTTCCAACGGGCTGCCCTGGTCAAGCGCAGGTGAAAAGGGCAGCCTGGACCCCTCCTTCACCCATGCCATGCAGCTCCTCCAGGCTGGTAAGCAGGGAAGTGGTGTGAGGGGTAGTGGTGGGTGGCTCAGGGTGGTCGCTGCTGGTGATGGTGGTGTAGGTACAGTGGTGGGTGGCTTGGGGTGGTCCTGCTGATGCTGCCACTATTGAAGGTGGCAGCAGCAGGATAACACCAAGCCCCCACCACTCCCACCACCACCAAAGGTAACAATAGTGGTGGCAGCAGTGGCGTAACCACCAGCCCAGCCCCTCAACAGGCTGAGGGGGCATGAACTGGCCTCTGGCTTAAAAAGGTTGAAGACCCCTGGTTAAAGTGATAGTCTTCCCAGTAGTAATGGCTGTGAGAGCTGGACCCTAAGGAAGACTGAGTGCAGAATAGACACCTTCGAACTGTGGTGATAGAGAAGATTTTTGAGAGTTCCCTGGATTGCAAGGGGATCAAATCAGTCAATCCTAAAGGAAATCCATCCTGGCTGCTCCTTAGACGGACAAACACTGAAGCTCAAGCTCAAATACTTTGGCCACCAAATGAGAAGAAGGCACTGAAGTATCATGGTGGTGAAAGATTGAAGGCAAAATAAGAATGAGTGGCAGAGGATGAAATGGTTAGACAGCATCGGTGACATGGTGAGCATGGATCTGGGGAGACTCCAGGGGATGGTGGATGACTGAGGAGCCTGATGTATTGTAGTCCATGCGGTTGCGAAGGTTCGGACTTGACTGTGCGACTGAACAGCAAATGGCCAGTGAAGTAGTGAATTGCTTCTTGCTCAATCTCCAAGGAAGAACAACCATGGTTATAATGAACTGTTGTGCAGATTTGATAAAAACAGAAGATTTTATCCTAATTTTTTAGAAAGCAAAACCTTAAAGAAGCATGCCTGTCCTTCAAGCAGAATGAAATGAGCATAAATCATACTTGGTTGGTATAGAAACATAGGTTAGGAGAACTTGTCCCTTATCTGCTAGGATATTGCATGATAGCATAATCATCAACAACAAATCCTGTGTGATCTCTTTAAGTTGACATTGATTATGTCAAGGGTTGGCAACCTTTTGGCCCATGTGTTTCACAAGCCTTCCAGGAACATTCTTAGCACTCTCCGCTCCAAAAAATATTTTTAAGAAACATTTTGGAAAGAAAATTGCTCCTGAAATTGCTCTTAAGTGGCATGGCAGACAACTTTTTCTTCTTTGCTTCCTCTTTTACTCCTTCAGGTGTCGAGGGAGAAACTGTGTAAGATTCTTGCCCTGGCACTTCTAGCAGCCTGCACTAGGGTTATTTGATGTTCTTGTGATGTATCTTTGATACTGTATTATCTCTCCACATTCCTCTACCTTGTGATATTTGTCCTTCACTTTCCACATATGCCTTGTAAGGTATGGAATTCCAAGACATTTCAAATGGGTAAACCACACACACACACACACAAGTATTATTATTTTTATCAGCAGTGAGAAGGATTTTTATAAATTTAAAAAGTTGCAGTTTCAGTTAATTTCATTTTTCAGTTATTAAAAACCCATTGTAATGATCTTTAAAATAAGTGAATAAGTAAATAAAGCACGGGATTGTGATGGCTTAGTAGTTAAGATGCTGAACTTGATGACTAGAAGGTTGGCAGGTCAGAAGTTCGAGACCCAAGTACTATACAATGGAGTAAACTTCTGGCTCTGTCCTGACTCCTGCCCACCTAGCAGTTAGGAAGCAAGAAATGGCAAGTAGATTAATAGGTACCACTTTGGTGGGAAGGTAACAGCGTTCTGTGCACTCTGGTGTCTAGTCATGTCTGCCATATGTCCACGGAAATGTTTGCAGACACAGACAGCACTGACTCTTTGGCTATAAATGGAAATGAGCACTGAACCCTAGAGTTGGATATGACTGGCTTTTGAGCAAGGCCAACCTTTACCTTTAAATAAAGCATGTAAGTCACCCTCTCTGGCCAAACCCTTCCTCCTTTAGTCCCTTTCACTTGGGACTGGGGGTTATGGATTGCCAGCAAATCTGGCAGGGAAATGGCTCTTGGTTCCACTGAGGTCTCTCACCCCTAATTTTAGGGCTACATCTGCTGTAATCCATCCAACATCCCTATGATATACATGAGCACTAGTCCACACACCCTTGCCCCCAAATGCCGGGAAAAGGCTAAAGCCATGAGAACAACCACTTCCTCAAGTCACCATGATACAGAAGAAATTTTGAACCCCAGAACGCCTTTGTTCACGCTTCAGTTTCTTTGCCCACCAATAAGCAAGCCAAAAAATAAAATAAAAAATAAAATAAAAAATTGCCCTAGTGGGAAAGTAACATTAGGACGTGGTATGTTTCCCATACATTTTTAAAAAAGCCTTGTTTAATGTGCTTTAGCAGCCGGAAACGAGGGCAGCAGGCGTTAGAAACCGCATCGCTCTGTCACACGGTGGGAACTGGTAGCTGCCGATTCTAGTATGTGCTGTAACAAGACGTTTGGTGTCAGTGTATAAATCAAGATCCCAACCAGGAAAACTGAGTTCGAATCTGTCATCTCCTAAGGCAGATATATATCCTTCCCTTTGTAAAGGAATTAAAGGAAACTAGTCTGATGAAGTGCTAGGAGAAACTTGCCCAAGGTTGTATGCTGTGAGACTGCAGCCAAACTAGCAACACAAAACCCATGATTTCCTGCCTTCTCAGTCCTGCCTTCCCCATGCATCCATCTCCCCGAACCCTTAGTATCTGGGGGATAGTTTGATCGTTCTGCTCAGATGTGGGGATACAACTCTTGAAATGTTCCATATGGGAGCTATTTAATACAGAAGCCTGCAAGTGAAAAAAAGGGGAGGAAAAGAAAGACCAAGCTTTTTCCTATGAAGAGCATTCCTGACAATGGGGAAAACTCACTGAGATATTGGAGAGAACAGCAAGAAAAGAATGAGTGGAAGGCAAAACTCAATTCTGATTTTTCTACAAAGATCACCCACAGCAGATGAGTGGATAGAAGTCTATAGGAATCTTGCTTTTTCTTTTCTGTACAGATGAGTGGTTAAGATGTTGAACTTGATGACCAGAAGGCGGCAGGTCAGCAGTTCGAGACCCGAGTGCCCTATGATGGAGTGAGTTCCCATCTCTGTCCCAGCTCCTGCCAACCTAGCAGTTCAAAAGCAAGAAATTGCAAGTAGATAAATAGGTATCACTTTGGTGAGAAGATAAACAGTGTCCAGTGCACTCGGGTGTTTAGTGATGCCTGCCACATGTCCACAGAAATGTCTGCAGACAGAGACAGTGCTGGCTCTTTGGCTATAAATGGAAAAGAGCACTGAACTCTAGAATCAGATACGACTGGTTTTCAAGCAAAGGCGATCTTACAGATGATAGACTGTTGTTGCTCTGGACTGTGATTTCATGTCTCTGGTTGCAGAGACTGATCTGTAAAGAGCTATCAATTAGCTGGTCTTGCCTTATATATTATGTAAATGATGGCGAACTTTGGCACTCCAGGTGTTCTTGGACTTCAATTACCAGAAGTCCAAGTCAGCACTCCTGCTGATCAGGGCTTGTGTGAATTGAAGCTCAAAATTGGATTGAAGTTCAAAAACATCTGGAGTGTCAAGGTTTGCCATCACTGTATTATATTGCTAAAGTGTTCTTGTGCTACCTTCACTCATTCTGTCATAGGCTTGAGATGATCTATCAGTTTCACCTTTGGTTTTCTTAAATCTCAAGTTCTTTCCTATGCAATTAGGAAGAGATTTGCATTTTCCTTCCCACCACCAAAAGAACTAGAAATTAAATTCACCATCATTTGGATTGGTCCAACAGCAGTCACACTTACATACCGCCCCATAGCGCTTAGTGCACTCTCTATGGTTCACAAGTTAATTAGTATTTTTGCTGTTAATACGCTGGGTACTGTTTTTACCATTCCCAGAAGGGAACTTAGAAATAGTTCAGTAGACATGGCAAAGCAAAAGGAAAACAATGTTGGTTCCAAGTACTGAGAGGATGATGTTTTGCGTCCTACACACAGGTGAGGAGCTGGTCATAAAAAAATATGTTGCCACTCTAACTCAATACCAAGGGTGTGTTTGAATATGGAGCAATCCCAAATCTGTATTTTTAAGAGCTGAACATTGAAGAACTTGACAGTATTGGAATATTTTTGAATTTCCAATTCCTGTCATTCTGTCTGTACCATTTTCAGCAAATTATTCTCAAACTCATAACGACAATATAATTCTTTGCTATTTTTATTCCTTTAGATCTTGGTTGGAGTCAAAGTGCCGTACTGGTATTCAGGAGATCTGTTTCTAATCCTGACCAAGCAATGAAACATGATGAGTGACCATGAGCTGGCCAGTCTCCCTCTCAGAGTTATTATTATGAAGATTTTTTAATTTTATTTATTTATTTATTTATTTATTTATTTATTTATTTATTCACATTTTTATTCCACCCTCCTCACCGGGGTGACCCAGGGCAATTTACAACATCATAAAAGCACAACACCATACAACCCAAACCCACGATCCAAAACTTCAAAGCCATGATTATAAATTTTTTTAAAGTTTTTAAAATTTATAAAAATCAACAGGTTCCAATAATAATTAAAAAGTTAAAAACAATTTAAAGATAAAAGATTAAAAGACCAGGGGAGAGAGGGAGCTCAAACTAACCAGTGAGCTGGGGTCATGGTACCGCCACGACCCCATACCTGTCCTGCCAGCCATGTTTTTAAGTTCTTCCTAAAAGACAGCAAGTCCATCTGTAGACATAGCTCAGTTGGTAGGAGGTTCCATAGTGCCGGAGCGGACACAGAGAAGGCCCTCCTTCAAGTGCCAGAGAGATGTGCCTCTCTGGCTGATTGAACAACTAGAGAACTTCTCCGGTCCGCTCTGGTGGGATGGACAGATGTTCTTGGGGTGATGCGGTCTCTTAAGTATCCTGGCCCACTACAATATAGGGCTTTAAAGGTGATAACCAGCACCTTGAATTGTAAGATATCTGTATTGAGTTAACTTGAGAAAAGAGGGAATATAAAGAAAATAAATAAATAATAAACTGGTGAGGGCAAAAGAAGAAAGGGCGGCAAAAAATGAGATAGCTAGATGGTATTGTAGATGCAATGGGCACAGAGCTGGGTGGGCTGGGCTGAGGAAGATGGTGGAGGACAGAGGTGCCTGGCAGGCAATGGTCCATAGGGTCACAAAGGGTCAGAATTGACTGTGCGACTGAACAACAACAACAACAACAACAACAACAACAACAACAACAACAACAACAACAACAACAACAACAACAACAACAACAACAACAACAACAACAACAACAACAACAACAACAACAAGCAGGTAAGTTATTGGATTTCTGGAGGCTGACTTAATGCTAGCCTAGTTTTCACTGGCACTTCAGTCTAGTGTTTGTACATACCAATTTAGGCTGGAAATGTGTGGACCAAGCGGCAGTGCAGGTTTCTGGTAACTCTATTTCTGGAGAGGTTGTGAATCCATTCCAGGTTTTCATGTACACTTTAAAGCAGGGGTTCCCAACCTTTTCAAGCCAGAGAGTCAGGTCACACTCTCTCAGTCAGCTTCAAGGACCGGACAGCCATTTTGCCCTGCCTGCATGATGGGGGTGGCCATTTTGTCCCAACAGGTATTTTGTTTCTTGAATACCTTTGGAGGGATGGGGGCCACATGAAATGGTGCAGCAGGCTGGATCCGGCCTTAGCTTGGGAACCCTTGCTTTAAAGCAAAGGGTGGCGTGCTTCAGTGTCCAGTTCATGTAATTTATATTCCCATCAATCTGCTTATGCTAGGGATGAGAAAGCTATAGCCTTGCAGATGTTGTTGGATTACAGATCCCATAAACCCTAGCTAACATGTGCTAATGGACATGGTAGTCCAACATTGCCTTAAGTAGTACACTTTCCATGTCTTTGGCTTGCAGAATGGATGGACCATTTTATCAGGTCTGGGAGGCTAACCTTCTCAATTCACACCCTTTTAAAGCGATAAAACCCATTTTGTAGAAAGAGTGTGGGAGAGTTTGGGTGGGTCAGTGGCCAAAAAAATAGCTATAAGAAGTTTATGAGAACCCAGAGAATCATTTTACTTGCCTTTGGTTTATAGCAAGGGTTGTTTGCAGTAGAGGAATATGTTACATAGAGTTCACAGTGTTCTTTTGGAACACTTCACCTGTGTTCTTTGCCAATACTGTTCTATAGCAGTTTTTCATCTCTATTTTCTTGAAGCCTTTTTCATGTTACTTTTATGTTGGCATTAGCTGGTGCTGTTTTAGATCACATTATTGGGTTCTTTCAAAAATCTGTTTGTAAGCGGCCTTGTGAGGGCTTTGATCTCAGTGATGGAACAGAAAATATTTTAAAGAAATAAATAACATTCCTTGGGACTTTTCTCTCTGTCTTTGTTTAAATGGAAAGCAGCTGTTAGAATGCTGCTGTCCTCCTGAGGAGAGGGCTGGCAGCTGAGGTGGAAGTAAACCTATTCCTTGCCAGCTGCTTTTTTTTGGTGGTCTTTTAAATAAATTGTCTTCAAAGTTGTTTTTCACCTGTAGTGGATTGATCTCTTCAATAAGAACCCCTGTGGGGCAATCATTAAGTTATGGTACTGCAACAAATGGCCACTGTGACTTAGTGGTTAAAATGCTGAGCTTGACCACCAGAAGGTCAGCAGGTCAGCAGTTCCAGACCTGGGTGACAAGCATCTGAGTGAACTCCCATCATCTGTCTCAGCTCCTGCCAACCTAGCCGTTCGAAAGGAAGAAATTGCAAGTAGATAAATAGGTACCACTTTGGCGGGAAAGGTAACATTGTTCCGTGCACTTTGGCATCTCCTCATGCCTGCCACATGACCATGGAAACAACTGCACATGCAGACAGCACTGGCTCTATGGCTGTAAATGGAGATGAGCATCGTTCCCTAGAATCAGACACGCCCAGCTGTCAAGCAAGGGAGACCTTTACCCAATATTTTGCTGGACTTCTTCTGATGTCCAAAGCATCCTTTAAAATTTAGTTGCAACCAGTCATACATAGCAGAGGGGGAAGGCTTATCCTGTTCATGGGGCCAAGAAACCAGTTTGTTGTTACTGTACTCCGCTATAAATCTCTCAGCTTGCACCACAGAAGAAAGTTGTACATTGTCCTATGTCAGGGATTCAGACTGCTTACTGCTGCCCTGAAGGAATCAGTCTAAATTCTCATCAAGCTCAGCTTGAATTATAATCCTCCTAGTCAGACCACCTTGGTTTTGGAGACTGCTTGGCTTTGCTTCCCTGCTGCAGGGAAGTGTTGATTTAGTTGCCTTTGTGTACTTATCCAACATCCTTCTCAGGGTGTGCTCAATGCAATTACTGTATCACGCATACATTTCGGTTGTGTTGCTCTGACCACTTAGCACTCTCGGTGATTTGCACCAACAGATGAGATTTAAAGCAAGAGCCGCCTATCTGAGGACTTGCTGCGAGCATTTGATGAAAAGGACCAGAAAGGAGAATAACATGGGATTGATGGGGAAACAATATGATTGACTTAGGTGGTGCACATGTGAACGTTGAAGCCTGGTGGCCAGGGAGGGGGAAATATCTGGAATAAGGATTGAGAGGAAGCAAATAAACTCCTTTCTGTGGACGTTGGAGAGCTCTGAATCTTCTGTTCATAATTTACACAGTTATTACTGTGTCTACTTGTCTGTAGCAGGCCCAGAGCACCTACAGGACTATAGAAAAGATAAATAACAACAATAAGGCCTCGTGTGGTGAAATAAAATATTATCTGATGGTAATAGGGAAGGAGATGGGTTAGCGACCATATTGGGGCCATCTGCTGTGATAGAATTTTCTGAGCCTGAGCAGGTGTAAGTGTAGAGCTCTTCCGTTCAACACCAAGTCCAGATGGAGAAATGTGGTTGGGTGTGCATGCACACAGAGCCAGACAAATTGGATAAAAGCGCTGGAACATAAACTGAGGGATTTTTTTTTTGGGGGGGGGGAATGGGATGGAGGAAGAAAAGGCAAGAGGTGTGGAAGAGAAGATGGATTGTGCAACGCTTTATAGCAGTAGCCAAGGGAATGGACTTATTATTGTTTCTTGCAGCAATGTTGGGTGCCAGATCAAATGACCCAGTCTGCAGACTGGCACAGTGAGCTCTGCAGGAGAAGGCAACATTGCTAGCCAGTTATTACTCAGAGATTCAGTGTGTTGAAAGGTGTTCCTAGAAGGACTGGTTTCAAATCCCTGTCGAACCATCTCTGCCATTTATGTTGTTTTCTGTTCCCTTTTAAGACCCTGCCTTCTTTCCCAACGACCATGTTCCATCCTTCTCCCCATCCTTGTTTTTAGAACAACCCTGTGGTATCGGGCAATGGAAAGTAGCTTTCTGGACTCTGTAGATCCCACTGGGGGTGCAGCCCTGTTGATGCAGTTGTTCCTCTGTGTCATGATCAAACTCTGGACTGCCAAAATGAAGCCACTTCCTTAGCTTTGTCATTGGCCAAACATAAGTCCTCATTGGTGCATTCTTCTGGCAGTAATTGGCAGACCAGTAAATGAACAGCATTCTGAATCTCAACACATTCACAAAATGAAGGCACCCTTTGATGAGTTCATTCTTGCAGTGTTCTTGGCCTGACCAAGTGTGAGAAATATTAGCTGGCAACACAAAGTTGCCGTTACCAGGGTATGCCCGATTGTGGTTCAAGAATACCACAATCTTCAAGGAGGCTCTTTCTGTGGACCCCAATCACTGACTATTTTGGCTGAAAGAGTTTGGGTTGTGGAGTTCAAAAAGGAAACCTTCAAGGACTGCTATGAATCTTGTTCCATACTATCCTATAGCCCACAGCAATGAAACAAGGAATGGTTATAATAAAATATCCAATCTGCATTTCTAAAGGAATTGACAGCTCCATTTTTGTGGTTTGTTCTCACTTTTTCCTGCTGTTTTCCCTGCAAATCAGATGATGACAAGGTGTTGCTTATGGCTTATGGATGCATGTGTCATAGATTATTCTCATTGATATTTTTTTTGCAGGTGGGTGGGATACCATCAATATAATTGGTGAGAATGTATGCTAAAAAACTTGCAACCATCTCATGAGAATATAATCAGAAGCCTCTGTGTGTGTGTGTGTGTGTGTGTGTGTGTGTGTGTGAGTGAAGATATCTTTATTTCTTTTAAAACAGACACTAGGAATGTATCAGAAAAACAAACAAAATTAAAAAAAAAAACACTGTAGCACTTTAAAACTAACTGTTTTATTTTTATTGTTAGCTTTCGTGGATCAAGTCCACTTCTTCAGACAAAGAGTGAAACTTACAGGCATGGTTTCTATACACCAAATTCAGGGGGTCAAAGGGATGGGTGTGGTCAAGCAAGATGACAGACAAGCATGCACAACAATACAGCTTTACACAGCCACTAGCAACAATAAATTATTCAGATCAGCTCTGAATGATTCCCTGTTTATTTTATTTTGTTTTCTGATATGCCTGAACCACAGATTAACACTGTTACTATTCCAAAAAATTCAACTAGGAACATAGTTGTTCCTGTACATGCTCCCTCTCTGCCTATTGTATTCCAACTCCAACTCTAAAATATAGGCTTGACAAGCAAGAACTGGCTGTTCCAAGGAGACCATGTAAACTTTGTAACGCTGTCAAATTCCATGCAATTTGCTCCATTTATAAAACAGATGAATTTGAAGAATAATTTTACTAACCACATGACAAAATGCTGAGTCGAATCTGTCCAGCCCATTTTGCTTCCGAGGCAGTTTTTTCCCTGTGTCACTGAAGGGGGTTCTATCAAACCAGAACAATTTGAACAAATCAATGAAATAAAAAACCAATCACACTTATATGCCGCCCCATAGTGCATAGTGTACTCTCCGGACAGTTCACAAGTAAATTAGCATTTTGTCCCCAACATCCTGGGTACTCATTTTACCAACTTCAGAAGGATGGAAGGCTGAGTCCACCTTGAATCCTGGTCAGAATCAAACTCACAGCCTTTTGGTTGCAGTTAAGCAGTTTAACCACTGTGTCATCAGGACTCTTAAATTAACAAGGTTTCCCCCTTGGGGTTAGTTGTGATAGATTTTTGTAAGGGTGAGGGGGGCATGTACCCACATTCTGTCCTCTCCCCCAATTGTCCTCCACATTTAACATTGTCCTTATATATTTGCAATTAGTGTTAGATCGCCTTTTACCATTTTATCACTGGTCCATTGTTATTATTCTTTGCCATATTTATGCCCCTCTCATTTTCCCAGACCAAAAAAGGATCAAGAAAGGCAAGACCAGGGGAAGGAAGGGGGAAAGGGGGAGGAAACACATGAATCACATCGTATCCAGCATGAATGGTGAACTCCTGTATCAATTTGCAGTCCCTGTGTGAGCACTGACTCCAATTTCAAATGTAATGCAGTCTATGTATGAAACTGCAGCTAAGTCAGATCGCTGCAATTTGGCTTTCCAGTGTAATTGCAACCTGAACGTAGGATGGAATTTGGTTCTCTTTTGTCCAGATCCAACACCCTAACCATTGCACGATGCTGCCTTTTTTAGAGCAGTGGATACTATACAAACAATGCCAAGTCTGACACAGATTAGTATAAAAACGATGCAGTAATTCACATGCTTAATATGCATTGCATTCAAAAATCCATTAGTGTGTTATGCAAATGAGGCTGCCTGATTTGCATGTTATGGAAATGAAGGCACCCAGATTTGGAGAATATGGTAATTTTAACCTAAACCTTATTATGGGAAAGAAGGACAGCAGCTGTTAAATGCGGCACCCGTGTTGAACATGAACTCAGTTCTTCCTCAGTCAAGCATAGCCTGCAATTTAGCTCACAATGTCCAGCCAGTTCTGAAGGACTTGTTGGCCATATTAATTGTTTTTGGTACATGTATTTTAATGGGAATATTATCAAGGTTACATCATATTATACAGAAGAAGCTTCCTCGAATATTGTAGTATTTTTGAACCACAGTTGGGCGTGCCCTGGTAATGGCAACCTTCTGATGCTGGTGAATCTTTCTCACACTAGGTCAGGCAAAAGGAACTGCAGAATGAACTCACCAAAAGGTGCCTTCAGTTTGGCAATTTCACATCTGGCCTAGACATGGAAGAAGACCATATTATAAAACCAGATATTTCTTTCTTTGTCATTTAAGATAACTTTCAAAGTAACCTGGATGCCTTAATATACTTAAGGAAAATAATTTTGTAACAAATAGTTCCCTATGTGGATCTCTGGGGGGGATAATGAAGAGAGGCTCTACATCAGGAGTTCTCAACCTTTCAAAGTTGGGGGCTGGGTCACGCTCCCTCAGACAGCTTCGGGGGCTGTACGGCCATTTTGCCCTTCCTCAATCACATGGCACTTCCTGGTGTGATGGAGGTGGGGGGGTGCATGGGCCACATCCAGCCCATGGGCGGCAGGTTGAGAATCCCTGTTCTACATAGTGTCAAGAAGCCAGTTCAGAGGAATTATAAACCATTCGGCTAAGTCAACACCTTGAAGCCACCCAATGAAAGTAATTGACAGTAGTTTCAGGACAAATTAAAAGAAGGAATTCAATGTACTTCTCCTACCTGTCCAGTAGAAATGTCTACTGACAAGCTGTGAGTTGCAGTCAAGCTAAATGGCTTGGAAAAAGAGATGGGATCAATGCATGCTTAGTGTGGATATGGCTACCAAAAAGTAGAATATAAAGGTTCAGAATTACACAAAGGGAGGTCATTTATCAACAGTAAGGAAGGACATTATTTTACATATGCTAAAATATGCAAATATAATTATAGTTATAACACAGTATCACTTACCATAACACAAAAATTGTAACCAGGGTAAAAGGTAGGGTACAAATTAACTAAAGATATAATAGGTAAAGGTAAAGGTCTCTCTTGCTCAAAAGCCAGTCATGTCTGCCTCTAGGGCATGGTGCTCATCTCTTTTTACAGCCAAAGAGCTAATGCTGTCCGTGTCTGCTGATGTTTCTGTGGTCATGTAGAAGGCATGACTAGATGGCAGAGTACATGGGATGCTCTTACCTTTCCAGCTGAAGTCAGACCTATTTATCTACTTGTAATTTCTTGCTTTCAAACTGCTAGCTTGGTAGGAGCTGGGACAGGGATAGGAGCTCACTCTGTCATGCAGCACTTGGGTCTTGAACTGCTGATGTGCCAATACATAGTGTTTAATAGCTTCCTGCAATGTTCCAGTGAATTGTGTTTTATGCTGTTCAGGTATGATCAGACTGCACACACCTGGTTACACGGGAAAAGGCCCATTATCAAGAGCCAAATCCCTTAAAGTCACCCTTCCGTTGCTCCAGGCCAGTAACCAAAAGCTGAAGCTTAGACATGTGTTAAGGTTGGCCTAGAGCAAATTTCCTCCCATGTCATGTGATCATCAGGGGAAAAAAGAGAGCAATCAGACCACTCTATAACCAGTCCAAACTGGGATCTATCTCTCCATGTTATCACACCCTGAGTGAATAATATGGATGCGTGGATAGCAATATCCATTACATACTTAATATCTTAGTTTAATTAAAGTCAACTTACTAAGTGTTAAGCAACTTACAGTATTTGTATTATTACCCACACATAATTAGTTATGACTTTAAAAGGGTAATACCTATATATATTTTAATTCATTAAATAATATTTCTTTATATTTAATTCACTGCTATCTATCTATCATTGTTACTTGCTGGAGTACACAGAAAGAGCCTCCTCAAAGATTGTGGTATTTTTGAACCATAATCAGGTGTACCCTGGTAATGGCAACCTTGTGTTGCTGGCTAATCTTTCCCACACTAGGTCAGGCAAAAGGAACTGCAGAATGAACTCACCAAAAGGTGCCTTCATTTTGACAGTTTCATTTCTGGCCTAGACATGGAAGAAGATGAAGATTATTACTTGCTATGACATCTCCTTCTACTTAAAATGGCAGATTTCCCACAATAAATAAATTAGAAATTTTAGAAACTAGAATAAATCACTGTGGTGGTTTAGTGGTTAAGATGCTGAGCTTGGAGACTGGAAGGTTGGATTTCAATACCCGAGTGCTGCATGATGGATCTTGAGGACATTAAAGGAGCCTCATTTGGGTGTCCCCTGAGCGGAGTTTCTCCAGCAAAAATCCTTTCATCTCAGAATACCGTATATACTTGAATATGATTTTTTTAGCCCCTAAAATGAACCCCCAAAAGGGGACTTGGCTTATACTCAGGTCAATGACCACAAGGGTCCCAAGACCATTTCGGATTGAGATGTGCTAACAATTTAATTAATTTTACCATATTTTCATGTATTTTGATTATTGACACTCACTAGAAGCTGCTGCATTTCCCACCCTTGGCTTATACTTGGGTCAATCTATTTTCCTGGGTTTTCAGGTCAAAATTAGGTACCTCGGCTTATATTCGGGTCGGCTTATATTTGAGTATATATGGGAAATTTCTGACATGATATTTATTTATTTGTCAGTCTGACCATTATCCTAAAATTGATTTTTCCTTACTCAAATGAATTATGACTATTAAATAAATAAATGCACTGCAAAGTTTCTGCAGTTTGCCATAATTTGAATGCAGAGCATAATTACTTCTTATTGTGTCCGATGTAGTTCGTAAAAGTGAAAAAATAGAGCCTACAGAAAAGGGGAAAAATAGAGCCTATCGCTGTTATATTTTTAAAATTCTAAGTATTGGAGTTCCATGTTGTGCTGTTCCATTGTCTTGGCCTTATAAACATACAATGAATCCTTCTTCTTGCATAAACAAACAAAGAAATAAGCAAACAAATTGTCATCAGTCTTGCAGTGATGTTAAGAATGATGCCTCTTACAATTAAAATGCAACAAGTGTCTCTTTAGCCAGGCTGCTTCTGGTAACAGCTCTGTTTTGTCCATATTTTCTTTTGAGGGTAAAGCGGAAGCTGTGAAGCAGATCCCTGCTGCTGTTGCTACTCGTGCATGAGATTCTCGTGCTTCCCAAAAACCATTATGGACTGGAAGGGTCCATGTGGCTTTTTTGAAAGGAGAGAATTTCCCCCTCCATCCTGACTCCTCTGCAGCCTTGGCCACACAAGTAGATTGCCTGAATCGCACACGTGGGAACTGGTGAGAGATCTATTGTTATCAAAATGAGTAAGAATTTTGTTTCAGTTCAGTTTAGATAAGAACTTAACCATGCTTCTCAAATTTCTTCATATTTGGCACAGAAAGCACTCGAGATTAAAAACATTCAAATATGGGAGAAGCCACAACTCATAATTCATTTGTCCTTCCACCGCTTGTAGCACTTAACTCTTCAAAGCCTTAGGTTCGAATTCCTGTGTATTTTACCATGTTCGTGCAGAATGAGGGCTGCCTATTATGATTATTGCAGTTGTTATGACTTTCTGACAATATCTTCAGCATGAAAATGTGACATGAAAAAGAACTTGAAACTTAATAACTGAGATTTGGGAGAAAACTGAACTGCTAGATGTTCTCATCTTTGTCACAGGCAATGGGAAATGCATCTCTACAGTGGTGAGAAAGGAAAGGGTTAGTGGTAGCCATGCTTCCTGGCACATAATGCCATGTACCTCTGGAAGTGAGTTCTTGGCATGAGGTCCACAATCATTATTGTGGAAGTACATGAATGTGTACTCCTGTCTCATAAACCAGATGGAAACTTCCTGTGTGCATTGGATGTCTGTTTGGAGAAAGGGGACCCTTAGGGTTAGAATAAGAATGTGGGAAAAATTAAGTGGGAAAACACACCATGTCTTTTGCCTTTGCCCTGCTCTTTCAAAGAGTTGAGCTGGATTATCCTTGAGATTTCCCCTGTACTTTCCCCGCAAATCCGGTGGATGTGTCATGGGTAGCCACCTTCATCCAGCAGATCAGAAAAACACATTGCTGTTGAAATAGTAACGTTGAGCCTTATCAGCTCAACAGCAGCAGAAGGATTTATGGGTTCTCTTCCACGAGATTTTTCAATATCTTAACAAGTTAAATGAATGGGATTCGTATTAGTGAAAAATGACATGTGTGACACTTTCCCCCAAAGTGGGGAAGAAGGACCTGGCCAAGCCTCCACAGGTGTTTGGCTAGCATTTGGTGGAATGGTTGCAGTAGCATCTTCCAAACCAATGAGTTGGAAGTCCTTGGCAAGCTGGATGTCACAAAACCAGATTCTGTCCTTGAGCAATGATATCTATGTACTTGCCAAATATAGTGAGACGTCTGCACTGTGTTGGCAGGTACCACCTCCCAGATGGTCTTAAATCACATTGGAGCAGGCATGGAGTGAAGAGGAAGGAGATAGATGCAAAGTTACCCTATGTTCACACAGGGTCAAAGGAGAGCTTCCCTGTTCATTTGCAAGGTAATGGTAAATTCTCTGTTCTAGCATCATGGAAATTGGCACAGTCTGTTGTCTGAAAGTGTGTTTGTAAATCTGTCTTAAAGCCATTTTGGCTCTTCTTTGAGATAGTATCATGTTACAGATGTAGAGTGTCATGCTAAGAGTTCAGAGATCTGGGTTCAAATTCTTTATGAGGCTAAAATTATGAGCCACTCATCTGATGCTTCTGTTTCTTGCCACAAACCTTCAGAGGTGAGTTGGGCATCATCATCTTCTACTTCTTCTGTTTCACGTGCTGTGAATGTAGAAGTAACTACTTCTTTAAATTTAGCACAATTGTGCAAAAATCTTTCAAATGCACACATTTTTGCCAGGACAAAGTAAACAAAGAAAGAAAATTGTGCCCTCTTGTTGCTAGGGGGGAAATTTTGCATTTTAAAAATTTAGCTACTCCATCCTTCTGACACTCTGAGGCAGCACACCTTGCTCAAAGCCCCACTGGCTGGGTCTTATTGGAGGAGACAGAATGGGGAATCAAACTCCCAAACCTGCTGCTCTGACCTGATCAGCTACCCAGTCAGCAGCAACAGGCAACACCTAGACTAAGCTCATTAAAATGAACAGGACTTAAATGAGCGATCCATCACTTCAGTCTCGTTGGTTTCAATTGTTCTCTTAGCTTTTTCAGTCCCATGTTTGTCTCTCCATGATGGATATTCTGATGACTATTTCTTCTTGCAACCCCCAGAAGGTCAGTACATAGCACTGACCCCATGTTGGAAACTTCACCTCACAAAATCTGTATGCCCTCAATCTCTCGAAGCAATTTAGCACAGGGAAGGTGGCTATTAATTTAAATCCATTACAGAACTCTCGACTGAGCCATGTATAAATCTTCTGGCCATCTCTGTAAATTTCGCTTTCTGTTGTTTACAAATTCCCCTCCTCCTTCAGTTTTTTTAAAGTCACATTTTATTGATTCCTGAAGTCAGGGCTATAATAGGCCACCACTGTTCTTTCTTGTGGACCATGAATGGCTGATGCTTCTCCTGTTCCACAAGTATCATCTTTCAGTGCTACTGAGAGTTGGAGATGGATCATGTTAGGTTTTAGGTACAGCCATCAAAGGTTGGTGAGTCAATCAAATTTGACATCATCTTCCACTGAAATCAACCTGAAAGTGAACAGTTTGGTTTTGATCAGCCCGCAGGGTTGTACCTAACCTATATCTGAGCTGCTGCTACTACTTCACCTGAATTGCAGAAACCACAGATGGTAATTATAATGCTAAGTGCTTACAGATTTCCTAACAACAAAGATAATTTGTTTTCTCCATGCCTTGTTAGAAAGAGAATTTTGTTCTGGTAACTGGGTGGCTTATGAATCCGGTGGTGCCCTTTCACCTCTTGTGTCCCCAGCTTGACTGCAGCCCCCACAAACACAGTGATTAGACACTGATCTGACAAGAAAGGGTCTTGTGAAGGCTTTGAGGTAGGGGGCTGTTGGATTCTCAGTTCCCATTTCAGCAGGCAAACACACATGTAACCAAAGACTTATGTTGAAAAATAACTCAGACTTCTGGGGAAGAGTGGTTTTCACTTGGAAGAGTCTCTCTCTCTCTCTCCCTCTCATTTGGCTGGGGAGGGTAACAGTAAAGACAATGAAAGAGCTAGCCTAAAGTTTTCTTGCCTTTGTTATTGAATGAGTTACTGACCATCCAGAACTTCAGAGCACTGAGGGCAGTTCCATCATTAGGCAAAATGGACCAGTTGCCACCAGGAGCAGGGAAGATGCTTGTGGGCACAGGGCAGCTGCTAAGTTCTGAAGGACAGGTGTGTGTCATGCAGCCATACTGTGTAGGAACTTGTATGATATCTTGCAACCAGAGCTGAAATGATATCCTACATTGGCTAACACATGAAGAAAAGGGGAGGGGATCATCTTATTCTTGGCCTGAGGCAGCAAATTGTTTGGGGCATAGGGTAGTCAGATTAGTAGCATCCCAACTCCTGTGATTTCAGGATGACCGCTGAGCAAGGACAGGCCTTGTAATGGAAGAGATGAGTAGAAAAGGTTTCTTGGGGTGGTTGATTTTGGGAAGAGACATAAAGGAAATCTAGGTAAATGGATCCAAAATCTGAGTGAAAGCCATACCACGGCAGCCTAGAATCAGGGAAAGGGAAAGGTTTTTTTTTTTTTTTTTGGGGGGGGGGGAAATGTATGTGCTAAAACTCCCAGAACCCACAGCCAGCATGGTAACATAATAACCTTTTCAACCTTTGCCTAGAGAGTGTCTGATTGTCTAAAGCAGTGGTGTTCAAGATGTTTTGGATCTGTACTTCCATGGTGGCTGCAGCTGCTGTAGGTTGAAGAACCACACAGGACTGTGCAATGCAGAGTGAGCTTGGGAAGGGTGTGCATCAAGAGGACATAGGTGGGAGCACATTTATGATGAGAATGTTGGGAGAGAGGAAAGGAAAAGAGAGAAAAGAAAACCTACGACATCGGGTGACGAGGAAGGGAAGAAAAAAGGAGCAATATTTAATGAAGGAAAAATTACTTCTCTTTATAGACATGGAAACAAATAGAAGCTGAGTGAGGACCTTACACAGCAGAAGCTAAAACTTACTCATTATATATACACAGGATGCCTCAAACCTACACCAGTTGAGAAAATATATTCTCTTGTTGGTACCACTCCATCTAAGTTAAGGAGAGAAGTAGCAGCGGACACCAAGAGATCTAAACAAAAGAATGAACCTCAACATCCTCTTTCTTTATTCGTATCAGATGCACCACTAGCATATAATAACATACAAAGCTAAAATTACCACATCTAAAAACAAAATAGAATTAAAAAGGGTAAATGACATCTGCCCAGTATTGGGCCACTTTAACAGCATTTCCTCTTGCCAACCTAAGGTCCTCCTTGGTGCATGTTGGGGGGCATTGTGTGCATTGAATCATGTGGGAGATAGTTTGTACTTCTCCGCATTCACACAGGCTGTCATCTTCAGGGAAACCCTATTTTCTCAGATTAGCCCTTGATCTTCCTACCCCTGCATGCAGTCTATTTAAAGCTTTCCACACAGGCCATGGTTGTTCTTGGCCAGGCGGTAGAGAGTCATATGGTCCTGCCCAGTTATCTGGTAGCTCCTTGCTTGCCTTCCATAGTTCTAAGGCTGTCTGCGGGGGCTTGTTGTTCGGAGAGGCAGAAGTTGTGAATGGATATGAGCTTCATGTCTGCTGACTTGGATCCAGAAAGAGCTTTTTGGCAAGAACAAGCATTCCTTAAGGTATGCAAGAACAAAACCAAATTAGAAGATGGAGGAAGGAGCTCACTGAACAAAGAATAACATTAAAGGAGGAAACCAATCTCCCCTATGTCACTCGGAAGACCCTGAATAGGTTGAGGGTTGGAGTCCCTAAATGTAACGCCAACATGCTCAAGTGGGGGCTGTTGGTGGACAACAACACACTGTGTGAATGTGGAGAGATACAGAATCCAGCTCATTTACTGGTCTGTCAGTTACTACCAGAATCATTTACCAATGAAGATTTAATTTTGGCCAATGTCAAAGCCAAGAAGATGGCTTCATTTTGACAGTTTAAAGTCCGATTTGGAAAGAAAATTACTCATTATATCAATATCACATTTGAGTTTGCAGATATAACAGCTACTTTAAAAAATTTAAATATCAAGTGTGGGTTGTATATTTGGGAATAAGGAAGAGTGTCTGTGATGAACAGCTCATGTCATTTGAGCCAAACACTCATCCAGTTGGTAAGGGATGTCTAATCTCAGTGTTAGGTATTCAGCAGTTGCTTGGTGCTCACTTGTTTGTTCACTGTCTGCATTGTTTGCAGTTCTGATTTAGAATAACAGTGCTATGTTTGCTTCATTAATTTATGAAATAAAAAACATGAATTACTTGTCAGGTATCCTGTTTACAGGAGACTGAATACCAGCCTGTCTTTTCTTCTGTCTTTAACCAAAGGACTGTTTTCAAAGAAGGCTCTAAAACAAGATGGCATCCTGGAAACTGAAAAGGTTTGAATCATTGTTTAACACTGGAAAACAAGCACTGTCATCAACCACACCTCAAGCCTTGATGGTGAGCCTCTGTATCTGCTGGAAATGATGGTGGGTGCCCACCTCTCTGACTCTCCATGGAAGGTGGTGAATCCAATGTCAGTTCAGAAATGAAGATTACATGTGCTGTCCAAAGTGCTGAATCTTCCTCCATTTAAAAATGAGTTTGGCACATTTAAACCCTGGACTAAAACCCAGAGCAGATTTCTGGCTCACTGATATCAGAGCTTCCAACCTCCTCTGTCACTCCTATAAACTAAAACCTTTACAACAGTGTTTCCCAAATGCTGGTGTTTGGACTTCAATTCCCAGAAGCTTAAGTCAATTCCCCAAAGCACTGATCAGTCAATATACTGGCTTAGGCTTCTGGGAACTGAAGTCCAAACACCAGCATTTGGGAAACACTGCTTTACAAGAACAGCTACTTCTGCGGGATTTTCCGACACATTGGGCTAAAACAAATAGTAGATTGGGACTAGGGGACAACGGTGGCTCAAGTGGTTATGATGCTGAACTTGACAACTGGAAGGTCAGAGTTAGGTTTTCAAGTGCTGCACAACAGAGTGAGCTCCCATCTCTGTCCCAGTTCCCGCCAGCCTAGCAGTTTGAAAGTAAGAAATTGCAAGTGGATAAATAGGGACCACTTTAGTGGGAAGGTAAATGGCATTCCATGCGCTCCTGTGTCATCATGCCTGCCACGTGCCCATGGAAACATCTGCAGATGCAGACAGCGCTGGTTCTTTGGCTATAAACAAAGATGAGCAAGAGTTGGATATGACTGGCTTTCGAGCAAGGGTGTCCTTGGTTTCAAATATATTTATAGCAAAGGCAGAAAGTAAATTGGATGATGTCTCCATTTCCTCTGGTCAGTTTTGTATCAGCTATTTACAGTTCAAGTATGCACCATAGTCCATTGTGCAAGTAATCAAAGATAACAGTTTGTAAGCTTACAAAGCAATTGATTTTGAACCTTAAAGTTTTAATTTCTGAATTTGTAGGGGGATTGTTTAATTGTTTTGCATTTATTGTGTATAATCTTTCCCTTTTCTGTAAGCTGCCTAGAGTCAGGTTCGCCTGATTGGGGCGGGATAATAAATCTAAATAAATAAATAAATAAATAAATAAATAAATAAACTTGCAAAGCAACAGTTATTCACAGTCTAGCTCAGTGGGGCCCAAACTTTTTTCTTGTGGGCCAGTCCTGGCCCCAACACACAGCTGCTGGGGCCGGAGGCAGGCTGCTTCCATTGCTGACAGTTTTGATGTCTTCCCGAGCGTGCCAGGGGCCTCTCTTAGTGCAGCAAATTTTGACTCGCAGAAGGCTCAGAAAATTTCCCCTAAGCAGAAGTCGGCTTCAGCAAAGGCAGCTGAGGGGAAAAGATCAAGCAAGAGGCTGCTTGGAGCAGCCTGGAAAAAGCGCGGTCGCTGCCTCTGTCGCCACCACTGCTGACGTCAGGTGGTTGGAGCAGGTGGGGGTCCCATCCGTGTTGAAGCCCAGGTGCTCACCGCTGGCCACATTAATTATATGCAGGGAGCTAATTAGGCTCGCGGGCCAGAGTTTGGGCACCCCGGCTCTAGCTTATGGATTCCAGTTTGCAGTCTGTGGCAGTCCTTAGTGTATTGGCTGACAGTGTTCCAGTGCAAAAGCCAGTAAGCAAAACTGCAGTTCAATATGCAGAAATCCAACGATGGATTGCTCTCCTCTATGCAGATGTCAAGAGCAAAAGTCTCAGCTAGCCTTGGTTTTAAACACATTGAGCAAGGCTAATGAGCTGATACAGTAAACCTGCTATAACATACATACAGAGTCCTTAACAGGAAAGTGAGCAAGGTATATTATGCTACCCAACAGACAAGGCAGATACTTAAGATCTAACATTAATAAACATGAATTACTATTAATAGTCAACCACATTGTATTTATGTGCAAATAGGAAGTGTCAATGCTGTGTATGTTTTGTTGTTACTGTTGATATGCTGTGCTGACCTATGGTTTTAAGCAATAAAGCTTTGCTTACTTGTTTATTGGTTTGTTGTATGGATAGCAAAGAAAACATATTACTGGAGAGGTGGAAATCAACAGGACCAAACCTCACCCAAAATTTCAGATTCAACATTAACTTTTTTAAATTTAGAAGCCATGCTAAAGCAAATGGGACTTTCATTAAGTCTATTATCTTGTTTTTGAAAGGGGACAATCTGTAGTCTTGGATAAGCATGTAAAGAATGACCTGAAGACAACAGCCCTTTTCTACTTTGCAGTGCAACTATCTTGTATTAAGGATAAAGTGTTCCTGAATAAAAACATTATATTTAGCTATTGTACCTAACAATTGTATTTGTATTTAAAACTTCTTTCAGGTTTAAGTTCATTTTTCAATAAATAGGAAAGCAGCATGAGGCACAGTATATTAATGGTTAAGTCCTGAGAAACTCAACTTTTGAAAAAAGGGATTTGTTGGAACAATGTGGAAAATTTATTCAATACCAGAGTTAGAAAAATCAATTTCAGTACGTGGAACTAGCAGTATTAGGAGTTATACATACAATGGACTATGGAAGAGATTATATTAACCGTCATATTAATTAATGTTATGTTCTTAGTTGGTTCAGTTTTTGAATAGTGAAAGATTTCTGTGGAAGATTAATCTCTGTTTGTTTTGTATACATACACTATAACAACATTATTTGTAAACCCACTGACAAATAGCTAATGACAGTTGACAGATTCATCCTCCAAGAATTTATCCAATTCTTTTTCAAAGCCATCCAATATATTGGTCATCATCATGTCACAATAATTAGGTTTTTTATATTTAGTTTATTTGTAAATGAGAATTTAATCATACAGATAAATCCCTGTCCCCCTAAGGGTTCTTCTTTCTGTGACCTCCAAATTCTTTGAAACAACAGTAAAGCAAAGATTAGAAACTCCATTTTTGCAAGGGCTATGAATCTATTCTGTTTTATACTTCATTCTATAAAAGCCACCCAAGGTGCTGAACCTATTTGGGGGACAGAGTTTAGCACATTAGACAGCCCTTGTAAAGTTCAGAGTAAAGTCTTCTAGAGCATTCTCATTCTTCCTACAAAATTGGTGTCATCAGCTCCTGCTATGGCCCTATGAAATACAGCAGTTTTAGAAGGCAATGGAGCAAACCCCCATTTTCCTTGTGCTTTGAACAATTTTGATTATGGAGGTAGGAATATTTGAAACTGATCACCCTAATAATTCTGTCTTAACTTCACCTGTTCCTCTAAAACCCTCCTGATTCCCTGAGAAGTTTTTAGGTAGTTGTTGCCAAACTCTGTCTGTTTCTTGTCTTCACTAAGGATGGGTGGGAAATTTTCAAAAGCTATGAGTTCTCATCAAATCTCCTTGTTTTGATATCTTGACTTTTGTCTGACTAAAGACTTTCACTTTAAAGTTTGTATATATCAGCAGAGACTACAGGCTTTAGCTGTCATGTACTAAAATTCCGTCATGCTTTATACAACACCATTAGATAGTCCTGTGTTTTTATTACTTACGTGTAAAGATCCCCAAGGCCTTTCACCTGATGGGTTTGAACACTCCACAGATTTTACAGATTTTACAGGTATTGACAATACAAAAAAAAATTGGATATTCAGTTTGTTTTGGTTATCTGACTGCATGGCTCAAATCACAAATGGGTTTTTTCAACCCACTCTCAGATTTTTCTTGCCTCTAATGCAGAACTGGCTAAACTCTAGTAGGGTTTGCTTTTGGTATCTGAGATTAGAAGTACCAGAATTTTCTGCATTGGCTTTATCACTCATATGGTCACATCCTGGAACAGAAGTCTCTTTCTGGGGGAGCTATACAATGGGCTGTGAAAAAGATAGCAGGGAAGTCCTCTACATCAAGGGCCCCCAACCTCTGGGTCATGGACTCATACTGGGCCAGGGGCTGTCGCTAAGCAGGCCACAGGGATGGGTGGCACTGGAAGCCTCAATGGCAGCCTTCTGCTCTCAGAGTGCCCCGCCGGGTCTGACCAGCGAACAAAGCAAGAGCACGGGGTTCAGACACAGCAGATAACCATGGGGATGATGACACTTAGTAAACAACAGTGAGGATGCAATTAGATTGGTTTTATTGCAAGCTTGGTTATTTCAGTAGCCTACATACTCACTCATTCATACTCACCAGCCCCAAATTATAGGTGATCATTCCATAATGGGTGTGTTGGGACAACCTGATGGCCTGCTCACAGTTGAACAGTGGGACTTCTCAATTAGTTTTTCAGTTTTGCTGATACAGCCAAGTAAGTTTCCATTCCTCATCTACTGGTCATTCTGGAAAGCGATATATGAGGTTGCTTGCCATGCTCCTTTATTCTTTACCCACTTGTCCTAGGTGTATCCCTCCAGTCAAGATGTTCCTCTCAAATATGATTTTGCTTCTTTTTGTTATTACCCGGGATGCATCCTCTGAGGACCTTTCCCTCTCTTCTGGGCCCACACCAATGGCATGAGGGAGGAGACACTGTGGCCTTGCAGATGGCTGAGGACCTTTCCCTCTCCTCTGGGCCCACGGCAACAGCCTGAAGGAGAAGACGCCATGGCCTGGCAGGCAGCTGAGGACCTCACCACCACCTGCAGGCCCCCATCAACAGCCTGAGGGGAGTTAGTCTGTGTTGTGCTTTGGTTGTTTTGTGAGGTTGTATTTTATGACTGTTACTGTACTGTTGCTGTTTTGACTGTAAGCCACCCTGAGTCACCTTGGTGAGTGGGCAGCAATATAAATCTGAACAAACAAACAAATAAATAGTCTATTGAGATATTTAATCAGGAAGTTCTCAATAAATCTAGTCACAGGATTTCTGCATATCTGGCAGCACAAAATGCTGAAATCATGGTCTGGAATCATAGTTCATTTCATGTTTTCCTTCACTGTAACTGGGTCTGGGACAATGTTGCATAACCAAGCCAATAAACTGAGGATTTGTTTGGGCTCCAATTTCCAGAATTTGCCCAAGAGAGAGCTTCAGAGCAGTCTATCTTACCTCCATGCATGTGCTCCAATCTTTGAGCTTTGATGCTCATTTGAAAAGCAAAGAAACATCCCTTGAAACATCTGGACTCCTGATGCTCTACAGAGGGTGGCTTCTGCAGAACTCATGAGTCTTTGTAAATCCCTTTGCAAGTTCTGGGGTGCTCTATATCAGTGTTCCTAATTTTTCAATGGAGCACCAAAACATCTGGATGGAAGTGCCATGGCAGTAAGGATAGCAGTTCTGAAACCTGTTGTTTTGGGGCTCTCTCTCCTGTGTAGATGAATTCTTGGAATACAAAAATCTAAGCGTCCCACCCATGTAAGCCATATGACCTTGAAAAATGATGAGACTGAATTGAATAAATTCCTGCTCCATTTAACTTGTTTCCTGGACTGGGGTTGTTCAATTTGTTGGGTGTAAACCCAGATTCCTGTGATACAATCGTAAGCCATTCCCCCATCCTTCCTAAAGCAATTGTTGAAGACAAGAAAATTTGGAGAGTCAGCCATGGCATGGTATGATTCTGAGCATAGAGAAATGCAAGAAATGCATGCTAGAGGCACAGTTGCATTTAGGGCACCTCTGCATTTCTTGTCTCCCACTGTCTTCTCTAGTCAGGTAGGCACTCTGCAGAAGATGAATGCAGAGGTCACTGCAGGAATATAATATGTATTTGTCCCAGGAACATCTTAGACTAGAGCAGTGATGGTGAACCTTGGCAATCAAGCTGTTCTTGAACTTTAATTCCCAGAAGCCATGATCAGCAGGAGTGTTGATTTGTGCTTCTGGTAATTGAAGTCCAACAACACCTGGAATGCCAAGGTTCATCATCACTGGGCAAGAGTATTTCTGGGGGCCCTGTTCCTGCTATGACTTCAGTGGGCTGGCCCCACCATTAGGTAACGTGACCTCTGGCTTTGGATTGGGATAGTGAGGAGGGAGGACAGAAAGTGGAAAGCTCTTGAGAGCACAGCTTAAGATTTTGGGAGCTGTTACAGAACTGCCCTGTATGTTTTATACCAGTCTGCATCTGATGCAACTGTATGGGCATCCAATTACTAGTGGCTAGAAAGACTGAGCAAGCATCAAAGTTTTCTGGTCATGCACATTTCTCCAGGACAGTAACATGGATACATCTAAATCAGTTCTCAGCCTTTTAAAGCCAGGGGGCCAGCTGGCCATTTTGCCCTTCCTCCAACACATGGCACTTCCTGGCATGGTAGAGGTGTGGGGGTCTACATGAAATGATGCTGTGGGCCACATTCATCCCATGGGCCACAGGTTGAGAAACCCTGATCTAAATTATATACAGTATGTGGCACTGATTTAGTTTTTGCTGTCAGCTGTGTGAACACTTGAAGCTATGCTATGAGAGAGGGCCAAAAGATATACAAAGCTAGTGCAGTGATGGCTATTTTACATATAAAAAACAAAACAAAATAAATATCTCTGTTTTTTGCATGTTTGAATATAATTGCATTAAAATATTGAATATAATTCCATAAAAAACTTCGAAGGAGTGGCTTGTGCAATTTATTAACATTGTTGCACAAAGAAGACTTCAAATGGCAGGCCCTGTTTTTCGTATGGAGAAAAACAGGATCCCTAAGGTGGTAATAATGCCAAACGACAACAAGGATTCCCTCAAGACACATGGCGAAGAACTTTCACGGCAGATACAAAGACCCAGAAATTTTTTTTTTACCGTATCAGAAATACAGAGGTGCTTTCTGGGTTGAAAGGATTTTTGCTGGAGGATGCTTGAACGAGGCATGGGGTGATATAAAAGAGAGAGTTGGTCTGTCTGTCTCAACAAGCTGACCTGGTTGTTGGGAAGGGGGTGGTGGAAGCAGATTTCTTTCCAATTGAAGGTTGTGAGTAGAAGGAAGAAAAGGCTTTTTGACATCTATTGATCTCAGACAACTGGAGACATTTCCTCCCAGCTGCAGCACCAGGTGAGCATAAAAGCAAAAGGACTTCAGCTCCAGATTAGAACAGCTGGTGTCATCCAAAGGCTGCTAGTGCCATTTGGAAGGAGGCCGACAGTTCTTCAGAGAGAGCCTGGAGTCAGGTGAGCACCTGCCAACATCTGTTCATCTCCTCCCAAAAAAGACAACACAAGAGATCCTTGAGCTGTCAGAGTGATTTTCCCTGACAGAATCCCATGCTGTTTTGCTTACTAAAAACAAAATTCATGCAAAGGAAGACAACCACTGCCAAACTATCTACAGTGAGAGTCTTGGCTGATGAAATGATCAGTAGAACCAAGTGGAAAAGTTTTCTGTCCCGGGTTAAACTTCTTCCGGGCCTGTGTTTCTCTGCATGGTATTTTTTTCATGTTTGAATATAATTCCATTAAAAATATTCATTCAATCAGCCTGTCATCAGTCTCTCTTATAGGCCACCTTTCTACCAATGAGAATGGCTCAGAAGGTTAAAACAAGGAGAACAAAAAACACAATAAACAACACGTTAAAAAACAAACTTTATAATAATGAAAGTATGATAAAATAATATGACTTACTGAAATAAAGTAATAACCTGCGCAAATAAAACAAGGTTTGGTCTGTATCCACAAATGATATAATTGCTATGTTTTCATCTTCAACAACAAAGTGCCTCTCAAGACACTGAGAGGCCCCGTCTATAACAACAGCAAGCAGTTACTGTGAGATTTATTAATTTATTTGCTTCTGCAGAAGAACAGTAGACCAGGCGAAAGATAACTATGGGATGAATTCACCAAAGGTTGCTTCATTTTGGCAGTTTAACATCTGACCTAAACACAGAACAATCAGAATCAGTAAAATAGACTCCATGGCCTAGCAGTGGCTGAGAACATCGCCCCCTCCTCTGGGACCACAACAACGGTCTGAGGGGAGTTAGTCTGTGTTCTCGTTTGGTTGTATTTTGTATTTTGTATTTTGTGAGGTTATATTTTATAATTTTTATTGTACTGTTGCTGTTTTGAATGTAAGCCGCCCTGAGTCACCTCGGTGAGTGGGCGGCAATATAAATCTGAATGAATGAATGAATAAGGCAGGGGAGGATCAAGCCATTTAGAATTTAAAGGTAAACAACATCTTCTAGTCCTAAAGGTAAAGGTAAAAGATTCCCTTGCTCGAAAGCCAGTTGTATCTGACCCTAGGGTTCAGTGCTCATCTCTGTTTCAAAGCCAAAGAGCCAGCGCTGTCTGCTTCTGTAGATGTTTCCATGGTCATGTGGCAGGCATGACTAGACACCAGAGCACACTTCTGTGTTTTTCATCCTTTCTCTCTTTCCCCTTTCTCTTCCTCCTTTTCTCTAAAATGTAAATTAGTGGTTCTTTAAAACGCTCATGCTGCTGCTGTGCAGGTGGGAAACAGCAGGATGTTGGGTAACTACCGAAACATGACTCTAAATAGTATAGACTTTGATGATTTAATCAATGATTTGCAGAAGGAAAGACAAGGTGTTCTCATTTATTAGGTAAAGACAATATTCTCTTTCTTGACATTATCTCAGCATCTTCCTTAGCTTCTGTTTACCTTTATTCATTTGTGAATTATGCAGCATATTTTAAAATTTAAAATACCAAGCTAAACATGAAAATGTTGTGGGGCTGAATGAGTGCCCCTGGGCAATCTATCTTGTGAGGGAACATGGGTTCTTTGCTGTGCCCTGTGATCATTATACAAACACCACAGATTTAGTGGTTGTTTCCAAATATGGTGTGTATCTCTAGTAGTTGTCACTACTTTTCTGCCATGCCAGAAGCCGCTGTTGCAGCACTGGCCATATGATAATTCTCCCAAACCAAAGCAGGATATAATGGGTGGGTGGCGGCGGCAAAGTGCCACTTTATTAGCCATGTTCACCCCTCCATCTCCTCTCAAGAGCCACCCTTAATAATTGGCCTCAAGTGTAGCATCATAAGCTAGAAATCTATGTGTAGCAATGCTCCAGTTTGCAATTAGTTCAGCCCCCTTGTACCTTTGCTGCTCCCAAAATAGCATGATGTTGAAAAAAAACAAACAACAACTAGGAACGGAGGGAAGGAGTAATAACAAAAAATGACTTAATGTTAACTATATGTACATGATTTTCTGAGATGGAGTAGGAGTTGCAGACTTTCTAATGAGGCTCTAGGCAAGCCATAGTTTCAACTTTCCATGGTTGTTAGGTTTCACCTGCAGTTACCATCTCCTCGGAGGGTTCTAAGGAAGATGGAGAAGTTTGAAAATAGAAAATCCAGCTGTAAATGCAGAACCATCTCAACAATATTTTTGTTCCCAGTGATGTGGAAAGTTGATTTTTTTAAAAAAGGAAACAAACTATAACTCTTAGCATATTCCAGCCAGCACAGTCATACCTTTCCCCCTTCAAGGAAGATATATAGTACTGTACTTATGTGTAAAATCCCATTTCCCTCAAATCTAGACGTGGTTTAACACTCCCTTCTTTTTCCTGAGTGACAAAGGTATGACAGGGACACTACCCTGAAGTCTTGGGTTCTTCTTTCAACCCCTCGAGCCTCCCTTGGGGTGGGGACCCAGAGTCCATATACCTGAGGGAACTGGGTGACCTGAGCCTATTTAGTTCCTCCTTAACATGTTGAATAACCACATTGGCCAAAGGACTGAAAGGGCTTTAATGGATTATTAGTCTGATTCAATATCAAGTGGCTCTGTAGACTCTCCCTTGGATATTTAATATTTAAAGACTGGCAAATGAAAAACAGCCTGTCTGGCCAGGTAATCCTTCAATAGTAATAACATAGACTCAACACTGAGCATCAGGTGGTGGTTAACTAGCCTGACAATCTTGAGGACTAACAGCCATGGGTGTCAAAGTCCATAGGAAAGGTTGATGATCCCCAAATGGATTAAAGCCCACGTGGCTCCATCATGATGGAGGGCAGCAGCTTCATCAGTCTTTGCCTGGGGCTGATGAGGACTTTGTGTGCCAAAAGAGTGCAGAAACAGAAAGTGACTCATGGAACCTGATAAGTGGTACAGGTGTCACACTGTGATGCAGAAGGCAAATGGAAGGCCACAGCACTGTATGGTTCCAGTGCAAACTCAGTCAGCGGCATGCTGGGATACTGGGAAATCGGGCAACGTCCCCCCACCAGCAATCTCCACCCCTGTGAGCAGAATTTTTTATTCCCCCTCAACCAAAGGGAGGGAAGGAAGAAGCCAAGCCAGCACTACACATGGCTTAACTCAAGGGGAAGCAGGGGCAGGGGGTGAAACCGGTAGTTGGGTGCCTTCCTCCCACCTTGTCTCTGGCTATTATACATGGGGAATCAATTCTTCCTGGGGAATCAAACCCCGACCTCTATGTTAACCATAGAGGATATCATTGCTTTTAAAATCCAGGCTGTAGAAGCCCTAAATGGGAATCAAACTGCCACAGGAAAGACCCTTTATTTGTAGAAAGGATGCAACATGGAACAGTTATTATTATTATTATTATTATTATTATTATTATTATTATTATTATTATTATTATTATTATTATTATTATTATTATTATTATTATTATTATTATTATTATTATTATTAAAGTCCTAAGCAGAAATAAAAATTGGTACCATTTGGGTAGAGTCACTATTTGGGTAGAACACTAACTACTTATCCACTAAGATTTCTCTTTAAACCTGATTTTTAAAGCAATGATATCCTCTATGGTTAACACAGAATCCTCTGTTATAAGATTCCCAAAAGCAGTTCTGTTAGTTGCAATGCTGCTGTGGCTTAGAGGGTGAAAATTTACCTTGTAAGCAGAAGGTCGCGGTTTGATGCCCCAGAGGAGAGTTGAAATTAGAAGGCGAGTGGGAACATATATAATTTTTTAGTGTTAGGCACCCCTAATCACTCCCTGTCCAGTGCCCTTTTAGAGAAGCCAACATGCCCCTGCAGACAGTGCTGGCTCTTCGACTCTAAACAGAGATGAGCACCGAGCCCTAGAGAGATACAACTGGCTTTCAAGCAAGGGTGACCTTTACCTTTAGGACAATCTTCATGACTGTTGGCCATGATAATAACCAATATTTGGAAATGGATATGGCACTTGAAGAAGAAAAAGAAATAAAAAACAAGTACTGGACCCTGATTCAATCTTGTCCATGATGATACCATTAATGCTGCCAGGCTGCCTACTATTCAGCCTGTCCTTTTTGGAGCCAAGTTCTGTACAAAGAGGGCAGTTTCATGTGGCATCTTTACCTTAGTTTATTTTCCTTCCATCTCCCTTAAAAATAATCACACTATGGGCAAAAACAAATTGCATTTGTCTGTATTTGTTTCAGATCTCGAAGAGTGACACTTTCAGATTATTCCATGCTAGCATTTGGGGACAGATAATACAAGAGAAACAGCATGTTTTGCAAAATTCAAATTCCATGGAATTAGCTAAATGTTCCCCTCATTCACATTTAAGCCTCAATGCAGCAAAGAAATTGTCAGCACAAACTGAAAACATTTTGAAATGTTGTGATCAGGCAAAGAACAGCCCTTACTGCCTTAATTATAGCTTTTATTATTTACAAACAGAATTGAGCCCTGGGCATTAGGAAAGAGTTGAGGGCGGGAGGGAAGGAAACGTAGCTGACAGGCATTTGCTAAGAGGTGAGGAGAGCCAGTTAGGGAGTTCATTTAAAGAAATGCTGGCTGCTTTGTTCACTGGCATAACATAAGCTCCATGCCAATGTTGATGTTGCCCCCCCCCCCATCTCTCCCTCCCGTTATTGGCATGGAGAAAGAACACATTTGGGCTGCAAGCAACAAGATTAAATTCATGGGAAGGAGACTTGCAAATTGCTATGATACAGATAGAAACAAGTGAAAATGTAAAACTTCAAATGCTAATTTTCTTCATTTCATTGTACAACTTTTTATTTCTTTTCCTCCTCCTCCTCTTTTTCTTTTTTGGTTGCTGCTCTTCTGTCTGGTCACTGAATGGTATTTGTGAGCATGATGCCTTCCTCCTCCTCCATTGGATTCAAACTCTCTGTGTTTTTTATCATCTACTTCTGCAGTGGTGAACCTTGGCTCTCCAGGTGTTCTTGGACTCCGAGAAACCCTGATCAGCAGGTGTACTGACTGCCAAGGTTCGCCACCACTGATTTACTTTAATTGACAACTGTATCAACCATCAAAGAAAGTGTTTGCAGAAGCTCAATTTCAATGTACCTGTAGTTACTGGACCAACCACCCTACCAATCTTCATCTAAGTTTAAGCATATGATTTAGGATGCAATCCTATATTCATTTTTAAAAAATTATTACTTGTAAACCGCCCTGAGTCACTTCGGTGAGAAGGGCAGTGGAGAAATATGAATAAATAAATAAATAAATCTAGTGAGAAGTGGGTACATGGAAAACTGCTTATACAGAGTCAGAATGTGGATTTACATGATCTGCACCGATAGCTAATTGGCCACATTCTGACACCTGGACATTCCAATATCTACAGCACTTACATAAGGATTGTTTTACTGATTTCTCGTTAATCAACCTATTTAACAACCACTGATAAAACTAATTTTTTAAATCTCAAATAGAGCAGTCTTCTTAATTATAATACAGTAATTGCATGTCATAGCAGCTTCCCAGGTGGCTTAGTGGTTAAGACACTGAGCTTGCAGACTGGAAGGTTTTTATACCCAAGGACTGAACTTGGGGATATGAAAGGAGCTTCATTCGGGTGTCCCCTGAGCAGAGTTTCTCCAGGAAAAAATCCTTTCAACTCAGAGTAATCTCTGATGTATAGCATCATCATCATCATCATTATACAAATCAACCATTTGGTTCACAGTCAAGGACTGGAATAAAATTAACAGTTCAAGCCCTAACCAATGACGTAAGAGCTGTTAAGGTAGCATCTGAGTATATATGCAGTCCCCAGTAGAGTTGTTTTTTGGAGAGTTAGGATGTTCTAATCAGATAAGTCCAAAATTTCCAAATATCTAGGGAGTCCTTTAGGTGTTATTCCAAGGGATCCGATCACTATGGGAACAACAATAGATTTCTTCTGCCATAGATGCTTGACTTCAATTTGCAAATCATAATATTTTGTGATTTTCTCCAGTTGTTTGTCTTCAATTCGTGCATATCCTGGTATAGCAATGTCTATAAACCAGACCTTCTTCTTTTCCACAACAGTTATGTCAGGTGTGTTGTGAGGCAGATGTCTATCTGTTTGAATTTTAAAGTCTCACAGGATCTTGACTCTCTCATTCTCTAAAACTTTCTCTACTTGATGTTCCCAATGATTTTTACTGCATTCAGTTCGCCAGAACTGGTAGTCCAGCCCTGACAATTGCCAAGAATCAGTAATCAGTCTGATGTCTCAGCCTGATCTGCATGCGGCACCCAGCATGGCATATTTATTGAGTCACACAAAGGGGAGGTTACATGTCATGAAAATGGGAGGTTACATCAGAGGGTGGTTACATTATAAGGGTGGAGTTATTCAAAAGGGTGGTTGCCCAAAAGAGGGTGGAAGAGGGTGGTTACATGATAAAGGGTGGAAAACACCTCTCTATATCTAATCATAAGAAAACACACTTATAATAGCCTCACTGCCTTGTAGGAATATATATTGCAAGCTATAATATACTATGGTTTCAACTTCTTCTTCATGGTTGGATAGTATCACTTCTTAAACATCTGTTTGCCTCTGAAGAGGCCTCCTGTGGTTAAGCGCATCCTGACTAACTATTTATGTCGCACAGCATCTACAGCAATAACAGGGCCCCAATTGTATTTCTAAATCTATCACACAGTACAAATAACACAGAGATACAATTTAAGGCCCAAATGAATTCCTACAACTTTTCCTAGTGTCCTGGAGAACTGGTAGCAGCTTTTTTGGGGAACCACCTTCTGGACTTACCTTTTCACTGGCTCCCCCACTGCGCATGTGTGCATGCATGTCTACAGTGCTTGGCACGTATGCACGGTCTCCTTGCTGTCCTCCCAAGCAAGGAGGAAGAGAAGCTGCTAGCCTGAAACTCCCTATAGCCTACTCCCCAGGGTAAGTGACTCACCTTTGGATGTGGTGTGTCTGTGTGTAGTTTAATGTGTATTTAATACCTTTACCTATATTGACGTATTACCACAGTTCCTAAAAAGGCCTGGCGGCCTGGCTTAGTGTTTTTAAGTAAAGTCTTGGAGTTACCTCATCAATAAGCTACACCTGTGCTGTTCCAATTGCTGTTTCAATTGGAGAACCCTTAAGGAGGTACAGCTGTTTTACATTTACATTAAGGCATATTATCCTAGATAAGTGGTTAGGCAAAGAGTTAGTACCTAACTTCTTTAACTGTTGAAAAGTGCCAAAATGAAGCCATCTTGTGGTGAGTTCATTCTATAGTTCTTTCTATCTGACCTAGTGTGAGAAAGATTAGCCAGAATAAGCTTTAAGATCTGGTTTAAAAGCTGTGGTTGATTTGTGTTTGGGGTGGGTGTTTGGGTGTTTGGGTGGGTGGGTGTATTTTAATGTATTATTTATTTATTTATTTATTTACGGGTTTGTGTTGTGGGTGGGTGGGTTGAGGGATGTGTGTGTGTGTGCATGCTTATATCTATTTTATTATTATTTATTATTATTATTATTTATTAGGCCCCGCCCACAACATCATGATGTCGGCTCCGCCCACAATGTCATGACATCATGACATTAGCTCCGCCCACACTGTGATGACATCACAGTCAGGTAGTAAAATTTTTGATATCCCACCACTGCTGAAGGCTCTTCACTTTTCTTAATGTAGTCATTCAAGCTATGCTTTTCTTCCTCTACTGCCTGCTTCACCTGTAGGAGTCCTCTGTCACCCTCAGCTCTTGGTAAGAACAAACGATCAACATCACTTTTTGGGTGCAGGGCATGATGCATGGTCATTAGTTTCCTTGTTTTTCAGTCTAGGCTGTCTAATTCCATTTGGTTCTAATCAATTATCCCAGCTGAATAACATATAACAGGTACTGCCCAGGAATTAATTGCCTTGCTAATATTGCCTCCACTCAGTTTTGACCTCAGGATTTTCCAGAACCTCTTTATGTATTTTGAGGAAGTAGTTCTTTTGACTTGGTTGTATAGTAGGTCAAAGGCTTCTAGAACTCCCAAGTACAGTAATACCCCGGATAACGATTGCATCGGATAACACTAAAATCGGATAACGATGCCAGTTTTTTGGAAAAAACTTGCATCGGATAACGATTCTGGATAATGATTCTTAGTGTTATCCGAGGCAATGGTCTGCGGGTGTGGGGTGGTTTGGGTAGATCCCCACCCGCAGCGGTCTTTGCGACTGGAGTAGGGTTGGGGAAAAGCACACGCCTTTCCCCCGACCCTACTGCAGTCGCAGAGACTGCTTGTGTCTCTTTCCCTCCCTGTATTTAAACTACAGGGAGGGGGAAAGAGAGAGACGTGATTGGGTCTCTAGAGACCCAATCATGTCTCTCTCTTCTCCCTCCCTGTAGTTTAAATACAGGGAGGAAAAGAGTAAGACACGATCGCGATCACATCTTACTCTTTTCCTCCCTGTATTTAAACAACAGGGAGAGAGAGACTGCTTGTGTCTCTTTCCCCCTCCCTGTAGTTTAAATACAGGGAGGAAAAGAGTAAGACACGATCGTAATCGCGTCTTACTCTTTTCCTCCCTGTATTTAATCTACAGGGAGAGAGAGACTGCTTGTGTCTCTTTCCCTCCCTGTGTTTAAACTACAGGGAGGGGGAAAGAGAGAGACGTGATTGGGTCTCTAGAGAACCAATCACGTCTCTCTCTTTCTCCCTCCCTGTAGTTTAAATACAGGGAGGAAAAGACTAAGACGCAATTGCAATCGTGATCGCGTCTTACTCTTTTCCTCCCTGTATTTAAACTACAGGGAGAGAGACTGCTTGTGTCTCTTTCCCTCCCTGTATTTAAACTACAGGGAGGGGGAAAGAGAGAGATGTGATTGGATTACAGTTAGACCTGACTGGCTATCAAGCAAGGGAGACCTTTATCTTTACTATTCTGCCTAATTAGAGGACTGAATTAGGGTTGCCACCAAGGATGGTACTTTTGGATTACATACACCATAATTCTTCATTATGGGAGTTCTATCTATCTTACAGACACCTTATAAATAGCTGAATGTGATGTTCCTAGGAGAAACACCTATACTGGAAGGCTCTGAGCCTTGCTAGGCCAAGCTCTGCCCAAGGTTCCTACTCATAAAGAAAGTTCCCAGCTAGCAGGAACAGGAAGCTTGGACAGAACTAGGCCTAGCTAACCCGCAAAGCTTTCCAAAGTAGGCTTTTCTCCCAAGGATTTGTAAGATGCCCGTATGGTGGGCAGAACTCCCATAAGGTTACTGGCATCCCATAAAATCCAAAATTTCCATCCTAGTTGCCACTTCTTCTGCTCCTCATCTTTAACAGCTACACAACAGACAGGTGTGATATAGTCCTTTCCATTCTGAGAACAAATTTCCTGACTTGTCCCAATGCAGAGAGCAGAGAATATCATTCAACCTGCTTTGCATTCCACCTGACCAAATTTCACATGTTTGTTCATAAACAGGATGAAAGGGACATGAGCTTGAAAAAGTGAATCAGCTGCAGATTAAAATGAAACTGATACATCTTTCCACCCATAGTTTGGAGAAAGTCTTTCCACACAGTTACATACCTGCATTGGTACATGGACCAAACACATGACATTAATTGTATGTCTTGGAACCACATCAAAGCACATGAAAGATTTTTCCATAGGCATGTCCTGCATGAAGATGGGAAGTTTCAACCTATCCTCCACTGCAATCTATGTGAAAATATATCCCGTATTGAATTTTCACAGCAATTAGCAATAGAAATAAAAACTCTTTGAAACTGTTAAAGATGTTGTTTTAAATCTTCCTAACTCTTGTTAACTGCAGCATTGGGGAGGTGAGGTTCTCAGGGAAAGCAACTTGGGAAAGAATAGTTGAACCTTCCCTCTCTATATACTATGGTACTCATAGGAATTTATCTCTCCATGCCTAGAATTCTTTCCCTTCTTCTTTTTAAATATATATCTATCATGGTGTGGCTATAATATATGTAATTAATTTAACCACGGTAGGGACCCCTGACATTTCATGTCTAGGAGAGAGAATTTTCAGGGAAAATCTCTGAAAGATATTAAATTGATCAGGCATGAATCTAAGAATAACATTGACTTAAGAAGCATTAATGCCCATTATGGAGGTCACGCTTTATTTTCTTAGAGCTGTGAAGATAACAATCAAGTCTTCAACTTTCAGAGTCTGCGTGAAAGTTTTCCATATTAACTGCCTCAGAATGATATGCATTTGGGAGGGACTCTGTCTAAAGTAAAAGATTCTATTCCTGTGAATATTCAAAGCCTCTTTAGTCTGTTAACTATCCTAATGTAATGTATGCATGTCTAATTATTCTAATAAGGTTGAAGCAGTGTCTGCATGCAAGTAATCCAGTGGGGTCCCTCCACCGTTTGCTCTGATATTCTTATTTTGGCACGTACACCCTGACTATCTCATGTATATCTCAGAGCTTAAATTCTGTTTAACAACTGGGGGTGGGGTGGATGGGTGGGTGCAGATAGAAAAGGGCAGGGGAGACAGACCAAGAAACAGATAAAGAGAGAAAAAGAGCACAATGGAGTATCCGTAACCAGATTATAATGGATTTGAGCTTGGATATTGCATTTATGTAAGGATTAACTAACTTTTTTGGCTGAACATAAATCATCTCTGATAACTCTGGCTTCAAAATTTCCCAACTTACATTAATATGCACCAGCTTTTCTGCTGTGTTCTAGAGGGGTTGAGCTATAGAACTCATGTATCATGTTGCTTTATGTTGTCTCCTGATGGGGTTGCTTCCTTTACATGGATTTCTCAGTCAATCTGGAAGGACTTTCTGGCAACAACAGAACTTCCCACTGTTGTTCTCCTTTGTTTGAAAGGGGATTTTTAAAAGGGTGTAGTGGTTAGAACAGTGTAGTGGTTAGAACAATGTTTCCCAAACTTTGGTTTTTGGACTTCAATTCACAGAAGCCTAAGTTCATTTTCGAAAGCTTTAATCAGCCAATGTACTGGCTTAGGCTTCTGGAAATTGAAGTCACCCTGTGGGGCCAGGGCCCCACGATGGGAACCACTGGGTTAGAGTGACAGGTGAGGAGTAGGGGTACCTATGTTCAAACCCCTATTCTGACTTACCCATCTTGCAATGTTGCTGAGGGAATAAAAGTGAATAGGAGACAGGTGTATGCTGCCATGAGCTCCACAGGTGGGATGGATATGCCATGGCTCAGTGGTTGAATGACAGATGGGCATTGGACAGCAGCAGTCACAGAGTGGTATCCCAGAGGAGTATCTCCCCCCCCCCCTCTAAAAAAAAGTTGGGAAGACCCAATTGCAAAATGTTTTGTTCAAACCTAGATAAATGAATGGCAGTGAAACGAATGGAAAACAAGTTGCAACCACCAGCAGCTTATCCCTTGATGGTCTGGTGCCAGTGGTCAGCAAACTTGGCTCTCCAGCTGTTCTTGGACTTCAGTTCCCAGAAGCCTTGATCAGCAGGAGTGTTGACTTGGGCTTCTGGGAATTGAAGTCCAAGAACACCTGGAGAGCCAAGTTTGCAGACCCCTCTGGTCAATCAAGGATTCAAGAAATTTAGAGCTGGATTCCTATTATTTCCTCATGGGGCTTGATTCACCTTCACACCTGAGGCTACTTCTTCTCAGCCACTGTTTTAACTCTATGCTTGTCCTTGGCCTAACATGTTTTCCAGTTAAAACAGTCTGTGATGTGCATACACACATCTCAGTAACAGTGAGATGCTGCAATAATGTAGTGCAAACTTGGCCAGTTTGGTCACAAGTTTGGCCACTCTGACAGTAGGGTTCTGCTAGTCAAATTCCAATTTATCCTCACCCCATATTTCCCCACATCTGTGCCTAAGGAGGAGAAACAAGTAATGCCTACTTCTAGAAGACGGACATCACTTTGGTGGGATGTGGTCTGGTCTGAGGACAATTGGTGCATTTGTGTTGCTGAAGCTAAGCAGGTTAGCGTGGTATACTAGAAAATGGAGTGACAGACTCAGGAGTGACAGACTCAGGAGACCTAGGTTCAAATCTCTACTTGGAAGTGAAAAGTCACTCCTTTAACCTCTTAAATACCTTGAAAGCCCTTCGTCATAATTGTGATGTGACTTGAAGGCATGCCATGTAACATAAGAAGCAGATCCCAAAAGGGGGAACCACTGTGAATCTCATATGTGAGCTCTTCCAGATGGAACACGGAGTTTACTAGGTTTCATCTCCACCATGTCCATCCTCCCAACTCAATCCAAACTGCATAGGATAATCCACCCACCCACCCACCCAGCCAGTCAAATTATTTGGGTAGGCGAGACAGCAAAATCTGAGACCAACTTGACAAGACAGTGTTACAAAGACAGGATACAAAGATACAGCTAAAACCTTGTTGCCATTTTTGTGACACTTGTAACTGCAGCATGGAGCAACTGCTTCTCTCCTATAGGGCCATCCCTGATCATTGGCAAAGATGTCGCCCACAATCAGTGACTGCTAGAGTGCAGCTGCAACAGAGATACTTGGATGTGTTGTTGTTGTCATTGTCGTTGTTGTTCATTTGCAAAGTTGAGTCTGACCCTTTTTGACCCCATGGAGCACAGCATGCCAGACTCATCTGTCATCTGCCATCCTCTGCAACGCACCCAGATCTACTTCCACTGCATCAACGTTGCCATCTAGCCACCTCATCCTTTGCCGCTCTCTTCTCCTTTTGCCTTCGATCTTTGCCAGCATCAGGGCTTTCTCCAGTGAGTCCTCTCTTCTCATTTGGTGGCCAAAGTACTTGAGCTTCAGTTTCAGTATTTGTCCTTCCAAGAATCAGTCAGGGTTGATTTCCTTTTCTCCTTGTAGTCCAGGTGACTCTCAACAGTTTTCTCCAGCCTCACAGTTCAAAGGCATCTATTCTTCTGCACTCAACCTTCCTCTTGGTTCACACAACCATACATTACTACTGTAAAGACTATTGCTTTAACTATGTGGACTTTTGTTGGCAGGATGATGTCTTTACTTTTTATTATGCTTCCTAGATTTGTCATAGCTTGCTATCCAAGAAGTAAGCATATTTTTATTTCATGGCTGCAGTCACCATCTGCACTGACCTTAGATCCCAAGAAGGTAAAATCTGTCACTGCTTCCATTTCTTCCCCTTCTATCTGCCAGAGAGTGATGGTGCCAGAGGCTATAATCTTGGGTTTTTTTTTTGATATTGAGTTTCAGGCCAACTTCTGCACTCTTCTCAATCACCCCCATCAAGAGGCTCTTTAGGTCTTCTTCACTTTCTGCCATTAGGGTAGTGTCACCTGCATATCTCAGTTTGTTGATGTTTCTCTCAGCAATCTTAATTCCCACTTGTGCTTCAGCCAGATCTGCATTACACATGATGTACTCTGCATATAAGTTAAATAAATTAAAGTTAACTTATAAGTTAAATAAGCAGGGTGACAATATACTTGAATATCTAATGATTAAAAAGAGAGAGAGAGAGAGAGAGAATACAAGGCCCTCCAGACAGCAAACAAATGCATCATTTCTGTAATCCAGAGCCATTTCCACAACAACTTCAAAAGACTGATGTGGTGTAAATGTTTTGTACAAGCTTCCCCCTCATTGGAAGCTCTCATTCTACCCATTGCCTTCCAACTAGGTGTAAAATAGAGAACTGAGGAAGTCTTTATTAGTCCCCTATGTAATGCTTCATATAGCTCAGAGTTTGGGCAATGGTAAAGAACAGCCCATCATTTCTGGATAGCCGCATGCTGTTTAAACATTCTTATCGAGTTTTTTTTAATCAAAGGACTTTCTTTCTTTCTTTCTTTCTTTCTTTCTTTCTTTCTTTTTCTTCTCTTTCCCCCAATTGTGCTGGGAAGATTTCTCTTTTCTTAACCAATCCTAGTTTATCTATAATTCAGAACATTTTTACACTCTGGTTATAATTGACTTTTCCATGCCACATTGGCTTGAACAATAACTATTAATATTCAGCAGTCTATAGCGATAAAGATTTCCATTTACTCTTTTATATTTTTAAAAAATCTCCACATGGCCGTGCGGATATACGGCACATTATCTTGTGCAGTTAATATTAAACTTATTCATATTTATTCTCTGTTTTCCTGTATAGTCATCTTAAAAGAATAAATGACTCTCTCCTCTCCCCCACCATCTGCCTGCAACCAGTGTGAGGACATTTGATTCTAATGACAATGTTTAGTGAGGCAACAGCACAAATACCCAACTGCACAAATATGTACCATTTCTAAAGTTTATGCCTTGTGTGTTGGGGATGACACATGCAGTGGTATAGAAGCAAGGTTATCATGTTGATTTCTGCCCTTTTTTGTTGTCGTTCAGTTGCATAGTCGATTCCAACCCTTTGCGACCCTATGGACCATTGCCCACCAGGCACCTCTGTCTTCCACCATCCTCCTCACCCTGCCTAGCTTTGTGCCCATTGTGTCTACAATACCATCTAGCCATCTCATTTTCGGCTGCCCCCTTCTTCTTTTGCCCTCCACCTTTCCCAGCATCAAGGCTTTCTCAAGTGAATCTTCTCTTCATCTTCATCTTTACTATTTGACATTCAAGGGAGCAGTCAGGGTTGATTTCTTCTAAGATTGACCTATTTGTTCTCCTCGCTGTCCAGGGGACTCTCAAAACTCTCCTCCAGCACCACATCTTAAAGGCATCTATTCTTCTGTGCTCAGCTTTCCTAATGGTCCAGCTCGCACAACCATACATTGCCACCAGGAATACCATTGCTTTGACTAGATGAATTTTTGTTTGCAAGGTGATGTCTCTACTTTTCACTATGTTCCCCAGGTTTCTCATAGCTTGTCTCCCAAGCATCAGTCACCTTTTTTTTTCATGGCTGCAATCACCATCTGCAGTGATCTTGGATCCTAAGAAAGTAAAATCTGTCACTGCTTCTACTTCTTCCACCTCTATTATCCAGGGACTGATAGGGCCTGTTGCCATTATCTTAGTTTTCTTGATGCTGAGTCTCAAGCCAACTTTTGCACTTTCTTCTTTCAACCTAATCAGGAGCTTCTTTAGGTCTTCCTCACTTTCTGTCATTAGGGTAGTATCATCTGTGTATCTCAATTTGTTGATGTTTCTCCCAGCAATTTTGATCCCAACTTGTGATTCGTCCAACCCTGCATTGTCCATTATTTTATTTATATATTTATATTATTCATACTTATCAACTGCCCTCCTCATTGAGGTGGCCCAGAGTGGCTCACAATTCATAAAAACCACAATAAAATACTCTTAAAAGCATTCCTACCCCCCCCCTCAATTTAAAACTTTAAAATCAAAATCTAAAAGCTAATTGAGGGCAAGCGGAGCTTAAATCAACCAGCGGGCTGAGGTCATAGTCCCTCCCCCACCCCATATCTGCCCAGTGAGCCATGTTTTTAAGTTTTTCCTAAAGGGCAGAAACTCCGTCTGGAGAATGCCCTCTGTCTTGTGCCAGCAAGACGCGCCTCTGTGGCTGATGGAACAACTAGAGAGCCTCTCCGATCCACTCTAGTGGATCTGCTCTAGTGGATGTGCTCTGTGTATAAGTTGAATAAGCAGGGTGACAAAATGCAGCCTTGTCTGACTCCTTTTCCTATTCCAAACCACTCCGTCATTCTGTATTCTGTCCTAACTGTTGCTTCTTGTCTCATGTACAGATTTCTCATGAGGCATATAAGGTGTTCTGGTATTCCCATCTCTTTAATTACTTGCTATATTTTGTTGTGGTCCACACAGTCAAAGGCCTTGGTGTAGTCAATGAAACAGAAGAAGACTTGTTTCTGATATTCCTTTGTTTTCTCCATGATCTAACGTATGTTGGCAATGTGGTCTCCAGTCCCCCTGCCTCTTCGGAACCCAGCCTGCACTTCTGGTAATTCTCTCTCCACATGCTGCTGCAGTCTATCCTGTATTATCTTGAGCACCACCTTGCTAGCGTTTGGGATGAGCACAATTGTTCTATAATTTGAACATTCTTTCGCATTACACTTTTTGGGGGGATGGAACATATACTGATCTTTTCCAATCCTGTGGCCATTGTTGTGTTTTCAAAAATCTACTGGCATATAGAATGCAATAATTTGATTCCATCATATTTTAGGGCTTTATAAAATTCAACTGGGATACCATCATCTCCACTGGCTTTGTTGTTTGGAGTGCTTTTTAGTGCCTTTCTGACTCCACTTCATTTATTGGAAAGAAATCACACTAATGGATTTTCCTAAGAAGAAAACCACCACCACAACAACAATTGAAGTGGATCATATATGGAAAAATAAATATGTTGTTGTACACATAATAATTGTAGCCCTTAGAATTGCACCCGAACTTTGAGATATCAGAAGCAGGCTGCCCTTTTCATCTCTCGAGAACAACAGGAAGCCATCTTCTCCTTGGAGTGACAAGAGAGGGTGTGAACATAAAAGAATGGACAATAGCAACCCTAAGAACCTAAAGTCAAAGGAATGTCAGCACAAGCCAGAGCAGGAATAGGTCAGTCCAGGAGACCTGTGGAGGTCCTCTCTCTCCACTCTTGCCCATGTGAAGAAACATCTTCTCATGACTAGAGTTGCATCTAGTTCAGTAATGGCGAACCTTTTACTGACAGAGTGTTGAAACAGAGAGGTGGGGTGAACTCTGTGCTGAGGGGATGGAGGATGCACTCTGAATGTTTTAAATATTTGGAACAGACCTAGTTTTCTGCAGGATGTTTGGGATATTTAGTTGTTTTGTAAATTGATATAAACTGCCCAGAGTCATGTCAATCCCGGATGGTAAAGAGTAAAGGTTGCCCTTACTCGAAAGGCAGTCGTATCCAACTCTAGAGTGCAACACTCATCTCTGTGTACATCCAAAGAGCCAGCACTGTCTGCATCTGCAGACATTTCTGTTGACATGTGGCAGGCATTACTAGATGCTGGAGTGCACAGAACACTGTTTACCTTCCCACCAAAGTGATACCAATTTAACTACTTAAAATTTCTTGCTTTTGAACTGCTAGGTTGGCAGGAGCTGGGACAGAAATTGGAGCTCACTCTCTTGCAGCACTCCGGTCTCTCAAACTCCTGACCTGCCGACCTTCCAGTCACCAAGTTGAACATCTGAACCAGTAAGCCACCACAGCCACTTGTCAGATAGGCAGTTAAAAAACCCTGAATGCATGAAATGAAATGAATGGATAGATCCAGAAGCTTCATACTATGAACCATGAATAGGGGTTGATATTATGCACATAGAGGGCAGCAATGCTTGTTCCTGTCCAAAGGGCAGCTCCTGGCTTCAGACTTAGGATGCTGTAATTTCTGGCAGAGCTTGGAAATATTACTGTTTTGGACTCTAGTTCCCAGAATCCTCCAACCAACATAACTCAAAACAGTTATCATTCCCAAGCTCTTGGATAACGTTTACTTCGAATAATGCTAAAATTGCATAACGTTAAGTAATCTGGGGAGGAGAATTGGATCGAATAACATTAAGGTCCTATGGGATGGATCAGATAACAACCACTAAAGCCTGTGTGGTTACAATGTATCTCTATGGAGCTTTAACGTTATCTGATCCATCCCATAGGATTTTAACATGCATTGGATAACACTTAAAATCGGATAACACCAAGACTTGTGGAACCAAGTCTTAGCATTATCTGAGGTATTACAATAATAACAGCAGTAACCTCAAAAAAAAACCCCACAGATAAATGTCAAAATTGTTGTATAAAGTATGGAAATGATTTTTTTTATAGCTTAATTACAATAAAAAAATATAATGTTTGAATGCAGTTTGTGAGGCAGGTACAGTATATGACGAGATAAAGGACATCATATGGCAATTACAACAGCTGCTGGATTTTTTTCCTTATCAGGTACAGGAACTTGGTGTGAGCCTTTAGTATGCAATGATTTATTTCTGTCTTAATGTTCTTCTTGGCTCCTGATCAGAAGCAAACACCACTAGCCTCTTATTAGCCAGTCTGCTGCTGTCTGCTCCCAAGAGCAGTTGGGAAAGTAAATGCATAAACACAGCAGAATTTAGTGTGTGTGTTTTGTTAAAAAGCAGATTTAATGATAATTTCTTTACCCTCGCAAAACTATACCTGCTACTCAGCACAAGGCTGGTAATTAAGGAAGAGTGGAGCAGGCAGGATGAAAGCGGAGGAGAGATGCTAAAGGAGCCATCGCTCTGGAACCGTAATAACAATTTAGATTCCATTTAGATACAAGCAGCTACAAGTCATGTTTCAAGACTGAATCAATTGACACAGACAAATTATCTAATATGGGAAGTATTTGTTTGAATCCAAGCTGCTGGACACAACTGGAAGAGAGAGGAAGAGAAAGATATGAGGCAGATGGAGCAAAAAGACGAGAATCCGACAGGAATTTAGAAAACCCAGAAGCACAGCTTGGAGGAGGACAAGAACAAATGGTTCCCATTGCAGCCTGTTGTCTTCCAGGATAGTTTTTATTTGTTATCTGCCAGGAGAAGAAAGTCTTTGTAGAACTAGCAAGATAGAAACATCTGTCTTGTCTAGAACAGAGTCTAGTCTGCAAATGAGGAACAGGTGAGCATTGATTTAATTGATACAAGGAAGAAAATCTGGGTGTCATAGAGATGGGTGTTTGTGGAGAGACTGTGTAAGTTGCTAATTGTGGCTACTTAATGAGGTGCTGGCCTTGTGTCAGTTACATGCCCAATCACACGCTTAATCACATGCCAGGGCAAGTGCCTCTTGGCCTTGTCAATTAGTTGCAATTAGCTGCTGCAACTTACAGAATTCCTTTATGAGTACTAAGAGGATTTTGGGTATCTCACCCATACAAGGTATTCAGGAAAAAAATTGAGGCCAGAGACAAGGAAATACACACTAATGCTCAAAATGAAGAAACTTGGGACTATTCAAGAAGATCAACAAGAGATTAATAATAGTAAATCTCTCAGTTTCACTTTCTCATCTGTTTGAATTTAGCATGTTCTTTTTAAAATGAGTGGCGTATGACAATCAGACCTTTTTGACCAGTCTTTGAGTATCCATAATTTGCTTCACAAATGGAAATGTCTGCGGGTTTGCACAGGCCATTTTAGGTTATTTATGGAATCTTTGGCAACACAAAGCTGAATTAATGCATGCCTTTTAGAAGTAATGGGATCTTCTTGCAAAGGATTCAGGTTTCTCTACAGTCTTATCTGACATGCTGAAACAGCCCAGCTAATTGATAATTTTGCAAGGATTCCCAATGCTTACATAGAAATAAATCATGTTGTGTCCAGCAGTGCTTCCCTTGAAGAAAGCATGCATTAGGGAAACACCTGTGCCAAGCAACTCAAAATGTGCAGGATTAGATTGGTGGCTTTTGTTTGTTTCAGATCATTGTCTGGGATGCAAGCATTCTTTAAAAAACAAACAAACAGGTTGTAGACAAGTTACAAGTATAAATGGGGAATAAAAGAAGGCCTGTGTGAGTGAGAGATCATCTCCAAGATAAAACCATAAGTAGCCCTTCTTGGCCAAACATCATGCACAGCTGTATAAATAGACGTAACCCCTGGCGTCACCTCCCCATTCCTGCCAGTGAGTGGGATTGGTGACACCGCCAAATGCTTTGCTGTCATTAGTTAATTGAGCCGCTGATGTTAAGAAAAGGTTATGTCTTTCTCCCAACAGTTTTCCTTGTTAAAGCTCTGACATAGGTTTGTTACCATAATGGTAATAAACCCATGGCTGGGGAATTTCAGCAAATCTTCCCCAGGGTATTTTTCTTCCTTTCTCTCCCTCTCTTCTCATTCTCCTCTTCCCCTTTCTGCCTTCCCTCTTCCTAACTGCCCTGGTGCAGCTCTCTTGCTGAACCCTGCCACTCTGAAACTGATATCTCTCCCCCCCTGCCCCCGCCTCAAACCATGCGGCCCACCTGATCTCTGTGTCAAACTGCTCTGTTGAGACCACCAGCAATGCTGGCCATAAGTGGCTTCTCTCAATACAAATAACTAAACCCAGTGATAGGGCCATGTTGTAACTTGAAAGAAGAACTTTAATGACATAACTGGGTATGTTTCATCCTGGATAAAATGAGAGCTTGGGAAAGCTACCTTTTTTCCTTTTTTTTTTTTTTTTTGCAAACTGGGACTTGTAGTATTTAAAAAAGCAACTAATCCAAGACCTTCCAATGACAATTTCAGTACAGTATTTACTATTTTATTATTATTGAAGGCAAAAGAAGAAGAGGGCGGCAGAGGATGAGGTGGTTAGACAACACTGTTCACACAGGGGGCATAGTTCTGGCCAGACTACAGAGTATGGCAGATGACAGAGGAGCCTGGCATGCTGTGGTCCATGGGGTCGCAAAGGGTCAGACTCGACTGTGTGACTAAACAACAACAACAACATTTTATTATTGAGATAGAGTCCCTTATGAAAAGGACAAAGGGAATGGAGGAGGAGCTAATGCATTTCAGTGCACATGGACACACAAATAACATTGTTTTGGAAAAATGCATCACCTGATCCTTCAGCATGAAGGTGGGGAGGGAGAAAGACATTAAGAAGAAAGTAAGAGGGCACCTTTAATGTTGGTCCTGTCACAAAATCTCTCCACCAATATCCCACAAATTTTATTCACCTGTGAAAGAGGCTTCCATTTTTTCAGCTTCATTCTCCATGTCATGTCAAATTTCTGTTGGTGTTTTGGAGCTTAAATTTATTTCTATAAGATGGCTGATTGTGCCTATGTGAAGTCTTTCTCCTTCCTGTTATATCTTTTCATCATTTATATAGATAGATAGATAGATAGATAGATAGATAGATAGATAGAGTGAGTGAGTGAGTTGTAGGTTTAGCTCCTCACACACTCAGTCTTAAAATTGAATAAATTTGCCTTGCTTCTGATTAATTCCATGTTTATGCAGTTGTGTAAGTACTTGTGGATCTCAGGAAATAACTTTCTTCTTGTTTTCTACAAGTAGCCGGGATATCAAGTGCTGGTCCTTCTCCAAGAGGGATTCTCTGCCACTAAACATCATGACACCTTTGGATTTTTACTGTTGTTGCTTCTTTCATCCCTGTATAAATCTCGGGTGCCTGGTGTATTTCAGTCTCACCCTGCTGAACGTGGTGTCAGGTGAAAGGAAGTGAGCCATTCATGTGGGTTTTCTAGAATGAGATTTTGGGGGATAATCAGCCACCCAAAGGGAATTATGTAGCTTATGGTGAAAGGAGGCCAATTCCTGAGCTCTCAAATTCTTAGGTTTACTTGGATAACCAAAAGCCACTTTTCCAATCCAAGTTGTTTAGATAAGCATTTCCCTGTCTTAATGTAGCCCATTGGGAGAAACAAGGATGTTCATTCTTGAGGTTTAGAAAATCTCTGAGATGTTGCTACAAGGAAACTGAGTTCTGTGGATAAGGCCAGGAAAACACAGATTCTTTTTGTCTCCTCTTCTCTAGTTTTCCTCCCTCCCTCCCTCTCTCTCTGTTTCATTAGTTTAGAAGTAACTTTGTGTTCCCATGACATAGGCCAGGTATTGTTAACTTTCTTTTCCTTTTATCCTTAGTGCTACTGTATTTTTGCTTTCCTGTTTTATAATAGTGGGCTGCTTTTTTTCAGGGGCAGTGACAAAAGCTACCATAACAGATAATGTTCATTTTCATTTAGCAATGATTTCCTCTCACATCCTTATGGACAAGACAGTATACTTGTTTGTACACAATGTCTGTATACCTGGTAGACATTTTTGGGAAGGGGTCTTCTACTGGCTGAGCAACTTCCTCACTAACAGCTGAGAATCCTTGAGTTAGACACCCCCCCCCCCCCGGGCTAAGTTTCCTGGATAAGGGAAGATGTGGTAATGACTTTCTAGTATCCAAAATGTTACCATAGACGAGACAGACTTCTCTGTTGCTTCAGAGGATGGAAGAGTGTGGTAAGTTTTTAAAGGAGATTTTCTATCCCTTTCAAAATAACTTCCAGTTATTTTTGCTCATTTGCATTCTTTCCTCAATCCTATGTTAATGGATCACTTAGATGAATGGCTAAGAAACTGCTAAACAAACAAACAATTCTGATGCCCTCATGACTTTTTTAACCATGTTTTTTTTTTTAATCATGTCAGAAGCACACAAAGGTGCTTGCTGGGTTGAAAGGATTTCTGCTGGAGGAACTCTGTTCAGGGTATGCCTGAATGAAGTTCCTTTCATGTACCCAAGATCTTTTCCCACCAAAGTGGTCCCTATTTATCTACTTGCAATTTCTTGCTTTTGAACTGCTAGGTTGGCAGGAGCTGGGACAGAGATGGGCACTCATTCCATAATGCAGTACTCAGGTCTTGAACTGCCGGCTTGCCGAACTTCCAGCTAACAAGGCAAGCTTCTTAACAACTGACCCACAGCAGTCCCCAGTGTTCCAGTGATACACAAACACAAATGGCTCTTTGCTGTATCTTACCCCTGTGTACATGTGCATTAAAACTGTAGGCCTTAATGTGGTGAAGGGGCCATGAATTGCCATAGATTGGTTATACACGGCCAGTACACTGGATAACATCTGGACCTTAAGAACTAAAACAAAGGAACAATAAATGTATATTAATACATCAGTTTCACTTCACAGCAAGTCACCTGGATCTCCAGAATTCAGGAAGATATTAATGAAAAGAAAATCTTGGATAAATTCTTAGTCATTCTTATGCTCACACTATATGTCAAATAGTATGAGAAGAGATGCCTTTTAAAATGTATGCAAGAGCAGGTAATACTTTTATTAGATTGCTCAAAGATTGAACGAACAGCTTTCCATGCTGTTTGCCATGAATTTTTGGGACTCTCATTTCCCTGCTGTACTATTCACAAATCTAGCCTAAGGAAGACAATTAATATCAAAAGCTGGCATTTGTCTAATGGAAGGACCACACGGCTTCTTCTAAATTTTCTATTAAGATGTAGAATACAGTATCTTTCATTTTTATATCTTTTGAGAAGAAGTTTTCTTCCCTGTGAGTGACATTAGAGGAGAGATTACCATACTTTGATTAAAATTCGGTGGGTGCTATGGAAGCTTTGGTATATTGAGAAGATAGAGATTGAAAATTAATATGTTAATATTAAATTGGGTGCTCTTTTTGACCAGTGGCAAAAAGAATCCCTCAAAATCTAATGTTTAAAAATAATGTTTAAAAAGTTAACTTTAAAGGGAATCTTGCTCATTTAAAACATTGCTTGCATGTCCCACGCTAGAGAGGACTATGAGTGTCAATGTTTATTTATTTATTTTTTAAATTTACACCCCGCCCTTATCCAAGGACTCAGGGTGGCTTACAATTAAAACCAATTAAAAACACATTACTTATAATAAAAATTAAAAGTTAAAAGATTAAAAGTTTAAAAAGTTATCCTGCCTCAAAAGGAAAAGTGATTATAGCTCTCTTTTAAAACTTGATTTATACTGTACTACATAACCAAAGGTTGGCTGTGTAAAAATGCTTGACATGCAGGAATCTTTATTAATACAGATAAAGATCTAGAATATTTTGCCAGGATCCTGGCCATCTCACCCTGAGGGCCTTTCCCCTGGTTCCAGGGACTCAGTGAAGGAGCCCCCTTACGTGAACCGAGACCTTCCTCTAGTGAGAGAACTGGCCTGCTAAAGCTTGCCAATCCAGCAGGCTTCTTTCTGTGCCCATTAAATGGAGCAAGTAGGGGAGATTGGTAACGAGGCTTCGTGTGTGTGCAGGTTACCTTTTGTTGACAAAAACGAGACGTTGATCTTCGAGCAAAAATAGTAGGTTTATTGATCAGGTTCTTAAAGTATAGTCCATGGAGAATAAAATGTAAATAAAAGGTCAGTAACATAAGGATCAGTCCAGAAAGGCTAAACACTCAGGTAATCATGATGAAAAACAGAAAGGGAAAAAATCCCCTGTTAATGCAAAGCCATCCCAAAATGAACTGAGCTTCTCCAAAATGGAGATTTTTCCACCATGTGGTGTGTTTTGGACTAATGAGAGAAAGTTCTTACTGAAACAGAAAGTTCCCAAAACATGGGAATGTGTGGAGACAGTGTCTCTGTGGTAGCCACAACAAGGCTAGCTATGGATAAGAAATAGGAACACTGAACTGGAAAACAAGCTGTCTTGTGAGACAGTCTTGTGACACAAAGAGGGAAATGATTTTTAGGGCCTAATAAAAGTCAGGTCCCCTCCATCTTTGAGAAACGTTAGGAAAAAATGTCATTCCATGACATATTTCTCTACTCTTCTCAAATTATATTCTTGGAGCATCATGATTGCCAAGACTTTAAACCATTGGTCTATGAAACAGGATTTGGCTGTTCTTGGTACTGTACTCTTCTTTAACATAACACTTCAACAAACATACTTAGGAATACTGTATAGGCATTTTTATAGGGTGCCTCAAAGAGCTACCAGCGTATTTGATCCAAGGCAGCCACTGAGGTTGAAGCAAACCCATTTCTATTGTGCCCAGATAAAGTCAGCTGCACCATCTGACAAATGAAAAATAAAATCATTTCCCTATGAATAATATTTGAAAAATAATCTTCCTCTTCTTCCCTGTCTGCCCAAATTAAGGCATTGTTTGGTGAGTTCATTCTGCAGTTCCTTTATCATGACCTAGTGTGAGTTGCCATTACCAGGGTACACCTGATTGTGGTTCAAAATACCACAATCTTCAAGGAGGCTCTTTCAGTATGAAAATAATAATAATAACAAAAAATAATAATATTAGAGTAAAACTACAACTCTGTAGATTGAGTGTGAGAAAGCTGGGACAGTTTGCATAGTCCCTCCTCTAAAGGCCTCTTCACATAGGAAAGGAGCCACCTACCTATGAAGCCTAGTTCAACTGTCCATCCCACAGGCTCTGACAAATGTGCTTGTCTGAATGAAACAGAAAATGAAACAATTGATTTAATGCACACGAGAAACCAAAAAAATAAATAAAAATAAAAAGCAAATCTTCCATTGGTTCAGAATGAGCCCTTTTCCTATCACCCAAAGTTGTATTGTTGAAATACCTGGCTTGATAGCTCAGTGATTTTGGTAGTTCTGGAGTTCAATTCCTTGCTGTACCTGCTGAGAGAAGTACCAGCCTGTGCAGGGCACCCCTGGAAGAAAGGAAAGGTAAGCTACGTCTATGTATTCCCTACCTGGTGGTACAGTGGTCTTGGTGGATAAAAGGGCCACCAAGACCTTGGGGTAGCTGAAGAAGGCATAGAGGACGTTGAGCCCCAGGCTCTGTCATGGACGTCGAGCCCCGAGCTCTGTCATGGACATTCAGCCCCAGTTCCATCGTGGACGTGAGACTTGGCTCCGTTGTGGACGTTGAGCACCAGGCTCCATCATGGATGGTGAACCCCGTTGTGGAAATTGAGCCCTCGGCTCTGTCGAAAATGTTGAGCCCGGCCTCTGCTGCACTAACGTCCACATGTGGTGCTGATAGAGGATAAGGTGTTTACTGGATTGTTCATTGTATTATTGTTTGAATTTATTTATTGGGATTTATTGTGCTTTTGATATTTTGTGGTGTTCTGCGATGCCATGTTAGCTGCCCTGAGGCGCTCTGCGAATAGGATGGCATGCAAGTGGGAACAAATAAATAAATAAATAAACCTGATCAGTTCGATCCTGACCAGGACTCAAGATTGACTCAGCCTTCCATCCCTCTGAACTCAATAAAATGAGTAACAAGCATGTTGTGGGGTGGTATATTAGTGTGATTGCTACCTAGAAAAGCCTGGAAAGAGTTGCCATAAGTTGGAATTGACCTGAGAGCACAAAATTATTTATTATTGTTGAAGCAACAAATTTAGATAAAGTTCCTTCATTGCTAATTTTATCCCTTATAGCTATCCTATAGCCAACTGTGGTGTTTTTTTTTTAAAGAGTCCATTATACAATCATTTCATTCAGCTTTCTGAAGCAATTTTTGCCTCAGAACTTCTTACAGTGGCTAATGAGATTCAGCCCAGAGTGGCAATTTGGCTGTTTACACCGGAATAATTCCCAACTTTTGGACCCCTGATGGTCTTAGACTAGAACTGTCATCAATCTTAGGAAATAATGTAGATTGTTAGCTTTTTATGGATACAGTGCCGGGAGCTGGACACTGTTTCCTAACTCCTATCCTTTCGTGGATCTTGGAAATAAGGAAAAGCTCTGGTGGCACAGTGATTAAACTGCTGAACTGCAGTCAAAACATTCTGATTTCAATCCTGATGGGGATCAAGGTTGACTTAGCCTTCCATCCTTCCAAGGCTGATAAAATGAGTACCCAGCATGTTGGAGGCAAAGTGCTAATTAACTTGTGAATCGCCCCAGTGCTATGGGGAGGTATATAAGTGTAATTGCTATTGCTATATAAGTGTAATTGCTATTGCTATAAGGCAGTGCCTCCCAGAAGCCTAAGTCAGTACATTGGCTGATCAGTGCTTTGAGGAATTGACTTAGGTTTTTGGGAATTGAAGTCCAAAAACTAAAGATTGGGAAACACTGCTGTAAGAATTGTGGATTGGCCTTCCTTACAGGTTCCTTTTCTCCACACTAATTACCCCAGCCAGCCTTTGCCTTGTTACTTGGCTTCTTCTAAGTTGTGGATCCACAAAGGCCTATTCCTCCCTCACATCCAGCTTGGCAGCTCAGGAAAAGTTAAAACTTGAGACTCGTATGTGAGGTGATCCACTACCAGCAAATTCTGACAAATTAGACCTGAATATTAACAGACTCTGTTCAAGACATCTCCCTTTATCCAGTGCCACTATTGAAGGCAATGCAGAGTTCAACCTGCAGGACGCATGGAGAAGAGAATGGCTAGAGAAAGTGCCACAACCTTGCAAAATATAGACTAGCCTTAATAGAATATGTACAGGGCATGGTAGATGTGCAGGCTTCTTGCCTAAATGGGGAAACCACCATCTCCAGGATGTGAGTGTAGGGCATTGTGACAGACTGTGGAACATATTATACAACAATGTAGCCTTAGAGCATAAATAAAAAGACAATTAATTATTGGGAGGCAAGCTATGAGAAACCTAGAGAACATAATAAAAAGTAGAGACATCACCTTGTCAACAAAAGTCTGCATAGTCAAAGCAATGGTATCCCCAGTAGTAATGTATGGTTGTGAGAGCTGGACCACAACGAAGGCTGAGTGCAGAAGAATAGGCGCCTTTGAAATGTGGTGCTGGAGGAGAATGTTAAGAGTACTCTGGACAGCAAAGTCGATCCTGAAGGAAATCAATCCTGACTGCTCCTTGGAAGGACAAATATTGAAGGACAAATATTGAAGATAAAGCTAAAGTATTTTGGACACCAGAGGAGAAGAGAGGACTCACTCAAGAAGGTCTTGATGCTGGGAAAGATCGAAGGCAAATGGAGAAGGGGGTGGCAGAGGATGAGGTGGCTAGATGGCATTGTTGATGCAATAGGTGTAGAGCTGAGCAGGTTGCAGAGGAGAGTGGAGGATAGGGGTGCCTGGCATGCAATGGTCCATGGGGTTGCAAAGGGTCAGACTCAACTGCGACTGAACAACAAAAGCCTTAGAGCATAGGTAGGCAATAGAGAAGGTTTTTTAAGGGTGACTCCTGGTGCAATCAAATATATAAATTGTTTAGATATTTGTTTACAAATTAAAGTTTAGTTTTAAATAGTTTATATATATTTTCTTTCTTATTATATGTTGATTCAATGTGTATAAATGTCATACGCTAAATAAATAAATAAATAAATAAATAAATAAATTGGCAGCTCAGGAACAGAAAAAAGGTTGTATCTTGCAGAGGGCATGATAGTTATGGTGGAATCCTGCCATGGGGTGCAAGGGTCCTGGATATAGATGGCTTCCCCCCAGAAGTGTAGCGTGCCTTGCCGGGGCCCCGTATAAAAATTTGTTTGGGGACCCTTAGGAAGGGTAAAGATTTGTTTTGCTTACGCACGTTGGGGGCCCCCGTGGCCCGGGGCCCCCGTATAATTGATACGGCAGATACGGCGGTAGCTACGCCACTGCTTCCCCCATAGTTGTTACTAACCAATTAACAGAGTGAAATAACAAAGCCATCCAAAACATGTGTGTTAGTCTGTTTCAGCATGCAGAAGAGAGAAACAGAGAGAGATTGAGAAAGTGAGGAAGGAGAGTGAATGAGAGAGAAAGAACTAGTAAGGAGATGAAGACATCTGCTTGCCTTGGTGAAGGAAATTTTGAAAAGGATGTGGCCATTGGCATGGGAAACCATTGATGTTGCCCCGGGAACTGGGCCTTACATCTGCTTTACTATCAAGAGCTGTTATGGTCCTTTTATAGTTGAAAAATATTTGCTGGAGTGAGGATAGAGGAAGCCAACCTGTTGCCATCTGATGTACTTGCTGAGGACAGGTTTTTTAAATCTGAAGCCAGGAGCATGCTCAGGGCTTTGAATCTGCCTTTTGACATCATTAGTTTGAGGGGAAAATAAAATGCTATCCACCACCCAGCAAAGCTAAAGAGGGGTATTGTGTGTGCAGAATTGAAGAAAAAGTGGTGAACCTAGGTGAATTATTTCCTTTCCATGATATATGTCAAAATCTGAGCTCTACCTAAGTGCCAATCATAGGTGCTAAGCTTGCACAACACCAAGGCAATAATGCAGTCAAAAAAGGTGTTGCAGAAACATATTTTGAAATCTTTCCTGGTTATGGCCTTCCCTCTCCTTAAAATTCATATGCTGATGAATGCTGTGGGTTGATATGCACAGTATTAATGTGCATGGGGAGAGCAGCATGGCAGTGGGTGCTATAGCAACTCAAAGTTACCTAACAACTTCAGGTACTGCTTTAGAAGAGAGAGTGTGCCAGAGTCATTCATAATGTCTGTACATCACAACATTTTCTTACACCCATGGGAGATCACAACACTTCTAGATGTGATGTCCCATCTCTATCTCCATCCATATTCTTCACAATGCCATCTCTTACTTATCTTCTCTTGAATAGACCTCACTGGTGCTTATTTTTGAGATAATATAGGGTCCCATGGACCAACTATATCAAGGTGCTAGAAGCGTTCATACTCAGAAATTTTCATCTCCCCCTCCCCTCCTGTCTTATCACATAGTGGCTTCCCAGGGGCATGGCAGAGTACATTGTGGAGAGAACCTTTGTTTTCTCTTTGCTAAGAAATATCTGAATGATAATCCTGCTTCATTTACGCCCTGCTGTGTGATTTCCCCCAGTCTTCTGCAGGAGCAAAGTAATGAACCAGAACAATTTCAGTTATGGTGCAGATTTGCAGAATGGGTCTACTCGTCTTACGTGTCCTTTGCACAACATGTTCCTATGACTATCTTCCAGGAGGATTAGCAATGGCTGTAGCCATACCAAAGAAGTAAAGAGCTGCGACAGCTAATGTGATAGCAAATGTGCAATGCCCAAGACGCAAATGCCAGGCTAATGCAGAGGCTGGTAGGTGGGCTGGTAGGAATGCGAAGACAGCAGCAGGCAGACAGATTGGCTCGTAAGTACATGAGATTGCATGGTAGCATCTTCCAAGTTTTCTTCCTGGAATGATCTATAAGCTACAAATGTCAGGAAAGGTCTGCTGGAAAATTGAAGGGAAAGGCAAAAAGTAGAAGGTGGCACCTGGTTAGGTAGGCAGGCATGTGAGGAAAGATGTTACTTGATGTAATGCAACCTCCTGGCTCTCATCCTTTAGTTTTATAGGCAGGTAAGGCATAGATGACCTTAGCTAGAGCTAGGCTGCTCTGGTAAACCAGGAAGTAAGGCAGAAAGCACCCAGGAGACCCCTGAAGATGTGAGTCAGGTTGTAAATGGTACTTAAGCAGACTTTTCTCAGAGCACCAGGTGACATTAGCCTTGTTGCTAATGCCTGTGAAAGGAAGGCTGACTTTTCAAAAACCAACTACTCCATCAAATGGGGGTTGACAATGGGACTGGTGGGGTATTGCTACATCACCTGCCATAGAGAAGAGACACTCATTGAGGATACTGAAGGAGGAGAGGAAGGTATTTTCCTTGCCACACAGTCAAGACCAGGGCAGATATGGCTGAGAGATGCCCAGAATTCCCAATGGTCAGTGCATCTACTGTCTGGCCCATTGTTGCCCCTAAAGATGCACTCCCCTAAATGTCACCAAGAATACCTCAATAGTGCAACTGTGCTGCTAATGCCTTTGTGTCTTTTTGTCATATAACTATCCCAACAAGAGCTTGGGGTTTACTGGGATACAGTTGTTGGCATAAGCACAGTCTAATGCAAGGGTTCCCAAACTATGGCCTGTGAGCTGGATCCAGCCCACAGTGCCTAATAATCCGGCCCACACCACCCATGCCGCTCCTGGAAGCAGAAGTTAAATACGCCTGTGTATACACAAAACACTGCCATAAATGCAGCCGCGGCTGTCCTAAATGCATTAATGACCGCCACAAGTGCATTTGTGGCAGTGATTTGCTCATGTGCAGGCATGTTTTACCTTTGCTTCCAGTGGGAGGAACCACGTGACAAATCACGTGACTGGCCCACGGCCCAAAATGTTTGGCCATCCCTGGTCTAATGGATTCTGTGTATTACCTTTAGGTTTTTTCCTTTCTCAGTTCATTTAGCATATTTTTAAAGTCCATGAATGCTAGATTAGGAAGGATTCATGGGGTATCATTCCACCATCTGGATGATTACAGGTTATTTGCTCCACTCTGTAACTGCCCCCAAAATGCACAAACACCCTTATCCTTGTCTCAGTGGCAGACACATATCTGTAAAAACCCAAAACACAACTTGCTATGCCAAGGTTTTTTTTTTGGAGGGCAGCAGATACAAATATTTACAACATCATTTTCCATTTTTTTTGGTTCTGATTCTGAGTCAAGCTGGCGTCCTTCTGAGACAGGGGTGTTTGTAGGAGATGAAGCCCAACAACTGAGTTCTGCTGTCAAATCTGCTAGCATAGTGGTTAAACTGCTGTACTGCCACCTGAACTGCTGACATTGTGAGTTCGATCCTGACAGGGATGCAGGTTGACTTTCAAGGTCTTTAAAATGAGTACCCAGCATGTTTGGGGCAAAAATGCTAATTGTCTTGTGAACTACACTAAACATTATGGAGTAGTATATAAGTGTAATTGCTATACTGTATTGCTAAGTCCAGGCCCAGCACATGGTTTCTCATGTTCTGTATGCCAGACAATAATGTTCACATGCAAATTTTCCTATACCTTTCCTCCAGTGGTTCTGAGGGAATCAGGATGGATAGCAGCAAAGAAGCAGGCAATGTGGCCAGGGCAAGAATAGCTGTCCTGCTTCCTGCCCTGTTTGTGTCACCTGTCATATTACAGATACAGTACCTGAGGTTTGGAAATCTGAAGTGGGCATCCATTGCTCCCTCCCCTGCTCGGGTGGCCCCTAACTGACCCCCTCTGAGCCCCTCCAAACCACAGTGGGTTGTACTGTGTGCATTTGTGCATGCAGCTGTTATCCACCTGGGAGCTGGCCAGATTCCTGAGAGGTAAATCATGTCACCACAACACCCCTCCTTCCCCATTAATTAGAAAAAGCGAACCTCTGATTTGTTGCCAACATTTCAATTTGGTCATTCCCTCCTCCTCCACCAGCACCACCCGTCCCGCCCGTCAGTTCTGCAATGTGTCTTGAGCTGAATGATTCCCTGGAGTCGGTTCAAGAAGCTCAGCCCGAGCAGGAGGAACCAGGGACTGTGGTCTTGGGTGTGCATGCTTGAACACAAAGATGCACACGCTCACACACAGAGAAATGGACATTTTGGACCGCAATCCCATAGGTGATGCCTCGCTCTTCTGGAGGCCACTGGGACATAAGTTGAAGGAAGGGAGACAGAAAGAATGGAAAGGTGGTGTTTGCTCCTGTGGGCTTCTTGTGCAGAGAGGGCAGTTTATTGGATAACACCTGGAATGTATTAGGCTGGGATAGAGAGTTGAGTCTTTCCCGCCTGGAGGCAGCCGAAGTATAAATAGCGGCATAGGGTTTGTTTTGACTACTTTAAATTGTGCAGGTTTCATGCCCTGAGAATTGGAAGTCCGAAGCTGCTGTTAACGTAATAATCCCCCCACCCCCACTAAGGCTTTCCTTTCGCCATCAGCAATCTGCACTTCATTCTCTTCTGCATTCCCGGACCTTTCTTTGTTTGACTTTTCCCTCCTCCCCATTTCCCATCTGTTTATCATGAGCCTCCTTCTTCCTGGAATGCTATGAAAAGTGGGGAGGGGGAGAAGTTGTGCCAACTTTGAAAAGGAAAGTGGTGTGTGTGTGTGTGTGTGTGTGTTGAAGAGTGAGGATTGTCTCCCAATTGGATGCAGGATGCAGCAGAACTCAGCTTGGGTTGGGCCGTCCAAATCGGCACCTCTCCCCAGCTTCCTGGGTGCCTATCCCAGGTTGAGAGTGGTGGACCAGAGCCCTTGTTCCTTGAATGCTGTCTTACATGCTGTTGAGTTGCTTCTAAACTTACAATGACCCTCACCTGGTTTTCAAGGTATTCAAGATATTTCAGGCATGGTTTTACAGTATGTTCCCACTGCTGAGCGAGGCTCTGAAGCCAGACCTCCTAAGTCCTAGTCTAATACTCTATTCACTTCTTCATGATGGCTACTGTCTGCTCCAATTTTACTACCCATTGTTTGTTCCAGTGATGGGATGTCAAAAATTCTACTACCACGCCATGACGTCATGGACGTCATGGGCGTGGCCAATGTCATGACATCACGACGTCATGGGTGGAGCCAACGTCATGACATCATGACGTTGTGGGCAAGGCCAAAAATAAAATAAAAATAAAAAAAATAAACACGCACACAGACCCGTAAATAACTTAAAGAAATAAAATAAAGAAATAAATAAAATAAAAATTAAATAAAAGTACAAGCACCCACCCGAAACACAAATAAATCACCCACCCACCCTAAATATAAAAGCCTCACTTACCTTCCTTGGCGCCGATGAACCTCCATGTGGCTCGGGGCCACCCGGCAAGACACGCTGCCCCCGACTGCGGCTGTTTCCTCCTACGAAGGCTGCGGCCGGCCCTGCAGCCGCCGGCCACAGCCGCCACAGCCGCCTGCAGCCTCTGGCCAGCCACCGAGCTCCCACGGGCACGTTGGTGTCTGCGCGGGCCATCCGCCGCCGCCGCGCCCTCCTAGGGACTGGGGCCCGACAAACCCCCATGCCCTGGGTAAGCCCGGCGGGGCTCGCCACCGCCGCATCCTCCTCCGCCGGGCGCCTGCAGCTTCCTCGGGGCGGTGCCTTTTCGGCCCGGCTCTGGCGGCGGCCACGGGCAGCCAGGGCCTGCGGGGAGCAGTGGGTATGGTGGCGGCTGCCGTCCCCATGCCGCACCGCCTCCAGCTTCCTCCTCCGCCAGGCGCCGCAGCCGGGCTAAAAAGGGACCGGCCCAAGGAGGAGGCCACAGGGATGCAGGCAGGTCCGGCGGCGGCAGCGTGGGGCGGCAGCTGCAGGCACCCAGTCCACAGGCACCCGGCGGAGGAGGCGGCAGCAGCGGTGCGCCGCGCGTCCCCAGGGCATGGGGCTTGTCGGCAGCGGACGGCCCAGGCAGCCCTCAACGTGCCGCGGGGGAGGTGCCCTCCTCAGAGGGCTGGTGCCGCCGCCGCCGCCGCCGTCCTGAAAGCAGTAAAACAATTTTTTTTAAAATTGGAGCTAAAATGGCTCCAATTGACTGCGATGCGCAGAAACTCAATCTGACACATGCGCAATGCGTCAGATTGAGTTTCTGCACATGCGCAGTCAATTGGAGCCATTTTAGCTCCGATTTTTTTTAAAAAAAATTTCTTTCGGTGAGGCGTCCGGAACCGGACGCCTCAAAAGTGGACTCCCCTCCTGGAGAACCCTCCGGAATTGGTCCTACCGGTTCCAGGGAACCGTCTGGAACCGGGGACATCCCATCACTGGTTTGTTCCAGCTACTTTGGCCCAACCTTGGATTTGGGACATGGTGGGAACGTGCATGTAAACCACTATGTGGGGGTTCTGCAGTGCACTTTGTTGCTATGGCATAGTCGAGGGAAGGCCATTCCCTCATGTTGGGAGTGCTCCAAGCTTTCCCAACACAGTTCTGGCACTCAGTAATGCTAGTCAAGGAGAAGAAGCCCAGTCCATTCAAGACCACACCCCTCAAAAAGAGCCCTTGCCAAAAGTTCCAAGTTCACCTGCAAAAGGTGATCTAGAAGGAAGGCCAATGGTGATGAGGGTCATTTGAGGAAGGTGTGTAGGAAGGCATGGAAACTGGAGTAATTTGTTGTTGATGAGTAGTGTTTAAGTAGGAGTGATGAAGACAAGGTGAAGGGGCTAAAAGGGAAAAAGTAGGGGAGGGGTCAACTGAGAGCTTGAGTAGCTGAGTTAGGGAAGACCTGTGGCTGAATCTGGTAACAGCTGGATATTTATATGTGTATGCAGCACTGGAATTTGTTCAAGAAGTGCTTAGAATTTTCTGTTTTATTTCAGGGAGCATGCTAGAATTCCCTAGCAGAGACTTACCTACTCAGACTACATATGCCATTATTCCAAAGGACAGAGGCATAGCAGCTGAAGTGTTGTGCAACTGCTATAACTGTGTAGTGCTAATATGCACTAACAAGACTTGGAGGGTCAACAGTTCAGGTTCTTACAACTAAAGATGCATGTCTGCTTCTACTCTATGTAATTACTGTACACCTGATGCTCAAGAGAGAGAGTTTAGAATATTATTTCATCTCCTCGTAGGAATAGGTGAGAATTTCAGATCAGTTTATACATATTAAGAATTCATCAATGTCTCCCAACTCCTTCACATTTAAGTTTGAAAAAAGAAGCTAGAGAAACCAAGACTTACGAATTAGTACTTGTAGTATGTAACAGAAATCTACTGTTGGATAGCAGTTCTATCAACCACTTTAATGGTGCATAAGAGTTGTTATTTTGTTTCAGGAAGTCCCCCTCCTCTATAGTCCCTGTACAACTTATTTTCTATGCCGGAAGGAACTATGCCTACTGAATTGACCAGTGAAGCTGGGTGGAAAGGTCAGGTTTTTTAAAGAATTAACCAGAATTCATAAATTTACACATATCCAGGATGATGAGAAATGGAGGTTTAAAATGCGAATGCAGGAAAAAGCATAGTGACCAATTTTCCCATCTCTTCTTCTTGACTGCAGCATCAAACCATGACATCTCATGCTAAGTCTATCCCACATTTATAGCACACCACACATTAGTGCTTTAATGAGAAAGCTGAATTTTCAGCAGTCTTTTTTGAGCTTTCATTTGCTGGCCCTTGTGGAGAGAAATCGGTGGTTTCTTTTGCAAACGAGATGAATTTGGTAACTGGCATCTGATTGAAAATATATTGAGTTGAAGAGGCAGTGATCTGACAATATGTAATACCAAACCCAGGTAGTAGAGGTGGATGGCTTCTGGTTTATGTTACATGTGTGAATGGGGCCTTGCTGGTCAACAGCTGAGATTTTGAGTACAGTTGTACCTCGCTTAAAGAGCATAATGCATTCCACAGGATTGCTCTTTAAGCAAGTTTGCTCTTTAAGTGAAACACCATTGTAAATGACCAATTGTGGGAGGAATTGCAAACCCCAATTTATTTGTTAAGCGAGTTTTTGGTTGGTTTTATTTGTTAAGTGAAGCGAACATTCAGAGAAAATCCTGCTCTTTAAGCGAGTTACTCTTTAAGCGAGGCACTCTTTATGTGAGGTTTGACTGTACACTCAGCAGGAAAGCATTGCCATCTATGTCAATGTGAAAGCTGTAAACTGGGAGGTAGAGTTTTCAGATCAACTGAGATGCAATGTTTCCCTTGGAATCAATGTGCACATTCAGCTGTTGATCAGCAAGACCTTGCCCACACATGCAGTGTGCATTGGATAGTTAATATATCTGGAGGAAAAAGGAAAAGTTCTAATGTCACAAACAGGAGACCCTAATTCTCCAAGAACTCTGTGGGTGAAAACATTATGCAAACTCTGTGTAGCTGGTAATTTCATTGTGGTTTGGCATCAGCATTGGCAATGGTGGGAAGTGCTCTCCAGGCTGAGTTAAGTGCTCTGTTTTAATCATTGCATACAAAGAAGGGAAACCATGTGGATTTAGAAGTTGTACCAATTACTTTGGCCTGTTCTTCCATTGGTCTCAGGAGCTTTGATGCTAAGGTAGAATTTGAGGTTCTGATCTATAATTTTGGCACCAGTCTCAGCAATACGGGGCTCAAACCAAACCTAGTTGAACTGTGCAGACTTGTGTTTTGGAGATAAGCTCCTTTAGCTGTATTACATCTACAATTCTGCAATGATTCTGAGAGATGGAGCCCACAAAACACCAATTTGCACTGCTCTAAATGATGGTTTTTCTCTCAGGGCATATTAAAGAGTAGAATGGCTATTGCTACTTGTGCCTTTTTTTTTTTTTGAATGAATCTTTTTAACAATAACAAAATGGTAATGCTCTTCAGTATTACCACAAGTAACATTTATATGTTTGCTCATTTTTTACTCAGTCTGACAATGTTTGGAGACCTAGGCAATTATCCTGGAGCTTGTCCATCTGTCCTTTCTTGCAGTCATTCTTGAAAAATTAAATGAACTTATGCCCCCCCCCAAGTCCCACTAAGCTGCTTTAGACCCAAAAGGTGCTCTCCACATCAAACCAGAAGTGACCAGGAGTCTCTTCTGGTTTGAGAAAAAGCCACTGACTTGGCCTCAAATGGTTCAGAGGGGCAACCATCTGGCAACCCTTTCTCACAAGCACCCCACAAGCAGACATGAGGAATAATTGTTATTATAATAAAGCACAGAACTAGAGGTGTCCTCAGTGCAGGGCTGTTGAATATTGGCACCTGGGAAGCCAGTTTTGGCCCCTAGACCACACCTTGCCCACCCCTGTCCTAAAGCATTCTGCAAGTGCAGCCATTTCTGTCGGGGAATTTTTATTTCTATTTTCCCCAGCTGCTACACACAAAAGGACTCTAGGCACAATATCTTAAAATATTATGAATTAATTTATTGCATACATAAGTCAAATAAAATCAGAACACATTCTATAAAGTACAATACCTTAATAATAATAAAGATGCAAGTAATATTAAGATGGGCCAATAATATAGAAATTTGGAACAAAGCAAAGACAGGTTTCCCTAGGATCCTGTGTTTGCAATGTCCAAATTGCCTGTCTTTCCTTCTCCCTTATATACCTTCTAAACTAAGAGTTGGGCACCAACTTCTCTTACAATTCCATGGACTTCACCACTTACTTATATGAGAAAAGGGAGGAATAAGAAGGAATAAATAACATGACAGCCCAAATAGTGACTGCAGTGGCTTAGTGGTTAAGGTGCTGAATTTGATGACTGAAAGGTCAGCAGTTTGAGACCTGAGTGCTACATGGTGGAGTGAACTCCCATCTCTGTCCCAGCTCCTGCCAACCTAGAGTTTGAAAGCAAGAAATTGCAATTAGACAAATAGATACCTGAAAGAGGAACTTGGCTTGCTGTGGTCCATGGGGTCACAAAAGGTTGGACTTGACTGTGTGACTGAACACCAACAAATAGGTACCACTTTGATGGAAAAGGTAAAAATGTTTCTTTCACTCCAAGGTCTAGTCATGCTTGCCACATGATCATGGAAACATCTGCAGACATAGATAGTGCTGGCTTTTTGGCTTTAAACAGAGATGAGTACCATACCCTAGGGTCAGATGCAACTGGCTTTTAAGCAAGAGAGACCTTTACAATAGTTCATTCTGTGAAGGAAACGTTCATAAATGAAACTTTTATTGTGTTTCTCTACTTATTATTTAAGATGCTGTTTTCATCTGTGGAGTTGGGCATGTGATATTTTGGTAGTGTGTCAAGTAGTTTTATGTCAGATAGTGTTTGTGGCAAAAATCTCCTGGCAAGAGTTCGTTCTGCAACATTGGATGGAGCTGGGCAGCTGGGATAGCATTGTAAAAATAAATAGTCAAGCATTTTAGGAAACACAAGTAAATTTTATGGCGAGGTTCATGGCTGTATTTGTCGAGGAAGGTCTCAAGTGGGGTATGAGAATGTGTGAGAAACAGTAGAAGCAGTTGCAGCTAAAGGTGGGTCTGGGATAAAAATGTTTATTTTTGCCATGTTTTATTAATCAGAACACTTTCAAGTATTTCTCCAAACTTTGGAGTGGGGGCTAAGTTTTGGAGACAAGGGAACATGGATTTTCTTCCCCATTTTTGCTCTCTCTCTTTCACACACACACACACACACACACACACACACACACACACACACACACACACACACACACACACACACACACACACACACACACACACACACACACACACACACACACACACACACACACGTTGCTATTTGTTTAGTCTTTCAGCCTTCATTAAAGTCTCATATATGCAACATATGCTACTTAGCTTTGTCCAGCATTATAACTTCTCCTAAATAATCTTTGGAAAATAAGTGCACTCAGATGTAGCAGAACATCCAGCCCATAGGAAGATAGTTTTAAGAAGCAAGAAGCTACATTTATATTCTCAAAGTTTTTTTTAAAATGCCACTGTTGCATTTTTTAAAGCAACTCTTTAGTCTCTTGGTTCTAAAAACAAAGTTGCAAATCCTGATCCAGTCCATCCTTGCATTATAAATGAGGAAGTACTTTCCCCTCTAAAAAATGCCCCATGACATATTGAGGCTTATTTGCTTACTTACTTTTTGGTTGGTCTTGGAAGGAATGCCCACTTTTGCAGGATTTTTTTTACACATTTCTGTAAGCAAAGAAAAAAGTACAAGCAGTGGATGGGCTGCTTGCATCTTTCTTGGGAGTCAACTTGTCAGGTGGCAAAGTATGCTCAGCAGCTGCAGTGGTTCTCACTTACCCAGAACTCCCTTTTCTACATCATATGAGTTTTCTGGGGAGTGGGTGCTGCTTGCTTGCTTGCTAGGCTTGACATTGCTGCTTTGAATTAGCAAGAATTCTCAGGAATCATTATGTTCATGCTCAGCTCTTTGCAAAAAACTTTAGTGGGCTAAGTGTGCCCATCTGCTAGGTCTCTTACCAGTTCCGTTCTCTTGGTGCTGGCATTTTGGTTTCAACACTGCACAGGCAGAACTCACATACAGTCACTGTTGCCATGAGTCCCAATGGGGAGCTTTGCAGATGAGTTGGGTTTGAATTTTGGAGATCTTACGATGTGTAGGGTGTGACCTGACCACACATAAGATAACCACTAACATCAGTAAGCTGGTTGCCCGGTGAGAATGGATGGAAACCAGTGTTCAGACTTTAAAGCCATTCACAGGACTTCCAAGGCCAGCCTTGTGCATCAGTTGGGAGTGCCATTGGCTCTTCAGTCTGCTCATGGACAACCTACCTCCCCTCATGTGCTCACCATCCCTGGGGTGATAGGATTTGTAGCATAAAATACAGCGGAGAATGCCAGCTTGAGGAAGATTGATGATTAGAAATGAAGGAAAGCTTTTCATAGCACAGAGATTGGCATCACCACCAAGCTATCTGAAGGTCCATGTCTCCCCATTTCAGCCTTTGGACATTAAGATCTTCAAAGGAGCCTCCCCCCCCCCCAATTCAATCACAAGTATGCTTGGTGGGGACAAGAGAAATGGCTTTCTCTGTGACAGCTCCTATATTGTGGAATGCTCCCCCTTTATACTTCCACTGATAGTTGAAGACCCACCTGTTCAGGTATGCATTATATCAGTTATGGCAAACCTTTTAAAGACCAAGTGCCCAAACAGAGGGTGGGGCGACTCTGTGCTGGGAAGTGAGAGGAAGTGCTCCCATTGGGCTGCTGGGCAGAGGGATGGGGTGAATTCTGTGCTGGGGAGGGAAGAAATGCTCCTATTGGGCTGCTGGGCAAAGGGGCTGGGTGAACTCTGTGCTGGGGGAGGGAGGAAGTGCTCCCATTGGACTGCTGGGCAGAGGGGCTGGGTGAACTCTGTGCTGGGGAGGGAGGAAGTGCTCCCATTGGGCTGCTGGGCAGAGGGGCGGGGTGAACTCTGTGCTGGGGGAGGGAGGAAATGCTCCTATTGGGCTGCTGGGCAGAGGGGCGGGGTGAACTCTGTGCTGGGGGAGGGAGGAAGTGCTCCCATTGGGCTGTTGGGCAGAGGGGTGAGGTGAACTCTGCTGGGGTGAAGACACACATGCCAATAGACGGGCTGGGAATGCCCCATTCTGGCATGTGTGCCATAGGTTTCCCACCACTGCTTTATATAATCAAAATTGAGGCTCTGGATGCTGGTTTCTATCAGAATTAATGTATGTTTCTGAAGTTTTTATTGTTTTAATCACACTTTAACCATTTAACATATTTTATTTATTACTATAGTTTAATTGTTTTTTTAATGAACTGTAATTTACTGTGTATTAATTTGGCCTTTTAAACATTTTGAGCCACTTTTAGTTTCCTGTTGGGAGAAAGGCAGCTTAGAAATGCAACAAATAAATAAATTAAACCAAACTCAAACTTTCCTTAGAAGCTAAAAATGACAAAACTGAAGCTGTTCTATTTTGGGTGCATCATGAGAAGACAAGACTAATGGGCAAAAACAATAATGCTTGGAAGAATTACAGGCAGCAAGAAAGAGAAAGACTAAAAATGAGATGGATTGACTCCAGTCTTGGATAGATCACGTAGTTTTAAGAGGGAGCAGGATTGAATGGAAAAGTTGCTGACTTTAAAATCCTAAAAAAGCTCCAAAATACCAAACCCCACAATTAGAATTTCCACCTCTGAGTGAAATATCCTTTTCATCAGCACCCATCAACTGCTGAATGTTTTATTACACAGCTGTTAAAGTCGAGGTAGGAACCGAACCGTGCGTGCCAGAGACAAGCAGGGCTGCAAAGGAAGTAGAGAATAAGTTTCAGTGTTTGCCTTGAATTTCCTCTGAGCAAGGAAACCTCCACAGCTCCTTGGAGAGCCATTTCCAAGAATTTGGTTCTGGTCTTCATGTTCCTTGTCCTTTTTATCCGGTTTCAAAGACATAATTGAATGAAACCAGCCTTGATGTTGACACTGTCTGTCTAGAGCCCCGAGTTCCACCGGATGACTGGAGTTGTAAGGCAGGAGTAAGAGGGCTTTCCAGGCTTTATTTTCCCCCTTCCTGGTGTATGAACCACTGCTTTCAACACAGCATTTTACTTGCTGTGGTTACCCTGCAGTTGAACTGATTTTTTTGCAGCAATCTGACAACAGAGCGGTAGAGAACATGCAGGCTTCCAGACGCTGCCAGATATCACCTTCCTACCTTACAACTGACTGTAGGGAAGAATTTAAAATTACAATCTAGTAATATCTGGAGGGCCACACACTCTCCAAGCCCTGTGGTGAAGTACGGAGGGGGTCTAAAGCAGGGCTTGGAAAAGTTCCTTTTTGGGTTACAAGTCCCATAAACCAGTATGACTAGTGGCAGCCTAACCACAAGGGGAAGACAATGAATTCCTAATCTTGTTGGCCCAGATCGCTGGCAATGTTGCTTGGGGGATTTGGAGAGCTGTGATCTAAAAGAAAGGGCTAAGGTGGCTTAGAGGTTAAGACACTGAGTTTGATGACTGGAAGGTCTATAGTCAGCAGTTTGAGACCCAACTACCGCATGATAGAGTGAACTCCTGTCGTCTGTTGTTGGACTATCAGCCGTCCCATCGCAAGGGTCCTCCCTTTAGCTCCTGGGCCTACTGCCCATTTAACTGGAACTTAACCCTTGCCTCACCTTTGAGAGAGCTGAGCCACTTAACTCTTACTATGCTCTGGCAGTGGAGCAGAGCATAGAGCAAAACAAGGGAGGTATCTGGTAGCATGTCTTGTGTGTGTGCCAGTCAAAGAACAACAATCTTCAAAGAGAAACAGCTGCTTTATTCATCAGGTTCATGTAGCAAAGTCCATGGAAAAATGTAGATTAAAGGTCAATAAACATAAGAATCAGTCCAGCACATAGTCCAGGTCATTAGGTAAGCATTGTAAAAAGAAAAGAATAATCCCACACCATAGTCAGGGTCTTAAGCCATTGAGATCCAGAAACAAACTCACTAACTTCTCTGCAAAATGGAGAATCTGCAGTCAGGTGGGTTACTCTTAGCCAATCAGGTAACAGAGAGAAACATTCTCAAAACAATGGATTGTTTTCACACATGTGGAGTCAGTGAAGACAAAACACGCTAAAGAGATAGGAACACAGGAACACTATAATGTCAACAAGCCATCTCGTGACATGTAGGCTGAAAGACACAGATGGGAAAGGATTTCTTTGTGGCTCTCTATGAGGCCTAGCTAAAAAAAAGCAACTTCAAGCCTTGGGAAACATGAGGAAATATGTTGTTTCCTGACATCTGTTCCAGCTCCTGCCAACTTATCAGTTTGAAAGCAAGAAATTGCAATTAGATAAAAAGGTACCACTTTGGTGGGAAGGTAACAGCCTTCCTTGTACTTCACTTTCTAGTCATGTCAGCCACATGACCACAGAAACAAGTGCAAATTCAGCCAGCATATTTGGCTGTAAATGGAGATGAGCACTGAATCCTAGAGTTTCACATGACTGGCTTTTGAGCTTAGGAAACCTTTATTTATTTATTTATTTTATTTATTTATTCGTACTTGCTACCCCGCTCCAATCGGGCAAGCCCGACTCTGAGCGGCAATTACAGACTAAAATATCGACATCCTAAGACTCGATGTTAAAACCTCAAAAATTCATAAAAGCATAAAAATCACACCACATGAACTGAAGGGTGGCTGTCACTAAATCAGCCACCCTATATGAGACCCCACGACCCTATTTCCCCACACTTGCTTAGCCAGCCAGGTTTTTAGGCCTTTCCGGAAGGGTAGGAGCTCTGTCTGTAGGCGCAGCTCGATTGGCAGGAGGTTCCAAAGGGCTGGGGCGGACACGGAGAAGGCCCTTCTCCTAGTGCTAGAGAGGTGTGCCTCTCTAGCTGATGGGACAACAAGAGAGCCCCTCCGGTCCGCCCTTATCTTTATCTAGTCTAAAAGAGGAACTTCACACAGGCACTTGGAGATACAAGTTAGGGTGTCCAGTATGCTATGGCCTTCTAAGGTTCTCCGATAACAAGCATTTAGGGAATGCATTTCTTCCTTTTAAACTGTACATAGCAATAGTAATTAGATTTTTATGCATTTATAATCTTTACCTTTATACTTCCTTTATCCGGGATGAATCTAGCAGATATGCCACAATTACCTTCCAATTTCTTCTTTCTGCAACTCCATCCTATTCAGTCCAGAACTTGGGAAAGTTACTTTCTTGGGCTATAACTTCCAGAATTCTCCAGCCAGCTTGGCTAGGGTCATGTAGACATAAGGATTTTGGGAGCTGTAGTCCAAAGGAGAAACTTTCCCAATCTCTGGTTATGTCTTCTGAGGAGATGGCAAGGTTTTTGTGTGCATATTGAATGTTTTGCTTTTGGTCAAGTTTCCTTCTCCTTAACCAGATGTCAGGGGAGTGTGCATTCATATGGATATACCTCTAAACCTATGGAAGAGGGACTGTGGTGGCTTAGTGGCTAAGAACCTGAACTTGACAACTGAAAGGTCTGCAGTTCAGCAGTTTGAAGTGAGCTCCCATCTCTGTCCCAGCTAGCAGTTCGAAAGCAAGAAATTGCAAGTAGATAAATAGGTACCATTCAGCGGTGGTATTCAATTTTTTTTACTAACTACTCTGTGGGCATGGTATGGTGGGCATGGCCAGGGGAAAGCCCTGCGTTGCACCCAAGTTAGGACTACTTTATTTCAAAACATGGATGGCAGGGCCAACCAGAATTTCTGCTACTGTTTCTGGTGAACTGGTCCAAACCTGCTGAATCCCACCACTGGCACCATTTCAGCGGGAAAGGTAACAGCATTCCATGCACTCTGGTATTTAGTCATGCCTGCCACATGTCCATGGAAATGTCTGGAAATGCAGACAGCACTGGCTCTTTGACAATAAACAGAGATGAGCATTGAACCCTAGAGTCGGATATGACTGGCTTTTGAGCATAGGCAATCTTTAACTTTACCTAAACTCATGGAGTTATTCTGATACAAGTACAACCAGTATACATGAAACATAAATACCCATAGCTGCAAACTGACAACTAGCTGCTGTTTTTCCATCTCTCCCACACAACACAATTAACCAGTGTTGCCATTGACTATTTCAGCTGCCTCCTCCTCCTCCTTTCATGTCCAGATCAAACTTTGGGCTGCCAAAATGAAGACAAGTAAACACAACAGATTTTGTATCTCTCCACATTTAGGGACTCCGACCCTCAGTCTCTCATCTGTAGCTATTCTGCAGTAAATTCAGCCAGATTATTAGACAGAGTCCATTTACAATCTCTGCTTCAGATGCTCTGCAGTGGACTCAGAGTAAATGAAGGTGAGAGAAACCTTTTTCCTAGAGAAGTACAGGTGTGTGATTTTAGACTCTAACTTCAACAAATCTGCACACTTCTGCTTTCCATCATGGACAAAAGCAAAGCTTGATCAATTTGACTTTTCTTTGTGTTCTGATTTGATCTACATTTCCCCAAAATGACCTGAAGCTCATTTTTCAGGCTCCAGTTTTCTACCGTCTTGCTTGGGAGTAAGCACTATGGGAATTCATTTCAGAGTAGATCTCAACAGGTTTGCATTCTTCATGTTATCTACCGACATTTCGATTCTGAATGTTGCAATGCAGTTCTTAGCTTAACCATGTACCCAATGCTAAAATGCTTCTGATCATCCAAAATTGTACATTTTGAGAGGTTCCGTGCATTGGTAAAAACACACAAGCTGTCTTGTAAATCTTTAACATTTTCTGATTTTGATATGCCTTCTGCCCAGAGATTAATTTGGCAATAGCATTATATACATCTAGGAACTAGTTGTAGACATTCCTCACCTGGCAAACCTTTAGTTGCTTTAATATCACCTTTGTAATGTTTTTCTTTTTAATTTGAACACTGTAATATTTTAATGTTCTAATATTGATATTGGCTGCCTTACCGACTGCCTTTGGACTTGCTGGCTGCTTTTTGCCTTTTGTTTTGATTTTTTTCTGATTGTAAGCCATGGCAGTGATACATGGCAACCAGATGGTATCAGAAACAGGAAAAGTTGCCTTTTGGGACTATGATTTCCAGCCTAATCCAATCAGTATGGTGTGGAAAGAAAACTTCCCCCATCTCTGGCCAGTATACAAATTAAATAAACAAATTATCTCCCCTTTGCCACACCTCTGTATAGAAATGAGGATTGAACAAAGTTACACATTTACATATTGGGCCCAACAGCAAAATGAGCAGAAGAGGAACTACTTCACTATTCTGATTCCCAACGGTCATGGAGGCAGAAGAGGGGATGCCAGGTGGACTGGCTGTGAAGACACACCTTGTCATTATCCTCAAGGCTGCGGCAGTCCATTGCAGTCCCAGTATTAACTCCTGCATGTCTCATTTCATACGGGCCGCAAGAGATGGCTCTGGGATCACAGTGTGTGGGTCACTTCATGGCAAGCTGGGATCCACCTAAATCAAAATCACACCAATGGCATTTTTCCTGATTGTCATTCTTCTTTTGTGAACATGATTTCCAGGGGGGAAAAATGTATACATACTTGGATACGAGTAGCAGCCAACAATGATGACAAATTTACAGCAGACTAAAAGCAGACCAATGCACTCCGGTGTCTAGGCAGACCTACCACATGTCCATGGAAATGTCTGCAAATGTAGATAGCACTGGCTCTTTGGCTGTAAACGGAGAGGAGCACAGAACCCTAGAGTCAGATATGACTGGCTTTTGAGCAAGGGCAACCTTTACCTTTACCTTTAACTAAAAGCAGACAAATCCGCTCATTGTGGATCTGGCATCGGGTTCACAATGCCCAATTCAAAGTTTGCCAAAATGTACAACTAAGGCTGTCATTTCCAATGTGGGGCACATCCCACACTGGGTGTGTGTGCAATTTGATTTTTTTGGTGTGTGTGTGTGTGTCAGTTTTTTTTCTTCTTAAGTGAGTTATTAACAGCTTAGACCAAGTTAATAGCCTTTTAAGCTTCCTCCATGTGAATAGGAGTTACTTTTTTGAATAATAAGAATTATATGTCATGGGGGGGGGGTGGAATCAGGATTTTAGAGATGCTTAGGTGGGGCATGGCCAAAAAACGATTGGGAACCACTGACTCAGGTCATGTTGGCAAAATCTGGGAATGTTCATTAAAAGAAAATAATTTTCAAGGAATGGGTTATTAAGAAGACAAAAACAATGAATGCAGGGCAGTTGAAAAATCTTAATTTAGACCATGAAGAAATCAGAATTGTTGCATACTTTGCTTTGCTCATTGGTCAGAATAAAGACTGCAAACAAGAAGACAAAAGAGACATAAAAGAACAGCCCTGAAGTGTCCCTGGAGACTAAGACTAAGATCATTCACATTTCTGTATCACCATGCATGAATGCAAACATTGAAGAGTGCAAAAAACTGAGAGATTACAAATAATCCATCTGAAATATAGTTTTGGAAGGGAGATTTATGGATACTACAGACTACTAGAAAGACAAACAAGCAGATTCTATATCAAATCAAACCTGAAATGTAACTTGAAGTAAAAATGTCCAAATTTAGGATATCATACTTTGGAAGCATCATGAAAAGATGAAACTCTATGAGAAAGAAAATAGTGCTAGGAAACAGAAGGCAGGAGGGAAAGAGGAAGGATTAATGTGAGATTGGTTGACTCAATAAAGGAAGTCATAGCTTTTAGGCAGGGCAGGACTGTTAATGGCACTTTGGGAGGCTGTCCATTTATAGGAAGGGTGCCCAAACTATGGCCAGTGGGCTGGATCTGGCTCCAATGCCAATTCCTCTGGGCCGATGAAGCACTTGTTGCTCCACTTCTGGGAGGGCTTCATGGGCCAAATGAATTGGTATTGGGGGCTGGATCCAGCCCCTGGGCCATAGTGACCGGCTCCCTGAACCACATGACCGGTCCACGGCCCAAAAAGTTTGGGCACCTCTGATTTATAGCTTTGCACCTGTGTTGGATATGACTCCATGGTATGTAAAAACACATTTCTCTTCCAGCTAAAACTTTGGAGAATTTCATTTGGACACACATTAGGAAAATTGTTGGGAAATGTTACTTTTGGGGTAATATCTGCCAGAACACCACCACCACCACCCCCAGCTGGCCAGGGGGCATTTTGGAGTTGTAGTGTAAAAACAAAATATATTTATTTATTTATTATACTTATATCCCCGCCCACATAGGAGATTTTCCTTCTCTAGATGGCTAACAGCACAGACTCATAAACAAAGCTTTCCATAGATCAACCCTAGCATAGACACTTATACACTTCAAGGAAATATTGTGCTGTGTTGTGGTTTTCCCCACAGATGGAAGGGAGAACTGGGGAAAAGAAGCCCCTAACGGTTAGTGCTATTGTGAGAATCCATAGGGGCATTTGGAAATGGTAGATTATGATTATTATTTTTTGTATTGTGTGCTGCTTTTCAGAGCCTTTCACAGAAAGAGCAAAGTAAAAAATCTTTATGTTGGTTCAGGGCATTGAAAAAACGAGGATCAAGGAGGATTATGCTGGTTTTTTGTCAAGTCTCTAAGTACACACACACACACACACACACACACACACACACACACACACACACACACACACACACACACAAAGCAGTGAAAGAGCAATGGGGGAAAGTAGAGCTTTACTTGGCAAGCTCTGTGCTTTGCTGTCGAGGTGAGGGTGGAAATGGATGCAGGATTTGATGTAATGTTGGCTATTCCTTTTACAAGAGAGGGTGTTATCAGAGCCCATGTTCACACACACATACACAAATACACATATCCATAGAGACAGCATAAGAACACACACACACACACACACACACACACACACACACACACACACACACACACACACACACACACACACACAGATAGTGGCTACTCTCTTCCCAGGCCAACCGGGACTCACCTATGACAAGGATGTGCTGGCTGATTGCCACTTTGACGTGCTAACTATTTTGGAGGAGGAGCTGATCAAGGCCTGTAGTAAGATTGAGGATGCGAAGGTCCGTGGCTCTGATGGTGTCCCCAATGTTGCTTTTAAAACTGCCATCAGGTCCAGACCAGAAATCTTCCTAGAGACGTATAACATGTGTCTCGCTGAGAGAATCTTCCCAAGCCAGTGGAAACTGCAGAAATTGGTCCTTCTTCTGAAAGGGAAAAAGCCACTGGATGATCCATCATCTTATCAACCAATATGCCTGCTGGATACGGCAGGTAAGGTACTTGAAAGGATCATCTGCAACTTGATGGAGGAGTTCAGTGAAGGAGCTCATGGATTGTCTGAAAGCCAACACTGATTCCGGAAGGCCATAGAAGGCAAACGTTGAAAGAGAGGTGCCAAGAAGTACTGCGCTATCGTCATCTTGGACGTGAGAAACACATGCAATTCAGCGAATTGGGATCGTATCCTGGATGTGCTTAGATTGATGGTGGTTCCGGAGTACATCAGATGTATAATCAGTATGCAGATTATTCTCAGCTGTATATCTCAGCCCATGGTGATCCAAGCAATGCTGTCGGAGTCCTATCTAGGTGTCTGGAGGCTTTGGGGTCTGGATGGGGGAAAACAGGCTTCAGCTGAATCCCAGCAAGACTGAGTGGCTATGGTTTAGGGGTCCTGCATTATCTCGGGAGCTACTACCGGTATCTTTAGTTCTAGATGGGACTATCTTGCCCCAAACAGACCTGATGCATAATCTGGGGGTCTTCCTGGACTTGTGATTCCTGCTCAAAGAGCAGGTGGCAGTCGTGGCCAGGAGGGCTTTTGCACAACTTCGTGTCATACGCCAGTTACATGTGCTCCTAGATCAGGACTCCTTGCTCATGGTCATGCATGCTCTGGTCACCTCCAGACTGGACTATTGTAATGTGCTCTACATGGGGCTGCCCTTGATGACCATTCGGAGGCTGCAACTGGTCCAGAATACAGCTGCCCAGGTGGTGATGGGGTGCAGATGTTATGTTCATGCCTCACCACTGCTTCGGGAGCTGCACTGGTTACCAGTGTGCCTCCGGGTGCACTTCAAGGTGCTGGTGATGACCTTTAAAGCTCGACATGGTAGTGGGCCAGGATACTTAAGTGACTGCATCGCCCCAATAACATCTGTCTATCCCACCAGATCAGGCTCTCTTACTGTGTCATCTGCTAGAGACGTTCACCTCTCTAGCATCAGAAAGAGGGCCTTCTCTGTGTCTGAACTGGCCCCATGGAACCTCCTGCCAATTGAGCTACGACTCCAGACAGACTTGCTGCCCTTCAGGAAAGAACTAAAAACCTGGCTGGCAAAGGCAAAGCAAGTGTTTGGCACTGGGGATGCGGTGACCCCCGCCTGCTGGCTGATATAGTAATATCACTCCCTCGCTCTTTTTAGTTGTCAGGGTAATTTTTAATTGGGGTTTTTACTGGTTTTAAGTTTTTTATGTACTTCATGATGTAATTGTTGTATGCCACCCAGAGTTGCTTGCCAAGTGGGAGGCAATACAAATGTGATAGATAGATGCATAAATAAATAAATAGCTCCTTCAGAGCCTACCAACACCACTTTAGGCTGGATGATGATGTTTTGTGCCCTGTCTGCCAGCCTGTGCAGGAAGACACAGAGCACTTTTTTTTCACTGTCCACGCTTTGATGCAGAACAGGCAATTTTACAGAGCCATCTTTGACGACAGCTGTCTCCGAAAGACATCATAAGTGAGATGTTGAGTAGGGACCCTACCTGGGTCGCGATGTCCAATGATGTGGCTGGAGTTATCTTGGAACTTAGACTGTGTGGAGAGACTGAGAAGAGGGCAGTCAGAGGCATAGAGGAGGAGGGCAAGTAGCCAAAATGGAGGAGGGTTTTTAACAGCTAGTCTTCTCCCTGTGAAGTAATGCCTAATGGCAATTCCGTGGGGTGGCGGGGCATAATAGGAGGAGGCTTTAGTGGGTAAAAATCCCACACACTATGAAGCACAGTGTCTTTTGAAGATTTCCACCTGCCCTAAAACACACACACAATGTGTTTCTACATGGTGCACTTTAGAAATTCCATAACTGAAAGGCTAACTGCAATGCACACTAAATTATTTTATTTATTCTATTTATGTCCCATCTCTCAGTTCAGGACCCAAGGTGGTTGAACTATATCAATTAAGAGCAGATATGGCTAAAAGCACAAAAGGGAGTGGGGGGGAGGGGAGGAGGTAGAAATTAAATAAATTTTTCAATGAAAGTTGAAGCCTCCCTTGGAAACATCAACTCTTTAACTTGTGGGAGGGCTCAGGCTGACCTTACTGGACCCTATATATCCCCATTCACCTGAGTAAGCATTTATTTTCCATCCTGACTTAGAAAGGAATTATATTATACCATTTATTAGATGACCTCATTCTAGACAGGAGTGCCCAAACTTCTTGGGTCATGGGCCGATCATGTGGTTCAGAGGGCTGCTCACTAAGGCCCAGGGGCCAGGTGCGGCCCCCGCGCCAATTTATCTGGCCCACAAAGCCATCGTCGCTCCTGGAAGGGGAAGTAAAAGGCGCCTGTACGGGCTCATTTTACTTCCTCTTCCAGGAGCGACGAGGGCTTCGTGGGCCGGATGAATTGCCATCAGGGGCTGCACCCGTCCCCCAGGCCTTAGTTTGGGCACCACTGTTCTAGACTTTTCCCCACTCTTTTTTGTGGTGGCTAGCTATGCTGAGACTTACATTTAGGACCCAACGTGTCAGTGTGAATGTGGAATGGATGACTGATATTGGTGTAGGCTTTGTTTGGATAGGTCAAAGCAGCACTAAGAATTGCCTTCCTCTCTCCTCCTTTCACAGTTCTTTGCTATTTCTTTTGTTTTTTCTAATGCCTGCTTCTGGCTTGTGCAGGATGGAGTCACGAAAGGACTTGAGCACAGCAAGGAATAGAATGGGCCTTCATTTCCCTATCTTCATCATGTAGTAGCAATATTGACAATGCTGGTCCATGCATGGTTAGTCTACATGGGGCTGTTTTTGTCCCTGACATGGAGATCATAAAAATTCCAGAAAGCCATGGTGAGGTTGATTTTGGAATCAAAAGATGCAATCACATTACCCCTTCCTTGGCCCAGTTACACGGTTGTATTCTGTATCGGGCACAAAGTATTAACTCCAACATATAAAGCCTTAAATGGTTTGGGACCTTTTTACTTGGCAGAATGTCTTAAAAGTTCTACTGCCTCTATCACTCAGTTCTCTTATAATGGGCAGCTTTAGGTGCCAATACCAAGAATGGCAAGGAAGACTTTAACTAGGAAAGGAGCTTTCTTGGTGGTGGCACCTATCCTTTGGAACAATTTACTGGATAAGCTGTGACAAACTTCCTCTTTAGATATTTTCAAAATCTTAAAAAAATTATTTAGGGAACCATTTAAGGATCTCTCTCTTCTGATTAATTAATTTGTCTTGGTTTTTGGATCCAAGCAATTAATGTTGCTACCACTGGGAGTGTTATAGTTAGTTAGTTAGCTAGCTAGTTTAATATAGTTAATACAGTTATACACTGTCCCCCTTGGAGAACATACAGTTCCACACTCTGAGTGATTTACAATGTTAAAATCAGGTACAACGTACATAACCAATACAAAGAAAACATAAGAACAATAACACTGACTGACTGACTGACTGACTGACTGACTGACGGATTGACGGATGGATGGATGGAAGGATGGATTCAGAAGGAGAGGATGAAAGAAGAAAGGTCTTCTTTCATGTTCTGATCAAACCCTGGACCACCAAAAAGAAGCCACTTTCTTGGCTTTGTTATTGCCCAAACCCAAGTCCTCATCCGTGTATGTCTCTGGTAGCAATTGGCAGACCATTAAATGAGCTGGATTCTGTATCTCTCCACATTCACACTGTGTGTTGTTGGCTGCCAGCAGCCCCCACTTGAAGAAAGGTGATTTCCTTACACACTGAAGAGCAATCCAATATCCAAAATTTATGATTCCCCATTCCAGCTCATAGCCTTCTACTTCCCCTTCATTACCTCAGCACACCATCTCAACACTTACAAGTACTGTACTTGATGGAACCCAAGAACAAAACAGTTTAGGTTACCTCTTAACCAGCTTGGTGTGAATTGAGTCTCAATCTATGCTACAAATATGTGGATGCAAATTTGATTCGATGGTCATCATATGGTACTAGTTATCACATTAAAACATTGCTAAATGTGTTGCCATATTAAAAACAAGTGCTCGGTTAAACCCTTTTCAAAACCTATTTTGTCTCCTGCTGTTCTTTTCATGAGCTTTGTTTCTCATATACAGTATAGCTGAACTTTCCAATTCTTCTTTACAGTTTCCCTTTTCAATTCCTCTCCTACCTAGTTCATCTTCAAACAAATCCTGGGTCAAGATGAGATTGATTGGTTGAACATCCTCCTATGTGTTCCATGATCAAATGGGGAGTAAGACTAAAAAATTCCCAAGTCCCATTGGAACATTCTAACCATTATGCTATACTACTTCTCTATACTCTTAGCACCCTGACCCTTTTACTGCTTTTCTGCTATTATTTTTTCCATTAGTCAAATCCATGCTCCTAAGCTGCTTTGCTCATTGATAAATGACACAAGCCTCTTCTTCCATGCATCCTTTTTGTTTTGACAAACAGACTCCTGATGAGCATATATTATGTACGTTAAACACAGCTTGTATATGTATTGCATAGTTAATTTTGATAGGCTTGGGAAGGGCTGATGACCTACATGGGATTCTAAAGTCTTTCTTAATCATTCGAATATCATCCTTCTAGCTTCTACAGTTGTTAATGTTAACACACTTTCAAGATCAACGTTTTGAAATAAAGGTCCAGAAATGTGCTTTTCAGAACAGGGGAAAAATCTTTAGGAATTTCATGGTACTACATGGTACCAAAGAAGGAAGAAGCAGGCTCTTACGTGTTCAGATCTATGAAGAATAAGTGACTGAAGCAAACACAGCTGTCCAACAGGCTTATGGCTAAGAATGAGATGTAGAGCAGACTGCAGACTATGTTCTTGGCCAACAGTTCACACACTCAATCTTGTCACCTTTCCTGTCGAATTAGCGCTGCTCTATTAAATCATCCCATTGGATCCTGTTCCGTACTTTAAAAGGAAATCTTGCTCTGCACACAGAAACAGGGCAAGTCTGAATTCTCACCTTATTCTTGACACTTTGTTATGTTCTTCCATAGCTTTGAAGCTGGACAGTTTCCACAGCATCTCTTCCTTCTGAAGGTGTCTGCATGCCATGGCAGTCCAAAGGCAATGACAGGAGAACAAGCAAGAAAAGCCTTAGCAGATTAGGAAGCTTGGAGCTATCTTTGTAGCTTTTCTAATTCCTTTTCCCTTGGACACTTTGTGTTGGGGACAGAAATAGTCAGGCAGATATAGCCAAAGACAGTAACAACCTGCCAACTAGTACTCTTGATGGTGAGCAGTTCCTTTGTCATAGAGAAGAATAATGCATACATGCCCCCAAAGCTCTCTTGCAGAGCCCCTAAGCTAGCCTCTTCCTTCAGGTATGGACATGGAAGACACAATCCTACTGCTAGGATAGACCACCAGTGCAATTAGCTTCTATACACATACAAAAAAGAGACTGCCATCTTAGCCCTTAACTCGGGCAGTAACATTCCCTGCATTAGTGATAGATGCTGTTCTACTCATCTCTTTTAACTTATTCTTCTGTGTCTAGGCAAGTTGTGAAACTGCCAAAATGAAGCCACCTTTTGGTGAATTCCTTCTGCAATTCCTTTCACCTGACCTAGTGTGAGAATGATTAGCCATTGTCCGTTGGCCAGGATATGTCTGATTCTGGCTAAAAAATAACACAATCTCCAAGGAGGCTCTTAATGTGTACCCCATTGCTTTTAACCAAGATAAGATCAACAGGCAAAACATTCAGTATCGCTGCACCTCCGTGTACGAAAACATTTACCATATGTAGGGGGATTCTGCTTCCACTAAAGAAGTCTCCATGCACAGGAGCTTTGAGTAAAAAACTATCAGAAGATAAATGGTATTACTTATAGTGTGGGGAATAAAAATATCACCTTTTAGTAATTAAATTTATGATGAAAGGCAGTCTAGAAATAATTTTAATAAATAAACACTATGTAAATCAAGGTGTCTGGATAGCTCAGTGGTTTAGGGATCTGTCTGTGGAGCCAGAAACCAGGAGTTTGATTCCCTGCTGTGCCTCCCAAGAGAAGACCGAAACTGTGTAGCCTAGGGCAAGCTGGACAATCCCAGGATGCCCCCAGAAGAAGGGAATGGTAAACCACTTCTGTATATTCCTAGAAAACATTGTATTCTCTTCCTAGAAAACATTGGAAAGGATTGCCCAAGTTTGAAACCAACTTGAACCAATGTACACACATGTACATCAAAGCTCCCCTAATATTGTTTTAGGGTAATAGATTGGTGGAATTGTAGACATAGAAATAACTTGAGATGTCATCAAGTTCACTCCCTGTTAATTTAGAAATCCACAGTCAAAGCATCCCAGACAAATGGCTATCCAAACCCTGTTTAAGACTTTCCAGTGGTGGACAGTTCACCATTTTCTGAGGTAGTCCATTCTACTGTAGATCTTCCAAATGTTCAGGAAATCTGTAATTTGAAGCCATTGTTTTCTTATAATTTGAATCCCTTGCTTCAGGTAGTCTAGAGCGGTGGTTCCCAACCTTTTTTTGGCCATGCCCCACCTAAGCATCTCTAAAATCCTGATGTTTTCCCCTCCATGGGATATAATGTTTATTATTCAAAAAGTGAACTCCTATTAATATGGAGGAAGCCTAAAAGGCAATCAAGTTGGTATAAACAAGCTTCCAATTGCCCCACTTAAAAATCAACACACACACACACACACACACACACACACACACACACACACACACACACACACACACCATGGGTCAGAAGTCCCACATTGGGACTCATGAGTCTAGAGCCACAGAAAATGAACTTGCTCCCCAGGACAGCAGAAATATTTCAAATATTTGAAGGTGGCTATCATATCTCTTTTCAGACTTCTTTTCTCCAGACTAAAAACACCCAGCTGCCTTAACTGTTCCTCAGAGTGTCTGATTTACTGATTGTTGATCATCTTGTTTGACCTCCTCTAGACATATTTAAGCTTCCTGATATTGTTCTTAGGTTTTGACATATTGGGATATGTAGTAGCTTAACAAAAGTGGGGCAATCATTAAAGTTCCTCCTGAAACTCTCTCCATGCTCAGTACACTTTCAAATGATTACTCAGGCTAATAACCTGAGGGGAAAGGGGGAAAGCCATTTAGCAATGGCAATTATGCTTATATACTGCCCCATAGAGCTTAGTGCACTCTCTGGGAAATTCACAAGTTAATGTTGCAGTCAACATCATATCTAGGTGCATGGAGCCCTTGAGGGTCTGGATGGGGGACAACGGGCTACAGCTGAATCCCAGCAAGACTGACTGGCTGTGGATAGGGGACCCTAGATTGTCCAAGAAGATACCATCTTTGGTACTGGATGGGACTCTTTTGCCCCAGACAGACCCAGTGCACCATTTTGCCCGGGCACTCCCAATGGGAGTGGATGAACGTGGACGGGTCCAGAACAGTGTCCACCCAGCAGAGCAACACCCCGGGCCTGAAAGGCCGGAGTTGTGCACCCCAATGGCACAGCCGCAATCCCGGCTCCTCCGTGCCTGCGACCGTGCCACGTGGCTGGCCCCATGCTGGTCAGAGCGACCAGAAGAGGGCAGCCAAGCAGCCCAGCATCCCGGGCAAAATGGTGGCTCGGGACAGAGCCAGCCTTTTTTATATGGCTGGCTCCGCCCCTTGACATCAGTCGCTCTGTGTGTCTCCCAGATGGAGGTGTGCAAAGCGTGCGCCAGAATCATTCACCTCCAACGTGCGCCCATTGTAAAACATTCTGAGACCATAAATTAACCAAGATTCTCCTGAAGCAATTATCTAAAAAGGTGCCTTTTTAAAGGATGGGATGTCTCTATGTATCAAGAAATATCATAATTTTAGGTTCGCATCTCAGAATCCCACCTGTATTTTCTTCTTATTCTTCCCAGCCATATTATAGGGAGTTGCAAACCATTGAGACTTCATAGCAGTGATGGTGAACCTTGGCACTCCAGGTGTTCTTGGGGTTCAGGTCTCAGAAGCCCAAGTCTCTGTGAATCCACATGAATGGTTTACCGGGCTTTTGGGAATTGAAGTTCAAGAACATCTGGAGTGCCAAGGTTCGCCATCACTATCATAGGGTGTCTTGCATGGAAATTTACATGCCATTTGTGAACTGAATCCAATCAGCAGTTTCAACTAAAGTAGACCCATTGAACCAATGGGATTTCCTAATTGTGACAGGAGAGCTTAGGGAAGATTACCATTTTGAGTTTAGGCTTCTGTGTTTTATATCATTTATGCATTTCCCTCGATGATTGAAGTGTAGTTTGTGTCCATTTCCCCCCAATTGTGTGCATTTTTACCTGTGTTGCCATTTTAAAACACACTAAATTTTGTCTCCACGCTGTTCATTTCTAGGACACCTTTTAAGCTTTGCAGATGTGTAAAATTCTTAAGATGAGATTCATTTCTTCTCAGAATTGGCCTCCAGAGAAGCAAAAAGAAAATGCTACTTCAATTAATCTAACTATATATTTGCCCATCCGTATCAGCACCAAGACTGCATACCAGTCAATGTTGATAAGCAATTAGATTCAGAAAAATTAGCCTATGTAGCCAACGAGGCATGCATTGCCTACCCTCTGCCAAGCATAAATATGATCAATGTCATGCAGTCTCTGATACCTTAGTAAGATGGAGAGAGAGGCTCTGTAAATGACCTGGCAGATGGACCTTGATAGGTCCAATTAAGAGACCACATCACATTTGCAAGTCCTACTTTGCCTCTGCTCTGCAGCTTCCATACAGATGTTTCCAAGGGCACGAGGGTGATACCATGGGGAGACTGTGCAGATGGGGAACTGGAGGAGAAGCCAAAGTTTGGGGAGACGGCATGAGCTCCATTTTCTGCTGGCTGTTATTACATAAACTATCAATAAAGCCCAAACTCAGGAAGGAAAAAGGAGGAGGCTGGAGCTATAAATCAGAGGGAAACTCTATGCACGATCCATCTGGAGAAAGGTGGGAAGTTCATCTGCTAACAGCTGCTCTCTGTGTGCGCCTGTGTGTGCATTTGTGCAGGAAATCTCACCAAAAATCAACACGCATTCTTGTCTCTTCCCAGTGACGTGCACTCAGGCTAGTCAGCATCTACTTAAAGGTTTTCCTTAGCCTGTTTCAGTGGAACAAATAGGATGAACACAAGCCAAAGAAGGATTGCAGTCTTGTTCAGAGAACATTGAAAAGACATGGAGCATGGCTTGTAGTCTGCCCATTTCTCCTAACTTTCCCTGTGGTCAAACAAGTTTAAAACTCTCTCATTGTCTTTATACCATGTCTGGGTTCATGATCAAGAGGACTGTGGGTGCCGCTATAAATTGAATCAGAGCCTTTACTACATTTGAATTCATAATCAGGGCTCACACTGGTTGCAGATTGAATCAGGAGTTCAGTGTTCACACTTGGTGGGATGTGATTGGCATTCCAGCCCACAGCCTCTTTTCTCTTATCTTCTGGTCCTATCTCTCCTTATCCTTTCTTCCTCTTGCCCTGCTTCTGCTAATCCTTTTATGGTTCTCTTTCTAGCTGATTTTGCCCAGGAATTGGAAGGGAGGGAAATCAAAATCACAAAAAAGAACCTTCTTAGTCATCTTGGAAATACTGGCCTGAGGATGTTCAGAAATGTTAGAGAATGTCCTACTAAGGAAAAATAGTCAGGGCTGTGATATGTGTGTGTATACATACAACACATACGTGGAGATTCCCCATCTCTTTCTCCTTATTCTCTCAGTTATCAACTCAGTGATAAGGTAAAGGTTACTCTAGTGTAACCCTTTTCCCTTTCTCCCTTTTTGGCCGAAACCTTGGATACCTTGAAGTCGTTATTCAGTGAGAAGTCTGGGCACTGCTAGACATCTCTGAAATGACATTCCACACATGCAAATGGACTTGAGAAATCGAGTCCATCTGTGTGCTGCTTTTTAGCCATTTGAATATCACATCACCTGCTGGCTAGGCAGACCATGACATGTGCTCTCCGCTTTCACTTTGCTCAAGGGATCCAATGGAGGATGATTTGTTGAATTTTAGTCCTGGCCTAACATCATTGGTGACTTAGTGGTTAAGATGCTGAACTTGATTACTGGAAGGTGGCAGGTCAGCAGTTTGAGACCTGAGTGCTGCATGATGGAGTGAGCTTCCATATCTGTTCCAGCTCCTGCCAATCTAGCAGTTCAAAAGTAAGAAAATGCAAGTAGATAAATAGGTATCACTTCAGTGGGAAGGTAAACAGCGTTCCATGCACTCCAGTGCCAAGGCATGCCTGCCACATGTCCACAGAAAAGTCTGCAAACTCAAACAGTGCTGGCTCTTTGGCTATAAATGGAGATGAGCACTGAACCATAGAGTTGGATACGACTAGCTTTTGAGCAAGGGTGACCTTTGCCTAACATCATTGACAAGAGATGGGCAACACAGCCTAGTTAGGCTGCTCAAGCCCCAGTTCCCCAATAAAGGTTGTCACCTAGCAGGTGATACAGAGTGGGGGAAATCAGGACTTTAGTATGTGTACACTCACACATGTAGATACACATGCTATAGGCTGAGTGTCTTCTCTCTCTCCATCAGTAGCACATTTTCTCTTAGGAATAAGGTTAGAAGCTGTTCTAGTGATAATTCTTTAAAAAATAAAAATCAAAGGGAGGTGCTCAGGGGAAAGAATGTAGGTTGTGCTCTTCCAGTCTTGGAGATTTTACCCCAAGTACATCTCTGAAACACCTCCTACGGACATGCTCACCATCTTTACAATGAGGAACCACAAATGACTGTACAGGAAATAGCTCAAATGATTCCTTCTGACATTAAAAACTAGACACCCTCCAATTGCAGAGAGAGAAAAACATATGAGTTAGGAGCACAAAGCACCAGATGGTTTCGAATCAGCTTTTGTGTCAGGCAGTCAGTAAGAAATAAATCGCACTCACCTGTTTTGTGAGCTAAGCAAATCCCACAGTTTTTGGTGGTGTGGTTGGGCACTATGTCAAAAAGTTGGCAACAGAAGCATTAAGAGATGAAGAAATTGGAGTGCAAAGCAAACAAGTTTATTTTTCTCTTGATTAGGATTTAAAATCAAAGACAGCTTAGTTGAGTAAGATGTCTTTAATTACTGAGTTTTAGTTTATTAATAGGTTGTTCAATCAATTAAATTTACATGTGATCAAAACATTTCCAAAACGAAAGTAACATTTTGTTTTTAATAGATATCATCTAAAGAAAAACAGCAGAAAAGCTGTGTGACACTTTACAGTCCACAGAGCTTAAGCCAAATAAAATACATTAGACTTTAAGATGCTACAAGCCTCCCTATTATTTTTGCTTCATTAGACCAATTTGGCTATTCCCTTGAAATCCTCCTCCTCCTCTACACCAGAGCTTCCCAACTTAAGGCCCATGGGCCAGATCTGGCCCACAGCACCATTTCACGTGCTCCCTCCAAGGGCATTCAAGAAACAAAATGACCACCCCTTTGAAGCTGTAGGGACAAAATGACCACCCCTATTGTGCAGGCAGAGCAAAATGGCCATCCGGCCCATGAAGCTGACTGAGAGAGCATGACCCGGGCCCCCCGGCTTGAAAAGGGTGGTAACCCCTGTTCAACACCATTGAGGTCCAATTAAGAGATTGCAAGGACAGGGTGAAGTACGGTGTGGCCTTGTGCCACAGGATTGCTATGGTAGCGATGAAGGCCATTCTGGATTACCTTGCAAAGACCTGGGCAAACGAGCTCTGGTGAAGTTGAGAGAGAGGTCCAGCAAGCTGGCAAAGGATAACCTATTCCTTCCTCAGGTCTTGAAAACTGATCTTCATGGGTTCATGTTTCAAGACAATCCATCTAATCTCCAGTCCTCCTTTTTTCCTGATGCCTTTTGCTTTCCTGAGCATTCTTTTAAGTGTGTATTGTCTTACCATGAGGTGCAGAAAGTATTATAATCTCAGTTTAGTCATATTAGCTTCAAGTGAGAGTTCAGGTTGGTTTGATCCAGTGGTGGGCTGCCAAATTTTTTTACTACCACCCAGTGGGCGTGGCATGGTGGGCATGGCCAGGGGGAAAGCCCTGCATTGCACCCGCATTAGGACTACTATATTTCAAAATTTGGATGGGCAGAGGGGCCAGCCAGGTTTTTCTGCTACCAGTTCTGGCGAACTGGTGCAAACCTGCTGATGCCCACCACTGGTTTGATCCAACACCCAAGTTATTCATCTCTCTAGAGGCTCTCCTCCAGCACCATATGTTTGAAATTAGTTTGACAGATCTCAACTTCAGTTGACTTTTCCTTCCTCAATTTCAAATGAGCTGGGATTTTCCTCTGGTTCCTAAAATGGTCAAACAGGAGCAGTTCTTGGTAATCAGGGTCAATTCATACAGCTGTTTTTACAGGAAATTGGGGAAGTCCTCTTTTCTCATGTTGGTCTGGCTCCGATATAAGTCACAATGTTCTTGTTGCCCAATAGAGTTAGAAAGCAGTGTGTGGTTCCCAAACATGGGTCTCTATGTATTCTTGGACTACAATTTCCTGATGTCTTCATTATTGGATATGCAGGCCAAGGCCTCTGGGAATTACAGTCTAAAAACATCCAAGGAATTGGGGAACACTGGGTTAGAGGAATAGACAGGGTGGGAGCTTGAAGATCCAGGTTCTAGTTCTCATTGACCCATGACACCTCACAAGCTGGTTTTGGGCTGGTCAATTTGTCACAGCATGGCCTAACTCACAGAGTTGTGAAGATAAACTCTGGAGGAAGGAAAACCCTGAGCTGGTGGGAAGAAACTTGAGTTATAATCTGAGTTATAAACATAATTATATTATGTTATTTGGCTTATCCTATTGCAATGATAGTGAACCTTTTAGAGACTGCCACCCAAAACCCACTTATTTATCGCAAAGTGCCAGCATAGCAACAGGGGAGGAAGGAAATGCTCCCATTGGGCTGCTGGACAGAGGGGAGGGTGAACTCTGTGCTGGGGGAGGGAGGAATTTCTCCCATTGGGCTGCTGGACAGACGGGTGGGTGAACTCTATGTGGGGAGAGGGAGGAAGCACTCCCATTGGGCTGCTGGGCATAGGGGTGGAGCAAACTCTGTGCTGGGGTGACTGTACGGGTGCCCATGGAGAGGGGTCCAAGTGCCACCTCTGGCACACATGCCATAGGTTTGCCATCACTGTCCTGTTGGAATTAGAGTTGCCACTTCAGCCGTATCTTATTCCCTCAGAATTCTCACATAGCCTTGAGCCAGCATGGCTTTTCTTTGTGCTGCTTTTGTGAGCACAAAGGAGACCCTCTTCATGAATGTTAGCATTTTTATAGATCATCTTCAGATGGGTGCTGTATTACTAACAGTTTTAACATATTGTCCAGAGAGATCCTTCATGAACCTCCAGGTGTTCTTCTCTGTGCTTCCTGGACAGATTACACCACTGAAAATCGAATGAGGAACATGCTTCGTTGACAGGGGCTCCAAAGAAAATTCTGAGCATGTCCTAGGTTTCCACCAGCCGCTGACTCTCATCCGCCCTCGCAGCTAAATATTCAAGGAGAAGAGCCAAGTCAGGCAGTTGAGAGATAAATCTTTAACTCTCCTTGGCTGCATTGGGATCTTGCTCTTGATTAATGGAATTCTTGTTCCTTTCTCATTGTACCCTTTTCTTAATATGGGTTTAAAAATTGCTTTCCATATTTCTCACTCTGTTGCAAAGTTCAACATTGGGTCGATGCAGGGAGGGCTCCATCTAAGCAAGTGCTGTATTCACAAGTGCATAGAGTTTATATTCATATGTTACCATATGAATATAAACTTGTGGATAAGATTCATTCAGTTAACTCTTGGCATCCCATTAGAGCAATTTCTCAAATTAGTTGATATGAGACCAGACAAGACAAGGGGTCTGCCCCAAAACATCTTGCTGCCTGAGGGCAAGTAACAAATGGGACCTATCCACTGATGTCAAGGTACATCATACCCCAAGCTATGATAATAATTTTGCCCATAAAATACTTTTTTAGGTGATGGTCCCCAAGTAGATTAAATCCCACTTGAATCCATCTTGATGGAGGGCAGCAGCTTTATCAATACTGGCCTGGGGCTGAGGAGCATTTTGTGTGCCAAAAGGGCTCAGGATCAGAAAGTAGATAAATAGGTACCTCTTTGGTGGGAAAGGTAACAGCATTCCATGTGCGCCAGTGTCTAGTCATGCCCATGGAAACATCTGCATGACCATGGAAACATCTGCAGATGCAGACAGTGCTGGCTCTTGGGCTGTAAATGGAGATGACACAACTGTCTTTTGCACAAGAGCGATCTTTACCTCAAAATCATGGCAGCCCTCTGAAACCTTTGAAACAAAGCCACCCTAACACTGTAGCAATCCCACATGTGTGAAATATTTCTAGAAAATAATAATGGAGTGTCCTGCACATGTTGAAGTTGAAGCAACATCTTCAGTTACAAACTTTGTGGCGTCTGATGGGCTAGCGGTCTCTTCACTTGCAAGAAGACTCAGGTTCCTCAAAGCTTAATCTCTTAGATGAAAATCAGTAGAAATTATATTAGGAAAGAAAAAAGAGAAAGGGTTTAGAGAAAGCTATGCTATCACCTTGCTTGAGGATGTTAATTGTGGAGGCACTAAGTTAAGGTAATTACTTTATTACATTTGGGAGATAAGAAGAAAGGAATGAGTGGAACATTTCTGTGGATGCTAATTTAGAAGCCACCTCCTGCTGTCAATGTGAAAAATATGATGAACAATTATAATCAATGTAAATAATTGAATATTTTCCACCCTCTTCATATAGTCTGCAACTTAGTTTTTAATCTTTTAATTAAGATGGGAATTGACTGATTTTAAAATCTTGAAAATTTAAATTTTTATAGTTAGGATTCGGAAGCTCTGGGATTATGGGTTTGGATTGTATTACATAGTTTTTTGTGATGTTGTGAACCGCCCTGGGTCGATCTGGCGAGGAGGGCGGTATAGAAGTATAATAAATAAATAAATAAATAAATAAATAAATAAACTTGGATCTAAATCTGGAAGGAGAGAACTGAAGTTGTGTGAAGTCCAATGCAATAATTCATAATCCATTATCTATGTAAATGCATTGGATTTTAATTTGTAAGGGTATACCCTTAGCAATAAATTAACCAGTCAGTTGATGCTCTGTACCCACAAATGCCAGTTACTGTATTTTATTTTAGGATGTATTTATTTGGTTGGTTTATTTTTAATTTGTTGTGTGTTTTATTATGTTACAGTTGTACCTCGTAAAGAGCATAATGTGTTCCACAGGATTGCTCTTTAAGCGAGTTTGCTCTTTAAGTGAAACACCATTGTAAGTGACAGATTGTGACTTCTGGTGGGGGGGGGGGGATTGTGAAACGACCATTCAGAGAAAATCCTGCTCTTTACGTGAGTTACTATTTAAGCGAGGCGCTCTTTATGCAAGGTTTGACTGTATTTTGATATTTGTATGTACACCGCCCAGAGTGGGAAATTACCCAAATGGGTGGTATAAGAATGTAATAAATAAAATAAAATAAAAAATGAATGCATTTCCTTCCTGTCCTCAAACTGCAATCTACAGTATCATCAATGATACTTGTGTCCCTTATGCCAGAATATTCGTTCCTACTCATTTTCTTATTTTTAATAAGCAGCCTTGATACTGATTCTGTCATGTGGAGACTCTCTAACTGTACTGCAATTACAATATAACCCTCCAACACTATAACTCTTCCAGTAGGTATTTGGGGTATGGTATAGAATGTCAAAGAGCTGTGGTGGCTTAGTGCTTAAGATGCTGAGCTTGAAGATCAAGAGGTCAGCAGTTCAAGACCCAAATATTATGTGATTGAGCTCCTGTTGTCCTGCCAACCTAGCAGTTCAAAATTGTAAGTAGATAAACAGGTACTGTTTCAGTGGCAAAGGTAACAATGTTCCATGTGCTCCAGCCTCTAGTTATGCCTGCCATGTGACCATGGAAATGTCTGCAGACTCAGACAGTGCTAGAACTTGGGCTGTTAAAAAAAAGATGAGCACCTTCACCTAGAGTCAGACATGACTGGCTTTTGAGCAAAGGGTGACCTTCACCATTACTATCTCCTGAAACTAAGTCAAAGTTCTGGTGCCTTGTTGCATTTTTTTTTTATTACTGTATTTTGGATACAGAAAAACCATGATATTTTATTTTACCAAAGCACTTCTCTAATTTGTTGGGCTGTGATTGGTGTATGGCCACAATGCAGCACCTTGAGTTTAGTAAGATCAGCGTTTTCCCAGTCCTTAAATTGCCCGTTTGTATCTGGATGATGGGAAAAAATGATGTGAAAGGAATGAGATGTGTGGGGATATTGGAACTGTCAAATTTGTTGTCGTTCAGTCGCACAGTTGAGTCTGACTCTTTGCGACCCCATGGACCACCGCACACCAAGCTCCTCTGTCATTGGCCATCCTCCACAGCCCTCTCAGATCTACATCTACCACGTCAATGATGCCATCCATCCACCTCGTCCTCTGCCACGCCTTCTCCTTTTACCTTCTATCTTTCAAGGCCTTCTCAAGTGAGTCCTCTCTTCTCATTTGGTGGCCAAAATAAGGAGTTATCCATTTATCTCATATCTTAAGAGTTACTTTGAGAAATGAATTAGTTATTTCTGAGATGGCATGTCTAGATTGTGGAACAAAATGCCCCCCTCTCAGATGTATCTTTGAACTCTGTGTTTGGGATTCCCCCCCCTCCCCGGCTAAACAAAGAGCCACCTGCATTGAGATATGGTTCCCCCTCCCCTTGCTCATATTTTGTGATTGACTGGAATCAGCACTGAACTATGGAAATTTGGACTGAAATCCATGGTTGCCTATGTTGCTCCCTGGGAGTGACTAGTGCTCCTAACATTGTTTTTTCTTTTCTATTGTGGATTTAGCTAGCTGGGGCTGATGGGAGAAGCAGTCCAATCTCATTTGGAGGGTCACATTTTGCCTGGCCCTGGACATCCATTAACACAGTGGTGCCCAAACTAAGGCCTGGGGGCACGTTTTACTTCCACTTCCAGGAGCGACGAGGGCTTCGCGGGCCAGATGAATTGGCGTCGGGGGCCACACCTGGCCCCCAGGCCTTAGTGACCGGCTCCCTGAACCACATGATCGGCCCATGACCCAAAAAGTTTTGGCACCCCTGCATTAACACAACAAAAACTTTCAGGGAGCAGTATAGGCGTGCATATATAGAATCCCAGCTTTGCATTCTCCAGTCCTAGCAGTTATGTGTTGATTTTTTTTTTGGGGGGGGGGGGCGGGCAGCTCACTTCATATTGCAGATGAGACTGACGTTAGAAAATCATTTTGGAAGACTGAGTTGAAATGGCATCACATTTTTGGCTGTCAACGCGACACCAGCTCTAGGATCTGTTGAGTGAAGGTCAATCCTGAAAGGTTTACAAGACAATTTAATGCGTTGAGCGAGACTGCCTTGCAATGGTCTGAATTCCTTTGGACTCATGGCTGCAACTACACAAGCAGTGTGTCTTATTTTGCAATCGCACACGTGATGGGTGCTGTTTTGCAGACGTTGGTCACATCCTGATTGTGTATTAGACTTCTTCTGGTCTGCATGATAGATGCATGCGGTAAAATATGTGGATCCTAGCCAATGATTTTTATGAACTTCCATGAAAGAAGTTGTAAAAACATTCTTCAAAGATGCATTGAACATGGATTTTTCTTATCTGTGTGATAATAACATACAGTCATACCTCGCATAAAGAGTGCCTCGCTTAAAGAGTAACTCACTTAAAGAGCACACTTTTCTCTGAATGTTCGCTTCGCTTAACAAATAAAACCAACCAAAAACTTGTTTAACAAATAAATCAGGGTTTACAATCCCCCCCCCCCACAAATGGTCACTTACAATGGTGTTTCACTTAAAGAGCAAATTCGCTTAAAGAGCAATCCTGTGGAACGCATTATGCTCTTTAAGCAAGATACACCTATACTAGCTATTGACTCTCTTCTATTTAATAATGAGCCTGGCATGGAAGAGGTGCTTGTTGTCCTTCTATAGTACTACTTGAGTTACTATAATAATGTCTTGTTTGGCCGGACATCCCACTATGGTAATGGAGTAGACTGTAAAGCCAGCGACTCACCACTGAGTGTTGGGCGACGGTAAATAACCTGACTCCCTAAAGGGGCCAACGACTGTGGGCGGATGAGCCCCTTTAGGTGGGGTGATGGCCCCCTCAGTGGAAGAAATGCCACTGGAAACCATCACATTGGGCCCAAGGGCAAAATGAGAGGAGAAGGAACCACTTCACTATTCTGATTCCCAATGGTCATGAGGCAGAAGAGGCCATGCCAGGTGGACTGACTGTGGAGGAACACCTTGTCATTATTCTCAAGGCTGCGGCAGTCCATTGCAGTCCTGGTATTAAATCCTGCATGTCTCATTTCATACGGGCCACAGAAGATTGCTCCGAGATCACAGCGTGTGGGTCATTTCATGGCAAACTGGAATCCACCTTAAACAAATTCAAGCCAATGGCATTTTTCCTGTTTGTTATTCTTCTTTCAAAGTCCAGCAGTGATGGGATAAGGATGACGGAGGCAGGTTTCAGGTGAAACTGAAGCCTCTAGTTCTGAGCTGCACATTGCCATCAGTGAAAATAATATATATATATATATATATATATACTGTCATGTCAATTCAGAGTTATGGTGACCCTTTCCAGGGTTTTCTATGTAAAGCATACACAGATGTGGTTTATTATTCTCTTCTTCTTGGCATGCCCTGGAACTGAGCAGTTAGCCCATGACCACACAGGGTAGATCTTCTCCTTTGGAGGCACATTGGAGACTTGAACTCCCAGTCTTGGGCTCTGATGTCAGATACCTAAACCATTGAGCTACCAAGCCAGCTACTTGCATTATGCACCTACATAATTTCCTAAATATCAAATTATGTGGAGATGAATCTTACCATTTTAAAAATAAATATCTTTATGCTTTATGCGAAGGGTGCCCAAACTATGGCCCATGGGCCAGATCCGGCTCATGGCACCAAATCATCCAGCCTGCACCACCCATGTCTCTCACAGAAGTGGAAGTAAAATGTGCATGCGTGGGCACATCATGTGCCTACGCATGCACATTTTATTTCCACTTCTGGTGGGAGAAACCATGAAACCATGTGACCAACCATGGCACCCCTGATTTATGTTATATTTATTGCACTGATCATTTAGCAGTACCTTTAACTACTGAAACTGTGAGGGGGGAAGAAATCAGGATTAAAGTTGCCATTGGAATGTATTTTTTTAAAAAAATCTTGATTTATATATTGGAGAAAGGAAAACCTAGCATGACCTATAAGAAAATTTGAATCTTCTTAAATGCATTATCTCAACTTCTTGTTTCCCTACTCAAAATCATGAGGGGGATTTTCTTCTTCTGGAAAATGTCTTGTATTTATTTTTATTAACGATTCTGTTTCTTCCTCTGAGCATCCTTAACCTTGAGTTAATTAAGTTTTTGGCTGGGAATTTCCTTCATATTTTAATAAGACACATAAATTACATTAAGAGTATAAATTAGGTTGCTGAAGGTCTCAGGGTCCACAGGGACTGAGCAAATTTTGGACGGCAATACACAGAAAACCTTTCACAACAAAACAGTCCCCTTCAAGACTAATTTCCTAATCTTCTTCCAAGACATAATTATGACTGGGGGGGGGGAGGGGGTGCTTATCTACGTTCCCTCTTTTGCAAGGCAGAGCCTTTAAGGCCCAGGAAGAAAATGAGGGCCTATTATTCTGGACCAAGCTTGCCTCTGTACTTTTAATAACAGGGATGGGAAAGGGCTTTCTATTGAGTTTGGTTTTGATAAGAATTTGCAAAATTTACCACTTTCCTTGTGCTTGAGACTGAAAGTTTTTTTTAATCCAAATGTAGTAGGAAAGTGAAATGGATGGTATGTTTATCCTTTTTTTAATACAGGAAACAGCAGGACACACAGATGTCCTGTATAATATTATTTATTAAAAATCTCCTGGAATGCTACACAACAGACAGCTTTAAAGAAATATAAATTGAATTAGGCTCATGATCATTCTGACCTCTGGAGAGATGATGCAATTCAAATGCTTCAACTGGATTCTGCCTCTGTCTTGGATTGTGGAAAAATCTCCTTCTGCTCCTCCCAGAAGACCTAGGTCAGTGATGGCCAACCTTGGCACTCCAGGTGTTCTTGAACTTCAATTTCCAGAACCCTTGATCAGCAGGAGTGCTGGCTTGGGCTTTTGGTAATTGAAGTCCAAGAACACCTGGAGTGCCAAGGTTGGCCATCACTGACCTAGGAGCACTGGGACTGTTCAAAGTAATCTAAGTAATCCAACTTTACAAACTAAATTCTTAAAAGTCAAGGTTTAATGCCCTTCTTCTGCTGCTGCTGCTGTATCAGAATCCAGATACAGTATAGGCAACCCTCATGGTGATCAGCCATGAAGACTGTCCTGAGAATATGATACAGTGGCCTTTCATCTGCCTACCGCATCGCAGCATGACACCCATACCACTGATCCAGTTCTGCAAGTCACTTTCTAGTCCTGAGCCCTTTTGCCACACAAAGTCATCATTGGCCCCAGGCCAGGATTGATGAAGCTGCTGCCCTCCATCAAGATGGATTCAAATGGGACTTAATCCACTTGGGAACCATCACCCTTCCCTGAGGACTTCAGCATCGAAGGTCATTAGTTGTCAGGGTTGTCAGGTTAGTTAACCTCCCCCTGACACTTGCTGTTGAGTCGCTGGCAGTATGGTCTACTCAATTACCATAGCAGGATAATCTGGCCAGACTTCCTTCGATGCCCTGAGTATATAAATTTGCAATTGCTCAACTAGGGCTGCCAACTGGTGTGTTTCCCCCCAGAAAGGCTCCTATGTTTAATACCTAGATGGCACTCAAGCCCTACAAACAGAGATGGTAACCTTGACGCTCCTGCTGTTCTTGAACTTCATTTCCCAGATCAGCAGGAGTGCTGACTTGGGCTTGTGAAGTCCAAGAACACCTGGAGTGCCAAGGTTCGCCATCATGGCTACGTGTTTGGAACTGTCATTCCCATTGAAGTTGTTCAGTGCAAATGGGTAAAAAGTTTGATTTAGCTACTTTTTCATATTTTTAAAAGAAATTACCAACATTTGTGATTTTCCCTCTAATTGGGAATTGGGATTATAAAAAATGTGCGGCTTTAAAATATCTTAAGTGGGAGGAAATGAAGCTAATATATTTTCCCAGTCCTAATTCACACAAAAAACAAGTGCTGTAATAAGGCTGATGAAGTCATGAGCTGTGGCAGGGGCACCCATACTATGGCCCATGGGCCATAGTTTGGCCTGTGATGCCAATTCTTCTGGCCCACAAAGCCGTCATTGCTCCTGGAAGCGGAAATAAAACACGCCCACACGGGCACGTTTTACTTCCACTTCCAGGCACAATGAGGGCTCCCTGAACCATGTGACTGAAAATGTTTGGCCACCCCTGAGCTCCGGCATTTTCAGAAATGATATATTTTCTACTTTCACACTACTAAAGATCCTGAGCCTCTCTTGATATTTCTTTTATTCTAAGGAAACTGTCAAGGACTGGGCAAAGTGGAGCAGCAATCTTTAATTTGCAAAAATCACTGCTGACAGGGTGATTTTACCAGTGGTAGAACATTTTGGAAATGAAAGTCTCCTTCATATCCTTGTGGTCCCCAATGTCTTCCCTGAGCAAGGTTATCCTGTGGGAGCTTTGAGACTTAGTGGGGAGTTGAAAAATATCGGTTTCCAAAAAACAATCACTGCAGCTGATGACATCATTAGACTTTTGCAGTGTAAATTACACTGCTGGATTTGAGCCAGCACCTTTCCTTTTCACTTAGTGAGACTGTACTAATTGATCCTCAGGAATTCTTTGGGGTTCAGGTCAAGGATTTGATCAGCACTTGCGGTCTCATTTGCAAAACATTTCATATGACCAAAAGCCTCCTATTGCCTGTCATTTGTACCAATACTATTGTCAGGAGCATACTAACAGCTGCTACAGACATCAAGAAAGAGACTTTGACTGGGTCACTCCTACTAGTTGCTCACACAATTTGTTTTGAAATCATAGATAAAGGTCTCCCTTGCTTGGAAGCCAGTCGTGTCTGATTCTAGGGGGCAGTGCTCATCTCCATTTACAGCCCAAGAGCCAGTGTTGTCTGCATTTGCAGACATTTCCATGATCCTGTGGGAGGCATGACTAGATGCTAGAGCACAAGGAATGTTGTTACTTTTCCTGCCGAAGCAGTACCCATTCATCTACTATACTTGCAATTTCTTGCTTTCAAACTGATAGGTTGGTAGGAGCTGGGCCAGATGATAGGAGCACACTCTGTCACACAGCAATTGGGTCTTGAACTGCTGACCTGCTGATCTTCCAGTTGTCAAACTCAGCATCTTAACCACAAATTTTAAACAATAGAGACCTTTTTTCAGTGCAATGAATGACAGATTGCAAAACTAACCACTGACAGAAGAATATATACAGTGGTGGGCAACAACCGGTCTACACTGGTACGCATGGACTGGTTGCAACTTTTTGGGGTGTCCAAGTGGACTGGTGGCAAGTTTTTGGGGCGACCATGCAGGGTTTTTTTTACCTTTTCGGGTGGTGACCACAGCAACTTCCCCACCTGTGCATGCATGTCTCCAGCATGCATGCATGCCTCCAGGGCTTGGCACACATGCATGCCTCCAGCGCTTGGCATGCTGAGCCAAGCAGCCATTTGCTGCTTGGAGTGTGGCAGCTCAGCTTCAGGTGGGTGGAGAGGCGCAGCTGCGGAGTCACTGTGGCCTCGTGGCTGAGGTCTTCAGAGGCATAGCTGCAGCTCTCCTCGGGCGCTGATGCTCCCCTTGCTTGCTGTCACAAGCGGGGAGGAGGAGGAGGAGGAGGAGGAAGAGCAGCTGCTGAAGCTCCCTACCATCTGCTCCCCAGGGTAAATGACTCACCTTTGGATGTGTGATGTGTGTGTGTGTATTTAATGTGTATTTAAAGTGTATTTTAATGTGTATTTAATGTATATTTTAATGTGAGCTTTTGTGGATCAAGTCTACTGGCTCTTTGGATATAAACAGAGATGAGCAGTGAACCCTAGAGTTGGTAGCGAGAGGCTTTCAAGAAAGGGCAACCTTTAACTAATAACAGAAGATCCCTGACTGGTATTCAAATTTGACATCAGGTTTTGTCCCTGCAAGTGGTTCAAGGTCACCCTTGCTCAAAAGCCAGTCATATCTGATTCTAGGGTGCAGTGCTCATCTCCATTTACAAACAAAGAGCCAGTGCTGCCCGTGTTTGCAGATGTATACATGGCCATATGGCAGGCATAACTAGATCGCCCACGATTTATTTATTTATTTGTGCAGATTTATATTGCCGCCCACTCGCCAAGGCGACTCAGGGCGGCTTACAGTCAAAACAGCAATTGTACAATAAAAATAATAAAATACAACCTCACAAAACAACCAAAGTAGAACACAGACTAACTCCTCTCTGGCCGTTGGTGTGGGCACAGAAGAGGGAGCAATGCTCTCAGCCACCTGCCAGGCCATGGAGTATTTTCCCTCAGGCTGTTGTTGTGGGCCCAGAGGAGGGGGCAAGTTCCTCAGCCGCCTGCCAGACCATGAAGTCTTCTCCCTATTGGCTCTGATGTTGGCTCCACCCATGACGTTGGCTCCACCCATGACATTGGCTCCACCTACGCTACTGGCTCCGCCCATGATGTGGTAGTAAAAAATTTGGCTGTCCATCTCTGAATATATACCTACAAAGAGGAAGCATGCCAATGCTATTTTTGGGACAGCGCAAAGTTAAAAACAAGAAATGAATGGATGGCAGCATCACTGGTCTCATTAGGGATGAATGAATCTGTCCATTCCAATTTCCTTCTGTTTCTCCCTTTTCCTGTCTTAAAAATCATTCAATGCTATTTCGTTCCAAGTCTAAACAGTCACAAAGTTTGTATGTGTTCCTACATTAATTTCTCTTAACATACAGCTTTTAGTCAAGATGGTATACTGTATACAGATTTGCCAAATATTTACATTTTGACCAAAATCATATAATATCATGTTTTTGTGTGTCTTTGCTCACTAAGATACAAGTTTTTGCTTGTACTGTTTGATAATTTATACTTTTTAAATTTTTCCATATCTATCTATCTATTTTTTGCTTTGACGAAGTGACTTGCTCCATGAATGGTAACATTAAAATACAGCAGTTAGTCTTTAAAGTGTCACAATGGGTTTTTGTTTTTTGTTTCCTCTCTGATATTCTATCTATCTATCTATCTATCTATCTATCTATCTATCTATCTATCTATCTATCTATCTATCTATCTATCTATCTATCTGAGAAGTAAGAATACAAAGGAATGACAGCATTCTAGTTTGATCCCTATGTGTAGACTTGGGATATCTTCTTGAAATGTAAACTGAACTAAATTCTCCCCATGCGCCTGCTTATCAAATGACAAACTAACGATGTGGGAAAAAGAGGATCTGTTTTGCTTCCAAAATGTCTTGGAGAGGAATTCAGACAAATTGCTGCACTTTGTTTGGCTGTCTGCTATTATGTTCTGTTCCTGCAGGCTGTGGAAGAGTCCAGTGGAATCCTTCAGCACTTGACTTGTTACCATGCCAAAGAAATACAACTGCTCTTTCTCTCCCCCCCAAAAGCCCAAAAATTACAACAAATTTGAGAAGGGGGACACCCGTTGGTAAGTGAGGTGGAAGCAGGAGGCTGCTTGACCCCAATGCCTATGGGGCCATGTTACATTTCCCCCAAGAACATTACAATTTTTTATGGGATGATGATATTGCCACCTGCCCTCAACCTTGCATGGAAGGAGGGACCACCATGTCCAGGCTCTGAATGAGTCTGCTTTTGATTTTAATAGTAAGCTCAGTGGGGAAAGGAAGGGAAACACCATTGGACTTCTGCCACGGATGCCCCTGCAGAGTCTACCTGTCACATATGTACAATTGTGGATCAAGACGGTGTGCTTTGTTTAGACAGCAGAATTGGAATGGGAGCCCCACATGAGTTTGGCTGTGTTTCTAGCTCCAGTTTTCACCACAGAAACCCTCAGCTTAGAAATGCTTCTACTACATTCCCTGCTAACAGGTTCCTTTATGGAATATTGAAGTTATAATGATGTTACATTTATGAAGTAATAGCAATCACACTTCTTTACCATCCCATATCACTTAGTGCACTCTCTGGACAGTTCACAAGTTTAAATAGTATTTTGCCTTCAACATGCTGGGTACTCAGTTTACCTCAGTTGACCTCAGAAGGATGGAAGGCTGAGTCAACCATGAGCTCAATCAGGATCGTACTCACAATGTTTTGGCTACAGCACAGCAGTTTAACCACTGCGCCACCAGGACTCATGTCTAATATTCAGCTGGGTAGATAGCTGAGTAGTTTAAGTATCTGACTGCAGAACTAGAGGTAGGGAGTTTGATTCCTCACTTTGCTACCTGGAAGAAAGAGCCAGCCTGTGTGGATTTGGGTTAGCTGCATGATCCCAGGGTGCCCCCTAGAAGAAGGGAATGGTAAACTGTATTTTCTACTGAGAAAACTTCTGGCCAAAGCAAGTTCCTCAGAAACACACCTGCTCTTTGGTCACCAACCACCAAAGCAGAGACTGAAATCAAGGCATAGCTTCCTCACAGCACCTGCCCCTCTGAACAACTAACTCCCATAGACCGCCTTAGAACTATGGAAGGCGAGCAAGGAGCTACCAGATATCTGGGCAGAACCACATGACTCTCTACTGCCTGGCCAAGAACAACTATGGCCTGTGTGGAAAGCTTTAAAAAGATTGTGTGCTGGGGTAGGAAGATCAAGGGCTAATCTGAGAAAGTGGGTTTTCCCTGTAGATAACAGCCTGTGTGAATGTGGAGAAGTATAAACTATCTTCCACATGATTCAATGCACACAATGCCCCCCCCCCAAACATGCACCAAGGAGGACCTGATGTTGGCAAGAGGAAATGCTGTTGAAGTGGCCCGAAACTGGGCAGATGTCATTTATCCTTTTAAATTCTATTATTCTATTTTAGTTTTAGATATGTTACTTTTAGCTTTGTATGCTATATGCTAGTGGTGCATCAGACACAAATAAAGAAAGACTGAGAAAACCTGGCAAGAGTCACCATAAGTTGGAATTGGCTTGATGGTGCAAAATTAATGATGATGATGATGATAGATAGATAGATAGATAGATAGATAGATAGATAGATAGATAGATAGATAGATAGATAGATAGATAGATAGATAATTAAAATATGTATGTAATATCTACTTCTTAAATGTTTTGTGAATTTATTGGGAATTTTTGCCATTTTTCTAAGAAAAAGATGCTTTTATTTTTTTAAAATGGTGAAAGACTAATTGTCTTTTATGACCACATCACTATTAAAATAACTTTTTCCCAAGAATACCAACTGAAGCCACTGTGTGAATTTACTAAAGGAGCATTCAAAGTTTGGCAGGGATTACGCATCAGTGCTCACCTGTCTGAATGCCTGTAACCTGAAGTTTTGCAAAATCACCCACATGCAGAAATGGACAGAAGTTAGACTGAGGAATCAACTTATGTTTTATTCTACTAGAACCCTGAGTTCCATCCAGCAGGTGCAAGATACAGACGCTACTTATTCTTTCTATTTGTTGTATTCATTATGTTTTTGATTTGTATGAATTAATTATTATTGTGATTTTTTTGGTTTATGTAATGCTATGAGCTGCCCAGAGTAGTGCACTTACACTACAATGAATGAAGCAAAGCAATAACACTTATATACTGCCCCATAGTGTTTAGTGCACTCTCTGGGCAGTTCACGAGTTAATTAGCATTTTGCCCCCAACATGTTGGGTACTCATTTTGCCGACCTCAGAAGGATGGAAGATTGAGTCAATCTTGAACCTTGGTCAGCATCAAACTCACAACCTTTTGGTTACAGGACAGCAGTTTAACCACTGCTGTCCAGTAACCAAAACGAACAAATGAACAAATGAACGAACGAACCAAGCAAACAAGCAAACAAACAAACTCCACCACAGTGGCTCAGGAAGTAAAGCTGATATCTGAAATGAGGCACGTCCAGTCTGAGCCCAGGTATTTCCTGTCGGTGCTAGAAGTCAAACTCACCTAGAAATCCTTCGATATACACAAATCTACTCTATTTCTTTCCCCTTGCAAACTTTCTTGACTAATTTAGGAGGGAAACAACATATTTTGGGTCAAGATGTATACTAAGGACATCATGGGAAGTGGGAATTCCAGTTCTGTTTTCTCTGCCAGAATCCATTCCTACCTATAAAATGTTGTTGACATCTTTTAAACCAATGGAGCATCACAAATCATTGTAGTGAACCAGTGGTGGGCAGCAAAAATTTTCGGTAACTCACCATTGTGGGTAATCTAGTCATGCCTGCCATATGGCCATGTATACATCTGCAAACACAGGCAACACTGGCTCTGGCTGTAAATGGAGATGAGCACTGCACCCTAGAGTCGGATATGACTGGCTTTTGAGCAAGGGGGACTTTGAACCACTTACATGGACAAAACCTGACAGGGCAGAGCAGGGAAGTGGGTGTGGCCACCCAATTTTGCTACCCCCCTGCCCAGTGGCCACCCAGTTTTGCTACACCCCCCCCTCCTTGGGGGGTGCGAACCTGTTGCTGCCCACCACTGTAGTGAACCTCCAGAGTTACCTGTGAGTCACTTGTGCCTTCTGCTCACCTCCCACACCAAGACTGTTGTGGGCTTAACAGGCAGCCCCGATCATCACACTGGCCCAATGCAAGAGCCGCTGGCAGCAACTCATCACAAAGATGGTTTTTCAGTGGTCTCAATTGACTTTTAGAACGGGGTGCCCAAATTTTCAGGCTGTGGACTGGTCACGTGGTTCAGGGGGCTGGTCACATGGTTCCTCCCACTGGAAATGGAAGTAAAATGTGCCTTACACTCTGTTTTGCAACAGGATGAGATAGATTTTAAGCTGCAGTTTTCTCTGTTTAAACCAGAGGTGCCCAAACTACACCCTGCAGGCCGGATCCAGCCTATGACACCGATTCATCTGGCCTACACCACTCCTAGAAGTGGAAGTAAAACACACACCTACTTTTCCAAATCCCTTGCACCCATTTGGGTGCATTTTACTTCTGCTTCTGGAAGCGACAAGGGTGGAGCAGGCCAGATGAATTGGGATCGGGGGCTGGATCTGGTCTGTGGGCTGTAGTTTGGGCACCCCTGTTCTAGAAGATGTGGTCTGTCCCCATCGGATACTCCAAAAGCTGGGAACAATACTGGATGAGGCTGGGTGCCAGAGGAGATGGTGGATCTACAGGAGGGATTCCACAATGTTACTTTAAAAAGCTTTGAGAACTGCATACAAGTTTTTAATGAGGAAAGAGGGACCCACCAGCATAGGAAAATTCAGCTGAAGCATTTCAATTGTTTCTCTTTTCTAAATCAAGCTTTGGTGCTTTTTTAAAAATGATCTCTGGATACCTTTGGGGCCTTTGGGTAAAAAGAACAGAATATCTTGTTCCAATAGATCTTTTAACGCAAATGTACTAAAACAATCTCTCGATGGCTCAGTTCCTCCATCCCACAGCAACCCGGAATTTTGAAGGATCCATTTCTTTCATAAGAGAGAAAGCATCTGAGTAAAATATACATTATATGTCAGGCGGTAAAGATAAACTCCTGACAGACTCTGCTTTCTCACAGATGGGTCCCTGGGGGAATATCCTTTGCTACAGAAAAGGGGCATGAGATGTGAATATTTCAGTCTTCTTCACATCCACCACTCTTATTGCCCTGCCAAGTGCCAGGGGTTCACAAGAAGATATCTTGAGCTATGCGTTGTAAAAACAGCCTTGTTGGGTTGGCAGACTTGGAAAATGAATGGCAGAAAAAGAGTTAAGTATTCCCTGGTGACAGAAAGCTTCAATTTGCCACAATGGAAGGCACTTCTAAACTTACATAGACATGTGGCTCCAAGATCATGTGTACTTTGCATCTTTCTTTCTTGTTGTATGTGTAAAAAAAAAAAGATCTCCCTTGCTTAAAAGCTAGTCATGTCTGACTCTAGGGAACAGTGCTCAATATATTCGTTTACAGCCATAGAGCCTGTGCTATCTGCAGACATTTCCGTGGTCATGTGGCAGACATGACTAAACACTGGAGTGAATGGAACACTGTTACCTTTCCCACCAAAGCGGTATCTATTTATCTACTTGCTTTCAGACTGCTAGGTTGGCAGGAGCTGGGACAGATGAAGTACAATCAGGTCTTGAATTGCTGACCTGCTGATCTTCCAGTCGTCAAACTCAGTATCTTATTTATTTATTTGTTCAGATTTATATTGCTGCCCACTCGCCGAGGCGACTCAGGGCAGCTTACTGTCAAAACAGCAACAGTACAGTAAAAATCGTAAAATACAACCTCACAAAACAACCAAAGCAGAACACAGACTAACTTCCCTCTGGCCATTGTTGTGGGCCCAGAGGAGGGGGCGATGTTCTCAGCCACCTGCCAAGCCATGGAGTCTTCTCCCTCAGGCCGTTGTTGTGGGCCCAGAGGAGGGGACAAGATCCTCAGTTGCCTGCCAGGCCATGGAATCTTCTCTTTCAGACCGTTGTTGTGGACCCAGAGGAGTTAACCACTAAGCAATCCTAATCAGGTTTTCAAGGTACATGAGGTATTTAAGGAGTAGTGTCACCATTCCATTCCTAGTGAGTTTCCATGGCAGAACCAGAGAATCCAAACTCAGGTCTCCTGAAGCCTAGTCCATCCAACACACCACACTGGGTACTGTGCTCATTCTTTGCCTCTGTAAAATTACAATAACAATAACAATGGTATAATTTATTGCAAACTAAACAATTATAATATAGTTGTCTTTATTTCCATTTTTAAAGAAAACCAAATACCTAACAAATACTTAGGACCTCTCCAGGTATGTAAAGGTCACCCTTGCTCGAAAGCCAGTCATATCCGACTCTAGGGTTCAGTGCTCATCCTCTTTATAGCCAAAGAACCAGTGCTGTCTGCATCTGCAGACATTTCCGTGGAAATGTGGCTGGCATGCCTCAACACTGGAGTGCACGGAATGCTGTTTACCTTCCCACCAAAGTATTCCCTATTTATCTACTTGCAATTTCTTGCTTTCAAACTTCTAGGTTGGCAGGAGCTGGGAAAGAGACAGGAGCTCACTCCATCATGCAGTACCTGGGAATTGAACTCCGACCTTCCAGTTAGCGAGTTCAGCATCTTAACCACTTGAGCCACCTGCAGTATACATAATATACTTGTCTGTATATTGCTTTGTGTTATTTACATTCCCTCTTTTCAACAGTGTCTGTAACACCTCTCAATTTAATCTCACGGGAACCTTTTATTAATGTACTGTTTGTTCCCTCTTCTGGGTAATTAACTGGAAGAGTGAGATAAAAACTAGACCTAACAGAGCCCTGTAGCCTTCCTGGTGCATGTTTTCCTCCATCTCGTCACATTATCCGTGCCTGTGGTTTATGGTCCTTCCGCTGGCTTTCAATCTGTATGACAAAGCTCTCAGCCAAACTAATTTGGATTCATTTTTCAAGCAAAGATATCAGAAGACAGACCTGTAACAACTTTACAAGAAAATCAGGGTGATTATGAGGCCTTTTACCACACTCAATTAATCTGTTAATTCTGCCCCCTTTCTACCTCCAAGTGATCTGTTTATCTGGCATTAACTCTGTTCCTATAAATCAAAAACATTGTGTGCGGGTTGGAGGCAATGAACAGTTATTTACGAGAGGCATGAAGGACTTGAGGACATATAGAGAAATCTACAGAACCCTATACGGTCTCTGTCAATTTCCAGTATCTTTTGGACTGGTGAGTGATAGACCCTCTTCCTCTCCTTCTGAGTGGAAGGTTATATTTATGTGTGCATATTTATGTTTACATTTATATCCTACCCATCTAGTGAAAAAAACACTACTCTAGGTGGCATGTACCTCCCGTAGGAATGCATTCCACAGGGTAAACACCCCTTCAGGTGTTGAGGGAGATACAAGGTTCTTGCTCTGGCACGGCTAGCAGTGCCCACTGGCATTATTTAGTACTCCTGTACTATGTCTTTGGCACCTTAAAGACCAACTGCTACATTTTAATGTTAGCTTTTGCAGATCAAGTCCACTTTGTCAGAAATAAGAGTGAGACTTTATGGCATCAATGTATGCACATCAGGTACAGAAGTACATAATGGTTGGCTAGCATAACAGATAAATATAGTAAAACCCCGACTTACATATGCCTCGAGTTACATAAAATTCAACTTACATAATGATTTTGCACTAAAACCATGTCCCGATTTACATAAATGTCCTGATTCACATAACACAATTTCTTATGGGTTTGTTTTGAGTTACGTAAAAAAATTGTTTTTTCTATGGGGTTGCTTCAATTTACATAAATATCAATTTCCTATGGGTTTGCTTCGAGTTAAGTAAAAAATTCATTTTTCCTATGGGTTTGCTTCAAGTTATATAAAAATTCATTTTTCCTATGGGTTTGCTTCAAGTTAAGTAAAAAACCAATTTATATAAATGCCTATGGAACAGACTTTTTATGTAAGTAGAGGGTTTACTGTATATAAATCAATGTGGTTTTTACAACTGGTAATAGCAGAAAATCACTGGTTGTTATTCAGATTTCCTATGAAGTCTCTCCCTGTTGAGTTGTAAATGTTTAGTTAGTAGAGAGAAACATTGTGGTATTACACATTTGCTAATGAGTTTACCCTTCAGACCTAGTTTCAACTTTAAAAAATTCTATTTCTTCAATGTTGTATCACCACCTTCCTCTGGGTCTGCCTCACACTCTTTGCCCTTCTCCTCTTTCCACTTATGCCTTGTATGGTATGGAATCCCAAGACATTACTGTATCTCCAGATGGGCCAACCACTTTGTTGTCTCTGTATATAGTTTATTTAATATTGTTTCTATTCCATTTATTTCCCTTGTAATCTCATTCTTGATTTTATCCCTTCTAGTCATTCCATCAGCTTTTCTCACACACACCCTAAAATACACTGGAAAAACAAAGTGTGTCTTATATGCCAGTAACAGCCCCCCACCCCCCATTGGCTGCTGGGGACAGGAAAGGGCTATTTTAAATTCACCCTCACCCGCTCACCCCCGCTGGTGCGATTTGGCGGCCACCACTGATAGCCAGGAGCCAGGCAAGGGGCAGCTTTCAAAAGAATGATCTTGCCTTGGCGAGCCCACCCTTCTTGCCTCCTGATGGCCAGCAGGGAGGAGGGAAAGCGGGCAAGATCACTCCTTTGCGAGTGATCTTGCCCAGCCAAGCCTAGCCTCCTTGCCTCTTGATAGACAGAGGCAGTGGGATAGACTGGGCAAGAGACTTCCAAAGGAGCTATCTTGCCTGGCCAATCCTGCCCTCCCCACCTCTTGGAGTTAAAATGTAGAAAATTATTTTCCTTACAAATGTGTCTAAAAATGGGGTATACTCTGATGCGTCTTATACACCAGCAAATATGGTAATACTGTACTTTGGACATCTCTTTAGCTTGAATATCATGATCAAAAACAAAGTTAAAAAACTGGCATGCATAAATAAAAAGATTTCTCTGTGTGTATGTCTCTGTTTGTCTCTTTCTCTTTCATATATACACACACGAGTGTATAGCACATGAGAATTAAAGAAGACTGATGCATATGTTAATAGTGAACATTTTCCCTGCATGGGAAGAGAAACACTCATTACTTCACATAGGCAGATAACCACAGGACCCAGCAGCTGATTTAGTTGAGTAATTAACTGTCTCCTTCCCTCCGCTGCATCCAAGGTAGTCTCTGAACCCTGATGCATTGCATAGGGAAATTAGCTTTGTAATTAACTCCCTCATCATCAAAGCCATACCTGTAGAAGAAATCACCAAGCTTCTGGCTTGTGAAGTGAATACCTAACTTGGAGACACAATGGAAATCAGATATGTCCAGGGGACAAGCATTATTAAGTAAGATGCAGAAATCACCGGGGAGGCTTCTTGAAATAGAGACAGTGATGGAGTTGAAAGTTGCAGGGGTGTGTGTGTGAGTGATTCTGTCATGCTTGTGCTGAAATGATGGCCACTTGAGCTTTCCCATTCTCATCTCAAATTAACTCAGAAATCCTGCCCTATCAAATGCTCCCACTGATTTTGGAAGCTAAGCAGGGCCAAGCCTGGTTAGTACATGGAGGAGAGACTAATCAATATCGCCAGGCAGAGGTTAGGAAAGAATCCTGCTCGAAACCTTGGAGAAGCCAGTCAGAGTTGCCAGCATTGTGCTCTAGTGGCTGGCTCATTAGCAGGTAGATGTTGATATTCCCATGTGCCCTGCAGAGTTAAGACATCCACTTTGCATGCAAAAAATCTGACTCAATCTCCTTCATTGCCAAATGGGGCAATGTGAGAAACCTGCCTGAAACTTTTCAGAGCCAGCAGAACAGGGCTAGACAAACCACTGGTCTGTATCAGCATAAGGCAGCTTCATAATGCTCTTAAATGGCTTGAGATCCTCCAGGGCAGAGGTGCCCAAACTATGACCTGTGGGCTGGATCCAACCCCCAATAGCAATCCATCTGGCCCACACCACCCTTCGCTCCCGGAAGTGGAAATAAAACGTGCCCATACGGGCACATTTTAGTTCTGCTTCCTGGAACAACAAGGGTATCGTGGGCCAGATGAATTGCCATTGGGGGCCAGATCCAGCCCAGGTGCCGTAGTTTGAGCACCCCTGGTTTAAGCAGAGAAAATGGCAGCCTAAATATTTATCTCAATCTGTTGCAAAACAGATTGCAAGACATGTTTTACTTCCACTTCCAGTGGGAAGAACCACGTAACTGGCCTACGTCCTGAAAGGTTTGGGCACCCCTGCTCCAGGGCAACCGTACCAAAACTCCTTGTTGTACCTTTGTGGCATGCATGCTCCTGTCTTCTTCTATCACACAACAACTAAGAAAGCAACAAGACAGAAGTCAGTGGATGAGCTTGATGGCTGAATATGGATTTGATCCTGGATCTCCCTAGACCTTACCGAGTCCAAGATCTGGTTGATATTCCATGAATGATATAGATATATTTACCACTAGACAAAAAATGTCCCTTTTAGATGATGCACTTACTCTCCAAGGCTCATTGTCTTTTATTACACCAAAAGGGACATTCTTGATTACGTATTGCCATGAATGGGAAGTTTTAGGGAGTTCCAACAATTCAAAGAGCAAATTACAGTCATCCAAATATTATTGGATGGGTGGAGTAGCAGTCAATTGGGTTATGGGGGTGCTCATTAAAGTAGCCCCATAGTCAGACCCAACTCAAGGAATCTAAAGATACAGACAGTGATTGCAATCCATAACAAGAAATGGCATCCAGACATTTCTTTTTCCACCAAGATCAGGTCTTTTGCAAAGCTAATGACTCCTAATTGTTCATCCCACACTCAAACACAGGAATAGCTTGCAAAAATGTATTTTCCTAGTCATTTACCAGCTATTGTGAGCAGTGGTGGGCTAAAAAAAAAATTTACTACCACACTGTGGACGTGGTATGGTGGGCGTGGTCAGGGGGAAGCCCTGCATTACACCCAAATTAGGGCAACTTTATTTCAAAACTTGGGTGGGTGGGGCCTAGAATTTCTGCTACTGGTTCTGGTGAACTGGTCTGAACCTGCTGATGCCCACCACTGATTTTGAGTAATATATCTCAGATGGAACAAGAATACCATGGTTTGAGTGGTGAGTGAGGTCATACTCTCTGCAAACCAGAAATTCCTGAGAGCTTCCGCCTTCCTGCCACTGTCCTGTGGTGTTGAACTGTATTATCTAGCCTTGTTTGCCATTTCCTAACTAGTTGTCATTGCAGCCTAAAGCCCTGCAGGCCTGCTGTCTAATAGCCCAGAATCCAAAGCTTTCTTCTAAAAAAAAGATGATCCGTCACCATCTGGAACTTTCTGGCTGCCCTTTTAAATCTGTGGATTAGGGCTCTGTATGTCTTCATTAGTCCCTTTTCATCCTGGGCCTAAAGCTAGAGCTTATTCTCTTCTTCTATTCATTCCTCTGAACTCAAATTTTCTAGTTTGACTCCTTTCCCCCCTCACTCGCTACGCTCTTTTCCGCTTAAGAAGCCCTGCGTATTCATCTTCCTCCCTCCAGCACCTTTCATACCCATTTATAATTTGCAACATTTATAAGTTTATTAAATGGGTTTCCTACCATGGTGAGTCTAATCAGCATACCACAGTGCCAGAAGTCTGGGTTGTAGCATCCCGCTTCACACCAGCTACCCAGCAAAATGAGCGTTTTTGTTTGTTTTTTTTAATTTTAGTTAGGATTGCATTTATAGAAAGAAGGAAAAAAAATGTTAGTCCATGGAAACTGCAGGATTCTCGAAATGGTATGTCAAAGCAGTAATTTCTCCAAATTCAAGGGAGATGTTCATTAAAAGGAAGAGTCCTCCCACCGCTGGGCTTGAAACCAACCCAATTATGAGTGCTGTGGAGGAAATTTTTTCTTCCTTTTGTAATACTAGAACTTGGAGAGAGGGTCACCCCATCTAATGGGATAGAAATAGACAAAGGATGGACAAAGGAACTAAATCTTTTGCACATAATTAGTGCAGGAAATTCGTTTATAGCAAAGTGTGGTGTGAGTGCCCCGGGGAGCATAGATGGCCTTTAAAACTTAAACGAATTCATGGAAGAAAATCCAGTCTAAAGATGTCAACCCTGATCTCTAAATTGAACTTCCTTGCTCAGAGACAAGTCTACCTTAGAACAACTGTTGATGTCATGCAACAGCAGGTGAGAGCAGCTTCCTAGAAATTCTTGGTGGGCCACATTTGGAGAGAGGAGTGGGACAAAGTGATCCCTTGGCTTTTGATCCACCTGAGATTTCTCATCTGAATCCGTGAGCCATTTCTCAAAACCTACACCTTGCAAGACATCAGCTGCCCTACAGCTTCCAGCTTTTGCTCCACCTCCTCCTTGGCACCACTGCTGGTTCAACCGTACTCCACCTTAATAAGAAGTAAGGTGAGGGATGGGTGGCATTCAACTTCATCAAAGAAATCTTGCTAAATGAGAAGCTTGGCAAGAAACAATGAGCCAACCTTTTCAATTCGACAGTACTACCTGCTGTTCTCTAATAATTTCATGTCAGAAATTATTCTGGGTTGAAAGGGTTTTTGTGGAACAAACTCCATTCAGGGAATGCCCAAATGAGGCTCCTTTCATGTCCCCAAGAGCTGGGTCAAGGATGGGTGCTCAATCTGTTGTGCAGTACCCGGGTCTCGAACTGCTGATTTGCCAGCCTTCCAGCTTACAAGGCAAGCTTCTTAACAAGTGAACCACTGCAGCCCCTTTATAATAATTTTGTGTCAGAAATTATTCTGGTTTGAAAGGATTTTTGCAGAAGAAACTTCACTCAGGGAACGCTCAAATGAGGCTCCTTTCATTTCTGCAAGAGCTGGGACAGGGATGGACACTCAATCCATCATGCAGTACCTAGGTCTCAAACTGCTGACTTGCCAGCCTTCCAACTAACAAGATGAGCTACTTAACCACTGAGCCACCCAAGCCCCTAATGGAGTGAAACATGGTCATTAATTAAGGCCAAGGAAGAAGAACTATCAAGAGCTATAAGAGCCATGGAAAGATCAATGCTAAAGAGAACAGAGAAATTACAAAACTAGGATTGAAAGGGAGACAGCAGAAATCAAATACATCCATCTGTTAGATACCTGTCACAGGGGGCTAAATATTAGTGGAGGGTTTCTGGGACATTATCAAATTTGATACACAGATTGCTATATGATTTTATATTACAACTTTCCTGCCAATTCTCTTTAGTAAAAAAGAAAGAAACCAAGTACAGGCGTTTTGTTTTTTTTCCCCCTGGCATGCAGGTCACAAGTTGATCAGATACTGATGGGCTTACTCAGCAACCTTGAGATTGAAAGGGAGTCATTTAGAGTTTATCTGAATAATCTATTGTTGCTAATGGCTGGGTGAAACTGCAGTCTTGTGCTCGCTTGTCTGTCATCTTGCTTGACCACACCCCTTCTCCCTTTGAGCCCCTGAATTTGGTATATAAAGAACATGCCTGTAAGTTTCACTCTTTGTCTGATGAAGTGGAATTGATCCACGAAAGCTAACAATAAAAATATAGCAGTTAGTCTTTAAAGTGCTACTGTGTTTTTTATTTTGTTTTGTTTTGTTTTCTCAATGCTAAAGGTATCCCTTCGCCACCACATCCCCAATGCCCAGATAAGAAAATAAAGCAAAATCAACTAAGCTGTTGTCCAATGGGTTGGACAAGTTTCTCAAATGACAGATGGGCATTGGGCAGCAGCGACTACCAAGTGGTATCCCAGAGGAGTAAAAAGACCCCTTGGCAACCCCCCCCCCAAAAAAAAATGATGGGAAGACCTAATTGTGCAAAGTTTTGTTTGAACCTGGAGAAGAAGAATATGACAGCAAAAGGAGTGGAAAGCAAGTGGCGACCAGAAGGAGCACATCCTTTGATAGTCTGGTTAATCGAGGAATCAAGGGCTGTGGAGTTAACTCAGCTCTAACTCTGCCATTGCCAGTCCAAAGCCTAGAGGACAAAGAAGGAGGGTTGGATATTGGCCCCTATAAAACATTATGGCTGAAGAAGCAAGGAGGTGCCTCATTATCTGATATGCTGTAATGGTGGAGATGGGCGCTGTTTTTGGTTGCATTAACAGAAGTATAGTTTCCAGAACTCATGAGGTACTACTAGTCCCCCTCTATTCAGCACTAGCCAGACCACATCTAGAGTACTGTGTTGAGTTCTGGGTACTGCACTTTAAGAAAGATACAAACAAAGTAGAGCAGGTATAGAGAAGGGCAACAAGGATGATCAGAGGACTGGAAACCAAGCCATATGAGTAAATTGGTATGTTTAGCCTTGAGAAAAAGAGACTGAGAGGGGATATGATGATAACACTCTTCAAATACCTGAAAGATAATCACAAAGAGAAAGTGCAGGATCTGCTCTCCATCATCCCAGAGTGCAGAATGGGTTGAAACTACAGGAAGCCAGATAAAAACTTCTTAATGGTTAGAATAGTATGACAATGGAAACAACTGCCTAGAGATTTGAAGAGTGCTCCAACACTGGAGGCATTCAGGGGAGAACTGGACAACCATCTGTCAGTTCTGTTTTGATTCAGATTCCTGCCTTGAGCAGGGAGTTGGACTAGACAGCTTAAAAGGCTCCTTCCAATCAGTGATTTTATGATTCTATGAAATCTGCCAAGCTTTCTTCAGGCACAGTTGAGGTAGCTTCCATCTAGTGACTAAAGGTCCTGGATGTCATGACCCACCCATTCTGACACCATGGGGACTCTTAGTATCCATGCCATTAGTTAGCAATAGCAATTAAATTTATATGCCAGCCCATACTACTTAGAGCATTGTATCGGTGATTCACAAGGTATTTAACATTTTGCCTCCAATAAGCTGGATATTCATTTTACCAACCTCAGAGGCATGGAAGGCTGAGTCAACTTTGAGCCCACATGGATCAAGCTCAGATTGTGAGCCGAGTTTTGACTGCAGTACTTTAGCTTAACCGCTGCACCACAGGAGTTAGTTAGTTAGTTAGTTAGTTAGTTAGTTAGTTAGTTAGTTAGTTAGTTAGTTAGTTAGTTAGTTAGTTAGTTCGTTAGTTCGTTCGTTCGTTCGTTCGTTCGTTCGTTCGTTCGTTCGTTCGTTCGTTCGCTCGCTCGCTCGCTCGCTCGCTCGCTCGCTCGTTCGTTCGTTCGTTCGTTCGTTCGTTCGTTCGTTCGTTCGTTCGTTCGTTCGTTCGTTCGTTCGCTCGCTCGCTCGTTCGCTCGTTCGCTCGTTCGCTCGTTCGTTCGTTCGTTCGCTCGTTCGTTCGTTCGTTCGTTCGTTCGTTCGTTCGTTCCAGCTTTGAGGTGCCAATTTTTACAATCTTCAAGCTATGCTGGGGACAGGCAGAAGACAAAGATGTAGATGTACATAAACTTTTACAAATTTGTATATTGAAGAAGAAGTTATATTCTGAGAGTTTGCCTGACCTGAAAACATTTCCACCTTCCAGTTAAATAAATATGAAGAATAGAAAGGTAGAAGTAATTTTTAGTTGTATTATTTAAAGCAAGCTCTTCACTCGAGATTGCATAACATTTAAGGTTTCAAGCAGTTGGTTTTCTAACACTCAAGAAGACAGTTAGCAAAGGAGGGAATGTTTTAAACCATTTTGCTTTAAAAGACAGAACTTTAAATGGATAATTAAATGGAGTTTTGTATAGAGAGACATTCTTTGCTCAAGTCACCCTTGTCTGGTCGGGGACTGGTCCGCTGGCATTTCACAGACTGCTGTGGAAGACAGATGGGTCTTGAATAGGTTCAGTCCCTGTTGATTGTCTCTTTCTAGTGAGACACAATTTATAACCCACAAGGCCAGCGCTTCACTGCTTCTTTGCGAAAGAAGGAGGCAGCTGACACAAGGAAGGCTGAGAGCTGTTCATGCGGTAAAAGCCATTTTCTTGGACTCTGTGGCTTCAGACTTCTTGGGGGTAGAGGGGGAAGGGGTCTTGTATGGCTCACATGCCATAGTTCAGTTGCCCCACCCCCTGGCTTGCCCCAAAAAGCTAGGGAGGGGACAGGGAACTGAGCTTGTGGATAAGCTTGAGTGTTGTGCCCTTTGTAACAACATACATACTGAAGGTGCAACTTGATTAACCAAAAGTCCTTCATTTGCATAGCTTTTGGCAGATTTGGAATCAATTCAAAAGCCAACAAACACATGACGAACAGCTGATGTGTGTGGCATTTTTGGTGAAACATGGTTTATTTTAAAACACCCGGCAAGGGTAGTTTATTTTTCTCACCCACTGTATTCTTTTGTCTGTATATGCAGAGCAGTCCCTATCGTGCCTCTTGTCCTGGGAGATTTCCAATTCTTATTGTTATAGCACTACAACAGTTCAGTGTCCAGCTGTCATTGCAAAGAACAGTTGTAACGCTATAACAGTTCTTCTTCTTTCATGTCCCGATCAAGCTCTGAGCTGCCAAAATGAAGCCACTTTCTTATCTTTGTCATTGCCCAAACCCAAGTTCTCATCGGTGCATGTCCCTGGCAGCAATCAGCAGACCAGTAAATGAGATGGCTTCTGTGTCTCTCCACATTTACACCATGTGTTGTTGTCTGCCAGCAGCCCCCACTTGAGCATGTTGGTCTTACATTTAGGGACTCCAACCCTCAGCCTATTCAGGCTTCTCCAAGTTACATAGGAGAGGTTGAGACCTTCAGCAATATCCTCCTTTAATGTTGATCCTTGTCTAGCAAGCACCTTTCTCCATTTTCTAATTTGGTTTTGCTCTTGTGTGCCCACAAGAATGTTTGTTCTTGCCATAAAGCTCTTCCTGGATCTGAGCCGGCGTACTTGAGGCTCATATCCATTCAGAGGGTATCGAGGGGTCATTCTCTTGCTTAGTTCTCTCAGCGCCCACTGCTACTCCTCTCCTGGTCTTAGGTGGAGCAATACCAACAAGAGGCTATATTTTCTCAACTGGTGTAGGTTTGAGGGATCCTGTCTCATGGCTTAATTAACACCGTTGTCAACATGTTTTGTGTATGTGGATATGGCTCCGAGTAGCTTCCCCTTCTCACTTGCAGGCAGATATTTTTTATTTTTTTATTCATTCTGGCAGACTTTTGGCATTGACTGGCAGCACCAGAAGAGGTGTATTGCTCTCTGATTTATGTGTGTTTCTTTATGACATGTTTTCAAATTGCATTTGGAATTGTACTGAATTCTCATTTTAACTTTAATGTTTGGACTTGATTTTTATTAGAAGTGCATTCTTCTTGTATGCCGTATGTGTTCCATTTCTCATGTGAAGTCTGGAGTGGTTGGATCAGCCCATTTCTTAGAAAATGTTGCTGGGGCCAAGCCTCCCTCTATACTGGTTAGTTTCTCTCCACACAAAAGGAACAGGCAATTGCAAGACCTCAAATTTCCTGCACACAGCACAGAACACACTTGCTGCCCTGATGGTGCAGTGGTTAAACTGCTATACTGCAGCCAACAGGTTATGAGTTCTATCCTGACCAGGAATTAAGGTTGACTCAGCCTTCCATCCTTTTGAGGTCAGTAAAATGAGTATCCAACATGTTAGGGGCAAAATGCTCATTAGCTTGTGAACTGCCTAGACAGTACACTAAGGCAGTAGTGGGCTCCCAAAAAATTTACTACCACACTGTGGGCGTGGTATGGTGGGCGTGGCCAGGGGAAAATCTTGCATTGCACCCGAATTAGGACTACAGTTGTACCTCACTTAAAGAGCATAATGTGTTCCACAGGATTGCTCTTTAAAATCAGGGGTCTGCAAACTTGGCTCTCCAGGTGTTCTTGGACTTCAATTCCCAGAAGCCCAAGTCAGCACTCCTGCTGATCAAGGCTTCTGGGAACTGAAGTCCAAGAACAGCTGGAGAGCCAAGTTTGCTGACCACTGAGCTAGTTTGCTCTCTAAGCATTGTAAGTGACCAATTGTGACTTCTGGTGGTGGTGGGGGATTGTGAACCCCAATTTATTTGTTAAGAGAGTTTTTGGTTGGTTTTATTTGTTAAGTGAAGCGAACATTCTGATAAAATTCTGCTCTTTAAGCGAGTTACTCTTTAAGCGAGACACTCTTTATGCAAGGTTTGACTGTGCTTTATTTCAAAACTTGGATGGGCGGGGCCAGCCAGAATTTCTGCTACCAGTTCTGGCGAACTGGTGCCAACCTACTGATGCCCACTACTGCACTAAGGGTGCTCTGTGTGTGTGTGTGTGCGTGCGTGTGTGCATGTAGGTGTGGAAATATATATGTGTGATTGCTTTTCTTTTCTTTTAACACAATGGAATGGAAGAAATGGACCTGACTGAAGCCAGTTTAGTGCAGCTTTGAAAAAGCTCTTTGAGTCATATCTGTGTTTGGGGGTGGGGGGAAGAAGCAAAGTGCCATTTGGCGTAATCCCTGCATCCAGATACCATTTTACTCCTCAAGGAGTTGTGGCAGTTAGTGGCCCATTCCTAGAGGATGGGTCGAGTACAGTAAAACCTTGGATAAAGAGTGCCTCGCTTAGAGACTAACTTGCTTAAAGAGCAGAATTTTCTCTGAATGGATGCCTTGCTTAACAACTAAAACCAACCAAAAACTTGCTTAACAACTAAATCGGGGTTCGCAGTCCCCCTCGCCAGAAGTCACAATTGGTCACTTACAATGGTGTTTCGCTTAACAAGGAAACTTGCTTAAAGAGCAATCCCGTGTATTTCTTGCAACAGCTGGAAAATGGCTACTACTGCCACGCTCTATTTGAACCCATTCCCAGTGTGCACATATGTAGGGGAATAGAGTAAAATAGATAATGGTCGCCCTTGCTCAAAAGCCAGTTGTATCTGACTCTAGAGTTCAGTGCTCCTCTCTGTTTATAGCCAAAGAGTCACCATTGACTGTGTCCACAGATGTTTCTTTGGTCATGTGGCAGGCATGACTAGACAGCAGAGTGCACGGAATGCTGTTACTTTTCCCTCCAAAGCAGTAACATTTATCTACTTGCAACTTTTTGCTTTCAAACTGCTAGGTTGGCAGTTGTTGGGACAGAGACGGGAGCTCCCTCTGTTGACCTGCTGACCTTCCAGTCGGTATGTCCAGTGTCTTAACCAAGGAGCCACCACAGTTCCTTTAGAGTAAAATACAGTGAGGCAATTTAGCTGAGCACCATAGCAGGTTCTCAACACAGAATGGGTTGAGTTTGGGTTGAGGTCAATTAGCTCAATCAATGTGTGCACATGGTTGGACGAAGCATCCCCAAAAACCCCCCACAGGGTGGACTATATGTTCATGCAGTCATTCCCTCACACCACTGGAGGCTTCCCATTTTCCCACTTTCCAGCAGGATGGATGGGAGTGGATGGATTATTGTTTCCATAGCAGAAATCAACTTCAGTCCATCAAAGTTCCTATGATGGCCCAACACAGTTTGAAAATGATTTACTCTATGAAGTTTCCACTATGGACTGAAGTTGATTTCTGCTATGAAAACAATAATAATGTGATGCAAGTCTGGATTCGGCTACAGGTTGCCCTTGCACAGCAGTTTTTTTTAAATCAATCGAGGTATGAAGCAAGGTTGCATTTAAGCTTACTTCTTGTTTAATTGTTTGATAAATTATTTAATTCCTGGAATGGCTTCTCTGTCATTCTTTTCTCCTACCATAACTAACTGCAATACTTCATTATGGCTCTATGCAGATGATCAGAGACCAGAATGGGCTTTCTCAGCAACCTTGAGATTGAAAGGGAGTCATTTAGAGCTAATCTGAATAATCTATTGTTGCTAATGACTGTGTGAAACTGTATTGTTGTGCTTGCTTGTCTGTCATCTTGCTTGACCACACCCTTCTCCCATTGACCCCCTAAATTTGGTGTATAAAAACCATGCCTGTAAGTTTCACTCTTTGTCTGAAGAAGTAGACTTGAGCCACGAAAGCTAACAATAAAAATAGAGTAGTTAGTCTTTAAAGTGCTACAGTGTTTTTTATTTTATTTTTATTTTGTTTATTTTGTTTTGTTTTCTGATATGCCTGGAAAGATTCTGGCTCTCTCCTGGTATGTATTCCTTACAGGATCCAGTGTATACTAAACACTGAAGTGAGACATATGTGTGCAAGAGACAGCAAGGACAAGCTGCAGCCCAAGAAGCCTTCATTTTTGTCGGCTGCTGCAGAGAAGGAAAGACCAATTATTTGCTCTGACACATCATTTCTTCCCTTTTGTCTGTTTTCAAAACACCACCATTGTTACAGATTAGAATATCCAGGTTCTCTCAAGGGAATGTTATGGAAAAGCCCTTTTCTGATGTAATTTGGCCATCTTCTCAGACTATCTCCAAAAGGAAAGAGAGGCAGCCAAGAATTGTGCTCAGCCCTCCCCTCCTCTTGTAAACTTTGCCTTGTCTACCTGGTCTCAGCTTAATGCGGAGCTGACACTAGCAATGTGTTTTCTTCTTGGCACACTGCTATCCGTTTCCCCACTGCTGCCCACTCCCAACAAATACCACATTTAAACACCACTCCATAACCAGGAGTCCACATGGCTTTGCTTCTTGTCTGTAAGCTCAAGAGCTGAGCACATCAGCCTGTGGAATCAGAAACTTCAACCATGACAGAAATGGGAGTGAGAGGCTAAAATCCTATTTCTCTCCTTGCTGTTTGAAAGGAAATGGTCTGTTAGTGCCAACTAGGGCTTTCTCGTGGAGCTGGGGTTGAATTTATTATGGAAACCAAGGCTCATAGGCAGCGTTCATGAAGCAGGATGGGTCAAAGCCATACTTGGGACCTCAAAAGGTGTCTTCCTTCCTTCCCTCCCTCCCCCCCCTCCCTCCTCTTCCTTCCACTTCTCCATTTTCCCATCTCCTGGATCTGTTTTCTGTATTCAAAGCCCACTAGCAGCAAGCGGTCATTCTCTTCTGTTTGTTTCACAGAAGCTCTTCTGAGAAACCAGCAGCTGGGATAGCCCATATCCCTGTGACCATCTGAGAGACCACACACGAGCCTTCCTCCCCTCCCTCCCTTTTGACTCCCAAACATGCCCCTTTCGTTCTGGGGATTTGAGTTTCCATTAGTGTTTCTTTGGTGGCCTCATTCTTCTTTTCACTGGCATTATCATGGCTGCTTAGCTGGGCTGCCTCTCAGTCACTCTGAGGCTTCCTATGATATTAGCAAGCGTCTGTTTATCACCCAACGGTTCTGCATACTTATTAGACTGTGTAGGCCTTGTTGTTTGTCATGTTCTCCCCACCAAAACCAAACTGAGTGCTCGAAGGGGTCCTCCGCCATCCTATCCCATTAAAACAGGCTTCACAATTCTCAAAAGTTTCTTCTTCTTCTTCTTCTTCTTCTTCTTCTTCTTCTTCTTCTTCTTCTTCTTCTTCTTCTTCTTCTTCTTCTTCTTCTTCTTCTTCTTCTTCTTCTTCTTCTTCTTCTTCTTCTTCTTCTTCTTCTTCTTCTTCTTCTTCTTCTTCTTCTTCTTCTTCTTCTTCTTCTTCTTCTTCTTCTTCTTCTTCTTCTTCTTCTTCTTCTTCTTCTTCTTCTTCTTCTTCTTCTTCTTCTTCTTCTTCTTCTTCTTCTTCTTCTTCTTCTTCTTCTTCTTCTTCTTCTTCTTCTTCTTCAGCATCTGAATCTGAATCTGAATCTGAATCTAAATATTGGTGATCAGCCATGAAGACTGTGCTGAGAATATAATGCAGTGGCCTTTCATCTGCCTTCTGCCATGCAGCGTGACACCCGTATCACTGACACAGTTCTGCGAGTCACTTTCTGGTCCTGAGCCCTTTTGGCATGCAATGTCCTCATTGGCCCCAGGCCAGTATTGATGAAGCTGCTTCCTTCCATCAAGATGGATTCAAGTGGGATTTAATCCACTTGGGAACCATCACCCTTCCCTGAGGACTTCACCACCCAAGGCCATTAGTCCTCAGGGTTATCAGGTTAGTTAACCGCTGCCTGGCACTCAGCCATTGAGTCGCTGGCAGTATGATCTACTCTATTATCATAGCAGGATAACATGGCCAGACTCTAGCCTTTCCCTAAGGAGAGATGAGAGCTGGACCATTAGGAAAGCTGAGCACAAAAGAATAGATGTCTTTGAAATGTGGTGTTGGAGGAGAGTTTTGAGAGTCCCCTGGACAGTGAGGAGAACAAATAGGTCAATCTTAGAAGAAATCAACCCTGACTGCTCCCTAGAATGTCAAATAGTAAAGATGAAGCTAAAGTATTTTGGACACCAAACGAGAAGAGAGGATTCGCTTGAGAAAGCCTTGATGCTGGGAAAGGTGGACAACCATGTGTTGTCTCAGACAGAGCTTGGGCAGCATTGCTTCTTGGGACTACAGCTCCCAAAATCCACCATCACAAAATCCAGTCACAGACTGTAGTGGATAAAAGGTAACATTTCCCAAATCAAGTCTCAGTGACCCCCTCATGAGGTTTGAGCTACGGAGACTTACAGTCTTTAAGCTGTGCTTTGCAGCATTTCTTCCATTTTCAGCGGTTTTTGGTGTTAGCTGAAAATATTTTCCATACTGCTCTGAGGCCAATTTCCCCCCTCATCTTTCCCATCTTAGCCCTGGTCCTAATTTTCTGTTTCCATTTCCCTCTTTTGTTGTTAAATAAAATAAGTGATATTTTGCAGCAGTAATATATCTACCGAGCATATGGTGTGCATATTGCTTACAGTGTATCTCGTTGTCCTAGAATTGTGTAGCATCAATAGTAAATTTATACTTTTTGTAAAAATACCAATATTGGAGATGAAAATATAGGCCCTTTCCTCCACCTTTTGTCACTCCAGACTACAATGATGTCCCTCCCATTTATTTTATTTATTTATTTATTTAAAAAAGTCCTCCTAAAGAGTCAACAATGAACCAGATATAATATAAATACTGAAAGAGCAGCTCCAGTTGTACTCAATTGTGTTAGAATTGCATTGAATTGTGCTGGAATTGTGCTGAATTGTATTAGAATTGCATTGTCCCTGTTAGAGAAATATCTTTTGACAGTTAGAGAAGAAGAGAGCAGAGGAATGGGTTTCTCTGTTTGTCCTTTCCAATGCCACTTACTTGGTTACTTGGTTGATCCATGATTCACACGTCAGGTTGACGTGGTGGATCGAAGTATCATCTTCCACTGTTTCTTATCCTGTGCCAGTCTCATCCAGGGCTTCGGGAACTTTGCCCTGAACTGCTCTTCCCCTGGTTGCTTTCCTTCCTAGTGGTTGCTTTATGTCAAGTGGTATCCACTCTGTGATAGCTTTCATCCACCTGCCATCTTTGAAGCGGCACACTTACCCAGCCCACTGATGTCCTGCAAACTCAATCAATGTTGATGCTTGTTTTGCACCTGATCTTATATGCAGTTCTTTGTTTGATCAACCTACTCTATGCGATGCATCCTTCGCTCAATTGCTCTTTGTGTTACATCAGTTGTTTTGGTCTCCAATGCCACAACCCACCAAATATGTCTCAGCGTTGTCACCTCACATATAATCCTACCCACAGCTCTGTTTTGGAACAAATTAACCATCCATACAGGGTGTAGAATGGGATAACTAAGAGCACTGGGAATAGCACCAAAGAAAGAGAACCCCTGTAGCTCTTGTGCTGTGGAAGGAAAGGAGCAGGACAATGCCAAAAAGGGGCAGGACAGATCGCAGTAAATCAAAACGCATCCATATGGATGTTGCAATTTGATTTGAACCAAAAATCACCCAAAGTGATCCAAAGAATGAGTGGATGCCCATCCGGACATACTGTCATTAGTTCCTTAGTTCTCTTCAAATCACAGGTCGGAGTCTGTTGGGTCAAGGAGGGCTGAAGTGCATCTGGACGGAAATGTTGATCACACACATGATCCTGAGATCTTTTGCCAAAAACTGCAATGAAAATGAAACATAAACTCTCCTGCTCTGATCTCTCCTTTGTTGTTGTTGTTGCACAGTCGATTCCGACCCTTTGTGACCCCATGGACCACTGTCCTCCAGGCACCTCTGTCCTCCACCATCCTACTCAACCTGCCCAGCTCTGTGCCCATTGCATCTACAATACCATCTAGCCATCTCATCTTTGGCCGCCCCCTTCTTCTTTTGCCTTCCACCTTTCCCAGCATCAAGGCTTTCTCAAGTGAATCCTCATTTGGTGTCCAAAGTACTTTAGCGTCATCAGTGGTGGGATGTCAAAAATTTTACTACCCAACCGTGATGCCATCACAGTGTGGGCAGAGCTAACATCATGACATCATGATGTAGTGGGTGGGACCAAAGAAAAATAATAAAAAATAAAATAAAAATAAACACACACACACAACACAAACCCGTAAATAAATAAATAAAATAAAAATTACATTAAAATACACCCACCCACCCACCTACCCTAAACACAAATCAACCTACCCACCCCAAACAGAAACCCGTCACTTACCTGTTAGTATAAGTGCCTGGGCAGCACCATCTTGCAAGATGGATATGGTCATCATACCAGTTCTCTAGGATAATATGCCTTAATATAAATGTAAAACAGCTGTACCTCCTTAAGGGTTCTCCAATTGGAACAACAATTGGAACAGCACAGGTGTAGCTTATTGATGAGGTAACACCAAGACTTTACTTAAAAAACCCAAGCTAGGCCGCTAGGCCTGCCGGCCGCCAGGCCTTTTTAGGAACTGTGGTAGTATGTCAATATAAGTAAAGGTATTAAATACACATTTAAAATACACACAGACACACCACATCCAAAGGTGAGTCACTTACCCTGGGGAGCAGGCTATAGGGAGCTTCAGGCTAGCAGCTTCTCTTCCTCCTCCCCGCTTGGGAGAACAGCAAGGAGACCATGCATATGCGCCAAGCACTGTAGGCATATATGCACACAAGTGCTTGGTGTGCATGCGCAGTGGGGGAACCAGTGAAAAGGTAAGCCTTGAAGGTGGTTCCCCCCCAAAAAAAAGCTGCTACTGGTTCTCTGGGACACTGGGAAAAGTTACTACCGGTTCTGGCGAACTGGTGAGAACCTGTTACATCCCATCACTGAGCGTCATCTTTACTATTTGACCTTCTAGGGAGCAGTCAGGGTTGGTTTCTTCTAAGACCGACCTATTTGTTCTCCTCGCTGTCCAGGGGACTCTCAAAACTCTCCTCCAACACCACATTTCAAAGGCATCTATTCTTCTGCGCTCAGCTTTCCTAATGGTCCAGCTCTCATCTCTCCTTAGGGAAAGGTCAAGCTTGCTCAAAAGTCAGTTGTATCTGACTCTAGAGTTCAGTGCTCATCTCTGTTTATAGGTAAACAGCCAGTGCTATCTGCATCTGCAGATGTTTATATGGACATGTGGCAGGCATGTCTCAACACGGAACACTGTTTACCTTCCCACCAAAGTGGTACCTATTTATCTATTTGCAATTTCTTGCTTTCAAACTGCTAGGTTGGCAGGAGCTGGGACAGAGACGGGAGCTCATTCTGTCATCCAGTACTCGGGAATCAAGTCTGACCTTCCAGTCATCGAGTTTAGCTTCTTAACCACTTGAGCCACCGCAGCCCCTTATATCTCTGCAATATCTATTTTTTATTTAAAACACGAGAGAGGAAACACATTTCAATATAGGAGTTTTCGGAAATGTTATTTAGACATGCACATTTAAATTTGCATCACCGGCTGGGGGATTGTAGTCCAATAAGTAATATTTCAGAGCTCTAACCATACTTGAGCAAAACAGTATAGAGTGAAATCTCTCAGTCATAATTTCACTACTTTTTTTTTACTCCTATCTGATGTCTTTTGTGTTCTTGGTTCAGTCTAGATAGTGAGTCATTGAAATCTCACTTTCAGACTTGTATATTTTTTGTTCATTTGTCTTAAATAGCTGCAATTATTTTAACGATTAACCCCTACTTTTCTGCTCATCACAGGAAAGGGTGGGAAAATGCAAACATTTTTTCCCGTTCTTCCAGGCTAAAGCAAAAAAAAAAAAAAAGCATAAAGAGCAAATGTGCTTAAAATGTAAAGAATAAAACCAGAGACAGCCAAATAAAACAGGGGTGAAAAGTTTCAATGCAATTCATCGGCTTCAGTCACATGGAATGAATGAAATGATACACTTATATCAGGAGGGGTGGGATAATTTGATTTGGAGCAGCTGCCATTTAGTCTCCAATAATGAACAGGATTAATTTCTCTCACTAGAAGCTAAAATGACTAAACTATCATAGCTAGGACAAAAAGAAAATAAAAAAGGACAAAAAGGCTGCCCTCCCTGAGAAAGGCAATAATGCTGGGATTTTTTTAAAAAAAAAAGCAGTAGGAAAAGAGACAGACTGAATGTAAGATAGGTTGACTAATAAAGGCAGCCTCAAGCTTTAGTTTTCAAAACCTGAGCAGGCAGTTAACATGTGATCTTTGGTAGGTCATTAATTCACAAGGTCATGATACAAAGGAAGCCATTTGACAGCATATAAGAACAACAATGAATAGCCTTGTTTGTTTTAGCTGATCTTTCACTTCAATGCATGGCTTCAGACCCTCAATCCACAAGGCCTCCTTGATTTTTTTTACTGTGAAGATGTGGCTGAATTGCCAGCAGCCAAAGTTTTTGGGCCAGAATGCTTATCTCTTATACGCAATGGCCACAGCCTTGACCATTTGACAGCAGCTGCAAATCAAACATAGTATTTTATCTTTGCTAATGTGAGTGCAGCATTGCATTCTACCCTTGTGCTTGAAGCTGATACATCACATTGAAATATTTCACCCCAGGTTCACCTGGCTTTACCTAGTTTTAGGTGTAAAATTTTATGCATATTTGCTAGTTATGGATTTTGTTTTTGCATAGAGGCCTGGAGATGGCCATGTTAGATGGCCTACACATTAACTTACTTGGAATCTTCTCCCTGCCTTACAAGAAGGCAAAGTAATTGCTAGTGATATTGACTCAATGGCTGAAATCCTACTGAGTTGCTATGCAGGCATAATTCAAACATTGTGACCAGTGTAGCTGCAACCATGCTGCAGCTGTAAAATTGATTGAAGTGGGAACCATGTGACCAATAGTGTAATTATATTGGATGGTCCTTTATTGCCAGTGTGGAATGTCTAGCACAGTGGTGGTGAACCTATGGCACGTGTGCCAGAGGGGTCACTCCGAACCCTCTCTGTGGGCACACACACCATTGCCCCAGCACAGAATTCACACTGCCCCTCTGTGCAGCAGCCCATTGGGTGTTCTTCCTTCCTGCCCCAGCACATTCACCCTGCCCCTCTGCCCAGCAGCCAAATGGGAATGTTTCATCCCTTCCCTGTCTGGGGTAAGGCGGGTGGCTCACATACGGCATGAGGGTGCAGCACGGATGGTACTTTGGGCACTCAGTCTCTAAAAGTTTCGCCATCACTGGTCTAGCATATTTATGTAAGCATAATGTTATACTGCTGCTTGGATAGCTCAATGGTTTAGGTATCTGGAACCAGAGACTGGAAATTCAGTTCCTCACTGTGCCTCCCTGGATAAAAGCTAGCCTATGTAGCTTTGGGCAAGCTACACAATTCCAAGGCACCCAAGAAGAAGAGAATGGTAAATCAGTTCTCTACCTAGAAAACCCTACAAATAGTTACCATAAATCCAAATTAATTTAATGGCACACAATTAATTTTAAAATATTACACTGCACCTCAACAAACAGGATCCTGGCCATCAGTTGTGTTTTGTTTTACATCAGTTGCTTATTTTGTGCAAATTGTGAAAGATTGAACACAAAGCAAAGGTAGACTCGAGCTTTAGTTTGCCAGGCTTTAGTAGGCTTTTAATTTGTGCAATTTGCATAAAATACTCAAAATTACAATACTTGCCTTGTTCTGTGGACTATCAAGAATCAGATGCATCAGTGGGCCTGCTTGAATCTTTTTGTAAACAATCAGACAGTTCTTTTTTGGACTCTGGGAATTCTGGGACACCAACATGTACACCTTTATTACGTAGATTGCAACAAAGCCCTGATACTCAAATTGCAGAAATCTTGCTTTTGCTTTGGACATGAGGAACCTCATCGGGCTTGGACATGTCTTACTGATGTAACTTCTACTGTCAAATCAGCTGAAATAAATGAGAATTAGGGATTAGTGAGAGCTTTTCAGATATGGACCTCCCAAAAGATGAACAAGTGAATCCTACAGCAAACCAAGCTGGAACTATCTATGGAAGCAAAATTGATGAAGCTGAAGCTGTCCTGTGTTGGGCACAAGATGAGAAGGGAAGACTCTCTGGGAAAAGGCAGTAATGCTGGGAAAGTTAAAAGGTAGCAGGAAATGAGGAAGTCCAAACATGAGATGGACTAACTCCATGAGAGAAACCACAGACTTGAATTTACAAGAGATGAGCAGGGCTGTTGAGGACAGACATTTTGGTTGTTCTTCACAGGGCTGCCATAAATCAGATGCAACATGATGACGTGTAACAACAGCCACATTTAGGATCACACTTTCAAAGGTGCAAACCTTATTGTCCAGGAAGAACAATCAAGGGGAAACCACTATTTTCCATAGTATCTGCTTCCTGTGGCAGTTTCCATGCTGCCTATTCATAGGATGAGCAACTCAGTTTACGAGAGCTGATTCTGTTTGATCAGTTCAGTATCAGAATGGGTGCCTGGCATGAAGAAATCCTCAGGCGAGCCCTTTGAATCCAAAAAGCCTTGGCATCAAAGATGTGAATTGTTATTTACCTGGATGTCCAAGATCTACCAGCAGCCATGGTATTTATTTATTTTATTCATTCACATTTATACCCCCTCACATTTCCCCCTATTCATTGAAATGACTGCACCGTAGCAAAGACATAGTTGGACATATACAACTGTTGTCTGTTGTTTTGGATCACTTGTGTTGTCTACCATACATTACCAAAACAACGGGAAACAGTTGTACAGTATATGTCCAACTATACCTGTGCTACGGTGCAGTCATTTCAGGGATGGGTGTGTGTGTGTGGAACAGTTTAAACTTATTGAGTTGCATTCGCTGATAATGAAAAAGATTGCCTTAAAATTCATCTGTGAGATCTAAGATTTTGCAGGGTTTTCTTATTATTTTTTAAAAGTAAAACTCAAATGTTTTACCATATACTTTGTTTTATAGACATTTCATCATGTCTTTGGTATGTTCTCATTATGGGGACTTTTCACAAGTGCACAAAGCAGAACCGAGAAAATACACCACAGCTGCAAACTAACTTTTAGTGCACAATAGACTCAATGTTGGGCTCATGAAGATTTGCTGACCCACTGAAGCGGAGCATGTGGGTGCAGGGAAGTTTGGCCCTCTGTGTCGGTGTAATGTTCACTGCATGGAAACCCCCTTCCATTGTACCTCAGGGCGCCTTTGGGTGAGGGCTGGCGCAGGTGCAGTGGGGTATCATTTCCGCATGTTTGCAAACCCACATTTATATCAACCCACTGCGGCACTAGAGATGGAAAAGAAATTTGTTGGGTAGCATTTCTCTGTGGAAATATCCATTTTGCAACCTCCTGTGACTGCCCAGGCGACAAAGCTCATTTCCTTGGAAATCTATACATTTCTGAGGTTTGTGATGTGTCCAACATATAAAAATGCACACAAAGTTACTTACAAAAACCCCAAATGTATGTGGGAAATGTGGATATTAGGAAAAAGGAGTACAAAATGCAAAATTTAAATGTACATAATTAAGAGGGGATATACTCTCTCTCAGGGACTGCAGTGGCTTAGTGGTTAAGATGCTGAACTTGATAACTGGAAGGTCAGAAAGTCAGCAGTTTGAGACTCGAGTGCTGTATGATGGAGTGAGCTCCCTTCTCTGTCCCAGCTCCAGTCAACCTAGCAGTTCAAAAGCAAGAAATTGCAAGTAGATAAATAGGTACCACTTTGGTGGGAAGGTAAACAGTGTTCTGTGCACGCTAGCATTTAGTCATGCCTGCCACATGACCATGGAAACATCTGCAGACACAGACAGTGCCGGCCCTTTAGCTATAAGCAGAGATGAGCACTGAACCCTAGAAATGGATATGACTGGCTTTTGAGCAAGGTCGACCTTTACCTTTACACACACACACACACACTCTCTCTCTCCCTCATGGGTAACCTGATATGGAGGTGGGACAAAATAAAAGTGCCTTCTAGATTGTGATACACAACCAAAGTAAGGTACTGTACACAAATTTGCCTATCTGTGATCAGCCTTACAGCTTCAAGCCAGTTCATGGATGCTGAAAGCCGAGTGAATGTTCTTATGCAGAGTTAAGTGGATCTAGGTATTTGCTATGCTTCACAAAGACACAAATCCTTTTTCTCATTCAAAGTATGACTCAGACTGATAACATTGTGACAAGGTTTATGATAGTGAATCTCAAACAGTTGGCAGGAAGAATTGGAATGTGCATTTTTAAAAATTGAAGAACTGCTTTTTGTGGATATACTATATTTATCAGGAGCTGTTTCTGGGTGAAAAGAACTAGAAAAGTTTCTCAAATATATGGTGTCTGACTAGAGACCAAGGCCAAGATCATCCAGATGATGGCAGTTCTGATTACTACATCCTCCTCCTCCTCCTTCTTCCATGTCTAGGCCAGATGTGAATCAGCCAAAATGAACCCACCTTTTGATGAGTTCAGTTACCTTTACCAGACATAGTGTGAGAAAGATTAGCCAGCAACACAAGGTTGCTGTTACCAGAATACACCCAAATGTGGTTCAAAAATACCACAATCTTTGAGGAGCAAGATATGAAATCTGGATAATAAAAAATGCTGATTAGAAAAAAATAGATTAATTTCCAATGTAGGATTGGAGAAGAACTTTAAGGATACTGTGGACTGCTAGAAAGACAAATAAGTGAGAGCTAGATTAAGTTATACGAGGAAAAGTTGAAGACAGCAGGAAAAGAGGAAGATCAAGTTTGAAATGGATTGACTCTACGAAGGAAATTTTCAGGAGGCGAGGAAGGCTGTTGAAGACATGATGGTTTGGAGGTCACTCATACATAGAGTTGACTTGATGGCATATAATAACTACAGGTGATGAAATCGAGCTTGGAATCTCACTAGAAACTAAGGTGGCGAAACTGGGCCTATTAAAAGTTGGATACTGAATACTGTACCATGAAAGGACAATATTCACTGGGAAAGGGAATGAAGCTGGAAAAGTAGAAAGCAGTAGAAAAAGAAGAAAAGCAAAGAGAGCTATCATCAACAGCTTCATTTCACCCACATTTTAGAAATCCTCAACAAATAATTTCCTTCAAAATAAAAAAATAAATAAAGCGGCAGTATAATAATAATAATTTCATGTCAGAAATTATTCTGGGTTGAAAGGATTTTTGCAGAAGAAACTCAGCTCAGGGAATGCCCAAATGAGGCTCCTTCCAAGAGCAGGGACACAGATAGACACTCAATCTGTTATACAGTACCTGGGTCTTGAACTGCTGACTTGCCAGCCTTCCAGCTAACAAGGCTGGCTTCTTAACCACTGAGTCACCACAACACTTATTGGAAATGAACAAAATGAAATTGTCAGCTGTCTGTACTAGTCAAATTGAAATAGGTGCATTCATTCCTGTGTCAACAGCCAGAGGACTGTACTACATCTTCCTGCCACATAGCTATTTAGTATTTCTCTACAGCCACAGCTAGACACTGGAACTCTCTGCCACAAGGGTATTGTCTCACTCATTTTCTGGCTGGTTCCCATCACTGCACAGATTCCTTTCCTTGGCTGTTCATTTCAATTTCCCCAATATGTCATTTGGATTGTTTTATCTGTCCCCCCTCCTCCTTTTTTATTTTATTTTTAATGTTGCCCATTCTTGAATTGTGTGATTGTTCCAATGTGCCAATTTAATTCCAAGCCATCACAAGCATCTCCATTCACTGAGCATTTCTGCTTATGTTTTAAATGACATGCAAATAAACAAACCTTTGTTCCAGAGGTGTCACGGGCTTCCTGTTCTGTGCCGCTTTCAACTTATACGAGGGGCGTTTTGACTAAATCATGGGGAAACCCAGCCAAAAAAAAATATAGTGAGGCGAAAGGAAAATAATAAATTGGAATTGATTGGGAAACAGAGGAGAATTGAAAGTTCAGGCGACAAAGCATGGAAAGAAGGCCGCGTTCCTCATAGACAAGGATTAGGTCTCGGACACTGGCAGTTCTGTTTTACATCACAACTTTGGGAAGTCCTTGGAGAGTCTAGTGATTTATGTGAGGTCTTTTCGTTGGAGGGAAATAAACCATCCGCCAGACCTGAGTGAAACCTACACCACTTCATTTTCTAGTGGAATCAGGATTTTTTACCCCCATCTGAGGGTTTTTCACGTTCCTCCAAGAAAAACAAGCAGGGGAGTTTTCTCACAGACATTTCCTCCAACGTTTCTTCAGGACGGCTGCTGGGAAGGGAACTTGCTGTTTCCTCTCTTTCAGAATCAGGTGGCAAATTCCATGCTCTTTCACTGGCCCAGGGTTAGCGAAAAAGACCAAATTGCAGCCTTTTCTGCTCGTTTCATTGAGAGCCGCTGCAGGCGAGGCCAACAGCAATACATTAGTCGGAGGAGAAGACATCCCTACCCTTTTCCCTTAATGAGATTTTTGTTTGTTCTTGAGGAGTGGTTTTTTTATTTAATGTAATGCAAGAATCCCCAATGACGCCCACATTTTTGCTCTGTGTAACTCGATAAAAGGGAAAGAAGTTTGGGACAAACTTAAATGAATGATGAAATGATGAAATGAGAGACAGTTTGGGCCAATGGATGGGGAACTCAGGATCTGGCAGCCCTCCACTGCTTCTTCTACTCAAGTGTAAAAAGCTAAAAAGCAAAAGAAAGCAAAACAATCACACTTCTATACTACTCCATAACGGTTAATGCATTCTCTGGGAAGTTCACAAGTTAATTAGCATTTTGCCCCAAACATACTGCGTACTCATTTTACTGAACTCAGAAGGATGGAAGGTTGAGTCAACCTGGAATCCTGGTCATGATTGAACTCACAACCTTTTGGTTTCAGTACAGCAGTTTAACCACTGCACCACCAAAGCTCCCAGGCACTCATTCAGCCTTAGTTCTACAATATATGGAATGGGTGTACTTTAGAATGCAATATCCTTTCAATTATTGCTTTGCCAGAATGCTGTTCTCTTGACCACGTGCCGCAACATGATGATGTGAAGCCAGAGAAATAAAATAAAGTTGAAGCTGTGAGCTATTTTTGGCTTTTAATCTTTCTTGTGAGGTGAAAAGCCCATGCATATACAGGTCGCTCCCCATATCTGTGGGTTCAGGACCCACGGTTTCAGTTATCTGCAGATCTAACAATATTCAATTAAAAAATTCAGAAATACTTATGTATCCCTATGGTGCATGACCAGAGCTGGCCACTAGAGGCCAACGTCTGCAATGTAAAATATAGAGTTTGCTGTTATCCATGGTTTCAGGTATCCGTTGTAGGTCTCTGAATGTATCCCTTGCAGATATGGAGGACTGGAGTGTATACGAATGTAAAGAAATGGAAGTCAGGATCTGCACTTTTAAGAAAACATGTATACTAGGGATATGAAAAATCTTTCTGTATATCTCCAAGTCCCACCAGCTGTGAGACCGTGTTTCCTTTCCACATTAAAATCTATGCACAGTTTTTATACATTTCACCTAATCTGAACAACGTTTCTCCATTGGTTAATCTATATTTGTGCATTTTCCAATTGGGTTCAGATTAGCTATTTGCACTTTAAATGAACAGCCAGTTTTCTGTGTACATCTTGTCTGTCAGAGATATTCTGTTGAGCAGAGAAATAAAAATGCCCTGTAGCTTCATGCGGCTGTCAGTATCATGCTAGTGACAAGGAAGAGGAGACTAAAATAAATTAAAAAGAGATGAGTGTAAGAGCAAATTTGTTTTCTGCTGTTTCACAGGTCAGGAACTTGATCAACCAATCCTAATTACAATAAAGATTTAGAGCAGCATTTCCCAAACGATGTTCTGCGGAACACTGGTGGACTTCAATTCTCAGATGCCTAAGTCAGTGCATTGGTGGATCAGTGCTTTGACAGTACATAAAGCAAAGCAATCGCATGTATACACCGCCCCATAGTGCTTAGTTCACTCTCTGGGTGGTTCACAAGTTAATTAGCATCCCCCCCAACACGTTGGATACTCATTTTACCAACCTTGGAAGGATGGAAGGCTGACTCAACCTTGATCCCTGGTCAGGATCGGACTCACAACCTTTTGGTTGAAGTACAACTGTTTAATCACTGCACCACCAGGGCTCCAGGATATGTATGTCTCAGTGTCACCACTATTTTGTATTCAACCCAGCCAGTGTAACAAACCTCTCCTTCATCACGTAAAGCAGTGAACTTGTCTTGTTACATCAGGCCACCAGTTAGGTTTGTTAGCATTTGTGTGGTGACTTCAATCATTAGCGGAAGATTTAGGTGAACTGCTAGGAGCAAAAGCAGGCATTTCTTTCCTTTGATAAGAAAAGACCATACAGCACTCAACTTTTGTGAAAGTGCTGTCCCCTTAGATCTTTTGGAGGGGAGACGCATATTTTCTCCCTGTGGTTCAAGATGAAGGTAGTTCCCTGTTGGAAGAATTTTTGCAAACAAAGTAAGGCTGGCACAGGTGCCAGGGTAAGAACAGTAACATATTTTGCACATGAAGATGGTATGTATATCTGTGATTAGCAGTGAAACGTGAGACCTCAGAAGAACGCAACATTCATATGTATGCCTGGGGCTGAAAACGCAAGACTGTATGAAAAAGTCTTCTAAACCGACCATAGGACTATCTAATCCAGCATTCTATCCCTACAGTACCCTACCACCAAGACATGGAAAAAATAGTTGCAAATAACAATTATCAATAGATAAGTCCTGCAATGAGATAAAAAGCAATGTAAGATGTCATTATGAATTGTGATCTTATGTTCTCAAAGCCCAAATGTGTTTGTGTTCTTTCTTCACACAGCTTAGAACATGCACAGTTTCTTCTTCTTACGTGTCTAGGCCAGACATGAAACTGCCAAAATGAAGGCACCTTTTGTTGAGTTCATTCTGCAGCTCCTTTCGCCTAACCCAAGGTTGCTGCTACCAGGGTACACCTGATTGTGGATCAACACCACCACAATCATCAAGAAGTTTCCTTCTATGTACCCCAGCATGCAAACTGCTAGGTGCCTAGCAAATTCCATAGCTGAACAGTGTGAAAAACCGTTTCCTTTAATGCAGGAGGCAATACCTTTGCTAGATCACTCAAAATCCAATTCCTTTAATGCAGGGGTGTCCAAACTTTTCCCGCCAGAGGCCTGATCACGCCCGCTCAAACAGCTGAGCAGGCCAGTCACGTGGTTCCTCTTGGGAGTGACGGTGGCGTGTGAATTTGTGCTGTGTTTCAGGACATTTTCCCCTCCTCTGCCACTTCCCTTGGAGGAGGGACCAAGGCTGGAGCATTTTCACGCCTTTTTAAAAAAATTCAGCATGTTTTTGCTGCATTTCTGTGTGAAAATGCACGATTTTCAGCACTTCCAGTGTTGGCAGGGCACTTCTGGTGTTGGTAGCAATCTGGCCCATGGGCCAGATGATGATGTTCCATGAGATAGATCCAGCCATAGTTTGGACACCCCTGTTTTAATGTGTCCTAAATCTCTCAACATACTTAGAGTTAAGAGAAAATTTAATCTGGTTTTCATTCATTCGTTTGTTTGTTTGTTTGCTCATTCATTTGTTCGTTCATTCATACATTTCTGTACTGCCTATCTAACAGCCATGTGACTCTAAGAGGTTTACAAAATCAATAAGACAACAGTCCACATATATATACCAAAACACCAACATCCCTGCCATAATTACTTCATAGCATAACTAAAGTATAAAACCTGAGCTTGTTGGTGGAAACAAAAGAAATGCATTAGCTCAGCAGTGGGAGAAGGGTCTTTATTTTGAATTATTGAAATGGAAAATAATTGTTCTTTCTTCTTCACAGTTCTCTTAATGCTCCTCTTGTATTTTTTAAAATATATATATACTGTATATATAAACATGTAAATTAGAGAAAATTATATACAAATGAGCATGTGTCAAACAGAATTGCTTGCAAAAATGTATACATTAAGAAAACTGCATACAAAATACGTTTATTCAGAGAAATATGTATGAAAATATCTATGAATTTTCATGCACATTGTGTAGCACCACAGACAGCAACAAACTGATTTGGCAACAGAATGGAACAAACATTTGCTCCAGAAAAAAAACAAACCAGAAGTTACATAAGCAAAATAGACAGATGTCTCCATCCATTTTATATTATGAGAATATGAGATTGTTTGAGATGCTTGGTGTCTCAATGAAGGAAACCAAGTCAGGAAACAAAGAGTGTGTTATGATATCATGCACTTGGAAACATGGCATATGAGAATCGAGGCCATCTGGTCTCTGAGAAGTACATTTAATGACCAACTGTATAACCCAGTGGAAAGAGAAACCATTGTACTAAGAAGGAAGTTGGGGAGTTAAAAGTCATGCTTTCTACGAAAGATCTTTGATTGGTGGAAGGAAGCAGGAACTAGAATGAACCATCAAAGAGTTCTGAGTTGAAGCCCCATACTTGAGACTTTGGCGGAAGGAAGGAAACCAATTCAGTCCAAAGGCCAGGCAACTGTGAAGTGAAACAGAATCAGGGATATCCTGACCCCAAAGGAAACCGAATCCAGAAAGTGGACAGTGAGACTTTTAGGAGAGACAAGTACCAGAATGAACCATGGAAAGACACAGACAGAAAGAGAGTTTGGAAGCAAAAGATGCAAGGTTATTCCCTTTCTATCTCCTGTGTATTTCCTAATTGATTGTGCCTCCTTTTAAAAATGGTGCGGGGGTTTTTGGGTCTGGATAGAAGCATAAATAAAGACTTTGCAAGAATAGCCTCTTTTGAAGAAACGAGTACTGGAAACGATTAGCTACCCAATCACATTCGGCACCATATGATTACATCACTGCATAATAGCAGCATAACATTCACCTTCAAATACACCTTCAGCTGGTGGGCCATGACCCAAAACTGAGTCACAATATGAGCTAATGTTGGCAGATAACACTGGGCTACAGTAATCCTTTGGAGAGGAGAAGAAAGGAAGAAAAAAAAAGGTTGAGGGAGAAATGTAAAGCAGGTAAGCAAACAAGCAAGAGGAGGAGTACACCATCAAATACATCAAGATTTGTGTAACATTGAATTATTTTTTGCCACCTGTATGATGCAAAGGTTAAATTGAATCCATGCGTGCCTTTTTTATTCCAAAGCAGCTTTTTCCCATGGTGGTGGAGGGTTTCAACTTTTTTCATGTTGGAAGGAGTAAAAAGTGTTTTGTGTGTGTGTGCAGATGCATATAGAGATCGAGGGACATGTCTGTAGAGATGCTTCAGTGGCATGGGGTAACATCCCCCCAGGTTCTTCCCTCACCCTGAGCTGCCTTCCATTTTTAAAAAACAAACAAACTTGTTTTTCAAAATAGGTGAGATGAGCTTGAGGACCTGAAGGGCAGCAGCCAAGCACTGCATGAGAGAGTGAGCTCCCATCATTTGTCCCAGCTCCTGCCAACCTAGCAGTTCAGAAGCAAAAAATAAAATAAAAATGCAAAAATCCCGAATGCGGGATTACGGGTTGTTTCTGTACGGTTTTTAACTTTGATAACTTTTTTAACTCTTGTGGATTTTTTATTGATATAGATCATTTTATGTTTTTATTTATTGTAAGCCACTCAGAGTCGGGTCCTCCCGATTGGGGCGGGGTAATAAATGCATTAAATAAATAATAAATAAATAAATAAATAAGTAGATAAATAGGTACTGCCTCAGCTGGAAAGGTAGCAGCATTCCATGTACTCCATGTATCTAGTCATGCCTGCCACATGACCACGGAAACATCTGCAGACACAGGCAACACTGGCTCTTTGGCTATAAACAGAGATGAGGACCAAACCCTAGAGTCAGATACAACTGGCTATTTTTCCTTTTTCCTTTCAGCTTTCTTTTTTTATATACATTTTATTATAAAGATAAATTTATTTATTTATTTTATTTATATTTCATACTTGCTAACCCGCCCCAATCGGGCAAGCCCGACTCTGGGCGGCTTACAACCCAAGTTAAAACACATCAATAAAAATTTAAAAATTCATAGACTAAAACAGTATCTGGGGGTGTCGTCAGAAGGGTAAAATCCTTAGACTAACCACCCCACATGGGATCCCACATCCCTGGAACCCCACACATGTCCTGCCAGCCAGGTCTTTAAGCTCTTCCGGAAGGACAGGAGCTCTGTCTGCATGCGCAGCTCAGTTGGGAGGAGGTTCCAGAGGGCCGGGGCGAACACGGAGAAGGCCCTCTTCCTGGTGCTAGCGAGGTGAGCCTCCCTAGCCGATGGTACAACAAGAGAGCCCCTCCGATCCGCCCTGGTGGGACGGACAGATGTTCTTAGGGTGACGCGGTCTCTTAGGTATCCTGGCCCACTACCATATAGGGCTTTAAAGGTAATGACCAGCACCTTGAATTGCACCCGGAGACAAACTGGCAACCAATGCAGCTCCCTAAGCAGTGGAGAGGCCCGAGCATAACGCCCGCGCCCCATCACTACCCGGGCTGCCGCATTTTGGACCAGCTGCAGTCTCCAAATGGTCACCAAGGGCAGCCCCATTATAATGCACATTATAAAAGAATACTAAAACAATAAACAACCAAATAAACAACAAAAACACAATACAATCTACAAAAATACTATGTGTTTCCTTTACCGAGCAGAATAATACTTATGCTTCTTTCATTTTCTTTATTCTATTATCTTTATAATTGATAATTTATCCCTCTTTCCCAAATGACATTTGTTCTTGGCCTGGTTTCTTTCCTTTTCCTTTTATCAATACATAGTCAAGAAATTCTCCCCATATTTCCTTAAAATTTGATTTCTTTAAAATTCCCTTTTTTAAAACTTTTAATTCTAGTGTTAATTTATCATTTATTGCCATATTCCATATTCCATTCTTCTAATTCTATTTTACTATCTGATTTCCATTTCCTAGCTATGATTAATCTCAATGCGGTTACCAAATTACAAATCATATCTTTCTTTTCTTTCTTTTTTTTATATTTCCAAAATCCATCAATAGAGCTACATTAGGACACTGTTGCAAAGGTATTGAAAGGATTTGTCCAATTTCTGTAAATACTCTTTTCCAAATTTCTTTTATTAAGGTTCGAATTATCGAACAATTGTGCTCATCCCACATGCTAGCAAGGTGATGCTCAAGATAATACAGGATAGACTGCAGCAGCACATGGAGAGATAATTTTTTTTTATTTTTTATTTTTATTTGGAGAGAAAATTACCAGAAGTGCAGGCGGGGTTCAGAAGGGGCAGGGGGACTAGAGACCATATTGCCAACATATGATGGATCATGGAGAAAACAAAGAAATATCAGAAACAAGTCTACTTCTGTTTCATTGACTACACCAAGGCTTTTGACTGTGTGGACCATAACAAAATGTGGCAAGTAATTAAAGAGATGGGAACACCAGAACACCTTATATGCCTCATGAGAAATCTGTACAAGAGTCAAGAAGCAACAGTTAGGACAGAATACGGAATGACGGAGTGGTTTGGAATAGGAAAAGGAGTAAGACAAGGCTGCATTTTGTCACCCTGCTTATTTAACTTGTACACAGAGCACATAATGTCCAATGCAGGCAGTGGTGGGATGTCAAAACTTTTACTACTCCACCGTGATGTCATCACAGTGTGGGCAGAGCTAACATCATGATGTTGTGGGCAGGGCCAAATAAAAAAATTAAAAAATAAAAATAAGCACACACACACACACACACACACACACACACACACACACACACCCCTCAACCCACACACCCACCCACAACACAAACCCATAAATAAATTAATTAATAAAAATAAAATAAAAAATACAGCCAGCCAGCCACCCACACCAATCACAAATCAACCAGAGCTTCTGAACCAGAGCTTAAAGCTTGTTCTGGCTAATCTTTCTCACACTAGGCCAGATGGAAAGAACTACAGAATGAACTCACCACAAGATGGCTTCATTTTGGCACTTTTCAACTTTTCAACAGTTAAAGAAGTTAGGTACTAAGTCTTTGCCTAACCAGTTCTCTAGGATAATATCCCTTAATGTAAATGTAAAAACAGCTGTACCTCCTTAAGGGTTCTCCAATTGGAACAGCAATTGGAACAGCACAGGTGTAGCTTATTGATGAGGTAACTCCAAGACTTTGCTTAAAAACCCCAAGCCAGGCCTGCCGACCACCAGGCCTTTTTAGGAACTGTGGTAGTACGTCAATATAGGTAAAGGTATTAAATACACATTAAAATACATGCAGACACACCACTTTCAAAGGTAAGTCACTTACCCTGGGGAGCAGGCTATAGGGAGCTTCAAGCTAGAAGCTTCTCTTCCTCCTCCCTGCTTGGGAGGACAGCAAGGAGGCCATGAATACGCGCCAAGCACTGTAGGCGTGCATGCACACCAAGTGCTTGGCACGCATGCAAAGTGGAGGAACCAGTGAAAAGGTATGCCCCGAAGGTGGTTCCCCCCAAAAGCTGCTACCGGTTCTCCGGGACACTGGGGAAAGTTACTACCGGTTCTGGCAAACTGGTGATAACCTGTTATATCCCATCACTGAATGCAGGGATGGAGGAATCAGAATTTGGGATCAAAATTGCTGGGAGAAACATCAATAACTTGAGATACGCAGATGACACTACCTTAATGGCAGAAAGTGAGGAAGACCTAAAGAAACTGCTGCTTAGGTTGAAAGAAGAGAGTGCAAAAGCTGCCATGAAATAAAAAGGAGACTGATGCTTGGGAGGCAAGCAATGAGAAACCTGGGGAACGTAGTGAAAAGTAGAGACATCACATTGGAAAAAAAGATTCGTATAATCAAAGCAATGGTATTTCTGGTGGCAATGTATGGTTGTGAGAGCTGGACCATTAGGAAAGCTGAGGAGGATGGTGGAGGACAGAGGAGAGTTTTGAGAGTCCCCTGGACAGCGAGGAGAACAAATAGGCCGCTCTTAGAAGAAATCAACCCTGACTGCTCCTTAGAAGGTCAAATAGTAAAGATGAAGCTGAAGTACTTTAGACATCAAATGAGAAGAGAGGATTCACTTTAGAAGGCCTTGATGCTTGGAAAGGTGGAGGGCAAAAGAAGAAGGGGTGGCCAAAAATGACATGGCTAGATGGTATTGTGGATGCAGTGGGCGCAGGGCTGGGGGGGCTGAGGAGGATGGTGGAGGACAGAGATGCATGGAGAACAATGGTCCATAGGGTCGCAAAGGGTCGGAATCGACTGAGCGTCTGAACAACAAAAATCCCATCATAAATATAGATAAATTCCCATTTCTTTCTTGCACCTCCAACATTTTGTGTCGTAGTTTGAGTTCTAATATCTTAATTGTATTGGAGTCAAATATTGTCTTGTAGGAATTCTCTTTAATCTCAAATGACATATTTTTCATTATTTTTTGGTTCTAAAGACAATTCCATTCTCCTTCTTTAATGTTTGTTTTTAATCATTCTTCTCACATTGGTCTTAAATTATTTTGTGGTTGGTAACTGTAGTATGCTATATATTTTACTAACTAACCCTTTTGGTGTAATTTTCTTCTCCAAATCTATAACTAGTTAGTTTCTTGCATTTCCCATGTTGATTTACCCAATATTGTGTCCATTTTTCCAATTGTAATCTTTTATACCAAGGTAATTTTAGCTCTTGTAGTATTTTTTTCCCCTTTCATCCTTTTTGGAACACTTTCCCATCCGTTCCTTTACTCTTAATACCTCCTTTGTTTCTAAATCCTTACATAGTTTTTTTCTTAAGTCTTCTGGGAATTTGTCCAAATTTGTTACATATGATATCAGGGATATTTCTGGACTAAGAATTTTTTTTTAATACCAAATTTCTAATGTAGTTCTGTAAAAGGGATTTTGGACCTCTTTTAATACTTTGCTTCCTTGAGTTTAAAAAAAAAACCCAATCTTTATAATTCCCCCCAATATCTTGACCCTCTATATTTTTCCAAATCATTTCTTTTTCTGTAAGGATAGGTTTTTTATAATTTGGTTTGCAGTGTAATAATTTCTTAAGTTAGGAGTACAACTGGCTTTTGAGCAATGGCAACATTTACCTATTTTACCCTATCCCCTACATATGTGTACACTGGGAATGGGTTCAAATAGAGCAACTGACTGCTAACTGCACTCCGGCCACTAATCATGCTTGCCACATGACCATGGAAACTTTAGCAGATGCAGATAGTGTGTGTGTGTGTGTGTGTGCCCCAATAATTATTTGTTTCAACTTTTGTGTTACTATGGCACTATCCAGAGTCTTTTGGTTCCTCTTCCTCCAATTCTTCTTCCTCTTCCTCTACTTCTTCTTCCTCTTTCTCTGAGGATTGCTACTCTCGGCATTGCAGCAACCTTCCTTTTTTATTCATCCAACAGCGACAGCTTCATGCTTTTGTTCACAAACATCCATGACCATCTTTTTTGTATCATGATAGTAACATATGACATGACCACTGAGATCAAATAGTCATTCAAGCTAATTGAGTTAACTGGCAAGGTCAAATGAAACAGAGATGGTGAGAGTAAAACAAAAAAAATGTTCCAAGGAAAGTACTGAACAAATAAAATACATTCATGATTATCAAGAATGGCTCTTGATGGGAACCAGTGTTCAGCTCTCGTGAAAACCTGCTCTAGCTAAGGCAAGTTGGTATGCTCAATTCTTGAAAGAAAGAAAGAAAGAAAGAAAGAAAGAAAGAAAGAAAGAAAGAAAGAAAGAAAGAAAGAAAGAAAGAAAGAAAATTTACCTTGTTTCAAGTTAGAGTTAAACATTTGTGTTGAGTCTGGAAAGTTTAAAGGCCATTACTTTAGAAAGCTGCAATGATTTAGAGTACATAAGAAAGCTAAAAAACCAGTGTCACTTTCATTAAGTAACAAAAATGAACCCAGTGATGAAAACTAGTTTTGATAACGCCTCTGTGCCAAGATGGCTCACGTTCCATGCAGGGCAAAAATTCTGCAAATTCATGCAAACCATGCAGACATCCTTGATATGCTTAAACACACCCAGTTTCCGTGAGTTTGAATTTCAGCAGCTATACATATTCATGATGGAGTCCTTTCCTTCTGAGAGCCACCAGCTAGCAGCCAGACTCCAACAAACTGTCAAAACAAATAAAATGAGATAACACCTTTGCAAAACCTGAAAGGTTAGTTTGTCAATTGTTCTTTCAAAGGAACATTTCAGCTTTGCTCTGCGATGTGACTGGATGAATTTGGTTCAAATCTGTTGTGCCCTCTAACACGGGCTTTAATCCTGCAACAGTCTGTGAAGTAATCCTGGATGGGTTTCCTCAATTTACCAGAGTTATGACCTCCTTTCTTCCTTATTTTGCTATTTCACTTCGCAGAGACATTGATTCCAACAGAAAAGAAATGAAGGGAGAGGATTACCTGGCCCCTTCCACTCCACGCAAGGGAAATGATATAATTGGGAGTGTTTGGATTTAGAAATTAAAATAATTTGGGTTTGCTCAGCAAGGTTCACACAACGTCAGCTTCTATCAAGCCGACGAGAAACAGAGGCGCCTTGGGAGTGGGAGCTTTGACAGCTCTCCCCCACAAAACCCCCAAGTTTGTTGGCCAAGATTGCTTTAATTTTCATTTTTCTCTTCCTTGTTTATTGTTTAATTGGGGATGTGGAGTGTCCACATGTGCTAAAAAAATCTGTTTGTGTTTTTCCAAAAGGTGGTGGAGGCCCTTGAACAATGAACAGTCCACCCAACTTCCTATCACAAGCAGGATTTCAGCTGGAAGCTTTGAAATTTCTGATTCTGGTACATCTGGTATGGACTTTGGTTAAATGGAACATCCTGGCCATTGAAGTGCCATAATTGCCATAGTGGGGTAGTAGTCTCTTTTCCTGAAACTCAACATCCAAAAAGCCATCATGGCATCAAGCCCCATCACTCCTTGGCAAATAGAAGGGGAAGAAATGGAAGCAATAACAGACTTTACCTTCTTGGGATCCAAGATCACTGCAGATGGCGACTGCAGCCATGAAATAAAAAGACGCTTACTCCTTGGAAGGCAAGCTATGGCAAACCTAGGTAGCATAATAAAAAGTAGAGACATCACCCTGCCAATACAAGTCTGCATAGTCAAAGCAATGGTCTTCCCAGTAGTAATGTATGGCTGTGAGAGCTGGACCATCAGGAAGGCTGAGTGCAGAAGAATAGATGCCTTTGAGATGTGGTGCTGGAGGAGACTCTTGAGAATCCCCTGGACTGCAAGAAGATCAAATCAGTCAATCCTAAAGGAAATCAACCCTGACTGCTCCTTGGAAGGACAAATGCTGAAGCGGAAGTACTGTCCTTTGGCCACCAAATGTGAAGAGAGGACTCGCTGGAGAAAGCCATGATGCTGGAAAAGATTTAAGGCAACAGGAGAAGTGGCAGAGGATCAGATGGCTACATGGCATCATTGATGTAGTGTGCATAGATCTGGGCAAATTCCATAGGATGGCAGATGACAGAGGAACCTGGCGTGCTGTGGTCCATGGGGTTGAAAAGGGTCAAACTCGACTATGCAAGTGAACAACAACAAGACTCTTTTCTGTATGTGCCTTGGTCCAGAAAGAGAAAAGAAAACTGCAGACAATGGTATTGGCTACAGATTCTATCTTTTTGAGGGTTTTTTCTTTCCTTCCTTGACACATCTTTCAGATCCTAATAGGGTTACCACCTGAACTCTCCTCCCAAAGGAGTTGCCTTAGGCTGGTCTGTAAGGCTATTGGAGTGCCTGTGTCTCATGGAACTGCTGTTTCTTTGTGTGTGTGTGTAAATTCATAGGTTGAAAAATGTGTAGCAGAAAGAGAAAGTTTGCTTTTACTGTGTATGATGGCATTAATGCTTTGCCACCCATCTTTTCCTGCTCCCCAACTGGTAGCAGGGCTGACCAGGACAGCACAAAAGCATTTGTGCATTGAAACACATGTGTTCTATGTCACAGTAAGACAGTGATGGGATGTAACAGGTTCTCACCAGTTCTCCAGAACCGGTAGTAATTTTTCCCAGTGTCCCGGAGAACCTGTAGTAGCTTTTGGGGGGAACCACCTTCGGGGCTTACCTTTTCACTGGTTCCCCCATTGCGCATGCATGCCAAGCACTTGGTGTGCATACACGCCTAGTGCTTGGCACATATGCACGGCCTCCTTGCTGTCCTCTCAAACAGGGAGGAGGAAGAGAAGCTGCTAGCCTGAAGCTCCCTATAGCCTGAAGCTTCCTATTTTTATTATTTTGTATTTTTTTCTTTGGCCCCGCCCATGACATGACATCATGATGTTAGCTCCTCCCACACTGTGATGACATCACGGTGGGGTAGTAAAATTTTTGACATCCCACCACTGCAGTAAGATCAGAAATCAGTATATTTCATTTGTTTTCTCATGTTCAGCTGTTGCAAATGCTACACAACGGTCTGCATCCTGTGACATCACACCCACACTAGCTTTCATGATATGGACAAGTTACAATCTGATTTGCTTGTGCTGCTCATAGTGCCCTGATTTGCAGAAAGTAGCAGGTTCACCTTGCTTTTCCAGGCATGGAACTATGCTGTGCCATTCAAGCAGCTGTTCATAGAAACAGGGTTTGATCTTTAAAATGCTGGGAATCTTAAATCTTATAACTATTGCACAAAACCTGAGAGCATATAAGGAGTGGGTGTTAACATCACAGAAATTATGAAGCTGCACAGTAAAGATTCCCAACAGCAGCTTCAATGTCACTGTCTTTTATTAGAATTATTCAAATTAAAAGATTACTTGCACATTTGCTTAATTTGAATAATTTATGCTGTTTGCAGATTTCAACCTTTGTTGCCCTAGAAATTTGGTACATCCTAGTGGGGAAAAAATGCATTCAGCTGTTGTAAGCAATTTTTCTTCTTTCAATTATTTTGTTCATTCATTTATTGACATTGGAGCCAGAGTCGTGCATAAAATGTGTGGCTGAATCACCCATGCGTCACAAGTATAATACAGTATGCAGAATTGGCCACATCAAATAGGTTACATATTAAAATGACACTGCCATCATCACACATTAAAGAGTTGCTAAAACTTGAAGTTGGAGGTTGCAGACCATGGAAAAAGAGGAAGACCAAACAAGAGACAGATTGACTCCATCAAGAAAACTAAAGCCTTGAGTTCCCAATGCTGAGCAGGACTGCTCCTTCTTCTTCTTCTTCTTCTTCTATAATAATAATAATAATAATAATAATAATAATAATAATAATAATAATAATAATAATAATAATAATAATAATAATAATGATGATGATGATGATGATGATGATGATGATGATGATGATGTCTTGTCAGAAATCATTCTGTGTTGAAAGGAGTTTTGCGGAAGAAACCCCGCTCATGGAACACCCAAATGAGGCTCCTTTCATGTCCCCAAGAGCTGGGACAGAGCTCAATCTGTCATGCAGTACCCAGGTCTTGAACTGCTGACTTGCCAACCTTCCAGCTAACAAGGTGAGCTTCTTAACTACTGAGCCACTGCAGCACCTTTCTTTTTTCATGTCTAAGTCAGACTTTAAACTACCAAAATGAAGCCACTTTCTTGGTTTTGTCATGGCCAAAATTAAATCCTCATCAGTACATGTTTCCTGTAGTAATCAGCAGGCCAGTAAATGATATGGATTCTGTATCTCTCCACATTCATTTTTGGCACAACACTTGTTCCACCCCAGGAACATCACAGAACTCTCCCTGCCTGTCAGACAGGGAGAATGAGGGGCAGCTGTGTGAACTGGCCAGCCCAGCTATAAAAGACCTTGCTGCTGCTGCTGCTGTTGCTGCCTCCATAACCACCCCAGGAACATCACAGAACTCTCCCTGCCTGTTGGAGAGGGAGAATGAGGGGCAGCTGTGTGAACTGGCCAGCTGGCCAAAGACTGCTGTTTCTTTTGACTGTACTGTATTTTTTACACTGTATTTTATTGTATTGTTTTTCTTTTTATGTAAAATGTACTGATTGCATTATCTGTGCTACATCTGTTGTTATGTTTTTATATTATGCTGTATTTATATTTGAGGTTGTGATACTGTATATGTTGCTTATGTTATGTGAGCCGCTCTGAGTCGCCTCAACCAGGTGGGTAGAGCAGCATATAAATCTAATTTAATAATTTTATGTAAGACAAACCCTTTTTATTTTGCTTGGAAGTTTTGTTTTGCACAAAAATACAAGGGTATTTTTTCACAATATGATGTTTTTCATCCATATGATGATTTTTTTTTTTTTGTGAAAACCACTCCACGTTTCTTGTGAGTGATGCAACTGAGAATAAATGGGTTAACTTTTGTAGACCTGTGCAAAATTGCATAGCATTCTTTGAACAAGGTCTCATAAGGCAAATTGGCCTTTTCTCAACAAGGAATTCAAGAGTATTCGTTGGCTGAAGTCCAGCGATAAGTAAAATAGATCCATTGGATTGATGGACCTTACATTATGAAGCATGATATCCCCATTGTGTCAATTGACCTTCCCGAGTTGTGTCTTGCTACTGGATTTCAGCCATCATATGTTTACACAAGATTATTAGGACTTTTAAGGAAAGCATAAATATCTTGAACTGGATTTGGAAGTCAATAGATAACAAGCAGAAATCCTTGAAAATGACTACAATATGACTTGATCTGATTGTATCAGTTTAAATCTGGCAGCTGTATTTTGCATTAGATGAAGCTTCCAAGTCTTTTTCAAAAGCAGCTCCATGTAGAACATGTTACAGTAATCCATTTGGGAAATTATCCAGGAATAGATCTCAATGACCATATTCACTGTCCAGGGATAGCCACAGCTGGTGAACCATCCAATATTGATAAAAGGTGCTTCACTAAGCCACAAAATAACAGAGCTGTATCAAAGAGTATCTAAAGTAATCTACTTATTCCTTCAGGACTTTGAAAGCTATTGAGAGGCCCAGTCTCCTAAAAGAAGACAACCAAGGCTTTGATACCAAATCTGGACCTAAATTGAGACTGAAATGGATGTAAATAATCCACTTCCCCTAAGAGCATCAAGAGTATTACCATCACATCTGGTACTTTATACAAGTGATTCTACATTTAATGAATGTAATATGAATGAAATAAAAGTTAAAGTAAGCTGTATAAAAGAGAAAATAAAAAAGTGCTTTAGGACAGGCACACTAAATGTATACGATACATTTGGATCAGTCTAGGTAAAGGCTCCTCACTTGTTAAACTGTTGACAAGCAATTGTGCTATGCTAGCTGTATTTAAATTATTTAATTAGAAGCTCTTTTTTCTTAAAACAAACCCTTTCCCCCTTTGCCTTTTGGCTTCTTTGACATATTTTAATGAATAACATCCATTTAGCGTAGACAGATATATTGGGAATTGGTTTAAGAAAGGGCAGTTTACCACCAGCAAAGTTTGAAATTCCTGTACCATCAGTTCTGACTAAGGTTCTATCTTCATGACAATATGGGTTTAAATAGCTTAGTAAGAATTATGCATGGCACGTCTTAGCATATTTACTAGAAATAAGTGGCACTACATTCAATGCAATGTACTCTTCACAAGTGTGTGATTACATACGTAAAAAGTAACAAGTCTGTGTTGGCATCAACAATGATGAAATTGAGTCATATTTACTCATTTACATGACACACATGTAATTTTCCCCTTTATGTCCCTAAAATGGGTTATCTGAAACACTCTTGAGGGCGTTGTTTATTTTCAACCAATATTTGTGTTGAATTAAATTCTACCAATTTTATGTGTGTGACCAAGTGAATCTAAGTAACATGCATGGAAAAACAGGAGATCTGGAGTTGTGGCAGTAGCCAAAAAGCAGCGGTTGAAAGGAGGGAGATTTACAAGATTTCAGTCATAGATGCAAACATAAACTCATACTCCATATGATTGTAAATCAATGTGACAAAGATACAGTTTTGAAATTGTTTGTGGGGTTTTTTTTAATTGTCTAGCTGCACCTTCTATCATTATCTTATTGGAACAGGCAAAACATTTCACTTGTTAGTTGAATTACTTTAAATGTCTAAATTTCCAACTCTGCAGTTGTTAAATCGAAACCAAAGAAGATTTTTTTTTAATTAACAGAAGTGGAAACTGTTTTTCACATACCAACTCTGCTGTGACCAGATCCCTTCAATTTTTTAAATTGCCAGATTCAGGGAATCAGTTGTTATGATAAGAAAGACTTTGCCTATCTGAAAATAAAGACAAAAAGTTGGTTCACAGAAGAAGGCAATCCTCAGGGCAGAGTGCAAAGAATGGCCGTAGGTGGAATGAATGAGTGAAGCCTTGCCATTTTATTTATTTATTTAGATTTATTATCCCGCCCCAATCAGGCGAACCTGACTCTGGGCGGCTTACAGAAAAGGGGGAGAGACTATACAGAATGCAAAACAATTAAACAATCCCCCTACAAATACATAAATTAAAACCTTAAGGTTCAAAATTACTTAAAAATCAATTTAAAAAGAATTAAACTATAAATTTACAAAAATCTAAAAGATTTAAAAAGTTAAAAGGTTTAAAAAGGTTTACAAAGTTTAAAAGAGCGAGGGAGGGTTGGCTGTCCCATCAGATCAACCACCCAACATGGGACCCCATATTACTGGAGCCCCACACCTGCCAGCCAGGTTTTTAGGCCCTTCCGAAAGGGCAGGAGCTCTGTCTGTAGACGTAACTCAGTTGGCAGGAGGTTCCAAAGGGCCGGAGCGGCCATGGAGAAGGCCCTCCTTCTGGTGCTAGAGAGATGCGCCTCTCTAGCCGATGGAACGATAAGAGAGCCTCTCCGTTCCGCCCTAGCGGGACGGACAAGTATGAAAGCCATGATAGGTACAAAATGGTAATTCCCCTACTAAAACAATGGACAAACTTCCCAGGAGCAGCTTGTGAATAGCAAAATAAAGCAATCACACTTATATACCACCGCTTAGTGCACTCTCTGGGCGCTTCACAAAGTTAATTAGCATTTTGGCCCCAACATGCTGGGTACTCATTTTACCAACCTTGGAAGGATGAAAGCCTGAAGCAACCTTGATCCCTAGTCAGAATCAAACTCACAATCTTTTGGTTGCAGTGCGCCATCAGGGCTCCTGGGGATAGGGATTGCGGGGGATATTTTACCCCAAAATTTCATGGTGGCCTGCTTTGTTCATGAGCCATCTCTGTTGTTCCTGTTGTTAAATGTCATCAAGTCAACTCCTCCAGCTTTTGGAGTGAACTCCAAAATGTCCTGTCCTCAACTCAGCTCTTGCAAACTTAAGCCTGTGGCTTATTTTATGGAGTCAATACATCTCATATTTGGTCTTCCTTTCTTTCTGCTGCCTTCAACTTGCCTAGCATTATTGTCTTTCTAGCAAGTCTTGGCTTCTCATGATGTGCCAAGCATATGGCTCTCTCATTTGGGCATGTTTGCCTCCAGAGAAAGGAAGTTCAAGTTGGATTCAACTCATCCATCTTTCTGGCAACATCAGGGGAACTGCAATGCTCTTCTTCAGTCCAGTCTATGCTGCCAGCATTCCTCACCATCACATATGTTGGCTATAACTGAAAGGAGTTGTAGGCTGATGACATCTGGAGATGAACTTTACTCATCCCTCCTGTAGAATACACCACATGAAATTTATTGGTTTGTTGGGTGCCATACTTTCTTTTTTTCTCTGCTGATAAGCTGTCTGAGAACAACATTCCTTGTTGCCAAAAATGTTTTCCCCCACAACCCCCTGTAGACAGACAATTCTAGAAGTGTGAGGTATTTTAAAGCTAGAAAGATGTCGCAGTGAGAATTTCAGGGATTGAAGAGTGGTTTTGTTATGATAACAGTATGGAATAATTAAGATATGCCTCCAACTTTTACTAGACGTTGAGCAAGGGGATTACAAATGAGGAAAAAATGAAGCCCAAGTCAGAAAAGGAATGTTTGCATTTTAAGGCAGCCGGGCAATTCTTTCAATGTTGTTCTTCTGTCATTTGTCAACCTCAGCATTTATTTTATTATAACCTGCTCCACCTCGAGGGCTTGGCATGGATAACAATTATGTCAGTTCTGCTATCCTTCCCTTCCCTATCTCCCTGTGGCCACCAGAAGTGTTTGAACAAAAACAGCTCTGTCTCTTAATGAAGTCAACAGTTATGACAGGCTTCTAGCTAAGGAGATACAGTAAAACCTCGCATAAAGAGCGCCTCGCTTAGAAAGTAATTCGCTTAAAGAGTAGAATTTTCTCTGAATGGTCGCCTCGCTTAACAAATAAAACCAACCAAAAACTCGCTTAACAAATAAATCAGGTTTCACAATCCCCCTCCCCCCACCAGAAGTCACAATTGGTCACTTACAATGGTGCTTCGCTTAAAGGGCAAACTCGCTTAAAGAGCAGTCCTGTGGAACACATTGTACTCTTTAAGCAAGGTACCACTGTACTCAGAAATCAAAGAATTGAAGTGTTAGAGAGAATCTTCTTCTTCTCTCATCTCTTTGGGCGTCGAGGCAGATATAAGGTTCTTGCTCTGGCAATTCTAGTGGCCCCAATAGTGTTATTTGGTGTTCTTGCAATATGTCTTTGATGTTATCTCTTCACCTTCCTCTGAGTCTCGTATGGTATGGAATTCCAAGACATTCTCTCAAAATGTGCAAACCACTTTATTTGCTGTCTCCCTATAGCAAAACAATCACACTTATAAACCACCCCATAGCACTTAGTGCACTCTCTGGGCAGTTCACAAGTTAATGGGCATTTTGTCCCTGACATGTTGGGTACTCATTTTACTGAGCTCAGGAGAATGGAAAGCTGAGTCAATCTTGATACATGGTCAAGATTGACCTATATATAAATTGGACAAATAAATCAATAAACTTACAACCTTTTGGTTGCAGTACAGCAGTTTAACCACTGCGTCACCAGGGCTCCTATAGAGTTTAAGATTGGTTCTATTCCAATTCTTTCCTTTATAATCTCATTCTTGATTTTATCCCTTCTAGGAGAGACTGCAGTGGCTCATGTGGCTAAGATGCTGACTGGAAGGTGGCAGCTTAGCAGTTCAATACCCAAATACTGCAGTTCAGAGTGAGCTCCCATCTCTGTCCCAGCTCCTAGCAGTTCGAAAGCAAGAAATTACAAGTACCGTAGATAAATAGGGACCACTTCGGTGGGAAGGTAAACAGCATTCCATGTGCTCTGGTGTCTAGTCATGTCTGGAAATGTCTGCAAATGCAGACAGCACTGGCTCTTTGGCTATGAAATAGAGATGAGAACTGAACCCTAGAGTCGGATATGACTGGCTTTCAAGCAAGGGTGACCTTTACCTTTACTAGTCACTCCAGCAGCTTTCCTCAGACATCTCATTTCCGTGGTGACCAACTTGTGCTTATGTTTTTTTGTAAATGTCCATGTTTGGCACTAGTGACATAAGGTGGAAATGAATATGCTTTGCATTAGTTGTTGGGTTTTTTTGGGGGGAGGGGTGTTGATTGGTACTGCCTTGTGTTCTAAGTGTGGAGCTAACTGTCCCAATATTTGGTTTGCCTTACTGCACCATACATTAATCTCTTCATCCATGTTGTCATCTTTGGTAAATGTTGTTCCTATGTATTTAAATTCTACAGAGAGTTATATTGGGAGAAATGACACAATCAGAACCTATAATTCACCTTGTGTCTACTAGGCTACCCAAGGTCATTATTGACAAACAAGCAGATCCTATAAAAACAACAACTAGTTCTTCTTCTGCATGTATCTCTGTTTCAAATGCTTTCAAGGCTTGAAAGTTCACATGGCAATTTTTCCTTGTCCAGTTCTCAATAGAATTAGTGGTTTGGTCCCCACTGAGCATCTGCTAAAAAGCGAAGCAGATGCACCATTTATCCCTTTCTTTAATCATTAATATGTCCTTTGCATAAAATTGGACCTGTTAGCAGTCCCCAAATAAGTCACCAGAGGCATAACCTCCCCCGCTCCCCTATGTCATTACGAGCATTTTGCCGTTTCCCCTCCATCTTCCATTCAGCTGGGGTGACGATGTCGCCGCCAAGCCAATTAACTTTCCAAAGTAAGGCTTTGAAAGATGCTGATATAAATTCTTTTTCCGAAATCAAGCAATCTTTAATCTTCCCATTTCTTTCCTCTGGAGAGTTTGATACATACTACACAAAACACCAATTACACTGGTTTTGTGTGAGTTCCTCTGAACATAGGTTTTTGAGTTCGGGTTTTTTTTTTTTTTGGCATTCAATTCTGTAGTCTGTAGAGAGCCTTGATATTCAAAATTTCCTTTTCTAAATCCCAGGTCATTATTATTATTATTATTATTTTTTGGGGGGGGGGCTCCTACTCCTACTCCTCCCAGCAGCCTGAATCTCATTTACAGGCTATTGATTTTCAAAATCATTCCTCTTTTATGATGTCCCTCTCCCTTGCTTGGAACTGAAGGCTGGTCAAATTGGGAAGAAATGCATCGCCAGAATGACCCTTCAACTTGGTTAAGTTTTGGGGTAGAGGCGAAAGGGAGTGAAATAATCACAATTCATCTTGGAATGCTTTGACAATTTGAGGGGTTCCTGCCCCTCTTCACCCACTCCCTTAGGGAACTTCTCTTTGCTATTGTTTTGTCTCTGTTCCTTCACTTTGCTTCCTTGCAAATTTGGAATATGACATCACATGACATGATAGGATCAAACCAAGCTGAATCTGAATTTCAAAACACTCTTTGTTTAGCCCTTCAGGTTGAGCACTTAGCTGTTTTCTTTGGACCATTTCCCTTAATTAAATACCCACGGGAATTTCACTTGGAGAGCATGCGAAAAAATAATAATAATCAAATAAATCAAATCAAACTAAATCTGAGAAGGCTTCATGTTTTTTCTAAATTATGAATAAGCGCAATTTCGGATTTGCTCTCATTCTGTGAAGGCATGTTTGGTGTGGAAAGAGATTTCTCAGGCTCTTGAGCTCTAGAATAACACAATGACAGTCACACAGCTCTTTGGCATTGAGTCTTGGTAATAGAGTAATAAAGGGAATCCAAAGCAGGCAATCTATGCTGGGCTAATAAGAGCTTAGCAATTGGGCAAACAATGATGTCAGGTCTATATGTGCCTCTGTAGATGAGTGTGAAGCCTTAGGTTGACTGCATTTCACTTTAGAGTGAGCAGATGCATTCTCCTTTCAGTGATTATTAGCTATAACCAGGCCTTCCAGAGCAGAGACATTTCTGTTGATCAGCCAAAAGCACAAGAGAAAGCTTGTAATATTTATATTAACCCTAACCCATAGAGCAGGGGTTCCCAATCTTTTCAAGCCAGGGACCAAGTCACACTCTCTCAGTCAGCTTCAAGGGTCGAACAGCCATTTGCCTGGCCTGCATGATGGGGGTGGCTATTTTGTCCCAACAGCTTCAAAGGGGTGCCATTTTATTTCTTAAATGCCCTTGGAGGGGTGGGGGCCACATGAAATGGTGTCATGGGCCAGATCTGGCCCACAGGCCATAGGTTGGGAACCCCTGCAATATAGTGTCTATAGTACTTTTTAAAAATAGAACAATCACCCTCTTTTTGAAGAGCTTCCAGAGGACAGTCCTGTTCCCAAAGCTTTCATCTGTTTGCAGGGCTGTCTGGTCCAAAGATTGATTGAAAGATAAAAGCCAGTACTTTCTTGAGCATCTGCTGAGTGTAAATCCCACCAGACTATATGGCATTGCACTGCTTATGCAAACATTGCTGTTGTGAAAGTGGTGCATCACCACTTGTAGAATGGTAATGCTGGTAAGCTCTGATAATGATGATGGGAGAAGCTTCCACTCATCAGAATATCAAGAGGATTTTGGCCAAACAATCAAAAGTATTCTGAAGTGGTTTATAATTGCTTCATTCTAAGAAATGCCCAGGAATTTCAAAGTTTGCTCAGGGCTACATTGGCTGGCTCTTCTCCTGGGATATACGATGGGGATAACCAAAAGGGGATACACAATGGGGAATCAAATTCTGAACCTCTGATTCATGCTGTAGCATCCTTGACAGTAGATCATATTAGCATAAATACATCATAACTAGTATATCCATCCAATATGTCAGGAACTAAATCAATATACCATCAGTTCATCATATCATATACCGAAGGGTGCATCTAAACAAGCATTCTGAGGACCTTTTAAAATTTCATTTCTGGCTCTGGCTGTTCTGTTAGTAGCATGGGACAGCATCCTTTTTGACAAATAAGCACAAATCACATAGAGACATCACTTCTCCTTGTTGTGTGACTGATCACACAACTGCTCTACAACCAGCCTCGCAAGCAGTGCAAGACACAGCAAGCAACATTCATCTGGAACATATGGCAGAAGAAGAAGCTCCTCAGTGTGGTGGGTTGGAGGGAGGGTGGGACTAGAAAAGAGGAAGAGAAAGGAAAAAAATCAAAATAATCCATGATGCTCCATGCAAATGGTAAAAGGTTTGGATCAACTTTGTCACTTGGTTTAATCTTGTACCTTAGAGATAACATCCATTAGAAGAGGGACTTGATCAAGTAGAGAAGGGGATGTCAGTTCCACAGCAGGAATTTTCACCCCTCCAGAAGCCTGCTTTGTTTACTTGCCTCTTTCTTTCTTTGTCTGTTTATTGGTTGTTTGTTTGTCTTTAGGTGACAAGAACAGAATGATTGGCAATACGTGGCTACACAGACCAAGATCATGTTCATGTTCATTGACACCTACAAAATCATGCTTCCTTCTCCCCAGTAATAAGCCTAACACAATGCAAGAAGGAGATTAGAAAAAGGGGAGAGGGAAGAAGGAGAGAGGAGGAAGAAACAGTCTTACTTTGCTAAAACAATCGCATTAATAATTCTGGCTGCATTTTACCTGGCCCAGCCGCTTGTTTGTATGTGTTTGGTTTGTCAAGCATTCGTGTGTGTGTGTGTGTGTGTGTGTGTGTGTGTGTGTGTGTGTGTGTGTGTGTGTGTGTCTTTTCTTTAGCTATCCTCCTCAAGAGGAATGTAAACAAAAGAAGTAGAAAGAAAGCAATTTGGTAACAGCCATCTTAGACCACTTCATCCACCCCAGACCATGGCTTAGTTTGTTAATACATTGTTTTTTCTGCAGCCTTTTCTTTCCCCCACTTGGTACCCGTAAAAGGCCTTTGTACTCCCTGTAACCTTTTATTCTTACTAACTCATCCTGCTCTTTAATTGTCTTAACAATTCCCCTACAGCTTTTAGTACAGTCTGTGTATATCTGTTCTTTTCTCTCTTTTATCCTCTTTCCCACTGTACCCAGCAAGAGTTTTTTTTCATCCTACGATCCTGGATCTCCGAATCAATCCCATCAAAAGATACTTTTCTTCCTCCTGCAGCAAAGCCCTGAGGGTGCTGGTTTACCAGAAACGATACTCATGCTAATGCTAATAGAAATATGTATTTATTCCCTGACTGTCTTATGCAAATGAATTCCATCCAATGGCTTATTCACAAGGTTCACTAATCTATTCATTAGAGTCACAGTTTGCGATTTGTCACAGGTACCCCATGGTCTTGTTTCCGCCCTCTGATTGGGTGCCTGAGCAATTTTATTTAAAGCAGGATAATAATGAATGATGTATGAATTTTTCAAATAAATCCTCTATTTTGTTGGCATAAATCAGACCTTCAGGATTTGTAAATGTTTCTTGACATATATAGCCACATCGTAAGCATGCTCTACTGGCCAGTGACATACGCATGCCTACACTAAATGGTTGGGTGGATATACAATTTAACTGTTAATTAAAAGGTGTCTTACTCTTATATTTCTGGCTGGAAAGCAGTAAAGCCATTCCAAGCCACTCATTTCCTTTCCTCCAAATAATTAAACCCCCCCCCCCCTTTTCCCTTGCCATACAGGACACTATTGCAATTTGCTTTTCGTTCAACAATGATAAAAATCAACCAAGTTCTGCAGCCAAAGAATTTGTTGGTTATTGTTGAATCTGCTATATGAAATTCAGTTGCCTCTCTTTGCCTTCCAGCAATCCTTTCCACCAACAGCTGGAGACACCCCAGTACTAAATGGTCACCCTGGAAGTTAGATTGCCTTACTTTGATCACTTGCTCACCAAAGTTACATGTTGTATATTTTTCTTTTGTTCTAAGGCAAGTATTGAAACTAAAGCCCCTTCAATCCAAGGACTCGGTTCAATTTCAGATACATTTTTTTGGGAGCAGCTTTCTGAGAGTGGAAGGGGCCCAAGATAAAATCATGTTTTAACTTAAACCTATTACTCCAGGAAATACACCTTAAGAGAGACATTCCAGCTTCTTAAACTTGGGGAAAAGCTATACAAAAGCTATACAAAAGTGGTGTCGTCAAGACGAAGATGTGGCTACATGTGGCAAAATAACCTGGTCACCACCTTGATCTATGACTTGTTCAGTTGATCAGATTAAATGGACAATGAAAGCTGTACTTGGGCAGTGGCGTCGCGCAGTCTTCAGCCGCCGGGGGCGAAGAACAAACTTGCCGCCCCCCCCCAGCTCGCCGCTGCCGCCGCCCCCTCCCCCCGACCCAGGCAGAAGGTGCCCCCCAGGCAGAAGGCGATCGCGCGCAGCGCGCGATCCGTCCGCTCGCGCACGCGACCGCGCGACCCGTCCGCTCGCGCGCGCGACCGCGCAACCCGTCCTCTCGCTCGCTGGCAGCGGCTTTCAGGGGGCGCGGCAAACTGTCCCCTCCCCACCCTTTTGCTGGCGAGAGCCCGGCTTGCGCTTCGCCGCTTCCAGGCGAGGAGGAGAAAAAGGGTTTTTATTTTAAGCGGACAATTCAAGGAGGGGCCCGGCTGGCCGTCGGGGGCTGTCCTGGCGGCGGCCCGCGTGCGCGCGCACGCTGCCCACCTCCTCCTGCCCAGCCAGCCACCAGGGGCTCCCCGCCACGGCGCCACCCACCCCCGACGAGCGCCCCGTCTCACGGCAAGTTGGGTGGGTGAGTGGGCGGGCGGAGGCGAGCAGCGTGCGCGCGCACGCGGGCCGCCGCCAGGACAGCCCCCGATGGCCAGCCGGGCGGGCGGACGGGCTCCTCCTCCGCCTTTAAAAAAACCCTTTTTCTCCTCCTCGCCTGCAAGCGGCGAAGCGCACGTGGGGCGCTCACCAGCAAAAGGGTGGGGAGGGGACATTTTGCCGCCCCCTGAAAGCCGCTGCCCGGGGCATTTGCCCCCCCCCCGCCCCCCCCACGCTACGCCACTGTACTTGGGATAACACTTGCTGGCTCCACATCCAAACTCCACACATTTTGTGGAATTTCTGAACAAAGTCAACATGATTAGCAGTTATATGCATTTTTTCTCTTTGTTCTCAACTAAGAACATAGGCCAAAGACGGCACATAGAGTAATATGTGAATATAGATAGTTTGTTTGATTTCCCCTTATCCCCTTTTAAACTGGATATACCAGAAATGGAATATGGGACAGTCTGCATATTAAAGACATAACTCACCACTGAGCCTTAGCCTCTTCCTTTACAAGATAAAAGAAAATTCACACAATTCATTCTACTATGGATCTCCTTCTTTAAGTTGGCATTTGATACTTTACGCAAATACAGAGGACACTTTTGCCCATGTTGCTTGTCTCGTAAAGAGGAGTCAAAAGGAGATTTTTCCTTGTGTAGAAGGATGAAAGGTTTTATGAAATCAGGGTCCCTTTTTCTTTTGCTCTGTCATGTTCTTTCCCAGCTAGAAGGCTTCTTCGTTGAGTCAAGGAAAGAAGCAGCCAATTTTAGAATACATTAATCTCTCAACTCTTTTCCATTTCCCAGCATCCGTTCAACAGAATTTGACTAGTCATTACTGAATGAAATTAGGTCTTTGATTTTTTAAAAAACCATTTTAGGTAGTCCAGCCTGTTTGGCACAGTTTGGGTTCTGGATGACTTTCGGTTATTATTAATGCTTCCCCTTTGCTTATCCAAGTGCTTATAAGGTCCAATACATTTCAGACCTGTCCATAGCCTATTGTTTAGAAAGATTCATTAGGACTTTGGCTGGAAATTATAGTGACTGATAGAGCTGGGTAATTTATGGTTTTTCTCGAAGGTTGTATGCTTATTCAGTAAGTGTCCTTCCTTCCCCACCCTTCCTTCCCTTCTGTTCCGTCCCCCTCCACCCAACAGCCACTTGTTGGAAATAAACATTGCATTTAGTTGTAGAAAAACTAGCTATTGAAGAAGTCAAATGTCCAATATAAACCCTGAAGTGGGCCCTTCAGGGGTCTTTACTCACTCTTTCCATTATGTGACTGTGACTGCAAACAATTCCCTCTTCAGAAACAAAGCTCTTTGCCTCGTTAGCAGTTCCAGCCTATGAGGCTGTAGAGACTCAGTGTCTGCAGAGTGAGACCTGTAAAGGTCCAAAGTCAACCATTCATTACTTGATGGGGGGGGGGGGGTGAGGGTGAGGGGAGAGAATCTGCTTCCCTCCTCAACCTCCAAAGGGACAAACCTGCTGACTGCCACGTTCTCATTTCAGTCATAAAACTCAACGGATGATTTTGACGCTTCCCTATATGTCAGTCAGCCTTTTCTGTCTTACAAGATTGTGGTCCATAAATTGGCTGCCCTTGATCAAAAGCCAGTTGTATCTGACTCTAGGGTTCAGTGCTCATCTCCATTTATAGCCAAAGAGCCAGTGCTGTCTGTATCTGCAGAAGTTTCTTTGGGCATGTGGCAGGCATGCAGGGATGGATTAACCATTAAGCAAAAATAAGCATGTGCTTAGAGTATCAAGGAGGCACCACAGAAATTTTCCATAGCTGAATTTACCATGGTCTATGGGCCATATGGAGCAATACTGCAAATGGCACAGCTGAGCCAAGATCCGCAAAAGGGCCCAAAATTAAGTGAAAACATTACATACAGATATATGCAATAACAACCAGAGCTCTCAAAGAGTGCAGCTCAAGGAGTTTCTCCATCAAAAATCCTTTCAACCCAGAATAATTTCTGACACAAAATTATTACTATCCACCAAATCTGTTATGTCGAAGTGCTGTTGACTGCTGTCAAGAGGCAGTTAATTTCTTCTCTACAGTGCAGTTAATCTATACCATTTTTTCAGTCTCAAGTAGCCAGTGGAGAATTCTTAAATGTTGTATTGGAAATTAAAGCATTTTAAAATTCCCCCTCTGATACCAGATGGAAGACACGTGCTTCGGCAATATCAGCAATTTTGAAATCTTTCCTTAAAAATTTAGAAGCATTAGATAGAACATGTAGCCAAAGACCAGTCACAAAAGGGAGGTTCTAAAAGAGAAGCAAATAATATTACAGATAAGATGCAAGAGCTAGAATTCATTTTTATGTTGAATTTTTGGAATGAGATTTTGCAGAATTTTCACAGAGTAAGCCAAGTTCTACAAAATGAGGATGTGAACTTTACAACATGTGCAGATCTGTATGTATCCATTAGCTGACCAACTGTGCACTTCATGAGATGAATTTGAAAGATGTGAAGCAGCTGCAAAGGAAATGCTACCAGATGTTGATTATAAGACAGCTACAACTTGCAAAAGTATCAGAAAGAAGGTGCCCAATGATGGAGATACAGCAGAAGTATATCTGAATGCCAGAGATAAATTTCGTATCACCATCTTTTACAGAATTGTTTACAAACTTAAAACTGAGATGAAAAGAAGAGGAGAGATATACAAAGAAATAGCAGTGAGATATTCTTTTCTAAGTAATGTGCCACATAATGACATTTCATCATCTATTAACATTGAAAGGTATTCTCAGTGCTGTCAAAAGCTGATTGAGTCTTACCCAGAGGACTTCAACAGTAATTTCTCAGCTGAGCTTCAGCAGTTTCATTCATATGTGCACCGTAAGTTCCATGCAACAAAAAGTGTAAAAACAAGATTCAGTCATGCTGAAGTTTATAAAATAATTGTAGAAGACAATATTGAGTGTGCCTTTCCAAATGTAGACATTGGCTTTCATATATTTTTAACATTGATGGTCACAAATTGCTCAGCATTCACTTTCTCAAGATGAAGTATATTAAAAATCCCATCAGAACAACTATGCAACAAGGCAAGCTGGATGCCTTATTAAATATAGAAGGCTTCTATTAGAAGCAGATGTGTAACATAAGATTAGTTTTGAGGATCTGATCAAAGACTTTGCAATTAAAAAAGTAGGAGAAAAATTTTCAAATATAAATAAAGTGGAAGTATAAAAAATAATTTCAAAAAATAAAATTTTATTTTATGGTTTATTATTGTTTATATTTTGAATTACAGTAAAACCTCATATAACACTAAAACCTGGTTCCACAAGTCTTCGTGTTATATGATTTTTAGTGTTATCTGATCCTCTATGGGATCCATAGAGATACATTGTAACCACACAGGCTTTCGCGGTTGTTATCTGAAGCATCCCATAGGATCTTAATGTTATCTGATGCAATTCTTCCCCCCAGATTCCTTGATGTTATGCGATTTTAGTGTTATTCGATACTAATGTTATATGAGGTATTACTGTACATGTATATGGGGGCACCAAAATCGTTTAAGTGCTAATGGTCCCTGCAGGCATGACTAGATATGCTGTTTACCTTCCCACTGAAGTGGTCCCTATTTATCTACTTGCAATTTCTTGCTTTTGAACTGCTAGTTTGACAGGAGCTGGGACAGAGACGGGAGCTCGCTCCATTGTGCAGCACTCAGGTTTTGAACTGCTGATCTGCCAACCTTCCAGTCACCAAGTTCAGCATCTTAATCACTAAGCCACCACCAGTCCCCATGTCCATAAATACAGTGGCAATAAATCTACATATGCTAGCTTGAGCTCTATAAGTTTGGATGGAAATGGAACAAATCAAATACATCAATAAATTGACTAATCTGTCTTGTTGTTCACAGAACCTGCTGGAAGCTGGGCAATTTAACCAGTGGTTAGTTAGCAAATGCTGCTGCTTCTTTCAGGTCCTGATCAAAGTTTGAACTGCCAAATGAAGCCACTTTCTTGGCTTCATCGTGGTTGCAGACCATGGAAAAAGAAAAAGAACAAACAAGAGACAGATTGACTCCATCAAGAAAGCTACAGCCTTGAGTTCCCAATGCTGAGCAGGACTGCTCATTCTTTTTCTTCTTTCATGTCTAGGTCAGACTTTAAACTGCCAAAATGAAGTCACTTTCTTGGCTTTGTCATGGCTAAAATTAAATCCTCATCAGTATGTGTTTCCGGTAGTAATCAGCAGACCAGTAAATAAGTTGGACTCTGTACTCTGTATATTCACACAGCATGTTGTTGTCTGCCAGCAGCCCCCAATTGAGCATGTTAGCCTTGCATTTAGGGACTCCAACCCTCAACCTATTCAGGTTCCTCCAAGTGACATATGGAAGGTCAAGTTCCTCATCCATATCCTCCTTTAATGTTATTCTTTCTCCAGTGAACTTCTTGCTCCATCTTCTAATTTGATTTTGCTCTTGTGTACTCTCAAGAGCATTTGTTCATGCCATAAAGCTCCTCCTGGATCTGAGATGGTGGTTAGCACATGCTGAGCTCTATTGAGACTATACCTAGTTAAGGTGGGCAAAGCTGGAATGCCCTACTTTGGATCTGGACTTCCTGACTAGCTAGGCCAGTGGTTCTCAACCTTTTTAAGCTGAGGGCCGGGTCACGCTCCCTCAGATTTGGGAGCCGGATGGCCATTTTGTCCTGCCTGCCAGACATAGCACTTCCAGGTGTGGCAGAGGTGGTGGGTGGCCACATTAAATGGTGTCACGGGCTGCATCTGGCCCCCAAGCCATAGGTTGAGAACCTCTGAGCTAGACAGGGTTTCCTATTTGGATGTTTCCCTTTACAAACATTCATTTAATGCAGGGATTTAGCCCATTAAATCAAATGGCAGAAAAAATATCCCAGGCATAGCCACTTTCAATGTGCAGGAAGCATTTTATGCAGCAGAATATTCAAATATTCAAACGCCCACCAAAGCAGTGAATTAGTATCAGGCCCCCAAAATAATGTTGTTTACATGTCTCCAAGTCATCACAGTGTGCAGACAACTATCCCGGCTCTTAGTAGATGCTTTTTCTCTTGCATTCATGCCTCTGCACATAGGGTCCATATGACACATTTACCCTGTGCAAAACCTAGAATTTTGAAGAGCACAGCAAAGGCACTCAGCAGTCTTGAATCAACTGCGCTGGCTTCCTACATCAATTCAAGATGCTGGTTTTGATCCTCACAGGTCCAGCATTTCAAGTATGTTTTTTTAAAAGATCAATGTAATAATCTATTCATATTTTGTTTATTTTCAAATAAGCAAGATGTAAATAGTATGGTAGCCAAGATCTCTGCTGCTTTCTATATGTGGCTGGTCAGAGACCCTCTTAGGTGTCCACCATCCAAACAAAGTAGACTGGTAAGCACTCAAGATTGGGCTTTCCAGAGTTAGCAGCACCTCCATTTAAAAAAAAAAGAAAACTCCCTTTTTCAGGAGTCAAGCTGCCAAGCTGCCTCTATTCTTGCTAAGGTTTCATTAGGCAAACAAAACTGTAATCAGTCCAAAAGGCCTTTGAACTCTGTGGTTTCTTTTGAAATCAGCATTAGAGAATATTTAAAGTCTGTTTCTGGAGAATGTGTTAATTTTTTTAAAAAAAAATGTTTTAGATCCATCTTCAGTCATGTTAATCTGCTTATCATACTTCACATTGGGAGGCCTAATGGACAGAAGGTATTTCTAGCAGTAGCAGTAGTAAACAACTGCTTCCTAAATTGGGCTGAGCCAGACTTGCTATATTGCTTATAGCTATGAAAGCTGGTAAGCATTACATAGGTCTGCAACCAAAAGAACTGCATAGGATTTTTTTCTGTTTCTTATAGATTTTTACTTAGTGATTTTTACTTATAGATTTTTACTTTAAAAAAATTCCATCATGTCAAGTTTCCTTGCAAAACTCGTGTTTTTAGTTTAATTTAGTCTGAAGTTTGCCTTTGACCCAAAATTTGATATCCTATTCTTGATTCTAAAAACCCTATCCAAAAATTATTTCATACTTTCATTTAATATTTATTAGAGCTAGAATCAAGAATAATGCAAAGAGAAAATAAGAGGAGGGGGGGCATAGTCAGTGGTGGGCATCAGCAGGTTCATGCCAGTTCGCGAGAACCAGTAGCAGAAATTCTGGCTGGCCGCGTCTAACCATGTTTTGAAATACTGCAGTGGCTCAAGTCACTAAGACGCTGACTGGGAGGCGGAAGGTCAGCAGTTCGATTCCTGAGTACTGCAGGACGGAATGAGCTCCCGTCTCTGTCCCACCTCCTGCCAACCTAGCAGTTCGAAAGCAAGAAATTGCAAGTAGATAAATAGGGACCACTTTGGTAGGAAGGTAACAGCATTCCATGTGCTCCGGTGTCTAGTCATGCCTGCCACATGACCATGGAAATGTCTGCAGAAGCAGACAGCGCTGGCTCTTCAGCTTAGAAACAGAGATGAGCACTGACCCCTAGAGTCGGATACGACTGGCTTTCGAGCAAGGGAAACCTTTACCTTTACTTTAGTCCTAATTAGGGGGCAACCCAGGGCTTTCCCTCTGGCCACCCCCAACATACCATGCCCACAGTGTGGTAGTAAATTTTTTGGGAGCCCACCTCTGGGCATAGTGTAGGTTTAGTGGTGTGAGGAAGCTCAGATGATCATGTCCCAACAGGTTTATTTTGTTTGTAGTGAAAAGTGAACATATCCAGGAATCTTACTGGCTGGGTTGAGCATGTTTCTACATGTTCTCTGGGAGATTACCGTGTTTCCCCGAAAATACCCATAAAATAAGCCATAGCAGGATTTTTCAGCAGTTGTGCAATGTAAGCCATACCCCAAAAATAAGACATAGTGATAGGCGTGCCTATGCAGAGATGGGCAGCCATAGTGATAAGCATGGCTATGCAGCATCCCAGCGTGGAGCCAGTGACGTAATAAAAATAAGACACCCCATGAAAATAAGCCATAGTGTGTCTTCTTGAGGAAAAATAAATATAAGACAGTGTCTTATTTTCGGGAAAACACAGAACAGTCAAACCTCGCATAAAGAGTGCCTCGCTTAAAGAATGCTTCGCTTAAAGAGCAGAATGTTTGCTTCGCTTAACAAATAAAACCAGTGATGGGATGTAACAGGTTCTCACCAGTTCGCCAGAACCGGTAGTAACTTTCCCCAGTGTCCCAGGGAACCAGTAGCAGCTTTTGGGAGGAACCACCTTCAGGGCTTACCTTTTCACTGGTTCCCCACTACACATGTGTGCCAAGCACTTGGTGTGCATGCACGCCTACAGTGCTTGGCGCGTATGCACGGTCTCCTTGCTGTCCTCCCAAGCGGGGAGGAGGAAGAGAAGCTGCTAGCCTGAAGCTCCCTACAGCCTGCTCCCCTGGGTAAGTGACTCACCTTTGGATGTGGTGTGTCTGTGTGTATTTTAATGTGTATTTAATACCTTTACCTATATTGACATACTACCACAGTTCCTAAAAAGGCCTGGCGGCCTGGCTTTGGGTTTTTAAGCAAAGTCGTGGAGTTACCTCAGCAATAAGCTACACCTGTGCTGTTCCAATTGCTGTTCCAATTGAAGAACCCTTAAGGAGGTAAAGCTGTTTTACATTTACATTAAGGCATATTATCCTAGAGAACCGGTATGACGACCATATTCATCTTGCAACATGGGGCTGCCCAGGCACTTATACTAACAGGTACCGTAAGTGACGGGTTTGTGTTTGGGGTGGGTGGGTGGGTGGGTTGATTTATGTTTGGGGTGGGTGTATTTTAATGTAATTTTTATTTTATTTATTTATTTATTTATTTAATTTATTTACGGGTTTGTGTTGTGGGTGGGTGGGCGGGCGGGCGGGCTGAGCGGTGTGTGTGTGTGTGTATGTGCTTATTTTTATTTTATTATTTTATTTTTTGGCCCCGCCCATGACATCATGACGTCATGATGTTAGCTCCGCCCACACTGTGATGATGTCACGGTGGGGTAGTAAAATTTTTGACATCCCACCACTGAATAAAACCAACCAAAAACTTGTTTAACAAATAAATCAGGGTTCGCAATCCCCCACCCCCAATTGGTCACTTACAATGGTGTTTCGCTTAAAGAGCAAACTCGCTTAAAGGGCAATCCTGTGGAATGCATTATGCTCTTTAAGCGAGGTACAACTGTATAAAGGAGTATAAACATGCCTATTGTCAGATTTGATCATGTTTCAACATGCTAAATAAGTTCAGGATCTTGGTTGATGTATGAGCCACACTCAGTTTACATCCTGCATTCAAACATGACTGTGCTCATTTTTAGTTCTGCATTATGGCTCCAAGAGGTTGTGTTATTTTTCCAGACTACTTTTGTTTTATTTGTGGTGAATACACTATTAAAAGACAGCAAAGAAACATAAATGATTTTGTAAAGAAAGTGTACTTTGCTTACTTCAAGTTGAAACTGGGGGATCAAGACAAAACATGGGCTCCTCATAAAGTGCAAAGAAGATCTTCGTTTGTGGTTTAAAGGTAAGAAATCCTCATTCTGTTTTGGCATTCCTATGATGTGGCGTGAACAGCAAAACCACACTACCGACTGCTATTTCTGTTTGGTAGATGTAAAAGGCTTTAATACAAAAAAAAAAAAGATATCTTATCCAAACCTTAATTTAGCTATTCGTCCAATGCTTCATAGCTCTGAAATACTAGTTCCAAACCCACCTTCCAGTTTGGATAATATCCTGAGCGATTCGTAGGACAGAGACACATTGCCTTCCCAGGATGAATCTAGCTCAGTTTTTTCTGTTGATGAAGTACCTTAACATTTTTCTCAGAGCGAGCTCAATGACCTAGTTAGAGATTTAGGCCTTTCCAAAGATTCAGCTGAATTGCTGGGCATCAAGACTAACAAATAAAAACCTGCTGTCACCTGGAACATCATTTTCGTGGTACAGTCACCGAGAGAAAGAATTCACTCAGTTTTCCCCCAAAGATGGAAATCTGAGTGGCACCTATTCATTGATTCATCTAAAACAAGCCTCAAAGCAGTCTTGCTGCATAATGGAAATACATTTGCATCACTTCCTATAGGACATTCGGTAAATTTGGATGAAACTATAATAATTTAACTGTGATTCTTGACAAAATCAAATATCAAGAACATCACTGGAAGGTTTGTGGAGACTTTAAAATACTAACTATGTTGTTAGACCACTTCGAGATGCCTTAATCCACAGCAAAAAAACAAACAAAAAAACCCAACATTATTAATATGACCTTGGTTCCAACAGAAAAGGTTTTATTGCCACCTCTTCATACTAAATTAGGGCTTATGAAGCAGTTTGTTAAATCACTGTGAAAAGATGGGGAATGTTTCAGATATGTGTTCCAAGTTCCCAAAACTGTCTGAAGCCAAGTTGAAAGAGGGAGTTTTTACTGACTCCTACATATGAAAACTGTTATCTAATCCCCTCTTTTTAGAAACAATGGGAGAAAAAGAAAAGGAAGTGTGGGACTCTTTCAAAGATGTAGTTCACAAGTTTTTAGAGAATACTAAAGGCCCTCACTACAAAACCATGGTACAACGCATGTTGAATGCGAATAAAGCTCAAAGATGCAAGATGAGCTTAAAAGTTTATTTCTTACACTCCCATGTCAACTATTTTCCTGAAAACTTGGGAGCCTACAGTGAAGAGCAGGGTGATAGATTTCACCAGGATGTCCATGATATCGAGAGACGCTACCAAGGAAGATGGAATGTCAATATGCTAGCTGACTACTGTTGGATGCTCAAATGGAAAACAGAAAATGGAAAGCGAAAGCATGTTCAGAGGAGCATAAAAGAGAAGAAGAAAAGGTTTTATAGGCAAAAAGAGTGAACATGGAATGTTAAGTATATATTATGAAGAAATTGCTTATTTAATTATAAGAAATAATATGTTTAGTTCATTGTATTAAAATAGTGATTTTCTCATCACTCTTGCTTTTTTAATGCAAACCCCTCATATTTTGCGAAAAAGCTGTACGTGATGGGGGGGGATCGAGGTCATTTTTTGATTCAGCACACTAGAAAACATAACATTTACCAAAAATATCCTATGCAGCTGATTTTTTTTTTTTTTTGCAGACCTGTGTTATCAAGCAACATAAAGTGATATATGTGTGTTCAGAATATACTCTGTCCAGTGGAATTTACCCCTTTTTAAATGTAAACGAGATGACCTGATGCTTGCTCTGAACAATGACATGGTGCTACTATTACAGCTCACCCTCCTATTTTTAACCGGCGTCACTATAAATCAATATGGTAAAATATTAGAGTTTTTCCTTTCTTTTTTAAGTACAAGCTCACCTCTTGCACTCCCTAGCCAAGGGGTTCTCAACCTTTTTCAGCCAGGGACCAGATCACACACCCTCAACACTCCCACCACACCACCAGTCCAGCCCGCCAACACTTTCCCCCATGCCGATGCCACCTTCTTACAATATCTTCCCCAGGGACATGTCAAGTCAGGCGGAGGGGATAAGGACCATAGGGACAGTGAGGGCATGGGCCAGATGGAATGGTGCTGTGGCCTGGATCTGGGCCATGGGCCATAGGTTGAGAACCCTTGCCCTAACCTATTAAGGATTGACTCCCTCTACATATGAGCACGGTTTTAAAAAAAAACCAACACCCTGTGCATTTTAAAAAAACTATCTTATGTTGTCTTTTTTCTTTGCAATTATACTGAAGTCTAGATTGCCTTCCCTTCCACCGTAGATATTTCAGGGTGAGGTCAGCTGCTCAGTGCAAAGAGATTTCTCCCTTGTCCAGTCCAGACTTGTCCAGGAAATAGACTACGGATGTTACTAATCAGCAGATTAATCAGAGATGTCAGTATGTTTCCTGAGCTATCTGCTTAATGATTCCCAAAGACAACTACAAAGGAGTAGATCTGACTGGGTAGAGGTTGCTCCATTTGCTCTCCCTCCCTCTCTACATGTTTGTGTTCATTCGTTTATATGCCATGCCTAAATCCTGGTTTAATTCTAAGGAACATTAGAAGTCACCTAATTCTGAAATAGAGCATTAGTTAATACAGTACTGTATATACTGATTTATAGCAGATTTTTGGAGTTTCAGAGAAGGGTTTAGTCTGAACCCCACCTGAAGACCAGAGAGCAAAGCAAGAACCTGAGCATGAAAAGGACATGGTCCACTTATTAAGCTATTGTCCTTCCCCTGTAATAGATTCAAGCAATGTGTGGAGGAGTGGTGGGTGGCTCGGGGTGGTCCTGCCACCGCTGCCGGCAGTGTGGAGTGGTGGGTGGCTTGGGGTAGTCCCACTGCTGCCCGCGGTGTGTGGGAGGGAGTGATGGGTGGCTCGGGGTGGTTGCATGGCCACCGCCACTGCCTTCAGCCTTGGTGTGTGTGGGGAATGGTGAGGGCTCAGGTGGTCCCACCACACCGCCACTGCCTTTGGCAGCAGTGGGACCACCAGTCTGGGCCCTCAATAGTCTTAGGGGGCATGAACCGGCCCCTGGCTTTAAAAGGTTGAGGACCCCTGACCTAGAAGTTTATATGACGTAAACCTAAGAAAAGAAAAGCTACCCCAGCTTGCTGATGCCTGCAGATGAAATCAGACCATGTGCAGCCAGCTTTCGGGAAACAAGACACCTTCTCCCTCTTAATTCCCCATCATCACATTTGCCTCCCCTGCCAAGTTCTCAAGGCTAGATGACAGTGTTATGGAAACTGGGCTGAATCAATTCTGTAAATATGGCTATGTAGGGTCAGCAGCCCCATGACCCATTGTCCTACTCAGTCCAAGCTAGTGCAAGCACAGTGTGAGTGAGTGAGTGAGTGAGTGAGTGAGCATATGCTCCTTTCTCCTCCAAGTGGAGGAGGAAAAGGCTGACACCTTCCTTCTCTCTTCCACCACCTCCTCCTATTTTGCATCACTCAGACCTGTTTACATATTTTTGCTACTCACTATCCTTTGCACAACCTTTCCCCCCTTCTTTTCCTTTTCCTCCCTCCTTTCTCTCCCCCTTTCCTCTGCTCTTTGTGAGCAGCTCTGAAAGGCCTGAGTGTTTACCCTTGCCTGGGCTTGTGGTATTTCGCTTGGCTTGCCAGTTATTTCCCCTCCCTGGGTTTGTAAGGGAGAATTCCCCAAAGCCATCTCCACCGGGCTGTTTTTGTCCGGATTTCAAGGCCCTGGGCCTGGTATCTTTCACGTGTCAAGTTTGCTTAGCGGAGAGCGTTGCCAAGCCGGCCCGCTTCCCAGCATCCCATGCTGCAAGGCGACAAGTTGCTAACGTTTCCTCAGCTGAGTTTTACAACTCCACTTCCCTTCCATCTAAACCCAAAGGGGTGGAAAACTCAGACCAATAACTTGAAATTGCCAGAGGGAAAAGGCAAGGAAAAAAGAGGGGAGAAGAGAGAAACCATCCCCCAAGTCACGTCAGATGTTGCTTTAGTTGAAATTTCAGGGGCTGCATCAGTAAATCTTTGATTAAAGCGAGGTGCCAGACCATTTTGCCCCACTCCCAGGAAAGTTTATTGTTGTTTTTTATAATACCTTTAAAACGTATGTGAGGTGCGGGGTAAAGGGTTTCTGCTTTCTCTCAGGAACTGACAGGATGCCATCTCTTTTGGATGCACTGCAGATATTTGTTCCAGGCCAGACAAAGCAGTGGTCATGAGATCTTCATCCAGTTTTTCTTATGGTCATAAACATATGTATAAGTGGGTTTTGTGCATAAAGTTTAATGAAGCCCTTTTCCTTATCTGTTTAATTCATCTTCATCTTCTTCTTTCACCTGACTCCCTAAAGGGCCCAATGTCTACCTTTAGGTGGGGTGATGGTCCCCACAGTGGAGGAAATGCCACTGGAAACCCATCAGATTGGGCCAAACAGAAAAATGGAGAAGGAAACACTTCATTATTCTGTGCCAGATGGACTGGCTGTTCACCTCTGCTGCCATACTGGAGAAGAGTTTAGCTGTTTGGCACTTCCTAGCATTAGTACTATGACACTTCTTAACATTAGTGATAATGTACCAGCCCACAGAACATTTGCATATGGCAAACAGATCAACCAAAATGAACTTGCCAACAAATAGACATTTTTATCCACAAAGGTGCTGCTTTTTGCCTTTCTCCTTTCTCCATCCACCTCCTTGTTCCGATCCAGCTTCTTACAGAGAATACCTGACCCTGCCCATAGTGGCATGGGTCAAGCTGGACACATGGAGTGATCATGACCTGTGTGAGGCCAAGTTCAGGGGTTACTTTCTCAGATTAAAAAGAAAGCACTGCATCACTGCCCACTGTTTTGTAATCAGGCCCTTGGAGGAAAGAAAGCGATGCAGGGAATTCACTGACCTGAAGTTACTTCTAACACCCTCCAGTCAAGGAATCTTTTGTTTATGCATTCCCATCAGAAGGCAGACAGTGAGATTGCAAATCCCACTAAATCCAGTGAACTTTTTACACCAAGCAATGCAAAAGGGGGCAGAAGAAGGCGGTACACATACTCTGTCTGAAATGTTAAGTAGATAAATAGTGTGACTGTATTTTGCCGCACCGAAATTAGTGCAAGGAAGGATGCATTTAACATGGGTTATTACTTTTATAAATGTACTCTCCTGTTTCAATTAGTCCTCTCTGTATAGCACCTCATGCCATTCAAACTATAAGTGTGTGATCTGTTTCTACATAGCTATTTCGTGTCCTTTAGAATAAGAAGTTGAGACACAAACTAAGTTCACAAACATCTCAGTAATCTTTACCACAATCTTTTAAGGTAAATCACTACTATTATCCTCAAAGGCAGAAAATGGAGTTTGAGCCAGAAAGGAGATTTTCTAGGGATATTCTTGTTTCCAGCTCAGTCAGTTAGCCAAGAGGCTGTATTAGACCTTATCATCTCATTCTTCTACTTCCCCGGCAGGGTTTGGTTTGGCTTCCCTGCATTGTCTTCTCCATCTGATGTTCTTTATGCACTTTATATTATGATACTCTCCTTGTGCTATGGTAGTCTGGGTTGTGTGGTTGATTAGGGAGGGGCAGATGCATAGGTGCCTCTACCTTTGTTTTGTCACAAGGCTGGATTAATTGATCTTTAGATTCCTCCAACTCTACAATCTGTTCATGATACTCTGGTACACAAATTCTAAAGATATCCTTCTTCAGGTGCCGTATCCATTTCGGATATTGGCTATCAACATGGTGATAGTCTTCCTGTACTTAACTTCTCAGAACAGTTCTTCTGAGGACATGCCACACCAGTCTTTCAGTCTCTTCAGCTATGAAATCCATCTACGTCCATGGCTTCTCTTCCCAGGGATCTTTCCTTGCAGAGCGAGTGGGAATATTCTCTACTTTATGTTGTTTCTCATGATATGGCCAAGATATTGGAACTTTCTTTGCTTAATTGTCTTCAGTTCCATAGCCAGGGGGCAGGGGGAGCAAAAACCCTCCTGAGCTAACAGCCTGCCCCCCAACCCACCCCGTGGTGCCAATGTTATATATGTGAATATGACATTGTTGCCCCTCCTGAACCCCCCTTCCCCCAATCTAGAATCCTGGTTATGGCCCTGATTGTCTTAAAGAGTTCTTGTTCTTTATCCATCCGGTGCAACACTTCTACATTAGGCACCTGGTCAACCCATGATACCCTTACCAGCTGTCTGTAGATCCACATTTCAAAAGCTTCGATTCTCTTTTCAGATGCTTTAGTTACTGTCTAAGCTTTGACTCCATATAGCAACACTGGGAATATGTAACACCTCACTATTCTCTCTGTAGCGAGAGTTGGAGCTCTACTGCATAACAAATGTCATATTTTTATGAAGGTGGATCTTACTTTGTCTATCTGTATTTTAATCTTTACCTTGGGATCCAAATTTTCATTTAATATACTCCCCAAATAGACAATTTTATCCACTCTTTTGATTTCTTGTGTTCCTGCCATTAGCTTGCTATGAGTTGATGTTCAGCTTATAACAAGATATTTTGTCTTCTTGGCGTTGAGATCCAAACCCTATTCTGCACCTGAAGTTCTAACTCAATCCAACATCTAAGTTTCACATCCATTAGGCATGGAAAAGTCCAATTCCCCTCCCAACTCTTGCTTGTAATGTCTCTGTCACATTACAAGGCCCCACCCTTGTGACATCACAAATTGCTGCCTCATAACCTCAGGCTTGGTTCAGAATATGGGGTGCTGCTGACCTGGAAAACAGAATCAGGTTTGGGCAACTAGTTTCCAAATTAAGTGCATGTTTACCTGCTTAGCAAAATAACTAGGGCTGGATAGAACTGATCAGGTAAACCACCTAGAGTGGGAATATCTCCCAGATGAGCAATATGAAAATAAATACATTAAATAAATACATCATGGAATAAAAATGTGCAAGCTAAAAGAGATCAGAAAATCATGTGGGATTACAATCAGATAGCTTTTAACACTTAATATTTTTTTTCTCCAAAGGCTACATTAGATGGTGGGAAAAGCAAGCATCTGATCATACCCAAAAAGAATTACTCCACAGGGAGTGATTTCTCCTAAAACAACCCTTCTGTTTGTCAGAAAAATCATTCTAGTTTGGCTAGAAATAGAGAGAGTGAGATTGTAGCCCTAAAGCTGAACCACAGAGACCCAGCTTTGGTACGGATCGGGGCTGGCTGGAAAGCAATTCACTGGGAATAGATCACACTGGATTGCTTCACAAGCAGTCCAAAAATGTCATCTATTTCTCCATATGATCACACCAACACTCTCAGTATTACCTCTTTTGCCCTATTTGGCCCTCCAGAAGAGATTTTGGAGGCTGACGAGTCAGTGAAAGCCAAAAAATGAATTGTTGATTTCGGACATGTCACTGCATTTATACATTCAAGAAAGATGCAAATACTGTATATGAAAGCTAATTCCAGTCTCTCAGTGATGCTACTTACAAAACCAGTTTTGTCCCCAACGAATGCCACACCAAAACACTTGTCCTTATTGGGATAGCAAGCAAGCTCTCTATTTTGCTGATTTGGATCTGGTTGAGGCTATGTGTGCGTTCACATGTGTGCACAGTTTGACATGGAAATGTCACTTCTTTGTAGCTAACTTCTACAAGTGAAAATAATTGTTCATCTATAGACAATTAGGGACTGTGGTGGCTTAGGGGTTAAGATGCTAAACTTGATGACTGGAAAGTCGGCAGGTCAGCAGTTCAAGTCCCAAGTGCTGCATGATGGAGTGAGCTTCTGTCTCTGTCCCCACTCCTGCCAACCTAGCAGTTCAAAAGCAAGAAATTGAAAGCAGATAAATAGGAACCACTTCAGTGGGAAGGTAAACAGCGTTCCATGCTCTCTGGTGTGTAGTCACGCCTGCCACATGACCAGGGAAATGTCTTCAGATGCAGACAGCACTAGCTCTTTGGCTGTAAACCAGGGGTGCCCAAACTTTTTGGGCCGTGTGCCAATCATGTGGTTCAGGGAGCCGGTCACTAAGGCCCAGGGGCCAGATGCGGCCCCCGACACCAATTCATCCAGACCGCGAAGCCCTCATTGCTCCTGGAATGGACCTTTGGGCGCATTTTAATTCCACTTCCAGGAGTGATGAGGGCTGCGCGGGCTGGATGAATTGGTGTCAGGGGTCACACCCAGCCCCCGGGCCTTAGTTTGGGCACCACTGCTGTGAATGGAGATGAGACCCAAATTCTAGAGTCAGGTATGACTGGCTTAGTGGCTTTTGAGCAAAGGCAACCTTTACCTTTACCTATAGACAAAATCGATTATCCTACAGTTAAACAATGAATGACAAAAAACCCACAACTCAGCAACTACTTTTTGCTGGGTTGGCTATCAGGGCTTGTCCTTCACTCAAGAACTTGGAAGGATACCTACTTGCTTTCTTCACCTTTATGACATAATTGTATTTCTGTTTCAGTACGGCGCAGTTAGGGTTGCCAGCTCAGCAAAGAAGAAACCCTGTACAGGCAAATCATTCTGGGTTCCCTAACAGAGAGAGTTTTGCCAAAGCATGCCCCACAACCAGATATGTTTGAGAGCCAAGGGTAAATTGTCACTTGTCTGGGGTGTGTGTGTATGTTTGTGTGTGTGTGTGTTTCTTGTGGAACCAAGACCACAGGCAGTTCAATTCAACTTACATCTGCTTTCACTGGTGACCACCAGAAGACTAAGTTATGCTAACTCCAACCCTGAGTATTAGAAGTGAGGCAGGAAGAATCTTCTCTTGGCTGTCATTTATATATGGCCTAGGTATGAGGGTTCATCTGAAAAAGGAGACTTTAAACTTGAAATCCTTAATCCCAAATGTTTTTGTTACTATTCAGTCAAATAGTCTAGTCCATCCCTCAGGGCCATAGCCAGAGGGCCCCCAATGGGGGGCTTGGCCCACCCTGAGTTGGCATTTCGCCCAGCCTGGGAAGGAATGTTTTCCCATAGGAATGTACTGAAAAGAGGCTTTGTTGCCCCCCCCCCTGAAAAAATATTCACCCACCCACATCTAGAACCCTGGCTATGGCCCTGCCAACCCTTTGAGACCCCATGGACCACAGCACACCAGGCTCCTCTGTCATCTGCAATCCTCCGTAGCCCACCCAGATCTCCGCCCACTGCATCAACAATGTTGTCTAACCATCTCATCCTCTGCTGCCACCTTCTTCTTTTGCCTTTGATCTTTCCTAGCATCAGGGCCTTCTCCAGTGAGTCCTCTCTTCTCATTTGGTGACCAAAGTACTTGAGCTTCAGCTTCAATATTTGTCCTTCCAAGTCAGGGTTGATTTCCTTTAGGATGAACTGATTTGATCTCCTTGCAATCCAGGGAACTCTCAAAAGTCTTCTTTAGCACCACAATTCAAAGGCATCTATTCTTCTGTGCTCAACCTTCCTTAGCGCCAGCTCTCACAGCCATACATTACTACTGGGAAGACCATTGCTTTAACTATGTGGACTTTTGTTGGCAGGGTGATGTCTCTACTTTTTTATTAGGCTACCTAGGTTTCCCATACCTTGCCTCCCAAGGAGTAAGTGACTTTTTATTTCATGGCTGCAGTCACCCTCTGCAAGAATTGTAAATCCCAAGAAGGCAAAGTCAAATGTTTGTGTGCTTTATTTATTCCATACTGTAAGACTGACTGCTATGGCAGTGGCATGACTCATTGTCAGTGTTCTGTGTGTTTTACACCCCTCTGAAAAGCAGGATTGCATTTCTCCTGCCTTTGTGAAGTTTGCAGAATTTACACCCTCCCATCTGCATTACAACATTTGCACTCTTTATTCAACTCTCTTAAATTTATGCTCACCTAGGCCTACAACTGCAGAGAACTGTGCCTCGGATGAAGTGATCTCAGGGCCAAAGTAAGGTTCATTGTTATCAGACCTGACCTAGCCCCTCATGATGATGATAAAAGGAACAGGTATAAGGAACCCTGGTTTCTCATTCAGTTTCTACGCTCCCCTTAAGCGCCAATAAAATCTTTAAATATGAAAAACAATTTCACCGAATAGAAGGTGCTGGTAAAGACATTTAACTGTAAAGGCTTGTGACAGCTTATGAAATGAAGAAATGAAATGTTTTCCTCCCCTTTCCTTCCCTGAAGATGAAGAGAATGCTAAACCACCCAGAAAAAAATGGGTAAAGTTGGTCTCTCAGAGTGAATCTTTTACAGAAGTCTCGTCTGGGGTGGGAATGGAGAACAATATGGAGAAACTAACAGAAACAAAGGGGGGGGGGAATCCAAGAATGTGTGAGACAAGTGTGGGGACCAAGGAATGTGGGATCCCACACAGGCTGGCTATTTTAAGGGACAGCCTCCCTTTCTGTTCAGTTTTATCCTGTGGGGCTGTTTTATTTCCTGTTTTTTTATGAACTTTTAAAGTTTTTAAAGTTTTTAATTATTAGTACTCCATTGGTTTAGCTTATGATCGCATTTTATCTTGTAAGCCGCCCAGAGTCGGGTATACCCGATTGGGGTGGGATAGCAAATGAGAGTAAATAAAAATAAATAAAATAAAATAATATCCATTTTTAGTGATTCTAAAAATGTATCGCCTTCCTTCTTTATTTATTTTATTTTGGTCCCTAGTAGCTCGTATGTCACAAATTGCTTCCATTTGTCACTTTGACATTCCCAATCTGGATTTTTTTCCACATGGATTACAAATCCCATAATACATATGCTAACTAGGAATTTTGAGAACTATTAGGTTAACTACAACAACACCTTACAACCATGAACCAAAAATGTAAAATAAATAATATGAGAATCAATAAAGAGAAAACTGAGATAATGGCAATTAGAAGGAAACAGCATACTCTAGATCAGTGTTACCCAATCTTTGGCTTTTGGATTTCAATTCCCAGAAGCTTAAGTCAATTCCCCAAAGCACTGATCAGCCAATATACTAACTTAGGCTTCTGGGAGTTGATGTCCACCAGTGTGGACTTAGTTTGGGGAACACTGCTCTAGATATGGAGATAGAGGTAACAAGTATAAAACAAGTAGCAGAGTTCAATAATGAACAGCATATACTGAAAATGACAAAATGGATGAAGAGATTAACATACGGGGCAAGTGAGGCAAACCAAATATTGGGACAGTTAGCTCAGCTCTTACAGCACAGTGCAATATCAATCAACACAAAGAAACACCTCACACAAAGCATTTTCATTCCCACATTATGTTACCAGTGCCAAACACAGACACTTACAACAAAATATAAGCAAACGTTGGCCACCATGGAAATGAGATGTCTGAGGAAGGCTGCTGGAGTGACTAGATGAGATAAAGAGTGGGGAAATCCCCTAGATGGGTGGGGCATAAATATAATAAATTAAAATAAAATCAGGAATGATATAACGGAAAGAGTTGGAACAGAACCAATCTTGCACTACATCCAGAGACAACAAATTTGGAAAGAGGAGAAGGACAAAGACCACAGAGCAGGCCCAGAGGAAGGAGGAGAGATAACATCAAGGAAATAGTAGAAGAATACCAAATAACACCAGTGGAGGCTGTGAGAAGTACCAGAACAAGAACCTTGCATTTCCCTTGACACCCAATGGGGTAAAAGATGAAACAGAGAAAAAACAGAGAAGAGGAAGACATAACCCTTATTTTCGTGGGTGCCTTAGTTTTGGTGCTGCAGATTGGCAAATCTACATGATTTTCGTTACATTGCAAGAGCTGCCAGACCAGCCAACCGAAATGTAAGATGTTCATAGAATTCATGTCAAACCCTTTAGATAAATTGATGCTTTTTCTCCCATTTGATGGAAAAGGTGACAAATATTAGTTTATATTGATTTCAATGAATTGTTCCCAAGGTCTCCTCATGGGTTAAGATTAACCCTTTCCGTGAAAGCTTCAATAAGTTTCATATTTCTATAAGATGCCTTCACACAGGCTGAAGGGATAAGAATTAATTGTTTAGTGAAACAGTAGGCACTGTCCACCCTGCTACTTCTGCAGAGACATCAACAAAAACCTTTAAATGAAATTCTTTGAAACAAGATACATGAGGAGACTGTGCCTGGTTTTGAAGCCAATTGGCACATGTATACAACATGCTTTGTTTTAAAACAGAAGAGTTTTGTTTAAAGGATGATTTTTGGTTTCACTCCCCCCCCCTCCCAATTTCTGGGCAGCCCAAATTTGGTGAAATTAAAGGAAAGGCAGTGCTTTTTTTTCTTGAATGAATGAACAAACAAACAAATGAACGGTGTGAAAAGTTTCCATATTTTGTTCATGTACATGTTAACATCCCAAATTTAATTCCCCATCCCTTCCCAGTTAAACAATTGCAGTGGATCAGCGGATTGGGCAGATCTTTGCCTGACGTCTTGGGCTGAGTTGCTGCTAGACAATAATAAGCTATATGAACTAGTCATGGCTTTGTATAAGCGAACTTCAAACATTTGCTTTTTCAGGCCTTGGACAAGACCCTCATGTTTATCTTTCAGACTGAAGAAGAAGAAGAGGCATTCCCACAGGCAGCTATCAAGCAAAATTATTTCCACAGCTATTAACTTTCTTAAAGTCAGTTCCATGGGTTTGCTGGCAGGTGACCCTTACAAGTGTTGCCAATGCAAATATATTCAGGCTCAGCATTTTTCTAAGTCTGTATGGGGGGGGGGGAGGGAGGACAAAGAGCCATTTAAGTGGCAGAATAGGGGCTCTAACAACCCCCAGGCACTCCAGAAGAGTTCAACCCACACTGGGATTTCAGACAAGGTGAAAAGATCCTGAGGCAAACAGATTTCCTTCACAGTTTACCCTCTGGAGTGCAAAAACCAAAGCTCCTCACAAAATGGGTTTATGTTATTAGAGGTGGGATTGTTTTTCTGTGCTGGGGTGACTATCTATCCAGCGCTAACGAATGGTTCCTTCACATCTCTGAATTCAAAGAGAGCCCTGGCTCTCTCTGCTCTAAGTTCTCTCCCTCTTTTTGCCAGTTAGTGGTCATTTGTTTGCTGTTGTTCATTCATTTGGATGTTTACTGGCATGCATGCAGAAAAGAAAGTAGCATGCATATGTCTATTATTCCAAGTAACTGTAAGTAAAGAAGTCTTTTTTATTCTTACTCCTACAAATGTATCACAGTGAGTTACTAACATTTTGAGAATCAGTTAATGAGAAAGGGGTGGACTATTGGAGACTTGTAGCTATTCATGCTTTGGCATCATTTTCCTCCACATGTTGTATGTGAACTGTAACCATCTCAGGAAGTTGTCATATTCAGTTTCTAAATTGGTTTCCCCTTCTTTTGTTGGGTTTTTGTGACCTCATTTGAGTGGGGTTTTTTTGTAAAATGCTTCATAGTTTATTTTCCCAAAGTCCAATTCCAAATCTGAAAGTGTTCCCACAAAGGTTAATATTTCCTCTTTCAAATGCACGTTGGATCATCTGAATTGGTTGGGTTATTTTTTTGCTGGCCTGCCGACAACCAACCTCCCTAGCAAAACTGTCACTTTTCCAATGCTAGTTCCGAAAGTGATTATGTCATCGCTTTGCATTTTTGGCTTTTGGGTTCTACCAATTCTTAAAGTTGCCGAGACGATCTTTCAAATGACATAATAACCCTTATTTTTGTGGGTGCCTTAGTTTTGGTGTTGCAGCTTCTCAAAAGAACATGATTTTTGTTACATTGCAAATGTTGCCAGACCACCCAACCGAAATGTAAGACATTTATAGAATTCACGTCAAAAAGCCAACTGGAAAAGTTGACAATAATACTAAATACAGCTGAACTTCAGCTTGCTCCTCAACCAAAGAACCATGTCACTATGGTGAGAAGGGCGGTGGAAAAATGTGAATAAATAAATAAAATAAATAAATGATGAAGTTGTAACTTCCATTTTGGAATGTTCTCATGCCTCCATTTCAAATGGATGTCAGACCAACTATATCCCATGCCTCTTTCCAGAAATACATGCCAATTGCTTAGAATATTTTCTACTTCTAAAAAAATATTTTTAGTGAACATACAATAAAAGTTGGGAGAAATTTGATCTCAGTTCTTGCAGAAACAAAAAGAACTTGCTGGAGAGAGACTATAACAGAACTTGATATGGCAAGAAGTAACCAGATAGCTTGGAGAATACTGAAAAGACTGAACAATGATCCAAACTAAAGGACACTGTATGTAAATATATCCCCAACCAAATAGCACACCAACTGCTCCTAGCAAGAAAGACCAATCAATGGCTAGTAAAAAAAATAAAAAATAAAGTTGCTGCAGTGGTGACTGCAAGTTGTATTGGATAATCTTTTTCCCCTGAAGCAGGGAAAATGCCATTGCTTTGAATTTGTTTAAGATGGATCCCAACTTGCCATGAAGTGACGCACACACTATGATCATGGAGCCATTTCCTGCAGCACATATGAAATGAGACATGCAGGATTTAACACTGGGACTGCAATGGACTGCCGCGACCTTGAGGATATGGACAAGGTGTGCCTTCACAGCCAGTCCATCTGGTATGGCCTCTTCCACCTCCATGACCATTGGGAATAAGAGTTCCTTCTCCATTCATTTTGCCATTGGGTCCAATCTGATGGTTTCCTGTGGCATTTCCTCCACTGAGGGGACCATCACCCCACCTAAAGGGGCTCATCTGCCCCTAGCTACAGGTCAAGCTCCCTACTCATGTTCAAGCATGGATTTGAATTCAGGACTTCTGAGTCCTCTTCAGTGGTGGGATGTCGAAATTTTTACTACCCCACCGTGATGTCATCACAGTGTGGGCGGAGCTAACATCATGATGTCATGTCATGGGCGGGACCAAAGAAAAAATACAAAATAATAAAAGTAGGGAGCTTCAAGCTATAGGGTGCTTCAGGCTAGCAGCTTCTCTTCCTCCTCCCAGTTTGGGAGGACAGCAAGGAGGCCGTGCATATGTGCCAAGCACTAGGCGTGCATGCACACCAAGTGCTTGGCATGCATGCGCAGTGAAAAGGTAAGCCCCGAAGGTGGTTCCTCCCAAAAGCTGCTACAGGTTCTCTGGGACACTGGGAAAAGTTACTACCGGTTCTGGAGAACTGGTGAGAACCTGTTACATCCCATCACTGGTCCTCTTCCATCACACTAGCTTTCTAGGAGTACAATTCCCAGAATTCTGCGTGGTCATTTGACTGGGGGTGGAATCTGGGAGTTGTAGTAAAGGGGGAAAAAAGGAAATCCCCAAGGTCTAGGTGACACTAATAAATGCATTCAATCAATTGCCACCAAGCTTTTGGTTAAACAAGCTTTGTTTGCTCTGTGCTTGTGGTGGCTGATCCATTAAGTAAGATGGGTGCTTAGGCTAACGCCTCTGGGAACCATATCACTTCTGTCTGTCTCCCTCCCAGATGAAGGTGTGTGCATCTGCATGTGTGAGGGAGAGAGAATCCTTTCTGTCCACCCACCTGTCTCTCTCTGTGTATTTGTATGTATATTGACACCTACACTGAGGCAGGAGTGGAAGAGGGAGGAGAGGGATGGAAGAAACCAGAGTTTTCTGCTGAAGGTAGGAAATGGCACTTGGTAGATGGCAACCATATGGTGAAGTTGATAGTTTTGACGCCTCACTGGCTTTCTTGATGGCTCCATTGATGACCTGGCAGCATAACAGAACGTGGCTTTCTGATACCCTGCCAGGATCCTAATTGAAGCCTGCTCCCTCTCTCGCTTGCTAACACCTTCCTTTAAACGGCACACATAAAGCCAGTGCCTGTGGCAACGGTTGGAGGCTCACCACCCTGCCTACGTTCCCTGCTGAAGGGCACTGCCCCCAACTCATCTTGTGTCTACAGCCTCTCTCTCCAAATGTTTGTCCTAGAGTTGTGCCATTTTCACCCATTCCCTTTGAAGATCCAGATTCAAATCTGTTCGGAATTTACAGAGAAGCAGGAGGGCCATGCATGGAACAAACAGGGCTGGGGAGAAGACACAAGCATTTCACAGCTGATCTGGAAAGAATCTGATCAGATAAGAAGGCGGAGGAAGAGATCCTTTGTAATGTGTTTTGAAAAAGTTTCCTCCCAATGGGGGTGGTGTGGCAGTAAGGAGGCAATGCTGAGTTGAGGAATGCCGATAATAAGTACATCAGGTTGTTGCCTTCTTGCCCTGGCTCTTCATTGTACATTCTTTTCTTGTCAAGAAGATCACATTTCAAACTCTTTGCTCTGTGTTTTGCTTTTGGAAGACACCAAACTGGCTGTATATCATGAGCACAGCATAATCCTCCTCTGCTGTCCATAGTGTTTTGTTTTGTTTTACAAACAAGCTAACAATAGGTTCTGTAAAACTGTGTATCATTTTACTTTTTTAAAATTGTAAATGTTAGGAAAGTGTAAGATGTAGCCTTCGCAATGTTGCTTGACTAAAAGGAGGATGAAGAACAAGGAATACCTCAAAGGAGGAAATTATTCACAAAAAAGGCAGGACATTTTGGCTAGTTTATACCAAAACTAAGGGGGCTTTGAAATAATGGTAGCCAAAACTAAGGGGTCTTTGAAAAGTCCCCCTTGATACCCTCCCCCATGCCATGCTTCTGTGTATGTGCCAAAAGTCACATCATTTCTACCATCACTTTACCTCAAGTCATCATTTCTACCAGCACTTTACCTCAAGAAATTTCCATTAATCTGTGGTTGAAAGGAGATGGGCAGAACTGAGGTTGAGGTGACAATGGACCATGTGGTTTCTAGACCTGCCTTTTTAGGTATATAATTGCTTGGCCCTTTGGGGTCTTCATCTATCTCTTCTACTTTCCCTTCCCACTCTTGAGGGAGGATGAGGGAGACCCTTTTGCAAAAGTGATTTTGTTTTCCTAAATAAAAGCCTTTCTTTCTCCCCTAATTTTGGTGCATTGCATTAATTTTGGTACTCACAGCCACATGAGGGGTAATTTGCCCACTTTCTTCAACACTAGCATCAGAATCAGATGAAGACTGAAAGTCAGAAGGGCAGAAACAAAAATGTTCACTGTGCAAGTTGGACTTTTCCTATGGAAACACTTGCATAACGAGCATTTCTATGGGAAAACTCACATAATAATTTTTTTTTCGTTATGCAAGTTTTTCCATAGAAATTTTCATTATGCGAGCTTTTCCATAGGAGTTTTCATTAAGTAAAAAAAACTCATACAGTAATACCTTGGATAACGTTTACCTCAGATAACGCTAAAATCGCATAACGTTAAGTAATCTGGGGAGGAGAATTGGATCGAATAACGTTAAGGTCCTATGGGATGGATCGGATAACAACCGCTAAAGCCTGTGCGGTTACAATGTATCTCTATGGAGCTTTAACATTATCCGATCCATCCCATAGGATTTTAACATGCATCGGATAACACTAAAAATCGGATAACACAAAGACTTGTGGAACCAAGTCTTAGCGTTATCCGAGGTATTACTGTATAGCAAAAAACTCCCATAGTGAGTAGCCTCGCAGAACGAAATATTTTCGTCATGTGAGGTTTGACTATACGATGCATCCCATAGGGAAAATCGCTATACAATGCATGTATAGCAATTGTTTCGTACAACAATGAGCCACGTAGAACATATTAAAATCATTGTATGAGGTACCACTGTACAGTGGTACCTCACTCAAAAAGCATAATACATTCCACGGGATTGCTCTTTAAGCGAGTTTGTTCTTTAAGCAAAACACCATTGTAAATGACCAGTTGTGACGTCTGGCGAGGGGGGGGGGGATTGTGAACCCTGATTTAGTTGTTAAGTGAGTTTTTGGTTGGTTTAGTTGTTAAGCGAGGCGACCATTCAGAGAAAATGCGGCTCTTTAAGCAAGTTAGTCTCTAAGTGTGGCACTCTTCACGCGAGGTTTTACTGTACATGCAATTCACACACAATGGTATGAAGTTTCATGCACTTTGAAATCAGAAAAGTAAGTCTTTAATTATACAGATAAATTTGCCACAATCATTCCTATTGTGCAGGCAGAAATGCATGACAGCAAGTTTGACTGAAGGGACTGTGGCGGCTTAGTGAATAAGATGCTAAACTTGATGACTGGAAGGTCGTCAAGTCAGCAGTTTGAGACCCGAGTGCTGCATCTGTCCCAGCTCCTGCCAACCTAGCAGTTTTAAAGCAAGAAATTGCGAGTAGATAAATAGGTACCACTTCAATTTCAATAGGAAGGTAAACAACATTCTGTGCCTGCCACATGTCCACAGAAATGTCTGCAAATGCAGAAAGCGTTTGGGCTGTAAATGGAGATGAGCACCAAACCCTAGAGTCAGATGCAATTGGATTTTGATCAAGAGCAATCTTTACCTTTATCTAAGTTTGATTGACTAGTCAATAATGATAAAATAACAATGAACAGAATTTATATATACCACAAATAACCAAAGGAACATCAATTATACAATAAAAACTGGTAAAAAGTATTCTCTATATTCTTCATATGAATAACTATGTGTTCAATTGAATAATAAAGGTAAAGGTAAAAATATCTTTTGCTTGATAGCCAGTTTTATCCAACTTTGGGGTTCAGTGCTCATCTATTTCAAAGCCAAAGAGCCAGCGCTGTCTGCTTCGGCAGACATTTCCCTGGTCATGTGGCAGGCATGAGTAGACACCAGAGCACACGGAATGCTGTTCACCTTCCCACCGAAGTGGTCCCTATTTATCTACTTGCAATTTCTTGCTTTCAAACTGCTAGGTTGGCAGTTTATATGTGCTATTTGAATAATAGCACATAGGGAAAACTGACTCTAAACTTAGTTGTTTTGGTGTACATTATTAACTATATTCTTACTATTGAGGGAAGAAACTAGCAACCTCATATGAAAAATGATGAAATGAAATCTTCATTTTTTTAAAAAGCCAGTTGTTATATTGGGCATAATTGGGGTAGTTCAGCTTTTATACTGTCATAATACACCAATATCAGGAGGTGTTTTCCATGTAGGGACTCCCCATATGAAAAAGTTTTGACGGCTTGGCTAATGAACAAAACTGTAAGAGAAAAGGATCCAAGATCCTAACAGGTTTTGACAGCAAGCACAACACATGGGGGGGGGGGGATGACGAAGGAGCTGGATTTGTTTTGCCATAAGGAAAGAAGAATAAGAAATGACACAACAGGAGTCATGAAATATTTAAGAAGCTGTCTCTGAGAAAATGAAGAAGGATTGCTTTCCCTTGTCACTGATAATCAGAGAATGGGCTGAAGCCAGGACATGAGGTTTAACTTGCTAGAAGGTCAGTTTAGGTTAAATGCCCCACACAGAGACTGACGTCTACTTATAGCCAATAATAGTAATGGTTTGCACAAATGCATCTCATTTAAAACACAGCATTTTGGATTAAGAGGAATATTGTAACTTTAAAGAATCAAACAGTTTGCCTAGGGAAAGAGACAGAAATCTGTTCAACAGGATGCTTCAGAGAGGAAGGCTATGGTGGCAGCTGTTGTAAATAGTTTCGGCAAGATACTTAAAACTATTCCTCCTGTGCAGAAAATAATTGGTTGGAATGGAGAATCTGGATGGAAAAACTATCTATTTTAATAAGGGTAAAGGTTGCTCTTGCTCAAAAGCCAGTTGCATCCAACTCTAGGGTTGAGTGCTCATCTCTGTTTGCAGCCAAAGAGCCAGCACTGTCTGGGTCTGCAGATGTTTCTGTAGATATGTGGCAAGCACGCCTAGACACCAGAGTACACGGAATGCTGTTCACCTTCCCATCGATACCCGAGTACAGTACATGCTGTATACCTGTCCTAGGCAAGAGTATTACCTATTTATCTCCTTGCAATTTCTTCCTTTCAAACTGCTAGGTTGGCAGGAGCTGGGACAGAGACAGGCAGTCACTCCATTGTGTAGTACTCGTGCAGTACTCAGATATCAAACTCCAACCTTCCATTCTTCCAGTTCAGCATCTTAATCACTTGAGCCACTGCAGTCCCTTTTTACGCCTTCTGAAATTTGTTAGTGAGACAAAGCACACTTTATGTAAGCAGTCCATCCATTTGCAAGACTTGCAGTGTGTTTTGGAGAAGCCAACCTGGGAACTTTGTTTCTACCAGAGATGTAGTTGAACCAGGGCTGGCAGTGGGTGAAAACCCTGGGACTTTCTAAGTAGCAGGGAGTACGACATATCTACCCTCCTCCTGAGAGTTTGCTTTGAGCTTAGGTCCTGTCTCACAATAAGTGAGACCGCCTGAAAGGCTGGAGCCAGCCGGGCCGAGCCAGCCGGGGAGCAGAGCAAGAACACCTGGGTGCCCCGGCAGCTGATAAAACAATCCCAGGGTCACTGCCTTCTGCCGCCGTTGCTGCCAGTGAGACTCCTCCCAGGAAGAATGGGTTACAGTTGAGTGGTGTGGCTGGAGAATTTTTAAAATGCTACCTGGCTGCTGCCGATACCACCACTACCGGTCTCCTCTCGGACTGTTCTCAGTCACTTGTGGTATTTAGGAATTGTGATTTTTGTTTTTGCTTAGTTTTCTGTTTTTTGTAATTCTTTTTCTAAACTTGACTGAGATATGGAAACTTTTTGATTGTTACGTGATATTGATGCTCATTGAATCTTTTTGATACCATAATGATACTGTGATTTTTTTTGATGTTTCGTGGTACTGATACTGATGATTTGTGATGTTTACATGTTGTATTATGAATTTGTAACTTTATATGTGTTTGTGAACTGGGTTTTTTTTGGGGGGGGGTGTCTTTAATAGGTGATTAGCTTTAGAAAACAGCTGATCTTTATTTGCTGATATGGACAAATTTCGAATGTAATACAGCCTGAAAATCAAATCACAGTGGGATTACTCCAGTTTGGTTTTCCAGTGAGGTCACATGCTAAGTCATACTTCACAGGGCAGGCTGCTACCCAGTTTCCCTGAAAATAAGGCCTAACTGGAAAATAAGCCCTAACATGATTTTTCAGGATGCTTGTAATATAAGCCACCACCCCTAAATAAGGCCCAGTTAAGATCGTTAGCCAGATGAATGCATTTAGTTCATCCATTGCAACACATGACAGACATCTTGAATTATAAAATAATAATATTAATCTATAGTTAAATATAAATAAATAATATTATTGACTCTAATACTTAAAGTAAATGATAATATAAATTATAATTAAGTACTTGTAAATACTCAAGTGGGCGCCTTTGGATAAGAGGTAAATGTCTATGTAAACAGATGAACTCAAAACTTATTGCCGAATGAGTACAGAAACAACACACGAATAATGTGCTCACTTTATAATGAACGGACGTGGTTGCGTCTAATATAAATTTTCATAATTCAATACATGTGTTGTACAGATAAAAAGAAATGAGACATCCCCTGAAAATAAGCCCCAGTGCATCTTTAGGAGCTAAAATTAATATAAGACCTGGTCTTATTTTCAGGGAAATACGGTACAGTAATACCTCAGATAACGTTTACCTCGGATAACGCTAAAATTGCATAACGATAAGTAATCTAGGGAGGAGAATTGGATCGAATAACATTAAGGTCCTATGGGATGTATCGGATAACAACCGCTAAAGCCTGTGCGGTTACAATGTATCTCTATGGAGCTTTAACGTTATCCGATACATCCCATTGGATTTTAACATGCATCGGATAACACTAAAAATCGGATAACACCAAGACTTGTGGAACCAAGTCTTAGCGTTATCCGAGGTATTACTGTATCTTTATTCCCATACAGCTTGGGGGCATGTGGCAGCAGCATCTCAAACAGGAAAGTCAATGAATTGCATCTCTCTCTTTTGTAGTTTTGTGATTCTTTATCACGTGAAGGAGTCACCAAGAATGGGGGTTGAACTATAACTCCCATGGCCTCTGTGGCACAGTCTCAAAGTGAAAAAGAGACTCTTCTTATTGCATGCAGGTAGCATCTTCATCACAGTTCCAGGGAAGAGACAAGATATTCACCGGTCCATTCTTCTCTCCAGCTGTTGTCCCTTGCTTGAATTACAAAAGGAGGCGGAATCTCAGGTAACAGAAAGAAGTGACCGGCCCCCTTTGAGAATTTTTCTTCTTGAGATGATTTTTTAGTTATCAAACAGAATGTTCCAAAACCTGATTTCCTTTTAGGGCTGAATGGTCAGAGATCTATGTATCTCTCTAGCTTCACTTGCCTCTTTATCTTGAGAGCTCAAAACCTGATGACTGCCAACCATGCGAGTAAATTGCCACTGTTTTAAAAGTACTGCAGCTGAGAGAGAGAAAGCCAGAAACTGCATGTAAATCCCACTTCCCTCACATTACAAGCAGCTTTCAAAAAGACTATTGGAAAAAACAAAATTTATTTATTTATTTATTTATTTATTTCCTTCGACTTATTATCCCGCCCAATCGGGTAAAAAACCCAACTCTGGGTTGTAACTTGTAAACTAATGTAAATGCAGTTAAACATATAGGGCCTTAAACTGTTGGATTTTCAGTGCATGGAATAAAAGTGGTTGAAATTGCAGGATACGTGCATGGCCATGCAGCTGGTCAAGCAAGAAGTACCTAACTAAATAGCTTTGCTTGCTCCACAATTTTCCATTCTGCCTGCCAAAAGTCCAGCAGGATACTGGCCATGATAATAATAAAGGACTATTAACTTACAGCAATTTAAAATATTTCAAAAAGGAACAAAAAAGAACAGCACTCTCAGCTGAAAACTCCTTTATCTGTGGCCAGCTCTTTGTTGGGACTATAACTCTAACTTTCCATGCAAGCTGGATGATTTTGGAAGCTGTTGTAAAAAAGAAAAAGAAAATGTAACATTTCCAAATCTTGTATGCCAACCTTAGGCCATAATTCTTGGTTCTCAATCCTGCTGAATTGTGATCTTTTACGAGAGACCACTCCTGAATTTTTTTGGTCTTTAGTTCCATGCCATTATCTTTATCTTCAGTTCCATGTCTTTATCTTTAGTTCCATGATGGAAGAAAGATGCAAGATGAAATAAATTAAAACAATCAAAACCTACTTTAAATAGAGATTCTAGTTCCAGCCAGAGTAGACTCAATGCCGTGATTCCCAACCTTTGGTTTTTGGACTTCAGTTCCCAGAAGCCTAAGTCAATTCCCCAAAGCACTGATCAGCCAATCGACTGACTTAGGCTTCTGAGAATTGAAGTCCAAAAACCATAGGTTGGGAAACACTGACCTAATGAGTCAGTTGTAGACTAATGATAAATCAACACAATCTCACTGATCCAAGGATGTAGGTCTTTTTGTGTTGAGTTACAACATAGTGATGAGCCTGTGGTTGTTTTTTTAATCATATCAGAAGCAAACAAAGGTGCTTTCTGGGCTGAAAGGATTTTTTGCTGGAGGACCTCTGCTCAGGGGACGCCTGAATGACGTTCCTTTCATGTCTCTGTGATCTTTTCCCACTGAAGTATTCCCTATTTCTCTACTTGCAATTTCTTGCTTTTGGACTGCTAGGTTGGCAGGAGCTGGGACAGACATGGGCGTTCATTCTCTTGTGCAGTATTCGGGTCTTGAACTGCCAACTTGCTGATCTTCCAGCTAACAAGGTGAGCTCCTTAACCACTGAGCCACCACAGTCCCTTTGAGCCACCACTGTCCCTTGTCTGTGGTGTGAATCAGTTACAAAGTACAATGTTCGATGAGAGTATGTCTGGAAACTGACCATGGACACATGCATACTCAGCTGTCTTCCTGTACGTGAGAAGCGTGAGGAATGTGGGACTGTGTGTATTGGATCAATGTTAAGCCCTTAAACCAGGGGTGCCCAAACTACGGCCCACAGGCTGGATCCAGCTCCCGACTCCAATTCATCTGGCCCACACCACCTTAGTTGCTCCCGAAAGTGGAAGTAAAATGTGCTTATATGGGTGCATTTTACTTCTGCTTCCGGGGGCAATGAGGGTGGCGTGGCCTTATGAATTGGCATCAGGGGCTGGATCTGGCCCACGGGCCATAGTTTGGGCACCCCTGGTTTAAACAGAGAAAATGGCAGCTTAAAATCTATCCCATCCTGTTGCAAAACAGATTGCAAGGTACATTTTACTTCTGCTTCCGGTGGGAGGAACCATGGGACTAGGCCAGTGAACCATGTGACTGTCCCATGGCCCAAAAAAATTGGGCATCCCTGCCTCAAACTGTGCATGCCGCATGAGTGTCTGACTCTTTCTTTGCATGTCCCTTTCTCTGGGCCTCTCATTATTCTTCCCTCTTCAGAACCACCTAAAAACGAGGCAAACCAGCTAAGCATCTCTTGTAAAACTATTTCAGGCTACAGGCCATGAGATGGCTACATTTTATTCCTCACAAATTGTGCCGCTCCACTGCTAGTTCTTTTTCTCCAGTCACAAATGTGCTGCAGAGCTGCAGCCATTCAATTTGCAATTTCTTCCACTGAAAGCCAGGACTATAATTTTCCTGCAAGTACTTCTAAGATAACTTACCTTAGACACATATATTTTTAACGAGGCTTACAAATTGAACAACATTTTAAAAACATTATTCAAGTCCTAAATGGCCTTAAATGTTTGCGATTTCCCCAAGGAGCATAAAATAGTTGCAACTGCTGGTAAATTTCAGGGAAGAAAGCATCATATATAAGAAAAAGAGAGAAGAGTGGGCTTGATGGAAGGCAATATGGATTCTTCTGATCAAGATCATAGCCATGGAGCTGAAATAAGTCAGTAGAGCAGAGGCTGGAAAGGAAAAATCTGTTTCTTATTTCAGTTTCCAAGGCAGGACTCCGTACTGCCAGACTAATAACCTGTAATTAAATGTATGAAATCATGGGATGCTTTGGGTCAACTGCCCTCACCCACTTTTCCTAGAAAGTCCTCTGATGAAAATAATATTTTCTTCCAAACCTGAGACTAGAAACTCAGAGGAAAATGGTAACATTAAGCAATGTGCCAGTCATCAGTCCCAGCTCCTGCCAACCTAGCAGTTTGAAAGCAAGAAATTGCAAGTAGATAAATAGGTAGCTCTTTGGGAGGAAAGGTAACAGTGTTCCATGGGTTCTGGTGTCTAGCCATGTCTGCCACATGACCACAGAAACGTCTGCAGAGGCAGACAGTGCTGGCTCTTTGATTATAAATGGAGATGAGCATTGTACCCTAGAGACAGACATGACTGGCTTTCAAGCAAGGGAGACCTTTATCATACCTTTACTAATATGCTAAAAATCTAATTAAATTGCATTTGCATTGAAAACATGGTGCTTACATCAAAATGGCAAGTTGAGCCTAATAAATGCAACAGTTCTTCTCTGCACATGCATGAGTTCTCCTATTCAAACATAGGCATTAGGGCTAAAACCCAGCTCATTTACTGGTCTGCTGATTGCTGCCAGAGGCATGCACCGATGAGGACTTGGGTTTGGGCAACAACAAAGCGAAGAAAGTGGCTTTATTTTGGCAGTCCAGGGTTTGATCAGAACATGAAAGTAGAGGAAGGGCTAAAGTGGAAAGATCCTTTCTGTTTTAATGCTTTCAGAAGTGAGAATACAGACATTCCAGCTATTTTTGAAGAGTTGGGGTGGAGATAGCAAAATAATTTCCCTGAACTCACACCATCCTAAAACACTCTCCAATTAAAGTTCCCTTCAACATGCTCAGTTAAGGTTGCTATTTTTCCAGGTTAGTTTTTGAAACACTACTAGTAATCCATCAATGCTTACACCTTGGAGGTAATGACATGAAAACAATTAATAACTTCAATTCCTATGGTTTGATCTGGTGTTAGAAAGATTAGCTGGCAAGGTTACCACCCAGGGTATGTATTGTATTCACAATCTTCCAGGAGGCTCTTTCTCTGTACCTTGGTTTCATTTTGGTAGTCCAGTATTTAAAGTAATTTGATAAGCTTCATTAATACCCATAGCCATGCTTATCCCTTGATTTGCACAACCCAGAGACTCACTCACAAGGGTACTGCATGCCCACAATGAGCTTTGGGAAATCAGTGGGAAGTATGATGTCATCAAAATTTCAGGAGAAGCAAAATAAACACCCTAGAAAGAAACCAAGGGGAAGCTGAGCCAGCCAAATAACAGAAGAGTCAGCAAAGATAGCACTCATTTCTGCAGCAAATCAGTTGCAAAACAGAGGCTGCTAGAGTCAGCAGTATTGGCAGTGCATGGTATGGGCTAAGCCGAAGAAGTAAGGCTGCTTGCCATTCTAGTACAAAACTGGTTTGTGTACATTTAGAACCTACAGAATAGGCTGATGACTTGCCAACTCGAGCTCTGAATTTACTGCAAAGTAAGCACAACATATTAAGTCAGCATGTTTGCTAAGTATTTTAGACCTTATTTATTAGGTCGAATGGAGCCAGTGGAATTGTTGGGCTCAGATTGTTTCAGGTTTCAGATGAAATGCCAAAACACCACCCTATGATTACTTGGGACTATTATGCTCTCAATTTGAGCAGCTCAGAGATATATGATAGCAACATTAAAATGACTCCTATATCCTCACCATTGCTCCGGTGTTATTCTTTTGCTATCAAGCCACTTCCAACATATGACAACCTTATCAATTAGGTAAAGGTAAAGGCCAGTCATATCCAACTGTAGTGAATGGTGCTCAAATCGGTTTACAGCCAAAGAACCAGAGTTATCTCTGTCTGCAGACATTTCTGTCATCATGTGGCAGGTATGACTAAATACTGAAGTGCAGTAAATGCTATTACCTTTACCACCAAAGCAGTACCTATTTATCTGCTTGCAATTTCTTGCTTTCAAATTGCTAGGTTGGCAGGAGCTGAGATAGACAACAGGAGCTCATTCCATCATGAATCACGCAGGTCTCAAACCTCTGGTTGTCAAGCTCAGCATTTAACCTCTATGCCACCATAGCCTCCTTATTAATTAACAATCTCCGCCTCTCCCCCTGTGCCTATACCATAGGTCTGCAAATGTGGCTCTCCAGATGTTCTTGGACTTGAATTACCAGGAGCCCAAGTCAGCACTCCTGCTGATTGGAGCTTCTGGGAATTGAAGTCCAAGAACATCTGGAGAGCCACATTTGCAGACCAAGGGCCTATACCAACTGCCAGGGGAAGAAGAAGCCAGGGCAGGATGAGGACCTTGCCGCCCCTCCCCCTGTGCCCACCCCAACATATTGTAATGCAATGTATTGTCTGTAAGCCGCCCTGAGTCGCCACGGCGAGTGGGCGGCAATATAAATTTTAACTAATAAATAATAATAATAAATTAACAACTCACCTTGCAAACTCAAGGCTTTACTTTTCTTTTTTGAGTAAATCCCTCTCAATAATTGTGTGCCTTCATGCCAATATTGACTTATGGCAACACTTTCAAGAGTTTTCTAGGTGGAAAGTACACAGAAGTTATTTACTATTCTTGGGTCTGTACAGCTTGCCCAAGGCTGTATAGGCTGGGTCTTCTGGGATGCACAGGTTAGAATTGAACTTCCAACCATTCATTCCTCAGCCAAACATAGAACTCACTAAACTCTGATTATTATTATTATTATTATTATTATTATTATTATTATTATTATTATTATTATTATTATTATTATTATTGTCGTCGTCGTCGCCGCCGCCGCCGCCGCCGCCGCCGCCGCCGCCGTTTTCATTCGATTTTTATGCCGCTCCACTCGCTTATAGTGACTCTGAGCGGCTTACAATGAAACAATATATAATAGTTACCGAATTAATAACACAATATCAGATAACAAAACATATCAAAGAATCCCCAGCCACAAATACAAAATGAACAGGAGTCAAAAAGAAACACAGTATCATATAAAACATTTCAAAAATACATAGGAAGAACATCAATACAACAATACCAAGGTGTCTCTACTGATGGCAAAGTCCTGCCGTACACAGCTGCAGCAGTCCTCTGAGCCCTGGTCCCAGGATGGACCCATGACGCCAAGCAGATGTTAGTTCTTGGCGTCCATAGGCTCCCCGCCCCACTGAAACTGCAGTCCCAATCCACAAAAGGGCTGCCGAGTCCTGCTGCCACTGCAGCTTTTAAGTCCAGACTTCGAGACATCAAGTGTCCCGGCGTTGATGGCAGCGTTGGCGGGGCCGCAGTGCAGTCTTTGTAGACTGCAGGGACTGTGCAGCTGGGATGAATCTTCTCCCCAGCCAGCCCAACCTGCGGGAGTGTCCGGGCTGGCCGGCCGAAGGTGCATCCGGAGCTGTTTCTCCCTCTAGGCTGGCCGGACGGGCGTGCGTCCGGAGCGTCTGGTGAAGGCGGCGGCAAGGTCTTTTATGGCCGCCCAGGCCCTGCAGCTGTTTCTCCCTCTCGGCTGGCCAGCCAAGGGTGCGTCTGGAGCGTCTAGTGAAGGCGGCAGCAAGGTCTTTTATGGCCACCTGAGCCCCGCAGCTATTTCTCCCTCTCGGCTGGCCGGCCGAGAGGGCATCAGGTGCGTTTATTCCATGAGGGTGTCTGTTTCATGAGGGTGCATCTGTTCCATGAGGTTTTTCGCACTGTCTTTAACTATGTTGCAATTATTTGTTGTGGAGATGACTTGGGCTGAAACAAGGAAATGTGAAGAACACTGTTGTTGTGCAGTGTAAATCTTCTTTCTTTCCCTGTTCTCGTCCTCATTTTCATACTTATGTTTCCTTCTGGTTTTTGGGACAACCTTTTCCGATGGCACATCAGGAACAATGTTATGCTGCATACTGTCCACCTCTTTAATGCCAGTGTTCATTAGCAGTGTCTCTTTAGGTAAGCGTTGTTAAGCCTCCCTCTTTTCCTGCTACTGTATATTTCATTTCCTAGCATTATTGCCGTTTTTCTTCAGCTAGTCCTGTCTTTTTGTGATATGTCAAAAATTTGATTGCCTTAGTGTAGCCATTTTTGCTTCAAGTGAGAGTTCAGATTTCATCTGATCTGAAATCCACCTGTTTTTCTTTTTGATTGCCTACGCTATCTCTTTTCTCCAATACCACATTTCAGATGAATCAGACTCTTTTTTCCCTGCCAGCTTTCTTCACTGTCCAGTTTTCACATCTGTAAGCAGTAACTGTGAATAACACAGGAGAGATAATCTTGGCCTTTATCTCTAGCCACGTTTCCTTATATTTGAAGACCTTTTCTCATTCCTTCCTAGCTGGCCTACCAAATCTCAAGCTTCTTCTTGCCTGCACTCCATTTTTATGATGGTTGAGACAAGATACAGAAAATCCTTAAAATTTTCTGTTTGTCCTCAAACCTAATGCTATTCTTCTGCAAACTTTATATTTTGCTCCCGCCCCCCCCCCCCCCCGGTTCAGCCCCTCTAACATTTAGTGAAGCCACACACACAAAGTAATTTAAAAGGTTACAGTTACACTTCAAAGGAGGAACATTATCTCTGTGAAAGGTACAATAATAATGTAATATACAGAGGGTGCCAAAAATGTATACACACTTTAAAAAAGGAAAAAACTGTATTAAAATCAAAATCAGCATCCAGACACTTCTGATTACAGCAAACTACTACTTGAGTAATATTGACCAAAGTGTCCACATGTATTGCTGTTCATGCCGTTTCAATTCCTTCCCGAAGTACTGCTAGTGTATCTAGTTTTCTACAGTTCACCATATACTTTAAGGTCCCCCATAGATAGAAGTCATGAGACGTTAAATCAGGAGGACATGGGGGAAGCTCAAGCACACTTCTTCAAAATGGTCTTGTGCTCTTTGAATGACAACCATGCTTCCTCCATTTTGAACTTATAAATTTTATTTGGCTGTCTTGCTGGTCACATGGTAACGCTGGCATTCTTTTTTCTGAGTGGACGTCATACTATACATTGCTACCACAATTCATTTCAACTTCGAAAAGTAAGACATAGATAACATCTCTTAAAATGTGCATATTTTGGCACCTTCTGTAGTTATACCTTTATCACTGAAGAAAGGAATACATTGCGAGCAATAGATTTTTTTGGAAATGGCTATTTTTAAGCTCTGACTATCATGTGTTCCAACTTATAGAATGGACGCCAGATGTGGACCCTTGCCTTCGCTCATACACATGGAATGCCTTTTGGCAGGTAGATGCTCTATAGAGATTAGCACCATGCTTTGTCGAAGAGGTAGGAAAAACCATAGATAAATCACTCCCCAATTGTACAAATGCATAGATGGGAACCACCACACCAAAATGTGCATGGACTGGGTCATACAAGGACATTATCTGTGAGGGAATCCAGACAGTGCTCTTTGTCTTGATGTAGTTTGCTAAAATTTCAAGATGGCTCTTTCCCATATCAGCACATTTCCTGTTGTATTTTCTCACAGCTGGCTCCCCAAACTAATTGGCACTCCCTCCCTTTCTTTTCCTGTTTTGTTTTATCCAGCACCAGAAACACAAATGTAAACTGTGAAAAGAAAAGGAGAGACTTGTGCATCAGTGTCTGATTGGCCATGAAATAAAACCTGCCCACTGGTATCTGTAAGATTTTGAGACTGATATATTTTAAAACATCTGAGAAAGAATCCAATGCATTTTTCAGGGTGTGTGCGTGAGTCATGTAGAAAAGAATCCTGTCCTCATGGAAGTTCACCCGAGTTAGGTCAGGATAAGGTGTGCATCACAGTATGTCCCAGCTCAATACACCAGCCAGAAGTGTGCAAAAACCCACTCTTGTTCAGCACCTCCCAGTGGCTGCTGTCAACCTCTTGCTGAAACTACTTTTGGAAGTACGACAGATGGTCATCTCACAATGCAGGAGTGCCCAAACTTTTTGGGCCATGGGATGGTCACATTGTTCCGCAGGCCAGTGACGTGCTTCCTCCCGCTGAAAGAGGAAGTAAAACACACCTTGCAATCGGTTTTTCAACAGGATAAGATAGATTTTAAGCTGCCATTTTCTCTGCTCAAACCAAGGGTGCCCAAACTATGGCCTGTGGGTCATATCTGGCCCCCAATGCCACTTTATCCGGCTCACACCATCCTCATTGCTCTTGGAAGCAGAACTAACATACACCAGTATGGGCACATTATACTTCCGCTTCTGGGAGCGACGAGGGTGGCATGGGCCGGATGAATTGGTGTCAGGGGCTAGATCTGGCCCACGGGCCATAGTTTGGGCACCCCTGCTATAGTAACAAAGTAGGAATCATGATACCTAGCCTCCTCAAGGATCATTGTCATGACAAGGGGGCTTGTGTGGTTCAATGAGACTATGGGCTATGCTATGTACGGACACCCAAGATGGACAGACCATGGAGGAGATCTCAGAGTAAATGTGGTTCACTGGAAAAGGAAATGGCAACCCACTCCAACATCCTTGTCAAGAAAACCCCATGGAGAGAATCAAAAGGCTAAACAGTATGAGACCGGAAGATGAGCCCCTCAGTTTGGGTGGGTTTCAATATGCTACTGGGGCAAGTACAAGTATCACCAGAAAGAATGAAGTAGATGGGCCAAAGCCGAAAAGATGATCAACTCTGGACGTGTCTGACAGTGAAAGGAAAGTCTGATGCTATAAAGTCCTGTAGTAATGTATGGTTGTGAGAGCTGGACCTTAAGGAAGGATGAGAGCAAAACAGACACCTTTGAACTGTTGTGCTAGAGAAGACTTTTGAGAGTCCCCTGGACTGCAAGGAGATCAAATTAGTCCATCCTAAAGGAAATTAACTCTGACTGTTCCTTGGAAGGAAAAATACTGAAGATGAAGCTCAAGTACTTTGACTGTCAAATGAGAAGAAAGGATCACTGAAGAAGGCCCTGATGCTAGGAAAGATCAAAGGAAAAATAAGAATGGGCAGCACAGGATTAGATGGTAAAACAGTATCATTGATGTGGTAGGTGTGGATCTGGGCAGACTCAGGAGGATGGCAGATGACAGAGGAGCCCGGCATGTTGTGATCAATGGTTTGGGCTCAGCTCTGCAACTTCTTGTCTTGTGTCTAGATCAGACTTTAAAATGAAGCCACCTTTTGGTGAATTCATTCCACAGTTCCTTTCGCCTGACTTAGTGTGGGAAAGAATGGCCAGCACAACAAGGTTGCTGTTGCCTGGGGTATGCCTGATTGTCATTCAAAAATACCACAACCTTCGAGGACGCTCTTTTTGTGTACCCCATCTGTCCAATTGAACAACAACAACAATAATGTGCTAGTTAGTGACCACATATGGCTCCATGCAAGTTATGTATGATTCTCTTCTTTAAAAAGGCATTTCTTTTACCTCATGGAAGTGAATCTAGTAGTGGAGGAGGAGGAGGAGAAGAAGAAGAAGAAATGTTCATCCAGTCACTTCTGCATTCCTTTGGAGAGCCCAGAGACTGTAAGACCTGCATAATTTGCATAGCTTTGCCCTGGAGTCATATAGTCACAGAACTCCAGAAATGGAAATGTGTTTAAATGGGTATAAGGAATCTAGACCAAGCTCCTGTTATTGTTGTTACATGCTGACAAGTCCCCTCTAACATATGGTGACCCTACAAATGAGTAATCTCCAAAACGTCCTGTTCTCAACAGCCCTACTCAGCAGTTGTAAACACAAGGCTGTGGCTTCCTTAATGGAATCAATATATCTTGTATTTGGCCTTCCTGTTGTTCTGTTGCCATCAGCTTTTCCTAGCCAGTGGTGGGCATCAGCAGGTTCACACCAGTTCACCAGAACTGGTAGCAGAAATTCTGGTTGGCCCCGCCCATCCAAGTTTTGAAATAAATTATTCCTGATTCAGGTGCAACGCAGGGCTTCCCCCCTAGCCAAGTCTACTATACCACGCCCACAGTGTGGTAGTAATTTTTTTTTGAGCCCACTACTGTTCCTAGTGCTATTGTCTTCTCAACCAACTGCCTAGCCAACAAAAAAACCTATCATGCATGATACGATTAAAGCATCCTGGACAGAACATTACCCTGCAATATCTACTTCCACATTTCCCATGAAACAGCGCAATTAGGCACGTCCTAAGCAGGCAGCAGTCCTAATCATAGGAGCTATACATCCACTCACTCCAGGCAGTCAGAAGAACAAAAGGTTTATTGAACAGGCTTGTGGGGTCCCTTGTTTGGTGGTCTGTTTGTGTGTGTTTCTGTTGGCAGATTAAAGTTTTATAAGCCTATTCTTGCCAGGACCTGAGGGTAAATGTCCTGCCAGTGACATAAAATGTTCATATGGGAGTACACATTCAGTGGCTGAGAAGAAAGGGAGTATTTATTTATTTATTTGCAGTCTTTCCCCCCTTTTCTCTAATTTTCTCCCTTTTTTATTGCAGTATAACACCTGTTTTATGGCACCATATTCTCAGGCTCTAAGGTGAGGGTGGCTTGAGCCATGGGAATATCAATTTTTTAAAAGCCTTTTTCTTTTCCCTTCTGTTTTCCGCACAAAGAAAGTGTGTTTGCAGAAGCATTGTCATGAACTGGCTACAGCATGTTCATGCTCACAATTGATTACTCAGTGAGAGAAAGCCTGGTTTACACAAGCCGAGACATCACATGCTACAGTGTGTACTTATGCTTTATGCAACCCCTTAGAGCAAAAGAATTGAGGATTTGGTGTTATCTGAGCAACCTGTCCAGGTTTCAGTTGTGATGTCTAACAGAAGGAACCTGGAACAGCAAAAGAGCTAATATAGAGTGGCTTTTTAAAAACACACTTGAGGCCAATTGGGTGGATGGGGCCAGGCAGCAAGATGCTGTTCGGTGTGATCCCTCCATCCGGACAGGATTTTGCTTCTCCACTATTAGCACCATAGCAGCTGTTTGGCAGCTAACAGGAGAAACTCTCCCCCCCCCCCCATCAGTTGCAAAGAAGGTTGCAACCCTGCTAAAGATTGGAGTCTGATGAAAATGCTTCCTCCATCAGCTGCAAAGTGCTGTTTGGATTTTACCCTGACACTACAGCTGACTCCTTTAAGTGGCAGGCATGGGGTAAAGGTTGCAGGAGTGATAAAATGGCCCTATTCTATTTTATCCTATCCCTAATGGCTTAGTGATTAAGATGTTGAGTTTGACAACTGGAAGGTCAGCATATCTCAAGATCCAAGTGCTGCATGACAGAGTGAGTTCCCGTCATCTGTCCCAGCTCCTAGCAGTTTGAAAGCAAGAAATTGCAAGTAGAGAAATATGTACCACTTTAGTGGGAAAGGTAACAGCATTCCATGCACTCCAGTGTCAAGTCAGGCCTGCCACATGACCATGGGAATGTCTGAAGATGCAGACAACGCTCACTCTTTGGCTGTAAACAAAGATGGCCACCACCTCCTAGGGTCAGATATGACTGGCTTTCTAGCAAGAGAGACCTTTACCTTTAGGACAGTATGTACTGGGGATGGGATACAATGAAGTGGGGTAATTTAGTTCAACCCCATATAAAATCTCAAAATGGATTGAGTTGGGGCAGATTGGCCTGATTGCAGTATAGATGTGACGGGGCCAACCTGCCCCAAACAGCGGGCTATATGTCTGTGTAGACAGCCTCCTAGTTACTTCTAGATGAAGTGCATTATGTTTATTATTCCATTCTATGGAGATCTGTGTTTTGCTTATTTAGAACTTGGATATAAACATCCTCTACGGAATTTTCAGAGGGCAATCAATCTTTGGTTGTTGCAAAATGTTTTGTAGAGCTTTAAGCATCACTCTCTGAGAATTCCACATTGTCAAGGGCTCTAACTCTGCCTGCTGTATTTATGCAGCATTTCTATACCAATAATTCAAAAACAAGAGAGCCTTTGCTATTATGGAAAATACACACTAGAAAAGCCTTGTTGCTTTGTAATGGTTTGACAACAATATTTTAAAACAGTTGTTTATTTCTGTAATGCCAACTCATAGTAGTAGCCATATCTGATATTTAATGCATACAGTAAAACATGACGTACAAGTTAAAAAAACTGAACTATTTGAACAACAACAAAAATCCCGCCACACACAATGATGTAAAGTTCAAACACATCCTTACCTACACACCAAAGCAGATATCAGTCAGTAAACATATTAAAACTAGTCTGGCCAGGTTATCCTGCTATGGTAATAGAGTAGACTACACTGCCAGCGACTCAAAGCCCAGTGTCAGGCTGTGGTTAACTAACCTGACAACCCAGGGAGAGCGAGGACAGCTGTGTGGGTCTTTTCCTTCCACCACCAATTTGGACATTCTCTCAGCCAACTTTGGCCGAGGGGAAAGAAGTAGCAGGGAAATGGACTTGGTGGACTTAGTGAGTGGGGTGGAGTTCAAGATTTTTGTGAACTGTTTAAAGTGTTTTTGATCTGTTTTTGAAATAATCATGATGTGTTGATTTTGTAATTGGGATGGGGGATTTCCTGTAATGTTTTGATATGTGATACAGTAAAACCTCGGATAACGCTAAAACTTGGGTCCACAAGTATTAGTGTTATCCAGTTTTTAATGTTATCCGATCCGTGCATCAGATAAGGTTAAAAATACTATGGGATGCATCTGATAACGTTAAAACTCCATAGAGATATATTGTAACCGGCACAGGCTTTTGCGAATGTTATCCGATGCATCCCATAGGATTTTAATGTTACGCAATGCATTTTTTCCCCAGATTGCTTAATATTATGTGATTTTAGCATTATCTGATGCAAACGTTATCCAAGGTATTACTGTACTTTGATATGTTTTTGATATGTGATATTTTGTGATGTAATATTTGTACTTTATTGATATGTTATTGATATGTTATATGTGATACTTTGATATGTTACTGATATGTGATACTTTGATATGTCATTGATATTTTATATGTAATACTTTGATGTTTTGATATGTGATATTTTGTGATCTATGTTGTTAGCCGCCCTGAGTCGCTTCGGCGAATATAGCAGCATACAAATACAAAATACAATACAAAATACAATACAACACTGGCCTGGGACTAATGAGTACTTTGCCTGCCAAAAGGGGTCAGAACCAGAAAGTGACTCGTGGAATTGGATCAGTGGTATGTGAGTCATACTGTGATGCGGAAGGTAGATGAAAAGCTACTGCATTATATTCTCAGGACAGTCTTCATGGCTGATTGCCATGATGATCACCAGTATCCAAATTTGGATATGGCAGAAGAAGATGAAGAAGAAGAAACATACTAAAAGGGCAGTAACTAGCTAGAGGTCTTCAAAGGGAGTGTGGATGGCACAGAGTAGCTAGAGTAAATTGTAAATAATACATCCTTTTGCAGATGTTCACTATCAAGCTATGTGCTACATTGGGACTTCATAGACATGCATCATGCATCATGCAAACTAAATGAATCCCTCTCCGTCGTGAGACTTAAATGTTAAGAGACTCTGGAGAACAAATTTAGAAACCTAAAACACTGAGATCTAGCAACCTGCAGTGACTATTATGTACATTTTTCGAAGGTGAGACACACACAGAGAGAAGACAAAATAGGGACAGTGATTTGCCAGTGATGGGTGCAAGGGGGGGGGCAATCAAAGCAAATTGTGTAGGTTATATAAGGTACAAACATTATGTTCCTTGGTTCATAAAACACTAACACATTTTCCTTTTTCTAGAAAAGATCAAAGACAGCCAAGTAAGTGACATCAGATCTTTGTAATGTTTCCAAGCTCTGGATAAGACATAGTTTTTAAATTTAGCACTCTAATAATTTTTGTGTGCTGTGTTTTAATGATTATTTTAATAGTGATTTCTTTTTATAGTTCCATTGTTTTGTTGCACGGTTCTTGTAAACCACATTGGTGGCCTTTTTGTCAAAAAAAAAAAAAGAAGATTGGCACAGAGGTATGAATAATAAATCAAAGAATGCATTTCTCATGAAAAATGCCTAATGCTTTTTTAAAAATAGTATTTAAGTTAGTTGCTTTCACAATATTAAATAAATGTTCGGCTTCTCTCTCTCTCTCTCTCTCTCTCTCTCTCTCTCTCACACACACACACAAAACAAAAACAAAAACGCATGGATGCACGAATGCACGCATGCACACAAGTGCACACACCTTTTTCTGAAGTTCCTATCTTTAATTTTCACAATGGTGAACATCAGTTCTTTTCAGGTAGTAAGACAGAGTACACAAAAAGAGCTTCCTAGAAGATTGTGGTATTTTTGAACAATCAGGTGTACCCTGGTAACAGCAACCTTGTGCTGCCAACTAATCTTTCTCACCCTAGGTCAGGTGAAAGGAACTGCAGAATGAACTCACCAAAAGGTGCCTTGATTTTGGTAGATTCACGTCTGGCCTAGACATGGAAGAGGAAGGTAGTAAGACAGCAAAGACAGATATGTCTGAATGGACAATGGTTCCAACAGTATAAACTTTGTTTCTCTAGATCAGGACCCAAAAAGGCTTCACAAATGGCTGATGCAGTAAATGAGTGCTTCTCAGAGTACTTTGGACATCAAATGAGAAGAGAAGATTCACTTGAGAAAGCCTTGATGCTGGGAAAGGTGGAGGGCAAAAGAAAAAGGGGGCAGCCAAAAATGAGATGGCTGGATGGTATTGTAGAGACAATGGGCACAGAACTGAGCGAGTTGAGGAGGATGGTGGAGGACAGAAGTGCCTGGCAGACAGTGGTCCATGGGGTAGCAAAGGGTCAGAATCGACTGTGCGACTGAACAACAAAACAGACATACTGGAGATTGGCTGCCTGGTCAAATTATCTCAACCCCAAAAGACCCAATGCAACAGCAACTTTCCTTTTGACCAGTGAGTACTGTAATTATGCAAAACCCTTTCTATAATTGCAGGAATTCTGATTAGACTGAAAAGTTTATTCCTAGTGATTCAGTTCTGCTAGGGTCTGCTTTGCTGCTTTCATAACAGTTGAAATCTATTGTGATCATAATAATTGCTCAAATTCGGCTTCTAGGGTAGGTGTGATTTGCATTTCACTGTCTATACCGGTGCACAGTCCATACATGGAGAACAGCCCTCCATCTTCCTTCTTGTGGTCCTGACTCCTCTTCTGCCTCCCTTTTTTCCTTTTGATCAACTGTTGCAAATCCTTTCATGGTCTACTGCGTTGACCCTTGGCTTTGAAGGGTTGCGTAATTTTCTGGACAAGTTGCCAATCTTCCAAAGACCTCAGAGGAACAGTTCTCATTTAATTTCTTTACATATTGATTGCTCCTTTCCATTAAAAATTTCCACCAACTCAGATCCAGGAAGAGTTTTATGGCAAGAACAAACATTCTTGAGGGTACACAAGAACAAAACCAAATTAAAAGACGGATAAGAAACAACATTAAAGGAGGATATAGCTGGGGATCTCAAACTCCCCTTCATCACTTGGCGGACCCTGAATAGGCTGAGGGTGGGAGTGCCTAAATGTAAGCCCAACATGATCAACTGGGGGCTGCTGGTGGACAACAACACACACTGTGAATGTGGAGAGACAGAATCCAGCTCTTTTACTGGTCTGCGGATTACTGCCCCAAACATGCACCAATGAAGACTTAGGTTTGGCCAATGACAAAGCCAAGAAAGTGGCTTCATTTTGGCAGTCCAGGGTTTGATCTGGACATGGAAGAAGAAAATTTAAAATTACCTGACTTTTGTCAATTTCTGTTTTTCTGCAAAGGTGCTCTAGTGCTAAAGTGATATAGCAAATGACTGAATCATTGCTCCTAAGCTTTCTTCATTTCCCAGCTTTCATATCTGTAGATTGTATTTTGGTGTAGCATTGTATGGATGTTTCCCACCATGGTTTCCCATGGCAGACTCATACTCTTAAGGATCTTTTCTCATTTCTTTACAGTTGCTAGCATATTTTGTACCAGAATATTTTTGTTTAAAGCAATTACCACTTTACTGTCCATAACAAGCCTTAGGAGAGGGTCACCTCCCCCCCCTGAATTAGGGGAAAATATACGACCATGAAATTATGGTTCATAGGAAGGGGGTCTGGACTGGTTATCAGGAGGATAAGGTTTCCCACCCTTGGAATAAGAAGATTCTCCTTTTCAAACCAGCAGTCTGCTAAAAAAAATCTAATTTTGAGAAAGCATATGGTACAGTAGTTGACTTAATATAGTAACTGATATAGCAACTTGACAAGTAACTGATTTACATAGTGACTTGATATAGTGAACTTACAGTAGAGACTTGATGTAGCGGACTTTCCTTTTCATACCAAGATTTTTCCTTTCATACCAAGGATGATGACTAATGAGATATTTAGCAACTCCTGACTACATATATAACTTCTTACTTCACATATAACTTCTAACTCCATATATCCAACACTAACTAGCTCAACTTTTAGTCTGATACTGTGTTTTAAACCATGATAGTATGCATGATAATACTTTGTATTAAACTGTGATAACATGCATGATGGGAGGATACTGGTGTAGAAACTGGCAAACTACATCAGGAAGTTGGCCAAGAGAACCTTATTGACCAAAACAAAAGGGCAATTTAGATGAAACAGGATGCTTAGCACGTCAGATTGGAAGAAGGGGATGGACAGGAAAGAGGTAAAAATGGTAAAAAAGGAAATGGAAAGAATAAGCATTGACATCTTGGGGATCAGTGAGTTAAAATGGACAGGAATGGGGGAATTCAGCTCTGGAAACCACCATATCTTCTACTGTGGACAAGAAAACCTTAGAAAGAACGGAGTAGCCATAATTGTCAATAAAAGTGAGAAAAGCAGTAATGGGATATAATCTCAAAAATGATAGAATGTTGTCAGTCAGAATACAAGGCAAACCTTTCAATATCACTGTAATCCAAATATACGCACCAACCACTGGTGCAGATGAAACTACAGTTGACCAGTTCTATGAGGACCTGTCATAGAAAGTCCCATTTGAAATGTGCTTTTCTCTGATCTCTGTTTCATCATGTGCTTGTTCCTTCAAAATGGAGAATGGATACGTGTAGGAGGTCGGTACATACATTCCAATGTGACTCTGAAGTATGTAAATAAATCACTACTGGCTAATTGTTCCCAGTGGGGAAAATGATACCAGGATAATAAAATCATTGTCCAGGAAACAATCTCTCTCTTTCACCGTGGACCAGCTGTGGGAGACCATCACACAATGTCGCTGTGAGTCAGATAAGGCCTAGGGACCTTAGTAACAAGTTAAGCTTTCTTTATTTTGTGTACTTAGTTTGAATGACTAGTTTTGCAACTTTGATTCCTTATGCTATACTCATTACCTTTAATTTCTTAATAAATTTAATTAGCCTGAGACCCTTTGTGTCTTTTGAAATGGGACTAGGGTTGACGACCACACAATTGTGGCCACATCTAACTACCTAATTCAGATACCCTGCACTCTCACTAGCCTGGCCAAGTGAAGCCAAGGGGAACTCATAAAGGGGGAGTTGCCCCAACAGGACGGGCAAACGCTGCTGGTAAGAAGGTAAAATGGTGAGGGGTAACAGAAAGGCATGTTAAAGTGCCCAAAACTAGTGTCCCTTATATGACAGGACCTACAACACCTCATAGAACAGACACCAAGAAATGGTGTACACATTATCATAGGAGACTGGAATGCCAAAGAAGGAAATAAAAATGTAAATGGAATAACAGGCAAGTTTGGTCTTGGGACTCAGAATGAAGCAGGGTAAAGACTGATAGAGTTCTGCCAAGATAACATACTGGTCATAGCAAACACCCTCTTCCAGCAACACAAGAGGCGACTTTACACATGGACATCACCAGATAGCCAACATAGAAACCAGATTGATTACATACTCTGCAGCCAAAGATAGAGAATCTCCATACAGTCAGCAAAAACGAGACCTAGAGCAGACTGTGGCTCAGATCATAATCTACTGATTGCAAAATTCAGGCTTAAACTAAAGAAAATGGGGGAAACAATTAGGTCAGACAGGTATGTCCTAGACAACATCCCTAAGGAATACACAGTGGAGGTGTGGAACAGATTTAATGGCTTGGACCTGATAGACAGAGTGCCAGAAGAATTATGGACAGAGATGCGGCGCAGCATGCAGGAGGCAGCAAGGAAAACCATACCAAAAGAAAAGAAGCATAAGAAAGCAAAGTGGTTGTCTGACGAGGCTCTTAAAATAGCAGAGGAAAGAAAGAATGCAATAGGCAAAGGAGAAAAGAAAAAAATCAATCAACTGAATACTAGAGATCTTTTCAAAATAATTGGAGAAATCAAGGGAATGTTTAAAGCAAAAATGATCATGATAAGGGACAAAGACGGCAAGGAGTTAACTGATGCAGAAGAGATTAAGAAAAGATGGAAAGAGTACACAGAGGAACTCTACAAAAAGGACCTCACCACCCCGATAATCACAAGGATGAGAACATTGAACTTGAGCCAGACATCCTAGAGAGTGAAGTCAGAAAGGCCCTAAAAAACACTGCAAACAACAAAGCCAGTGGAGATGATGGTATCCCAGTTGAATTTTTCAAAGCCCTAAAAGATGATGGAATCAAATTATTGCATTCTATATGCCAGCAGATTTGGAAAACACAACAATGGCCATAGGATTAGGAAAGATCAGTGTACATTCCAATCCCAAAAAGGGTAATGCCAAAGAATGTTCAAATTATTGAACAATTGCATTCATCTCACATGCTAGCAAGGTGATGCTCAAGATAATATAGGATTGACTGCAGCAGTATGTGGAGAGAGAACTACCAGAAGTGCAGGCTGGGTTCTGAAGAGGCAGGGGAACTAGAGACCACATTGCCAACATACATTGGATCATGGAGAAAACAAAGAGGCGACTACTTATGTTTGATTGACAACACCAAGGCCTTTGACTGTGTGGACCACAACAAAATGTCGCAAGTAATTAAAGAGATGGGAATACCAGAACACCTTATAATGCCTCATGAGAAACCTGTACAAGAGTAAAAAAGCAACAGTTAGGACAGAATACAGAATGACAGAGTGGTTTGGAATAGGAAAAGGAGTAAGACAAGGCTGCATTTTATCACCCTGCTTATTCAACATACACAGAGGACATAATGCGCAATGCAGGGATGGAGGAATCACAATATGGGATCAAAATTGCTGGGAGAAACATCAACAACTTGAGATACACAGATGACACTACCCTAATGGCAGAAAGTGAGGAAGACCTAAAGAAGCTCCTGATTAGGTTGAAAGAAGAGAGTGCAAAAGCTAGCTTGAGACTCAACATCAAGAAAACCAAGATAATGGCAACAGGCCCTATTAGTCCCTGGAGAATAGATGGGGAAGAAGTAGAAGCAGTGACAGATTTTACTTTCTTAGCATCCAAGATCACTGCAGATGGAGATTGCAGCCATGAAATAAAAAGGCGACCGATTCTTGGGAGGCAAGCTATGAGAAACCTGGGGGACATGGTGAAAAGTAGAGACATCACCTTGCAAACAAAAATTTGCATAGTCAAAGCAGTGGTATTCCCAGTGGTAATGTATGGTTGTGAGAGCTGGACCATTAGGAAAGCTGAGCACAGAAGAATAAATGCCTTTGAGATGTGGTGTTGGAGGAGAGTTTTGAGAGTCCCCTGGACAGCGAGGAGAACAAATAGGTCAATCTTAGAAGAAATTAACCCTGACTGCTCCTTAGAAGGTCAAATAGTAAAGATGAAGCTAAAGTACTTTGGACATCAAATGAGAAGAGAGGATTCATTTGAGAAAGCCTTGATGCTAGGAAAGGTGGAGGGCAAAAGGAGAAGGGGGCGGCCAAAGATGAAATAGCTCGATGATATAGTAGACACAATGGGCACAGAGCTGGGTGGATTGAGGAAGATGGTGAAGGGCAGAGGTGCCTGGAGGATAATAGTCCATACAAAGGATCGGAATCGACTGAACAAAAACAACAAAATAGGGACTCTTTGTGGGAACATCCCACAGACTGACTCAGAAGTATTAAGAGCTTAAAAATCATTCAGGTGGGAGATCTGGGAGAAATTTCTAAATTATGGATATCAGTAAAAATCCATCCAATCACACTCTCCAGACTAATGTGTGAATTGGAACTTAATTATCCCCCTTCCCTTTCACTTCCTGAATGTCCCAGTGCAGTTCTGGGCTCAGAAAACACAAACTGACATCCATTTCGATGTACATCTGTTGAAAGAAATGCATTTCCAAAATAACCATTTAAATAGGCGTTAACATCCAAAATTTGTGTGCATTTAAAAGTAATAATGATAATAGCAGATTTGTGTGAAAACGGGATAAAAACAGATGCTGGAGTCCATATGGAAACAACCCACACCAGAAACATCTGGCTTTATTCTTGCCTACATGCAAGAGAAGAAGGCTTTGTGAAGCTCACCCTAAATGACAGATTTCAAACCAAGGTCTCACGGAGAAAGACAATGCAACTGGTGAAGTCTTTGAGACTTGTAATGGCCAAAAACCAGAACAAGGACTTCAATTCTGGCCTTTGGGACTATCTTTTCCCTATCTTTTCTATCTCTACCATGAGAAGCACAGACAGGATGTATCAAGAGGGAATAGAGATTAGGTCCCAGTGTGGGGAGAAGCCATGGAGCTAACGAGGTGTTGACAACCAAGTGTTTTTCTTTCTGGATGCTTTTTCATGACTCACCTCTTCTCAAGGGTTCAAGGGCATTGTGCAATAATGAGGCAAGAAGGGGATAGGGAGAAAATGAAGATGGGACATTGGGTGTCCATGGTGTTCCCAAGCAGCTCTCAGGCATATTTGCACTGAGGATGTGTCTCTGTGTGCATTTTCATGTCTTTCCTTGCCAAATGCTTCCCAGGAATTGTCCTCGAAGCCTTCCTGCTTCAAACAACATCTGAAGCCATCTGCCAGCAACAAAGGATGAAGAGAGAGAGAGAGAATACCCAGCTTCCAGCATAAGGAAGTGATTGAAGCCTCCATGATCTTTCTAACTGGTAACATATGTTTCCTGCAGGTGAGTCAGCAGTATGCTCCATTCTGTCAGGTACGAGATATGGCAGCCCTCAGCTTCTTACTGCAACTCAGAATGAGATTATTACTTGTGTCTTAGAATGATGGAGAAAGACAGCTGGATCCTGGTGGCTGGAGTCTGATGTGGTCATGAGCTGATTTGTTCTGTACTTAGGGAGCAGTCAGTGGGTTATGAATGGACAGGGGTGGAAGGCAATAGTAAATCAAAATGGGAGACTTACTGATCATGTTTCTTGATACATATTCTAGTATATCCATCAAGATTTAACTCTAAGCACTCAGAGGTGGGAATACAGGCCCAATGCACACTCCAGTACAGAACAAATGAATGAATGGATGGGCAAATGAATGTTTAACCTTGATTGACTGACATAAAAAGGGAGGCAAAGAGAAGAATTAACAAAATGTACACAGTCTTTCCAACGAGTGCTGACCATAATTTACACCACATATTGGTAAGAATTACAGTTGCCATGTCTATTAAGTAATTTATCTAGAAATTGAGCAACTATTTGTGAAATTCCAAGCAGAGTCACTTAAAAGGTATTGGTAAGATGCCACACCATTGGTTGGGAATTTATCCCTTAAAGGGTTTAAAAGTAATTATTGGTGAAGAGACTCATACTGACACTCAGATATAATATGTTGGATTGAGTGAAGAGATCCACAATAGCAAAGCCTCTCATGTTTAGGGGTATGGTAGTACCTCCCAAAAAGCAACTCTAAGGAAAAGGCGTTTACTCTGGCCAGAAAGAAACCTTGATTGACTCTTTCAGGGAAACTGCGCTTAATGCTGAGCCAGTTCTAAACTTTAGTAAACAGAGTGGAAGATCTTTTAATTCAGTATTTTAGAAGACAATTGAAACAAGCTCTCATCCTTCAAGTGCTCTGTAAACTCATTAAGGCAGAGCTTTACAAAGAGTTGTTTAGTTCCAACTTGTCCCTGTGTTAATGTTAATTTTGTTTAATTTCAGTTAATTTGTCTGTTTCCTCTGCTGAATGATTTACTCCTTTGGTTACCATTATCGTGTCTGGCTTCCCTTTTGTTATGTCATTTTGTAATATCCTGTATATTCAGTTTGTGGGTGTGTCGGATGTGTACATTTTGTCTGGTTGTGTTTTGCTAATTTTGTATGTTAGATGGATGGCATAGAAAGGTAATAAATAAACAAACAGCTTATTAACTTTTTCAAAAGGGCTAAAACCACTTCCATTGGTGATCTCCTTACTGTTGCCATCACTCCTTTGGTTTGATCTGATGTTAGAAAAATTAGCCTGCAAAGTTGCCGCCCAGGGTACACCTGATTGTACCCACAATCTTCAAGGAGGCTCTTTCTGTGTACCCCCCTGAGGATTTAAGATTGGCCAATGACAAAGCCAACTAAGTGGCTTCATTTTGGCATTCCAGGGTTTGATCTGGACACGAAAGAAGAAGACTTACCCTCCTAACTTAATGTATCATTTCTTGTCTTTTCCATCACTCATTCTCACTTTCAACAATGTCATCATATGGCCAAATTGGGTTGGCTGTGTGGTATCATTCAGTCTGCTGCATAGTCCTAATGGCAGGGAGGGGCTGAAGAATTCAGGAAATGAATCCAGGAAAGACAAAATAGAATCGGGGAGAGAAAAAAGTGACATTCTTAGCATTACTCCATGGAAAACAATGGCAGGATAATGAAAAATTCACTAAAATCAGCATGTTTGTTGGAAAAAAACATGATGTCTGACTCAAACTGCTATGTTTCCGTCCTAAACAAACTTTTGATGTCAATGCAGTAGTACATAAAAGAGCTTGGGAAACCATTTCTGTATAGTGAGAGAGTCTGCCATTTATGTGGGAAATGGATTTTACATATACTTGCTGAAACAATTGGTAAAGGGCAGGGAAATGGCATGAGAATGTGATCCGGCAAGTCTTACTTGAGGTGGTCAAATACTTCAGCTGAACACTTAGGTCCATCATTTAACCTGGAATATAGGACTCTGCATTGGAATGAACTTCAGTGGATTCTGTGTATGTTTGATTTATCCAGTATACTTTACCCATCATTTTATCTGGTTTGGTTTATTGTTTATGTTTAATTTTATACTGTTATTGCAAATAAAAATTAATTCGTTGTATGCCACCCAGGTTAAGAACCTTGCATCTCCCTCAACACCTGATGGGGTAAAAGAGAAAGCAAAGCAGGAGGAGGAGGAGGAGGAGACTGCCCAGTGTGGGAGAATATCCCAGATGGGCGGGATCTAAATGTAATAAATAAAATAAATATCAATAATTACACTGAAAGGCCGTGGCTCTGTCTACAGTGTTTCAAATAAGAGCAAAATGCTCAGAACTTTGGCTGGTTTCAAGTTTTTCACCAAAACAATCTGTTTTGGACCCCCTAGAGACTCATTGTGAGATGGAGCATACCTTGCCTCATAAATTCACAGATGTGCAAGGCTTGCAATATGTTTTGAAGAAATAAAACAAATACTAAAGCATGCCAGCATCTTTAAAAAGTGAAGAATAAAGAATGGGGAATGAAAAGGGTGTGATTGTGTGTTGGCAAATGGAGAACATTTATGTAAAATGCAGGATTAGACCTGTGTGTATTTATAGCAGTCCCACATTCCCCTTTAAAATGGGTATTCAAGAGGCTCTTAGAGCAACAACACCTTCCACAAATAATGGTGTCGTCGTCCCCCCCAGCCCTCAGACTAGCATCTCTTCCACATCCAATAGGAAATGACAAGAATAAACACTGTGATTTTTTTATATGCAAAAGAATAACCTATCATCCTTTCTTCCACCAACTAAGGTAAAGGTCTCCCTTGCTCGATAGCTAGCCATATCCAACTCTAGGGTTCAGTGCTCATCTCTGTTTATATATCCAAAGAGCCAGCGCTGTCTGCATTTGCAGACGTTTCCAAGGATATGTGGCATGCATGAATAGACACCAGAGTGCATGGAATGCTGTTTACCTTCCCACTGAAGTGGTACCTATTTCTCTACTTGCAATTTCTTGCTTTTGAACTGCTAGGTTGGCAGGAGCTGGGACAGATACGGGAGCTCACTCTGTCATGCAGTACTGTACTTGGATCTTGAACTGCTGACCTGCCAACCTTTTAACTGTCAAGTTCAGTATTTTAACAACTAAGCCACCACAAGAAGCCCCCCCCCCCCTCCAAGCAACTGAATAAGGACTCAATCAGCTACTAACACTCAGCTGTTCAAGGCAGGGAAGGCTATTGTAATGAAAAATATTTGAGTTGGGTCCTGAATGGGCAATTAAGAGCCATGAACTTTGTAAAATTCCTGTTCCTCATTTGTGGATATAAACTACTGCAGCATCCTGCATTTTTGTATTGAGATGGAGGTTGAGAATTTTCCCTTTGCATTCTCTAATCCCCCTTCCCTCTTCTTTCCTCATCCCATTTCTAAATTAGACTCCTGGGCAAATCTTATATGTAGAAATAACGATGGCAAAACACCTTAGCTGGGATAAGTGTTGTAAATAAATTCAGGAGGGTGCTTAAATTTACGTTATCTAAGGCTGAACCTGAATGTTACAGAGTTCATGTATCTGACATTAAAAAAAAAACGTCTTGCATTTCTTCTCCTGGCCCATAACAAGTGTTGGGCAGCAGCTGGTCTGCAATGGTCCGTGCATACTGGTGGTAGCTTTTTCGGGTGGCCAACCGGGGTGGTGGTGACTTTTGTGGGTGGCCACCCAGGGTGTTTGTAAATTTTTCGGGTGGCCGATTCCTCCACCTCTCTGCCTGCCCAACGCATGCACGCTGCAAGCACAAAATGGCTGCTTGGCTCAGTGCACATGCATTTTAAGATATCAATTGATGCAGCACTTCTCCAACGCTTGACGTGCATGCGCCGATCGATATTTTAAAAACACATGCACACCAAGCAGCTATTTTCTTCTTGGACAGAGGCAGCGCAGCGTCGGCAGTGTAGCGTTGGGTGGGTTGAGGCACAGCCACAGAGGAACCGGCAAAGGTGGCTGAGGCCTTGTAGCAGAGCGAGGCTGTTGGTCAGAGGCAAGGCATGGCAAGGCAAGGCAAGGCGGTGGCTGAGGCCTTCGGAGACATGCCCATAGCGCTGCTCAGGCACTGATGCTCCCCTTGCTTGCTGTCCTGAGTGGGGAGGTGGAGGAGGAACAGCAACCACTGAACCTCCCTACCACCTGCTCCCCAGGGTAAATGACTCGTCCGTGTGTGGTAGGTGAGTGGGTGTGGAGAGGGATGTGGTGTGTGTGTGTGCGTGTGCGTGTGTGCGTGCGTGCGCTTGTGCGCACGCATGCGTGTGTGTGCGCGTGTGTGTACGTGTGTGTGCGCGCATGCATGCGTGCATATGTGTGCGTGTGTGTAGGGGGGAGAGGGTCTGGAGCAGGCTAAGGGGGGTCTTTTTGTTTGTTTACTCTGATATGCTTGAAACACAGACTAACTACCATTTAAAAAGTTTTATTCTGTGCAAGCATATCAGAGAGTAAACAAAACAAAAAGACAAAAACATCGTAGCACCTTAAAAACTAACTGCTGTATTTTAATGTGAGCTTTTGTGGATCAAGTCCACTGGCTCTTTGGCTATAAACAGAGATGAGCACTGAACCCTAGAGTTGGTAATGACTGGCTTTCAAGCAAGGGCAACCTTTACCTAATAACAGAAGATCCCTGATTGGTATTCAAATTTGACGTCAGGTTTTGTCCCTGCACGTGGTTCAAGGTCTTCCTTGCTCAAAAGAAGTCATATCCGGCTCTAGGGTACAGTGCTCATCTCCATTTACAGGCAAGAAGCCAGTGCTGCCTCTGTTTTGCAGATGTATACATGGCCATATGGCAGGCATGACTAGATCACACACGATGTTGGCTCTGCCCATGGTGTTGGCTCCACCCACAACATTGGCTCTGCCCACGGTGTGGTAGTAAAAAATTTAGCTGCCCATCACTGCCCATAATGTTCCTCAAATCCATTTATTTATTTCGAAAAGGGCATATATTGTTAGCCTGTCTTTTTCTGGTTTTATTTTTAAAACAGCTAAGGGTGGTGTACATTTTCTAAAGTATACGGTAAACAAAAAGCAAAAATAAACCCACAAATGTTACAATAGAAAAACACAATGAAACATGACAGATAAAACATATCTGGGGGATAATTCATCATGAATTACAGAGCTTGGAAATGACATTTGATAAGTACTGATATTACCAGTAGCACATTGCTTTTTGGAGTAAGGAGGATGTAATGACTGGTGCCATCATTATTTTTATGTGTAATGAGCAGTACTTATTCTTTTGTTCTTCCTTATTTCTAGAAAGGAAATAATGGTTTCACTGGGAATAAGAAAGCAAAATAATACTTTACAAAGGCATTGAGGGAGGGGGCTTCTCTCCCAGTATGAAGCATTTTAGATTAATTGTTTTATACAAAAAGAGGTTTGCCAAAATAAAAGTATTCAAGCAATAAAATGAGTTCCTTGTAACAAGATCCTGTAACGACAAGACTTACTTTGGGGGGCATCACAACAAATTGCATAATGGTTCCAGCATCTCTGTGATGCAGCTGTGGGAAATATTTTGAAGATTCTTCTTCTTCTTCTTCTTCTTCTTCTTCTTCTTCTTCTTCTTCTTCTTCTTCTTCTTCTTCTTCTTCTTCTTCTTCTTCTTCTTCTTCTTCTTCTTCTTCTTCTTCTTCTTCTTCTTCTTCTTCTTCTTCTTCTTCTTCTTCTTCTTCTTCTTCTTCTTCTTCTTCTCCTTCTTCTTCTTCTCCTTCTTCTCCTTCTCCTTCTCCTTCTCCTTCTCTGTAAGGCACCCTAGATGTTATCCCCTGAGATAGGCATAATAATAATAATAATAATAATAATAATAATAATAATAATAATAATAATAATAATAATAATAATAATAATAATAATAATCCTCTATCCAAATCCGAATATTGGTGACCTTCATGATGATCAGCCATGAAGGCTATTCTGAGAACATAATGCAGTGGACTCCCATTTGCCTTCCGCATCACAGCATGACACCCGTACCACTGATCCAATTCTGTGAGTCACTTCCTGCTCCAGAGCCCTTTTGGCACACAAAGTCCTCCTCAGCCCCATGTCAGTATTGATGAAGCTTCTGCCCTCCATCAAGATGGACTCAAGTGGGATTTAATCCACTTGGGGACCGTCACCCTTCCCTGTGGACTTTGGCACCCAAGCCATTAGTCCTCAAGGTTGTCAGGTTAGTTAACCGCCACTTGACACTCAGCGTTGAGTCGCCGGCAGTATGGTTTACTCTATTACAATAGCATGATAACCTGGCCAGACTGGTGAGTTATAAATGTGATGTCCACCCAATTTGAATGGAAACCAGGAATAATATAAAGACTTAAGGGCTATTTACAGCTCAATGAGTGAGAGATAAACCTAGATGATACTGGGACAGATGAGGAAAAGGAATGGAGTAAGAGATGCCTTATTGAAAAGAAAGCGAGCAGGAAGTTGACAGGATCATTGAGCCCTTCTGAGAGCTCTCCTGTGGCTTAAAGTTTCCAAGTAGAAAGACTTCTCTTCCAGAAATAATGCTAACAAGCTGAAGAGTGGACAAAGGATGGGAATTGGCATCGTTGACACAACGGGTGTAGATCTGGGCAGACTACAGAGGATGGCAGTTGACAGAGGAGCCTTGCATGCTGTGGTCCATGGAGTCACAAAGGGTCAGAGGGTCGGACTTGGCTGTGCGACTGAACAACAAAACAGTCCTTGATTTCTAGCAGGCCAAATGTTGCCTATCCCTGACTGGGGCACTGAGAGCTGCCAGTAGCCAATGCTGCCAAGAGTCCATCATTCCACCCACTGCTTTCCCATCGGGAGTAGAGGAATTACTCAGAAAACATCTGCATCAAGGACCTACTACAAAAGCCACATACTACATGTTACATCTCAGCAGCAGGGGATACGCCTCAGATTACAAAGTCACCTAGGCCTTTTGAAACGCAGCCCTCTTTCTAGCAGCCAAACTATAATTGCCCAAAATGGCAATTTTGCTAACGAGACAGTCCCTCTGGACATGCCACTCTCTGGCTGTGTGTAGAGAAATCATTGTTATTATAGGAAGGCCAAGTCTAGCTGGCAAGTTAGTTTATTGAATGAGATTCAGGGGGCCTTATGAGTGCTCCCATTAACTTCTTCTTGCATTCAATCAAACCAGCATTAGCCCCTGTGGCTTTTGCCCTTTGGTTATATTTATTATCGTGGTTTCTATTCACATCTCTGTCAGCTTGTCTGGAAAATCTTCCATTTTGTTGTAGGGGGTGGAAATTAATCTGATTTAAGGCAGCGACTTTATTCTTGCTTTTACCTCTGCAATTTTCCAGTGTATCAGAAGCGGACGTGTGACTTTGATGGATGCTCTGCTACCCTAATATCCTTTTTAACATTCTGGTTTATTTAGTTAGAAACAGAAGAGGAAGAAGAAGAACGCAATAAGCAACTGTAGTTTTAAAGAAACGTACATTGACCAATCATTTTTGGAACACTGCACTGAATTTAACAGACAAAATGTGGCATGTAGTCAGCTGAACTAATAGCTATGGTGTCATGTCTCCAGTTTTCTGACTCAGGTTTATTTTGGCTTTCTTAGCATGACTTAATTTGTCTGTCAGAGCACTGGTGGGGTTGATTTGACCAAGATATATTTTAGTCTCGGTTCCAATGAATATTCAGTGGTTACTAGTGCTATCCTAATTGCAACCAATCTGGGAATACAGTCCCAGGTTGGGAGACACAGAAAGCCATTCTGCACTGCCATTTAAAATTAGATTACCCTTTATCTATGTTTTGGAACACCTGACACCAAAAGATATCGCTTCAAAAAGGCACTGTAGCTCAGAAGACACTTTGATGCTGATAGCAGAGCCTATGCTAAATATTTTTAAAAGAGTCCAGTTCCCCCAAATTCCTCCAGTCATGATGGCTACTGTCCACGTTGGTTGGGGATTTCTGGGAACACAAGAGTAATTCTTTCCAGGTTCTAATAGTTACTCCATGCATTATGTTGTTATTCCATGCCATCAAGTTGCAGGCGACTTACGGTGATCCTAGTAGGCCGGGCTTCCAGGGTATGAGAGATATTTTAGGGATGGTTTTACATGACGACTGGAAGGTTATCAGGTCACCAGTGCAAGACTGCTGTGCAATGAAGTCAGTGCCCATCGTCTGTCCCAGCTCCTGTCAACCTCATAGTTAAAAACAAGACATTGAAAGTAGATTTAAAAAGTCCCGCTTTGGTAGGAAAGGTAACAGTATTCCATGCACTCTGGTGTCTAGTCATTCCTGCCACATGACAACAGAAATGTCTGCAGATGGCTCTTTGGCTCTAAATGGAGATGAGCACCAGACTCTAGAGTCAGACATGACTGGCTTTCAAGCAAAGAGACCTTTACCATTATCATCACACTTCAGTATGTTTCCACAGCCAAATGTGGATTTGAACTGGGTCTCCTGGATCCCAGTCCATTACACCTCACTGGCTCTTAGAGCATCTTGCCTGTTGTAGGAGCCCAGAGTTTGGGCACTCAAAGCACACCCTGAGAAGGAGACAGAAGTCTGAATCATTGTATCTGGCTGATGCAGAAAGAGCTTGAGGCAAAACTGCACCAGTTGGCTGTTTACTTTTGTGGGAACAGAGCCTGCTCTAAAAACCTGCAGCGTCTGCCTGGATGCTCGCCAGCAACTTTCTGCTCAATTTGTTTGTAAATAAATAGAAGCTGCAGGGCTATCATAAGGACTCCAGGATCTCCTCCTCCTGGGAAAACTGAACTCCTCACGGGTGTCTGACTGTGGGCAATGAAGAAGCAAAAACAGTCCTTTCTGCATTTCAAGAAGCTGCAAATGGTTTAGCTGGGAAACTCCCAAACGTCTGGTGCTGGCTTGGCAGAGAAAGTGTTTACATGAGGAGGCCTCAGGCCCAGAAGGATGATTCTCTTTATGTGGGAATTTCTTCTTAGCTGCCTCCATAGGTTGGGAAAAGGGAAATTTACCTCAGGGTAGAGTAATGTTTTAACAGAAACAAAGCAGGAAGATTTTTCCTCAGAAAGAGGGTGTCTTATATGCTTTACTTACTTGGTTACTTGGTTGAGCCGTGTTTCACATGTCAGGTTGACGTGGCGGATTGAAGCATCATCTCCCACTGTTTCCGATCCCGTGTCTCATCCAGGGCTTTGGGAACTTTGCCCTGAACTGCTCTTTCCCGTCTGGTTGCTGGCCTTCCTAGTGGTCACTTTATATCAAGTATACTGTATCAGGAAGCAGAAACAAAAACAAAAAACACTGCTATATTTTTAACATGACTAACTGCTATATTTTTAACATGAGCTTCCATGAAGCAAGTCCACTTCATCAGACGTAGGAGTGAAATAGCAAGGCATGAGCTTATATACACCAGATACAGAGTCATAGAGTGATTAAATCAGAATGACATCATCATGCAAATCAATACCGCTTCCCACAGCTGGCAGTGGTAGATGATCTCTAGTTGTTATTTAGATCTGCTCTAAATGTCCCCTGTTAAATGTAATTCCCCACATTTAAAATTGAATAGGGGACATTTAGAGCGGATCCAAATAACAACCAGATATCATCTACCACTGCCAGCTGTGGGAAGCTGTATTGATTTGCATGATGATGTCATTCTGATTTAATCACTCTATGACTCTGTTGTCCTTCCAACTAACAACTATCATTTTGTTCCTTTGAAAGATAATGCACAGGGATATGCTACCCAGGTTTGGTTTGGTTTGTACTCCAAATCCTAGAATTCTCCAAAATAATTCCCAGGAAGAATTCTGGGAGTTCCCACAAACATCTATCTGCAGATACCATCATTTCTCCAGATGGAGAAATTTCTCAGCCTTTTTCTGGGCTTAATTTTCTGACAAAGAACAAAAGACTACCATCCCTATGAAGCATTGTAGCAGCTTCTTCTCCAGAAGCATTGTGGCAGGAAAAAAGTCCCAGAAGAAGACCTAGAAGGGGCCTCAACCATTCTCCAGGGAAGTGAAATGAAGGTCCCTGAAGGTTGTCCTGAATTCTGCCTGGGGAATTCTTGCAAAGTTCTGGAATTTAGAGTCCCAACCCCCCCCCCATGCCCCATCCCTAACTTGCATCATCGGAATGTGGGAGAATTGGTCCATGAAGCGTGGGGCTGGGTAGCTCAGTCCTCCAGCAGTAACTGGAAACAACAGCTCTCTGGAGTTTCAGCCAGGATCCTTTCATAATCTTACATAAAGATTATGCTAGAATTTCCCATCCATGGTCTCCCATCCATATACTGACCATCCATGATCCCACTTAACTTCTGAAATCTGATTAGATCAGTGATGTTCAGAGTGATATGTTGCACTTATGGCAGTGAATCAAGGTGTTAGAATGTACCTGGAAACCCCAATAGTAGCCACCTCCACTTGCAAAAGCCCAAATGTTTGTGATGTTTCCTATCTCGTGAAAGCAAAACATAGTTTTAGTCCCTCAAAAACCTATTGATACATGGACTAATTGAATGAAAAAGTGGTTATTGTTCTTTTGAGAACTTTTTGCCTCATCCTCCACATGTAGAAAACTGGCCAGTCTTGTTGGATCCTGGCTTTACTATATGTCACCAGGGAGGGTACATATATGTATTCCCAACATTACTCTGTGGGTATGAATGACTAGAGATGCTTGTGTATGATGGAAACGTGGATTCTACTATACCCCTGTAAATACCCTCTGGGAATGCCAGAAATTCTGTATAGGGCAGGGGAAGAATCTTGCCTGAAAACCCTGAACAGCCATAACTGCCAGATGGAGTTGAAAACACTTGTCTACATAGATAAATACAGTAAAACACCGGATAACGCTAAAACTTGGTTCCACAAGTCTTGGTGTCATCCGATTTTTAGTGTTATCCGATCCATGTTAAAATCCTATGGGATGGATCGGATAACATTAAAGCTCCATAGAGATACATTGTAACCGCACAGGCTTTACCGGTTGTTATCCGATCCATCCCATAGGACCTTAACGTTATTCAATCCAATTCTCCTCCCCAGATTACTTAACGTTATGCGATTTTAGCGTTATCTGATCCAATCGTTATCAGGTGTTTTACTGTAGTTTGACAAGCATACAACAGTTCTATATTAAGGTCCTTCAATTTCAATAGAAGAATTCTTGATAGGCATCCAAAGAACTCCAGGAATGCCCTTGAACCAGATCTTGGGGGAGAAATATTCCTTTTTTGGGACTACACTTTCCAGAATTTCCCAGCAAGCAATTTCAAAGGGCAGAATTCTGGGAGTTACAGTCTAAACAAAAAAAGCAGCTACCCAGAACTTCACTTCAGAAGGTTCCACTCTATCAGAGTGCAAAAAATATCTGACCATGATGGGCAAATGCAACCGTGGGGGTCAAAAATGCCATGTCCGTCTACTAGGGAAGTGACAAAGCGAGAGGAATCTGGGACTTTGCTTGCAGTCTTTGTTTCCACACATGGACAGGTTCTTTTCGCAGCTAATCCTTCTGTTGCATCAAAGAAGAGAAGTTTGTAGCACGGTACTTACCCTTCAATAAAACAAGGCAGTCAGCACATTTTCTTTAGGCAACACATTCTTTGGAAGGTAGCACCAAACCGAGAAGGAACCGAAGAGTGGGAGCACCTGATCTGGGGGTATTTTCCTTTCATTAACCTCTTTGAAGGCATTTTCAGTAACCCAGTTACACCCTGCTTGCTCTCTGTAACCTGTCTGCTATTCATACTCCTACCAGTGTAGCATAACTGAAAATAAAGATGCACTTCCCTTCTTATTTAACACCCCATTCGAAAGCTGCTGAAGGCTCTTTTTCACATTCTGTACTAAGTATTCATGTCTTATGCTGAAGCCAGTTCTGTACCGGCTTTTGAAAGCATTGTGTGCGAGTGACCACAATGTATTCCTTGAAGAAAAAGGGGAAAAAGTAATAACATGCTTAATATCATACAAAGGATCTTACAGTACCATAGCTGCTTCTCATGAAAATTCATTCCACATTTTTTACTAGGAGGCAGCAGTGGCTGGCAGTAAAGGAAGAAAGAAAAATCTGAAGCAAATATTGTATTGATATTTTGTGGTCACACACTGAAGCAGACAAACTGTTTTGCTGCTTGATCTTAAAATTGCTTTCAATATCTTATATTTTAAAATGGATTTTATACAACTCTGTAACCTACAAAATCCTTGTGATATTGAGTAGGTTATAAACAAACAAACTGGTGTGCACTTTGTTGCTAGATTGGAGGGGGGGATGGCAGTAACTTGCCTACCCATTCAGAAATTTACTTCTGACAGCTAGGAGGAAACCATGTGTTCTCATCCTTTAAAAAGGGAGTTGGGGTTGCCTTGTGTATTAGATTCTGACCATTTCCAAATTGCCAGCATAATTAGCCTGATTCATACCAATTTGTATGAGATCTGGAGTGAAGCGTGACGGTCAGATTTGGTTCAGGACTGGAGCAAAGCAAAGTTAAACTGATTTGTGTCCAAATACGAATCAAACTACTGTACTTGCAGCACAAACTACTTCATCTGGTTTCTTTCTCTTTTCTTTCTTTTTGAAAACAGTAAATCTTAAAGATGGCTCAAATCTAACTGCCTGAAGTCAGCTGATAGCTCTGGCAGCATTACTTCGCTGTTCAGGATTCATTACATCTCCAAATTTTATTAATATCATTGTGAAAATAAAGCCAAAACCATTTTGATTTTTCAATACATTTAATGAGAGGCTTGTAGACCAATCTAGATCTAATATAAGAATGTGGCATTCATTCTTTTCTTTTCTTTTCTTTTCTTTTCTTTTCTTTTCTTTTCTTCTTCTTCTTCTTCTTCTTCTTCTTCTTCTTCTTCTTCTTCTTCTTCTTCTTCTTCTTCTTCTTCTTCTTCTTCTTCTTCTTCTTCTTCTTCTTCTTCTTCTTCTTCTTCTTCTTCTTCTTCTTCTTCTTCTTCTTCTTCTTCTTCTTCTTCTTCTTCTTCTTCTTCTTCTTCTTCTTCTTCTTCTTCTTCTTCTTCTTCTTCTTCTTCTTCTTCTTCTTCTTCTTCTTCTTCTTCTTCTTCTTCTTCTTCTTCTTCTTCTTCTTCTTGGAGGTGGAGGTTCATTGGATGAGCTGGTGAATCATTCTCGTGGAAAAGAGTTTTTTCCTGGGTTTTCAGAGGGGTTGCCCCCCAACTTTGGGGGGCAGCTGAAATCTGAAATCCCTGTGCATCCAGGGAGACATCTCCCATCCAGCTGCACCTTCGGGTGAGGAAGATGTCAGTGGATGAAATTTCAAAGTCGCTGAATGGAGTTTCTGCCGAGCATATGGCAATGGACGCTCAGGATGGAAAACAGCCTCGGTTATGTGAGTTAAAAGGGGACCCTGCACACCCTGAAGGGGTAGATGAAGACCCTAGTTTATCAGGGGAGGGTCTTCCCTCCAGAAGTCTATTAAAAAGTCACCCCCAAACCCATTGGGAAAGGGAGGGAGGGACCGTGAAAAAGGCCCCCCCTGCTGAGGCCTTCCAGTCTGATGGATCCCCGGCCTGTAGTAGTCTGCTTACCCAGGAAACCCAAGAGGACGGAAGGGTATGGAAAGACGCTACTAAGGAGCGGATGTTTTCATTTGGGAAAACTGCTGAGGCCTTCCAGTCTGCTGCATCCCCAGCCTGTAGTAGTCTGCTTGCCCAGGACACTCGGGAGGATGGAGGGCTTTGGAAAGGCGCGGCTCAGGAAGGGATGCTTTCATCTGAGGAAGCTTTTATAGACTCATTTCAAAGTGTGGGCCCTGTAGTTTCAGCAGAGGAGCTGTCTGATCTTACTCCCTCTTTTGAAACCCCGAACAAAGCAGAAAGAAAAGAGGGCCCTTTTGGACAATATTTAAAGTGCTCCTCTACAGTAAGAGAAACAGGATCGATCCCAGACCTGAGACTGGATCTGACTGTTGTTGATGAATCCTGTGGGTCTCCCCTGTCCCTGGGACCCACAAGAAATGGTGCTGAGGCTAAGAGGGATAAATTTATGAAAATTAAAAAGAAAGCCAAGTGGACAGACTGGGCTGAATGGAAAAGAGACCGATCCCCTCTTAGTGACAGAGATGGAGAGATGAGTTCTGCATATTCTCCTCTTGTGTCGGGGGAGGAAGATGGGGAATTGCAATCTAAGGAAGGAGGGGGGAATGACTTTTATGCTGACACAGAGGAGGACTATTTCTGCTCAGATGAAGATGGCAGGAAGTCTCGCAAAAGGGGCAGGGGACAAAAAGAGCCCAAGAGGTCCAGGGAAAAAAAGATTATGGATCTTTGGACCCAACAATTAAACAAGGACTATCGTGAATTTCAAGACTGGCTGTGTGAGCCCCCTTGGGAAGAAGATGACTTGCTGAAGCTTTGGGGTTTTGTAGTTTACCGTATGGATTACAATCGCATCGACTTGAAATGTGTCCTTAGGAACTGGACCCAGAAAAAGCATTTTGACTCTTTGTCTTCTCTACAACAAGAGATTGTAGATTTCATGATGGGGAAAGATTTTGAAGACAAAGAAAGGGGACACTATGTAAAAACCTTGACTCTCAGTCTTTTGGAACGACTTTTGAGAAGAAGGAAATCAAAAGTTTACGATGTTCTGACCCCAGATTGGTTAACAGAATCTCAACTGGTCAGGCTTTTCTCCAGACTGGAAAATTACTGGCGTGGTAAAGGTAGTGGATTGGGAACAAAGGACACTGGGATGAGAGGGAACTGGGATACCTCAGCTATGCGATTTCCACTGTTGACTGTGGAGGAGATGGCAGATTGGATGAAGTGCCTGAAGGAAGCTTTGGAGGGTCGTGTCCAGAGAAAAATGGATGGCTTACAGTTGCTGGAAGCTGGAGGGTTAGGGCCTGGACTGGAGCAGTGGAAAGGACTCGCCTCAGAGAAGGAGAGCCAAAGGAGGTGGCAAGATGAGAAGTTGGGAGAGATAGCTGGATTTGATGGAAAGGGGGTCTCTTCTCTGGTTGAGCCTGTGCAAGCGGGTCAGGTGATGGAAAATGTTCAACAGAATTTGGAGGCGGGGGAGGGGTCACCCTTGCTCTTTTCAGAGGGAGATGAGGGAAGGGATGAAGGGGAACAGGAAAGTAAGGAGGGTAGGGAGATGGAATACCAAAAAGAAGGGGGTGGAGAGGGAGGAAAAGACGGAGAACCAGTTCTGGGTGAGGTTTGTCCCATGCCAAGTCCTTCCTCTCCACCGAGGAAGAAAAGGGGGAAAGACAGGAAAGGAACAGAAAGCAGACCAGCTGGCCATACTCTTGGCCATATAGATGTCACTGGAGAGGGAAGGGACAATGGAAATGAAACAGGGCAGGTAGAGGACTGTCAGGAGGGGGCTGGGGAGAAGGACAAATCAGGTACTGGTCCCCCTCTGGATTCATTTCAAATGAAAAGAACAGAGGCTAAGAGGAAAGAGGTGGATGAAACTAGACCAGACTCTGACAGACAAAAGACTGGACCTAAAAAAAAACTGACCTGGACTAGGGGGAAGAAGACTTCTGAAACAGGCCTTGAGTTGGAAGCGGGTGGAGGGACGGGAGGACTGGAACTGGAGGAAGGCTTCCCTAATGTGGGGGGTGGAGGTGTTGTACAAAGAAAGGGGAAGACCCTCCACCCACCAGGCCTAACAGATCTTTCTGTGACACATGCTAGCCTGGGCAAAGGCACGAGTCTCCACGAGGATACGCTAATCACTGAGGAAAGGGGAAGGAATGAAGGAATTCAGACGGAAGCTAGGAATTTGGCTGGGGTTAGAGGGAGGCCTCCCAGGATGAGTTACGCTTCTGTGGCTACATCTGGAGTGGGAAGATGGGGTGGTGGTTTGGGTGGGAGGAGGGAGGATTTGGGAGATGTAATACAGGACGAAGAAATGTTAGATGCTTACTACCAGAGTCTGCCAGAGGAACGGTATGAAAGGCAGAGATATGTAATAAGATTGAGGTACCGAGGGGTGGAGGAGAAGAAGGCCACAAGGGAATATGTGGAGGAAACTATCATGCTGAGGTTGTTGAACTACCCACTTTCCGATGTGTTAGCCATTATTGTGCCACCTGGGATGAGGGAGATTGATATCTGTTTTCCTAGCGAAAGGAATTACCAAAGGTTCTGGGACCGATGTAGGCTGGCCCTGGTGAATGGCGATAACCCCTTGGTTGAATATGATGTGGTGCCCCTTTTCAGGGGGGAAACAAAAGTTGTGACGGTGGCTTTTAGGACAACGGTGATCCCAGAACAAGATGTGGCTCTGTGGTTGGGCCAATACGGGAAAGTTCTGATGGCCCCCCAGAAGAAAACAGATAGTAAGGGAGTTTGGACAGGAGAATTTAGAGCTGTGGTTGCTTTGGAGAGAACTGGAATAGGGGGAACCTTTAGGCACTTACCCAAATATTTCTTTCTGGGAGTAGATCGGGGCTGTACACGATATGCTGGCCAACCCATGGCATGTTTTCAATGTGGTGCCTTTGATCATATCCGAAGGGACTGTATCACTCCCTTATGTTCCAAGTGTGGGGTGAGGGGACACTCCACTCTACGTTGCATTAAGAGGGTGACTTGTAATCTGTGTCGGGAGGTGGGGCACCCATACGCTTGGTGTCCAAGCTCCTTCTACAATATAAAGGACCCAGGGAGATTGAGTGAGGTGTTAAAGAGGGCAGAAGAAGGATTGCGAAAAGACTCTGAGCATGAAGTGGGAGGGAGATCAGCAGGGAGGAAGGAGGCAGAGGAAGGTCTGCAAAAAGACTCTGTTTCTGAGATAGGGAGGAGATTGGGAATGAGGACAGAGCCAGGAGAGGCCTTGCAGGCTGTGCGACTTTCGGAGGTATCACCTGGCTCAGAGGAGGGAAAAGAGGAATGGCAGGTGGCAGGAAGGAAAAAGCGGAATAAAAATGTCCGAATAGCAGGAAGGAGAGGATCGGAAAGGGGGAATGTGAATCTCAGTAATTCTTTTGCTGTGTTAGCTGAAGAGGAAGGCCGAGAGGAACTGATGGAGGTAGGAAATGATAGAGAGGAAGTAATAGGAGAGGGAGGGGAAAGAGAAATCAGGAAAGAGTCGGCAGGTGTGAAAAAGTATAGTAAAATTCAGGCTACACAGGAGGAAAGATCAGAGGTTGAAGGTTGGAGTAAGGGATTACGGGAGCTCACCTATGAGGAATTGAAGGTGGCAGAAGAGGATCTTTATAGGAAGAGAGAACTGGGTGTCAAAAGGATAATAGAAATAAAGGAAAGTTATAATATGGAGGAAAGGTTTATCCCTACAGAGAAAGATAGAGAAGAACTTCGAACAGTACACCAGAAAGACAGATTGTATACAATTAAGTTGCAAGTGGTGGAGGAAGAAAAGGAGAAGGCTTTGGAGGAGGGGAGGAGAGTGGTGGGAACGGAGGAGATGGAAATAATGTTTGCAGGGTCTTTGGGGGATCCCGGGGGGAATGGTGCATCAGGGTGTCAGGAGGATGGGGGAGGGAATCAGGTTCCTCCCAGTGTGTCCTCTAACACCGACCCACCTACCCACCTTACGCCGGAGGTCAGTTTGCATTCTGACTCCAGAGAAGGGATGGGAACCTCACCTAGTAGGACTACACCTCACTCTGACAGTGAGGGGGTAGAATCAGAGACAGGAGTAGAATCAGGTTCAGAATTAGATTCTGAAATGGAATCTGCGGTGAATGAATTAAAGTGATGCATTGTGGATTTTTTAATGCAACAAAATGGATAGTAAGGACCAGAGCATGGGTGCAGCTTTTTCGCTCGCTACGTGGAACGTCCACGGTTTGAGGCAGGCGAAGAGATCTAGAGAACTATTGTCTTCTTTAGCCTCTTTAAATGTGGATGTGGTGGCAGTACAGGAGACCAATTTCATCTCTGAACAAGACAGAAGCAGGGCACAAAAAGTGTGGACCTGGGGACCATCCTTGTGGTCGTATAATGAAACGGGCAGAGGAGGAGTAGGGGTGTTATTTCGACAGAGACATGATTTGAAGATCGTCAGGAAGGTGGAAGCAGCACCAGGGCATCTTCTTGTGGTGGATTTTGATTTGGAAGCATTTAGCCCTAAAGGAGTAAAACAAGCATTTTGTTGTCGCCTGTGCATATTGTATGCTCCAGTGAATGCTAAGTTAAGGAGAGAACTGTGGCAAACATTGAAGGACTATACAAGGACGGGGAGGAAAATGATAGTGATGGGTGATTTTAATAACAGAAGCCGGGTGGCTGACAGATTTGCAGTGGTTCGGACAAGGACAAAAGAAAGGTTGATAGGAGGAGAACACCCTTTAACAGCAGAAGAGAAAGAGTTAAACCAGATGTTGGCACAAGATCTCGGTTTGAGGGATGTTGGCTTGGAGAGAGAGAATGAACTGGAATATTTTCCAATATGGGAAAAGCGGGCATTTCACAAAAATTTCCCAAAAGTGGATGGGGTCTCCTATACGTTTTTTCATCCACTGTTTGCCAGTCGCATAGACAGGGTGTGGGCCGTAGAGGAACTTTGCCCTGAGCGAGTAAAAGTGGTGCTCACCCCTTGGTCAGATCACGGACTTTTGGTGGTGCATTTGAGAAAAGGAGAAGCAGTCCCTCAAGGCAAGCCTGGCTGGAGGATGCCTGTGGTGCTGTTAAGGAACGTTTTCTGTAAGGAGGAGCTTGAAAAAGATTTGAAGACTATGTTGGCGATCAGAAAAGGGGAAACAATGGAGATAGGTTGGTGGGAAGGAGTGAAAAAAGAGCTCAGGAGACGAGCGACAGGGCTCCAAATGGGGGCAGACAGGAGGGACCTGAGAAGGTACCATGAGGCCTTGTACAGATATCTGAGGGCCCATTCTTTGATGTCTCAAGGATTTCCCGTGGAAGCCAGGAGAGTGAGGGATTTGAAACAGGAACTTAGAGAGTTTCAGCAATTGCAAAGGAAGAAGAGGATGGAAGCAGAACAGGCTAGGACCAGGGGCCCGGTGATAGAAAAAGGGGAATGGGAAAAAGACAGGATGCCAAGGGGGAAACGGGAATGCATGGCTGCGTTACGTGACCCCCAAACGGGCGAACTGAGTTCAGATCCACAAGCTATCTTGGAGGTGGTGGGACGTGCTTATGAAGATCTGTATCGAGGGAAAGTATTAAATGCGGAGGAGATGGAAGGATTCTTGAAGAAAGTAGACAAGCATAGGTACGGTGAACTTTCAGAGGAGGAAGTTCTAAACATGACTGCTCCCATCTCTCATGAGGAAGTGGCAGCTGCTGTGGCAGAAGGCAGGTCTAACTCTACTCCAGGACCCGATGGGGTGCCTTATGCGTATTACAAAGAATTTAAGGAGCCCGTGTCAGAAATCTTGGCGGCTTGTTTCAATCATGCTCTGCAGAAGGGAGAACTTGGAGATACCTTTTACAAAGGAACTCTGGTTCTGTTGCCTAAAGAAGGAGATCTGACTAATCTGGCTAACTGGCGACCTATAACCTTAACTAATGTAGATTATAGGTTGCTGGCAAAGGTGTTGAATAGAAGGTTGACTAAGGTAATGGGAAAATTGGTGGCGAAGGGTCAAACGTCATCTGTCCCCGGGAGAAAGATGACAGAATCCCTGGGGATCATTCGGGAATTTTTTGAAGGAGCAGGACAGTTCAGGGAAGAAAGAACTCTCCTGCAGATGGACCAGTCCAAGGCCTTTGATAAGGTGGACCAAACCTATCTATGGAGGGTGCTAGAGCTGAAGGGAGTTCCGATGCAATTTGTGGCATGGCTGAAAAATCTGTACAGTCGGGTCACGGTGCAGCCACAGGTGAATGGATGGAAAGGGGCAGAGATCCCCATTCGTTCTGGGTTGCGTCAGGGCTGTCCGCTGAGTGCAGCACTGTATGTGCTGGCATTGGATCCACTTTTGACACTGATAGAACAAGACAGCCGGATCGGGGGATTCCTACCTTTTAGGAGGGACCTCGATGGTAGGGAGGCAGATAGGAAAATCAAATTTGTTGCCCACGCTGATGACGTTTATGTTTTTACATCGGGAGAGCAGGAGTTGGATCCAGTGAAGGAATTATTAGAGGGTTATGGGAAGGCTTCCGGAGCTCTCATCAATGCCACAAAAAGCAGAGTGTATATTTTGGGTGGAAAGACTGGAGAACTCAGGGGAAAGACACTAAAAGAAGCTTTGAATGGGGATGGAGACAATATAGGTAGCAGGCAAAGTTCAGTCAAGATCTTGGGCATCCTGTTCACTGTTGACCCCAATGGATGGGAAGAGAATTGGAAAAGGTGGGAAGAGGGGGTGGAGAACCGACTGGAGAGGTGGAAACCCTGGAGGCTGAGTCTCTACAAGAAAGTACAGTTCTTCAAAACTTATTGTATACCGGTGGCAAATCATGTGGCGGCTGTGTATCCCCCTCCTCAGAAACTTATGGATAGGGTGATGGGAAGAGTTTTTGTTTTCTTGTGGGGAATGAAGGTTTTCCCTCTCCCTAGGGCAGTGGCGTACCGCTCGGTAAAAGAAGGTGGGTTAGGGTTGCCGGCTCTCGGACCTCTTTTCCTAGGTGCCTTTTTGGCCAATAACTTGAAACAGAAGACTAATGAGGGAGAATCCCGACTGATCGGTGTGCAAGGTGACCTATGGCAAAGCAGAGGTTGGGGGAAACAGTGGTGGGAGGAGGAACTCCGTTCTCCCAGATTGACCAGTGCTTCGAAAATGGGAATGAGGCCGTACGTTAGAGATATGGCAGAGGGAGTCAATCGTTGGGCGGTGAGGGCAAACACACTTAAGATTGCAGATACAGTGAGGGAGTCAAAACGGGTTATTTACACTGAGGCCGTAGAGGAAAGAATCGCTAGGCCATTCAGGGAGAAGTGGGCTTCTAAAACTGATCTGCCGGAATATCTGCAGCCAGGGGAGGAGGACTTGTCTGTGTTTAAAGATGGGAATATACCCCTCTGTCTGTGGGAAACAAGGTGGAGGGCATATCATCAGGTACTTAATGTAGGAGCGACCTACCCATGGAAAAAGGAAGAGGAGCAGCAGTGCAGGAGGATAAGATGCCAGAATGTTAGAGGTGGGATAACAGACCAGAAACCCCCGAGAGAAACCTGTTCGCATTTTGCAAATGAATGTCCTTCATCGCAAGAAGTTTGGGGAGCTCTGGCAAGTAAATTGGACTGGCCTTATTTAAAGGAACAGAAAGCAGAGACGATTCTATCGGGGACAGAGCCAGGAAAGGGGTGGAAGGGGCCGAGAAAGAAAGGGAAACTGGAGAACTGGAAAGTGCCCTGGTCCTTGGTTCGATTAATCAATCTGTTTGCCTTAAGCGCTCTGATGTTCCAAAGGGGACAGGAAGGGAAGACGGGAAAGGTGGCAGATCCCAAACAAACGGTGGGCAGTTTGGTGGCAAGGCTCAGAGTATATGCTAAAAGAATGATGGTGAGACAGAAGGAACCCGATAGATACAAATGGTGGCAGTGGTTGACAGAAAGAAATTTGGGAATAACTTAGAATGTTAAAAGTTAAGTTTCATGTAAATGACAGTATAATTGTAAATATCGTTGTTCTTTTGGTATTGTATATAATGTATATTTCCTTCCACAATCACTATATATGTAACTATGTTTACTGAGCTATGTAACTATATTTTTTCAAGTTTTTGAAAGTGATGACAAGTTTATGTAGTTCACCTCGACAGATGGCTCTGTAGTAAGAATTTTATCAATAAAAAATTTCCTTCTAAAAAAAAAAAAAATCCTTCTTCTTCTTCTTCTTCTTCTTCTTCTTCTTCTTCTTCTTCTTCTTCTTTTGCTTTGCTTTTGTTTGTTTGTACACCAACTCCTAGAATTCTCCACAAATTCTCCAGGCAGAATTCTGAGAATTCCAGCTCATATCAAAAGAGGCCTTTGTTTCACTGGGAGTGGTAGTTCTTCTGGAAGAACCCTCTATAAACCGTAGAAGCACTTTTGCAGGAAATTAAGAGCTAGAACAGTGTTTCCTAACCTTTGGTTTTTGGACTTCAATTCCCAGAAGCCCAAATCAGTACATTGGCTGATCAGTGCTTTGGGGAATTGATTTAGACTTCTAGGAATTGAAGTCCAAAAACCAAAGGTTGGGAAACATTGACCAAGGATGTCATGTGACCTTGGTGGGCCTAGGTTGTGGTCCAGGTAAATGAAATGAAGGTATCTGTAGATGTAGGCATGTGGGTTGGAATTCCAAAAATTCTGCCTTGGGAATTCTTTGGGGAATTCTGGGAGTTGGAATAATAAACAAAGCAAAACATTCCAACAACAAACACACAGCAACAATGAATGTCACATAATCAAATCCAATGGGATACAGATTGTTTTGGACCATATTGGGATATATACCAAAGGCATAAATTGAACTTTACACTGGAATGGAACTCTAATAAAAATGTAGTATGGTGCTACATGGTGATGGGTACTAGACAATATAATACTATTCCTCGTAAAATAGTTAAGGCTGCATGCCATATCATCCTTATTTTCTGGCATGTGTCCCAGGTAAAGAAACACTATACCTATTTTATCTTTTGGAGATGCCTTTTTACAGTTACTGTATAATGAAATGCAGCTGCCTGTGTCAAAAATGTGCAAAATGTCTGCTGTGTCTCCAAGCATCGCTTTCCTCAAACTGGTACTCTGGCAGACGTTGATGGACTATAACTCCCATCACATTACTTTCCATTTTGTCAGAAATAGGGATATAAATCCTTACTTGGCTCATCCATGCGGGAAGAATAAGGAATAGCTACATTCGTCCTTGTCCATAAACACTGGTCAAGGTTTTATTCTGCTCTTGGAAATTTTAAAAAGGAGCCCTGGCAGTGCAGTGGTTAAACTGCTGTCCTGGAACCAAAAGCTTGTGAGTTTGATCCTGACCAGAGCTCAAGGTTGACTCAGCCTTCCATCCTGCTGTGGTCGGTAAAATGAGTACCCAGCATGTTGGGGGTAAAATTCTAATTAACTTGCAAATTGCCCAGAGAGTGCACTCAGTGCTATGGGGCGGTATATAAGTGTGATTGCTTTGCTTTAAAACATTTGATGGGTATTTTTATGTCTTTCTTGCAATCAGCTGGCCCTCCTTTTGTTATTATATGTACTGGCCTTACTTTCTAAGAGGAAGAATTTCTGCACAAAATACAGAGACCTTTAGCAGAAGAAACAAAAATCCTTTGTCTGACTGTTGGCAATAAGCAAGGAATCTCACGCCGCTATCAAATTCCTTGTAGAAGCATCTCTAGAGGTTGAGAGAGTTAAAATTGAAAAGGATGAGGAATTCTGCAAATATTCTTCACATTCTAACTTACATTCGATATTACTGGGGAATTTCCAATGAAAATGCAAGGCTCCCCCATTCCGACTAACGCTACCTCCCTGCCTAACCCTGGTATATTGTGCTATTAACTCCCAAAGTCAAGTAAATCAATTACAAGAGTTTCTTTTTTCAAATAAACCCTAAGAATATAAATCTGTACCTGTTTCATTCAGTCCAAGGGCTGGAGTCCTATGGAAAGCCACTGCCCTTTGAGACCAACTTGAGATGTAAGAGGCATGTTTGCCTTGTTTGGGGGCACACAACACCTCTGCCCCAGCCTTAGTCCTAGTGGCTCCCAACCTTTTTTTGGCTGTGACCCACCTAAATATCTTTAATATCATGATGCCCCAAACCTATGACATATAATTCTTATTATTCAAAAAGTGAACTCTTTTTCATTGGTAAGGTCGCCTTTGCTTGAAAGCCAGTCATATCCAACTCTAGGGTTCAGTGCTCATCTCTGTTTACAGTCAAAGAGCCAACACTGTCTGTGTTTGCAGACATTTCTGTGGACATGTGGCAGGCATGTCTAAACACCGGGGTGCACAGAACATGGTTTACCTTCCCGCCAAAGTGGTATCTTTTTATCTACTTTCAATTTCTTGCTTTCAAATTGCTAGACCAATTGCTGTGCCAGGAGCTGGGACAGAGACGAGAGCTCACTCCATCGTGCAGTACCCGGGAATTGAACTCTGCCATTCCAGTTGTTGAGTTCAGTGTCTTAACCACTTGAGCCACCACAGTCCCTTAAAAGGCTATTAAAAGGCCATTAACCTGATCTAAACTTATTCTCGAACTGCCCCCCTTAAAATCAGATTGCCCCCTGTAGGGCCTGGGCCCCACATTGGGAACCATGGCTTAAGCCACTGGATAGTGTCCTCCATTGTGGGTAAAGGGACTGGTGATTGGTTGGGATTCTGAAGCAGGGGCACTGTACACACTGCAGTATTTAGTTGCATGCTCTGCCTGTTTAAAAGTTCAAGAACCCCAGGCTCCTTTTCAATCAATCATCGCCTCCCCATTTGCAGCGAAAAGGAAGCGGGAATAAATACATATGATACCACCCAACACTCTGGCGTGCTGAAGAACGGGAACACTCTTGCCCTCTGATCCATTTTAAACATCACAAATGAGTTTTATTTCCTACACTGGCTTAAATCTGCAGCAGCATTTTCTTTCAGTCACACTAGGCATTGCAGGGAAAGTGTATTCCATGCCATTAGTACATTTTTCCTTCTTGAGGGGTGTGTCTCAGTGATCATACTTGCTGAGTCAACTTACGTTTACTTTCCAGTGGCCAGCCAGAAAATGAAGCATGTCTAAATGCAAAACACAGAGGTGAGGAAAAGTCTGAGCTGTGAAAAACAGCTGACTTTCATCATTGGAGGGAACACGGCTTCAAAATACACACATCATCCAGTTTGACCCTTGGCTTGGTAGTTGAAACTACTGAATCTGGTCTTTTTCATGTTTAACTAGGGAAACGGTCCCTGTAGGATTCTGAAAGTTACCGTCCAAAATTTTGTTTTAATTTTCCAAACTCAGAGAACTACACTTGGAAAACTGCTAGCAAGCAGAATAAGCCATGCCAAATCCCCTTTTGTTGTGATCCAGCCCTCTCCAACTCCAAAGAGGACCTGGATCAGATGCCACTCCCTATGCCCAGCCCAGTTCTGCCTCCACCCAAGCCCAAGGATGCTCTGAGCCAGGGACCTCAGCCTGTGCCTGGCCCAAGTCTGTTTTTCCCAGCAGCTGACCTGTCAGATCAGAAGTCTGGCTCTGACAGTGATCAGCCCTTAGTCAGGGAGAGGTCCAGGAAACAGCTACACCTGAGACACAGGCAGGCTAGAGTGAAGCACCAAAGAAGGCTCCCAGCTGATACAGATTAGCTGGGAGGCTTATAAGCAAGATTCTTGCAGCCTGTCAGCGTCGGTACAACTTTTTTGTGAAGACCAATGTTGTGCTTGATTCCAGACTGCCTGCCCAGACCTGCCTGCGGTGCCCCTGACTTCTCTGCCAACCCTGATGATGCCCCTGGACACCCTTTGGATTAGACTACTTACTCAGAGTACTGGTAAACAGACCTTGGCTTGCCTTTTGGACTTTGATATCTGAACTATCCTTGAACAAGACTCTCTGTGTAGCACCGCTGTGCGGTGACTGTGCCTGCCTGGGTGGGTCAGTATGCCTTTCTATTTTTTGAGGTGTTTCTTATCACAGAATTTCCTTCTCTCGTTATTGTTACCCAAGGTTCCTTGTTACCCGAGAAAGTCATGCCAAGTGTCCATCAACCCCATCAGAGTACAAGCCAATGGAGCTGGGAGTAGAAATAACAACCACACTGTATTCTCCTTTGTCTGTATGAGCAAACCTCCTTGTTTTTTTTATACCAAAGAACAGTCAGCAGCAGCAAAACAGGATTCCAAGAGGACACTAGAAAGAAAAGGAAGCCTGTTTAGCAAGAGCAGAGGCTGCAGTGGCAAAAGTTGAGCCTTACCCTCCGGCTGCAAGTTAAGCATTTGCCAACGAACCAGAAAAAATAATAATGTAATGCTTCCCTAACCCAAGGGGCTGCAGTAATCTCCCTATGACCTCAAAGTTTGCTATAGCTGTTGTTCAGGAAGTATCTGGTTTGTTTTTTTTTTTTTTTAAACTACAATTCCCAAAATACCCTAGTTCTCTTGGGAGCTGTAGTCCAAAACAAGGGATGTTTCCAACTCCTGGTAACTATATACAGTACAGTCAAACCTCGCATAAAGAGTACTGTGTTTCGCTTAAAAAGTAACTCGCTTAAAGAGCAGAATTTTCTCTGAATGTTCTCTTTGCTTAACAAATAAAACCAACCAAAAACTCGCTTAACAAATAAATCTGGGTTCGCAGATTTATCACCCCCATTGGTCATTTACAACAGTGTTTCGCTTAAAGAGCAATCCTGTGGAACACATTATGGTCTTTAAGCGAGGTAGAACTGTTAAATTGTAAAAGTAAAAGTCTCCCTTACTCGAAAGCTAGTCATATCGAACTGTAGGGGAAGGTGCTCATCTCCATTTTCAGAGTTTGCAGGTCATGTGGCAGGCATGACCAGACACCGGAATACATGGAATGCTGTGACCTTTCCCACCAACGCAGTACCTATTTATCCTCTTGCAATTTCTTGCTTTTGAACTGCTAGGTTGCCAGGAGCTGGGACAGATGACAGGAGCTCACTCTGTCACGCAGCACTTGGATCTCAACTTGCTGACCTGCCAACCTTTTGGTTTTCAAGCTCAGCATCTAAACCACTAAGCCGACATGGCCCTGAGAACTAGATAGTTAGGGGGGCACCTAAATATTGTCTTGGTGACTTAGACTAAATCCGTATTATCCATGCCTTCCATTTACAAAAACAGCCAGCCATATAATCTTGACAGGTATAAAATTTGAAAGGTGTATTCAAGGTAATCTAATCCAACCTGTTTCTCAAAGTGGCATGAACAAATCACAGCAAAACCACCTCATTCTTGCCAATATGTACTTATCTTCTGAGGAAATACTTCCAAGTGAAGAAAAGCCTGAAGCAGTGTGTTCTGTTATTGAACAGCTGAAGCTTCTGCATAGTTTGGGTTTTCTCCCACTCTCAACTCCATTCTCAAAAACACCTCAGGATGGCTGGATCATTCCATGACTTGCACTCAGTGGTGGGTTGTCAGAATCTTCGCTACCCCACCGTGATTTCATTGACGCCATGGGCAGAGCCAACATCATGATGTCATGATGTCGTGGGCGGAGCAAAAAATAAATAAAATAAAAAATGTTTGCGCATGCGTCAAACCTCCGTTTGACACATGCGCAGTTCTTTTATTAGTGCACATGTGTCAAACCTCTATTTGACACATGCGCACTAAAAAATAAAACTGCGCATGAAAAATGAAAACATTTTTGGAGGGGGCTGGAAAGGCGACCGAACCGTTCACCCGGGGTTTTGCCACCCCCCTGGCGACCCCTCCTGATGGGGTGCTACCGGTTCGGACAAACCAGTCCGAACCGGTAACATCCTATCACTGCTTGCACTTCATTAACAAGAGAGTTTGTCCAAGTGCTTGCTTTTCCTAATGCTTAACAAAACCCCTTTTCCTTGCAAGTTCCAGCCACTAGTTCTAGTCCTAGACCTTATCTTTATATACCAGAAGAGAGGTATATAAATGTAAAAACTAAATAAATAAAATTATCAGCGATAAGACTATAATATCTAAATTTGTTTGTTTTCTTTTGTCAGTCTGCCTTTTTGAATCTCCTCTCTATGCCTTTTCCCCTGTACTCCTGTACTTTGGATTCTGCAGCTCAAAAATGCACCAAAATGGTCAAAAATTGAATTCATGAAGCTGCCACCTAACAAAGGAATGGATTCTAGGTAATTTGTGGCTTTCCAAACAGAATTCAGCTTCCATCAGTCTTAGCAAAATTACAATGGCAACAAAAGCTGGGTGTTGAAGTACACAAATTATACTTTAATAAAAGACAAGAAAATACTAAACAAAATTGACATTTTCTTATATAACTCTAGATCAGGGGTTCCCAACCTACAGCCTATGGGCCAGATCCGGCCTCCAGGCCAAATTGCCACCAACGTCCCTGGAAATGCCAAAATCCTCGTGGTTTTGCATCAAAACACTGAAAATGCAGCGAAACATTCAAAAATGGTGCAAAAATGTTCTTTCCTTGCTCCCTCCTCCAAATGCACTCACCGCTGCTGCCAGGAAGAATCATGTGACTGGCCTCTCAGCTGACTGAGGGGGTGTGGTCAGGCACATGGCAGGAAAGGGTTGGGAACCTCTGGTCTAGATCAAGGAGAGCTATCTTTAGCTCCATCCAGCTGTTAGGAAATATTATCCACCCTTTTGGCCCTTATGTCCAGACAGGGCTTTTTGCATGCACCTGGAACAATTAATTAGCATGGCACCCCAAATAATTCTTACAATTGGCTGCTTTGGGTACAAATTAACCGTTAGGCGGCTGCTCTTTCTAGAGGTGTGTTCCCCTGTGCTATTCCAATAAAAATGTACACAAAAATAAAGAATATCTGAAAATGCACTAGAAGGAGGGCCTTCTCGGTGTCTGCTCCGGCCCTGTGGAACCTCCTCCCGATAGAGCTACGCCTGCAGACGGAGTTGCTGTCTTTAGGAAAGGAGTGAAAACCTGAGTGGCAGGTCTGGTCTGGGGAGTGGATGGTTCAATTTCCCCAGCCAGTTGGATGGTTTGACCCCCAGTATGTCCAAGTTATAATACTTAGCTTTTAATTAAGTTTTTAAGCTTTTTAAAGTTTTTAATTTTTTAAGTGTTTTTAAAATTGTTGGAAATCGCCCTGGGTCCCTTCGGGGAGGAGGGCGATAAACAAATATAAATAAATAAATAAATAAATAAATAAATAAATAAATAAAAATACTTTTAAAGCATAAAATATGTGCAAAAATACATGTTTTGCAAAATGAAATGCTCATTCAAGACAAAGTAAAGGCTTTTAAATGTATATGTATTTTTAATTGCAAGTTGATATGGGAAAAAGGTAGAAGGAATTTAGGAATAGGTAACGGTAAAGGTCACCCTTGCTTGACAGCCAGTCGTATCCGACTCTATGGTTCAGTGATCATCTCTGTTTATAGGCAAAGAGCTAGTGCTGTCTGTGTCTGTAGATGTTTCTGTGGACATGTGGCAGGCATGACTAGAGTGCATGGAATGCTGTTTACCTTCCCACTGAAGTGGTACCTATTTATCTACTTGCAATTTCTTGCTTTCAAACTGCTAGGTTGGCAGGAGCTGGGACAGAGACAGGCGCTCACTCCATCATGCAGCACTTGGGTCTCGAACTGCTGACCTGCCGACCTTCCAGTCATCAAGTTCAGCATCTTAACCACTGAGCCACCACAGTCCCCTGATTTAGGAATAAACCTGTGCAAAGCTGAGACAAACCAGAAAAAGTCTGATCCACCCATTTCTACTGCTAGGGATTGTAAACTGTTTGAGGCTTATTTTTGTTGTTAAAAACACCTCCAAAATGAAATTCTGTGTCCAACGGGTGCTTTGGAGTTTCTGCGACCAAAGCAGCTGCAGCTTTCCCACTCTTCCACCTACTTCTCACCAACACCTCTCTAACCCCCAGCTTGTTGCAAAATTAGATTTCCGTTTATACATGAAAAACAGCTGGTTTCATGGCAACTTTAACTGTGTTATTTTTACAGTCATGCTCCCAATCTCTGCTGAAAATCGTATCACTCGACTACTGTACCAGGACTATTGTGCAACAGGTATAGGAATGGGGAATTGCTTTTTTAAAAAAGCCCAAAATCCTTCAGTAGGCTGGAATTTAGCTGGGCAGAGTAGGGAGGGGTTGTCCCTGGATGTTGGGTGAGAGTTTCTGTGAAAGGCAGTTTTTTAAAAAGTGGCTGTGTTGATCCACATGGGGAAAACACCACAATCCATAGATCCATTAATACTCCTATTAAGATCAACTGCAAATTCATATTCTTTAGCACTTTCCTTAGGCAAGATCCAAAAATAGGCTAGCATTTGAGACCGGCAATTAAACTCAGATCCAAAATGAGGTGTGACAGTTGGTAAGGTAAAAGTCTCACTTCCTCGAAAGCCAGTCGCATTGGACTCTAGGGGACAATGTTCACCTTCATTTACAGCCAAAGAGCTGTCTGAGTCTACAGACGTTTCAGTGGTCAAGTGACAGGCATGACTAGACAATGGAGAACACGGAATGTTGTTACTATCCCACCCGAGCAGTACCCACTGATGTACTCGCATTTTCTTGTTTTTGAACAGCTAGGTTGGCAGCAGCTGGGACAAAGATGAGTACTCTCTCTGTCATGCAGCACTCGGGTTTCAAACTGCTGACCTGCTGACCGTCAGGTTCAGAGTCTTAACCATGAAGCCATTGCAATCCCTTGATAGCTGATAAATCAATACAAATGCAGGAGCAAGACAATATTTTTACTGAATCACTTAAAAAAGTCAACATTACACAATCTTTCATAATTCAAGGTAACTTCTTCAGGCATGCACTGATTCATTTTTGATAGTGGAGGAAAATTATCAATGAGAGACCCAAAAGTACATTGTGGGATGTTGTGCCAGGCTTTGTTTCTTAGAGGGGAGCTGGAAAAAACTACAGACTGGGTCAGAGATCATCACCCAGTCTACAAACAGAGGAAGTCAGGTACTGCAAATTGCCCCCACCCCCCATGGCCTTCTTTTGAAACTGCAAATTTGTTTGTCCAGAGCACAGGTGCCCAAACTATGACCTGTGGGCCAGATCCAATTCATCTGATGCCAATTCATCTGGCCCATGCTGCTCTTGTCACTCCTGGAATTAAAAAAAGGCTAGATGACATCTGCCCAATATCAAGCCACTTCAACAGCATTTCCTCTTGTCAACCTAAGGTCCTCCTCAGTGCACATTCAAGAGTATCATGTGCATTGTATCATATGGGAGATAGTTTGTACTTCTCTGCATTCACACAGGCTGTTGTCTACAGGGAAGCCCCACTTTCTCAGATTAGTCCTTGATCTTCCTACCCCTGCACACGGTCTATTTAAAGCCTTCCACACAGGCTATGGTTATTCTTGGCCAACCAGTAGAGAGTCATGTGGTTCTGCCCAGATATCTGGTAGCTCCTTGCTTGCCTTCCATATTTCTACGGTCATCTGTGGGGGCTGGTTGTTTGGAGGGGCAGGTGTTGTGAGGAAGCTACGCCTTGATATCAGTCTCTGCTTTGGTGGTTGGTGATCAAATAGCAGGTGTGTTTCTAAGGAACTTGCTTTGACCCACTCTTTCTGAGCAGCAATTTCTTGGCGAAAGTTAAGTAATGCAATTTTTGTATTGGGGTTGGTTTTAGGCATCCTGTGCCCAATCTTTCTGTTTCATTTAGGGTCACATCCATCTGCCCTGCATGCTTTGATCAGCACCACACTGGACTAGCATACTCTTCTGCAAAGTAACATAAAGTTAGTGCAGAAGTTCTTAAAGTGTGTGGCTGAGCACCCCAACTTGTGCCTGTTGTTTTCCTCAGAATATTGTTCTTGCCGTGAACCTTTGGGACTCTAGTCAATAGTTTGCCTTCACTATCCCCAAGAAACGGATGCATTCCTGAAGAAGTGATCTTGAACCACAAAAACTCACGTACAGTTTGATATTTCTTTCTTTTAGTAATCCAATAAAATTATTGCCTTGCTTCTCCATTTGTATTGTGTAAGGCTCACACGACTCTCTTTGTTTGATACAGGAAACTTGGTTAATCAGAGAGTCAGGATAGCATCACATGAGCGCTGGCAAAAACCCCTGGAAAGAAGATGAAAGGGTAATTTCCCTTCTCTGCAAATGCAATGATAGTAGCCACTCATATGCTGTGAAGAGCAAACGCTCCTGTCCCTGCTAGCCTGACTTTGGTCAAAATTTAATAATTCCAAGCCAGACTGCTTTTGAACTACCAGTCCCAGAATTCCACTAAGCCCTGTGGGTGGAAGTCCAAAGGGAATGGAGGGTTTCCCCATCTTTATTTTATGTATTTGATTATTTTAATTAAAGGCCACTTTTCTCCCCATAGGGGACAATATTTTTTAAAAAATCAAAGCACAATACAGTATACGTACAGTTAAAATAATAATTAAATTTGCATAACAATTGAAACATATGAAATAATTAAAACAGAATTAAGATACTAAAAATATTTAATGCAGACAAAACATTAAAACAGACAATATGTTAGCTGTTCCTCATAGTTTTGCTTTAGAAAAGAGAGGGAAGGGTGGTATTACAAGGCTCGCCCCTGAGCCCAATCTAAACTGGAACTTGTCCAATTGCCAGCTCTCGGGAGAGCATTGAGCCAAGCCAGGTGTGGAGGAAATCGGTGATTCCGTGCCAGGTTAAATAGACTATAGTCAGGGGTCTTCTTTCCTTCCTACTTGGAGATGGAGATAGGGCAGCACAAGGGCAAGGGGAGGAGGGAGAGATGATTAGGATTATTATTATTATTTTAAAAGAAATCAGTTTGGGTTTATCTGCAGATTCCTCATTGTGCCTATATAATAATAATTTAATGTTAGAAATTATTATGGGTTGAAAGGATTTTTTGCTGGAGAAACTCCACTCAGGGGACTCCCAAAGCTGGGACAGAGATGGGTGCTCAATCTGTCATGCAGTACCCAGGTCTCAAACTGCCAACTTGCCAGCCTTCCAACTAACAAGGTGAACTTATTAACAACTGAGCCACTGATGTACTTTGAGGGACATGTAGGCAATAACTGTGGGCCATCACTCCATGTACCTTTGTTCTCTACCCTAACAAGTCATCCAGTGTCTCTCCCTTCCCTGTGAAGCTTTCCAAGAAACACCTCGGCCAACTCCATGAGTCTAAGAATTGGGGACCCACAAGCATATATTCCCTTAAAAAAAGATCCCACCTGGCTTTGCCCCCTTTCCTTGGCCTAGGGGAGAACTTGCCATGTGTTGTATGCATTGCCGGCCACAAAAACAATCTGTTCTACATGAGCTTTGCAACCAATGAAGATGGAAGATGACGCAGCAGCATTGGCAGGGGACCAGAGTAGGGAAAGGGTACTTTTTCTTTACTGTAGCTCCCAGATTCCCTAGAACTCTGGCTGTCTCTACAAAGCAGCAGGGGAAGGAAACAAGGGAGTACAGAAAACTCCTATGCTCCACATTTTGGGCTGCTCACATTTTCACTCTTCTTCTCCTTCTCCTCCTCCTCCTCCTTCTTCACTTCCTCTCTTACCTCTTTGGATGCTGAGGGACATATAAGTGTTCTGGCACTTCTAATGGCCTCCATCAGCATTATTTGGTGTTCTTGTAATACTGTATGCCTTTGATGGATTCCTCCTTCAAAACTGAAGCCATATTCTGTCTCTCTCCACATTCACACAGCATGTTGCTATCCACCAGCAACACCCACTTGAACATGTTGGTCTTACATTTAGGGACTCTGACTCTCAGCCTATTTATTTACTTTATTTATTTATTACTCACATTTCTACCACCACCCCCTTGCCGAGGTGACTCCAGGCGGCTCACAACAAACAAAAACTCATAAAAACATCAAGACAGCATTAAAATTAAACTGTTACAATTAAGAAATTTTAAAACTTTTTAATTTTTTTTAAAATATGCCCTCCCAATACCACACACTAAACTGACAGTCTGAGCAATAGTCAAACAAGCCAACCCAGGGTGGTTGTTTCCCCAGCCGCCCCACACACCCGCTGCGCCAGCCAGGTCTTAAGAATCTTGCAAAATGATAAAAGCCCTGCCTGGAGGCGAAGTTTAGTTGGCAGGAGGTTCCACAGGGCTGGAGCAGACACAGAGAAGGCCCTCCTTCTCATGCTACAGAGGTGAGCCTCCCTAGCAGATGGAAATATCAGGGAGCCCATCCGGTCTGCTCTAGTGGGACAAGCAGTTGTCCTTGGGGTGATGTGGTCTCTTAAGTACCCTGGTCCACTACTATGTAGGGCTTTAAAGGTAATCACCAGCACCTTGAATTGCACCCAGAGGCACATTGGCAACCAGTGCAGCTTCCAAAGCAGTGGCGAGGCATGGGCATACCGCCCGCACCCCATCACTACCCGAGCAGCTACATTCTGGACCAGTTGCAGTCTCCGAATGGTCATCAAGGACAGCCCCATGTACAGCACAGTACAATAGTCCAGTCTGGAGGTGACCAGAGCATGCGTGACCATGAGCAAGGAGTCCCAGTCCAGGAGCAGGCATAACTGGTGACCCACATGAACCTGTACAGGGTTCTCCAAGTGATGTAGGGAAAATTGAGTTCCTCAGCCATATCCTCCTTTAATTTTATTCCTTGTCCAGTGAACAAGTTTTTCCTTCTTCTAATCTGGTTTTGCTCTTGCGTGCCCTCAAGAATGTTTGTTCTTGCCATAAGGCTCTCCCTGGATCTGAGTTGGCAGACATGAGGCTCATATCTGTTCAGAGGGTGTTATTCTCTTGCTTAGTTCTCTTGCTGCTTGCTGCTAATTTTCTCCTTATTTTTGGTGGAGCAATACCAACAAGAGGATATATTTTCTCAGCTGGGAAAAGTTTGTGGCATCCTGTCACTATGCACATTGTTACATTAAGAGCAATGTGAACTTTTTTCATTTGTGTGGATGTGCTCCATACCTCAGCAGCATATTATGCCACAGAAATGCTCAGGACCAAAGCTGAAGTACACTGTGTGGATGGTCGATCTCCCTGTGTGTAGTTTGTCAACTTCATTGATTTAGCAAGGAAATGTTAATAATCCTGCATGTATTATCAGGGGAGATAATGGTTAGACATTTCCAGTGAGGTAGCTGGGTTGATCAGTAGCAGTGCATCTAAAGAAACAGGCTAAAGTTCACAAAAGGATATGCCAAGTAAAATTTGTTAACTGTTAGGCAGTAGTTTCTTGAAATAGGAGCATTGCTTCTTAAAGTCCAAGAGATGACTGGGAAAGATAAGTCGTACCAATTCCTGCCTCTAATTGAGGGAAGGAGTCATAATATTTATTTGTTTAAATGCTAAAACCATGCTGTTTGGCTGGATATGTTCTATGAGATCAGCTTAATTACAGACAATAAAAACTAAACTTTGCCCACAGGCAAATGAACTAAAAATGCTAATCTAAAGGGGGAGAAAGCAAAGAATGGAGATTGGGTGGGCCACGTGTTCATTAAATTACATTCTAGTTCAGGAGTTCTCAACCTTTTTAAACCGGGGGCCAGGTCACGCTCCCTCAGACTGCTTCGGGGGCCAGATGGCCATTTAACCCTTCCTCCACCACATGGCACTTCATGGTGTGGCGGAGGCAGTGGGGGACAACATGAAATGGTGCAAGGCCACCCAGCCCATGGGCCACAGGTTGAGAATCCCTGTTTTAGTTCTTAAAATGATCTGCTTAGTTCCTAAACCATTTAGAATTGTTGTGCTTCAAATTGCTTTTCACACAATTTGTCTCACTGTTTCAACACTGTAAGTCTTTTTTATTATTATTACCTGTAACTTTTAATTTGTTTTAAGTCTTCCATTTGTGGGAGGATAACAGCACATAAATCAGTATAGCTGAATGTATTTGCTCTCTGTTGGTGTGATAAAGTTGAAAACCTTGTTGTTTTTGTATCAGAGATTACTCCGGGTTGAAAGGATTTTTAGGAGACGCCCGAATGAGGCTCCTTTGATGTCCCCAAGTGCAGCTCTCAGGTATTGAAACCCATCCTTCCACTCTCCATCTCAGTGCTTTAACCACTAAGCCTGCACTGATATTACCTATGTGGCAGAAGATAGACATGTTGCAAAATGGGCACTATGGTTCTAATGATCTCCTGGCAAAGGAAGCCACACACGGGTAAATGCTGTGCTCCAAAATGTTTTGTTGTCCAGAAAACTGGGATGATTATATCTAAGGCTATGAATGTCAGATTCCAGAGCATAAGCAGCTGGCAAGTAACAACAAGCACTAGGAAAACCAGGCAACAGGCCAAACAGTAACCATATTACAATTGAGAGTCCAGGTCCATAATCAAACCCAAGGTAGACAAGCAACCCAGAAGTCAACTGATTAAGAGATCAGATGAGACAGATGGGGCCGATCAGGGCAAGGAGTGAGGATCCAGGTGAGGCTCAACAATAGTCCACAGGGAGTTCTCTTAGGATGGACTGATTTGATCTCCTTGCAGTCCAGGGGACTCTTAAAAGTCTTCTCCAGCACCACAGTTTGAAGACGTCTATTCTTTTGCACCTAGCCTTCCTTAGTGTCCAGCTCTCAGAGCCATACATTACTACCTGTACTGGGAAGACCATCACTTTAGCTATGCAGATTTTTGTTAGCAGGGTGATGTCTCTGAACGGTTAATGTAGAAAAATATTAAATATATAAGAGTAAAGTATACTTTTCCAAAGGGACTGTGATCTTAGTGGTTAAGATGCTGAACCTGACAATTGGAAGGTTGGCAGGTCAGCAGTTTGAGACCCGAGTGCTGCACAACAGTGACCTTCCATCTCTGTCCCAGCTCCTGCCAACCTAGCAGTTCAAAAGCAAGAAATTGCAAGAAGATAAATAGGGAACACTTCGGTGGGAAGGTAAACAGCTTTCCATTCACTCCATTGCCTAACTATGCCTGCCTTATGTCCATGGAAACGTCTGCAGATGCAGGCAGCGCTGGCTCATTGTCTATAAACCCTAGAGTCAGATACGACTGGCTTTCAAGCAAAAGTGACCCTTTACCTTTACTATACTTCTCCACTTTCAATTTCTTGTGTGTGTCTTCTCCTTTGGCCAGCTTCTAAGAGCTGGAATCATCTCTGAACAAACTACATCAAAAACATACCTCACCTGAACCTCATCTTTCATTCAGCAATTTTTCAGTCTGATTCCCAGCTTGTTTTCTCATCCTAGACAAGATCTTCTGTCTTCTGATAAAGTCTTGGGCATCTCCAGGCTGATGGAGCAGAAATCCAATCTCTTCAGGGGGAGAAGCAGGGGAAGGGAGTAGGTATAGACATGATGAAAGAAACAAAACTCATCTGGAACATTTGGTCCTTTTGTTTGTCTGAGTAACACACAGCCGCACTGTGGTTGCCTTTCAGGGTGAGGGCACAGAAGCAGTGAAAGAAAACAAAGCACAGCATGTCTCTAGGATTTACATCTTTAGGACAGCAGGGCATTGTCTGAGAACAATAAAAATCACTTCCTAATAGGAAAAGCATCTCCAAGTCAAGAGGCATTTTAAACAGTGCACAATGCTGGCTCGTAATTTATTGCTCCAATAAAGCTGTCACAATAACAAACAGGTGGTCACTCTGTTGGCCCTTCCTTGCAGCAGAGAAAAAGGGCATGAAACTCAACAGGCCAAACTGACCGCCAGAAGGGAAGCCATCCCAGGCAGATATTTAGGATAGGGAGGAAAAGGCAGAAGAGCAACCTTGTGATCAACAGAAATAGGGATAATCTTGAGAAATAACTTGCAGAGGAAAATAAGAGTCTTTGCTTTGAAGACTGCAGTGGCTTAGTGCTTAAGATGCTGAACTTGGTGACTGAAAGGTTGACAGGTCAGCAGTTTGAAACCCGAGTACTGCATGATGGAGTGAGCTTCCATCTCTATCCCAGCTCCTGCCAACCTAGCAGTTGGAAAGCAAGAAATTGCAAGTAGATAAATAGGGAACACTTCAGTGGGAAGGTAAACAGTGTTCAGTGCACTCCAGTGCACTCCAGTCATGCCTGCCACATGTCCATGGAAACACCTGCAGGCACAGACAGCGCTGGCTCTTTGGCTATAAACAGAGACGATCACTGAGCTCTAAAGTCGGATACGAATGGCTTTCAAGCAAGGGTGACCTTTACCTTTATTCTAACTCTGTGTCCCATTGCCTGGTTTGGTAAGTAGAGGATCAGCTACGGATTTCAGGACCAAAGCCACAAGGAGGAGGAGAAATAAGATGGAAGCAACCTTATTGTGACGCATAAAGGAAGGCTGGAGAATATATTGTAATGGGAAAATGGTTCTGCTGTGCCAAATTTAGCAGGACAGAAATTAGAATTCCAGCAGGTTGTCTTCCTCTACTCTCCTTCACTTGTGTGAAAGTTCAGTCCCCAATCACTCTGGTTTTTGCTTCTTTGGCAACAATGCCTACCTTTTCTGCTCCTTTTTTTAGCATTAATCTCATGAGCAATGCAACCAAAGCAGGACTCCCTCACTGACAAGACTGTCAGATTAGGCCATGCAATGATATCATTGTTGGCAAGGGAGAGAAATGGAGACAGAGAGCAACGAAGGACATGAAAATGAACAGGTAAATATTTTTCTCAAGGGATTTTTCCCTTCTGTTTTGGATGGGTGGCATTATTCATCAGTGTTATTGTTACTGTTTGTGACAGGCTGAATATTTTTGTCTCTTTCTCAGAAATAGGCTAAGAAGAACCATATTGTACTGCTACGTACACCAGCTGCACATCCTAATTTGCCATTGTTCACAAACAAGGCATGCCAATTCAAACATGTGGACTTTCCCTCTGCTTTATTATCACCTGTCTGATTCACCTGCACTTGATGCTAAAATTTGCAGTGATACAAAACATATTCTGCCCTATTAGCACGCTGACTTTGGTCTAAATTTCCCCCAGTTCCTGAAATATTGGGTATATCCTGATGAGGAGAGAAGAGGCAAGACTTCCCTCAGGTTACAAGTCCATAAAGAAACCCAGTGCAGAAGGTAAGGTGGACACCCTGAGGAAATGACATGTAATTAAACTATAGCCCTCAAGATGTCATCCATTTTGTTGCTCATCAGGTGAGTCTCAGGTGTTTTTTATTTTCTGCCTCTGGGGAAAAGAGGTATTGTTACCTGAATTTCTGGAGGTGCCCCTGGCAAGGAAGCCACCCCACCCTCCAATTACCTGCATTACCTGAAGTCCAAACTTTGTAAGCAAACATCAGGAGAACATTTTGCAGTAACAATTACTGTATATGCTGGCGTATAAGACTACTTGCCTCCAAGTGGGGGGGTCATCTTATACGCTGGGTGCACTTCAGTTGGGATAGACATGGCTGCTCATAGTGGCCTCCCGATGCTCACCCGGTGCCCATAGTGGCCTTCCAATGCCCGCCTGGTGCCCATAGTGGCCTTCCGATGCCCACCCACCTCATTCTACATACCATCCAGTACCGCACAGTATCCAGTGTGGCTGCGGCGAGCATCAGCAGTGAGACAGGGGTGCCAGCCTTTTCGGTGTGACTGGCCCATTCTGCTCGGCAGGAAGCAGCGGTTCTCCGCCTGCCCCTTGTCTATGCAGAGCTCGCACATGTGCACTTGCGCACTAGTGCCAGCTACAGGGAGTTGTTGAAATCAAATCCGATGTTCTTTTATGTTTTATTTGGTGTGTGGAAGGTGTGTGGAAGAGGGGGTAGTCTTATACGACAAGTATATAACAAACTATATTTTGAGTGGAAATGTTGGGGGGTCGTCTTACATGCCCAGTCGTCTTATACGCCAGCATATACAGTAAAATAAGTTTGTTTTAGTACAGGTTCTGGCAGGGGAGAAGAAAGAGACTGGAGAAGATAAGGATAAAGAGTGAGAAAAGGAAGATTGCAAGCGGTAAATTAAGTGGGCTTCCTTGTTCCCTCGGAGTAGGTTGCAGTCCTAAGCAAGAAATTGCAAGTAGATAAATAGGTACCACTTCGGTGGGAAAGGTTACAGTGTTCCATATGCTCTGGTATCTACTCATGCCTGCCACATGATCATGGAAAGGTTTGCAGATGCAGACAGCGCTGACTCTTTGGCTACAAATAGAGGTGAGTGCTGCACCCTATAGTTGGATATGACTAGGTTTTGAGCAAGGAAAATCTTTACCTTTACTAGCTTGAATGGAAAGTTAAGAGCCATTAGTTTTACAAAAGCGACCCAAGGCAGTTTCAAAAAAAGAAAGAGAGCCAAACTTCAGGTGTGGCAAGCCAAAACCCTGTAACATAAATTATACATGCATAAGGGTAATAATATCACTAGCAGGAGGGTGTTAAAAAAGAGGTTAAAGAGTTTCTATACACCAACATGGCTCCAGTGAAACACTCACAGTTGTTATCAATACAAGCAAGTTGAGTCAGTTTTGGGATTGAGGCAGAAACTGTTTAATTGCTAGCAATCTACTTCTGCTAGCAGAATCATCTAGCAGGGTGAGATTGCTGGTACCGTATATGCTGGTGTATAAGACAACTTTTTACCCCTGAAAAACATGCCTCCAAGTGGGGGGGGGGCGTCTTGTACACCGGGTGCACTTCAGTTGAATAAAATACAGTAATACCTCGGATAACGTTTATCTCAGTTAACGCTTAAATCGCATAAAGTTAAGCAATCTGGGGAGGAGAATTGCATCGAATAACGTTAAGGTCCTATGGGATGGACTGGATAACAACTTTTAATATCAGTTAACGAACAGGAGTTTGAAGGCTTTTAAAGGGAGATTGTCACTCCAGCAAACTTGCTAGGGACTTGCCTGGCACTTGCTCTCTCCCTCTATTTGTTATCTTCCTTCTATTATTGACAGCTACAGTTTGGTTAACAGATTAGAAAACAAATAGCATGGCAGCTCCCATAGGTTTGTTGTTCCATTCAGCTTTAGTGAATTGTCTTTGGTGAATTACGTTTAATAAACTTGCACTGTTTTATGTTTACTGTACATGTTTGATAAGATACAGCCTTGTGACAGTTTTTCTGCATGTCATAAGCATTTGAATATAAATTAACATGTTGAAATCAAATCTGATGTTCTTTTACGTTTTATTTGGTGTGTGGAAGGTGTACGGAAGAGGGGGTATTCTTATACAGCGAGTATATAACAAACTCTATATTTTGAGTGGAAATGTTGGGGGGTCGTCTTGTACACCCAGTTGTCTTGTACACCAGCATATACAGTAATTAAAGAGTTCTTCCTTCAGTCCCAGAGCTCATTGGGCTCATGTGCTCATGTGCAGATTGGTATTTCATTTTAGAGTGATTCAAAGTTTTATCCCATGGAATTGCTGGCCTCAATTGCTGGATTGTACTAGAGAGAAGACACAGAAAGATAGTAATATTCTGAGACTGATCTCCTAATTTTTGGTGTGAAGAGATTTTATGCGACTTTTACATTGCTAGTGCATTGAAGTCAGGGGATATTTATTTGTATGGACATGTAATCTGGGATATCTTTGTACAGTATTGTTGCTAATTTTATTAGCTGGTTTTAAAATGCAAATCCTTTCTAAATCAGGTTGTGATTACACTGGCAAGCAAAATTGAAGTGATTCAGCTTTGCTTCGTAACCAGTTTTACACTTCGGGATGCAACCTATTTCAAGCTTCAGTTCAGGTAATTGCATTAAGTTGCCCACCCTGTCCCCTAAATTTGATTCAGCTTGATCCATGCTACAGCCCACAGCTATCCATCTTCAAATCCTGCCTTTTGCTAATTCTGGCTCTCATTTTATGGTTCACTGTAAAGCCAGTGGGCTGCTTAAAGTGTCGCATAGCACTAGGGGAAAGGGAAATTTCACTAAAGTTCTCCATAACATACAAACACATAGTACAGAAACAGAATCTACTACAGTATAGTTCATCAGAACTGTTTCTATCTCTTAATGAGCTTATTCTTTTTTGCTTGTCCATGCACAGGTTAAACTGCTGTATTGCAACCAAAATGCTGATGTTGTGAATTTGATCCCAATGGAGATCAAGCTTGACTCAGCCTTCCATCCTTCTGAAGTCAATAAAATGAGTACCCAGCATGTTGGGGCAAAATGCTAATTTAGCTTGTGAGCTGCCCAGAGAGTGTTCTAAGTGATAGAATACCATCCACAGTCAAACTTCTCACCTTTTGGAGAACAAAACAAGTGATCACATCATCTTGCGATCAGATTTGCCTGTGTTTATTTTAATCTAGTGTAAAACTTCCAGTCAGGGATGCTTCGGTCACAGCTGCAGGGGATGACAATAAGGAGGAGAGAAAGTGGAGCCTTGAATTGTCTGATGGATTTGATTCAAATGCAAGGAGATGGGCAGGGGAGACTACCTTCTAGATATGGGCATCTCCAGGTAGGAGGCACCCCAGCCACACCTGAGTAGCTCTTGCTGGTTGGTGGGATCAGGGGCTCTGTCATGAGACTGGAGCACTCTTAAGGATCCTCCACCTGTATGCAGTAGTGAGTTGTCAAAAATTTTATTACCCAACTGTGAGCTAACATCATGATGTCATGACGTCATGAGCGGGGCCAAAGAAAAAAATAAAAATAAGTGCACGCACGCAAGCACGCACGCGTGCGCACACACACACACACACACACCTCAACCCACCCACCACCCCCAAACACAAACCCGTCACTTACCTGTTAGTATAAGTAAGTATATGTAAGCCGCCCAGAGTCGGGTCCTCCCGATTGGGGTGGGGTATCACATTTAATAAATAAATAAATAAGTGCCTGGGCAGCACCATGTTGCAAGATGGATATGGTCATCGTACTAATTCTCTAGGATAATATGCCTTAATGTAAATGTAAAACAGCTGTACCTCCTTAAGGGTTCTCCAATTGGAACAGCAATTGGAACAGCACAGGTGTAGCTTATTAATGAGGTAACTCCAAGACTTTGCTTAAAAACCCCAAGCCAGGCCGCCAGGCCTTTTTAGGAACTGTGGTAGTACGTCAATATAGGTAAAGGTATTAAATAGACATTAAAATACACACAGACACACCACATCCAAAGGTGAGTCACTTACCCTGGGGAGCAGGCTGTAGGGAGCTTCAGGCTAGCAGCTTCTCTTCCTCCTCCCCGCTTGGGAGGACAGCAAGGAGGCTGTGCATACGTGCCAAGCACTGTAGGCGTGCATGCACACCAAGTGCTTGGCACGCATGCGCAGTGGGGGAACCAGTGAAAAGGCAAGCCCTGAAGGTGGTTCCCCCCAAAAGCTGCTACCGGTTCTCCTGGACACTGAGAAAAGTTACTACCGGTTCTGGCGACCTGGTGAGAACCTGTTACATCCCATCACTGCACACATGCACACATAGGACCCTTGCAGACTGGGTTGCATCAGGTCTGGTTGGTTAATTGAGACCAGGAGAGCTCATATATTCACTTATCTGTGGCAATCTCTATTCTGTTCTCACCACCAGGATGGTTATCTTTCAAGTTACCTTTGAAGCAAGGATTGATTGCCAAGGCAGGTGGGGGAGAGTCTCCCATGTGAGGGATGGTTTTGCATGTCTGGTGTCAAACCTCTTTCACCCCCACTCCTTTGCTCTAAACCTTTGCTGTGCCTCATTTGTGTGATTCCCAGTTTCTTTTTCCCTTGCCTGTAAAACGCAATTTGCTCTTAACAATTTCCCTGCCCAGCTCTGTAGGTTTCTTTGTCCTCGATCCATAGAATTTTGTTGCCAGATCAAAATATTCCTGAAAATAACTACTGACACTATTGAATGGACTGTGATTGCAGAGGTGGGAGAAGATCCCTTGTTTCCTATGTCAGAGACCTCCATTAAACCATGACACCAGCGCTGTGTGTGTTTGCAGACTTTATGGCTGAGTTTGAACATTGTGACAACCCATAGCTTGTCAAGGTGGGAATGAGTCTTCCTATGCCCATGTGTTCAGTTATGAGGTGGAGTTTATGTATTTATATCTATTAAAAGTCTTTCTAACCCACTGTATATCAGAGGACCCCAGAGAGGGTGCAGTACATAAAATCACCTTAAAATACAGTACTCTAAATCCACTGGAAATGCTTTAAAAATAATTTAGCACAGTCTAACAATTCAATAAAGCAGAAAACTGAAAACAAAGAGTATAAACAGTAAGTTTGGAAATGTAGGTGCTCATCATGACAGTATCCATAGCCATCTCTCTGGCAAAAAATGTCTATAAAGGCAGGCAATTGCTGCTTCAATTCCCAGAAGCACCAGTGAATCCACACGAATGGGTTTACTGCAATTCATCCGGCCCACACTGCCCTGGTCGCTCCTGGAAGCAGAAGTAAAACGTGCCCGTATGGGGGCTTCTGGGAATTGAAGTCCAAGAACATCTGGAGTGCCAAGGTTCACCATCATGGGCCTAATCTCTCCAGACTAAGAAGTGAGGAGCAGGTCTTTTGTAATGGTAGTAGCCCTTAATTGCTCATTCAATAGACAACCATCATAAAATACTATGCATGATGACAGGGCTGGCTTGCAACATTTTGTTTCTGGGAAGATCAGTGTCTTTCCCCATTGCTGTGAGGACTTCAGCCAAACTCAGAGAAAATGGGAAGGCCTGATGCAGGTGATGGATAATGCCATGGCCCCTGCTATTTAAAAAAAACCCCACAGCTTTGACCATGCCACTGCAGGCTACACTACATCACTCACAGAAAGACCGGGTACCAAAACATGGTCACAGTGGGTACCAAATTCTAAACTTAACCGCCAGGTTTAAGGGGTTAGGAGAGGTTCACAATGGAGGTCTTAGGTCAGCCTTCTTTATACCTCACACCCCAAAACATGCTAGCACCTGGAGAGGCAGGTAAGTTATTGCTTGAGAAATCTGGAAGGCGCCAGCTGGAGGAAGGCTGACACAACCCCCACCTGCTGAGCCCTACAAATTACCTTACAAATTACCCAGCCAGGGAAGGGATATAATCTGGTGATTGATTACAGCCCTTCTCTGGTAGGTAAATTTGTAAGGTTGAATTTCTATTTAACTTCTAGCAATTGCTGATTTTCTATCCAGCCATCTCAATTACCATATGCAGCCTTTGTCTTGTTCTCTTTTGGCATCCCCTAGTTCAGTGATGGCAAACCTTTTAAAAACTAAGCACCCAAACTGCCATCTGTGCTGCACCCGTATGCCACATGTGAACCGCTCGCCTTATGCCAGACAGGGGAGGGAGGAAGTCCTCCCATTGGGCTGCTTGGCAGAGGGGCGGGGTGAGCTATGTGCTGGGGACAGCACATGTTCCCACAGAGAGGGCTCTGAATGCCCCCTCTTGCTCATGTGCCATAGATTTGCCACTATGCAGTCTAGTTGTTTTCTTCGTGGTGATGCATGTGGCCATTCTCCCTGCCACATGCAGCATCTAAGAAGTAAGACATAGACCTACTGGTGAGTGTTTCTTTTATCTCCAGGAAAAATAAAACATATTTCAAGGAGAGAATAATCTGAACAAAAAGTACTTAAGTAGAGAAAACAAGGATTCAGGACAAAAAACTGAAGCTCTCATCATGATCACAAGGACTAAACTAACATTACTTATTCCCTGCAAATAAAATTATAATACATCATTGTAATAAATGGGGTGTGTGGGGTGTGTGGTGTCAACTTTGGAGAGCACCATGGTAGCTTAGTGAGCTTGACAACCGGAAGGTTGGCAGGTCAGCAGTTTGAGACCCAAATGCTGCACAATGGAGTGAGCTCCCATCGTCTGTCCCAGCTCCTGCCATCCTATTAGTTTGAAAGCAAGAAATTGCAAGTAGATAAACAGGTATCATTTCACTGGGAAAGGTAACAGCATTCCTTGTACTCTGGCTTCTAGTCATGTTTGCCACATGCCCATGGAAACGTATGCAGACAGAGACAGCGCTGGCTCTTTGGCTGTAAATGGAGATGAGCACCAAAACCTAGAGTCAGATACGAATGGCTTTTGAGCAAGGGAGACCTTTACCTTTACCTTACCAGCTTTGGAAGGAAAATGCCAAAATGAAGAAGCAAAGATATTTGTAGCTTACCTTGTTTTATTCTTGTCTATAAGTAGAACTCCTCCAGGTTTACTTCCACTATGCTTCTAGTGTATTGTAAATTAGGAATAAATGCATCACACTAGCAGAATACCTTGTGTTTATCTTTTCTAGATTTTGAAGTCTGCCCTTCTAGTTCTATGGCACTATATGTACTTTTTTTTAAAAAATGAATATTGCAAATACAAACTTTAGAAAAATGTTTTTTCCTATATACTTACATAACAAAACAACAACAATAGTGATATTGTAACTCCTATATTGATTGTGAGATCAATGGTGTTGTAATGCCACAGCAATGAAAGGAACAAACTGATTGTATGCGAATCCAGCTTGTTCATCTTAGCACCCAATCGATTTGTGGAACTCCAGGATATATATACTGAAATACTTAACTGCACAGAAGTTTGTTTGTTTGTTTGTTTAGACCGAAGAGTGGGGTAATCCTAGGAAGGGACTGCAACTCAGGATTTCAGTTAGGAAATGAGGGAGAGCTGGACAGGCAGAAGCTGCTGTTCCCATGGAGGAGGGTGATAAGGTCCTTGCTAGCCTTGTTTCTTCTTCTTCAAGTGCCATATCTGATTCAGTATACTGTACTGTATGTCGATCAGCCATTAGGATTGTCCCAGCGGGGGGGGGGGGGAGAGATTGTCCTGGGAACAATATAATGCAGCGAGTTTCCATTTTCCTTCCACAGATCAGTGTGGCACTCGTACCACTGATCCAGCTCCATGAGTCACTTTCTGGTCCCGAGTCCTTTTGGTACACAAAGTCATCCTCAGCCCCAGTCCAGTATTGATGAAGCTGCTTCCCTCCATCAAGATGGATTCAAGTGGGATTTAACCAGTGGTGGGATTCACATTTTTTTACTACCTACTCTGTGGGCATGGTGTGGTGGGTGTGGCCGGGGGGGGGGGGAAGCTCTGCATTTTTTCAAAACTTGGATGGACAAGGCCAGCCAGAATTTCTGCTAATGGTTCTGGTGAACTGGAGCAAACCTGCTGAATCCCACCACTGGATTTAACCTACTTGGAGACCATCACCCTTCCCTAAGGACTTCACCACCCAAGGCTGTTAGTCCTCAGAGTGCTCAGGTTAGTTTACCACTGCCTGAAAATCAATGTAGAGTCACTGGCAGTATTGTCTACTCTACTATCATATCAGGATAACCTGGCCAGATCTTTGTTTAAGAAGCAAATTTTCCATATATTTGTGCAGGATAGACATAGGAAAGACAAATCCACACAGCGATCTTATGTAAATGTGTTTCCATTAGAGAATGTACATGAAGAGCTGATTCCACTTTGTTGTGGATGTCCTACTTTAGTTGATAAATATATTCTTTGACTTTGTTCTCATTTGGTTTCAAAGTGACACTTGAATTCTTCTTTAATTCTTCAACCAATCCTCTTCTGGTGCAGGTGAAAAAGAACTCGAGATGTATAAGCTGTAGCATCCAATTCTGTTATATCACATATGATGTTGTTTGTTATATAAGCATATGTGTGTGTAATTGTGAAGTTTGTATTGTAATACTCATTTTAGTTAGTGATAGATAGATAGATAGATAGATAGATAGATAGATAGATAGATAGATAGATAGATAGATAGATAGATAGATAGATTACAAATGGGAGTGTTACAATATAGTACAGCCCAAAATTAGATGCTTCAATTTGTATACTACGAATTCTTTTCATCAGTACAAGAGCATGAATTGCTGAATAATTAAAGATGGATTCAAACGCCTCTTTGAAGCCAAATGAGAACAAAGTCCAACATAAATTTATCAAGTGAGAAAAGATATCCACAACACAGAGGAATCAACTCCATATATATATTCTATACATTTCTAGCCATTCAAATTTTTTAAATGAGCACAAAGTTTTGCACACAATTTACAGTATTTCTTCAAAACACTCCAGAAGCATCAGAAATGTGTAGCTTGCCAGTGCAAAGTGTGTTTCTTCTCGCAATGAGTCTTTGGAGGTGTAAATGGTGACTGTTATGATGCCTTTAAACTCTTTCCCATCACTCACTGAAAAATGCAAACATAAGATGAATCAAAGGGGAGTTCTCCATCCATATTTCCAAGTCACTTCTTTTGAATAGCCCTGGTGGTGCAGTGGTTAAATTGCTGTACTGCAACTAGAATTTTGTGAGTTTGATCCTGACCAGGATTCATGGTTGACTCATCCTTCAAGGTTTATTCATCCTTCCAAGGTTAGTCAAATGAGTACTCAGCATGTTGGGGGCAAAATGCTGATTGACTTGTGAGCTGCCCAGAGAGTGCACTAAACACTGTCAGGCGATATAGAAGAGTACTGGTAATTGACTTTGCTATTGCTTTCAGGCCTCTGAAATCCTTTGCATTTTCTTCCCCTGAGTATCATTTCAATAGGAGGGAGAAAGATGCATCAAGCTCCCTCACCCAAAGGCTTAAGAGAAATGCCATTTGCAAACACGAGTATTCAACAGCAACACAGGTGTGTTGCAGGTAAACAGCTCCCTCCTGGGAAGTGAGCAAGACTCAGCAGGAGAGCCAGTTCTGATCTTGACAGCAGCCCCAGGCCCAGGGTGATACAGAAAAGACTGGCCCTGCCTCTGAATCTGGCCTGCAATTGTGCTGCCAGGGCAGACAGACACTCCCTAGTGAGAAAAAAACCCCACAAACCTTCCCAGAAGCTTCCCGAATGGGTTCATGCCTTTTCTGTTTGATGAACACACAGAGAAAATTGTTTCCTGTGCCACAATTGGAGGGAGATGAATAAGGGGAATGGTTTTGCTGAAACAGCTTTTCCCCCTGGCTGAAGCTTGACTTTCCCCTCAAGTTTTCTAAACTCAGCAAAGGAAATTGTATCCACGTTTTCTCTGTCTTCACAAATACACACACCAGAGGCACTCAGTTACAGCAGCAGGGGCATAATTTGAGGAGGGGTGGTAGCATTCATTACCTGCCAATTGTGCAGAGACAGTTTCACTTTGGGCCCACAAAAAATGAATCACAGAAGGCATTTCCATTGGTAATCACAATGGCTGTGCCCAAAGATTTGATCCCAATGCATGGCCAATTTTTTTAGTAAAGGTAAAGGTCTCCCTTGCTCAAAAGCCAATTGTGTCCAAAGAGGTAAGAGAGGAAGTGAAGAAGAAGAAGAAAAAGAAGCCAAAGAGCCAGTCCTGTCTGCGTCTGCAGATGTTTCCATGGTCATGTGACAGACATGACTAAATGGCGACATGCATGAATGCTGTTTACCTTCCCAACAAAGTGGTACCTATTTATCTACTTGCAATTTCTTGCTTTCAAACTGCTAGGCTGGTAGGAGCTGGGACAGACAACAGGATCAAAATCCATCGTGCAACACTCAGGTCAGGTCTTGAACTGCTGACCTGCCAACTGCATCTTAACCACTAAGACCTGTACTGCTTCTCTCTGCTTCTCATCTCTTCCATCTAGGGTTGCCATATGTCCCAGTTTTCCAGGATTTCCCCGGATTCAAGCTGTCCTGGCTGATTCAAGAGACAAACATATAAAAGTCCCGGATTTTTAAACTTGAACAAAGGAAACAGGATCAACCCCCCCCCCCTTTTAAGGGGATTTTTGCAGAGTTAATTCACTGCCTCACTGCCTTTCTTTCAGTTATCCTGTTTGAAAGCAGGAAAGGCAAAACAGCATCCTGAGAAGCCCATCAGGGAGGGGAGACACTTGCAAGTGAGATAACTGAAAGAAAGGCATGGAGACAGTGAAATAACTCTTTGCAAAAAAATTCCCTTGGCTCACCTTGAAGTTTGGGGGACAAAGAGTCGTCCTCAGTCGTTTTCCCCAAAAGCTGGGAGAGAGCAAGAAATACCCATATCTAAGAAGCCAAACCTCCACCATACACTGGGACAGAGGATTCCTTCTTCACGTGGTCGCAAAGGGTTAATTGCATAAGGTCGGTATTCCTAGAGATGAAGGGAACAGGGTGGACAGAAAGTGAAGAGTCCTCCATCGCAAAGGTCCTACTCTAAAATAAGTCCATTCCTGTCTCCTGCTTTTCTCCTGGAGGGAAACGGAGGCACCATGGACTGCATTGCCATTCTGGGCCCCTCTTTAGAATTTTCTTCCAAGGGATTCTCACATGGTGTTTCAGGGTGAGTCTATTTCAGTGGTGTGTGTGTGAAGGGGAGGATGGGGTAACCTCAGGAAGAGGAAGGGTTGTTTCAAGAGTGGCTCAAGAAATTTTATTCAAAAAAATAAAATAAAAATAGAACCATCAAGAATAGTCTTTTGCAAGAAAAATCACACAGGAAAAAAACTCTTGACTACAGTTTATTTTAATCTGACGAAGGCAGTCCACCCTGGATGGGGATTCTGCGGGGATTTAGAGCCGTGGTCTCCCTGACAGCCCCATCTGACGCATGCACAGTTTGAAGAATGCAATGACATGACGTGGCTGTCCCGGTTTGGCAGGAGAGAATTATGGCAACCCTACATCCATCCCAAGTTTGTTCTGTTCCATCTCTGCACAAGGCTGAGTTGTTGAAAGTCTACATGAAAATGTGTATACTGTATTTGTTTGCTCAAATACTAGTTACATCCAACTCTAGGGTTCAGTGTTCATCTCTGTTTATAAACAAAGAGCCAGCACTGTCTGTGTTTGCAGACATTTCCAAGGACATGTGGCAGGCATGACTAGACACAGATTGCTGTTTAGCTTCACACAAAAGTGATACCTATTTATCTACTTGAGATTTCTTGCTTTCAAACTGCTAGGTTGGTAGGAGCTGGGACAGAGACAGAAGCTCACTCTGCATGCAGCACTCGGGTCTAGAACTGCTGACCTTCCCGTCGTCAAGTTCAGTTCCTTCTCATTGTTAGCAGACACCAAATTATGTGGCCAACCTAACCTTTCACCTATGAATGAGTAGAAGTCTCACAGAAGTGGTCTACTTGCAAAAGATACAGATCAGCAAAGACTGGGGCAATATGACTAAAATGACCTATACCCAAAATCAGTCTGGCCGCCGCTTAAGCTTTTTCTACCCGCTTAAGCTTTCATACCAAGTTCCAGGGCTGCCCCACATAGAGAGTGTTTACAATAATCGACCTTCAAATTCTGTTCCAGAGAAAAGATCCACCATGCCTTCAGCAATAGGCCTTCTCATGATTTCTACCAGAACATTCCATTAAAAACATACAGAGCAAACACACCATAGAAATGCGTATGTCAGCCTGTTTTTGGAACTTGTCACTCACTATGCCTGTCCCTTTCCATTCTCACATCATCTGTGATTTTCTTTGTTGTCCACACGTAAGCGTGGATTAAAATGAGATGATGTTCTCTCAAAATATGCATTTTTAGCACGTTTTATGTAAACAGCACCTTTCAATACACTTTTTGAATCAGAAAATCCAGAGATCTGTCAGAGCTGAATGACAACTCCATTCTGATCTACCTGTTATTACTCTCTGAAGGTATGCGTAAGGTTACTGAGTGTCAGAATTCAAAAAGAACATATTTCTCAAGCTTTGTTAACATCATACCCAGCATACTGTTCCAATAATATTCCCACAACTGGGTTTCTTTGCACGGACATTTGTGCTTTACTAAAGAGGCACTGGTCTTTATATTAAGTCTCTTCAGATTTCTTTGACAAATGTCACAGAGTGTATTTTATCCTCACACTTTCCGTATCTCGCTGCTATCAGCATCAATCTACGTGCTTTTCTAGTCCCATCTGCAGAGTTTTACTTTTCATTCTTGTTATTATTATAGTTACTTAATACATTTAGTCTGCCAAATCAGCTGATTTGGATCCATTTGGATTCTTAGACTTTATACGCCATAATTACTTTGCTATCTCTCACGGTAATATCTCAAGATCTCTCTTCTATTCCTTTGCGCCATGACATCAAAGTCCAGCACACATGATCTGTGTGTATAAATATTTAGCGGTATGGGAAAATGAAATGTAAAACCCTCCTCAGGAAAAAATGGGGGAAGCACAAGGAAAAGAAATGTGCAAAGGATGATAGCAGAGATACAGAAGAACAAAACAAAATGTAGGACACTGCAACAGGGATGACACTTCTAAGTTTCGCATGGCCTTCAAGCAAGAACAGGAGGCAAAAGATAGTATCCTATGTGTTGACAAAGTAACAGATGAAATCCCGATCCTAAAATATCTTTCCAGCTGGATAACACTCATCCTTTCTGCTTGCCCAAAGGGATCTTTTCCTTTTTGGTTGCGAACTTTCACTGGGTGACATGTCATTGACATTTGCTGGCGATTAAAAAATATTCCAACCATATGGAGCTGCTGTAAAAATGAACAGCAGGAGTCAAGGGGGAGAATTCCACTCACACTGGTATGTAAACATAGACTCAAATGCAGAATGTGGTTGCCTTAACACACACACACAACAATTCTAAGAGAGAGTGACGTCCCTTCTAGAGAGGGAGTTGCTGGTCTTTCTAGAAAGTACAACAAATGCATTTGTGCGTGTGTTTGCTTGTTTGCTTCTGGGAAGGTGATTAAGAAATATATAGTATTGTAATCCACTCCAACTATGAACATTAAAGAAACATATACCAATTTAAATTGGATTCCTGCATCGAGCAGAGTTTGGACAGAGTTTGGCCTCTTCCAACTTAGGCATTCTATGATTCTATAATGGGATCCTTTTTTTAACCTATCCGCAACCTTTTTAATATGCCTTGCTATCCTAAAGTAAAAACAGTTGGGAAAAGTGGTGCAGACTCTGCTTAAATGAACATCAAATGTCTATAAAAAGAGTTCAGTGAAATAAGTTTTAAGTTTGGTTTGGCTTAGTGGTTAAGACATCTGAACTTGATGAGTGGAAGGTTGGCAGGCCAGCAGTTTAAGACCCGAGTACAGTACTGCATGATGGAGTGAAGTCCCATCCTCTGGCCCAGCTCCTGCCAGTCTAGCAGCTTGAAAGCAAAAAATTGCAAGTAGATAAATAAGTACCACTTTGGTGGGAAGGTAAACAGTGTTCTGTGCACTCCAGTGTCTAGGTATGCCTGTCACATGACCACGGAAACATTTGTAGATACAGACAACACTGGCTCTTAAGCTGTAAATGGAGAGGAGTACCAAACCCTAGAATCAGATACGACTGGCTTTCAAGCAAGGGCAACCATTACCTTTACTATTGCTGAAATAGTAGCAATGTCAGCAATCACTGAGCTTCCAGAAACAAGGTGTCATAACAAAGAAGACCCTCTGCTTAATTTCTATCCAGTTATCCTCCCCTTGCAAAGGAACCTGGATAAGCTTTTAAAGATCTTTTGAAGATATCCAGACGGTGTTGTCCCCCTACCTTCATGGGATGAGGAAGGGATATGTGTATGTCAAAGCTTATCTTGGGTTTAGCTGGACAGGTGGAGGCAGTGGTGGGATGTCCAAATTTTTACTACCCCACCGTGATGTCATCACAGTGTGGGCAGAGCTAACATCATGACAACATTATGTTATGGGCAGGGCAAAAAAAAATACAAAAAATAAGCACACACACACACCCAGTGAAAAGGTAAGCCCCGAAGGTGGTTCCCCCCCCCCCCAAAAAAAAAAAAAGCTGCTACCAATTCTCTAGGACACTGGGAAAAGTTACTGCCGGTTCTGGTGAACTGGTGAGAACCTGTTACATCCCATCACTGGGTGGAGGCAGATGTTCTTTGTTGCCCATGGTGTTCTTTTCAGATGTTCCTCTCTCAGAGCTAAACCATGAGCAGAAATCTGTAGTCATCCAGACTTCAGGACCCAGGACTCCTTCTTCCCCAGTGCAATCCAGTATGGTAGATAGAGTCCACCCAAGACCTAGAGATACAAAACCACCACCCTAGGCAGATGCTGCTCAACTTTTGGCTCAACTCATGGAGCAGTCTCACGTGGAAATCAAAAGGCTTCCCATCTGAGTCATGGCAGCTGCTGCCACCTACCCTTATTATGTCCTGTTGAGCTGCTTCCCACTTATGACAGACCTAATAACCTCTTCAAGTTATTTCCCTTTGCCAGCGCTCAGTGAGACTGAGCAGGGATTTGAACCCTGCTGCCCTGAATCCAGTGGTGGACAGCAACAGGTTCACAACCCTACTCAGGCAGGGGTGTGGCAAAATTGGGTGGCCTCACCCACCTCCCTGCCCCACCCTGCCCACCTCCTCCTCCAAGTCCTAGCGGCCTTGCACAGCAGAGTCGATTGGTATTCAAATTTGATGTCAGTTTTTGTTCCTGCAAGTGGTTCAAAGTCTCCCTTTCTCAAAAGCCAGTCATATCTGACTCTAGGGTGCAGTGCTCATCTCCATTTACAGCCAAAGGGCCAGTGCTGCTTGTGTTTGCAGATGTATACATGGCCATAGGGCAGGCATGACTAGATCACCCATGATGTAGGCTCCGTCCATGGCATAGGCTCTGCCCACAGCATAGGCTCCACTCACAGCATAGGCTCCACTCACAGCATAGGCTCCACCCACGGTGTGGTAGTGAAAATTTTTGCTGCCCACTGCTGCCTGAATCCTAATCCAGAGCTATCCATTACAACCATACTGGTTCTTCCTGATACCACATTTACTCTGGAAATGTGATTGCCAAGGAAACAATCCCAATTCTGAAAAACACTAAGATTTCATCCAGGGCTATTTCACATAGTCAACTGCTAGGCAAGCCATAAGAAAACAGTGTAAGGAAGAAAGGGGGAGATGTGGAGAGACACCTTGTTCTCTCCTAAAGATGAACACACATATCCCTACAATCAAGGATGATAGAAACATAAACTCTGTATTGTACACACGTAAAGGTCACCCTTGTTGAAAAGCCAGTCATATCCATTCAGTGCTCATCTCTGTTTATAGCTAAAGAGCCAGCACTGTCTGTGTCTGCAGACATTTCCATGGACATGTGGCAGGCATGTCTAAACACCAGAGTGCATGGAACACTGTTTACCTCCCACCGAAGTAGTACCTAGTTATCTACTTGCAATTTCTTGCTTTCTAACTGCTAGGAAATCTACCTAAATGAACAGTGCAAAGAAATAGAAGAAAACAACACAAGAGGCAGGACTAGAGATCTTTTTTTAAAAAAATTGGGGAAATCAAGGGAACGCTTAAAGCAAAAATGACCATGATAAGGGACAAAGAAAGCAAGGAGCTAGCTGAGGCAGAAGAGATTAAGAAAAGATGGAAAGAGTACACAGAGGAACTCTACAAAAAGGACCTCAACACCCCTCATAATCACAATGATGAGAACATTGAACATGAGCCAGACATCCTAGAGAGTGAAGTCAGAAAGGCCCTAAAAAGCACTGCAAGCAACAAATCCAGTGGAAATGATGGTATTCTAGTTGAATTTTTCAAAGCCCTAAAAGATGATGGAATCAAATTATTGCATTCTATATGCCAGCAGATTTGGAAAACATAACAGTGACCACAGGATTGGAAAAGATCAGTATACGTTCCAATCCCAAAAAGGGTAATGCCAAAGAATGTTTGAATTATCGAACAATTGCACTCATCCCACATGCTAGCAAGGTGATGCTCAAGATAATACAGGATAGACGGCAGCAGCACATGGAGAGAGAATTACCAGAAGTGCAGGCGGGGTTCAGAAAAGGCAGGGGGACTAGAGACCACATTGCCAACATACATTGGATCATGGAAAAAACAAAGGAATATCAGAAACAAGTCTACTTCTGTTTCATTGACTACACCAAGGCTTTAGACTGTGTGGACCACAACAAAATGTGGCAAGTAATTAAAGAGATGGGAATACCAGAACACCTTATATGCCTCATGAGAAATCTGTACAAGAATCAAGAAACAACAGTTAGGACAGAATATGGAATGACGGAGTAGTTTGGAATAGGAAAAGGAGTAAGACAAGGCTGCATTCTGTCACCCTGCTTATTCAACTTATACACAGAGCACATAATGCACAATGCAGGGATGGAGGAATCACAATTTGGGATCAAAATTGCTGGGAGAACATCAACAACTTGAGATACGTAGATGACACTACCTTAATGCAGTGATGGGATAACAAATTTGTGACCAATGTCATGATGTCATGACATCATGGGTGGAGCTGACATCATGACGTCATGACATTGTGGGCAGGGCCTTAAAATAAAAAATAATTTAAAAAATAAAATAAAATAAATAAACACACACACACCCTCAACCCACCCACCCAGAACACAAACCTGTAAATAAATTAAAGAAATAAAATAAATAAGTAAATAAAATAAAAATTAAATAAAAATACAACCCCAAACACAAACCCCTCACTTACCCCTGGGAGGGCTCAGCAGGGGCGAACGGCCAGAGCAGGGCAGGGGGCAGCGATGGTGGTAACGGCAATGGCAACGGCGGCAGCGACTATGGCAACAGCGGCGATGGCGACGATGGCGGCGGCGACGATGGCGGCGGCGACGATGGCGGCGGCGACGATGGCGGCGGCGGCGATGGCGGCGGCGGCGATGGCGGCGGCAACGATGGCGGCGGCGGCGGCGGCGGCGATGGCAGTGGCGGCGATGATGGTGGTGGCGGCGGAGATGGCAGCGGCATTGGCAGCGGCAATTATGACAGCAGCCTGGGCAGGCGGCACCAGCCCTCAGAGCAGGACACTCCCCTCCCCTCCCCCGTCCACCCTCTCAGCCGGTCCTTGGGCAGAGACATACCCAGGTTGCCTCCCCAGTCCTCTAAGAAGTCATCTATTGCACGCTTGCGCGTGTCTCTGAAGGCGCGGGCTGGCGTAGGGCACCACGGAGATGCTGCAAAGGCCAAAGACACCGTTGATGTCTCTTGAGTTCCAGGCACCGCTGGGGAGACTTCCTCGACCGCTCACGCCTGACACCCTCTCCCCCACCCACCCTGATTGCCATCGTCGCTGTTGCCGCCGCTGTTGCTGCCACCGTCATCGCCGCCGCCACCACTATCGCTGCTGTCACCACCAATTTTTTAAAAATTGGAGCCAAAATGGCTCCAATTTACTGCGCATGCGCAGAAATTCAATCTGACGCATGTGCAATGCGTCAGATTGAGTTTCTGCGCATGCGTAGTAAATTGGAGCCATTTTGGCTCCAATTTTTTTAAAATTCTTTCAGTGAGGCCTCAAAAGTTGACTCCCCTCCTGGAGAACCCTCTGGGATTGTTCCTACCGGTTCCAGGGAACCAGATGGAACCGGGGTCATCCCATCACTGCCTTAATGGCAGAAAGTGAGGAAGACCTAAAGAAGCTGCTGCTTAAATTGAAAGAAGAGAGTGCAAAAGCTGTCTTGAGACTCAATATCAAGAAAACCAAGATCATGGCAACAGGCCCTATCAGTCCCTAGAGAATAGATGGGGAAGAAGTAGAAGCAGTGACAGACTTTACTTTCCTAGGATCAAAGCTCACTGCAGATGGTGATTGCAGCCATGAAACAAAAAAGGTGACTGATTCTTGGGAGGCAAGTGATGAGAAACCTGGGGAACATAGTGAAAAGTATACATTGAAAACAAAGATTCGTATAGTCAAAGCAATGGTATTCCCGGTGGTAATGTATGGTTGTGAGAGCTGGACCATTAGGAAAGCTAAGCACAGAAGAATAGATGCCTTTGAGATGTGGTGTTGGAGGAGAGTTTTGAGAGTCTCCTGGACAGTGGGGAGAACAAATAGGTCGGTCTTAGAAAAATCAACCCTCCCTGCTTCCTAGAAGGTCAAATAGTAAAGATGAAGCTGAAGTACTTTGGACATCAAATGAGAAGAGAGGATTCACTTGAGAAAGCCTTGATGCTGGGAAAGGTAGAGGGCAAAAGAAAAAGGGGGTGGCCAAAAATGAGATGTCTAGATGGTATTGTGGTTGTAGTGGGCACAGAGCTGGGTGAGCTGAGGAGGAGGATGGAGGACAGAGGTGCCTGGCGGACAATGGTCCATAGGGTCGCAAAGGGTCAGAATCGACTGTGCAACTGAACAACAAAAAAAACCTGCTAGGTTGGCAGGAGCTGGGACAGAGATGGGTGCTCACTCCATCATGCACCACTCAGGTCTTGAACTTCTGACCTGCTGACCTTCCAGTCTTCAATTCAGAATCTTAACAACTAAGCCTCCACAGTCCCTCTATGTCACCGCAATCCGTTGGACAAAGGCAAGGCGTAAAAGTCAAGCTATCATACTGGCTGCTGTACTAAGATTGTTTTTGACCCTGGCATAGATAATTTCTTTTTATTCCCCTTGGAACTACCAGAGGAGTTGAGTTAGAGGAGCAGTATCTACTGCCAGTGATGAATGGATAAGCTTAATTTATTATTACTTCTAGTATTCCAAGTGTATTTATGATCAGCTCTGTTTCCAATTACCTCACACATGCCCCAAGCGATGGATGGGAGCTTTAAATATTAGCCTCTCCCACTTGCCTCAGATATTTCACAATGAGAAGGGAGAAACCAGCATTTCCAAGCAACTGATTGGGTGAGGGAGGGAAGGGACTGGTCTATCAAGCCTTCAAGGATTATAGCATTAAGCAGAAACCCCTTTGGTCAAGAATGTGACAAGCATCCCTTTCTAGAGAGTGGTTCACAATAACTGGAGCTTTCACAAAGGCCTCTTAAGAAATTGTTGTAGTCTCACACTGACAGAGTTGTCGTGTCTCAAGGCACTGGCTGAGGTCTCAGGGAATTGCTGTGTTTCCTGGGTCTCCAGCAAGGAAGATAAAACATCAGGATGAGTGGCATAGGTAGAGGAGAAATTTTGGAGGGCTTTATTTTTGTATTTGAGTTGGCTTTTTAAGCCTGAATAAACATCTCCCAGTCGGTGTCATTCCCTGATGGCACCAGAGTTTGGTGGCTCAAGCAAAGGTATCTCTATGTCTGTTCTCGGTTGTACAACACTTGCATCTGGAAAAAAACAGGAATAAGATGAGGGCACTGGGGAGAACACTGATGGGTGGGTGTGCCTTGGCCATTATGCCATTTGGACAAGGAGTGGACCACCACCCTTGTGCAGTGACGGGATGTAACAGGTTCTCACCAGCTCTCCAGAACCGGTAGTAATTTTTCCCAGTGTCCCAGAGAACCGGCAGCAGCTTTTGGGAGGAACCACCTTCGGGGCTTACCTTTTCACTAGTTCCCCCACTGTACATGTGCGCCAAGCACTTGGTGTGCATGCATGCCTACAGTGCTTGGCGCGTATGCACGGCCTCCTTGCTGTCCTCCCAAGTGGGGAGGAGGAAAAGAAGCTGCTAGCCTGAAGCTCCCTATTGCCTGCTCCCCAGGGTAAGTGACTCACCTTTGGATGTGGTGTGTCTGTGTGTATTTTAATGTGTATTTAATACCTTTACCTATATTGACGTACAACCACAGTTCCTAAAAAGGCCTAGTGGCCTGGCTTGGGGTTTTTAAGCAAAATCTTGGGGTTACCTCATCAATAAGCTACACCTGTGCTGTTCCAATTGCTGTTCCAATTTGAGAACCCTTAAGGAGGTACAGCTGTTTTACATTTACATTAATGCATATTATTCTAGAGAACTGGTTAGGCAAAGACTTAGTACCTAACTTCTTTAACTGTTGAAAAGTGCCAAAATGAAGCCATCTTGTGGTGAGTTCATTCTGTAGTTCCTTCCATCTGACCTAGTGTGAGAAAGATTAGCCAGAATAAGCTTTAAGGGCCTTGTGACTAACGAGACTTCTTGTTACACCCTAGCAGTGACATTGGGGAGATAGGAGAGGGGGGAAACTCTCTATAAACAAGTGACAACTCTCCTACAACCATCAACACCAATGTGCCATCTGAAAATAGGCCTCCAGTTGTCACTGATACTAGAGGTAAAGGAACAAATGATTCTGGACTGCTCTCCTAGTTCACACACACACACACACACACACACACACACACACACACACACACACACACACACACACAAGTATTAAACTAATTAAGCTGAGGTATACTGATACTAGAGGTAAAGGAACAAATGATTCTGGACTGCTCTCCTAGGTCACACACACACACACACACACACACACACACACACACACACACACACACAAGTGTTAAACTAATTAAGCCGAGGTATAAGAATTAAAACCCTGGGTAGGTATTTTGTTTCTGTTGTGTAATTTGTGTTAGCTGGTAATTTATTGATTGATGTATTTTGTTTTCTTTCTATTTTCTCTGTTTATTTAATGTTGTGAGCTGCCCGGAGTGGTGCTTGCATCAATTGGGCAGGATACAAATCAATCAATCATAGCAGCTAAGGCTGCTCAGAATATTAACACACAAATATTTGAGCACAATAGCAACACTTGAACCTCAAAATGCTTTCTCAAAACTTAAGCTTTTACCTGATTCACGTTTGTAGACAAACTATTTACTACACTGATCCAAAATTCACAAGAATAATTTTGTAGAAAAATCTGATTCAACGACAGTATATACATATATACTATACTGTATATATCTTTAGAAAAACCAAAGTTGATTCAAAGTAAAGGTAACTCTTCCTGTTTCTCATTGCTCTCACTCTGAATATACTCAGTTCTATACAGTTTTAAGATTTCACCAGGAGGCAGGAAAAACACCAGAAGCAGAAGACACATGTGCTCTTGAAAGAAATGTTCACTGATCACAAACTTTGAATTTGGATGCAATTTGACACTTAGGAGAATGGTATTTTCAGAGTGGACACATATGTTAAATGCAATTAGGGCATTTCCAGAGTAATATTTCTGTCTTAAAAATGTAAATTCTTGTCTTCAGCCTTAGCGACACACCTATTGTATTATCTTGTGGGGTCTAGCAATACATAGTCTAGAGGTCTGGAAACCAAGTCCTATAAGGAAAGATGGAAGGAACTAGGGATGTTTAGCCTTTAAAAAGGGAGATGGGGGGGGGTATAAGACAGCACTTTTCAAATACTTGGATAGTCAGAAAGAGGAGGGGCAGGATCTGTTCTCATCCCAGAGTGCAGGACACATAATAATGGGCTCAAACTAAAGAAAGTAAGATATAGGCTGTATATCAGGAAACATTTCTTAACTGTTAGAGCAGTACGATAATGGAGTTAATGACCTTGGGAGGTGGTGAGCACCCCAACCTGGAGGCATTCAAGAGAAAAGTGGACAGCCACCTATCAGATCTGAGCAGGGACTTGGACTCGATGGCCTCAGTGTCACCTTCCAACTCAGTTATTCTATTATTCTATGAATCCTTTTCGAAAAGTTGCAAAATTTTAGCTGGGGGAGATGGAAGAGATGGTCTCTTGAAATCTACCAAGAAGTCTACCAGACCCTGGTATTCTTCAAACCAGTTTGGTCTCTTTCTGTTTGGTGTGATCTGACATTCGGCAAAGATTCTTTTGAGCTCAGCCTATGTCTGCTGCTGTGTGTCTTTGTCTCTGAGGAGCAAGGAACATTACAATGCTGCTACTGATCATCTTAAGCAGAGATTGCCCAAATTATGAGCACTGCTTAATGAGAATGGATTAATCTGAAAGGACAGTCCCCTCAAGATGTGGTTGCAAATGCTAAAAAGATGCAAATATCCAGTCAAATGCTCACGTATGGTGTTAATGTATTTCGGCAGTGTTTCTTTCTTAAGAGATGCAATGAATTTGAAGTCTAGATGTGGTAGGGAAACATTTTTCAATGAAAAGAACCATGGCAACACCAGAGAACAATAAAGGTGATAAAATCAACATCATCTCAGAGGTACTGATTGATAAGAGAATAATTTGGAGACAAGGTCTGAACAGGCTTTTCTGTTTGAAAGAAATCCATAGTTCTCTACTGGGGCTGTTATGAATGGGATTTTCAAGCCACATCACTGAAGGGTCCTTCCGCTGGTGGGCTCAATTTTTTTTTACTACCACGCTGTGTTGCACCTGAATTAGGACTACTTTATTTCAAAACTTGGATGGGTTGGGCCAATTTTTGCTACCAGTTCTCCCGAACTGGTGCGAACCTGCTGATGCCCACCACTGAGTCCTTCCATATGTCTGGAGTGGTGTCCCTTTTTGAAAAATGAGCAGGTAATGCCTCTTCTTTTTCTTTCATGTCTAGGTCAGACTTTAGACTGCCAAAACAAAGCCACCTTTGGGTGAATTAATTCTGTAGTTCCTTTCACCTGACCTAGTGTAAGAAATATTAGCTGACACAAGGTTGCCATTGCCTAGGATATGGGTAAGTAGTTTCGGGATATGTCTGATTGTGGTTCAAAAATACCACAATCTTTGAGGAGGTTCTTCCTGTGTACCCCAGGTAGTGCCTTGAGAATGAGACCATGAATGAATAGATAGAGGTGCCATCGTTGTTGGGGGAATAACAATAAGTGGTGAAAGTCAATGCTTAGGTAATAGTCCATACTGCACAAATTGTCAGAATTGGCTGACCTGCTGATGGAAGCTGCAGCTTCTGCATCAGAATTTAGGGTAAATAACTCTTCTGTGCTATAGCTCCTGAAATATTCCCGCTATAACCATCCATGTCCTCCGTATGGATGGTTCCAGGTTTACTCGTCAAATTCTTTATGGGGAAATTAGCTCCAGTACAAGACTTGTGGAGCTCCTATGAAGCATTACAAGGGCCAGCTGAAGCAAACCATGAAGGTATCAGGTATAAGCCCACAAACTTGGGAGGCAGCAGCTGTAGATCGCCCACTTTGGGGCCAAACCATCTCTGTTGCTACTGATCACTTCAAAGCAGAATCCCACAGACATGAAGAGGCTAAGCAACAAGCATAGAAGCTTCATCAAACTCAACTATGCCCTCCACTATCTATTCAGTGTAATGTGTGTGGCTGCATGTTTTATGCCAGGATCAGTTTATGGAGTCACCAGAGACACATCCATCAACTGAGAAAATGACTTCCAGGAAAAATGTATGGTCGGATATACGAGTAGCAGCCAATGATGACGATTCCTGCTAGCTGGCAGAGTCTGTAAGTTACAGTTTCTGAATAAATATAGGAAAGGACAAAAGTAAAGTGAAGAGGGTCACCATAAGTCAGAATTTATTTGATGGCAGATGGTGGTGGTGATTGTGGTAGCATCCTGGTCCCTGAGATTCCAAACCCAAAACCCAAGAGTAAGTGACAGGACAAGATGAGGCAGGCAAAGGTTGGAAGGGGGGGTTTGGAACTGTTTCTGAACAAGCTGGTTGTAGAAAGGAGCACAAGGCACCTCACTCTGTGCCTGCTCAACATTATATGGTGGGCTAAAGGCATGCCCAAAGAACCCTGGTGGCACAGTGGTTAAACTGCTGTACTGCAACCAGAACATTGTGAGTTCAATCCTGACCAGGACTCAAGGTTGATTCCTTTTGAGGTTGGTAAAATGAGGACTCAGGATGTTGTGGGGCAAAATGCTGATTATCTTTTGAACTGCCCAGAGAGTGCTCTATGCACTATGTGGCAGAATATAAATGTACTGTAATTGCTATTGCATACACTATTCCCCCCCCCCCCGAGTCCCTTGACCTCATACTTAGGTTTGATTCACCAATATCTCCTATTCAACTGCCCAGCAGCTTTTTCAGCTGTTGCACTGGATCTTTATTTCTGTCCTCTCTATTGAACTGTGTCTACTGATTCAAACTCCTCAGAGTGGTAGATACTAAATTATTTATGAGACAAGGTTATTTATGGGATTTTTATGAGGTCTCCAAAGTGTAGCTCTGCTCAGAGTTACTCCTAGACAAGGGCTGGGAATGTTGTCTCCCATGAAGCCAATTGGAGAGACTCTTTTCTCCACAACATACATTTAAAAAATAAAAAGCAGGAGAAACATGATTTTGGAGAGTGATTCTCCTCCAAAACAATTTGTTTTAACAGTCAAGCAAACAAACAGAAACACAAAGGAAAATATGAACTGAAAAGCATGAAACAACACAAGCTCAGACACCAGTATTGTTTAAGCACTAGATCAATTGTAGTGGGGCTATAGTTGTAAATTTTTGGCAGAACTTGGAAGCAACCACATTACAAGTAATGTGGTTACCTGTAACAGATTACTTCTTGGTGAACAAGTAATGTAAAGTAATCTTCTTACAAAGTATAGCAGATTGCATCTATTTATTTTAAAACATTGCAGTCTAAGGCCTTTTACACACAATTTTCAGGTTTCATCCAATACTCATCATTCTTAAGTGGCAAGGGATGTATGTTTTATTTTTGTCTTTTTATATTGTCCTGATGCATTATCAGAATCAGTCACTAGGGAGAGCCAGAGAATATTTCTTTGTTATCCTGCTATGGTAATACAGTAGGCCATACTGCCAGCAGCTCAGTGAGGCAGCAGTTAATTAACCAAAGGATTAATGGCCTTGGGTGGCAAAGACCATAGGAAAGGGTAATGGTCCCCAAGTGGATTAAATCCCACTTGAATTCAAGCAGCAGCTTCATCCATACTGGCCTGGGGCTGAGGAGAACTTTGTGCAAAAAAGGTCTCAGGACCAGAAAGTGACTCACAGAACTGGACCAGTAGTACAGGTGTCACACTGCGATGCAGGAGACAAATGAAAGGCCACTGGATTATATGGTTCCTGGGACAATCTTCATGGCTGATCACCATAATATTCAGAATTGGATAATGCATTTAAAGAAGAAGAAGACTGGCAATAACATTACAGGAGCAACCAGAACATTGCGTGTGAGAATGACAATCTGACTGCTGAGAAGAAATCAGTAGTTTTATAAACGTTTCCAAGGGACAATATAAGAATTGGACAGGAGAAGGAACAAGAGAGTATCTCCCTTCATTTTCCAGGCCTGTTTGGTCTTCTTCTTCTTTTGTGTCCTGATCAAACCCTGGACTGCCAAAATGAAGCCACTTGATTTGGTGTTGCCTAAACCCAAGTCCTCTTCTGTACATGTCTCGGGCAGCAATCAGCAGGTCAGTAAATGAGCTGGATTCTGTGTCTCTCCACATTCACACCACATGTTGTTGTCCACCATCAGCCCCAACCTGAGCATGTTGGTCTTGCATTTAGAGACTCCAACCATCAGCCTATTCAGGGTCCTCCAAGTAACGTAGGGCAGACTGAGATCTTCAGCCATATCCTCCTTTAATGGTGTTCCCTGCCTAGTGAGCTCCTTCCTCCATCTGCTAATTTGGTTTTGCTCTTGTGTGCCCTCAAGAATGTTTGTTTTTGCCATAAAGCTCTTCCTGGATCTGAGCCAGCCAACTTGAGGCTCATATCCATTCAGAAGGTGTTGAGGGTCATTATCTTGCTTAGTGTGTGCTGCTACTTTTCTCCTGATCTTAGGTGGAGCAATACCAACAAGAGGGTATATTTTTTTCAAATGGTGTAGGTTTGAGGCATCCTGTCACTATATGCATGTCTTCATTAACAGTGATGTCAACTTGTTTTGCGTCTGTGGATGTGCTCCATACTGGAGTAGCATATTTTGCTGCAGAGATGTGCAGGGCCAAAGCTGATATGCGCCACATGGATGATTGAGTTCCCCATTTATAGTTTGTGAGTTTCCTGATGATGTTGTTCCTTGTACCTTGTCTGGTCAAGTGTCACACCAAGGTAGAGGACACCTTGCTGTAATCTGTCCCCTTGCCAGGTAACATTCAACTCAACCCTTGCCTCTCAGTTTCAAAGGTGGAAAGCACATACTTGAGTCTTGCTTGGATTAGGCTTCAAATGGCAGATGTTTTGAACAGGGTGATGTTTTAAATTGATAAAAATGATGGAATGTGTTCACAATGTGGAACTCACTGAATTACCTGCTCAGTCAGAGCAATGGTAACAATAAGGGAAGTTAAAAAAAACCACACTTAGCTTCTCAGCTGTGACTCTGGTTCTCTACTATTGCTACTTTGCACTTTTCCCACTTATGTATGGCTCTTCTAGCCAAGAGAGAGCAAATTTAAATAAGGACAAGAACAGGTAGATTGGGACTCAGTAAGTCAAAGAGAGGGGTGGTGGATTAGTGGTTAAAATGTTTAGCTTGATGACTGGAAAGTTGGCAGGTGAGCAATTTGAGACATGAGTGCGGCGCGATGGAGTGAGTTCCTGTGATCTGTCCCAGCTCCTGCCAACCTAGCAGTTCAAAAGCAAGAAATTTCAAGTAGGTCAATAGGTACTGCTTCAGCACAAAGGGTAACAACATTCCGTGCACTCCAACATCTAGTCATGCCACCCACATGATCACAGAAATGTCTGCAGATACAGAAAGTGTTGGCTCTTTGGCTGTAAATGTAGATGAGCACTGTCCCCTAGAGTCACACATGAATGGCTTTCAAGCAAGGGAGACTTCTACCTTACCTTTACCAAAATCAAAGAGTACTAAGATTTTTTAAATGCAGGAGCAGGAATTAGAAGAGATGTCAGTAGCTGCCCTGCCAAAATATAACAAAATTTCATTGGCTCAGACACTGAGATTCAACGTGCTGTTACAAAGGGAATGTAAGGATTCTTGCATTAGTGAAACAAAACAAACAGTAGCTAAAATAGATATGCAAAACAGTTTCAAAACAGTTTTTGAAAAAACAGGTACCAATTTATTTATTACAATATTTCTTATTGTATAGATCAGTGTGAAAGGCACATTATTAATATCAATGCTAACATTCTGCAAAGATGACTTTTATATATGAAGCCACTCTCCCATCTTGAATAGCCCTGTTGGTGTATTCAGCTTCCATAATAACATTTTTTGAGAAATACTGAAATTACAAAAGAATGTTTTTTTGTAAATAAAAAATGAAGCCTGGGGCTTCAAGCCAGGAGACCACCTATTAAAATATGTTGACAAAACGGAGCAGAATTCAGGGATGGCAAGAGATGATAAAAGGCTTTTGTCTGTGTGACATATGAAGAAAAGTTGGGAGGGGGAGATGAGGGATATTTGTACTAGGGGAATAGAAAAATAGGAATGGCACAGGAATGATGACATGATAGAGGGTTTCAAATACAGTATTTAAAAGCTCCTGCATGAAATAGGCAATGGTAACACATGCAAAAAGACACCTTTAAAGGAAACAATGTTAAGGGAAACTTTTTAATAGCCCTGCTCCATGGGCTCCTCTGACAGTAAATATTTATTTATTTATTCAATTTGTATAGTCGCCCCTGGAATGAGAGGGCAGTGGAGGCCTTGGATGTAATCGCTCCACTATGGCCTCTCTGTGCTCATGGGCACCATTCATCTCCGTGGTTCACAGAGGAGCTTAGGGTGCTCAAACGGGCTAAGAGATGCCAAAAGTGCCGCTGGGTGAAGACACGAAGTGAGTCTGACCGAACACTAGTTAGAGCTACTTAGTGGCAATGGAGGTGGTGAAATGTCAGTATTTCACCTCCCTCATTGCCTCCGCAGATAACCGCCCAGCTACACTGTTCCAGGTGACAAGGTCCCTCCTTGGTAAGGGGGGGGGGGAGGCCCCAGGTGGCAGAGGTCGGCTGAGGCTTTTGCTGATTATCTGACAGAGAAAATCACTCAGATTCGCTTGAAGTTGAATCCCGGCGTGGAAAATGTAGAGCTGGGGTTGTCTGAGGTACAGTCTTGTCATGTTATCTGGGATCGGTTCGATCCAGTTGTCCCTGAGGAAGAGGACAGGCTCCTGGGAGCTGACCGTGCTACTGCCTGCACATTAGACTCTTGTCCCGCCTGGCTTGTTAAATCAGCCAGGATGGTGACTGGCGGCTGGGTCGAGGCAATTATTAATTCCTCCCTCCGGGAGGGTTTTTTTTCCGGCATCTTTAAAACATGCATTGGTGCGCCCACTCCTGAAGAAGCCTTCCCTCAATTGGCCAATTTCCCTCAATTGGCCAATTTCTGACCTGTATCCAACTTACCCTTTTTGGGTAAAGTTTTGAAAAAGGCAGTAACATGGCGACTACAGGAGATCCTGGATGAAGCGGATTATCTAGACCCATTTCAGTCAGGATTCAGGCCCGGATATGGTACGAAAACTGCATTGGTCACAATTGTGGATGATCTTTGGAGAGAGCAAGATGGTGGACATCCAACTGTCCTGGCTCTTCTTGACCTCTCAGCGGCTTTCGATACCATCGACCATGGTATCCTTCTGGGAAGGCTCCGAGGACTGGGGATCCAGGGCACAGTGTTGGCCTGGTTTTCCTCATTTCTGAGGGGCCGGAACCAGTCGGTGTGGTTGGAGGGTGAGATGTCCAGCCCTAGGCTGTTCCAATATGGGATGCCTCAGGGCTCGGTGCTCTCACCTCTCCTATTTAATATCTACATGAAACCGTTGGGTGAGATCATCTATTCCAATGGGGTGAGGTATTATCAGTATGCAGATGATACCCAATTGTATATCTTGGCCTGTGGGAACACTAGCGATGCAGTGGAAGTCCTTTCCAGGTGCCTGGAGGCTGTCAGGGTCTGGATGGGGGACAACGGGCTTCAGCTGAATCCTGGCAAGACTGAATGGCTGTGGGTAGGGGGTCCTGTGTTATCTCGGGAACTACCATCTTTGGTTCTGGATGGGGCAGCTCTGCCCCAAACAGACCTGGTATGTAATCTGGGGGTCCTCCTGGTCTCACAACTACTGCTCAAAGAGCAGGTGGCAGTCGTGGCCAGGACGGCCTTTGCACAACTTCGTGTGATTCGCCAGTTACAGCCGTTCCTAGACCAGGACTCCTTGCTCATGGTCACACATGCCTTAGTCACCTCCAGACTTGATTATTGTAATGCGCTCTTCATTGGGCTGCCCTTGGTGACCATTCGGAGGCTACAGCTGGTCCAGAATGCGGCTGCATGAGTACTGTTGGGATGCGGGTGTTATGCCCATGCCTCATCACTGCTGAGGGAGCTGCACTGGCTTCCGGTTTGCCTCTGGGTGCAATTCAAGGTGCTGGTTATTACCTTTAAAGCCCTACATGGTAGTGGACCAGGATACTTAAGAGACCACATCGTCCCAAGGACATCTGTCCGTCCCACCAGAGCGGACCGGAGAGGCTCTCTGGTTTTGCCATCGGTGCACCTCTCTGGCACTAGAAGGAGGGCCTTCTCTGTGTCCACTCCGGCCCTGTGAAACCTCTTCCCAATAGAACTACGCATGTAGACAGAGCTGCTGTCCTTCAGGAAAGGAGTAAAAACCTGGCTGGCAGGTCAGATCTGGGGAATGGATGGATCAATTTCCATCCGTTCCCCAGATGGTTTGGATAGCTGGATGGTTTGACCCCCAGTGTCTCCTAGCTACAACGCCTAGTTTTTAATGTTAAGTTTTAAAGCTTCTTTTAAAACTTTTAATTTTTGAACAGGTTTTAAACTGTTGTCGATATGCTGATGTGTTGTGAATCACCCTGGGTCCCTTCGGGGAGGAGGGCGATAAACAAATTTAAATAAATAAATAAATAAATAAACTATAGAGACCCTTAAAATTCCTAACAACACTGAAAAACTACCTCCCACCTGCACCAATTAAAAGTTTTTATTTATTTATTTATCATCATACTTCTATGCCGCCGCCGCCCGCCCCCCTCACAAATGACTCAGGGTGGCTGACAACAAATAAAACATACTAATTATACAATCCCACAATATAAACCCACTCATCACAAAAAATAATAAAAAGTTAAAATTAAAAGCAGTAAAAATTAAAAAGCAAAAATTAAAATACAGCTAAGAACACAGAGGGGGGTTAATAGGGACTCAAATGAGCCAACCGGCCTGAGTGACCATCTGGCCCAGACCTCATACCTGCCTAGCCAGCCAGATCTTCACACCCTTCCTAAAGTGCAGCAACTCCGTCTGGAGACGCAATTCTGTTGGCAGGAGGTTCCATAGGGCTGGAGCGGACACAGAGAAGGCTCTTATTTATTTATTTATTGAATTTATTACCCCGCCCCACTCGGGAGAACCCGACTCTGGGCGGCTTACATCGTCATAAAACAGAGGTAAAAGATAAAAACATATAAAATCATGAAGTTTAAAAGATTATCTAAAATTATTTGAAGTAAAAACAGTGCAAACTACACGCCAGTGTCCCCCTGGTCCAGATCCAAGTGCTAGAGAGGTGCTAGAGAGGTGCGCCTCACTAGCTGATCTAGTTAAATCTAGTTAAAAACTATTAAAAGTATGAGTGATCCTCCTCTAAAGGATAGCCTCTAAAAATATCTTTTTACACTTAGATATAATGGTCTTGTACAATGTCCAAGGCCTGGATCCTGTTTGCTAACGTGTTTGCATAAGAGCAATCATGGAAGAAGAATGATGCCAACATTTCCCTCTATAGCTGTTGGCCATAAAATACAAAAGGAAAGACAAAAAATACATACAAACAAATACAACACTAAAATTAACAAAGAAAGTAATAATACAGCAACATGTACTTCCACCACCACTGGGACATTATTATATTGTCCTTGGGGTACACAGAAAGAGCCTCCTCGAAGATTGTGCTGGTAACAGAAACTTTGAGTTGCCAGCTAATCTTTCTCACACTAGGTCAGGTGAAAGGAACAGCAGAATGAACTCACCAAAAGGTGTCTTAATTTTGGCAGTTTCACGTCTGACCTAGACACAGAAGAGGAATCTTGCCCATATAATCTTAACAAAATTTCCTTTTCTTATTCTTATCCCCTATTACCAAAAAGTTAAATATTCTTTATTTGTCTTTATTCTTTTATCTTTAACAAATATGCAATTAATAAACTCACCCCAAAGTCTATAAAATCATTTTTCTTATTGAACCTTTCTTTAATTTTAATCCACATGTCAGTTTATCATTTATATCAGGGGTTCTCAACCATTTCACGGCACGGGCTGGACAACTCCCCCTCAGACAGCTGAGCAGGCTGGACATGTGGTTTCCCCCTGCTGCAAACGCTGCCATAAACCATGGCGGGTATGTTTGCACATGTGCAGGTGCATTTGGGGCTGTCATAAACATGTACACATCCGCTTCCAGGGTCGTTGCTGTGGGCCAGATGGAATGGTGTCAGGGGCTGGGTCCAGCTCACGGACCATAGGTTGTAAACCCCTAATTTATATATTCCATGCATATTGGTTATATTATTTATATAATCCATAATTCTTTATAGCAATCCTCCATTACAAATTAAATTAAATGTCTGACCAGACATTCTGCTATGGTAAGCGACTCAACTCTGAGTGTTGGACGGCGGTAAATAACCTGACTCCCTAAAGGGGCCAACAGCTACAGACCAATGAGCCCCTTTAGGTGGGGTGACAGTCCCCTTAGTGGAGGAAATGGCACTGGAAACCATCATATTGTGCAGAACAGCAAAATGAGCAGAGGAGGAACCACTTCACTATTCTGATTCCCAATGGCCATGGAGGCGAAAGAGGCTGTGAAGGCGCGGCGCACCTTGTCCATATCCTCAAGGCTGCAAAGTCCATTGCAGTCCCGGTGTTAAATCCTTAATGTCTCATTTCATATGTGCCGCAGGAGATGGCTCCATGACCATAGTGTGTGGGTCACTTCGTGGCAAGCTACGATCCACCTTAAACAAATTCACACCAGTGGCATTTAATGTATACTTGGATATGAATAGCAGTCACCGCCGCTGATTCCATATAAATTTCCCAATTTTTAGCTATTAATAATCTCATAACTGTTACCATAAGAAGAATCATCTCTTTCTTATATTTATCTACTTTGTTTCCAAAATCCATTAACAAAGCTATTCTAGGGCACATTTTCTCATTTTAGAGACAATATTTGATTTATTTCTTCAAACTCTTTTACCCAAATCTTATTTGCAACCTTACAATCCCACCAATCAGACCCCAGTTGTACAACATGGTGCACACTAGTCATCCAAACATACATTTTTGGCATCTTCTGTATTTGCATGGATAGCCTTCTGGAGGGGACAAAGTGTGTGTGACTGATTTTCTACACACCATTTTTCTAATGTTGTACCAGCTAACTGCATAAGCTTGCTGTGGGAGAAAACAGCTGTTCTGAAAACACATTAGTGTTAGCAGGCCACAATTCCAATATTCTTTCCTGTCAGAAAAACTGGACTTCAAAAGAATTCCTTGCTTAAGTCTTGAAGATCATGCACAGAAAAAGCAAGCTGGTTTGCAAACTCCAGAAGTGAGAGAAAGCTCATGTAGAAAGCTCATTTTCCACTTGTAGTGCCTGTCTGTCTGTAACAGCTGCTTCTTCCCTGCCTGCAATTGTATTAATGCCCCAGCAACACGTTTTGCAAAGTAGAGCAGATGTTCTGTAGATAGTTGCAAAGAACAGTCTTTCATAGCTGGCTTATAACCAGAGTAGGAGACCAGGCTACCCTGAAATTTGGAGTGAAATTTGAACTCTTCCCTCTGTTTTCCATGCAATTGCATAGCCCTGAAAGAACATGGACATTTTCCTGAAAGAACCAGCAGTTGCTTTTTTCTGAGTCCAGCTCATGTATTTTTGAGGACACAAAACTTTACACTGCAAATAGTAGCACATCAGATTTTTGTGAAGCCCTGATATTTTATTTACTTATTTATTTATTTGACTTATACCCCACCCATCTGGATGTGGGTTGAGTTCCTAAACCAGGGATTCTCAACCTGTGGCCCATGGCACCATTTCATGTGGTCTCCCATCGCCTCCAAAACACCAGGAAGTGCCATGTGATTGAGGAAGGGCAAAATGGCCATCCAGCCCATGAAGCTGTCTGAGGGAGTGTGATCCGGTTCCCAGCTTTAAAAGTTTGAGAATTCCTGTCCTAAATTGTTCCTGAGATCTCAGATGTTGGCCCTGAGATCTCAGGGAAGGGGCTATTGATGATATGGCAAAGCACGTAACAGGGGTATCATTTCTGTTCTTTGTATTATGCAGGAAAACAAATTGGGCCAACCAGGGTGTCTTTCATAATTGATCCCAGTCTGTCTTTTCTCTACTCCAGTTAAAGCAAAGGGGGAAAGCTCATAAAATAATTCATCCTATGGGTAGATGTAGAGCAATTGAACAATATATATGACAGGAAAAAAACATGAGGCCATAGTGAGGTCAAATCAATACCAGGAATGTTCTAAGCATTCTAGAGGGGAGAAAGTCCTTAATGGCTGAGGGAATCTGGGATTTGTACTGCACAAGGAAAATTTTTAGGGCTCTGAGAATGAGATAGGTGAGATGGGAGCCTCTTGCAGAGGGAAAGAGAACTTGACAGAAGCCTTGAAGAGTGTCTACCTTGATGCTCACACTTTTCCTCCCTTCCAATATCCCAGATTCCTTTCCAAACACTCTTCCCTTTGTGAGTGCTGTGGCAGATTCAGCGTTATTCAATAGTGTGGGCCTTGCCCAGAAAAGACATTTTCTGTTCTCCAACCCTGTAAAGCAATGCCTCCTTGGGTCTTTGCCAATCATTGTGCCCCTGGTTCAGAGACATATTCCAGGCTTCCTCCCACTGACCTGAGCCTCACTTCTGCCTTCCTTTCAGGCTTGCTTCAGGCTTCTCTCCTCGACATGTAAGACATTCTCCTCCTTCATACCTGTCATGACTTTATAGCTTAATGCAGCACTTAAGGACTTTAAATGGCAGGAAGGGGGAGAGAGAAGAAGAAGAAGCAAGAGAGAGGGGAGGGAGGGAGGGGGAGGGAGGGAGAATAAAAAGAGGGTCTGCAATTGGCACTGACACAAAATCCAGCATTTTGTTTTGTTCAGACTCCTTTCCCAAGTGTCTATACCTCTGCTCCTGACTGCTGAGGCATGGCTTCCCTAGCCCCTGATTCTATAAATCAGGAGTTCTCAACCTTTTTAAGCTGGGGGCCAGATCACACTCCCTCAGGCAGGTTTGGAGGCTGGATGGCCATTTTGCCCGTCCTCCACCACATGGCACTTCCTGGTGTGGTGGAGGCAGTAGGGGGCTCACATCCAGCCCACAGGCCACAGGTTGAGAATCCCTGCTATAAATAGTTGAACTTTAGAGGTTGCAAAAGTGTAGACTTTTAGGCCCAGGATCAAGAACCTAGCATATTATTTTTACCAGCATAAAAGACTTAAATATTCCAGAGGTTTGATGGTCATTGATGGCACCCTTTCCTCAATCCTACTCCTTTAACTCAATGTAAGAATCTTGCAGGCTGCTGACTGGCCCCAATGCTAGTATAGTGGTCCCTAGAGCCCACAAAACTTCTCTAATCCCCACTAACGTGCCACCCTAGATGTTATCCCCTGAGATAGGCACTATAATAATAATAATTTTGTTGTGTTGTTTCCTTTGCTACAGATGGGAGATGTTGCACCTTCAGGAAAGCCCCTAGGCCTAGGGATATTTACGAAAACAGTTATCAATGTCTGGTTTCATAGCAAAAGGATGGTGGTGGTCACAGTAGATGCAGAGTTTTGCATTTCCTTAGTTGCTTGATTTTGCTTTCATGGGTAGGTAGGTAGGTAGATAGATAGATAGATAGATAGATAGATAGATAGATAGATAGATAGATAGATAGATAGATAGATAGATAGATAGATCACTTGATGAATTGGTGATGATGGCAGGGAATATTGGTCTTCCAGAATGACTGGCTGTTGAATACCCTTCAAAACTGGTATCCCATTGCACTTGAAGAGAGCAGCTCTGGCCACCAACACATTCCTGCCACTTCCCGACTTCTGCCACCAGAGGCAGCCACCTCACTTTGCCAAACAGTAGGGGCAAATCTTGCCTGGGATGATCCCCATAGCACCTCTTTTAGGTCCCATCCCCATATTTATTATAGTGGCTTCCACTTGCCAGCAGGTATTCCTTTTTGGTCTGCTGTTCCTAGAATCCCCCCTCCCACAGCCAACATTTCCAGGCTAGAAGAGTTCTGGGCCCTATAGTCCCACAAAGGTAAGTGTGCCACCCTAGAAGTTATCCCCTGAGGTAGGCACTATAATAATAATTTTGTATCAGAAATTATTCTGGGTTGAAAGGATTTTTGTAGAAGAAACTCTGCTCAGGAAACGCCCAAATGAGGCTCCTTGCATGTCTCCCAGGAGCAGGGGCAGAGATGGTGCTCAATCTGTCATGCAGTACTCGGGTCTCGAACTGTCGACTTGCCAACCTTCCAGCTAACAAGGCGAGCTTCTTAACCACTGAGCCACTATGGCACTACTGACATATAAACAGGCATATTCAGCTCTAAGTATGGGCAGATGTTAGCAGAACAATTATGGGTGCAAAACAAGGGCATCAGCAAATCCACCATTCCAGGAAAAGAGGCAGGAGTTTCTTCTTGGCAAGAAATTTACCATTGTGTCCTCCACCCCTTTCCTCTCCCCCTACTCTCTCTCTCTCTTCCTCTCCATCCTTCCCTCCCATCTTCCCTCACTCAAATGTGTTTAAAGGGGAGGTAATAAATAATAAAAATGCATATGGAATTTGAATATGAATGATAAGAACAGCTGTGTGTATCCATTATGAATGAACATAAACAGAAATGTATAAACTGAGATTTGGGGGGCTTTGGGAAGAATTAGTGCCTTTGTTCCTGGATTTTTTTCCCTATCAGAGGTTGAACCGAAGCCATTAGCCTAAACTTCCCTGTAGCATAAGAAGCCAGGAGCCTCATTTTGTCTTGGCTGGAAGCCACCCCTGAATTCTCTTCAACAGCTCGGTTAGACCTAATCCTAACAAATTTGCCTGGAGAAGTGGTTCTCTTATTACATAGCCTCATTTGAATGCTTTCCAAGGTTAATTTCAGCTACCTCTCTTTCAAAAATGTCTCCCTCCCCACCCACCCCTCCTCTACCATTTCTCCGACTGCTTCAACACAGCTTCCTCTTCCCCCAGCCTTCCCGGTTTTCTCCTGGCTTGTGGAGAAACAAGCTCTGATCTCAAACGTCGCTCAAACCCCAAAGACACAATTGGTTTTAAATTAGAAAATAATACCCCGTGCGTGGTTTCTTGCTTTCTTTCTACCGCACATGGTTACAGAGTTTACCCGGCGGGAGGTTCTAAAGCCAAGCGATTTACTTTGTAAAATTAATTGTAGCTTTCATGGGCTGAAATGGCCCCAGAGGGTAATACCCAATAGGCATTTATTCTTGTAATGTTATTGACTTAGTTTATAATCTGATTCCAGTTACCCTATTTCCTCCCATGCGTTCCCCCGCCTTGCAACCATCTCTGTGAGCCACAGCCTCAAATGCTTTCCTTTCCTTTATGGGCCTTTCTGTTGTGAAGTTATAGACCAGGCGTCCCCGAGTCTCTACGCCTAGTGAGAATTCCATCCTCCAAAGGGATGTTTGCCAATGGGAGAAAGGAACTTGGGAGTCTGCATTTGCCTCTTTTATAAGGCCGATGGTCTTCTTCTTTTCATGTCCCAATCAAACCCTGGACTGCCAAAACGAAGCCACTTTCTTCACTTTGTCATTGCCCAAACCGAAGTCCTCATTGGTGCATGTCTCTGGCAGCAATCAGCAGACCAGTAAATGAGCGAGATTCTGTGTCTCCACATTCACGTCATGTGTTGTTGTCTGCCAGCAGCCCCCACATGAGCATGTTGATCTGCATTTAGAGACTCTAACCCTCAGCCTATTCAGGGTCCTCCAAGTGACTTAGGGGAGATTGAGATCCTTAGCTATATCCTACTTGATGCAATGGGCACAGAGCTGGGTGGGTTGAGGAGGATAGGAGAGGACAGAGGTGCCTGGAGCATAATGGTTCATAGGGTCACAAATGGTCAGAATCGACTGCGTGACTGAACAACAAAAAATGTTGTCCCTTGTCCAGCAAGCTCCTTCCTCCATCTTTTAATTTGGTTTTGCTTTTGTGTACCCTCAAGAATGTTTGTTCTTGCCATAAAGTTTTTTTGTTACTTAACTGTTATGTTATTTAATTGCTATGTGGGGTTTTTTAGTGTTAAATTGTGTTTTATTATGTAAATTGTATCATTTTGTTGATATATATTATGTTGAGGACATGTTTGTAAGCCGCCCAGAGTCGCACTTCGCGAGTGGGATGGGATATAAGTCAATCATCATCATCATCATCATCATCATCATCATCATCATCATCATCATCATCATCATCATCATCATCATCATCATCATCATAAGCTCTTACAGGATCTGAGCTGGCGGATTTGATGCTCATATCTGTTCAGAGGGTGTCAAGGGTCATTCTCTTGCTTAGTTTTCTCATTCAGGGATTTTGTAACCAACTGTGGAAGGAATCAAGAGAATCAAAGTCAAAAGTAACACTGGAAAGAAAGGAGTCGGAAGGGAAGGGAAAGTTTGTTAGCAAGACTGTCTGTCAGATCCATTACTAGAGCCTACAAGGGATGAGATGATGAATATTGAGAGGACATAAAAAGCAGATTGAGGATATTAAAGGATATGGTTGACTGTCTATAGCATGGTGGTGGTGAACAAATTGAATATTCAATATGGATATCAAAAAACAAAACTAAAAACTAAAAACACTGCAGCACTTTAAAGACTAACTGCTATATCTTTAAAGTGCTGTAGTGTTTTTATTTTTTATTTTTGTTTTTATTTTCTGATATCCTGAACTATAGACTAACATGGCTACTATTCCAAAACATTGAATATAGATGCATCCTAAGAAACATTGGGGATCACAATCCTGGCCTAATAGCTAGATTCACCATAACAGATTAGTCTTGGCATATCATCAACCTATCTTGACGAAAGGAACATCAGTTACTTTTAGAAGCAGGGAAAGCAATTCATGCATGGGTTTAAAGAACGAAACTAAATCTCTGGCATGTTTTGGTGATATGGATACAGAAAGTAACTAATAATAAGAAAGCAACGACAGCCTTGGATGTAATCGCACCACTATGGCCTCTCCATGCTCGTAGGCAGTACTCTTCTCTATGGTTCACAGAGGAGTAGAGGGTGCTTAAACGGGCAAAGAGACCCCAACAGCGCCGCTGGGTGAAGACTCAGAGTGAGTTCAACCGAACACTTGTTAGAGCTGCTATTAAGGCCTATCAGGTGGCAATGGGGGTGGTGAAGTGTCAATATTTCACTGCCCTCATTGCCTCTGCAGATAACCACCCAGCGACTCTGTTCCGGGTGACCAGGTCCCTCTTCAGAAGGGGGGGGGGGTCGGGCACCTGTTGGCAAGGGTCGGCTGAGGCTTTTGCTGATTATCTAGCGGAGAAAATCACTCGGATTTGGTTGTCCCTGAGGAAGTGGACAGGCTCCTGGGATCTGTGTGTGCCACTGCATGTGCATCAGATCCATGCCCCACCTGGCTGGTGAAATCTGCCAGGGCAGTGACAGGTGGTTGGGTCGAGGTGCTTATTAATTCTTCACTTCTGGAAGGGTTTTTTTCCTGCTACCTTAAAACATGCTTTGGTGCACCCCCTCCTAAAAAAGCCATCTCTCAACCCTGCGGTTATGACCAACTACTGGCCTGTCTCTAACCTTCCATTCCTGAGTAAAGTTTTGGAGAAGGCAGTGGCATGGCAGTTGCAGGAGATCCTGATTGAAGCAGATTTTCTGGACCCTTTTCAGTCAGGATTCAGGCCCAGATATCGTATGGAAACTGCATTGGTCACGCTTGTGGATGATCTCTGGAGAGAGCGGGATGGTGGACATCCAACTGTCCTGGCTCTTCTTGACCTCTCACCAGCTTTCAATACCGTCAACCATGGTATCCTTATGTAAGGGCTCTGAGGATTGGGGATCTAGGGCACTGTGTGTTCCTTGTTTTCCTCATTTCTGAAGGGCCAGACCCAGTTGGTGTGGTTGGAGAGTGAGAAATCCAGCCCTAGGCTGCCCCAATATGGGGTGCCTCAGGGCTCACATGAAACCACTGGATGAGATCATCCGCTCCCACGGGGTGAGGTATCATCAATATGCATGTGATATAGCTGTATATCTCGGCCTGTGGAGACCCAAGCGATGCAGTGGAAGTCCTTTTCAGGTGCCTGATGGCTGTGAAGGTCTGGATAGGGGACAGTGGGCTACAACTGAATCCCGACAAGACTGAGTGGTTGTGGGTCGGGGTCCTGCATTCACTCAGGAGCTACCATCTTTGGTTCTGGATGGGGCAGTTTTGCCCCAAACAGACCCAGTGCATATTCTGGAGGTCCTCTTGGACTCATGACTACTGCTCGAAGAGCAGGTGGCAGTTGTGGCCAGGAGGGCTTTTGCACAACTTTGTGTAATATGCCAGTTACACCCGCACCTAGACGGGGACTCCTTGCTCATGATCACACACACTTTGTTCACCTCCAGACTTGATTATTGTAATGTGCTCTACATGGGGCTGCCCTTGGTGACCATTCAGAGGCTGCAAATGGTCCAGAATGCGGCTGCCCGGGTCGTGATGGGGTGCGGGTGTAATGCTCGTGCCTCACCATTGCTGCAGAACTGCACTGGTTGCCTGTGTGCCTCCGGGTGCAATTCAAGGTGCTGGTCATTCCTTATAAAGCCCTACATGCTAGCAGGCCAGGATACTTAAGAGGCCGCATCACCGTAAGGACATCTGTCCATCCCACCAGAGTGGACTGGAGAGGCTCTCTGGTTGTACCATTGGCTAGAGAGGCGCAGCTCTCTAGCACCAGAAGGAGGGCCTTCTCTGTGTCTGCTCTGGCCCTATAGAACCTCCTGCCAAGTGAGTTGCGTCTCCAGAAGGAGCTGCTGCCCTTTAGGAAGGGGGTTAAGACCTGGGCTTGCAGGGCATGTGTGGGATATGGGCCAGACAGTTGTCTCAGTTTGTTGACTCATCTAACCCCTCCCTCTCTGTGTGTGACTTGTTTTATCTCTTTTATTTTTTGTAACTTTGTAATCCTGTTTAATTCTGGTTTTATACCATGCTTTTACTGTGTTTTAAGTGTTTTTAAAATTTGTTAGCCACCCTGGGTCTTTGTGAGGAGGGCAGCATAAAAGTTTGATTAAATAAATAAATACATAAATATAATAATAATATTGTTACAAGTTGCACCTACAACAAAATGCTGCAGGATGAGGTGCTCCTATTCAGTGTTCCAGTTAGCCACCCACCCCACCCTTCCAAATTATCTTTTTCACTTCATCAACCATCAACTAACTTCTTTTCCATGCCTGCCCACCCTCACATTGCATTTTCTGACCACTGAGGTTGATCAGTTCATATTTTTTTTTGGAGAGTTATCACCCCAATCTTTTCAAAATGTTTTTTTTTAAACAAACATCCTTGTTCTCCGTACATATGGCTTTATCTTGTGATTAGATGGCAAAGTGTGGAAAGTTACAACTCTCAAAAGCCAACAACTATGCTTACCAAGAGCTTTGGCGTGAAGTAGTTGAAAAAGCACAGTTTTGCAAGGTATGGCTCATACCTAATGATGGTTCAGCTGCCCACATATTAGTACTTAAGGCAGAATTTAAGGTCATGTTCTATCTGTCCTTCACTCCTCAACCCAATTTCCCTTGGAAGGAATATAGGTTGCTAGTCATAGAATCAAAGATTGACAGATTGCAGAAGACCCAAGGGTCACCTAGGTCTTTCCTCTGCCAATGCAGGAAATCCACAGTCAATCCATCCCTGACAGATACCCATCCTTTTTAAAAACCTCAGGCAAAGCAGAATCCACTAGCTTCCAAAGTAGGGAGTTTTTCACAACCCAAAGTAAGCTACAGGTGTCTAGCTAAAGAAGGGTGGTCCCTTCATGTTAGGACGTTGCTCTAAATAGGTTGCTATTTGGATAGGTGGAATATGGAACCTACCAAATTCAAAGTGTCATAGCTGTTGCTGCCTGTCTTCAGTACATCAAGATCATTCCAATAATAATAATAATAATAATAATAATAATAATAATAATAATAATAATAATAATAATAATAATAATAATAATAATAATAATAATAAATACAATTATTATTATTATTATTATTATTATTATTATTATTATTATTATTATTATTATTATTAATATTAATAATAATAATTAATAATAATAATTTTGTGTCAGAGATTACTCTGGATTGAAAGGATTTTTGCTGGAAAAACTCCACTCAGGGGATGCCTGAAAGAGGCTTCTTTCATGCCCCCAAGTTTATCTCTTGGGTATCAAAACCCGACCTTCTCGTCTCCAACTCAGCATCTTATCCACTAAGCAACAGGAGGAATAGCAGCTACCCTGGTGGCTTAGTGGATGTCAATTTAGAAAAAAAGAACTGTGTCTCTTCTACATATCTCGTTTGCAGCATGCATGCACCACACACAAATGCATACTGTACACACATGCATGCACACACACTCCGTCTCAGCTTGGAAATGTTATTGCTTGGAATTCAAGTTCCAGAATCTAGATATCTTCCCAAAAAGAGTAACTCTTCCTTTTTGTTTTCTTCTAAAAGCTAAGAGTGCTTCCAGATGAGAGTTTGATTGCTCAATAAAAATTCATCTCTCTCTGTCTTGTTTATAGAATTTTATGAAGGACCAGATGATACTACCTTCCATCTGTGACTCTGCTGTGTTTTCCCATAGCTTATTCTCATTTTTTCTTTCTGTTACAGACAAAAAACACACAAAAGCCCCAAAAGCCCTAGACAGATACACATAGAAATCGATGTTGAGAAAGGAAAATATTAGCAATTTAAGAGAAGATGAATTTTATAATTACAAAACAAAACAGTCAACAGCAAGTTAAACCTCAGACTTACTGTAGAAATTTCACCAGGCCATGCAATGTCTGTCTGGATCTTTATGGGAAGCATACCCTATCACAAAGCAGAAGGAGTTGTTATTTTAATTGTCTATTAAAGAGAAAAGCCCACAAATTACAATGTATACTCATAAATCTCCATTCATAGGATGTTGGTGATCTGCTCAATGTTTTCCCTAGAAATTATATTCCAAAATCAAGTGTATTCCATTAAAAATTGATCATATTAAAAAGTGTGTGTGTGTGTGTGTGTGTGTGTGTGTGTGTGTGTGTGTGTGTGTGTGTGTGTGTGTGTGTGAGAGAGAGAGAGAGAGAGAGAGAGAGAGAGAGAATAGAAAAAACACAGTTACCCACTAATTGCTATGGATGTTGTCCATTTTGGTACCATGAGCAAAATGAGGTCTGATGCTTTCAGAAGGTTGCAGGAATGAGACAGAGAAATGCACCAGCAGTAGATTATAGCTGACAAGAAAGCACAGTTGCCAATCATTTCTGTGGGGAGATAACATGAAACCAGACAACAACCATAATTATGCTGTAGGAGCTTTTGATTAAACGTTGGAAAGAGATTTCTAAGACAAAGAGCTGTTTGACAATAGAACAGAGGGCTTTGGAAGCTGGTGGAGACTCCTCCATTGGAGGTTTGTAAACAGAGATTGGAAGGCCCAATTGTTGCCTGAAGTGAAGGATAAAAAGATGCCTGCTCCCATCTAGCTTAGCTTAGCTTAGATCAGTAATGGTCAACTTTGGCACTCCAGGTGTACTTGGACTTCAATTACTAGAAGCCCAAGTCAGCACTCCTGCCAATCAGGGCTTCTGGGAATTGAAGCCGAAGAACACCTGGTGTGCCAAGGTTTGTTACCTAAAAATCACTATCCTACTTTTAACAGTGGAGATGCATTTTAAATTTAAAAAGTTTGTCTACTGGCAGAGCCCCCCAAGAACCACAGAGACTTGAATTTCAGACAAATATAAAAATGGTTTATTGACATGCATTTAATCAACAGAGGCCGGCTGCTGATGAAAGTCATTTCTCAGCCTTGCCTGGCATAATCTACCCATGAGCATCCCTTTCTAATTGTTTAAAGAGAGCTACTTTGCTGAAGAAGTAGAGACATTCCTACTAATCTTACCATTTAATCCTATCATCTAGTGTTACAATAAAGTTTTTACAATAAAACAAATAGTCCAGCAGTAGGTTTTTCTTTCATAGGCAAATACTGTAAGTCACTTTTTAGTTACAATGGTATGTTTTCACATCAACTTCAAGTTGCAATGATAAGTTCTTATGGAAATAGTGACATTAGGAAAAGATTACAAAAATCCAAAAAGTGATAGAGGGGAAGAAATGGGGATATATATATCAATACAGCAATTAATGGCAGCAATGTGGTTAAGGACTTCTCCAATGACCGCGGTTTGGCTTGATGCCAGTAACCAGTCAGAAATGGACATGTCTGAAGTGAGGGATGTGTTTGACCAATCAGTATTGGAGGAGCCTCAAGGGAATTCCCATTTGGGACTTGCTTGCTGAGACCTTTGGCAATACCCACCTACTTAATCCATCTTGATTGCAGACAAACAAAACTAACTATCCTTGTGTACATATTACAGACCCCATAGACAAAAGATGTGAAAGATACAAGCAAGGGAATAATCCTTAAGACAATCTAGGTGTGACTCTTGCTGTTGTCTCTCAGGAAATTTGGATTAGGGTGTGATGCCCTCTGGGGATTGGCGTTAATTGTTTCTGGGTGAGATAATGCCCTTCTGAGCATCCAGGCAGGCTTAAGGTTGAAGAAAAATACTTTTAAACATTTTCCTACTTTGGAAATACAAAACAGAACATGTTAGAATCATTTTACAATATTTTTAGTGGTTTTTGAAACATTTAATTGCAATGGTTAATTAATAATCAATCAGGGACCAAAGGGTTAAGTTTGCTATGCCTCTGGTCAGGCATTGCTCAAAAGACGGGAAAACTGCAATTGAACCCAAACTATGAATACTTTAAACTCACTTTAAAAACCTTATTTTCCTTTTTGGCTGTAGCCATGACTTGACTTTTTAGACAGAAGAGGAAACAGGGAGAAACCCATTTTCAAATTGCCCAACACTTTTAAAAATAGGAGTCAAGCAAGAATAAACAATTTACTGCCTTACTCTCAAGGAGACCTTTCCCAATTGGGTCCGCCCCTAGCCCTTGGCCAGCCAAACCGTTCCTGGGGCTTGTCGCATCTTTGGGAGTGAAGACGTGATTTTTAACAATTATTTTAAATTTTATTCCAGCATTTAAAATGTTAACCCTTGCCTCTGGATCCCTCCGCTGTTGTCCCCCTTTGCTCTGAATTTGTTCTAATATTTTTCAGTTGCACTGCCACCGAGGAATCATTGGAAAGCATCACTTTCCTTTGATCCCTTTGAAGTTTGATCGAATCATTGAGACTGGTTACTTTGTAATGGTAACTTATTACATTGTTACAACTGCCTAGCCTTTGATGCCTTTTGAAGTGCCATACAGTATTTGGATTCTCATTCACAAATAAGCTCTGGGTTCAATTGAGGATACTGTAGCAGTCTCTCTCATAGAGAATCATTGTAGCGTCTATTCCCATTCAAGTAAATGGGATTTAAGTTCACAAATGAGATCTTTTGAAAAATGATTAAAAATGGATCTTTGTAGTTATTTACCTGCAAAGTGTTGTGAATGAATGCATGTCAGCGTAGTGCTTGGTGTGAATGTAAGCCTAACTTTATTGTGGGTAGCAAATTAAAAAATAAAGAGAGAAGTATTTTATTGAAAATAAAGGTACAGTATAAGAAAATAATAAAAATGGAATTTTCAGATTTGAGGTAACAGGTTCACCATCACTGGCTTAGATCCTCCCAAACTATGTATCATATCAGGCAGCAAGGGATCTCCAATGGTTTCAGTCTTGGGTGAGTACTTTAGCGTCCTCCCATGTCATTTTCAGGGTCTTTAAACCTGCCATGAAAGTTCATCACCATGTATTTTGAGTGTGTCTTTATTGTCATCTGGCATTAGGAGAATGTTCAACTAATTGCTGCCTTAGGGATCCTGTTTTCCTCCATATGAAGAATATGGCCTGCCATTTGGAGTCTTCTTTGTGCAACAATGTTATGTAATTTTTATGAGCCACTCCTTCGAACCACCTCCTCATTCTTAATGTGGTCACAATATTGAATCTTTAAAATTCAGCAGAGGTACCCCTGTTGGAAGATGTTAAGTCTCTTGTTGATACTTGCTGATGCCTTTCAAGTCTTGTAGGCATAGATGGCTGTTGGGATCACTATTGAGGCAAACAAATGGAGCTTAACTTTTAGCAATATAGATAGCAAGGGCCAGATCTTATTTATTCTCTGGGAGACAGCTGCTGCTTTTCCAAGATGGTATTTGAAGTCTACCACTGCATTTCCATTTCGGAGGATCACACTGCCCAAGTAAATGAACCTCTCCACTTCCTCTAGCCCCGATACCCGAGTATGTAACTCCAACATTGCCAGTCCCAAGCCTGGATGAGAAAGGAGGAGGGTTGAATGCTGGGCTAACAAGCCATTCTTGTAAAACTAAAAATGCTACAGAAACAGCAAGAAGAATCTCAAGTAACTCTGCTCTCATTTAGAGAAGAAAAATCAACTGCGGTGGTTTCTGAGTTTTGCTTCTGCTAATGGAACAGTAGCTTTTGTGAAGCCTCAGAAGAGAACAGCAAGGTGCTGACTCAGGTGCTGGATAGAGAGCTAAGTAACAACAGCTGTGTCATTCAGTGTCCAATGACCCTTGATATCCTCTGAACGGATATGAGCCTCAGGTTCGCCAGCTCAGATACAGGAAGAGCTTTATGGCAAGAACAAATGAGCAAAATCAAATTAGAAGATGGAGGAAGGAACAAAATGGACACGGAATAGCATTAATGGAGGATATGGCTGAGGAACTCAACTTTTCTAGGCCAATTGGAGGACCCTGAATAGGTTGAGGGTAGGAGTCCCTAAATGCAAGACCAAAATGCTCACGTGGGGGCTGCTGGCAGACAACATCACACTGTGTAAATGTCGAGAGATACAGAATCTGGCTCATGTATTGGTCTGCCAGAAACATGTGCCAATGAGGACATATGTTTGGCCAAAGACAAAGCTGAGAAAGTGGATTCGTTTTGCTAGTCCAGGGTTTATGGGGACACGAAATAAGAAGAATTCAGTGTCTCACTATTGCCCTTCCCCAGTCACGATCACAGCTGGCACCCAAGGAGGCCATGTCACTCTCTCTAATGGCAGACCTGGCCCTGTCATTTATGTAGAAAAGCTTGTCCTTCTGATTGGTATTCTGCAATCAGCTGCGTTTTGGACTTCAACCCATTCTCTCACCTTTGTGTTCTACGGTGATGCCTATAGGTTGAGTACAGGTAACTCTCCTATGAGCCACTTCTCATCCAGTATTCATTTTTGGTTTTCTTCACGGAAAGAAATTTAAACCCTTTCATTTTTGCCTTCCCAATGTGTGGCTCGCTTCTCTTCCTGAACAGATTGCCTCCCCAAATGAACTGGGCATCTGAATGAGAGGGTTTTTTTTTTAAAAAAAGAGAGATCCATATTTGTTCAGCATATGTTTCAAATGCATATTACAGTATAATTTCCTCACAATGGGTGTGTTTAGCTGCTTTACACTTTCCCCTACTCAAATCTTTATTGTTTCCTTGGCAAAGTAAATTCCATTTTGTTTTTTATGGCTACATCATAACTGCTAGTTTAACAGCAAGGAGTAGAAAGCTCAAGTATCTCAAGAAATGGTACAACTTTGTAACCTGTGGTACATTAATGGTAGAAAGTGAGGAAGACCTAAAGAAGTTCCTGCTTAGGTTGAAAGAAGAGAGTGCAACAGCTGGCTTGAGACTCAACATCAAGAAAACCAAGATAATGGCAACAGGCCCTATCACCCCCTGGAAGACGTAGAAGCAGTGACAGACATTAAATTCTTAGGATCCAAGATCACTGCAGATGGTAATTGCGGCCATGAAATAAAAAGACAACTGATTCTTGGGAAACAAGCAATGAGAAACCTGGGAAACATAGTTAAAAGTAGGGACATCACCTTGCAAACAAGTTTGCATACTCAAAACAATTATATTCCCAGTTATAATGTATGGTTGTGAGAACTTAACCATAAGGAAAGTGAAGCACAGAAGAATAGATGCCTTTGAAATGTGGTGTTGGAGGAGAGTTTTGAGAGTACAAATAGGATGATCTTAGAAGAAATCAACCCTGACTGCTCTTTGGAAGGTCAAATAGTGAAGATGAAGCTAAAGTACTTTGGACATCAAATGAGGAGAGAATTCACTTGAGAAAACCTTGATGCTGGGAAAGGTTGAGAGCAAAAGAAGAAGGGGGCAGCAGAAAATTTGATGGCTAGATGGCATTGTTGACACAATGGGCACAAAGCTGGGTGAATTGAGGAGGATTGTGGAGGATAGGGGTACCTGGTGTGCGATGGTCCATGGGATCGCGAAGGGTCGGAATTGACAGTGCAACTGAACAACAACAATTCTAAGGTGAAATCTGCCATGCTTCCCTGTAGGAAACTCCCAAATAACCTCATTTTTGCACCCACTGAAATTCTGAGAAACAAGGCAGGTACTATCTGCTGCTGGCATAAGCCTATCCAATGGCTACAAAGGACACAAATGCTAAGTATTTATGTATTTTTTCCACTCTTAGTCTGCCCTTCTGGAGAAAGTAAAGGGCACTCAAGGCAGGTAATGCTTCTCAACCAAAAGTGCATCTTTCCTACTCATTTGTAACCTATGGCATGTGTTGCAGAAGGAATGATCAAGTATTGTTGTTGCCTTCCTTTTTTGATTCAACATTTCCTTCGTTTCTTCTGCTATTTCTTTCAGAGCATATTATCTCTGACCTTACAAACACCCAGCAACCTTTTAGTCTTGGCAGAAATACCAGACTTGGTTCTGTTTCTTAAAATGCACCCAGTTTAATTAAGAACTTCAGGTGGAAGGAAGGAGCATCTGAGATTTTGCCTTAAGGTTGTTGTGCATGTGTTGCTCCTGTCATGTATTATAGATTGGCTTTACACTCTCCTGAAAAACAGAAAGCTGAAAAACTTTTTCTGGACTCTCCTATGGAGCATGAAGTCTCCAGATGGCCCCAGGCTTAGTCAGTCATTTGGGAAACCCACAATTCAGAGTGTTAAAGTGTCTTGAGATTTCAGGCTGTTGCAATGAAAGCTCTCTGTGTACCCTGTATCTATTCTGTTGTTATTCAGTCCCAATGAATCATCCTTCTCCCAGGCAGTATTAATCATTCCTGCTATTCAGAGCAGAAGTAGAGGTTAATTTTGGAATTATTCACACATATTTGTTCTAGGAATATTTAAGAATTTACTTGGAAAGCAGAGAGATAGAGAAAGTTGCTGGCTACAAAGCATTTTGGAGTAAATCTATGGGTTTTCAGAATTCTCTGAATATATATATTGGGGTTCTTGTAATATGGCTTTGATGTTGTCTCTCCACCTTCCTCTGGGTCTGCCTCCTGGCCTTTGTCCTTCTCCTCTTTCCACATATGCTTTGTAAGGTATAGAATCCCAAGACATTCTCTCCAAATGGGCAAGCCCCATTATTTGTTGTCTCTGAATGTAGTTTAACTTTGGTTCTATTCCAATTCTTTTCCTTATAATCTCATTCCTGATTTTATCCCTTCAAGTCACTCCAGCATTCTTCCTCAGACATCTCTTTTCTGTGGTGACAAGCTTTCATTTATGTTTTGTTGTGAGTGTCCATGTTTGGCACTGGTAACATAAGGTGGGAAGGAATGTGTTTTGCATAAAGAGTTTCTTTGTGCTGGTCGGTATTGCCTTGTATTGTAAAAGCGGAACTAACTGTCCCAATATTTGGTTTGCCTTACTGCACTGTATGTTAATCTCTTCATCCATAGTTAGTAAACTTGGTTCCTAGGTACTGTATTTGAATTCTGCCCCTTGCTTTATACTTGTTCCCTCTATTTCAATATTTAAAGTATGCTGCTTCCTTCCAATTGCCATCACCTCAGTCTTCTTTTTATTGATTTTCACGTTACTGTATTTATCTTCCATTCTTGGCTCATGGATGTAAGGTGTTGCTTTAATCCCTTAGCTGTACTTGCTATCAATGCCTGATCATCTGCAAAAAGTAATTTTTTGATATTGTTTCTATTCTTGGGATTTGCTTTTTTGCTTATGTAGGTGTTGCCTTCAGATTGACTAAATCCCCCCTTATGGTTGCCCATTGAGGCTTGAGAAGGCTGTTCTGTTCCTTTTATAAAAATAATGTTTAAAATTCTTTCCTCAGCTTTGCACTCCTTGCAAGTATAACAAATCCCATAGTGATTTTTGGAATACGTCAATGGAGGCTGCTTTTACTGATCCATTTGGCTGGCAGGCTTGCCTTTTAAAAAAATTCAGTAATAAGTACATTCAAAGAATAACCAGCACCGAAAGGGCAACACAGCAGACTCTCTGTGTTTGGGCTTTTGCAAAGTGCCTCACTAAATCATAATTGAAAAATGAATTCAAAATGGATGGATGGAGAGTTGGCTGCAAATGCCAGACGCAAAGGGTAATGGCAGTGGCAAAGTACCAAGTACTGAGCGCTGCAGGGACTGGATTAGGAGATGCTCTTTTTTTTTCTTGGCAGGAAACCAACCTGCACAGTTCTTGCTTGTCCTGCAGACTGCAGAGCTTAAAAACATACCTTTGGGACTGTAACTTCCCATTTTTATTTCCCAGCCATCATAGCCACTGAACTAGGGAGGTGCTTGTAACTGTAGTCTAAAAAATGTAATGCTTCCAAGTTCCGCCAGGCTAATCAGGTCTATAACTAGGAGCTTGGCTAACGGTACCAAAATTTACAGGGCACTGAAATTGAAGGATGAATCTACTGGTGACCAGTAATGGGCAGCACACCTACCCCACTGTGCATGCACACCTACAGTGCTCAGCATGCATACACACCTACAGTGCTTGGCATGCATGCGTACCTGCAATGCTTGGCATGCATGCACGCCTATAGTGCTCTGCCTGCTGAGCCAAGCAGCCATTCACTGCTTGGAGTGTGGTAGCGCAGAGCCTTGGGCGGCCACGCACAGCCACGGAGGAACCGGTGGTTGCTGCTGAGGCCCTCGGCAAGTATAAGATGTTAAATATGGTGTTAAATAAGCCAACAGGGAGGGGTCAATAAGCCATCATTACCTGACACCATTCCCTCCAGCCAAGTTTTCACACCTTTCCTAAAAGCCAATAGCTCCATCTGGAGGCGCAACTCCAAAGGCAGGCGGCTCCACAAGGCCGGAGCAAACAAGGAGAAGGCCCTCTTTCTAGTGCCTCTCTGGCAGATGGCACAACTAAGGCACCTCTCCGATCCGCTCTGGTGGGACGGACAGATACCCTTGGGGAGATGGCTCCACCCATGACATCATGATGTTGGCTCCACCCATGACATCATGACATTGGCTCCACCCACAGTGTGGTAGTAAAATGTTTGGCTGCCCATCACTGCTGGTGACTGTTTGGAAAATGAACTGCACCCATCTCTACCCTATTCACTTATTTTGGCAAGCATAAGCTTTCTTTCTTTTTTTTTTCTAGGGAGGCATCATAGTCATGTTCTCCCTTTTTATGGTGGGGTCTCCTAACCATGAATCAGGGTATCCTGGATGGGAAATGGTGCCCTGTTCTTCAACTGCCAAAATGGCCAGTTATGGTCCCGAGGTTTAGAGAGGGATGGCTGAACCTACCAGCTGATTTTCTCCCACTTTCTTCTCCTCCTCCTCCTCTATCTCATCAGGGACTTTTTAGTTTTGTAGCAATGGGTATCCATTGCCAGCTAACTGAGCCTGTCACAGCATCACCTCAGCCCCTTTGGCCGGGTCTTTTTGAGGTAACCCTGGCTCATGGCTACCGTAGTGGACCTGTGGCACAAGGCCACACCATACTTTGCCCAATCCTAGCAATCCCTTAATCAGACCTATTACCACCTTTCACAACGTGGACATGGGGTTGGTCTTGAAGAGGTGTTTAAAAAATAACATCTCAAAACTCTTCATATCAAAAGTATGCAGCACCTTGCACATTTTGGTCAATTCTGTGAAAAAGTGAAATGAATAAAATTCTCAACTGTCAGGTATAATATTAGTTACATTGGAACCTCATATAATGTAAATAATTGGTTCCACAAAGCACTTCATCATACAATTTTTTTCATTGTATGATGCATGCATTGTACAACGAAAATCCCTATGGGATGCATCGTGCAACGAAAATCTCTATGGGAAAATTTGTACAAAGAAAAATATTTGTTGTGCGATACATCCCATAGAGATTTTTGTTGTACAATGCAACTTTTTTTTTCAAATTCTCTTCATGGTACAATTTTTTTCGTTGTATGATGCATTCATTATACGAGGTTCCACTGTATTAGCATCAGACATTTTGGTCCAGAGATGAGATTACTCTGCCTTTCTTACAAAGTATTTGCTGAGTTGTGTTACTTAAGTGCACACGTGCCTTGAAAAAATCCACATGGGAGAAAAGCAGTTATAATAATAATAATAATAATAATTTGATTTCTACAAGTGTATTCTCATTTCAAAGAGAGAGAGAGAGAGAGAGCATGCACATATTCTTCTGTATGAAAAGAAAACAAGAACACCGTAAGCAGTTTTTTATGGCCTCAATAATCATTAACACAAAAAAGGCTCATTCATATGAGGCAGAGGTTTTTTTCAGCTGACCACCATTGCAAAGAGCTACAGTGTTTACTGAGGAAAGTTTCCAAACTGGACTCTTAAAGCGCATGTTTTTAAAAATTGCTTCCTCTTAGAAAATCATTAGATAACCTTTGCCTAACGACATGTAGAATTAAGAGTCTTTGGGGCAGCTAATGTCAAATCAACAGATGTTGGGGTTTTTTTTAACTTGCAGCCAGTTGCCATCAAGATTTACACCAATTGCAGTACACTGAGGGGTGTTTGTTTAAGTAATAAGATTGCATTATTCTTCTGGCATCTTGCAACAAGCTATACTAATGCAAATTCACACACCCCACTCTACCTCTGAAAATTCACCCATCCAAATACATTATAGCAGTTCATAATCCATTAAGCCAATGGAGATGATGACCACATGAGGTTGCTTTGGTTTGGAAGTCCCAAATCAACTCACTCTTACAAGAGCAGAATGTTTTTTCTGACAGGGAAGGAAAACATGTTCTGAAGCTAATGTATTTCAGTACATTCACCTCTGCAGACATTTCTGTGGTCATGTGGCAGGCATGACTAGATGCCAGAGTGCACAGAACGCTGTTACCTTTCCTGCCTATGTGGTACCTATTGATTTACTTGCAATTTCTTGCTTTCGAACTGCTAGGTTGGCAGGAGCTGGGATAGACAACGGGAGCGCACTTTGTTGTGTAGCACTTGGGTTTCAAACTGTTGACCTGCTGACCTTCCAGTCATCAAACTTAGTGACTTAACAACTAAGCCACTGCAGTTCTGAACTTAATAGGATTACCATTAAGTATACTGTATAGGGAAAAATTAACAGCACTGGAAAGATTTCAGCCATGACATTATAAACCAGTGGTGGCGAACCTGTGGCACACGTGCCAGAGGTGGCACTCAGAGCCTTCTTTGTGGGCACCTGTGCAACCACTCCAGCACAGAGTACACCCTGCCCCTCTACCCAGCAGCCCAATGGGAGCACTTCCTCTCTCCCCCAGCACAGGTTCACCCCGCCCCTCTGCCCAGCAGCATAAAGGGAGTGCTTCCTCCCTCCCCCCAGCACAGAATTTCCCCTGCCCCTCTGCCCAGCTGCCCAATGGGAGCGTTTCCTTCCTCCCCTGTTGCTGAGTTGGGACTTTGCAATAAATAAGTGTTTTTGGGTTGCAGTTTGGGCACTCAGTCTCTAAAAGGTTTGCCATCACTGTTATGAACAATTCTACTATAATAATAATTTTGTGTCAGAAATTATACTTAAGAGACCACCTCACCCAAAGAACATCTGTCCGTCCCACCAGAGCGGACTGGAGAGGCTCTCTAGTTGTTCCATTGGCCAGAGAGGCGCATCTCTCTGGCACCAGAAAGAGGGCCTTCTCTGTGTCTGCTCCGGCCCTATGGAACCTCTTTCCAAGTGAGCTACGCCTCCAGACAGAGCTGCTGCCCTTCAGGAAGGGTATACAAACATGGCTGGTGGGCCAGGTATAAGGTACTGGCCACATGATGACCCCAGCCTGCTGGTTAATCTGAGCCCATCTCTCCCTTAATCTTTTAATTTTTAATCTCTTAACCTCTTAATCCTGTTAATCTTTTAATTCATTGAATCTTTTAAATTTTTAATCTGAATTTTTAGGGGATGGTCTTGACTCTTGATAATTTTACTGTTAGATTGATGTTTTATTGTTCTGTCATGCCATATCAAGCCACCCTGAGTCACTTCGGTGAGTAGGGGAGCATATAAATATGAATAAATAAATAAATAAATAAATAATATTCTGGGTTGAAAGGATTGTTGCTGGTGAAACTCTGCTCAGGGAACACCTAAATGAGGTTCCTTTCATGTCCCTGAACAATTTCACTATTCTTTACTGTCAGTCCCCAGGGTGAAAAAAAGCAACAGGGGGGGGGGGGGAGAAGTATTTATATGAAAAAGTGACTTTGAGTGTGTCACTATTCTCTTTCCTTTAAAAGAAATCTTCCTTTATTTCCCAGCTGCTGCTGCTTTCCCCTTACCTGACACAGCATTCTCAGTCCCTGATTCACTGTAATACCCTTGGCCAAACACTTAGAGAAGTCATAATGAATCCAATGTCTCAGAAGACCTGCTTCTTTGACTATATCATCATTGAGGGTGAAATAAAGTCAGAATTCAGGGCAAGGGAAGGCAATGTACAAAAATAGGTGAGCAGACAAAGGGCATGAAAACAGCACTGGAAAATGACTGAGGAAAGAAAAAGCTGTCAGCAGTTTAGGCTCAGCTTTGCTAAAATACCTTTTCTGTCCATCCCTTTTGCCCAGTCAAGATGGTGTGTACCCTATTGTTACCTCCATTCTCAGGGTTTTTTTTAAATATAGTTAAGACTTCCATGCAGAGGCTTAGTGGTTAAGATGCTGAACTTGACAACCGGAAGATCAGCAGTTCGAGATGCGAGTGCTGCATGACGGATTGAGCTCCTGTTTTCTGTCCTGTTTTCTGCTTGGTTGGCTATTGCCAACCAAGCAGTTTGAAAGCAAGAAATTGCAAGTAGATAAACTGGTGTCACTACTCTGGAAAGGTAAACAGTGTTCTGTGCACTCTGGTATCTAGTCATGCCTGGCAGATGTCCATGAAAACATCTGCAGACGCAGGCAGCACTGGCTCTTTGACTATACACAGAAATGAGCAATGAACCCTAAAGTCAGGTAAGACTATATTTTGAGCAAGGGAGACCTTTACCTAAGGCTTTCTTGAACAAATGTGGCAGGGAGGGAGAGTTCCAAGAAAAGCTGTTGTTATTTTTAAATTTGAGGTTTTTAGGGAATGTTTTATGTCTTTGTTGTTGTTTTCTGTTATGTGTAAACCTCAGTGAGGAGGGCGGTGGATAAATACAAATAAATAAATAAATAAATAAATAAATAATCATAGAGAAAAACAGATCACAATCTGGTGCAGTCTTTTCCCTGGCCATCACACATTACATTTGCATTTGTTATGGTACTTTGTGTGGACTCCTTTCTGCTCTTGCTCCAGCCTTAAAGTTACCCCGCTTCAGTTGCTTTCTTGGTGGTCTGATCCCTGGTTGCTTAGACTATGTCTTCTCTACTGTGGACTAGGCTTGTTCCTCAGTTTGCTTCTAGCTTTGACCTTGGAGTTGGACATCAGTGAAGTCTGCCATTTGCCTTCTAGCTTGGATGCCCTAGGAGAGTGATGGAGAACCTTGGCACTCCAGGTGTTCTTGGACTTCAATTACCAGAAGCTGAAATCACCACTTCTGGTGATCAGGGCTTCTGGGAACTGAAGTTGAAGAACATCTAGAGTGCCAAGGTTCACCATCACTGCCCCAAATCCTGGTGTCTGAGCTACCACAGGGGTTCCAAAAGGTTGCCATACATAGGAAAAAATGCATGAGAACAGATATCTTGGAATGTGTTCTTGATGAGTGAGGGAGAAGACTTTGGGTGTGTGTAAAAAGAAATGGCCAACAAATAGAGAATAGATAAAGGTCACCCTTCCTCAAAAGCCAATCGTATCCAACTCTAGGGTTCATTGCTCATCTCCGTTTATAGCCAAAGAGCCAGCACTGTCTCTGTCTGCATGTGGCATCATGACTAGAGATGGAATGCTATTTAACTTCCTACCAAAGAGGTACTTGCTATTCCTTGCTTTTGAACTGTTAAGCTGGGAAGAGCTGGGACAGAGGCAGAAGCTCACTCTGCTGTGCAGCACTCAGGTCTTGAACTGCTGACCTGCCAACCTTCCAGTCATCATGTTCAGCGTCACTAAGCCACTGCAGTCCTTTTTGTGATGAATATATTGTACATAAAGGTGCATTTAGATAGTTTTCCATTTTCCCTGGGTGTGGTGACTTTTAGGAGGTCCTGTAGTCAGCTGTCTATGTCTTGGATTCTGACATCCATCCCCATGGCTTTGGAGTCCGCTGGAATGATTCCCTGCCAGATGGAAATGTTGCTTTAAGGGAGGTTGCACCTAATAAAGCAACCCTTTCTGCTACAATCCAGGAAAGTGCCTTTGGAGCCATCTGATCACATCTTCAGAATCTTATGATAGCTAACCATTTTATTAATTTAACTTGAACGTTTATCTTAATACATTTCTTAGCCTCTTTTCAAGATGGCAGTCTGCTGAAGGCAGCTAGCAATGTATGATATTCGATTCCTTGTGTAATATTATATTCCTCTTCCTTATAGAATAGCCTGTATTCCCTCTTCCCCATATCTTCTCCAGAAGGTTGTGAGACCTTTTTGAAATAGGATGGGGAGTAGCATAGGGGACCACAGAAGAAATGAAGAAATTGCAAATACTGTCTTCTTCCTTCTTTTGCTCATGAAAACTCTCCCAAGAGCAAAGAGACACTATCTGATGCTGCTAGCATGAGCAACTGAGTCCACAAAATGATGGCTTAGCAAAGGTGACTTCTTTATAGAAGAATGGAAGGGGAAAAGTGAACAGAGCTGAGCTTTTTTATAAGCAAAAAACCCACCTCTTTAGTTTCACTTGAACAGAAATAACAGGCACATTTCTAACCCTTCTTTGTTCCTGAGGATCTCTGCAGGCTCCCTGGACAGTTAATTAGCTTAGTATTCTTGCAATTGAACCTACCATCTGCAATGAAACTCCAGGTTCAAATTAATGCACAAGGTGATTCAATTAGGGTGTGGCCTTCTGAAGTTATGGTCTGCTTGCTGCAATTTTCATTGTCCGTCTGACTCCATCACAAACATTTAATGAAGAAAATGTTTGGTAAAACCTGTTTTTACAAAATTCGATTAGACTGGATTTCTAGAATCCTGTCCAGCATTCAGTACCAGGCCCCCTATCTAAATGGCAATGTTTGCCAAGGTACAGTTGTACCTCACTTAAAGAGCATAATGCGTTCCACAGGATTGCTCTTTAAGCGAGTTTGCTCTTTAAGTGAAACACCATTGTAAGTGACCAGTTGTGGGGGGGATTGCGAACCCCGATTTATTTGTTAAGCGAGTTTTTGGTTGGTTTTATTTGTTAAGCAACGTGAACATTCAGATAAAATTCTGCTCTTTAAGCGAGGCGCTCTTTATGCGAGGTTTGACTGTATATAGATTAAGCTGGACTTAGGGATGGGAAGAGAGATCTAGTGTAGTAGATCCAGCATCAAATGAAGACTCAGGAGACCTGCACTGAAATCCTGGATCAGCCATGGAAACTCAGAAGTGATTGGCAAGGGTAAACCAAACCACCCTTTAAACATTTTATATACCGTACCTTGAAAATTCTGCTCAAGCTGCATAAATCAGGAGCAACATGATGGCATGTGCTAAAGAAATGGGGAACTTTTTCATTCATGGATTTTCCAAATTTCTTGGATTTATTTATAGTTAGAATGGAAAGAAGTTTGGGTTTAAAATCCTAAAAACAGAAAATCCAAAATGGACAAATTCAACCTCTCAGGCTTGGGACTTTGAATGCTTATCTCTTAAAAGTCAAGGTTTTGAAACCTTTTTGATAGCACTAAATTAGTTTGGAAACTTTAAGACAGGCTCCCCAGCTCCAACCAGTTATAAAGCAGGCAGGTGCAACAATGTGTGATATGGGTAGAGTTAGTGAGTTTGGCCAGTGAAAATAGGCGTATAATTCTGTTTTTGTTCACTTCTTAAGGGTTGACCGAAGTTCTCACATCACTGTGTTCAAGATGGGGGGAAATGTGGTTTCAAAAAAATGTGAATGCAAGAAAAAGCACTTCTAGTCACAGTGCTGCGAAGAATCCGGTTTCAATTATACACTCAAATCAAGATTCCTTATTAAACAGTGGCAGATCAACAGTTTGAGACCCAAGTGCTGCATGATGGAATGAGCTCCTGTCTCTGTCCCAGCTCCTACCAACCTAGCAGTTTGAAAGCAAGAAATTGCAAGTAGATAAATGCGTACCACTTTGGTGGGAAGGTAAACAGCGTTCTGTGCACTCCAGTAGTCATGCCTGCCACATGCCCATGGAAATGTCTGCAGATGCTATAAACCAGGAGTTTGCAACCTATGGCCTTGTACCCATCAGGATCGAACTTACAACATTTTGGCTACAGTACAGTTGTATAACCACTTCGCCACCAGGGCTCCAACAGTGACTTGCCAGGAACCTACAGAGACTGCAGCCTTTTACTTGGGTTGCAGACTAGCAAGACCCACTTTTCTCATTTCCCCCTCCTCTTAAAGGGGAGGGAGGAAGGTGAGAGCAGAACTTGAAATTCAACACAATGAAAACCATCCCCACACCCTATAATTTATCTAGAACAGGCTACACAACTGTCCGGCTTCAGGGAGAGCTAACTACAGCTCCCGCAATCCCTTTCTATTGCCTACCTTGGCTAGCTGAAATGGGACTAGTAGTATGCAAAAATAAAAATACAGAGAGCTTCGATCACCTGCGTCTGTAATATCTACCATCCCTGCTTCCACATACATTTTCTTGCCAGTGACACACTTACACCTTCCCACCTGTACATGAACTCTGGAGAAACATGGTTGTACATGGATTGTTGTGAGGCTGGGAGGAGCGTATATTATGACTAATAGCTTAACACAGTGATGCCCAAACTTTTTTTTTCCAGGCACATGGGTACTTTTTCATTGGGAAAGGTAATAGCATTCCATGCATGCCAGTGTCTACTCATGCCAGCCACATGATGATGGAAAGGTCTGCAAACACAGATAGCCCCGGCTTTTTAGTTGTAAACGGAGATGAGAAATGATCCCTAGAGTCAGACATAACTTGCTTTTGGGTAAGGGAGACCTTTACCTTTACTTACTAACCATTTGCAACTCAACAGGGCCAAACTCCACAGCAAATCTGAATACCAGTCAGGGATCTTGTTATTTCTATTTGTAAAATGCCACACTGATGACGACTCTCTCCCTCCCAATTCCCACAAACACTTCCGTGTACGGCTCCCGAGTTACACAAGAACACGCGCAGGGGACACCCAAGCATGCAAAAACAATTTTTTTTAAAAAAATCAGATTTTAATTCTCGCATTGCCTTTTATTCTTGGCACGATATCCTCACGTGCACTTCGCAGCACACACACACACACACAGGTGTATTGGAAGCAGGTGCGGGACACAGTGGAGACCAACCTCCTAAAAAGTGAGGATTTTTTTTGGGGGGGCACTCTGATCCATCCTTCTCCCTCAAAAATAGTGGCTTAGCGGGAGGCAGCTCAGGCAGCACTTTTTCAGGGCAGCAAAAATTCACACCACCAGCATCATGGGCCCAGGGGTGGCAAATTTGACCTCCGCCCCAGGTGGCTGAAACCCATGCTACACCACTGCCTCAGCCATATCCTCCTTCAATGTTATTCCTCATCCAGTGAGCTTCTTCATCTCCTAATGATATGAGCTCATTAAAGGAGAGACAGAATATTCATGTCCCAAAGAATGGTCACAGATGGCTAGTTCAGCCGTGCTATCTCAGAAACAGCAATAAATAGCAGAAGACCACCACCACCACCACCACCACCACCACCACTGAAACATGGAGAGATTGATTTGGGATCATTTCTTACACTTTTGAAAATGCAGGTGGCTGGATGAAGAAGACGGCAATCATTTCAAAGTTGTTTTCCCCACACAAAAATGGATCTTCTTGTGAAACCTGGGTTGCATATATGATGAAATCAGTAGGAATGACTTGCAAATGTCTGGGAAGAAGGAACAAATGCAAAACAATTTAAATGGCATTACTATGCTCTTTTGAGGATGGGGGAAGCCAGAAATGAGGAGTAAAATCTCATACAGTATGTGTCTAATGAGAATGTTGAATTCAGTCTTGGGTGTTTTATCCCAAGAACCAATACCAACGATTTATCAGAATAAATCAGTGAAGCATGTGAGTTTTTACCATTTCATAAAACTATTTCTTCTTAAATTAGTGGCTCACTTCAGGATTTTTTAAATCAAATCTCAGTTCCTTGCCAGATCTAAAACATCTAGAAGGGTAGTTGGCCAAGAAATCAAGAAATGACACCAACTCCCCAACCTGTTACTATTGCACCATGTTCCAGCCACTGCCAGACTTTTCCATTCATCACGATTTAATGTGTAATGAAAATTAGCTATAAAATAGAAATCATTATTGCATTTTACCAAAGATATTAGTTTTGGATAGGCTTAGAGCTGAAAAGAGGAAATTAAAATATCCATTGACCGGGAGAAGAGCGTTTCCATCAAATAATGCAACATCATCCACAACTACATCATCCAGAGCAGGGGAGGGTTTTTATCAAACCGACAAAATCCCCAACTTGCAAAGTACTGTAAGGAATTACATCATTCAAGGCTCCCCTGATGCCTAACAAGTGCACCCCCTCATTGCATTGTAGAGTTGCTAATTGGAACTTTGCATGATGCAGCCATTGGCAAACGGTGAGCATTCCAGCCTCTGTGCTGAAGCATCACATCCATCACAGAAAGGCATTATACTGATGAGCCTACTCAGAGGTTACACAGAGCACATCTCTCCAGGAAGCTTTGCTGGAGACTTTTCACCCCAATCAGCCTCCGCAGTAGTGGCATGCAGCTCCACGTAGTCTCTGCATTCAAGTAGTGACTGGAAGAGTCAGTCAGTTCAATTGCAAAAAATGCATAAAGGCGACCCTCTGCATGAGTTACTGGTCTGGTTTTGTCTCTTTCTGGCTAAAAGTGGAAGCTTCTTTCTTCTTTCATCAGCAGATAATACTCATATGAAAGAAGCAGCAAAGAAATATTCTGAGGATTATATGCCCCACTATTTTGAAGATGATGATGATGATCATCCCCTGTATTTTCTGGAAGTAGTGACAGGCTTTACTTTCTTGGGATCCAAGATCAATGCAGATGGTGGCTGCAGCCATGAAATAAAAAGCTGCATGCTCTTGGGATGCAAGCTATGGCAAACCTAGACAGCCTAATAAACAGTAGAGACCATTGTTTTAACTATGTGGACTTTTGTTGGTCTTCCCAATAGCACTGAGAGCTGGACCATAAGGAAGGCTGAGAGCAGAAGATGAGACATTTTCAAACTGTAGTTCAGGAGAAGACCTTTGAGAGTCCACTGGGCTGCAAGGAGATCAAATCAGTCAATCCTAATGGAAATCAACCCTGGCTGCTCCTTGGAAGGATAGATACTGAAGCTGAAGGTCAAGTACTTTAGCCACCAAATGAGAAGGCTTCTAAGGGAGCACATTTCAAAGCCCAGAAGCAGCCACAGAGAAGGCCTTGTCTCATTTCCTCACCAAATGAGCTTGGGAAGGTGGTGGAACCAAGAGAAACACCTTCCTCAGGATATCTAAAAATCCTAGTAGGCTTATACAAGGTGATACCATCCTTCAAATAGTCCAGACTCAAGCTGTAGAGGGCTATAAAGGTAAGAGTCAGCACTTTGAATTGAGCCTGGGAAAAGACTGGCAGCCAGTAAAATGGTTGTGATAAGGCAGTTACATGCTCCCTGTAGCTGAAGCCAGTCAGCAATCTGTCTGCATCATTTTGAACCCGTTGAAGTTTCTAAACACTCTTCAAGGGCATGTAGAGTGCTCTGTAATAATCCAAATGATAAGTAACGGAGGCATACGTCACCCTGGCCAGATCAGATATCTCAAGTAATGGGTGCAGCTGGCACACCAGCTTTAACTGAGACTTATGCATAAAAGTTCAGAGCTGAAATCAGGATCATAACCAAGCAATGAACCTAGCTTTTCAGGGGAGTGTGATCCCATCCAGAATATGTTGGATTTCTATCTCCTGATTTCCTTTGTGACTAACCAGGATCAAATCTGTATTGTCTAAATTAAGTTCTTTTTCTTTCTTTCTTTCTTTCTTTCTTTCTTTCTTTCTTTCTTTCTTTCTTTCTTTCTTTCTTTCTTTCTTTCTTTCTTTCTTTCTTTCTTTCTTTCTTTCTTTCTTTCTTTCTTTCTTTCTTTCTTTCTTTCTTTCATGTCCCAATCAAACCCTGGACTGCCAAAATGAAGCCACATTCTTGGCCAAATTTAAGTCCTTATTGGTGCATGTCTGTGACAGTATTCGACAGACCTGCAAATGAGTTGGATTCTGTATCTCTCTGCATTCACACTCCATTTTGTTGTCTGCAAGCAGCCCCTACTTGAGCATGTTCGTCTTGCATGTAGGGATTCCAACCCTCAGCTTATTCAGGTTCCTCCAAGTGACATAGGGATGGTCGGATTCTTCAGCTATATCCTGTTTTAATTATGTTCCTTGTCCAGTGAGCTCCTTCCTCCATCTTTTAATTTGGTTTTGCTCTTGCATGCCCTCAAGAATGTTTGTTCTTGCCATAAAGCTCTTCCTGGATCTGAGCCAGTGGACTTGAGGCTCATATCCATTCAGAGAATGTCAAGGGTCATTCATCTTTGGAGCTGGGATGTCATCACATGCTTCAAAACCTTGTCCAAAAATTGAACACTGGAGATTGGCCAATAATTATCCAATTCATTGAGATTGAAGGAGTGCTTTTTACTACTGCCTCCTTTGTGCATGCTGGTACTCTTCCTTGCTTCAAAGAGCCATTCACTACCCATATCCACTCAGCCAATCCCCCTCTGGCTGCTTTTATAAACCTGAAAGGGCATGGGTCCACCACAGGGGCCCAAAGATCTTGTCCTCATCCTCAGGCTGCACCAACTGAAACATGTCCATTATAACAGAACAAATGGGGACAAGGTGACATCAACAGGACCTGCCTGAACTACAGCATCTAAGTTAGAGCAGATCCCAGTGACTTTATCTGCTAAGTGCCATGTGCAAAATCTTTACAGTGGACTGCTGAATGGGCAGGGTCTTCTTCTTGTGCTCATCTGTGCAACAGGCCATTGGCCATCCAAAAGAGCTTCACATTATTAGAAAGAGTGGTGGTAGACAGATGTTCTGTACACTGCAGTCAGCAACCCTGCTGCCATTGAATCTTCTTCAGGGTGGCTTGGACAATTGTGTACAGTCCAGGAGCTGCTGCTTCTCTTCCCTCCTCCTCTACCATCACCACCACCCCAACCTTAGTAGGTTGAATCTATCCTTTCTGAGGAAATTACAAATAACCCAAAAACCATTTCCAATCTCCCAAAAATGTTCCTTAGGGTTAAAGCAATATGTATGATGAAGCAAGGATTTAATTTCTTCTACTGCTGCTGCTACCATGTCCAAATCCAAATATTGGCGATCATTATGGCAGTCAGTCATGAAGACTGTCCTGAGAATATAATGAAGTGGCCCTTCATCTGCCTTCTGCACCGCAGCATGACCCCCATACCACTGATCCAGTTCCGCAAGTCACTTTCTGGTCCTGCGCTCTTTTGGCACACAAAATCTTCATCAGCCCTAGGCCAAGATGAATTCAAGTGGGGTTTAATCCATTTGGGGACTATCACCCTTCTGAGTGGACTTCCGACACCCAAGGCCATGAGTCCTCAAGGCTGTCAGGTTAACTGCTGGCTGACACTTGGCATTGAGTCGCTGGCAGTAGGGTCTCATCATCATTAGGTACAACTTGTATCTCAGAATAAGTTTTTTTTCCCTGAAGCAGGAAAAATTTCATTGGTGTGAATTTGTTTAAGGTGGATCTCAGCTTGCCATGGAGTGACCCACACACTGTGATCACGGAGCCATCTCCTGTGGTACATATGAAATGAGACCCACAGATTTAACACCGGGACTGCAATGGACTGCTGCTGCAGCCTTGAGGATATTGTCAGTGTTGGGCAGCAGTAAATAACCTGATTCCCTAAAGGGGCCAATGGCTATGGGCAGATGAGCCCCTTTAGGTGGGGTGATGGTCCCCTCAGTGGAGGAAATCCCACTTGAAACCGTCATATCAAGCCCACAGGCGGAAGAAGCCATGCCAGATGGACTTGAGTATGGTCTACTCTATTACTAGATCAAGATAACCTGGCCAGAGAGACAAAGCATTTAATTTAAGAGTCTTAACCCTGATGGGAAGTTATTCTCCTTTTTTAACCCTTCCTGATAATTTATTTTCCAATCGAGCTGGGTCTCTGTGGCCACACAGAATGCTTGGGTGGGCTCCATGTAGTGTGATGCTCCATTTTTGTTTATTTTATTCTTCTGGGGGTGGCCCATGGGGGCTCTTCCATAAAACACTTGGATAGGCCATATCCTGCTGACAGCCTGCAACTTTCCCACTCTGTCCTGTTTAGCTGCAAAATCTATCCTCCGCTTCCCCTTCCTGTCTATTTCTTTTCATCCTCTCTGGCAAATGTCTGTAATTCTGCGCAGGGCTGTGCTTGGATTGCTGTGGGCTGATACAGCGTCGGTTGAGTCGGAGAGACAGCGGGGGCACTCCAGAAGAAGGGATTGCTGGTTGTTATTATTACTGTTATATCCATGGAGAGAAAATAATGTATCAAGAGCCCGCAGGAGAGGGGTCTTGACTTCAAAGCCACTCAGGCACGGGTCCAGAAGCAGAGGCCCTTGTCGTTGGCCAAGGACATATCCAGTCTCTGACGGAAACCCCTTGCGAATGCAGTAGGTCCTTTGAGGCTCTCTGTGTTTTTCATGGCTTGCCAACTCTGCAGCAAATGATTCCTCCTCTTTCCCTGGATATGACTTTGAACCTCCTATTACCACTGGAAAAGGGAGATGGTGGGGGACCAGCTGCAACTCACAGTCATTTCAAAACAAAACCTTTCCCAAGATTCCTCCTGTCCCTTCTGCCCTTCACCTCCTGCCATCCTCTCCTACTCAATGCAATTTGACTTTAATAATAATAACTTGTGAACTTCAGGTTTTTGGGGCCTTGCCAATATCAACACTAAATACAATGTGGCTGCTATTAAAGGGTAGGGGATGGGGGTTTGAATGGAAGAGGAGATGGGCCAGGAGTGTGGGGAACAGAGAGGGAACTCCCAGGATACAGGCCAAACCCCCTAAAAATAACTTTATTTCTGTTATTATTTACATAGGGGGAAAGTTCATTGGGAAGTGGTGAAGTGACATAAATCATTGCATTTATCGTACTAGGCCAGTGGACAAGATTTGTACAAATCCCAGAGTGCTAACTGTAACCGCCTGGTTCACATTGATTTGTGTAATGATCAAGGATCAAAGCTGAACAGCTGTTTCTCACGGAGCAAATAAAAATGAATGTACAAATTGGTTTCTGACCAGGGCACAGATCAAATCAGATGGAGTACAAATCTCTCCAGTCCTTTTCTTTTCTTGGAAGGAACACAGGTTTTAAGCATGTGTAGAATGCTGAAGATGAAGCTAAAGTACTCTGGACATCAAATGAGAAGAGAGGATTCACTTGAGAAAGCCTTGATGCTGGGATAGGTTGAGGGCAAAAGAAGAAGGGGACGGCAGAGAATTAGATGGCTAGATGGTATTGTTGAAGCGATGGGCACAGAACTGGGTGGGTTGAGGAGGATAGTGGAGGATAAGGTTGCCTGGCGTGCAATGGTCCATGGGGGTCGCAAAGGATCGGATTTGACTAGGCAACTGAACAACAAAATAATGCCAACTTCTAATCCTAGGTGTTGGAAATTTATTCCTCTCCTTAGGGTCTCCCATGTCTCCCAATTTAATGTAGACAAGTGCAAAACCAAAAGTTAAAGTCATTTTGGTTCCACTTTTGATCAGGGTGCAAATCACGGTCCTAGAATCAAGATGAGGTACATTTCAAGCTCTGAATTGGCCTCCAGACCAAATAAGGGGAACCTTTGCACAGCCCTGGCGTTTACAGCTGTAGATATACCCCAGTGCAATGTCCACATGTTATTGTTTATACAGAGGAGAGGATCTAATGAAACGGGACAAGCCCACTTGCCCGGTGATGAAAAGGACCTTCACTGCTTTCTCCTGTGCACCCCCCCCCTCCTCCAGCCAACCCCATTGTTTCTCCAGTACCTTTTTACCTTGCACCTGCTTCTAGGCCGAAATCCTCCAGAACTCACCTGCAGGCATTAAGCTAGCTCAGGAAGGAACACTGTACTTTAAGAAAAAAATGCAAACAAACTAGAGCAGGCACAGAGAAGGGCAACAAGAGTGATCAGAGGACTGGAAACCAAGCCTTATTAGGAAAGACTGGAGGAAAGGGACATGTTTAGCCTGGAGAAAAGAAGAATGAGAGGGATATGATGGTAGCACTCTTCAGATACCTGAAAGGCGATCATAAAGAGGAACAGAAAGATCTGTTCTCCATCATCTCAGAGTGCAGCACCTGTAATAATGGGCTGAAACTACAGGAAGCCAGGTATACGGTAGGTTGAATATGAGGAAAAACTTCTTAACAGCTAGAGCAGTACAACAGTGGAACCAAATGCTTTGATAGGGGGTAATGCTCTAACACTGGAAGCATTCAGGAGAGAATTGGACAACCCTCTGTCATATCTGCTTTGATTCAGGTTCCTGCATTGAGCAGGGGATTGGACCTGATGGTCTAAAAGGACCCTTCCAACTCAGTTATTCTAAGATTCTGTGATTCATTTTTGGGGGGTTCAACCAGGGCCGGATTTACATGAAAAGAGGCCCTAGGCTATTCCACTTATGTGGCCCTTTCACCTCCCATTTTTAAGTTTGTAAATTACATGAGCGATAATAAAATACATCATTACAGTACTGTGATGTATATCAATATATAGGCCCCTCTTGATCTTGAGGCCCTAGGCAGAAGCCTAGTTAGTGTATAGGAAAATCCGGCCCTGGGTTCAACTGTCAATCTCCTACTGCAGTGTTTCTCAAACTTGAGTCCCCAGCTGTTCTTAGACTTTAAGCCTTAGAAGCTCAAGTCAGAACACCTGCTGATCAGGGTTTCTAGGAACTGAAGTCCAAGAATATCTGGGGACCCAAAGTTGAGAAACCCTGTCCTACTGGGTTAGTGTTGCTTTCTTCTGGTACAGCAAATGGCACCAAGTTTGTTTGTTTGTTGTTCAAATATCAGCATTTTCACCCCCAGAACATGAAAGATCTGTAGAGGCAACTTAAGTGAGCTCAACATGGGCATCTTTAACTGTTTCATAGCTGTGCTGGTAGCATGAAAATATCCTCATTTCACCTTGTTTTGACACTTTTTCCCCTCCCCCCTAAAACGATGGAGTACAATTTTTTCTTAGTCCTGCTGGACTCCTTTGAGATGCCTAGCTTCCTAAAGGACAATAGTTGTACCAAGATGCTTTGGAAATTGAATTAAAATGATGCTTCCTCATAAGGACCCGTTTGGGACATAAACAGATTTTAAAAGAAGTAACCAAAAAGACATTTAAAATCTTAAAATATGATGTCCTCTGAAATGTGGGAAGATGGAAAATAAATGCTCAAGCTTTTTATTGATTACATGTTTTGGTAGAGCATAAAGTGAAGCATATAGAGAGAAGGAAAATTAGGATGGAAATACTGCTACTTGTAAACTCATGTGGCACCCTCAGGGGAACAACCTCACTCCCCTTAAATGAAGACACAGCACACAAACTTTGCTGGAAGATGGAAAATACATGCTCAAGCTTTTTATTGAGTACATGTTTTGGTAGAGCATAAAGTGCTATATGCAAAGATTGGTTATCTATGTGATTGCCAATCACATAGTGTACTAGCCCTTTTACTGGGTCCCTGAACACAATGCCGTGAAGAGGGCACCCGCCTTGCCACAAATCTGCTAGATAGAACCCATTGCCATTTATTGGTGGAGCCCAGAGTACCGTCCTGGCAAGTGTAAATCTGCAAAATCCCTCTTGGGATCTCCATGCTAAGGTGCCTCCATCTACAACTAGTCTGTACTACCATCAGACAAGAGTTTAGTATCGGAATGAGCTCCCATCTTTGCCCCAATTCCTGCCCACCTAGAAGTTTGGAAACAAGAAATTGGAAGTAGATAAATAGGGACCACTTCAGTGGGAAGGTAAACAGTGTTCCATGTACTCCTGTGTCTAGTCATGCCTGCCACATGACCACGGAAATGTCTGCGGAAGCAGACAGCGCTGGCTCTTCAACTTTGCAACAGAGATGAACATTGAACCCTATAGTCGGATACGACTGGCTTTTGAGCAAGGGAAACCTTTACCTTTTACCTTAGGAAGGCAAAATGACATTAGACATAGGACTTTAGAGAAAACGTCAACCCAGTCCTTGTCCTCTTCTTTGGTGACATTAGGTAAAGGTAAAGGTCACCCTTGCTTGAAAGCCAGTTGAATCCAACTGTAGGGTTCAGGTGCTCATCTCTGTTTATAGCCAAAAAAGTTAGCACGGTCTGTGTTTTACAGATATTTCCATGGATATGTGGCCGGCATGACTAGACAACAGAGTGCATCGACTGCTATTTACCTTCCTACCAAAGTGGAGCTTATTTATCTACTTGCAATTTTTTGCTTTCAAACTCCTAGGTGGGCAGGAACTGGGGCAAAGACAGGAGCTCATTCCGATACTAAACTCTTGTCTGATGGTAGTACAAACTAGTTGTAGATGGAGGCACCTTAGCATGGTGATCCCAAGAAGGATTTTGCAGATTTACACTTGTTAGTACGGTACTCTGGGCTCCATCAATAAATGACAATGCATTCTATCTAGCAGATTTGTGGCAAGGCAGGTCGGTGCCCTCTTCACAGCATTGTGTTCAGGGACCCAGTAAAAGGGCTGGTACACTATGTGATTGACAATCACATAGATAACCAATCTATAACCATATAACACTTTATGCTCTACCAAAACATGTACTCAATAAAAAGCTTGAGCATGTATTTTCCATCTTCCAGCAAAGTTTGTGTGTTATGTCTTCATTTAAGGGGAGTGAGGTTGTTCCCCTGAGGGCATGCTCAGTGGCCCAATAGAGGAAACTGTGGCCACACCCGACACTGATCCTCAGGTAACACAGGAGCTAGAACAAAGGAGACAAAAAGGAACAGAAAACAGCTCAAAATCGGAGGGGGAGAATGTAGGATTTGAAACAATGAGAAGCCCACCGCCCAATACACTTAATGTCTTCCTCGTGATAACCCAGGGCAGCCGCAGTCGAGGCGGCCCCAATACGAAACAAATGGGTGCAATACCGGGCCCCAGGGCCCCCAACCAGTGCAAGTACGCTACCCGTAATGGCCTAAAATTGGTATCAAGTGAGAGGGGAACTGTCCCGGTGAAAGAAGAAAGGTCTGGGGAGTGAACCACGATATCCCCAAAAAGTAGCCACAGCGCTAACCAGGCAGATGTCAGCGTGGCCACAGCAGCGCAAGGTCAGCAAGGCCCCTTTGGCAGCCTGGTCCATCTTGGAACTACAAATGACCAAACGCAGGGAATCACCAGGAAAAGACACATCGCTGAGCTGTAGGGCCTTGCCCGATGTGTCCTCTTTACTGGACACGACTAGTTTGCTGATGCACAAGGCACCAAAAAATGCAACGGAAGTGGGAGTGTGGAAAAGGCATGCCTCAAAGCCAGGCGAACAAAGGAGAACCACAATGTGGACAAATGCGCAAGTTGTGCAGGTGAAATGGAAGACCTAGGATATGGACAAGAGCGGCACTCACATGTCCAGACCTCAAGCACCTTATGGACCTGAAAATCCCCCAAGGAATCCTTATGGCCACTAAGCAGCCCTTGATGGCACCCGGCAACAGGCTGGACTCGTACAGGGCAACCAGGAAGCGGAGGGCATGATGTAGGGGAATGGGCTGGATCCCCAGAAGTGATACAGCCTTGTGGAAAGAAGCAAAACCTATGACAGCAGCCCGGTAGGCCCTGTGGGAATGCGTAGCCAAGGAGAGGCCAATCGCCCTGGCTACTTCCCCTCTCCAAGCATCCAAATGTCCTGCGGCAGGTCTGACACTAACACACGAGCCACAGGCACCAGAGACTTGAACTTCTCCATCTGAAAATGGGATAAAGCCAGTGATGGGCTGCTCCTGGTTCGGACCGGTTCGGCTGAACCAGGAGCAGCCATCTGGAGGGGATTGCCGGGGGGGGTAGTGAACCCCCGGGTGACCAGTTCAGTCACCTCTCTGGCTGCCCTCCGGATGACAGTTCTGGGCAGTCCAAAATGGCTGCCCAGAACTGCGCATGCATCAAATCTCAATTTGACACATGCGCCGGCGGGCTGAGCTAAGCCAACTTCAGGCGGCGGCTGTACAGGCACCTGGGCGGCCTCCAGCTGGTGAATACGGTGATAAAGGGTGCCCACCATGTTCTCCCACATAGGTGCCCCATCTGCACAGGGGTCATTGGAGGCAAACAGACCCTGGTCTGCTGCAGGGGGTAGAGCACATGGGAGTGCTGCCGCCTGAGCACAGGCCGCGATTCTGGCTTATGGGGAGCCGCTTCGGAGTCAGAGTGGCCGTTTGAGGCAGCTGGGCATCTTCCCAAGGGGCCAAAAGCTGGCGCCTGGTGGCGCGGCTGTGGTCGCAACAAGAGCAGCCTTGCGCTTAGGCACCATGCCCAGGGGTGATGAGGTGCAAAGCACCGGAATACAAAAACCCTGGGAAGAACACAAGGAAAAACAAGCTGACCAACACCAGCCTCAGTGCACCGGCCGTCTAACAGCCAAAGTGCAGAGTCTGGTGATCTAGCTCCGACTGCGAGAGCAAGAGGAGCAACAGTCGTCGAAGCGCTGCTGAGGTGAAATGGCACCGGGTGTTTCGCGCCTGCCCCTTTTATAAGGCAACACACCCAGGCCCACACGCCTGCCTGGTGTCCCTCAAGGCAGGGAGGAGGACAAAGCGTGCGCTAGCACGCAATTGCGACAGGCTGATGCTCACCACTGATTACGAGGAAATATTAACGAAAGACACATGGCTCATGCAAGAGAAAAGAATGACCAGTAGGACTGTGGAGATAAATAAACATACAGTAAAACACCAGATAACGATTTGATCAGATAACGCTAAAATTTCATAACGTTAAGTAATCTGGGGAGGAGAACTGGATCGAATAACATTAAGGTCCTATGGGATGGATCAGATAATAACCGCTAAAGCCTGTGCAGTTACAATGTATCTCTAGAGCTTTAATGTTATCCAATCCATCCCATAGGATTTTAACATGGATCGGATAACACTAAAAATCGGATAACACCAAGACTTGTGGAACCAAGTTTTTGCATTATCCGATGTTTTACTGTACTTGCACAAGGGAAAGAAATGAAAGGAAAGAAGCAAATGAATGCTATAGAAAGTGTTAGGATGTAGAAATGCCTACTTGACACTCTGGTGGATTGCAAGGTGTATTATGGCTATGTTTCTTTAAGACCTGGCTAAAGGAGCACACAGGTGTCCTGACTCTGCCTTGCTGTGTGCTATTGGCCTGTGTATATAGCCAGGAGCTGTAGAGAGCTCCATTGAGCTGTTGTCTCCATGAGCTGTCATCTTCAGAAGTGGTTTTGACACCATATGAAGAGCTGTTCCAAGGCTGATGTCCGGAGCTGTGTTCAAGGGACTGCTTCATTGCTGTCAAATCTCTCCCCACCTTGAATTTTTCAGCAGGGCTAAGTTTATATTATTAATGGACTAGAAAATGGTAGCCATGAGAAAGAACCCAGTTATTCTGTGGTTATGCTTCTTTCCCAGAGCCTTCTGCTTTGAATTAACAGGTTCTGGTAGCAGCCACAAAATTTTTCTTTTCTGTACACTTTGGTTGGGATGCAGGAAATCTTGTGTGTGGTTTCTCCACACACCCATGTAAATATTCTCATTGATTCCAGGTAAAGTATTCACTGACATGTCACTGAAGGCAAAAGAAAATCACAGCAGAGGTTCTATCTCCAGCCAAAAAGCAAAAGAAGGGAAGAAGGTTTTCCTCAGAGGGAGCCCACCAAAGAATTTTATATGCAAATGTCTCAGAAAAGATATTTTGGATCAGAACAAAGTTTTCTAAGCCCCTGCATTATTTTTCCAAATTGCCTTTCAATATGGAGAACTCTGGAAAAGTCAATTCTGGATTACAACTCCCAGGATCCTCTAGTCAGCATTGGTAATATGACAAATACACTAAGGTCTCAAATACTTCACCTCACCTGAGTCAGAGGTAGAACGGATCGATTTGATCTGTTAGACTAGCATATAACTTCACAATAGATAAATCAGCATATGTAAAAAAAAATTAAAAGAGGCATTCCTTTTGCAATTAAAAGATCACAAGATTTATTACTCCCAGATGATAGCAAAATGAGGAACATTTCTCCCATTCAAGGTCTCTATGATTTTATTAAATCATCTCTATATTCATTCCCTTTGGGTATCTAACCACAGAAAAGGTTCAGATGATTGTTAAGATGTAAATAACCCATTCTTTGCTTCAAATTCTTAAATAAAATGGCAGACAGCCTCATTTAGACCAAATTATGTGATTCATTCAAGTGCACAAACTGTGCCATTTTGCACATCATATTGCTATTTCTCTACCAACCTCCCCTTCACTCTTGTTAATTCAAGAAACTGGGTCAAAAATACTAAGAAATTCCTTGCTATGTCTGCTGGGAGACAAAAGAATATTTTAATTCTTTGTCTTTAACTTACGAAGGCGAGCAAAGATTTACATTCCAAATTTAATATTATCCCCACTTATGCTGACATTTCTTCAACAGTGTTATTTGCTCGTTTCAATTAAAGACTAAGGATTTTTCTTACATTAAATTTCAATCACTGGACGATTTTATACTGAGCTTTGTAATTCTCATGTTTCATTAGAGTGTTATTTTCATGCATGCTTATTTTGCTGTGGATCACTACATCATGAGTACTGTGGTCTTCATTAACACTTTGCTTTAGTCCCAAAGGTTCACTTTGTTCTCAACAGCTCCAATATTATTCTCAGGTTTCTACAAATCTTGGTGTTTGCTTGACATGTTAATGTCACATGTGTGTACTCTGTTGTAGGCTGCAACTTGCTGTGAATTTTGGTAGTCCTTTGTCAACATTTTGTGTCTGAGCTGTATCACACCTGGATCAGCAGAAATAGTCCCAGTTCAGTTAGTTCTTATGGCATTTTGCCCAAATTGTGTACAGGGCTATAATATGAAATCATGACATAGAATTCAACTTTGCAAATGTTCAATACATAAAAGCTAAATTAATCTCTCCCCGAGTGAGTATACACAGATATGTATGTGTGCTTTTCTGGTTTAAATCTGGATTGGACATACATGTGCACTCAGGAAACAGCAAGTGAACCTGAGATAATCAAATAATTCTGTTCCTGCGGATCAACACTGAAGAATGTAATCCAGAAATGCTGTAACAACAGGCTGTTCTAGCCCACTGTTGTTTTCTTGACTGAATTGCTTAACCAATTTGACTCTTCAAACCATATGAAACAAATGAAGGTGCTTTTTTGGGGATCCAGGGAATTTCCTCTGGATCATCTAGCAGTCATTGAATCAGACTGCAAACCCAACCATTGTTATGGTACTCCTTGTGGTAGTGCTAAAACAGTGACATTAAATTTCCACTTCTAAAATCCTGGGGGTAGAGAGGACTCTATTCAAAACTCTGTTAATTGGCCAATATGGGGTATGGGGGACTGAGAAAGGACCTTCCTGTCACAAACTCAATGAACATTACTCTCTGGGAAAGTATTAAACAATTTGCCGCTAATTGTGATATCATCAGCAGATCTGAACAGCTGTTCCTATAGTCCAGAGGAGCACCAGGCCAAAGCAAACATTAGCCTGGGACCCAATCTACAGAAAGCACTTTAAGAAGACAGCTGGCCTCCATCTCCAGTTTCCAGGTCACTTTTTTCCAGCCATATTTGCTCAGGTTCAGCCTCTCCCTCAACCACATAATGTTAATGAGATTCCAACTGGCAAAATCTAAACCTTATCAGATCCACGGCGCGCCATGGAAAAGCAGACTTGACTATCAAAGATAGCAATCAGAAACAGGACTTTTCCAGTGGTCCCACACATTGACCCCTGCTGCAGCAAGGATTCTATACGATGGGGCTGACGCATGGTGCATTTTTGGAGACAACTTGTTGCCACAACTGGAAAAGTGATATTCTGGGGGGTTGATACCACTAAAAGAAAGTGTCTGTGAAGACAAGACAAAGTAGGAATGGACTTGGCCATTTTGCTATATGGTCGAAACATTCCTGATTCTTTTTCAAAGCAAATGTACAAATGAGATGCAGATTATCCAGATGACACTACTTTAATGGCAGAAAGTAAAGAAGATCTAAACTGCCTCTTGATGAGGTGAAAGAAGAAGGTGCAAAAGCTGGCTTGAAACTCAACATAAAAAAAACCCCTAAGATTATGGCATCACTCCTTGGCAAATAGAAGGGGAAGAAATGGAAGCTGTGGCAGACTTTACCTTCTTGGTATCTAAGACGTTGACTGCAGCCATGAAAGAAAAAGACACTTTCTCCTTGGAAAGCAAGCTATGGCAAACCTAGGCAGCATAGTAAAAAGTAGAGGCATCACCCTGCCAACAGAAATCCACATAGTTAAAGTTAAAGTCCTTCCAGTAGTAATGTATGGCTGTGAAAACTGGGCCCTAAGGAAGGCTGAGTGCAAAAGAATAGACACCTTTGAGCTGTGGTGTTGGAGAAGACTTTTTAGAGGTCCCTGGACTACAAGGAGATCAAACCAGTCAATCCTAAAGGGAATCAATCCTGACTGCTCCTTGGAAGGAGAAATACTGAAGCTGGTCAAAAAAAAAAAAAAAGAAGACTCACTGGAGAAGACTGTGATGCTGGGAAAGATCAAAGACTCAAAAGAAGAAGTGGGCAGCAGAGGATGAGATGGTTAGACAGCATCAGTGACACAATGGGCATGGATCTGGGTGGACTATGGAGGATGGTGGATGGTGGATGACAGAGGAGCCTGGTGTGCTGTGGTCCATGGGGTGGCAAAGGGTTGGACTCAACTGTATGACTGAACAACAAAATAAATGATATCCACCTAGAAGATCAAACCACATCAGAGCTCATGGCCTATGTAGTATCAGCTTTGGAAAACTGATTTTAGACTAAAGCTCCCAGAAAGGCCCAGCCTACTTGGTCAATGTTTATGGGCTTTGTTGTCCTCAAAACAAAATGTTTACAAAGTCTAGTTAAGAGTATAAAGTCTACAATGGCAGTTATTCTGGATTGATTAATTAATCTAATTTATCTAGAGCACACAGTTATCAGAGACTGAGGAGTTATGCAGTTAAGTCCCAATGGGTAGAGCTCATTTTTATTTCATAGCTCCCACTCTTCTCCCAAGCTAGAATCTTCTTCCACATTTTGATAATGTTTTCCTGAGCTGTCAGTTTCCAAGCGAGTAGTTACTTGGTTCAGTGGGATGTGTGTTTCTACCAAACAATCCTTTGTGCTCTGCTTTAGATACAGTGGCTTAGGGATTGTCTTTGGAGAAATGCTCAATCGTTTACATGCACTCTCTGCATTTTGGCTGTGTGCTTAAAGATAACCTGCTTGCTTGTCAAAATTATAAACAGAGGATTGGAGAAATTGCCTTTTGACTTGATTAAAATGCTCAATGACACACACCCTCTAGTGACCATGCCTGGGCAGGAGAGAACTTCATTTATTTGAACACATTAATATGGGTTTGATGAGTCAACTCTTCTTACCCTTGCAGCTGTCTCCCTCTAGACACTTCTAGATCTGGAAGGACCAAGAAACTGGCAGTTGGCTCTGAATGACTACTTGGGTGGCAGAGCCAAAGAAAGTCCTGCATCCAAGTATCCGTAGCTCTTCCCCTCCTCCTCCTCCTTCTCCTGAATAAGACAGGGGCAGGGCACAAAAAGTGTGGACCTGGGGACCATCCTTGTGGTCATATAGGGGTGTTATTTAGACAGAGATATGATTTGAAGATCGTCAGGAAGGTGGAAGAGGCACCGGGACATATTCTTGTGGTGGATTTTGATTTAGAAGCATTTAGCCCCAAAGGGGTAAAATAGGCATTGAGTTATCACCTATGCATTTTGTATGCTCCGGTGAATGCTAAGTTAAGGAGAGAACTGTGGCAGACATTAAAGGACTATACAAGGACAGGGAGGAGAATGATAGTGATGGGTGATTTTAATAACAGAAGCCGGGTGGCTGACAGATTTGCGGTGATCCAGACAGGGACAAAAGAAAGGTTGATGGGAGGAGAGCACCCTTTAACAGCAGAAGAGAAAGAGTTACAACAGATGTTGGCACAAGATCTCGGTTTGAGGGATGTTGGCTTGGAGAGAGAGAATGAACTGGAATATTTTCCAATATGGGGAAAGAGGGGGTCTCATAAAATTTCCCAAAGGTGGATGGGGTCTCCTATACGTTTTTTCATCCTCTGTTCACCAGTCACTTAGACAGGGTGTGGGCCATAGAGGAACTTTGCCCTGAGCGGGTAAAAGTGGTGCTCACCCCTTGGTCAGATCATGGACTTTTGGTGGTGCATTTGAGAAATGGAGAAGCGGTCCCTCAAGGCAAGCCAGGCTGGAGGATGCCTGTGACACTATTAAATGACTTTTTCTGTAAGAAGGAGCTTTAAAAAGATTTGGAAACTATGTTGGTGATCAGAAAAGAGAAAACAATAGAGGTAGGTTGGTAGGAAGGAGTGAAAAAAGAACTCAGGAGATGAGTGACGGGGCTCCAAAAGGGAGCAAACAGGAGGAACCTGAGAAGGTACCATGAGGTCTTGTACAGATATCTCAGGGCCCATTCTTTGATGTCTCAAGGCTTTCCTGTGGAAGCCTGGAGAGTGAGGGATTTGAAGCAGAAAGCTAGGGAGTTTCAGCAATTGCAAAGGAAGAAGAAGATAGAGGCAGAGCAAGCCAGGGCCAGGGGCCTGGTGATCGAAAAAGGGGAATAGGAAAAAGACAGAATGCCGAGGAGGAAACAGGAATGCATGGCTGCCTTATGTGACCCTCAAACAGGCGAGCTGAGTTCAGATCCACAAGCTATCTTGGAGGTGGTGGGACATGCTTATGAGGAGCTCTATCGTGGGAAGGTATTAAATGCAGAGGAGATGGAAGGATTCTTGAAGATTCTTGAAGAAAGTAGACAGGCTTTCAGAGGAAGTTTTAAACATGACCACTCCCATCTCTCATAAGGAAGTGGCAGCCACTGTGGAAGAAGGCAGGTCTAACTCTACTCCAGGACTCGATGGGGTGCCTTACGCATATTACAAAGAATTTAAGGAACCCGTGTCAGGAATCTTGGCGGCTTGTTTCAATCATGCTCTACAGAGGGGATAACTTGGAGATACCTTTTACAAGGGAACTCTGGTTTTGTTGCCTAAAGAAGGGGATCTGACAAATCTGGCTAACTGGTGACCTATAACCTTAACTAATGTAGATTACAGGTTGCTGGCAAAGGTGTTGAATAGAAGGTTGACTAAGGTGATGGAAACACTGGTGGTGAACGGTCAAACATAATCTGTCCCCAGGAGAAAAATGACAGAATCACTGGGAATCCTTTGGGAATTTTTTGAAGGAGCAGGACAGTTCAGAGGAGAAAGAACTCTCCTACAGATGGACCAGTCCAAGGCCTTTGATAAGGTAGACCAAACCTATCTTTGGAGGGTGCTGGAGCTGAAGGGAGTTCCAATGCAATTTGTGGCATGGCTGAAAAATCTGTACAGTCAGGTCACGGCGCAGCCACAGCTGAATGGGTGGAAAGCAGTGATGGGATAACAAAAAATTTCTACCTCCACCATGACATCATCACAGTGGGGCAGAGCTGACATCATGATGTCATGGGCGGAGCTGACATCATGATGTCATGATGTCGTGGGCAGGGCCAAAAATAAAAAATTTAAAAAATAAAATAAAATTAAAAATAATAAATAAAATTAAAATAAATGCACACACACCTCCACCCACCCAAACAACCAAACAACCACAACACAAACCCATAAATAACTTTAAATAAATAAATAAATAAATAAAAATTAAATAAAAATTCACCCACCCACTGAAAACACAAATAAACCACCCACCCACCCCAAACACAAAACCCTCACTTACCCTTGGAAGCAGTGGCAAGGCCCACCTGCCGCTGTGCCGATGAGCTCCCTTGGGGCTGCCGAGCCCCCACGGGCACATCGAGGGCCACCCGAGCCGTCCGCTGCCGCCGAGCCCCCCAAGGGCTTGGAGCTGACAAGCTCCCATGGCCTGGGGACACCCAGCAGGACGCACCGCCACCGCCTGCAGCCTCCATCTACGGCGGGGACCTGCCGAGGGTAGCAGTGGTGGAAGCAGCAACCGCAACCCTAGGCAGGGGGCACTGGCCCAAGGAGGAGGACGCAGTCGGGGGCAGCGCACCTTGCTGGGCGACCGGCACGGCGCACCGCCCCCATATGTCAGAGAGGCCATATGTCAGAGATATGGTGGAGGGAGTCAATCGTTGGGCAGTGAGGGCAAACATGCTTAAAATTGCCGATACAGTGAGGGAGTCAAAGTGGGTTATTTACACTGAGGCCATAGAGGAAATAATTGCTAAGCCATTCAGAGAGAAGCGGGCTTCTAAATCTAATCTGCCTGAATATCTGCAGCCAGGGGAGGAGGAATTGACTGTGTTTAAAGATGGGCATATACCCCTCTGTCTGTGGGAAACGAGGTGGAGGGCATATCATCAGGTATTCAATGTAGGGGCGACCAACCCATGGAAAAAAGAAGAACAACAGTGCAAGAGGATAAGATTTCAGAATGTTAGAGGTGGGATAGCAAGCCAGAGACCCCCGAGAGAAATCTGTTCTCCTTTTGCAAAAGAATATCCTTCATCTCAAGAAATTTGGGAAGCTCTGGCAAGTAAATTGGACTGGTCTTATTTAAAGGAACAGAGAGCAGATATGATTCTATCTGGGACAGAGCCAGGAAAGGGGTGGAAGGGACTGAGAAAGAAAAGAAAGTTGGAGAACTGGAAAGTGCCCTGGGCCTTAAGTGCTTTGGTGTTCCAAAGGGGACAGGAAGGATAGACAGGAAAGCTGGCAGATCCAAAAAAAGCAGTGGGCAGTGTGATGGCGAGGCTCAGAGTACATGCTAAAAGAATGATGGTGAGACAGAAGAAACCTGACAGGTACAGTGGTTGACAGAAAGAAATTTGGGGATAACTTATAATATTAAAAGTTAAGTTCCATGTAAATGACAATATAATTGTAAATACTAATCTTCTTTTGGTATTATATATACTGTATATTTCCCCCCACAAGCAGTATATATGTAAATATGTTTACTGAGCTATGTAACTATATGTTTTCAAGTTTTTGAAAGTGATAACAAGTTTATGTAGTTCACCTTGACAAATAGTACTGTTGTAAGAATTTTATCAACAAAAAAGTTTCCTTCTCCTTCTCCTTCTCCTCCCCCCCCCCCCAAATTGGGTGTCAAGGGTTTCATCATTCTAGCATCTCACATTTTGGTACCTTGAGTTAAAGTCTTCATCATCCTGCCCTAGTGACAATAATTAAAATATAATTAAAATAAAATAAAATACCACCATTATGCCAGTTTGGGGGCGGGGGTCAATCAGAAAAAAAATCACATTGTTAATAAACTTATTTTTAGTTATCAAGAGACAAAATGCTGTTCTCCAACAGCTTTAATTATATTATTTGGTTGTAACCACAGTATGACAGCATCCAGCTAGTTTGGGGCAAAGTGCCCAAACTAAGTGGTCAAAATTGACTTAATTATGACAAATATTTATACCCATTATTATTATTTTTAACAATTTCCCCTATTATCACCTTCTTCAAATAGCTTCTATATTTTCCACATAGTATTTTTGCCAACACTCATAAACTTTCTTCCTTTTTTTTTTTTTTTTTGCACAAAGCATTTTTACTATCTCTGGCTTAGATCATTGCATAGAGGTAGCCTACAGCAAGCTGATATAATAAAACAATGCTATCAATCAATGCTACCTATCAATGCTATTTGATCCATTATGGACAATTTCCTTTCTCTCAACATTTCCAAGCTCTCAGCAAGGCTATTTTTCTATGGCCTCAAAGGGTACTAATTATTTAAGATCCAGACTATACAACCTCCTGGAATATTTTCTTAGAATGGGAAAGTCCTTCAAGCTGTCATGGTCTTCCAGACAAAGGACTCCACTTGTAAGATGTTAGCTCCATAGTTCAATAAAACATATGTGTTCAATGGTAATAATCAAGTACAGTATGTGCATTTAGATGTTTTACAATTACTAATACCATAAATCTCCTTTCTGGGAATTTCACCTGCAGGACTTATATTTTTCCCATTTCTCTCGTTTAAACTCCATTTCACCTTTTAGGGTTTGACACAGAACCTATGGATACCTAAATTGTGCTCAACTGGAAAGAAGTCTAAGCTGCAATTTTCATGTCTTGAATAGTCCTAACTTCCTGTTAGAAAAGGAAGCTGACCAAAACTTCCTGCTCCAAATGGGAAGTTGGGTTTTTCTAAAGTGTGAAGCCTGCCAAATGGACCTTCTCTCCAGGTGAACACAACTTAGATGTCTGTAAATTCAGAGTCCTACAGGTGGAAATCTCTCATGACCACAGAAACGTCTGCAGATACAGTGCTGGCTCTTTGTAAATGGAGATGGGCACCATCCACTAGAAGAGTCGGACACGACTGGCTTTTGAGGAAGGGAGACCTGTAGCAGGAGCAGCAGGAGCTTTGATTATCATCATCATCATCATCATCATCATCATCATCATCATCATCATCATCATCATCATCATCATCATCATCATCATCTGTTTCACTTTTCCCCTTTTCTAATTTGAGCATCTTAGAAATAAGAACCTGTAGCTCCCTGGAAAAACATGTATGGTACAAGCGGGAAGTTTGGGGTTCAGTCCCCAGGAAGAACTGGGAACAAATTGTTAGGATACATGAGCTAGTGTTTGCAACAAGAGCAAACCGATGACTGTACCTTTAAGGCTCTGCATGTTACCCCAGCCAGGTGCTATCATTAAGGGTTTGTAGGTAGCATAAATTCAGGCAACATTCTCAGACACTTTGCTCTTTATGCCATTTTGCCTTTATGCCGTTGCATCGCTTCGTGCCATTGTGTGCTTCGTGCCACTGCTGTTGCTGTTGCCTGCCTGCTGTCTGACACTGCTGTTGCCATCGTTGCCAGCCAGCTGTTGGACTGCGTTCGTCGTTTTCCTGGTATGTTTTGCCTTGCCGGACTGCAAGACATTTGGATAACATACCACTGCCACATTGTGGTGCCTTGATAAAAGACTCTGTGTTTTGAGGGAGAGCTAAAGGAACTGCTAACTATCTTCAGAGCCGACCTTGAAGGAACAGATAAGGTTTGGACTGTGTTTGCTTTGCTTTACTGAAGATAGACATTTGAAGCTTTCCAAAGACTGTTTATAGACTTTGTATAGACTTTGCTGCAACACATAGTCTGAATATAAGACATGTGTAACCTTGCACTTCGTGCTCAGTTTTGTATATAGTGTAAATAGAAAATTCCTACAACCCAAGCTGAAAGTTTGTTTTGTGCTTTACTCAACCAAACACTCTCACACTCTGGGGTGTGGCCATAGTCAGCCACTTCTAGCACTTTGCTATATCAATTCCATCTCACAAATCATGTTTGAAACCCTGGAGAGCCATCGTGAATCTCTCTCAACAACAGTGAGTGAGATGGGTCGGTATATTTTGTTCATGGTCTCTGGTTAGGCTGTCCGGATCTATATCAGGCTGCTTCCAATGCTCCTGTATTATACAGCTTAGCATGCATTAAATCATGATGTAAAATGTGATTTGAAAGGGAACTGTCATATTTTAAAACTTCAGCAGGCATTCTAAAACCCAATTTATATTTTATGCATACTAAAAGTGACACGAGCAGCATTATTAAGAAACACTGAAAACTGTCAGATAGAATACAGCTTGAGTTCTTACTGGAAAGTGCCTATGAATTGGCTCCAACTAGTATGGAATATTACTTTTTTGACTACATCTCCAAGAATCTAGGAATCTAGAATCCTACCAGTACAAACTTAACTTTTGTTGGATGCTCTTTCTCTCTCTCTTTGGTTTGTTCAAAAGAATATATGGCAGATAACTGAAATGCTGAGACATGGCATTCAACCCTCCCACTGACAGTGCTGTTGGCTTCTGCAGACATATCTGTGATCATGCAGCAGGCATAACTAGACACTGTTACCTGTCCCGGCAAAGCAGTACCTATTAATCTACTTGCAATTTCTTGCTTTCGGACTGTTGGTTGGCAGGAGCTGGGGCAGACGATGGGCACTCACTCTGTCACACAGCACTCGGGTCTCAAATTGCTGACCTGCTGACCTTCCATTCATCAAGCTCAGCACATTAACCACTAAGACTTTATTGTTGTTGTTCAGTCACACAGTTGATTCTGACACTTTGCAACCCCATGGACCACTGTCCGCCAGGCACTTCTGTCCTCCACCATCCTCCTCAACTCGCTCAGCTCTGTGCCCATTGTCTCTACAATACCATCTAACCATCTCATTTTTGGCCGGCCCCTTCTTCTTTTGCCCTCCACCTTTCCCAGCATCGAGGCTTTCTCAAGTGAATCCTCTCTTCTCATTTGATGTCCAAAGTACTTTAGCTTCATCTTTACAATTTGACTTTCTAAGGAGCATTCTGGGTTGATTTCTTCTAAGATTGACCTATTTGTTCTCTTTGCTGTCCAGGGGACTCTCAAAACTCTCCTCCAACACCACATCTCAAAGGCATCTATTCTTCTGCGCTCAGCTTTCCTAATGGACCAGTTCTCACAACCATACATTGCCACCGGGAATACCATTGCTTTGACTAGACAAATTTTTGTTTGCAATGTGATGTCTCTACTTTTCACCATGTTCCCCAGGTTTCTCATCGCTTGCCTCCCAAGAATCAGTTGCCTTTTTATTTCATGGCTGCAATCACCATTTGCAGTGAGCTTTGAGCCTAGGAAAGTAAAAATCTGCCACTGCTTCTACTTCTTCCCCATCTATTTTCCAGGGACTGATAGGGCCTGTTGCCATTATCTTGGTTTTCTTTCTATTGAGTCTCAAGCCAGCTTTTACACTTTCTTCTTTCAACCTATTCAGGAGCTTCTTTAAGTCCTCCTCACTTTCTACCATTAGGGTGGTATCATCTGCATATCTCAAATTGTTGATGTTTCTCCCAGCAATTTTGATCCCAAATTGTGATTCCTCCAGCCAGCTTTTACACTTTCTTCTTTCAACCTAATGCATCCCGCATTATGTGCTCTGTGTATAAGTTGAATAAGCAGGGTGACAAAATGCTACCTTGTCTTACTCCTTTTCCAATTCCAAACCATGCTGTCCTTCCGTATTCTGTCCTAACTGTTGCTTCTTGATTCATGTACAGATTTCTCATGAGGTATATAAGATGCTCTGGTATTCCCATCTCTTTAATTACTTGCCACATTTTGTTGTGGTCCACACAGTCAAAGGCCTTAGTGTAGTCAATGAAACAGAAGTAGACTTGTTTCTGATATTCCTTTGTTTTTTCCATGATCCAACGACTTACACATGCATAATTTTCTAGTTGGATTCTGGATACAGACATGGACTTCTGTCTTTGTGGGTTTTCAAGAAAATAATGACTGAGGGAAATTAAAACATTCATCTTGGTATTTGAGATGTAATGTTAATGGTAGGCATTAACTCTGTACCAACAGTGATGGCTATTATTGAACAGTTATCACTAATTCAGCTGAAGTCGTCTGAAACTGACTTTGACTTTCTGCATGATCTTAGAGCACTAAAACAGTTTTCAATGTGCTTTCTCATTTTGACTTGCTATGACCTGGGGGGAAATATGTTAAAGAAGTTTTGAGGCAGAATATTATGAACTGTGGTTGTATAAATCCATCAAACCTATGCCTCTTTAAAAAGTAATAGAATTTGGTTTGCTAGTTTTCAAACTAGGAATGGATATTTCTGTGAAAAGCTAATTTTTGAAACCATTCTTTTACGCACTGGCTCCCAAAAGACCAGGGCAGTAATATGTTCATTTTTGCCTATGTTTCAAAAGGAACTCATGAGACATTTGAGAATAACTGCACAAGAAGATATAATTGAGATATGGAAGTCCACATAAAATAATGGTTTCCTCTGGAATAGCCATGCTTTGTGTGTGTATGTCCATATCTTCCCAAAACAGCTGGCACAGGGAACTTTGGTTATGCTTTGTGGTTCTTCAAAAGAACTAGTGCATGATGCCACTGAATTATTTTGTACAATATTTAAATATTTAAAAAATAAAATTGGATATCACAGCTAGAAAAATAGATATTCTTCTTCCCCCGAGTTAAGCTCTTGAGAACTCTCTTGGCACTACAGAACATTTTCATGAGATAGTACAGAACTAATAGCTGAAAGAAGTTACATTCTGGTACCACAGTTCCCAGAATCCTTAGTTAGTTGGCAGTTTTTGAGATTTGTAGTCTCTATAAGGCTCTTTCCTCCTTCCATAGACTGGGGCATGTTAAAGTCTAAGGCTTCCATCTCTGCTAAATGGACGCACTGACCACACTGAACATTTGCATCAATTCACATAATTAGTTCTTAAAGGGATATAAGTGCTAGGATTTGACCCACAGAGCAGTGCTTGGCCAACAGGGTTGCCAGTCAGTGTTACGATCACAAAAGGTAGGTCAGACCAGAACTAGAGCTTAATGGCAGGCAAATTGATCCAAGAGGAAGGCTTGGTGGCAGGTGGGTTTGTTCAGCATCAGAGCTTCATGGCAGGTAAATTCAATACCAGGGCTATAATAATTTCATGTCAGAGATTACTCTGGGTTGAAAGGATTTTTTTCTGGAGAAACTCCACTCAGGGAATGCCCGAGGGATGCATCCCTTGGGTATCGAAACCAGACCTTCTGGTCTCCAAGCTCAGCGCCTTAACCACTAAGACACCAGGGGAGCTAAATATGATAATTCCATGACAGAAATTATTCTGGGTTGAAAGGATTTTTGCTGGAGGAACTCTGCTCAGAGGACATCTAAATGAAGCTCTTTTCATGGCCCCAAGATCTTTTCCCACTGAAGTGGTCCCTATTTATCTACTTGCATTTTCTTGCTTTCAGACTGCAAGGTTGGCAGGGACAGAGATGGGCACTCAAACCTTCATACAGTACCTGGGTCTCATGCTGACTTGCAGGCCTTCCAGCTAGCAAGGTGAGCTTCTTAATCACTGAGCCACAACAGCCCCTAATGCCACCACAGCCCCTAATGAATATCAGTACTGAACAAACAGGTTTTCTCAGTGCTTTGCTTCCTGATTTGGTTTTTTGCTCACTATTCTGTACACTTAGCTAGGGACAGGGTTGTGTGTCATTGACGGGTGCTGAAGGTCCTTCTCTCACTCTCTGTATTCATCTACTCTATCTTCCAGGGATCTGGAAAGTTTGGCCTCATTTCTCCCTCTCCTTCTTGGGCAAGGGTCCTTCACCTAGGACCAGGCTGTGTCCAGTGTTCTGCCTTCCCACATGCACACTGTGTCACTTTGCCTTCCTCCACTGTGTGAGCCTGGCCACCAACTTCCATCTTCCCAAGTATGACTGCTCAGACTAACTCTTGCTCTGAACAACTTTATTTAACTGATATGCCAATTGGAAACTATATACTGTATAAGAATTTTCAGGAGTTGGTTTGACTAACCCATAGGCCTGTGAATGATAGACTGAAGTCTTCAGGGGGCAGATGCAGTGGAAGCTGCCCATGTGCCTGAAGTTCACGTTCATAAAGTTCGTCCCCTAATCCATCAAGAGCTCTTTAGTACACCCTACCCTATTTAATAAAAGGCAAACAACTCTCAGCTCAACACTTCAGTGGTTCTGCAATGGAGGAGTCTGGCCTCTGAATTATTCTTCTTTTTTCATGTCTAGGTCAGACTCTAAACTCTTATAGAGTCTAAATTGTTATAGTAGCCAGCAGACTAGCATATGAAATGGATTCTATATCTCTCCACATTCATAAAATGTGTTGCTATCTGCCAGTAACCTCCATTTGAACATGTTGGTCTTATATTTAGGGACTCCGACTCTCAGCATATTCAGGGTTCTCCAAGTGAGTAAGGGGAGATTAAGTTCCTCAGCCATATCCTCCTTTAATGTTATTCCTTGTTCAGTTAGCTCCTTCCTCCATCTTCTTTTTTTTTTTTTTTGAATTATACTTTTTATTAAACTTTAAAATAAGAAAACACAATCAAAGAATTACAAAAATACCACCTAATTATCCGCATTGAAGAAAATCAGCAACAAAGAACAAACATTCAATATCACAAAACAAAACAACACCATAACTGAATAAATAAAAAGGACATACAATAAATAAATATATTCACCCACATCCAACCTGTCACCTCCCATTATTCCATAATCACATAACATAAATCCCTATCACCCACCCTAAAACCATTCACCATTCTATCGTCTTCTCTCCCCCATCCTTCCGTTGAAGGACCGCCTCCGAGTGTCGAAGAGGGGGAGGGGAGACCGGGACTAGAGCGGATTCATTCCAATGTTTGAAATTAACAGAAAAATCAACTTACTCAAGACTGTACAATCATTCCTCATTCTTCTTTCCTTCTACTAATGACTATCTTACCCCTATTCTTTTTATTACTTTTTTATTATGTTGTTTCTATTCAAAATTTTCAACTCTTAACCACCTTTAGCCTTCTTTGACAAGCATTGTTTACATTTTCATAATATTTTTATAAATATGCCATGACACATTTTTCTCCTTCAACTTTAGGTCAATGTAGATAAACAACAACAACAGACTCTTCTTGACCTTTTAGGCATTACGTTAACTTAATATTTACCACAAAGTAATTAAATTATTAAATTTTCTTCCAACTATAATATCCCAAACTTCATTTTCGTATTACCAAGCATACCCTTAGGTAAAACTCTTTTTCTCACTTCTCTTTCCCTATATCACTGATATATTCCTGTTATAGATCCTCCCCATCTTCAACTCATCCATCAATTTAATATTTAATATTTCTGTCTCATAATTGTTCTAAACCCCTCTTTTATCATTTTTATAACACTTTGTTTGGTTCCTACCAACTCTGTGGTCCAATTTTTGTAAATATAACCATATATCCCCATTCTAATCAGTTATCTAACCCATTCCTAATTACTTTTTAAATATCTTTCTAATTCCTTTCTTAATACCTTTTCCTTCACAGGCTTTAGCAGTTGTTATCTGATGCATCCCATAGGATCTTAATGTTATCCGATGCAATTCTTCCCCCCAGATTGCTTAATGTTATGCGATTTTAGTGTTATTCGATACTAATGTTATCTGAGGTATTACTGTATGTGATTGACATCCCTTGCTCTAAGATCATGGGCTGGATTCCCTAAGGAGGAGGGCCAGAGGTATAACCCAGTAACACACACACACACACAGAGAGAGAGAGAGAGAGAGAGAGCATTTTCCTTCCATGGAATGCTGTGCAGCCATTCTGTAAAATGTGAGACTTGTGGAAGGAGGGGGTGCGCAAGGGCTTTCTCTGGAACCCTTAATGGTTTATTTCTGCTTTGAAATGCTTGCTGTTCTTTTGATGGACTGTATCTGTATTTTACAATGCTTTCAATGTATTTCTTGAAGAAACTTGGAGTGGTTATTTGGCCTAATGCTACCTTTTCTACACATATCCGAGGCCTGGGTTGTCCAGCCAAGAAGTGCAACCCAGAAGAATGTTGGGGCCAACCCGAGAGGCAGATCCCTTCTGTTACACCCCCCTATTATCATTTTCTTCAACAGCTGCCCCCTCATGTCTCCCCACATCCTTTCCTTTCCTTCCAGAAGATTGTCCAGTTTTCCTACTGTATGGAATTTCTGGGTTTTGCAGACTCTTAGGTGAAGCCCCCACGGATGTCTCCTCCCATTTTAGTGAGTGCCAGGGTTAAGAATTACACATACAGCTCACTTTCAAACTGGCATTTGAAGAGGTTGTAGGAGGCCTTGAGGTTGGGCAGACAACCCCCCCCCCCTTCACACATGTGTGTTGTTCAGTCACACAGTCAAGTTCCACCCTTTGTGAACAGATAGGCCACAGCATGCCAGGTTCCTCTGTCATCTCCCATTCCTCAGAGTCTGCCCACATCCACACCTGCTGCTGAACAATGCTATCTAATCATCTCCTCTTCTGCCAACCCCTTCTCCTTTTCCCTTCAATCTTTCCTAGCATCAGGGCCTTCTCCAGCGAGTCCTCTCTTCTCATTTGGTAACCAACATATTTGAACTTCAGTTTCAGTATCTGTCCTCCCAAGGAGCAATCCTTTAGGATTGACAGATTTTATCTCTTTGCTGTCCAGGGGAGTCTCAAAAGTCTTGTAAAATGTTGCTTTAAATTTAAAATAAAAAAAATGTTCTAAAAGCAATGATAAGTGTATGGCCCTGGGTAAGACTAAAAGGCAAATTAGCACCTAAAATCTCTCCAATAACAGAGTTGCAAGATTTAAGGACATTCCCAATTAAAAATTCAGACTTATTAAAAAGTATATTGCATAAATATGATATAGTTTTATTAAAAGACTGGTAGAGAGTGAGTGAAGAGGGAAAAAAACTAGAATGGAAATCTACCAGGAACTAAGGTTGAAATGGCTTCAAAAACTATTGCTGGTCAGGTGGAATCAGGAATATAAAGAGAAGTTACAATCTGTAAGACAGTTGACAGATTTTGAAGAAATGCTATACAGGATAAGAAGAGGTTTAATAGGGATAAAAGGAGTATTAAGCAAGTTATATAAAATGATAAATTGTATAGAAGAACCCCAAAATGCCCTCAAAAGAATGTGGGAGATAGACTTAAATATAAGCATTTCTGAAGAAAATTGGAAGAAAAAGTGGAAAAATAGGATTACGCAAAGCCTGTCCACAGAAGTTAAAGAACATAATTATAACATTTTGTGGCAGTGGTATATGACGCCAGTTCAACTAAACCAAATAGATAGTACTAATTCAAAGGTATGTTGGAAATGTCAACAGGAAATAGGGACGTGTAAACATATGTGGTGGGACTGCAAAATCATTTTCAAGTTTTGGTACAAAATTGAACAGGAAATAGCTAAAACTTTAAATATTAATTTAAATTTGAATGATAAAATTGTTTTACTGACAGATTTAGAGAATCTGACTTTAGAGGAAAATATAAAGGATTTATTAGCTATTTTCTTAACATTGGCAAGACAACAGGTGGCCAGAAATTGGAAAAGTGCTTTGAATTTAGAATTGGGTAAATGGTATACTGACGTTTGTGATATGGCGCTTAATGAAAAACTCACTTGGAATTTAAATATAAAAAGGGGGATATCAAAACAAAATAGATTTTGGGACATTTGGAGGCCTTTCTTGCAGTATACATTGGGGAAAAACAAAGGAGACAAGCCTGCACTGGATGTGATGTGTTTTTGGCAGCATAATTGAGATGTAAGAAGGACAACGGGCAGATTCAAGGACTTAAGTGCACTTGGATGTTATATGTATTGTATTATGAAAAACTATAATACCATAACAATGAGATTAACTAGAATAAAGTACAGTTGTAATGCGTTCCACAGGACAGCACTTTAAGCGAGTTTGCTCTTTAAGCAAAACACCATTGTAAGTGACCAGTTGTGGGGGGGGGGGGATTGCGAACCCTGATTTATTTGTTAAACGAGTTTTTGGTTGGTTTAATTTGTTAAGCGAGTTACTCTTTAAGCGAAACGCTCTTTATGCGAGGTTTGACTGTATAAAAGTATATATTATACATATAAGTAGAATGGTTAAGAGATAGAGTGTATTGAAAAGATTTGAATTAATTTTTAAAACTTATTTTTTTGTTATAATTGTTACTTTTCTTTCTCTTCTCTGTATGTTATTTCATTTTGTATTTTGTTGTTTCCTTTTTAATTTTTTTCTGTTAAAAATCTTAATAAAAAAAATAAAAAGTCTTCTCCAGCACCACAGTTCAAAGGCATCTGTTCTTCTACACTCCATCTTCCTTACCCTAAAATAAAAGAGTAGCCACCATGACAATGCCAGAAAAACTAAGTGATACTGACAGACAGAACCCACGCTGAGCTTGTTAAAAATGTCTGTCTGTCTGCCAGAAAAATGGAAAAACTGGGAGAAAGTAGGTCTCAAAAAAAAAAAAAAAAGAATCCATTCTGATGGGTTTTTTAAAAAAAAACTGCATGCCCATCTTCTCTCTTTATAGTGGTTTCTAATGAGAAAACAAAATTCCAAGCAGAGAAAAATATACAATAATTACAGGTGGTTTTTGTGTGTGCAAAGAGTGGAAAAAGAAATAATACTGCTTCATCTTATTCTCATTGTCATTATTGTCGTCATTCTTGTTCTCAGAGAAGAAGTGCTGTATAATAATTACGTTACAAGAAGAGAGAATGGTCATTAGGGAAGGGAAAAGAAGACAAAAGAAATGGAAAGAGAAAGTAGTAGAAGCTGAAACCAGAAGTTAACCGCTCTGAGGAAGAGAGAAGATTTCCAGTCCTGTTTACACATATATGGAATGCAGGAGTGAGAAAAGGGGAAACAGGGACTAGAATCCCATTCAGACATTTAATAAGACACTTGATCCTATCCTGTGAGCCAAAGAACATCTGTGAGCCTAAGGACATCTGCGAGCCTAAGGACATCTGTCCATCCCACCAGAACAGACTGGAGAGGCTCTCTGGTCATGCCATCGGCTAGAGAGGCACCTATCTCTAACACCAGAAGGAGGGCCTTCTCTGTGTCCACTCCAGCCCTATGGAACCTCCTGCCAAACGAGTTGCGTCTCCAGACAGAGTTGCTGCCCTTCAGAAAGGGTGTTAAGACCTGGCTGGTGGGGCAGGTATGAAGTACGGGCTGGATGGTCACCCCGGCCTGCTGGCTTATTTGACTCCTCCCCTCTCTCTTTGAATCTTTTAATCTCTTTTAATCTTTTAATTTTTTTAATTGCAATTTTTATCTTGTGTTTTAATTGTTGTTTTTAATGTTGTGTTAGCTGCCCTGAGTCACTCGTGAGGAGGGCAGTTTATAAATATGATTAAACAAACAAACAAACAAACAAACAAGGCATCCTGGCATTCATATGCAGAGCTATGTCTGAATAGGAGAATGGGCAGAATCCAGCAAAGCCTCCCTGATGAGCAGACACTGGTCTCCTCTCCATCGCTGGATGCTCTCCCTAGCCAGTCAGGCAAGGAGAACAAGGGGCAGCTGGGCTGGCCAGGTGACCAGCCATAAAAGACCTTGCCGATGCCAACACTGTGTCCATCACTGGATGCTCTCCCTAGCCAGTAGGGCAGGGAGAATGAGAGGCCGCTGTGTGGACTGGCCGGCTGGCCAAAGGCCACTGCCACTCCTGCCGCCACCACAACTGTACCACGGCCAGCCACTCCCTGTCAGGAAGGGATAAGGACTCTCCTGATTGTATTGTATTTTCCTGATTATACTGTATTTTTATTTTCATGTACGATTTATTAACTGCATTGACTGTACAACATTTATTGTTATATTTATATTATGTCATATTTATAATTGAGATTGTAACACTGTTAGCTGCTCTAAGTCACTTCTGTGAATAGAGCGGCTAATAATAATAATAATAATAATAATAATAATAATAATAATAATAATAATAATAATAATAATAATAATAATAATAATAATAATAATAATAATAATAATAATAATAATAATAATTTATCTTGCCACATGTAAAAGATTTAACCTGCCTGATAATGTCCCCACATCCTTTGACAATTACCAGCAACTTTACTTGTCCTAAGAAGTAAAAGCTTAGAAGAAATGGGTTCTAAATTTCCATCACAGGCCTATTGAAAAGATTAAAAAAGCAAAACATATTAATGAGGGGTGTACTACAGATTTGGAATTTTAAAAAAGAAAAGAAAAGAGGTAAAGTGGAGCGTATTAGTCCAATTCCAAACTGACTTGAAGTGATTAGAGGAAGCCTAAAGCAATGACCAAATTCAATTAAGAGCTCTCCACAGTGCTGAATTTGACTTTGGCACTTCAGAGGTTAAAAATTAAGCCATGGAAAGGGAACCCTGAGCCTTAAGTCTTCCCAGTAGAACTTCTGCTCTTGAAACAAATGATAATAAAGGAAAAGTGAGTTGACCATATCACTTAATCCTTCAAAATGAAAGCTGCTGCTATTGCCAATGTTTTCTACCTTTTGTGGAATGGAGACTCTGCCATCAGCAATTTTTCTTTTAAGGAATTCAGCGAGAAGTATGTACTGGATGGTTTGGAAAGATTCACATCCTAACAGTGAGGCAGGATATAGGATGGATTCATTGAAAGGCAGGAGTTGGGCACAACTGAAGAGTCAGTTCCAAGGAAGGAAGGAAGGTAGGTAGGTAGGCAGGTTGATTGGTTGAGCAGTAGTTGAGAGCACTGAGTTCCACAGGTGAGAAGATTTCATTTCTTCTGTTTTTTGTGCCCCTCCTCAAATATTGGAACATCTACACATATTTACAAATACTTTAAATTATTCAGGTACAAATCAAATTGGATGGCCTACAAATTGGCTCAAAGTAAACAAGTTGCAATTTGTAAGACTTTTTTTTTTTTTTGAACGAATCAGAAGCAGATGGTGTTTGCACCCCCTGAACTGGAACCAGACAGAAACAGAAGCCTGTGAATGAAATACCTAACAAGCAGAAGTCTGTCCTAAATAAGATAGCAAAAACAAACAAGTTACAGGTTTGACAACACGACAGTTGAGTGAAACTGAATAAGAGGCAAACTGTAAAGCTGTGAATTATAGTAATCAAGCAGAAAAGAGTAAGAGGATTGAGAAAGATGACAGGAGGGAGCTTTAGCTGGATTGAAAACTTGAATATGACATATTATTGCAGCAGCTTAAACAAAAGCAAAATGAGAGAAGGAGAGAAAAGAGTCCAAGTGGATTCCAAGAGGCTATAAACCTGGGTAGGAGTGTAAGAAACATCCATAAACATATGAGTCATACATGCAGTTGTCTTTGATTTAAAAGGGGTATTCAGAGACATTGACTGAAATTAATTAATGTAAAGTTATGCTGCATAAGTCTGGTGATGTCATCAGCTGCAGTATTTTAAAGTTTCCTATCCTACCTCATGGGGGACTACAGAGGCTTAGTGGTTATGACACTGAACTTGATGACTAGAAAGTTGGCAGGTCAGCAGTTCGAGATCCAAGTGTTGCATGACAGAGTAAGTTCCCATCTCTGTCCCAGCTCCTGCCAATCTGGCAGTTCAAAAGCAAGAAATTCCAAGTTGATTAATAGGTACTGCTTTGGTGGGAAGGTAACAGCATTCTGTGTGCTCCAGCATCTAGTCATGCCTGCCACATGACCTCATAAACGTCTGCAGATGCAGACAGTGCTGGTTCTTTGACTGTGAATGGAGATAAGCACCACACCCTAGAGTTGAATACGACTGGCTTTCAAGCAAGGGCAACATTTACCTTTACTATCCTATTCCCACATATACACAAAGGTTCCCAGGCTCACATAGGAACCCTTAAGTCTTGAGGAAACTTTTTGGGGTCAGTGGGACTGCAGTGGGAAGTCTGATACAAAAAATAAAAATAAATCCACATCTGATAGATAAAACTACAGATTTATGTAGTTACTGCATTTCAACCATGGAGGCCTCCTGTTGTAGGAACTTGTCAATAGCTCCAAGAGTGAAAAAGTTGAAAGTGAAAAAAACCAAGGCTTTTTTTAAAATAGTCATTGGCATGATTAGCAAAAGACAATGTGTTTTTGTGTGTAACATCCAATGCATTTAATGCAAAACTCTTGCAATACCTTTCTTGAACAAAACACAATTCTGCAAAAAAAAAAATTGCCAAAAAAGTTTCAAAATGTCTCCAAAATGGACAAAAGACTCCCACAATCTCATCCAACAGGAACATGGAGGAGAACATTAATTTAATTTTAATTGTGGCTTCTTTTATTTTGCTCTCACATATGAGAATGAAATGAGAACTCATATCTATGCCCGGGAAGAAAGAACAATAGAAATATTAGGAAGTGCAAGAGAAAAGAAAAAGGTGATCTAAAACCAAGAATGGGAACTCTAGAGTTTATTCCCCATGTTCCTGGCTGCTTGGGACCTATGTTAGATTCATCATGCCATTTTGAGCACAGATTAGAGCACAAGTATCACAACTCATGATACTTCCTGTTACAAAAGCTTTGGAAGCATTTCTTGTTACTCCTTATTCCCAATCCTTGTCTTCCCTCATCCTGTGATGTCAAAAAATACCACTACAGTCAAACCTCACATAACGGGTGTTTCGCTTAGCGAAAAACTCGCATAACGAGAAAGTTTTTTGCTAAGCGGTCCGACTCGCATAACAAATTTTTCGCTATGCGAGTTGGACTTTTCCTTATGGAAAAACTCTCTGTGTGAGTTTTTCCCCTTGAAACACTCGTTATTAGAGTTTTTCCATAGGGAAAAGTCTGACTCGCATAATGAAAAATTCATTATGCGAGTCTGACTCAAATAGCGAAAAACTCGCATAGCGAGCAGCCTCGCAGAATGAATTAAATTCATTATGCAAGGTATGATTGTATTTTTACATCACAAGGATCCACTCCCTACTCTCAGGTGTTAGTCCTAAAATCTCATCAAATGGGATGTGCTGATCAAATGGCCTTACATGTCAACCTCATACTACCCCACCCTTTGATTTTTTAGCATCCTTGATCTTGGCTGAACATTTTCTTCATTTCTCATATCCAAAAGAAGGTGATCTTTTCTGTGTGTTTTCCTCCCCCCCCCCCTTTTCCCCCTTTATATTTTAGTAGCAGAATGAAGAGTGGCGTGCTCCAAAATTTACAAGCTAACAATCATGAGAAAAAAGCTGGACAAACATGCCTGTAGTCTTCTACTGGTATTTTCTGCCTCTTTAATCCTATTGAATGCAGCAACTGATTCCTGCTGTAGGCATGTTAAGGTGCAAGTTAAAACAGAATCATCAGAATGGCGGCTTTGTTTCTGTCAGCTCAGAATTCCCAAGAGGTCTCTTGGACGCAGAAGCAAAATAACACAGCAGAAATGCCCAAATATATCGGTTTACAGTGATGTTAAGGCCACAGCTTTTTTGTACCCACTCTGCACAACCTGGTGGGTTTGGGATCTTTTGTATTTCAATAAGAACATGTCCCATCACAGGTATTTCTGAAGATCTCTGATTGCTTAGCTATTTGCTGCAAGATGAGCCAAATGCATGGAAATATTTAAAAGTAGACCAGCATTTGGTGTCACAGGCAAGGAGGTCAGCTGTTTCGCTCACTGCCTGGCAGAAGTCCTTTGACAATGGAACTGCTTTGAGAGAATGTGTGTCTATACTTAGACTTGAAAAGGCCTTGGGTTTTGTTACCAGTCAAAGATGGCTGGATTGTGGTACTAGGGCGGGGACAGGCAGTGGCAATTTTGAGACATTAAAGACTTCTCCTGCTGTACTGAGGCCCTCAGATGATTACACAGGACAAAAGGGATCCCTAGGGAGTCTTGGAACCTGAGACTGAGGGAGGGGGGTTGGAATCAGAAACTTCTAATTAGCAATAAAAGGCCACAGCTAATGACATTGCCTGCCTTCCTTGCATGGAGCTGTGCCAGCAGGATTTCAGCCCAAGCTTGTGTGAGGAAAGAACAATCATTTACCAGCTCACGGAATTCAAGTAATGCTTTAAAAGGTGGATGTGAAGTTGGAAAAGGGCAATTGAAAATCTAAAATTGGATTCAAAGGTCTACTGAATTTTCACAGGCTTAAGTGTTGGAAGGGCGCCTCTTTCTACTTGTACATAAGCATAAGCACATGACTACAGATGTGAAGCGGTCCTGGCAAGTTTTCATTAATGGTCAAAGACAGGTTGTCTAATTGGATCAAGATGCTCCTACAAAGCGATAGATTCAGGGAGTTGACATTTAAAAAACAACCGGTTCCTGGTTCTGCAAAAAGGTTTTCTCAAAATTGTGCCTTAAGTTTCATGATCCATAGAGGGGGAAAAAGTTGGGCTGATATTCTGTTTATAAAACTGACATGGGGATGGTTACGAGCAGGAATCTTGAAGAGGGAAACAGAAGGATTTATCTTGGCAGCTCAGGAACAAGTTTTGCCAACAAATTTCATGAAGACAAAAATACAGCCTGTATCCAACAATAGCAAATGCCGGCTTTGCAATGAAAAGGATGAAACAGTAGATCATCTGATCAGTGGATGAAGCAAAATTTCACTGACTGATTATTTGCAATGCCATAACAGGGTTGCAAAAATTACCCATTGGAAACTTTGCCAGAAGCTTGGATTTGAATGCAGTAAAAATCATTGGGAACATTAAGTAGAGAAAGTTTTAGAGAATGAGAGAGTCAAGATACTTTGGGACTTTAAAATTCAAACAGATAGACATCTGCCTCACAACACACCTGATATAATTGTTGTGGAGAAGAAGAAAGTCTGGTTTATTGACATTGCTGTACCAGGAGATGCACAAATTGAAAACAAACAACTGGAGAAAATCACAAAATATTGTGATTTGCAAATTGAAGTCGAGCGTTTATGGCGGAAGAAATCTGTTGTTGTTCCCATAGTGATCGGAGCCCTTGGAGCAGTACCTAATGGAGTTCCTAGATATTTGAACATCCTAACTCTCCAAAAAACAACTCTACTGGGTATTGCATATATACTCAGATGTTATCTTAACAACTCTTAGGTTCTTGGTTAGAGCTTGAATTGTTAATTTTATTCCAGTCCTCGACTGTGAACCAAATGGTTGATTTGTACTACTACTACTACTACTACTACTACCACCACCACCACCACCACCACCACCACCACCACTACTACACAGGTCTAAAAAAATCAGATGCATAAGACATTTTTGGTAAATTTTATGTTTTCTAGTGTGCTGAATCCTAAAATGACCATCATGTACAGCTTTTTTTTTTTTACAAAATATGAGGGTTTTGCATTTAAAAAAGCATAAGAGTGATGAGAAAATCAGTATTTTAATACAATGAAGAAAACATATTATTTCTTATAATTAAGCAAACAATTTCTTCATAATATATGCTTAACATTCCGTGTTCACTCTTTTTGTCTGTGAAACCTTTTCTTCTTCTCTTTTATGCTCCTCCAAACACACTTTGACTTTCTATTTCCTGCTTCCTGTTTGAGCAGTAGTCAGCCAGCATATTGACGTTCCATCTTCCTTAGTAGCATCTCTCAGTATCAAGGAAATCCTGGTGAAATCTTCCACCCTGCTCTTCATTGTAGGCTCCCAAGTTTTCAGGAAAATAGTCGACATGGGAGTGTAAGAAATAAACTTTTACGTTCATCTTGCATCCTTGAGCTTTATATGCATTCAACATGCGTTGTACCATGGTTTTGTAGTGAGGGCCTTTAGTGTTCCCTAATTTTTTGGAATAGTAGCCGTGTTACTCTGTGGTTCAGGCATCTCAGAAAACAAAACAAAACAAAATAAACAAAATAAAGTAAAGTAAAAAACACAGTAGTACTTTAAAGACTAACTGCTATATTTTCACTAAGTAAAATTCTATAAGAAACAGTAAAAAAATGCTATGCAGTTTTTTGGTTGCAGACCTGTGTAACAGCAGCAGCAACAACAACAACAATTTATTGTCAGAGATTATTCTGGGTTGAAAGGAGCCTGAAAGAGGCTCCTTTCATGTCCCAAGTGCAGCAGCTCTCAGGTATCGAAACCCAACCTTCCAGTCCCCAGCTCAGCATCTTAACCACTAAGCCACCGGGGGAGCTGCATTGGTGATGGGGTGCACAGATTTGGTTACTTAATTTCTCATAATATGCCCAAGGGATTGGACCTTTCTTTGCTTCAAGGTCTTAAAGAGTTATTGTTCTTTATCCATTTGGTGCAACACTTCTACACTAGTCACATGGTCAACCCATGATATCCTTAGCAGCCACCTGTAGATCCATATTTCAAAAGCTTCAATTTTCTTTCTCTTTTTTCATATTACTTTTAAAATAAAATAAATTACTTCTAAAATAATAATAAGAGATATAATACATATATATAAATTTCACTTTCCAAGGGTACAGTTTCTCAGTCCATGTTTATGGATGGTCCTCTGCTTTTCCAAGCATTACCTGGACTTTTCTGCATCACTCACAGTTTTTCCCTCCTGCCGGTGTCTCATTAGCAGCAAGAGGCCTCCCTTGCTGACATCTGCACTCATTCCAACAGTTTTAAGGGATCTATTCCGAGGGTGTGAAGAACAAGTCCGTAAATTTCAGGAAACTCTGTTCTAGGTTTTTATGAGCTGGGATGGAGCTGATAAGCAGCAGCTTTCTCTCTGGGCTCTCTTCGGGTAGCACCGTCAGTGGGCTTCCGACATTTCAAATCATCGCCTGGTTCCAAATGGCTGCTCAGAGACTCCTTTCCATACTGTGCTTAGTTTCTGCTAAGACAAACAGTATCCTTCTCTGAAGCAGATGGGAATATGCACTCAACAGGTGGGAAATACTAATAGATGAATTGCCTCAAGGAAACTGTCTCTTCACCCCATATCAGCCCTCAAGAAAAAGGCCAAGAAACAAGCCCATGGTTTTTTACATAAGGTCTTTGAACCAATCAGGGAGGACTCTTGCTCCGTCAACGAGACAGATAAAATATGACCAGTCCTTCATCTTCTCCTCTGTATACTTGCTTGTATTCATTTAACTCAGGGGTTCCCAAACTATGGCCCACTGGCCAGGTCCGGCCTGCAACACCATTCTAACCAGCCCATCACTGTTTCCCTTGCACCCAGGAGTAGAAGTGGGCCATAAAACATGGATGCAAAAACACACCCACAGCTGACATAAATGCTGAAGTGGACACATTTACATCAGCTGTAAATGCACCCACTTCCACTTCCAAGGGACGTGGTCCACTCCATGGCACAAAAAGGTTGGACACCCTTGATTTAAGTGATAAACTCTGGGCACTCCAATGCTTCCTTTTGGGTGTGGTCAATTTTTTAAAAAATTCACAAGTCAGATTTAGGAAAACCAAGTCTTCTTCAAGGGTATAAATCTCCACTTCTTATGTTTTAGTAAGTGAGAGGAAAAAAGCAAAATAATAATAATAATTTTTCCTCATTGCCAGGTGGGATTATGAAAGGTTGTGTGCATTTCCCCCACATTCCAGGACTTTGTATAAAATTCACAGAAGAGAGTGTTGGTGATAAAAAGTCACTGGTATTTCTACCATTATGCAGAAACATAACATGTTCTGGTATTTTTTTTTTTTTACAAGATTGTTATTTATTACATTTCTATACTGCCCATTTGGGAAATTTTCCACTCAACATGTTAGCTCAACATGTTGACACATTGCTTTGCATTGGGGCAAAACAAGTAGAAATATTTGTTATTTCCTTACTCTCTTTACTGCTAATAGATGAATTGTCTCACACACACTCTCCTCACACGCTCTGTATGAATTATGAATAAATAAACTAATGAAGCTGGGTAAAAAAGGGGGGAAGCATTCTAGGACATGCATCTTAGCTAGTAATGGCACCACAGGTCTTTTACCTTACTCTACTTAAGAAAGAAATTGTAAGTAGATAAACAGATTCTGCTTTGGTGAGAAAGGTAACAGGATTCTGTGCACTCTGGAGTCCAACCATGCCTGCCACATGACTGTGGAAACATCTGCAGACACAGGCAGTGCAGCCGATGGCAGTGCAGCCTCATCAGCTATAAATGCCCCATCCCCTAGAGTTGGATATGACCAGCTTTTGAGCAAGTGAGACCTTTACTTATGCACAAGTGACCCCACCCAATGACATCCCTCCCCTAGCACCTCAATGGTTGGAGTGTCCACAGGAATTCTTAGGCTTGACTGAAGCTGTCGCTTGTCTTCTTTTTTTCCAGCTCCTCAGTCTACAGCAGGGATTCTCAACTTGTGTCCCATGGGCTGGATGCTGGCCACAACACCATTCCACATGGTCCCCCACTGGCTCCACCACACCCAGAAATGCCATGTGTGTCAGGCAGGGCAAAATGGCCACCTGGCTCCCGAAGCTGTCTGAGGGAACATGACCCAGCCCTTGGCTTGAAAAGGTTGAGAACCTCTGCTTTAAACTATAATAGGTCCATAGGCCGAGAACCCCTGGTCTACAGTCTACCAATATTATGGTTTGTGTTTGACTTTTCCAGCCTCTATTCAAATTGCTGAGCATCTTTAGTGCAAACGACAGATGGCCTTGTTGCTGCAGCTAATGGATGGGGACTGTGGTGGCTCAGTGGTTAAGAAGCTTGCCTTGCTAGCTGGAAGGTCAGCAAGTCGGCAGTTTGAGATCTGGGTACTGTATTGAGTGCCTGTCTCCATCCCAGCTTCTGCCAACCTAGCAGTTCGAAAGCAAGAAACTGCAAGCAGATAAATATGGACCACTTCAGAGAGAAAAGATCTTGGGGATATGAAAGGAGCCTCATTCAGGCATCCCCTGAGTGGAGTTCCTTCAGCAAAAATCCTTTCAAGCCAGAAATAGCTTCTGACACGATTAAAAAAAGTTAATGAATGACTAGAGACTCTTTGTTCCACCTCATAGTCACCCCACCCGCCATCACATAAATACTCCTGATTTGGTCTATTTTTGCACTTTTCCTTGAAGACTGCACACGTTCCTGTCAGAGGCCACAAGATGGACAGCAAAAGAGGGTTCTATGACTTGGGTTGACAACAGCCTTCCTCATATACAACATATTTTGTTGTGAACATCTTCAGAAATATTCTTTGGGAGGAAGGTCTCACTTGCTCGAAAGCTGGTCATATCCAACTCTAGGGGATGGGGCATTTATAGCCAATGAGGCTGCACTGCCTGTGTCTGCAGATGTTTCCACAGTAATGTGGCAGGCATGGCTGGACTCCAGAGTGCACGGAATCCTGTTACCTTTCTCACCAAAGCAGTACCTGTTTATCTACTTACAACATGGGGCTGCCCTTGATGACCATTCGGAGGCTGCAGCTGGTCCAGAATGCAGCAGCTCGGGTAGTGATGGGGTGCGGGCGTTACGCTCGTGCCTCACCACTGCTTCGGCAGCTGCACTGGTTGCCAGTATGTCTCCGGGTGCAATTCAAGGTGCTGGTTATTACCTTTAAAGCCCTATATGGTAGTGGGCCAGGATACTTAAGAGACTGCGTCACCCCAAGAACATCGGTCCATCCCACCAGGGCAGATCGGAGAGGGTCTCTCATCATTCCATCGGCTAGAGAGGGGCATCTCTCTAGCACCAGAAGGAGAGCCTTCTCTGTGTCCACCCCGGCCATTTGGAACCTCCTACCAACTGAGCTTCACCTACAGACAGAGCTCCTGCCCTTTCGGAAGGGGCTAAAGACCTGGCTGGCAGGGCAAGTGTGGGGATCCAGGAATGTGGGGTCCTATGTTGGGTGGCTGATCTAATGGGACAGCCACCCTTCTTGCTTCTCGCTGTTTTATTTTTGTAAACTTTTAAAGTTTTAAATTCCTTTTAGTATTTTATTAATTATAGTTTCAACTTTTAAATTGTTAAATTAAATTGTAGTATGCGTAGGGTATGATGGGACTGTCTAGTCTGTTTTACACTTACTTGGGAATTTATTGTTTAATCTATGTTTCTTTTTAATTTATGTTGTAAGCCGCCTAGAGTTGGGTTTACCTGATTGGGGCGGGATAATAAATTTGAATGAATGAATGAATGACTAAATAAATAAATAAATAATAAGTTTTCAGATTGTCTTTGAAAACCAAGGCATCTCCAGATGCAAAGAAATCCCACCATCCAATTGCTAGCTGGGAGAGACAAAGTTTGTTGACCAGTGCATCTGAAAAGCATCAAGTTAGGAAAATTGGCTTTGAAAACTGATATTTTACAAGTTGTGTAGTTAAATTTTGCCCCTGAACCTCATCTTTTGCTCCGCCTGCACTTATTACTGGCACAATGTGTGTCGTTCATCTACCCTTCAGACAATGTGGATTGTGGGAATATTACTTTTGAATTAAGAAAATCATTATGGGCTCATTAGAAGAACAAATGAATAAACAGCCTATGATTCCTTTGATTCTTAGCTTTCTGTCTCTTTAATATTAAAATGAGATCTTGGTTGGCAAAGTATGTGCTTTTTCACAGGGCTATGGCCCTTCCATCCTTTGCTGATTCCACAGCTTAGAAAAGTTACTTTAGTAAACTGCAACTTTGAGAACCCCCCACCAGTAGAACCAGCTTAAACAGCTGTTAATCACTTCACTTAATAGCATGAAAGTGAATAGAAGGCAGCAGCAGAGATGTTTAAACCAACCCTTTTAATCAAACCTACATTACCGGAATGATTCCTGAAATTTGACCGAGATGAAATTTTATCTTCCTGCATTATACACGGAGGAAAATAGGAATCTTACAAAATGATACACTTAATGAGCCATTTGCCTAAGGTTTTATTAGAAATCGTGCACGGCAGAATTTATAAGTGTGAAAAGGGGGCAGAAGAGACATAATTTGAAAGCAGAAACATGATATTCTGGATACAGGGGAGAAGATGCTATGACATGAACATGGGAAATAGATCTGGAGGGGAAATGAAAAGTTAATTTAAAAAAGAAGCTGTGCGACTGTTTTACATGCATCACAAATACATTGGCATCTAGAAGCAGAATGGGTGTGATGACATTTACATAAAAAGGTTGCTCAGGTGCTATGCAAGTGCGAGGGATGCCTTGGGCTATCCTTGCTCGAAGCCAAAATGTCTTCAATTTCATGATGACTCTTGAACAGGGATTCTCAACCTGTATTTCATGTCCCCCCCCCCCCCGCCTTCACCACACCAGGAAGTGCCATGTGGTGGAGGAAGGGCAAAATGGCCATCTGGCCCCTGAAGCTGTCTGAGGGAGCCTGATCCGGGCTGAGATTAAAAACTCCTGCTCTTCAATATAACGCTTTTCCACAGTTTTGAGGATGTTCTGCCTCTTTTTGTATAGGGATCACGAAATGTGACTCGGCAAGAAAAGAAGCAATTATGCATGAAGGCAGAAGAAAAATGCTCCGTTGTCTCAAAGCAGCAGACACTATGAGTGTGGATTGTGAGCTGAATCCCCAAACAACCTGCCCCAGGAGAATTTCTTGGGGCCTCACCAAGAGAAAATGGTCCGTATGCATTTCTGCAAGGAATTCAGAGTTTCTTTTTGCCATAGCCTTCCCCCACCCTCAACTCTAGCTGCAGCTGTCATTGACACCAATGTTGTCCAGTTGATTGCTCATCTTTTTCTCAACAGGGGAACTAGGGAGGAAAGCAGTTTTGTAATTACAGTCTGGGAAAGAGCCGTTTCCTGAGTATTATCAACCAAGCTGTGAAGTCAGGCTCTCTCGCCCTCCTCTCTGCCCTTGCTGACTACCATTACAGAGGCTCAGTTGGTACAAAGTTGTCCTCTGGGAAGCCAATGACACAAGAAAGTCTTGGAATGCCCCAAACTAACTTGCCATAAATGAAATACGTGGGGGACTGGAAGATGTATGAACTATTCTTGCACAAAACACACTTCTCCATCCATTTATTTTATTATATTTTATTGTTGGAGCCTTGCATTATAGTGGGGCTATAACATAGATAGTACCAGTTATGTCATCATTCTCTGGAGGTGGTGGTATCATACCCAGTATTGTAAAAGTGGGGGAAGAGCAAGAAATACTCCCAAGTCGCCTTCATCTTCCTCCAGCACTCGGTATGCTGTCTAAGGTTGACAGAAATTGCAGTTTAATAATATGTGGAGAGATGAACTTTTCTCCAGTCAATTGACTTGCAGATCTAGAAAAGACAAGACAGGAACATGGATCCAGGCTACAGTTCTGCCTATTGCTTCTTCCTTCCCCTGAGGCACATCATTCAGTACATATGTCGATGCTCAATGACAGGGATTCTCAACCTGCAGTCAATGGACTGGATGCGGCCCGTGGCACCATTTCATATGCCCCCCCTCCACCACACCAAGAATTGCCATGTGGTGGAGGAAGGGCAAATGGCCATCCAGCCCCCAATCCTGTCTGAGAGAACATGACCCGGCCCCCAGCTTCAAAAGGTTGAGAACCTCTGCTCTATGTGAACAAGAAGCAGGCAATCCTTCTAAGCAGAACTTCTTCTTTCTCTTCTTCATCGTCATCTTCATCTTCTTCTTCTTTGTCATCTTTTCCTTCATCTTTCTGATTGTGATTCAAAAAAACACAATCTTCAAAGAAGCTCTTCCTGAGTACCTGTAGGATGAAGACTGTCCTGAGAAGAGCCCTTCATCTGCCTTTCGCATCACAGCATGACACCCATACTGCTGATCCAGTTCCGTGAGTCACTTTCTCGTCCTGAGCCCTTTTGGCACCCACAGGTCTCCTCTGCCACAGGGCAGGATTGATGAGGCTGCTGCCTCCATCAAAATGGATTCATGTGGGATTTAATCAACTTAGGGACCATCACCCTTCCCTGTGGACTTTGGCATCCAAGGCCATTAGTCCTTAGGGATGTCAGGTTAGTTTGGTGTTGAGTTGCTGGCAGTATGGTCTACTCTATATATAGCAGGGTAACCTGGCCAGACTGAGAAAGAGAGAACAGGTGTGGTAATAGTGTCTTTTCCCCTTAGGAAGGGTTAGTTACTCACTGCCTGGCACTAGATGTTGAGCCTCTGGCAGTGTGGTCTACTCTATTACCATAGCAGAAGTATCCTTGATGCTGAGAGAGTGGCTCATGCTTGGGCAACACAATCTGACAGCCAGCAAAGGGATGAGTCATGCAAGTCCTGGAATCTGGACTTGGTATCTGGGCAACTTATTGTAGGAAAGGAAAGAAAGTAACTTCGACCCAACAAGGCAAGCTAGCAAGACACATACCAGAAATAATCTGTTAACACTTTTAAATTTAAAAAACCTACTTACACAAAATTAATACTGGAATGGATGGATGTGTATGACAAACAGCAAGAAGCAAAACTAAAGATTGAAAGGAGAAAGCTGGTGAGAATTTGGGCGGATGTAGCAAGAGATGAAATATGTTCTTTAATCCTTTTCCTGCTGTTTCTTTAGTCCTGACATCCCCTTTGATCCCAGCTGTTGGATTTCCTCACACCTTCTGGTTCCTGGCTGCCAATTCAGCTCAGATTGCTTACCATGGTTGATAGCAGACCATTAGACAAATCTTGCTCTGACAAGGGGAAGTTCTCTGACAAAGGTCTCTTGGAGAGCACACCATACCACCCAGAATGCATTGATCTTGCCCGATTCCAGAAGCCAAGCAAAGTCAAAGATGGTCAGCATCTAGATGGGAGACCACCCAGGAACATTAGAGATCCCTACAATGAGTGAAGTAAAAATCCAGCCCAGAACTATGGTGAGCCAGTGAGGAGCACTGAGGCTTCAAGCCAGAGTGCAAAAAAAAAAAACCTTTACAGGGCACAGAAATTCACTGCTGGAAGGTTATGTCACATCCATTGGTATCTGTTGCAAGAAAATTGAATCTTCCTGTCATGAGCACATATGTCATCCAGCCATTACTCTTATTCCGCAGAAAGAAGCAAACACCCAACCTTCTTCTTGTGCTGTATCTGATTCGAAACATTGGTGATCATCATGGTGATCAGCCATGAAAATTGTCCTGAGAATATAATGCGATGGACTTCAATTTGCCTTCCTCATCACAGCATGACACCCGTGCCACTGATCCAGCTCTGCAAGTCACTTTTTGGTTCAGAGCCCTTTTAGCATACAAAGTCCTCATCAGCCCCAGATGATGAAGTTGCTGCCCTCCATCCATATCAATTCAAGTAGGATTTAATCTACTTGGGGACCATCACCCTTCCCAGTGGACTTCAGCACCCAAGGCTGTTCAGGGTTGTCAGGTTGATGATTGGCATTGGGGTGCTAGCAGTAGGGTCTACTCTATTACCATAGCAGAATAAACTGGCCAGACTACAACACCCAATGTGAAGCTTACTATAAAACCTAGTATTAAGCTTCTATTTAGCGTAGCGTCCAGTATTAGAGCAACCGTATGGCTGTCTTTGCACAGATCTGGGTGCTTTCCTATTAATCACATGACCCAATCCTAACCAATAGGGCAGCAAAACTGGTCTGCTAATTAAAACTCTTGAGTAAGGGTTTGATTGCATATAAAACAGCTTCCCGAATATGTTTAGTTCCCTTTGATAGATCTCCTGAAAGTATCTTGGAAGAAACCCAGGGACTTCCCATACCAGCCACAGCCAATTGACTCTGTGGGTCAGAGGGAGGAAAAGAAAGAAACCTTAACTTCCCTCCCATTCAGTATCAAATAATACCTAGTTTGGACCACCACCCCTTCTATCAAACCTTAATCTTGGTCATCTTAAAAGCTTGGCTGCATCAACCAAAACCTAATGTCCAAGCCAAGTGAAACAATAGTTCTGCTCTGTTCTAAATGGACCCAACCTGACCTGGAATGAGCAGAACAGTTTAAGAAGGATATTGAAAAGCTGGAACATCTCCAGAGAAGGGTGACCATGATTTCAAATTGCTTGGAAAGAAAGCCCTACATGGCTGAGTATCTTGTCATGTTTATTATGATAAAGAGACAACTGAAGGGCCATATGATTGCCATGTTCAACATTTTGAAGGGCTGTCACATGGAAGAGAGAGTGAGCATGTTTTCTGATGCTCCAAAGAGCAAGACCTGAAACAATCGATTTTAAATTGCTGGTAAGGAAAGTCAGTCCAACCCAACTTTCTGGGGAACTTCCTAACATTCTTTGACAATACAATGGACAGTCTTGGAGAGAGGTATTTCCCTGCTTGAAGAAGGTCACCAGAGATTATGCTAGCCTGGACTCCAGTGGCAGCGAGTCCCAAAGTTTGGAAACAATGACCATGAAAGTGGCAGAACTGAGAGATAGCCTTCACCTCCTGTCTTTCTTAGTCTATGGAAACAGGCACAAGGAATGCTGGAAATTGTAGTCTGTCGATGTGTGGAAGGCTGACCTTTTCTCATCCCAGCTTTAAAAGAAGCTCCCCAGTCTGTGAAAGTGGGCAAGACCATGAAGGGTGGCTTAATATTTATTTATTTATTTATTTATTTCCTGGAGGAAGCAGATTATCTGGACCCTTTCCAGTCAGGCTTCAGCCCGGGTCATGGTATGGAGACTGCAACCACAGGGTAAGATCATCCAATCCCACGGAATGAGATATCACCAAAATGCTAATGATACTCAGCTGTAAATCTCTGCCCATGGTAATCCCAGTGATCCGGTCAAGGTCCTGACCAGCTGCCTGGAGACAGTTAGAGTCTGTATGGGGGACAGAGGACTACAGCTGAATCCCGGCAAGACTGAGTGGCTGTGGGTGAGGGGACCCAGTCCTCATAATGAGTTATCACTGCTGGTTTGGGATGGGGCATTGCTACCCCAATTTGACCAGGTGTGCAACCTGGGGGTCCTCCTGGACTCACAGCTTCCACTTCAGGAGCAGGTTACGTCCATGCCCAGGAGGGCCTTCAGGCAAGTGGATGTTATGGTCACCCATGCCCTGGTCACCTCCTGTTTGGACTATTCTAATGCGCTCTACATGGGGCTGTCCTTGATGACCATCCGGAGACTGCAGTTGGTCCAGAATGCAGCAGCCCTTGCAGTGGTGGGGTGTAGTAGTCATTTTGCCCATGCCTCGCCACTGCTGTGGGAGCTGCACTGGCTGCCTACATGTCTCCGGGTGCAATTCAAGGTGCTGATTGTCACCTTTAAAGCCCTTCATGGTAGCAGACCAGGATACCTGAGGGACTGCATTGTCCCTAGGACATCAACTTGTCCTATGAGAGCAAACCGAAAGGGCATCCTTCAGATATCATCCATTTGGGAGGCCTGCCTCTCCAGCATGAGGAAAAGGGCCTTCTCAGTCATAGCCCCCACGTTATGGAATTGCCTCCCGTAGAACTATGCCTCCAGGCTTAGTTGCTACCATTTAGGAAAGAGTTGAACATGTGGTTGGTAAAATGGGTCTGGGTGCCGGGATTGTCAACAAGCTCTCCTTTCTGGCTTGTCTGAGGCTTTCCTCCCTCCTGTAACCAATTTTAATGTTAATGTTATGCTGGTTTTATATTTGTTTTTAAGATAGCAAAATGGCACAATGGTCCGCAATATTGCCAAATGTTCTTAAGAGTTTTTTAAAATTATTTGTATATTGGTTTTAATTTGTTTCATTGTATGGTCAGTGAGGTGCTCGCTGGCCTATGTACACCACCAGAGTCCATTGGATTGGGGTGGTATATAAATCTATTAAAGAGAGAGAGAGAGAGAGAGAGAGAGAGAGAGAGAGAGAAGAGGCTTGGTGATGTAGTGATTGAACTGCTGTACTGCAGACAAAATGTCATGTGTTTGATCCTGTTGGGGATAAAGGTTGACTCAACCTTCCATTCTTCTGAGGTCAGTAAAATGAGTACCCATCATGTTAAGTGTAAAATGCTAATTAACTTCTGAGCTACCCAGAAAGTGCACTAAGTGCTATGGGTCAGTATAGAAGTGGCTATTGCTATTGCTATTGATCCTGGCTGACCCCAGGAGGCTCACGCAGAAAACCAGTAAAAGTCAGGATTCCCATTAGAGCCGGAGGGTGTTGTGTGTTGACATGTTCTCTCCTTCCACCTTCCTCCGCCATCTCCTCTGGGGCTGCTCAGCCTGCCATGTCTGTCCCCACCTGCAGCCCCCACCACATCCTTTGACAAAATTTTCCCCAGCCTGGCATCTGTTTTCAATCCAATAAAATGGAACAGTGCAGCTTTTGTGAGGTTCCTTTTTCTAGCTGCTGGGAAAAGGCCGGTGGCTTTTAAACAATTAATTTCAGCCCTCTTGTCCCCTTGGGACTCTTACTGGCAAAGCATACAGCAACAGCAGCAACCCAAGGGGAACTTTCTGCCCATCCCAGGCTTGGCCCTCAGGCAGCTTTTTGTGGGAAGAAGCAATGGAGTTCTGATATATCCATTGCCAGCTGGTCTTCCTCACCCCCTTGGTAAAAAGGGCTCATGCATTGTCTGTCGGTGGCAATCAGTCTCTGTAACCAATCTGTCTTTGCAGCTGGCTCTGGGAAGAGGTCCCATGCCTCCCCATCACATTGAAAACCCAGAGAAGCTTCAACTCTATAGGGTTGGGTTTAGCTGTGGAAGGCAGCGTTAAAGTCCATTTTTCTTTTTACCTGAGACTTGGTGCATGACAACAAATTGGGTCCCACAGGTCTCCAGGACTGTTGTACACAGTGATAATTCCTACTGTCTGGTGCAAATGCATCATTTTAAACTTAGAAGGTCAAATAACAAAGATGAAGCTAAAGTACTTTGGACACCAAATGAGAAGAGAGGATTCACTTGATAAAGCCTTGATGCTGGGAAAGGTGGAGGCAGTGATGGGATGTAACAGGTTCTCACCAGTTCCTCAGAAACGGTAGTAACTTTCCCCAGTGTCCCGGAGAACCGGTAGCAGCTTTTGGGGGGAACCACCTTCGGGGCTTACCTTTTCACTGGTTCCCCCACTGCACAGCACGCCAAGTACTTGGTGTGCTTGCATGCCTACAGTGCTTGGTGCGTATACACGGCCTCCTTGCTGTCCCCCCAAGCAGGGAGGAGGAAGAGAAGCTGCTAGCCTGAAGCTCCCTATAGCTTGCTCCCCAGGGTAAGTGACTCACCTTTGGATGTGGTGTGTCTGTGTGCATTTTAATGTGTATTTAATACCTTTACCTATATTGACATACTACCACAGTTCCTAAAAAGGCCTGGCGGCCTGGCTTGGGGTTTTTAAGCAAAGTCTTGGAGTTACCTCATCAATAAGCTACACCTGTGCTGTTCCAATTGCTGTTCCAATTGGAGAACCCTTAAGGAGGTACAGCTGTTTTACATTTACATTAAAGCATATTATCCTAGAGAACTGGTACGATGACCATATCCATCTTGCAACATGGTGCTGCCCAGGCACTTATACTAAGAGGTAAGTGATGGGTTTGTGTTTGGGGTGGGGGGGTGTTTGGGCGGGGGTGTGTGTATTTTAATGTAATTTTTATTTATTTATTTATTTATTTATTTATTTTATGGGTTTGTGTGTGTGTGTGCTTATTCTTATTTTATTATTTATATTTTTCCTTTTGCCCTGCCCACATCATGACATCATGATGTTAGCTCCGCCCACACTGTGATGACATCATAGGTGGGGTAGTAAAAACTTTGACATCCCACCACTGGGTGGAGGGCAAAAGAAGAATGAGGCGGCCAAAAATAAGATGGCTAGATGGTATTGTAGATAGGAACAGAGCTGAGTGGGCTGAGGAGGATGGTGGAAGACAGAGGTGCCTGGAGGGTAATGATCCATGGGGTCACAAAGGGTCGGAATCGACTGTGTGACTAAACAACAACAAGGAGGAAGTTGAAGGGAGGAAGGAGTTTGAAAATATTACTTTATTTTGAATTACAGTTCCTAGAATGCCCTTTTTCTGGTCCAGGAAAGTTAAGTACAGGTAAGTAAAGCTTTCCCTTGCTTGAAAGCCAGTCATTTCCACCTCTAAAGGATAGTACTCATATCTGTTTACAGCCAAAGAGCCAGCACTCTCTGCATCTGCATACTTTTCTGTGGTCATGTGGCTGGCATGACTAGACACCAGAGCATACATGTCACGAATTATTCTGGATTGAAAGGATTTTTGCTGGAGAAACTCCACTCAGAGGACGCCCGAATAAGCCTCCTTCTATGTCCCCAAGATCCTTTCCCACCAAAATAGTCGCTATTGATCCACTTGCAATTTTTTGCTTTCGAACTGCTAACTTGGCAAGAACTAGGACAGAGATGGGTGTTCATTCCATCATGCAGTATTCAGGTCTTGAACTGCTAACTGGCTGACCTTCCAGCTAACAAGGTGAACTTCTTAACCACTGAGCCACCGCAGCTACTTTTATGATGATAAAGCGGAGGCAGCAAAATTAGACCATGATTTAATCGGATTTTGGAAATTTTAGCTTTTTAGACTGCAGCTCCCCAATTTTTCGATATTAACTGGAGTTCTGGAAAACATAGTACAAAAATGAGGTGTTTTTCTAGTCTAGTTGTATAGGTATATATACGGTTGGACTTGATTTGTAAACCTGCATCGTTCATGAATAGGGCTGTATACAAATGCAAAAATACCTACCTACCTACATACATACATAAAATCCTAATCTCTTCTTCACCAAGTAGCAGGACATTCTCCTTCCTACGATCCATTTCTTTATAAGTGTGAAGTGCACTAGAGCTTTAGCAAGAGCCCTCAATTTTTTGGAGAATTGTGCCAATGTATCTTCTTGGGCTTCCTTTACCTTCGATACCTTGGAGTCATTATTCAGTGTAGAGTTTGTACATTGGTAGGTGTGTCTGTGAAGACATTCCACACACACAAATGGGCTTGAGAAATCAAGTCCACTTGCATGCATTTTTTTAGCAAAGGGTGGGGGGGGACACAAAATGGCCTTGATTGTCAGATGGCACTAATTCTCAACATGATTTGTTCCCCCTGCCAAAGGCAACAGTCTGGCAATCACCACAACCTCTTTTGCATTTGATCCAAGAGAGGTCTGCTTTCCTTTCCTGACTACCTCCAAAACTGCAGGAGCATTTCTTTGGCAGGTGGAGGACGTCATAAAACTCACTAGTCACCAGCCATGAAAGCCTTTCAATCAAGCTCCTTCTAGAAGCAAGTTAGAAAGAGGGTCTAGGGAAGGTCATTTGGCATATCCAAAGAGAATATTGTTTCAACCTCCCTAATTTCTGCTATCCATAAATGAGAGAATGAGATTTTTTATATGTACTGAACCAAATCCATTGTTTATCTTACGTAAGTTCTATTCACATCATGATCCCGAAGGGGCTGTGGTAGCTCAGTGGTTAAGAAGCTCGCTTTGTTAGCTGGAAGACCAGCAAATTGGCAGTTCAAGACCTGGGTACTGCATGATAGATTGAGCGCCCATCTTTGTTTCAGCTCTTGGGGACATGAAAGGAGCTTTGTCAGTTTCTCCAGCAAAAATCCTTTCAACCCAGAATAATTTCTGATACAAAATTATTATCATGACCTCATGGCCTAAGTTGCCTATTTTCCTCCTTGTTACCTTTGTGAAGAGAAGCACACCATTCTTGTCTTGGACTACAACTCCCAGAGTGCCACATCCTTAAATGGACACTGCCATGCTGACAATGAAATTCCAGGGGTGGTTGTTCCAGAAGGAACTCTATCCCTGCTCTGCCATTCCAATCATCTCCTCCTTCCTGCTCCACTTTGTCAAAATTCAGATCGTCTGCATCTTGTAACAAGGAGCTGCCGTTCTTCCATTTCTTGGGAAAGTACTCTGACCAGCGATGACACATATGTAAAGAATTATACTGGGAGGCCCAAGGGATGCATCTTTAACCAGTTTGAACCCACAAAATGAAGGCAATTGAGGATTATTGGATTTGGAATGGAAAGCAAATTTGTCCAGCTGAGGTGATACATGAGGCTAGGTGAAAAGATCACAGCACAGTTCCTTCCCACCTTCAGGCTCTATAAATCTCTGGTGGAGTCATGTCCTCCAAAGGGCGCTAGTAAATCACTGCTGTTTGAAATGATTTATCTCTCCACTCTCACTCCCAGAGAGTAAATGTTGCCTTGAGACTGAGAGGAAATGTGTGTTGAACAAGGGCAGGATGTTTGCTAAACCTTTTCTAAGGGAAAAAGACACTATTACCACACCTGTTTTCTGGCCAGGTTATCCTGCTATGGTAATAGAATAGACTATACTGCCAGTGACTCAATGCCAAGTGTCAGGCAGTGGTTAACTAGCGGACAACCCTGAGGATTAATGGTCTTGGATGCCAAAGTCCGCAGGGAAGGGTGATGGTTCCCAAGTGGATTAAATCCCACTCAAATCCATCTTGATGGAGGGCATCAGCTTCATCAATACTCAGTGGCGTAGCGTGGGGGGCGGGGGGGGCGGATGCCCCGGGCAGCGGCTTTCAGGGGGCGGCAAAATGTCCCCACCACTTTGGCCTCCCTCTGCCTGGGGTTAGGAAACAGGACTTCCCAGGTGGAGGGCGGCCCTTTTGCTGGCGAGCGCTGCTCGCCTCCGTCCACCTGGCTGGCCGTCGGGGGCTCTTCGCCGCCTGCCCCTGACTCCGCCTCCGTTGCGAGTTCGATCCTGGCGGGATACCAGATTGCCTAAACCATTCATCCTTCCGAGGCCGGTTAAATGAGTACCCAATGGGACGGAGGCGAGCAGGGCTCACCAGCAAAAGGGCCGCCCTCCGCCTGGGAAGTCCTGCACGCACGCGCGCACGCTGCCCACCTCTGCCCGCCCAGCCATCCACCCAGCTTGCCGTCAGAGGGGGCGCTCGTCGGGGGTGGGTGGTGCCGTGGCGCGGAGCCCCTGGCGGCTGGCTGGGCGGGAGGAGGTGGGCAGCGGGCGCGCACGCGTGCAGGACTTCCCAGGCGGAGGGCGGCCCTTTTGCTGGTGAGCCCTGCTCACCTCCGTCCCATTGGGTACTCATTTAACCGGCCTCGGAAGGATGAATGGCCCAGTGGTCAGCAAACTTGGCTCTCCAGCTGTTCTTGGACTTCAGTTCCCAGAAGCCTTGATCAGCAGGAGTGCTGACTTGGGCTTCTGGGAATTGAAGTCCAAGAACACCTGGAGAGCCAAGTTTGCAAACCCCTGGCTTAGGCAATCTGGTATCCCGCCAGGATCGAACTCGCAACGTTTTGGCTGCAGTGCAAGAAGGCTGGAAAGTCCATAGGGTTGGTGTGTGTGTGTGTGTGCGCGCGCGGGGGGCGCTCGTTGGGGGTGGGTGGCGCCCCTGGCGGCTAGCTGGGTGGGCTGGCGGGCGGAGGTGTGCGGCACGCGCGCGCGCCGCTCGTCAGCAGGGGGGCCACCTTCTGCCTGGGTCCTGGGGGGGGCAGCGGCGGCAGCGGCGAGCTGGGGGGGGGAGCGAGTTTGTTCTTTGCCCCCGGCGGCTGAACTCTGCGCGACGCCACTGTCAATACTGGCCTGGGTCTGATGAGGACTTTGCATGCCAAAAGGGCCCAGGACCAGAAAGTGACTCACGGAACTGAATCAGTGGTCTGGGGGGGAGGCATGCTGCAATGCGATAGGCAGATGAAAGGCCACTGCATTATATTCTCAGGACAGCCGTCATGGCTGATCGCCATGCTGATTACCAATACAGTATTCGGATTCGAAGACGAAGAAGTTATCTCTTTCTGTATCACTGTCACACACAAGGCTTTCCTCAGAGATTGCAAAGTTACTTTTCAGAGAAGTCTATTCCCATTATTCACGACAGTATATGAAAAATAAACTACAGTATTCATCTTACTTGTTACAGTTAAGTAACTCTTTAAAGTTACTCATGCCTTTTTATTTCTTTCTGTGTCAGCAGAGTTTATGGCATAAAATTTGGGCAATTTCTGTCAAAGCAGCTTAACAGGAAACGTCTAGAAAGCATTACTTACTACACTAAGGAAGTACCTGTTTCTGCTCTTTTCATGATGTTGAAATGCAGTTTAATTATATTATCCTCACTCCCAGAAGTAGATAGTTGTAGGTGACTACCTTACTTCAGTGTTCTGGACTGTCCTCAGGCACTACAGAGGTACTTTGGCAAGAAAGAAAGAAAAACAGTTCAATGGTGATGATGATGACATGGATTTTGTGGTACTGAATATGAAACAGGATGATAGTGTGTTTAATACCAGTTGTGGGACATCTTTTTTAGCTACTTTAGTTACTTTGAAAAATAGATAGACTGTTTCTTTTTTAAAAAGCTAACATTAATGATAACTGACCTCATTGATAGGAGTGAGTATAAGAAATATAACTAATTGCTTTTAAACATTTCAGACTCTGTGAGCAGAATGCAGTAACACGTTAAGGTATGGTCACAGAAACTTATTAAAACAACCCCTGCTCTAGTTTCCTTTAAAAACACACACCATACTTCTTCTTTAAAACAACAATCCTGCAATGTTCTTCCCCAAGTAACATGAGGGATTTGGGTGTTGCAGACGGATGTGGGAGAATTTTGCTGGCTTAGCATTTTTTTAAACAAACCAACCTACATTTGCACTTACCAGGCTAATGGAAAAGGCGTGAAGTCTTTTCACAGTTTCTGTTTTTAGCAGGAATTCCAACAAAAGATGGGCACCAGCTTCAGTATAACCAGTGTAGTGTTGCAGACAAGGACTTGGGAGAGCTGGGTTCCAATTCCTGCACCCCCATGGAAAACGAGTGGCAGTTAGAACTGGTAAAACCACGCCTTTAACTACCCCACTTATCTTGAAAACTCTGTTAGAGTTGTTACACGTTGGTTCTGAATTGATAGCCCATTTCTCTCTCTCCCTTACACACACACACACACACACACACATCAGAGGCTTCTGAGAAAAATGGACGACAAGGTGGAGCAGGGACATTTGTGCATTACCACAGAAAATGGCTGAATAAATCTCCAGTCCCATGTGGTTCAATTAGGTCTCCTTGGATGGCTTAGACTTAGAGGGTAAGATTCTGAGCTTGGTGACTGACAGGTCAGCAGTTCAAGGCCCAGGTGCTGTTTGATGGAGTGAGCCCCCGATGTACATAAATAGGTATCTCTTTGGCAGGAAAGATAACAGTGTTCCATGCACTTCAGCATCTAGTCATGCCTGCCACATGCCCACGGAAATGTCTGCAGATGCAGACCATGCTGGCTCCTTGGCTGTGAGTAGAGATGAGCACCGTCTCCTAGAGTTAGACATGACTGGCTTTTGAGCAAGGAAGACCTTTACTACAAACTACTGATGTTTGCTCTAGCATTTTCAGGGTTCAATATGCTGACATTTTAGCAAAAATGCTTGGTGCTGTTGCAAAAGAAGGAAATGCCAAAACAGAAGGCAAATGAATGCTGAAGTTCCAATGAAAGGCAGAACCTATCCTGGAATCTCCACTTGTTGAGCTGTGAGTAGGACTCAGATTGACTGGGACTTTATTTTGTTTGTAAGCATGTCCTAGAATTTTTTTGCTTCTTCTTATAGGTAGCTATACTGTCTACATTGCACAGGTCTCTTTGTCTGTGTGCATGTGTGGGAATATGCAAGAGGTTGATGACTCTCTTGTATGTGTTTCAATTTATTAGGTCTTTCTCCTCACTACCACTGATGCTTTCTACTTTTAGGGCCTGTTTCTTTTTATTTATTTATTTATAGGTATACAAAAGAAAACAAAGAAAGATATACATAAAAAATAAACTCGTACATAAAGGAAATAACACATTCACGTGTTCTACAATGAGTACAATACACATGATATATATGTAAAAAGAGTCCAAGCAAAATCAAACGTATTACGTAAAAATATGTAAAAATACGTAATCCATCATTGATGTCACTTTTCAACTGATTTTCTAATACATTTATTTTCCTACTCTACTATGGTTCACACTTTTATTACCACCCTTGTGCAATTTACATTGTCCGGGGGATTGTAACAACTCATGATTTCCAAAAATCACTTTGATCCGGTACAGGAGTGATACCCTTCTTTTTAACCATTACATGTTCAACAAATGGTTTCCAGATTCTCCAGAATCTATTGACTTGGACTCTGCCTTTTCTAATATTTAGCTCCCATGTAAGCTTATCATTAAGTGCCAGCTCCTACATTTCTTTATACCAATCCTGTATTTTTAGCAATACATCATTTTTCCAGTTTTTCGCGATGCATTGTCTAGCCGCTGACAACATCACAGACATTAATTCTTTGTTATCATTACTCATTTTAAACTTATCCACCTCTGTTAGCAAAGTTGTGTCTGGCTCCAATTCAAGCTGCATGTCCAATATATCCTTCATTTCGCTTTCTATTTTTTCCCAAAATTTTCTTAAACAGTCACAACACCACATGTGTACATATGTTCCCACTGCTTGTTTACACCTCCAACATTTATCACTCATCCTTCTATCCATCTGGTGCAGCCCAATTGGGGTCCTATACCACCGCCATAGTAGTTTATAGTTATGTTCTTTCACTCTAATGGACATAGTTCTCATAATCCTTCTCCTCCACTTCCTCTGCCAATTTTCTTCTGTAATTGTCTCGTTCAATTCTTGTTCCCACCTATTTTTCAAAACTTCTTGTATTTTTCCACCTTTATTCAGGATTTTTTAAATCTTGCTTACTATCCCTTTGATTCCTATGTCCCCTTTCCTTAATTTGGTCAAAAGTATTCCGAATGTTGTGACCTCTCTATTTAAGCCATTATCATGTAGGTATTTCTTGTTCCAATTATTTATCTGGAGAGTCTTAAACCAACTTATCTCCAATTGCAAAAACAGCTCCCTTTTTTTCTTGATCTCTACAAGTTTTAACCCAGTCTTTAATAATAAAACCCCTTTTTCTACTAAGATACTCTTAATCCTTCTATCTATTTTTATTGGAAAGTTGTTAAAGTCTTCTAATTCTATGATAGGTGAGATACCTGGGATAAGATCTTTATTCTATTCCATTCTTCTATAGTTGTTTTTATCATCTTACACTGTACTTTCTTTTTCTTTTTTTTCTTTTCCTCACTTAAAAACATTGCTTTACCAATTTTTGAAAATTCCCTTCTTTCAATTTTTTCCCATATTGATTCTTCCCTGTTTAGTAATTTACTAGCATTTCTTACTTGAAATGCTCTGTAATAGTTACCGATATTTGGTATACCCAAGCCACCTTCTTTTTGAGGTAAATAGCACAGTTTTTTTAAACTATCCTAGCTCCACGTTTGCCATTACAAAATTTATTTATGATATTTTGATATTCTTTCAGTTCTTTGTCAGTATGTTTAATCGTCAAGATATCGAATAAAAAGATTAGTTTGGGTAGCAACATCATTTTACTTAAGGCTACCCGGCCAAACCATGATAATATTGTATTGTGTTATTTTCTTTTCAATCTCTTTCTTTTGTTTACCATAATTTAACCCTCTAAGTTCCCCAGATTTACTAGATATTATTACCCCCAGATATCTGATTTTGTTCTTAACCTGTATCTTATAATTTTCTTTTATTTTTTCCTCTTCTTCTTTGTTCCCATTACAAAATATCATTTCTGTTTTATCCCAGTTCACTCTCAAGCCTGTTACATCCTCAAATCTTTTTAAGTGTGCATTTATTTTTACTATTGCCTTTATTGGTTGTTTTGCAATTATTAGTGTATCGTCTGCATATAGGTTTATTTTATTACCCTCTATTCCAATTATATCCTCATCCTGACGTATAGAATTAGCCAAAAATTCCATTGCCAATATAAACAATGTTGGAGATAATGGACAACCCTGTCTTGTGCCTGCCTCTAGTTTTATATCCCCTGTATAATTATCATTAACTTTAACTCTTGCTGTACCTTGTTGGTACAATTTTTAAATTATTCCCTGAAATTTAATGCCAAATCCATTTAACCTAATCATCTCATGAATTGTTGACACTGTAATGAATCAAAAGCCTTAAAGATATCTAGTGACAAGAACCCAACCTTTTCTTTTTTCCGTTCTGTTAAGTCCATTAAATCCACAACTCTTCTTATTAAATCTGACATATATCTATTTTTTACAAAGCCTGCTTGATCCTCCTTTATATAATTGGCTATAAAGCTATTTAATCTGTTTGTCATTATTTTTGTAAAAATTTTTGCATCTTGGTTGATTAGTGAAATCGGTCTATACGACTCCACTTTTTCTAAGTCTTTTCCTGGCTTTGGTATTAAAGCAATTATTGATCTATTCCATGAGTTTGGATTTGCTTCCCCTTCTAATATTTTATTAAACAATTTATGCATTCTCAGAACTATCCAATCTTTAAAGTATTTATAAAATTCAGCCAGTAACCCATCTTCCCCTGGTGCTTTATCTGATTTTAATTTCCTTATCACTTATTCAGTTTCTTTTTCTGAGATTTTTTCCTCCATTTTACTTCTATGTTCTTCTAATATTGGTGTTATCTGTTGTTTTTCAAAGTAATCTCTGAGTTTTTCCAAATTTTACTTCTTTTTTTGAATACAATTCGTTATAAAAAAATTTCTATTACTGTATTTCTATTTTTTCCATTCTCTTATTACATCTCTTTCTTTTTTATCAATCAAGACCCCCATCTGACTTTTACATTTCTTCTCTCTTGCTACCTTTGCTAATAATTTAGAATTTTTATTACTATACTCAAAATATTCCCTTTTTTAAAAAATCAAATCTTTTTTAACTCTTTCTATATCCTTTCCATCTAGTTTTTTCTTAAGTTTTGTATATCTTCAAGGACTCTCTGATCTTTGGTCCTTGCATGTTCCGAATGAAGTTGTTTTAATTGTTTTTCTAATTCCTGGTACCTACTCTTGTTCTGCTTATTTTTTATACTAAAAATCGCTTTCATGGTATCCCATACAGTACTATAGCTGACCTCATTATTATCATTCCATTTCCAGTTTTCCTCCCATTTCTCCATTATATACTTAGGGCCTGTTTCTGCTAGCTGAACCACTCCCTCACCATGGGTTCCAGGGGAGTGCGGAATGAATGAATGAATGAAGGAAGGAAGGAAGGAAGGAAGGAAGGAAGGAAGGAAGGAAGGAAGGAAGGAAGGAAGGAAGGAAGGAAGGAAGATTGTGCATATGAACTGAAAGTCTAACACAGGAGTTCTCAACCTATGGCCTGTGGGCCGAACCTGGCCGATGGCAACATTTCATGTGGCCCGCATTGCCACTGGAAGTGGATACATTTACTACAGCCATAAATGCATCCACGACTGTCATAAGCACATTTACAACCACCATAAATGTGCTCACGGTTGTCATAAACGTGCTTATGACAGCCGCAGACACATTTTAAGGCAGCATTTATGGCAGGAGGAACCAACAGTCCAGCCCGCTCAGCTGTCTGTGGTGGTGTGGTTTTAAAAGGTTGAGAACCCCTAGTCTAACACATACCCAATTTGGTGGTGCTGCATAGCATCTCTTATTCTGAGTCATAGCCATTGATTTTCCATTGATTTTCCTCATCATTGGGTCCCCCTCCTATCCAGAAATATACAAGTGCATACAATATCTGCAGAAACCTGGGCACAGATTGATTCAAGCCACCTCCAGATCTCCTCGAGGCCAGGTGGTCCTGATTTGTATGTTTGGCAAATTTTTGGATACAAATTCGATCAGACAATATTCACATTCACCTAATCTCAATCATATAAATATGTAGATATCTGCCATGCATGACGAATGGCACCACATGTGGCTTGGGGGATTCTGAGTTTACACAGTTAAAGGTGAACAGTCACCCTACAGATGAATTCAGCCTGAGACTGTTTCTTTACCATATTTAAAGTCAGGAAAGAATTTTCTTCTTGTTCCACCATGTAGCTTGAATTTTCCAACGTATAAAGGTAAAGGTCACCCTTGCTCGAAAGCCAGTTGTGTCTGACTCTAGGGGGCAGTGCTCATATCTGTGTACAGCCCAAGAGCCAATGCTCTTATACCTGGTGGAATAAGGCCTGAAAGTCTAGATTCCTGGAAGACTCTTCACCATTGATTAGAAACTTTCCTTGAGATGCAGGAGCAAAGCTGATACTGCTCAGTTACTCTTTGCAATCAAGGTAGCAGTGGCTGATTAGAAAAAAGCCTATTTGGGGGGGGGGAGAGAAAAGGAAGGATCAATTTGGGGTGTGGGGGAGGCTGGAGTGAAGGGATCCCTGGACTGAGAAAAAGTAACCGGAGCCCCTTTGCAAGGAAGTGCAGTTACAACTTAAAAGATGTCTGAGCTGGAGGGGGTATAACAAAAGCTTTGCTGTTCTTGGCAGATCAAGATGGAAGCACCAAGAGAAACGGGATGCTTTGAAGCTGCTAGTCTGGCCCTTGCCACTGACAAAGGCTCTTCCCTCCTCTATGCAAACAATGGGCAATGTTTTCCACAACCCCCACCTCAAAGGGAGCCCCTTCCTCAAGTGACGGCAGTTTGAAATTTCTACGTCTCCAGCAGATGGGCAGATTGCTCTCACACTGTCTGGGGAATGGTGAGCTTAGCTAACTTCCTCTTTCCTTCCTCTCCCCCAAGTGGAAATCTTGAATTTTGGAACTAGGGGTTGCCAGTAATGTAAAGGTTGCCCTTGCTCAAAAGCTAGTTGTATCCAACTCTAGGGTTCAGTGCTCATCTTTGTTTATAGCCAAAGAGCTAGCACTGTCTGAGTCTCCAGACATTTCCATGGACATGTGCCAGGCATGCCTCTACACCGGAGTGCACAGAACACTGTTTACCTTCCCACCAAAGTGGTCCCTGTTTATCTACCTGCAATTTCTTGCTTTCAAACTGCTAGGTTGGCAGGAGCTGGGACAGAGACGGCAGCTCACTCTGTCACACAGTACCTGAGAATTGAACTCCGACCTTTCAGTCAGCGAGTTCAGGGTCTTAAACACTTGAGCCACCTCAGTCCTTAGGGGTGTGCAGATTTGTGTTTCTGGAAGCAGTTTATAATGACCCTCATTGGGTCATTCTCAACATAGATAGGTAGGTGTGTGTTTGTGTGGATGGATGATCATGGGAGTTGTAGTCAAAAGAAAGACTCCTCTTGCTGTGCATGATCTTTATCTTATCCGTACCTGAAATGAATGGGGTTTATATTTGTGCAAAGAAATACTTGATCCCTCCTTGAACATGCCTGGGAAAAGTCACAATATTCCAGCAACAAACTAAAGGAGCAGAGCAGACATGGAAGATTCTGCCCCAAAAAATAAGGATCAAAGCAATGGCACTAAAGATATCTAACAGCTGAGTCAAAACTCAGGTATTGAGTGCCTTTAGTGCCTACCCTTGGCATGAGCTACTATCCACCATCGTATCTAGTGACAATGAGTTCCAAATGTCTATCTGATCCTGATAACAACAGATTTGCTCTTTCATCTGTCTTAAATGTATTTATTTATTTGTCACATTTTTATCTGATCTTTCCCATCAAAACAGAGTCTGAGGCTGTTAACAAATGTCACACAAAGCATATATATAAAACAATAAAACCACCCAAATCTGTACAACAAATATTGATAATTAGAAATGTAGGGCAGGATTGACATAATGAATCCTTACAACCTGGGTGGGCTCCTGTCATTCCACTGATAGTTGTTTCCAGCCAATACTTTCTAAAAGAAAGTGTTCCTATTTATCTTAAATATACTCCAAAATACAAGAATTATAAAATTGGAAGGGATAATGATCTAATCTGGGGGCCCATTCCATGCAGGATGTATGAAGCATGCAAGAACATGAGAACTGGCTGATGTTTGATACAACTTTCCTCAAATAGCTGATGATTTTTGGGTTCACAGGGGGTGGTGAATCCACTACAAACTTTAGTCTCAAGTTTGGAGACACTATCCATGGTGCTGAACCTCTTTTGAGGATAGGGTTGAGCATCTTGGATTACTCTCCTGTAAACTTCAAGTAAAACCCAGAGCAGATTTTGCACTTCTGTGAATTCCCACACACTTTTTTTTCTAAATCAGCCTGTGTCACTGTCAAATATGCTGACACTCTTAAAAATAACTCACAAAGTTTAGCTGAAATCTGTTTGCTGCCTTTTTCACCCATTGGTTCTAGTCCTGACTTTTGAGAAGTGTTCCCTCATCTTTTTCATGAGACAGCCCTTCATATAGCACCATTAATTATCTCCATTTAACTTCCCTTCTCCAGGAAAATTCCATGCAGGATCAAAATGTATAATGCAACTACACCAGTGATGGTGAACTTTTCACAGACCGAGTGCCCAAACTGCAACCCAAAACCCACTTATTTATAGCAAAGTGCCAACAGAGCAACATGGGGAGGAAGGAAACTCTCCCATTGGGCAGCTGGGCAGAGAAGTGGGGCAAACTCTGTGCTGGGGGGAGGGAGAAAGTGTTCCCATTGGGCTGCTGGGCAGAGGGGTGGGGCAAACTCTGTGCTGGGTTAACTGCACAGGTGCCCACAGAGAGGGCTCCAAGTGCCATCTCTGGCATGCATGCCATAGGTTTGCCACCACTGAACTACACCTTTCCTGGTTCTCATTTGAATTTTATGCAGCCACAAAAGGAAGCAATTTTGATCAGAGAAGCAACAGAAGAGAGATAGTGCTTATATTCCCATCAGCTATTTCATCTATCATCCAAGGCTGGTGCAAAACATGTTGTTGGCTCAGACATTGCATCCACATACATACCCAACAAAAAGCTTGTAGTAAAAAATGACAACAACCCAGTCAGTTTATTTTAGAACAGACAGAAGGAAGTATTACGAGCCCTCCTCCCAGTGCCTGGCAGTAAACAACTAACATTCTGAAGTCTTAATGACAGCTAAAATTTGCTTTGTATGACTGTTGCCTCATTAATTTTAGTGGTCACTTGAAAACACCTAGCCAGAGTGACAGGGAAACAGGTACACATACCTGTAAATTCTTCAAAAAAGAAGGAAAAACAGCTGCTGGAAAATTCTTTCTTCTTCTTCTTCTTCTTCTTCTTCTTCTTCTTCTTCTTCTTCTTCTTCTTCTTCTTCTTCTTCTTCTTCTTCTTCTTCTTCTTCTTCTTCTTCTTCTTCTTCTTCTTCTTCTTCTTCTTCTTCTTCTTCTTCTTCAGTGATACAGAAAGAGAGAACTTCTTGTTGTTCTGCCTTATCCAAATCCAAATATTGGCAATCCTCATGGTGATCAGCCATGAAGATTGTCCTGAGAATACAATGTAGTGGCCTTTCATCTGCCTTCCACACTGCAGCATGACACCCATAGTACCACTGATCCCATTCCAAAATTCACTTTCTGGTCCTGACCTTTTTCAGCACACAAAATCCTCATCAGCCTCAGGCCAGTATTGATGAAGCTGCTGCCCTCCATCAAGATTGATTCAAGAGGGATTTAATCCACTTGGGTGCCATCACTCTTCCCAATGGATTTTGGCACCCAATTCCTCAGGGTGATCAGGTTAGTTAAACACCTCCTGACACTCAGCATTTAGTCACTGGCCGTATGGTCTACTCCACGTGTTCTCAACCTTTTAAAGCTGATGGCCGGGTCACACTCCCTCAGACAGCTTTGGGGGCCAGATGGTCATTTTGCCCTTCCTCCACCACATGACACTTCCTGGTGTGGTGGAGGTGGTGGTGGACCACATGAAATGGCACCATGGCCTGCACCACGGCCTGTGGGCAGCAGGTTGAGAATCCCTGGTCTACTCTATTACCATAGTAGGATAACCTGGCCAGACAGGAAAAATCTATGTGGGCCAAATGTTAATGGATAAGCAAACCTTCTTCCTTGCCACCATATTTCAAGCTAATAGGCAGTCTACTGCCAGACAACACACAGTCATTCTGCTGTACAATATTTGATTTGAAACATCAAGCGATGACCCAAATAAGCATCACAGCACAAAAGCCGGAAGCTGTCAGGGAACTAAAGCACAGAGAGCCATCTGGATCAATCATGAAGCCAGGAAACTGGAGTGAAAAGCTACATGAGAGGTTCAGGGTCAAGATAAACCTGCTAGTCCCAAACTCCAAACTGTGATACTGACCTCCAGGATCCAGATTGCCTCTGAACTTCAGCTAGTGGCAGGCAAAGGATGAACAAGGCTTTTTGTGCTACTTCTGAACTTCACAGAAGCATCAGTGTACACTGAATACTGGATGGGACAGGCCCAACATTTGAAAATTGCACCTAAAGAATATGATGTTCAGTAACGTCGCCACATTAACCTGTTTCAGCATATAACAACAATGAGAAGAATGTGGCCCTAATACAATTAAAAGAAGTTAAAGTGAAGGAAATGGAGGGGGAAGGAACATAATAAGAATAAGGGCCAATATTATTAACTTCCCATTACATTCCTCCCCACTAGTTCTTCTATTATGAATAATTTATGAGTAACTTTGAAGAAATGTAACTTTTTGGTGCGATCTGGAGCTCTAATTTTTCAAGGTGCTGGGGAAAACAGTGGATTAAGAATAATTTGAAAATAATAAATCAGCAAATCAAGTTCATAAATTTTTTATATATTTTATTTAGTAAGAAACATTCAATTACAACTCCAAACACTTTATTTTGAAGAGAATCTAATTGACCCATTTTTGACTTTCCTTTCTACCTACCTTCCTTCCATTCTATCTCTCTTTCCTTCTTTCTTTCCTTCCATCCTTCCTTTCTATCCCTCTTTCCTTCCTGCTTTCCTTTCCTTCCCTTCCTTCCTTGCTTCCTTCCTTTCTTTAACTGAAGCCAGACCAGAGGATTTACATGATTTTTCCCTGTAGTGTTTTCTGGGCACATCCATCCTGGATGAAATCCTGCCAGCCCCAGGTGGTCCAGGTGGTGCCAGAAATATGCCACCCAGGTGTGGAGAGATTCCAACCAATTTGGGAATCCACTTGAGTTCTGCAGACTCTTTAGCCAGTTATTAACCTCCCCCCCCCCCCGTCACCAATTCCTGAAAACCATGCAATGTGCAGCAGTCCTTGCCAAAGCAATACTGTACTTTCTTTGAAGGTGTGATTTACCCTCAATTATTTACTGTGCCATCCAAACAGCCATTCCTTCAGTTGGCTCTGACATTGCCCTCGTTTGTGCAATTGCTTGTGGCAATTTATTAATTTTCCTTAATTTGTTGTAACACACCTAATGAGCCACGCTAGAGGGGCAGGAAAAATACATTCATTAAAACTACATGTCAGCTTGAAAGCTGCAAAACCAGCATTCTTTTCAAGCTGGGCAAAAATTCAAGATCTCCAGCAAGCCTTTTTGTTCTCCCCCCAGTGTATTATTTGCTTCTCAGCAGGCCTCACATAAGTTCACCTAAATCCAACCTTTGGGGTCTCCTGTTGGCTGCAGAGTGGAAGTGTGAAGAAAACAGCTGTTTGTGGCTCTATCCACCAGTGCTTCCCACAGCCTCCGAAGTGTTGGTCTCTCTGGGTGATCTTCTGCAGCTGAACTAGACAGAGATGAAACTGGGAATACAATGTTTGTAGGTTGCACCACTGAAATCCTCCCCAGCTGAAGGCTGGTTGTGGTTACTGCAAGGGTACTGCAGAGATCAAAATCCGCATGATTTCACCATGCTGGTTAGAGGGTTCTGTAGCCAAAGCAGGTAACTTGAGCAGAGATGGGCAAGATAAGTACTGAGCTATCCTGCATGGAGCGACTGTGTGGCTTAGTGGTTAAGACACTGAGCTTGATGACTGGAAAGTCAGAAGGTCAGCAGGTCAGCTGTTTGAAACCTAAGTGCTGCATGACAGAGTGTGTTCCCATCATCTGCTCCAGCTCTTGCCAATCTAGCAGTTCAAAAGCAAGAAATTGCAAGTAGATAAATAGCTACCACCTTGCAGGGAAAGGTAACAGTGTTCCATGTGCTCCACCATCCAGTCATGCTTGCCACATAACCGCATAAATGTTTGCAGATGCAAACAGCGCTGGCTCTTTAGAAGTTAACAGAGATGAGCACTGCACCCTAAGGTGGTACACAAATGGGTTTGGAGCAAGGGAACCCTATACCTTTACTAATTATAATTATTAGTTGTCTATAGGGGTGGCCATATTCTGTAGTACCAGCCAAAGGGAATCATTATGTCTTCCCAGTCCTCAAGTGGGGAGGCAAATCTGAGAGTGAGTGGAGTTAGAGGAGAAGAAAGCCTGGTTTTTCTTTGTGGCCACCCAACCCCACCCATTCCCTGCTGTCTCAGAGCCAAGTTGTTTGCATGCATGTAATGCTTATTTCCCTTCTGGTCCTTGCCTATCTCACTTCACTGTAACATCATGAGGACTCCATGATGTACCAAGGACACATTGTCTGAGCTTAGGTTCTGGCTATCAAATCACAGGAAATGGGATGCTGCTAATCTGACATCCCTAGTTGTGCTTACCAGTCTTGCTAGGTTATCCTACTATGGTAATGGAGTAGACCATACTGCAACCAACTCAACGCTGAGTGTCAGGTGGCGGTTAACTAACCTGACCACCCTGAGGACTATCGGCCTTGGGTGGCAAACTCCACAGGGAAGGCTGATGGTCCTCAAATGGGTTAAATCCCACTTGAATCTATCTTGATGGAGGGCAGCAGCTTCATCAATACTGGCCTGGGACTGAGGAGGACTTTGCGGAGAACTTTGCATGCCAAAAGGGCTCAGGACCAGAAAGTGACTTGTGGAACTGGATCAGTGGTATGTGTCATGCTGTGATGCAGAAGGAAAATGGAAGGCCACTGCATTATATTCTCAGGACAGTCTTCATGGCTGATTGCCATGTGGATTGCGAATATTCAGATACGGCAGAAAAAGAAGTTCTGCTTAACAAGAAAGATGGAGCAAATAGAAACCCATCTGTTCCAACACAGAGACACAGACACACACACACACACACACTGCTCAGTCCATTTCCTTCGGGAAGCCATCACGAATGCAAGACATGAACACATCAGCACCTTCTGGCATAGATTATCCAGCAGCTGATCTAAAGATGCTTCCTGCTCTTGTACCCAAGAACATGGGAGCCATCCTGACTGGCAATTATTTATAACCATGTCCTCTATGAATCTGTCCAGTCCCCTTTTAAAGACATTCAACTTGGCAGCCATCACTGACTTTTGCAGTAGGGAATTATTCCTGCTTTTAATGCATGCCAAAATATATTGAAAAGGGACTTTGCCAGTGCTTTATTTTATTTTTATGGTACCAAAATTATTTCAAAGAACCGTCTTCAACCTGTCCTGCCTTTGGTTTTAGGGAAAAAAGTATTTGGAGGGTGGGTAAAAGGGAAACTCGTCTGTTCACCCAAAGAAGAAAAACAAGTAGAGCTTTCTTAAAAAAGAATAAGGGCAAGACATTTTGATTTATTTTTTATAAATACAAATGCACCAGAGGATTAACTCAAAACTGTTCCCTGTTTCTCATATTCTTGTCTAAATCAAAAAAGACTGTTCATTTGCCCTCTCTCTCCCCAGGTGATTTATCATCTTTGGTGAGAAAGTTCACTCATCCATTACGAACTATCTTCTTCTATCTCTAACTATGTCATTGTATAGCTAGATCTAAATATCTACCTAATACTGTGATGTCATCCTCTTGATTATATCATCCATTATGTAATCCATTATGTAACTTTATTGAACTCTAGCAAGTGAAGTGCAGACTCCCCTCTGCTAATAATTTGTGCCTTATTAACCAAACACAAATCACAAAATGAACCCATGATTTTTTGCTAGTTTTACAGTTCTGCTTTATCTAAACCATTGCTTGTTGTGACATATACACCTGAAACAGCAGTTTGTCCCTGGCTAGTTTCCCCAGATCTTTGCCCTGCTAACAAAAATGATGAGACATACTGGAGGCTTTCAAAACCAGATCTTAATTTACAAGAAATTTCAAAGAGGTCTTTCACTTATCCAAGATACAGACTGTGGAGGGATTTTTCACAAGAGAATCAGTGCTTTGGATTGGGCCAATATTTTATAGTTTAAAACAAATTTGTCAGTGGCCCTGAAGAGCAGGAATGTGCATAATGGATTTACTTTATTATTTTAATATGATCTTTTATCTATATATTATGATATGTCTTATACTGTATCAATATATATGATATCCTGAGTGGTCAAGGAATCAAAAGGGCAGGGTGTAACTGTAAATAAATAAATAAATAAATAAATAAATGTTGTCACAGTTCATCCTCATGTAGTAAATGAAGCATGAGATAGCAAGATCCTTATTACTTCTAATGAGTTACTCCCAAACTCTCTTAAGAGCACAGATTTCTGTGATAGAGTTCATTTTTTACAGAGAAAAATTGTTTGACTGCATAGAAATAGCACCTTCTTGGTGGTGGCACCAATGCTGTGGAACACACTGCTGGTGGAGCTGTGCCAGGCACCATCACTGGCTATCTTAAAAAAAAAAACAATTAAAAACTTTCTTATTCAAGGAGGCCCTTCAAGGTGTTGTCCCTCTAGCTATAAATTATTTGCCAGTCAGTTGATCCTCTGTGCCCTCAGAAGCCAGGTGTTTTATTTTATTTTGGGATGTATTTGTTTGGTTGGTCTGTTTTTGATTTATAGTATGTTTTGTTGTGGGTTGTATAAAATGCAATAGATAAACAAAACAAAAACACTGTAGCACTTTAAAGACTAACGGTTATATTTCAATCTGAGCTTTCGTGGATCAAGTCCACCTCCTATGGCATGGGAGTGAGGCTTCATGGCATCAATTTTTACACATCAAGTACAGAGGTGCAGAGCGATAGCCCTGGGAGAGCACAAAGCACTATGGGGCGGTATATGAGTGTGATTGCTTTGCTTTCTTATCTGATATTGGCAAATTGATACTGGTGCAATCTAGGCCATCAAATAATCATTCCAAATAAACAGCAGGTTCCAACCCTACAGCAATCTGGGATGAGGTAATTCCCATTAGGAATGAGTTGCAATGATCTAACAAGAAAATCTTGTACTTTATTTAGTATTTTTACAGCAATTCCAGTCTTTTCATCAGGGGCTATAAAGCAGGATAAAATCCTGTGTATATTTTCACCATTCTCCTTTCTCTTATGATGAAATATTTTTAGTACATTAGCAATGTATGTCATGTACATCACAGGTAAATGTAAAAATAAGTTGGAAGAGAAGATCCTCTTTCTAGATGCTTTCCACCTGTCTTGGAATGCTGATTTTCTCTGGTCTTGACTCATGTGAAGAACAGCCACATTAGTGGTGGCGCTCCTTTTCAGACTTATAGCTGTCTCTTGCTGTCTCTCTTGACTGTATTGTATTTTTACACTGTATTTTATTGTATTGTTTGTTTGTTTTTTCTTTTTTTTCTTTTATGTAAAATTTTATTGTGTTATCTGTGCTGCATCTGTTATATTTTTATATTATGCTGTATTTATATTTGAGATTGTGATACTGTATATGTTTGTGTTATGTGAGCCCCTCTGAGTCGCCTCAGTGAGGTGAGTAGAGGGGCATATAAATCTAATTTAATAATAATAATAATAATAATAATTCCACATGTAAGAGAAGGACAGCATAAGCAACAGAGGGGAGCAAGGCTGCAATGTCCCCTCTGTCCATAGCAGTAGCAATTATATACTGCCCCATAACATCTAGAGCAGGGGTGCCCAAACTTTTCAGACCATGGGCCAGTCATGTGGTTCAGTGGGCCAGTGAAGTGGTTCCTCCAATTGAAAGTAGAAGTAAAACATGCCTGCACATGCACAGAACACTGCCATAAATGCACCTACGGCTGTGGTAAAGACATTTGCGAATGACATGGGTGCATTTACAGCAGCATTCTGTGCATATGCAGGGGCATTTTACTTCCACTTCTGAGAGTGATGTGGATAGCATAGGCTAGATGAATTGCTGTTGGAGGCCATACCCAGCCTGTGGGCCGTATTTTGGGCACCTCTGATCTAGAGCACTCTCTGGGCAGTTTGTAAGGTAATTAGCATTTTACAGCAATGTACTACATATGTATTTTCCATCAGAAGAATGGAAAGCTAAGTCACCCTTGATCTCATTGGGATTGAATTCAGATCATGAGCAAAGTTTTGGTTGAAATTAACCATTGCAGAATGGGGTGGGGAGCATAATTACTATAGCCATGGTACTTATGCCTCACTTAGCAAAGGGTAAAATTGCTATAACACAAAGCAAAAATGGAAGAGCAAGGAAATATCAGCAACAATAACCACACATGTTGTAATAAAGGAATATGTTGAAATCTAATTCGAGGCAGAACATGGGGACAAAGTACTGCTCAGAAGTCTCTAGATGTCTAACAGCAGAAGATCATTAGAAGCAGCATTAGCTGGACATCTCTTGGCAAGAAATCCCACAGCCTGGGAGCCTCTCTTAAGTTCCTGCCAGTTATGCTCTAGCTCAGGGTTCCACAGTCTTCGGGTTTTGGACTTCAATTCCCAGAAGCCTAAGTCAGTACATTGGTTCATTAAAATTTGGGGAATTGTCTTAGGCTTGTGGCAGTTGAAGTCCAAAAACCAAAGGGTGGGGAACATTGTTCTAACTGACAGTAAGAAAGAAGAGCTTCTCCTCAGGTCCTCCAAATGAGAACAGGCATATGCAATATGACTAATATAGATTTACACAGTGCCTGATGGCACTCTCTCACTACTTGATGATACCAATGCTCTTGTGGCCCTACGGCTACAATTGTTCCTCATAGGAGGAAAGCTTTTCTGCATTACAGATCCTCCAGCCAGGTTTCAAAGTCCTGATTTCAAAAGACCACTGTGAGAAGCCAACTTAGAGCTTCAGTGTCAGCAGTTTTGACTTTCTCTGTAGTCCACTGGGTGATGGAAGGAAGGCGAGAGGGAGGGATGGAGGGAGGGAGGAAGAAAAGACACACACAAGGGAGTGCCACTAGGGAACAATGGGAAAGTGTGACAAAGAGAGCAAGAGAGGGAGAGGGAGAGAGGGAGAGGGAGAGGGTTTACATGGGGAGAGGTCACACACACAGAGGGAGAAAGATAATGAAAGGATGAAAGGGATTGCCAAGAGAAAGAGGAGGCATGAAGAAGACAGGGAAAATATGTTCTTAGAGAGAGAAAGATAGCGAGAGAAAAGAGGGTGGTTGGGAGAGAGGGAAATGGCTGCCTTTGGCCTTATACAACATCAAATGAGGCCCAGATCTTGAAGAAAGTGCACCCTTTAACATAAAAAGCATCTCTACTTCTGCCAAAGATCCTATCTTCTGAAAGAGTCATCATACTTCTTAAGAAATATACACATTGCTCTGCTCTGATCTATGGGATTAATTGCTATAAATTTAGGCAGCATGTTTACAAAGCATTGAATTAAATACAAAGAAGCTGGTCTGCCACCACTGGTAGCAACAAGAGCTGGCTGCAGCCTCCTTGTAGCATGGTTAGGATTCATGTCCTTTCCAGATGTAAGAAGGAAGCAAAAGATGGGGATTCTTTCCTTTGTGCCTGGTTGTAAATTTCCCAAAGACTTCTGGATGGAGACCTGAATGAAAGTCCTACATAATGCCTACATTGATTAAGATATCTCAAAAAACAAAACAAAATAAAAAGCACAGTAGCACTTTAAAGACTAACTGCTATATTTTTATTGTTAGCTTTCCACTCTAAAGTGTTGTGCCACTTATAAAAGCAAAACATGTCTCCAGATGTGTATCCAGATGTGCTTTCCTTCATACATTTTAGGAAGAGGAAGATCAAAACATACCAGCATAGGTAAGACCTATTAAGTTATTTGTAGTAGCAGCACAGAAAAGGGGGGCAGGTTTTTGGCAATTTTAAGTTTGAATGCAAGTCTACCAGTTCACCACTTTTTAGCCCAGCCAATACACTTGGACTAGATGCTTGAGAGAAAGAAGAATATAATTTACTCAAAAAATGAGGTCAGAAGTTACATGTGCTCAGGAGTCTTGGTAAATTGATTTAGAAAAAAGGACATATTTCCTCTTCCAAGGTCAGAGAGAGAAGCCCAAAGCAAAATAAAGGTCTTAACACGTGCAAATAGGATCAGGTGATCTCTGAGGCAGGAAAAACCTTTCAAATTGTAATTAGAGACAAACAATGCAAAATCAACTTCCTTTAGGACAGGCTAATCTTTTGGGGTTCTCTGGTTAATACATGCTGGGGTTGCACTAGAATACTCAACAAGACACACACACCCTTTAATAGTTTGGGGGAAAGGGACCCCCTGCTCAAACCACAAGCTGTCACAATATCAGCCATGAGCCTTTTGACAGCTTGGCATAAGACATCTCAGATCCAACAGAAGACATCTGGACTTTCAGATATATAGACCGTTTGGCAGACTTTGGAAGAGTGACTTGTTTGGCTTTCAACTTCCTGCATACCTGAGCAAGTCTGCTGGCCAAGAGATTATGGGTTTTAAAAGTCCAAAAACCAGGGTTGGTGTTGTCTTTTACTGAGCAGACATTGTGCCATTCTTGCAAATGTGAAAAACCAGGTTGGTTTGGGGGATGGGGGTGCATTCTGGTGCCACAGTTCAATGCTTCCTCCTTTTCCTGTTGCTTTTAGTGAGATTTGTCCTCCGCAAAGCCCCTGACTGAAGTAGCTCTTTTGAAAAGGGCCACCCCTTCCCACCCTCTGCCCCATCCGGGTCTATGGGACTGTCTGGCCTGGCCATTGGCCCCACACTATGTAAATACCACTTGTAACTTATTTAGACTCTAAAGTGACTCAACCTCCAAATGTTTTTTTGGAATCATTTTTCCCAGAGAGAGTTTAATGGGGATTATCGTGCCAAAACCCTGAGCTATGCTTCACTTTCATCCCACTAATGCGATCCATACATCAAGAGACACCAATAGAGGCAGGGAGGGCTTCTGACAAGAGGAACCTGGGAACAATCAGCCCATGCTTTCCCCCCTTCTCAGTTCCTCCCCAAACTGATACATTCCTTGAAATGTAAATAGAAAGGAACATTTGCAGTCTTTTAGATGCATTACATGCAGCTGGGGAAGGAAAAGGGGCAGGGGGGAGAGAGAGAGATGGGATGGTTTTTCCTTCCTCCATTCCTAGCCTGGCTGGATTCAAATATCCCCAAGTTACAGCCAAATTAAGTATCTCAAAGATGACACTGGCCTCAGGCTGTGTGCCTTTGTGGGTCAGCATCCTGCTGGACACAGTTGAACCATAACTTGAAAAGGCTGTGGTTTGGGCTACAGCTCTAAGTATCTCCAGCTATCTTGGCTCTACTTAGGCTTCTTCCTGATAACATTTCCAAGTTGTGATGCTATAATAATAATAATTTTGTGTCAGAAATTATTCTGGGTTGAAAGGATTTTTGCAGAAGAAACTCCACTCAGAGAACACCCAGATGAGGCTCCTTTCACATCCCCAAGAGCTGGGACAGAGATAGGTGCTCAATCCATCATGAAATACCCAGGTCTCAAACTGCCAACTTGATAGCCTTCCAGCCAAAAAGGCGAGCTTGATGCTGACTTACAAGGAGCAAGTTCAGATCTGTGAATGTGCCCTGATGTTAGACATAACTAGTTCTAAATAACTAGTTACTTGTAGACAATTCTCTTTCCCAATAATTGCTTCATACAGCACGTTATGTCATCTTTCCAAGGTATCATGGTATCATCTTTCCATGTTTTTAAAAAGCAATTGAAAACTTCCCTTTTTAAAGAGGTCTTTGGCAATATTTTACCATCGTCCGATTAGGCATTTTATTCTGCCCCACTGCTTCCAACATAGTCTTTCTTATCAGGGTGTTTGGGTTTTAAGGGGTTTTATATGGAAATTCTAATATTTGTGTCAGTGTGTATTTTTGAATTTTATGCTGTAAGTCTCCCTGAGTAGGAAAGTTTTTCCTAGAATGGTGGAATATAAGTTTAACAAATAAATAAATAAATAAATTTTTAGTAGCAATAGCAATCATCATCGTCGGCAGCTACTCATGTCTGGGCATACATTCTTTCCTGGAAATCATTTCCTCAGCTGATGGATGTGTCTCTGGTGACTCCATAAACCGATCCTAGCATGGAACATGCAACCACAAACAGTACACCGAATAGATGGTGGGGTGTGTGGTTGAGTTTGACGCAGCTTCCCTGCTTCTCACTTAGTCACTTCATGCCTGGGACGTTCCCCTTCGAAGTGAGACGGTTTGATGCCAAAGTGGGTGATCTTCACCTGCTGTCTCTCAAGTTTGTGGAATTATACCTGACACCTTCATGGTTGTTTCACCTGGTCCTTATAGCACTTCAAAGGAGCTCCGTGAGGTCTTGTACCAGAGCTAAGTTCCCCGTCAGGATCAAACTCATGATGTTTTGGCTGCAGTACAACAGTTTAACCAATGCACCACCAGGGCTCTTTAAATAAGGAAACAACATGACTTTTTCTTCATGGTGACTGTAACTTTTAATTACTCTTTTTGGGCCATGGCTTCACCCAGTAGTATCAAAAGATATTTCATGGTTCTAGTTTTGGCTTGTGTAGTGCCTGCTGTTTTTACCATCACGTTCTGCCATGCATGTTGTGCCAACAAGGTGGAAGGATGGGAAAGTATGTTTTGTTCCATAGGATGATAAATTTTACACTGAGATTTATTAAAGTAACTAGATGCAACTATTCTAGTTACACTTGTAAAAAAGAAATTTAAAGAGTTACTTCTGAAAATTTGAAATTGTAAAAGCTCCAAACAACTTTGTGCATCTATTTTGTCTCCAAATTTCAAGTATATTGCTACAAAACAACTAAATAAAAGAATATAGGCATTTTGGTTTTCAAATGTAAGTCAATGTATCAACTTTGAAAATGTACAAATTATTTCAGAGCTGGGGCATGAATCAAATTGAATGGGGCTCAGATCACTCTGGGTTGAATTGGTTTCCAAAGCAAACCAGAGGATCCATAAAGAGGTAACGGTCACCCTTGCTTGAAAGCCAGTCATATCTGACTCTAGGGTTCGGTGCTCATCTCTGTTTGTAGCCAAAAAACCAGCGCTGTCTGCATCTGCAGAAGTTTCTGTGGACATGTAGCAGGCATGACTAGACACAGAATGCTGTTTACCTTCCCACCAAAGTGATCTCTAGTTATCTACTTGCAATTTCTTGCTTTCGAACTGCTAGGTTGGCAGGAGCTGGGACAGAGAAGGGAGCTCACTCCGTCATGCAGTACCTGTGAATTGAACTCCGACCTTCCAGGCAGCGAGTTCAGTGCCTTAACCACTTAAGCCACCACAATACATAAAGGACCCATAGAGGATCCATAAAGAGGCCATTACTATTTAAATAGTAATTAAATACTGCATACTAATTGTGGTCCAATCAGTATATTTTCCATGCCCCTCACCCTCACTGTTACAAAGAAACAGGATCGAAGAAAGATCCACATCTAGAATCCACAAAGCAATTCAATTTTAAAGGCATTTTTCTTTCCAGCTAATACATTGAAACACAGCAGACAAGCTGAAGGGTTGAGGGAAAACCTATCATTCCAGCATAAATTCGCTTCAACCTCCTTTTGCACAAATGCAATAATTGTGCTTTTGTTTTGCAAATGGACACTTGGGAGCCAGCACAGCTGTGGTTGCCTGTTCCATGTCTAAGGCATGAAGCACTGAAAGATTTGTGTGCTCAGAGAGATACTATTGTCAGAGGAAGAAATACATGTGCACCTTAACACGTGGCCTGACCTAGTGCCAGGATTACATCCAATATACATTGTATAATGTCTTCCACTGCTGTACACTCTGTAGGTCAGCAGTGTGTAAATCAATTTGTATGGCAGGATTTGTATCTTCCTTCACCTTGAGATCTGGAGGGGCCAGGCAAGATATAGGGTGAACCCATGGCATCTGGACCACAGAGGTTTGTGGTGAGGCCTCTTTCTCCACCCCACAGTAGCTCCCCATTTCTGCTGTATTGTTTTCACGTGGGACCAAATCTGGTTCCATATGAAGAACACCAGCACTGATTTGTATTCTATAATGTTTGCAGGGAACAGACAAATTTATGTATTTTTGGCACGGATGTCTCTGATGCTTTTTTTAAATTCACATCAGAAATCAATGAATAACACCCTGGGCTTTTGCCTAACAAAGAACTGGCAAGTTCCAGACAGACAAATGCAAGTTACTTTTGGTTTGGTTTGGTTTTCCACTAAGTAAGCGTCTATTGTTTCTCTATGTCATCTATGCCTTTGAGTAATCAGAGATCACTTTTGGATAACTTCTTCAGAAACTTGTAATCAATTTGGGAGAAATGTGGTAAAGGCCACTGGCTTAGAGGACAAATTTTTGGAGGACTTGGGGTGGGAGAGAAGTCGGTCTTCTGCTTCAAGTGCCATATCTGATTCTGGATATCAGTTATCCTCATGGCAATCAGGCATGAAGATTGTCCTGGGAACAATATAGTGCCGTGACCTTCCATTTGTCTTCCACATCGCAGCATGACATCTGTACCACTGATGCGGTTCCGCAAGTCCCTTTCTGATCTTGAGCCCTTTTGGCATGCAAAGTCCTCATCAGCCCCAGGCCATTATTGATGAAGCTGCTGCCCTCCATCAAAATGGATTTAAGTGGTATTTGATCCACTTGGGCACCATCACCCTTCCCTGTGGACCTTGCCACCCAAGCCATTAGTCCTCAGAGTTCCTCAGAGTTGTCAGGTTAGTTAACTGCCACCTGATGATTGACATTGGTATACTCTGTTACAACAGCAGGATAACCTGGCCAGGCTGACTAGAAGCAGTTCTATCAACAGTAATCACCTATGCATTTTTTCTGTGAATGTGGTGAAATTCAATCATGCAGCATTTATGAGCATGCAATTTATGCCTCACCACATGTACGAAAGAAGATCTATTAAATGGATGACACAATTGAGGTAGCCCAGTTGAAAACTGTCTAACAATTTTAACATTTTAATTTGCTCTGAATTTTACCAATAATTCCTGTATGTCCATAATTAGTGGTATTTCATATATTGTACATCAATAATTTTAATTTGTGTAATACTCTGATATGAATAAAGGGGGGGGGAGTCATAATCTTAATTTGGCAGCTTTTAGAGTTCCTAGATATTCAGAAGCAAACTGACGGCATACCAGCTGCCAGGAAACAGATTATAACAAATTGATAGCGCCAAGAAATTGAAGCTACTGTGGACAGTTGGGAATATAAATTTTTTTAATAAAAAAATAGCAAATTTCCAAGCTCTTAGAAGAAGTCACTGAAGACAAGAACTGTTGACTTAGACCCAGTGATGGGATGTCAAAAATTTTACTACCCCACCGTGATGTCATCACAGTGTGGGCGGAGCTAACAACATGACATCATGATGTTGTGGGCGGGGCAAAAAATAAACAAATACAAAAAATAAACATACACACAGACCTCAACCCACCCACCCACCCACAACACAAACCCGTAAATAAATAAAATAAATAAAATTTAAAAATACATTAAAATATACCCACCCCAAACGCAAATCAACCAGAGCTTTTAAACCAGAGCTTAAAGTATATTCTGGCTAATCTTTCCCACACTAGGTGAGATGGAAGGAACTATAGAATGAACTCACCACAAGATGGCTTCATTTTGGCACTTTTCAACTTTTCAACAGTTAAAGAAGTTAGGTACTAAGTCTTTGCCTAAGCAGTTATATAGGATAATATGCCTTAATGTAAATGTAAAACAGCTGTACCTCCTTAAGGGTTCTCCAATTGGAACAGAAATTGAATCAGCACAGGTATAGCTTATTGATGAGGTAACTCCAAGACTTTGTTTAAAAACCCTAAGCCAGGCCACCAGGCCTTTTTAGGAACTGTGGTAGTACGTCAATATAGGTAAAGGTATTAAATACACATTAAAATACACACAGACACACCACATCCAATGGGGAGTCACTTACCCTGGGGAGCAGGCTATAGGGAGCTTCAGGCTAGCATCTTCTCTTCCTCCTCCCCGCTTAGGAGGACAGCAAAAAGGCCGTGCATACGCACCAAGCAGTGCATGCACAGTGGGGGAACCAGTGAAAAGATAAGCCCCAAAGGTGGTTCCCCCCAAAAGCTGCTACTGGTTCTCTGGGACACTGGGAAAAATTACTACCAGTTCTGGCAAACTGGTGAGAACCTATTACATCCCATCACTGCTTAGACCCTGCTGATAATTTCAAAAAAAAAAAGGGCTTTGTATTAAAAAAACTTAAACCCTTTGCGCCTAGCAGCAGGTCATAAGAAATAGTCAATCTGCACCCACCTATCTACCTACCTACTTGCCTGTGGTGGCACAAGTGGTTAACACCCTGAACTCGCTGACTGAAAGGTTGGAGTTTGATTCTCAGGTGCTGCATGACAGAGTGAGCTGCCGTCTCTGTCCCAGCTCCTGCCAACCTAGCAGTTCGAAAGCAAGAAATTCAAAAGAAGTTCGAAAGCAAGATAAATAGGGACCACTTTGCTGGGAAAGTAAACAGTGTTCCATGCACTCCAGTGTCTAGTCATGCCTGCCACATGTCCACAGAAGCATCTGCAGACACAGACAGCGCTGGCTCTTTGGCTATAAACACAGATGAGCACTGATCCCTAGAGTCGGATATGACTGGCTTTCGAGTAAAGGCAACCATTACCTTTTACTATCTATCTATCTATCTATCTATCTATCTGTTTCTTACATTTATATCCTGCCCATCTGGGATATTTTCCCACCTAGGGCTGCTGTCTCCAGTTAAGCAAAGGGTCACCAGTGACCATGCAGCTCCCTGGTGGCTCAGTGGGTAAAATTTATTTTATTTATTTATTTATGCACATTTTTATAGTGCCCTCCTCACCGGGGTGACCCAGGGAGGTTAGCAACATCATAAAAGCATAATATAATACAACCCAAACCCATTATCTAAAACTTCGAAGTTACAATTCTAAAAATTTTAAAAGTTTTTAATATTTATAAAAATCAACAGAATTCAATAATAATTTAAAAAGTTAAAAACAACTTAAAGATAAAAGATTAAAAGACCAGGGGAGAGAGGGAGCTCAAACTAACCAGCGAGCTGGGATCATGGTACCGCCGGGACCCCATACCTGTCCCGTCAGCCATGTTTTTAAGTTCTTCCTAAAAGACAGCAAGTCCATCTGTAGACGTAGCTCAGTTGGCAGGAGGTTCCATAAGGCCAGAGCAGACACAGAGAAGGCCCTTCTTCTAGTGCCAGAGAGATGTGCCTCTCTGACCAATGGAACAACTAGAGAGCCTCTCCGGTCCGCTTTGGAGACCAAAAGGATGGGGTTTGATTTCCCAAGAGCTGAATTTGAAAGAAGCCTCATTCGGGTGTCCCCTGCAAAAATCCTTTCAACCCAGAGTAATTTCTGACACGAAAACACACACACACCAGTCACCACCATTTCACTTCCTCTCTTGAACTTGGAAGTTTGGCTCCAAGTAACATACAGTGCTTACCTATAACTAATTACCTTTGGGCAGTAAGGCTGAAATAAAGCACTGTAGCAAGTAGTTACAATATTATTTTTTTCATGTAATGGGCAATGTCTTCCTATTAATTTTGGGAAGTGATTTTTAAAGGACATTTTAAAGCATTTTTAGAGACATTTCCAGAGATATTTTCCTGGCTTTATGCCATTCTAATACTAATTCCTAAGTGCCAAGGGAAATATTATTTTATTTTGTCTGTTGCATGTTTGTAAGCATTTTTCAAGATGCAATACTGAAATTGGTCATTAGATTATTTGCTGGCTGGCCGATCAGGACAATGCAAAGTAGTAAAAAGAAATGCACAGTTCAACAAACTACTTTTGCTTACACAGCAAATAACAACAGTATAAAAACTATGAGTAATGCAACAAGCTTCTTTCTTGAAAAAAGGTCCAAGTTCTCCCCTCTGCCAACATCCTTCAATTTATATGTTACAGTGACTGCTTTGTAAGATGACTTGTGGGTCAACAGAATAGAAGCAGAGTTTGGGGGAAAAATTTTTTAATCATCATACTTCTATGCCGCCCACCTCATGAATGACTCAGGGCGGCTGACAACAAATAAAACATACCAATTATACAGTTTTCCAGGCCACATGCCTTGTTCTGAAGAAGGGCCTTTCCTGTGTACAAGACATTGAGTGTGAGCTGCCTCCATCTCAGTTTCCTCGTTTTCCAGTGTGAAACTTTAAATCATCCACTTATAACCCTCTGCAAACTAGATACTGTCATGGGGTTTGGCTAGATCCCCACCATCTGTGAGGTTACCATAGTCAATGATGTCACTGGGAAACTCTAGCTGGGGCTTTAGGAAGAATCACAGTCTGATCCAACCAGGGTACAATTGCCAGGTCTTACTGTGCTTCTCGGCTCTCCGGGCAAGGAGAGAAATGGTTGTGGGGAAAAGAAAAAAAGACCAATGCTATTTTAGGCTGCGTTAACAGAAGTATAGTTTGCAAAAGCCACGAGGTACAAGTCTCTCTCTATGAGGCACTAGCCAGGCCACATCTACAGTACTGTGTCTAGTTCTAGAAACCGCGTTTTAAGAAGAATGCCAACAAACTGGAACAAATTCAGAAGAGGACAACAAGGATAATTAGGGACTGGAAACCAAACCATATGAGGAAAGACTGAAATAATGTTTAGCCTTGAGAAAAGAAGACTACCCTCAAGTATTTTTCAAATACTTGAGACATTGTAATAAAGAGGAGGGGCCGGAAATGTTCTCAAAAAGGTGTAGATGGTAGTTCTCCAGGAGAGGGGTTGTCTGATCATATGATTATGTTGTGCAAATCAACCCTCCCCTGCAGCACACTGAACAGCAGGAGAAATGCCTGTATGATTAAACCCTGAATTCAACAACCCTCATGTCTCTTGGAGGACATTGAATAGGCTGAGGGTTGGAGTCCCTAATTGCAAGACCAAAATGCTGAACTGAAGGCTGCTGCCAGACAACAACACACTGTGTGAACGTGGAGAGATAAGGAATCCTGCTCATTTACTGGTATGCCAATTACTGCCAGAAACATGTAGTGATGATGACTTAAGTTTGGCCAACAACAAAGCCAAGAAAGTTGCTTCATTTTGGTAGTCCAGGGTTTGATCAGGACACAGAAGAAGGAAGAGGAGGAGGAGAGGAGGAGGAGGAGGAGGAGGAGGAGAAGAAGAAGAAGAAGAAGATGATGATGATGATGATGATGATGATGATGATGATGATTGAGCCCTTACCATAAAAAATTTCTATCAGGATCAATACACGGAAACAGGATGGCCCGCTGGAGAAGAAGAGAGGGATTTTTCTGCTTTCACAACTTTGTAGAAGAACATGTGTGAGTTCTGTATAAAGCTATATCTCTTAACCCCATTGCCAGCCACCGTCATGGCTCACTACACAAGGTCTGGGTGCATTTTTGCAAGCTTTCCTCCAAATCCATGCCTGTGTTGCCCTTGTAACATCACTGGTTTTGGCTCCCAAAAATCAGGGAATGGGAAACAACAACCCTTCGCTCTGCTTCATGTAGGCACCATAACCAACGTGGCTCATTCTGTGTGCTTCTGGCTGACTTTAGGAAATCTGTGAAACATAAATTTCCACCTGAGGCTACAGAATGCATGGGAGCTGCTATTGTTTGATGAAGCCACATCGGATGTGAAATAAAGGACATGTTGCTTACCAAGTCATTTTCTGTCCCTTACACTAAGAGCAATCTTGTAGGCTTACTCTTGGCAACCTCTCAGCCAGTGGTGGGATGTCAAAAATTTTACTACCATGGGTGGAGCCTAATTTGTGGGCAGAGCCAATGTAAAACACTCATTTAAAAAAGGACACATTCCCCAAAAGTGACACGACCCATGGTTTCACTCCACAGAACCTCCCCAATGAACTTTGAATGAACCTCCAAGTCAGAAAATGAAGAAGGAACAAGAACCAGGGGTGAAACGAATTGTCTCTGAGTACACACACTGAGAAGAGTATGGGAGGAAGTGCTCTGGATTAATCATTCTGCTAAATATTCCACAGAGCAGGCCATTTGCCAATTCAAAATCCAGACATGTTATAATAATTTGTAAGTTTCCAGATGTGTATGGAGGGGTGGTGGAAACAAGATCAACATCCAAATGACAGCAGAATGCACACTTTGCAGCAAATATATAGAGATAAATACAATCAATGGCACCTTGTGCTAATTATGCAAATTAAGCACATTAAACTTAATTCCTTTCATGTCACACCATAGTTAATTTTGCATTTGGTGGTTCTAAAGAAACACAAACAGCCCATGTTTGCCTCAGGCTTGATTTAAGGGCTAAATTGTCCCCTCCCCCTAAAAAACCCCCCAATCCTCATTATTTCCTCTCAATTAGATTATAACAATAATAATAATAATTTCATGTCAGAAATTACTCTGGGTTGAAAGGATTTTTTCTGGAGAAACTCTGCTCAAGGGACACCCAAGTGAGGCCCCTTTCATGTCCCCAAGTGCAGCCCTTGGGTATTGAAACTGACCTTCCAGTCTCCAAGCTCAGCATCTTAACCTCCGGGGGAAGTTCAATTTGGCTAATTTTGTACTATAATTTCAATAATTTTACTCTGGACTACAAGTCAGAAATGCCGAAGCTGTCCTATTTGGGCACATCATCAGAAGGCAAGATGCTCTGGAAAAGACAATAATGTTGGCAAAGGAAGAAGCATCAGGAAAAGACAGAGACCAAGCACAAAATGGGTTGGCTCCATAATGGAACCCAAAGGCTTGAATTTGCAAGAGCTAAACTGGGCTGTGAGCAGCAGGACATTTTGGAGAGCAACCCTAGGAATGAGAGGTCGCCAGAATGTTTTGTTCTCAACAGCCCTGCTCAACTCCTGCAAGTTGTGTGTATTGCTAATTGAGAAACTGCCCACAGCTATAGTTTCGATTGTCACTTCACACCAAGACAAAAGTCTTGTTTTGTTTTTTAAGAAATTAATCTCTGATTCAGCACTACAGCGATGGTCTGACTCTAGCACATTGTTTCCCAATCTTTGGCTTTTGGACTTTGATTCCCAGAAGCCTAAGTCAATTCCCCAAAGCACTGATAAGCCAATGTATTGACTTAGGCTTCTAGGAATTGAAGTCCACCAGTGTTCTGTGGAACATAGTTTGGGAAACGCTGATAGCACAATCAAAACAACAACAAAAGTAATAATTTCATTTCCCCTGCTTCTCCACAGAGGAGCAGGGGAATTATTCAATTTCCTGATATCCTGAAGTGGCTCACTTATTCATCCACTTCACCACACCTGAAACTGACAGCCAATTCTGATAGTTTTGACTGTAAGTTTTGATTCTGGTCCATTATTTATTTATTTATTTGTTTGTTTATTTATTTTTCAAATTTCTATTGCTGCCCAGCTCGACACCAACTCTGGGCGGCTAACAGTATTAAAACAAACATTACCATAAAAACCCATTAAAAACCCATAAAAATACTCATGAAGTTACCCACACCACCCCATCAGTTAAAGGAGCAGGGACAGGAAGCAATATGGTATGTGTGGGGTGTGGGCCAAACGGTCACCTCAGCCGGCTGGCTCTTTTGACCCCCACCTCTCTCCCTGTTAGCTTTTTAATTTTTAATCATTTTAACTTTTAATTTTTTTAAACTTTTTAATGTAACTAATGTGTTTAATTGTGTTTTTTGTCTTGTAAGCCACCCTGAATCTTTTGATGAGGGCGGGATATAAATTTGATTAATAAATAATAAATAAATATTGTTAAATGAGCCAGCAGGCAAGGGTCACCACCAGTGATGGGATGACAAAAATTCTACTACCACGCCATGACGTCACGGACGTCATGGGCGTGGCCAATGGCATGACGTCATGACGTCACGGCCGACGTCATGACGTCATGACGTTGTGGGCGGGGCCAAAATAAAAATAAATAAAAAATAAAAATAAACATACACACACACCCCTCCCTCTCAGCCCACCCACCCAGACACAAATAAATAAATAAAATAAAAACAACCACCCACCCAAAACACAAATAAATTACCCACCCACCCCAAATAAAAACCCCTCGCTTACCTTTCTTGGGACCCGGCACTCCGATTGCTGTCCACAGCCGCCGCCGCCGCCGGAGCTGCCTGCACCCCTGTGGCGTCCTCCTTGGGCCGGTACCTTTTTAGCCCGGCTCCGGCCATGGCGAGGGGCGACGGGCAGCCGCGGCTGCCGCGCCTCCCTGGGCCGTCCCCATGCCGCACCGCCGCCGCCTACAGCTTCCTCCTCCGCAGCGCACGGCAGCCGAGCTCAAAAGGGACCGACCCAAGAAGGAGTCCACAGGGATTCAGGCAGCGGCAGCTCCGGCGGCGGCGGGCGGCGGCTGTGGACGGCGGGTGCAGGCACCCGGCCCACAGGCGCCCGGCGGAGGCGGCAGCAGCGGTGTACCCCGCCGGGCGTCCCCAGGGCATGGGGCTTGTCAGCAGCGGACGGCCGAGGCAGCCCTCAACGTGCCGCGGGGAGGCGCCCCCCTCAGAGGGCTGCTGCCGCCGCCGCTGCCCTGAAAGTTCTAAATGTTTTGAAAATCGGAGCGAAAATGGCTCTAATTGACTGCGCATGCGCAGAAACTCAATCTGACGCATGTGCAATGCGTCAGATTGAGTTTCTGCGCATGCGCAGTCAATTAGAGCCATTTTCGCTCCGATTTTAATTTTTCTTTTTCTTTCGGTCAGGCGTCCGGAACCGGACGCCCCAAAAGTGGACTTCCCCTCACGGAGAACCCTCCGGGATTGGTCTTACCGGTTCCAGAGATCCGTCTGGAACCGGTGACATCCCATCACTGGTCACCACTCTCCCAGTGCCCCACCAGCTGTTTTGCTAGCCAGGTTTTTAGCTCTTTCCTAAAGGGCAGCAACTCCATCTGTAGCCGCAACTTGGTTGGCAAGAGGTTCCATAGGGCCGGAGCAGACAAAGAGAAGGCCCTCTTTCTTGTGCTAGAGAGAGATGCCTCTCTAGCAGATAGCACAATTAGAGAGCCCTTCCAGTCCACTCTGGTCAGATGGACAGAGGTTCTTGGGTTGACACATTCTCTTAAGTATCCTGGCACACTACCATGTAGGGCTTTAAAGATCATTACCAGCACCTTGAATTGCACCTGGAGGCATACCAGTAACCAGTGCAGCTCCTGAAGCAGTGGTGAGTCACAGAAATAACACCCACACCCCATCACCAACCAGGAAGCTGTATTCTGGACCAGATGCAGCCTCTGAATGGTCATCAAGGGCAGCCCCAAGCAGAGCACAATACAATAGTCCAGTCTGGAGGTGACCAGAGCATGAGTGACCATGAGCAAGGAGTCCCGGTCTAGGAGCGGGCATAATTGGCGTATAACAGAAAGTTGTTCAAAAGCCCTCCTAGCCACGACTGCCACCTGGTCATCGAGCAGGAGTCACGAGTCCAGGACAACCCCCAAATTATGCACCAGGTCTGTCTGGGGCAAAATAGCCCCATCCACTACCAAAGATGGTAGCTCCTGAGATAACGCAAGGGCCCTGACCCATAGACACTCAGTCTTGCTGGGATTCAGTTGTAGCCCATTGTCCCCGATCCAGACCCTCACAGCCTCCAGGCACCTGGATAGGACTTCAACAACATCACTTGGCTCACTACGGGCTGAGATGTACAGTTGAGTATCATCAGCATACTGATGATACTTCACCCTGTGGGAACAGATGACCTCCCGCATCAGCTTCATATAGATATTAAATAGGAGAGGTGAGAGCACCGAGCCCTGAGTCACCCCATAAGGGAGAGATCTAGGGCTGGACCTCCCATCCTCCAACCACACCAACTGGGTTCATTCCTTCAGAAATGAGGAAAACTAGGACCACACAATGCCCTGGATCCCCAATCTTTGGAGCCGCTCCAGAAGGATACCATGTTCAATGGTATCGAAAGCCACTGAGAGGTCAAGAAGAGCAAGGAGGGATGGATGGCCTCCATCCCGCTCCCACCAGAGATCATCCAACAGTGTGACCAATGCCATCCATTTTCAGATATTGCAGACCCCGGAAACAGGCCAAACTTCAATGCACCCACCCACACCAAAAAAGAAGCCATTGACAGGGGGCAGAAAGATGTGTGGTAGGGATGCTCTAGAAGCATTGCTAGTGTGTTCTAAGAAAAAGTTTCCCTGATAGTTGCTTTTAAGAACCCACCAATCCATCCTTACATTGCTCTAAACAGCCTGTATAATCAGACACCTAGTCTTACTGTTCTTTCTTCCTCTTTTCTTGATCTTATGCCAATGCATGCCACTTTCATGAGGGTGTATTAAAAGGTTCCTTCCTTCCTTTCTTCCTTTCTTTCACAATTCACCTCAGCCTCCCAGTCCTGCAACTACCCACCACAGAGGACTCAAGAAGAGGGACAGGTATGGAGAACAATGTCTTAGTCAGATGGGGAAAGCAATGAGGTGTAAATGTGAATAGAAGAAGAGGGAAACCAATGAATGTCAAGGCCATGTTGAATGATATGGTCATCTGGAGATGATGACCACCATAAAATACATGCCACAAATCTGAGATCAGAGGGTAGGTCTGTATGTTGTTACAAGGAGGAGATCTTGTGAAACAGCATGAGTAGGGCATGAATCTTGATAAATGGGCCTAGCAAGCACATGGAACTGATCTTTTGCAGTAAGAAGGCACGTGTGTTGCAGCGCTTATGCTTCCTTCAGTGCCTTTTCCAAATGGCATGGTCAACTCAAGAGCATGCAAGCTACCCCTTATCCCTCAATCTTTTGGTGCAACAATACTGCATGAATGCAACATGCATACAAACATCTTGGAGACTAGAATAGTGAGTCTAGATGTCAGGTAGGAGCAGGATAAAATGTAAGCCCAGGATCTAAAGCCGCCTCATATGCTGAAATCAAATTTTCTCACTTCTCAACCTGTGATTTATCTCCTCATCTGAAGGGAGCTGGACAAACATCCCAGACCTTTGAGACATTAGCCAGAGTGCCCTGAGATGTAGAAAGCCTACACACACTTCTGATCCAACAATGCATGTCTTATGGATATTCCACACAGAGAGACACCAATCTACAAGCATCCTGGAAGTTCATTATACAACATTAGGGAAGACATGATTGGAAAATCAGAGATCATGACTAAAAAGAAAAAAGAAAGAAAGGAACCCAATAGCCAAAAAATCAACCTTCCACCCTTGAGGAGACATTTGCAATTTGTCTTCATTTTTCCTATTCAGTCCTGCAATTTCTCTAGCTGATCCATTACCCTGGGAGGCAAGGCACTCTTCCAGTTTCCTTGCTCCATTAAGTTTTGCTGCAGTTAAGGGGCTCGCCCTAAAGTCTTTGCACTCCAACTGTGCTCAGTCTGCTCAATAATGTTTAGTTACCTCCACCTCCTCCCACGGTGCTTCTCTGCCAGGTCTGAGCAAGGACAGAATGAGTCTCATTTCTTGGAGGTGGAGTTTTCATTTGTGGAATTCCCTTCGACTGGAGTTTCACCAAAAGCCAAGCTTTAGCATAAGTAATAAAACAAATAATCTCTGAAGACGTCATGTGGAGCAACTCAACTGTTCATAATGCTCCTATAAGGCTTGAGTCAACTTTTGTTGGAAAGGGGCAAAAGGTAAGAGGGCCCTTGCTGCTGATTCCACCTTCAGAAACTAGCAGAACTGGCAAAGGTCCATTCAGCTTATTGAGCGGGCTGGCCCTTGACATCAGTGAGGCTTTTTAAAAAAATATCAGCAGCCCATTTGAATTTTGTGCAGAGCAAGTGGAAGAATGAGAGAGAGAAGACACTGTATTGCAGCATGTAATAGCATTGAATTCCTGGATGGCTACCTCTGTGCTTTGGACAGGTGTTCAATTCCTCACTGTTCTTCATGGGAGAAGAGCCAGTCCATGCAGCCTTGAACCAGCTTCCCTCAGAAGAAGAGAACAGTAGACCTTTTCTGTATATTCTCTGCCTAGAATAGGGGTGCCCAAACTTTTTGGGCCATGTGCCAGTCACGTGGTTCAGCGGGCTGGACAGATGGTTCCTCCCACCGGAAGCATAAAACATACTTTGCAGTCTGTTTTGCAACAGGATGAGATACATTTTAAACTCCCGTTTTCTTTGCTAAAACGAGGGGTGCCCAAACTACAGCCTGTGGGCTGGATCTGGCCCCGATGCCAATTCATCCGGCCCACGCTGCCCTCAACACTCCCGGAAGCAGAAGTAAAATGCACCCTGTATGGGCACATTTTACTTCTGCTTCCAGGAGTGACGAGGGAGGTGTGGCTCAGATGAATTGGCATCTGGCCCATGGGCCATAGTTTGGTCACCCCTGGCCTAGACCCTGGAAAGGATCGCCATAAGTTAGAATTGACTTGATGGCACACAATTATTCTTCCCTAACATTAAAGTGGTTGTGATATTATACCTGCTCTGTAGGGTGGACCTGACAAAGAAAAAGCAAAAATCTTGAACTCAGCCATCAGCTGGACAGCAGACCGAACAGATGCGTAGGTCACCTGGTCACTCCTCCCCTTCATGGAAAGAGCAATTATCTTTCTAATTATAGTATTTCCAAATGTGTGCCTATATATCCAAATTAACATATGTAAATTTTATGCAAATAGTTAGTTTGTTTGTTCTGTTGTGGCAAGGTGTAAGTGGCCACCTTGAAGCAGCTGCTGGCAAAACCATCAGCAGATTGTCTAGTTCTCTGCTCCTGAACATACAGTATTGTATGACTTACTCATGTCTGGATGTAACCAAGTTCTGCACAGCCTTTCCAAGAGCATTTGTCAATGTTGTAGTACACTAAAAATATGCATGATATATCCAGATTCTGTGGACCGAATAACAGTCTGAAGGACAGGGAGGAACTCTGCTACATGTGGAACTTCCCTACATAACCCTGAATCCTGGAAGGTCAGGGCTCCTGATGTGTAAAGAGGCTCTATCCAGACAGAAGCCTGTTCCCTCTTTCAAATGTTGTTTTCTACAGTGCAGAGAGGAACTTAACATTAACACGGAGGTTAACATATGGTACAGTTCTTCTTCCATATTTAGGCCAGATGTGAAACTGCTAAAATGAAGCCACCTTTTGGTGAGTTCATTCTGCAGTTCCTTTCTAGTGTGAGAAAGATTAGCCAGCAACACAAGGTTGCCATTACCAGGGTATGCCCGATTATGGGCCAAAACTACCTCAATCTTCTAGAAGGGTCTTTCTGTGTACCCCATATGGTGCATTAAGGCAAACCAAATATTAGGACAGTTAGCTCCACTCTTACAACACAAGGCAACACCAATCAACACAGAGAAACACCTCATACAACATATATTCATCCCCACCTTGTTACCATTGCCAAACATGGACACTCAGAACAAAACGTAAACAAAAGTTGGTCACCACAGAAATGAGATTCTGAGGAAGGCTTCTGGGGTGACTAGAAAGGATAAAATCAGGATTGAGATTATAAGGGAAATAATTGGGATAGAACCAATCTTAAATTACATACAGAGACATGAATAAAGTGCTTTGTCCATTTGGAGAAATGTCTTGGAAGTTCATACCATATAAGACATATGTGGAAACAGGAGAAGGAAAAAGACCACAAGGCAAACACAGAGGAAGGTGGAGAGGGAACATCAAAGAAATAATACAAGAACACCAAAATCACCAATGGAGACTGCCAGAAGTGCCAAGAGGAGGAGGAGAGGGAGAGGAGGAAGAGGAAGAGGAGCTTGCTGCTGTTGGGTCTGGGACTCTTTCCTGCCTAATTGGTTCAGACTAATCCTTTTGTGAGTGCCTGAACTGGAGTAAAGTGTATCCAGAGTTCCCTATCCAGAAGAACATTGGAGGAAATTAAGGAAAATGCTCCTTGGCCATCAAAAAACATCACGAGAAAAAAGAGGTAACCAGGGATTCATTGTGGAGGGAAGGAACACAAAGCCATCTAGCCTTCTCTCTCTCTCTCTCATGTCTTTCTGCTTCCCTGGGATTCATTTGTGGGTCCCTACATGCAAATTTCTCATCTCCCAGCTAGAATCAGGCCATGTGGTCTGCAACAACTCCAGCTGTTGTGAGCTTGTGACTTTTCCTTTCTTCTTTGTCTGTGAATTGGGGGGGGGCATAGTGTAGAGGCGGCTTCAGGGAGTTTGAGTGAGGGTGGGGGAGGCCATGGGTCACTGTGGATTAGCCTTTCTTCTGATTCTGACTAGGTGTCAGTAATTTAATCAAATCTTGTGGAGAGAAAGAATATGATGCCATTCATACCAAAATCCCCCGGTGGCCACTGGTGGCTCCTCCATGGCTTCAGTTTTGACCTCCACCAACTTGAAAAAACATTGCTCCTTTGGTTACACCTGTCCAAGGCAGCCGCCTGTCCTGCCAGAAAGCTGAAGCTGAAGAGAAAGGAGATGCCTCCTCTCTATCAGTCATTCTCTCCACTTCTGCTTCTTTCCAAGCCCCTTCCATTTTTCTTGGCACTTAAACAACAGTTAATGGAAAAAGTCTTCTTGTGGCTTTAATTAAAGTAATTCCAGAATGTAGGGAATGCAGCATTGTATTTCTGCTTACTCTAAGATGTTCTCACCAGAACCTCCCCTTTGTCTGGGAAGAATCACTGTCAGGGAGTTCTTGAGAGCCATAATGTCTGACTGCCTGGTTCTGGCCAGGGAGACAGGTCTTCAGTCCTGGAGGGGCACTTTCCCATCAGGTCAGAGGCCCAGCTCCAAGATGACAGGCAGAAGGTGGTCTTAGGATGGCCTACTACGCTTCTACAAGTAGCCTCCAGCTCAGAATTTTGTCACCTCCACACCCATAATTCTATTATCACAGTTTGAAATTCTGTTACTTAGTCTTGTCCGGCAATGGCCAACCTTGGCACTCCAGATATTCCTGGACTTCAATTACCAGAAGCCCAATTCAGGACTCCTGCTGATCAGGGCATCTGAGAATTGAAGTCCAAGAACACCTGGAGTCAGTGATGGGTACCAGCAGGTTCGCACCGGTTCACCAGAACCGGTAGCAGAAATTCTGGCTGGCCCCACCCATCTAAGTTTTGAAATGAAGTAGTCCTAATTCAGGTGCAACGCAGGGCTTTCCCCCTGGCCATGCCCACTATACCATGTCCAAAGTGTGGTAGTAAATTTTTTTGACCCTACCACTGCCTGGAGTGCCAAGGTTGGCCATCACTGGTCTAGTCACTCTAGATGGGGATTGGGTGATTCCGCTTTACATTCCATTGATTCAAATGAGCCTACTCTAGTTGTGACTTATTTTAGTGTAGTGAGTTGCAACCAAATAAGGGTCTGTTTGAGTCAGTGAAACTTATGGGGGAGCCGACTCACCCTATCTGCAGTGGGTTTACTCTAGTGTGACTTACTACACCAAGCAACAGGATTTCAGCATTCTTGGTATAGAAGGACTTTCTGCTACCCTGAAAATAGCTTCTGCACTGGGGTTAGCAGGAGAAGCCAGGTTCATCTCCTTCTTTCTGAATGAGCCAAATTCTATCCAAAGAGCACCTCATGCTCAGCTTCCCAAAATGTACCAGGGGTATGATCTGTGGAGGACAAGAGGGACGTCCTTCTACTGCAGACATGGTTCATCCCTTGCTATGGCTATGGCAGAAGGCAAAGAGGTAACTCTGAAGCTTCTCTGATGGGTTGGAGTTCATAAGATTGGAAGCTGTTAATGCAGTAGAAGGCCACCATAACTTGAAACATAACTGGGCTGCTCATGACAAAAAAAGCCTCATGCATAATTTATGCCTTGCACAAAGAGACGGACATGGGACCTAGCCACCTGTCACAGTGCCATCTGGTGGAATGCATGGGTGCCAAAATATTCCTCTTGGGGTTTTAGCACTTAAGCAGACTTGGCAAGGACTGGCAAAAATATCATCATATTAATAGTTAAATTTGCTCACTGTTGGCCCAAGCCGGAAATTTGCTAAGATCAAACATTTCCGAACATTGCTATTTAACTTTCAGCCATATTATTCAAATATTAACTGAATCACACATATTTATAGACTGTGGCTTTAGAAGCCATCTGGTACATTGCCTGACGTTACTATCTGGGATGCCTGGGCTTTCATTAAATTGCAGATCACATTTTGTGGTCCAAGGCCAGAAGTGTTGCAAGGAAATCTTCCTAATGAACTGAACCGTGGTGTGGTTCTGACCTCTAATCATCTGGATTTGATCCTGTTTCCCCAAGGGCGTCCCAAATTATCTTGCTGCCTTAAGTGAAAATTAATTTTGCTTCCACCTGTATTGAACACTGTTTGTGCGTGTGTTCAATTGTAGAGCTGGTCCTAGCATTGGATAGTGTGAGGCAACTGTGTCAGGGGGCAGATGCTGAGGAGGCCACATTGGTGATCTTATGGTCTTACATTTCATTTGGAAAAGAAGAACTACATGTGCTGCACTGCTTATCTTCCACCAGCTAAAATAGCCAGGTGCCTTCAGATTCAGTGACTGATACTATCCTATCATCACCATACAACTAACAGTCAATAGGCACTAGAGTAGATACTCTAGTGTAGGGAGAAAAGATAAGACTCTGGACCTCCAGATGTTATCCTTTTACCTAGTACTGGAAATGTACCAATGAAGATTTAATTTTGGTCAACGTTAAAGCCAAGAAGTTCACTTCATTTTGGCAATTTAAAGTTTGACCTGGACATTGAGGAGGAGGAGGAGGAGGAGAAGAAGAAGAAGAAGAAGAAGAAGAGGTCAGAATCATGAGCCATGAATCACTTGGGACCCTCTTGCTTGTTTTGTGTTCTCACTACAAAGTTCATAGATCCTTTTTTCAAAAAGTGCAGAAGGAATGGAGAACCACAGCTTGGAAAACCTCCAGGAAGCTCAATGCTCCATGAACACAAACTCTTTCATCTTTCTTAAACACCCCACCACCCCCAGTGATGAGAAACTGGAAGTGTCTATCACTCAGATCCTGTTTCAACAGATGGGACAAGTGAGGCCCACCATGGGTACAGGAGTCAAAGTGATTGAATGCTAGATTAATGATTCAGGAGAAGTAGATTGGAAATCCCCCACCCCTAGCCTTGAAGCTCCCTGAGTAACTTTGGGCCAGTTACATTCTTTTAGCTTAGTCTACCCCAAAGGGTTCCTGGGAAGGGAGGCTGATTTGGAAGACAGCCATATATGCCTCAAGCCAGGGTTGGCCATCCTTGGTGCTCCAGGTGTTCTTGAACTTCAGTTCCCAGAAGTCCTGACCTTGGAACTGTACTGACTTAGGTTTCTGGTAATTGAAGTCCAAGAACACCTGGAGCACCAAGATCGGCCACCCATACCTTAAGCTCACTGCCTAGTTTAGTGACGGCAAACCTTGGCACTCTAGGTGTTCTTGGACTTCAATTCCCATTAGCCAAAGTCAGCACTTCTGCTGATCAGGGCTTCTGGGATTTGAAGTTCAAGAACACCTGGAGTGCCAAGGTTTGCCATCATTGGCTTAGCTAATGAGTAAGGTATCTGGTTGGAGAGCCAGAGTTTGAGAGTTCAGTTCCCCACTATGCATCCCAGAAGAGGCAGCTTGTGTTACCCTGGGCAAGCTGCATCATCCTAGGGTGACCCTACAAGAAGGGAAACGTAAAACCACTCTTGAGTATTCTTTACTAGATAACCCTGAAAACAGGTCATCCCAAATCTGAACTAACCAGAGGGCACACAATTATTATTATTATTATTATTATTATTATTATTATTATTATTATTATTATTATTATTATTATTATTATTATTATTATTATTATTATTATTATTATTATTATTATTATACTATAAAGCAGCCTCCAACACTATGTGTTGAAACGTGTGCTGAGGAGAAACTCCTCAGGTTTCTGAAGAAGAAACAGGAGCTGTTTTCCCTCTTGAGGATTTAGTGGTTAAGATGCTGAACTTGATAACTGGAAAGTCAGCAGGTCAAGACCCAAGTGCTGCATGACAGAACGAGCTTCCATCTCTCTCCCAGCTCCTGCCAACCTAGCAATTCAAAAGCAAGATATTGCAAGCAGATCAGTGGTGGAATTCGAATTTTTTTACTACCTACTCTGTGGGCGTGGTATGGTGGGTGTGGCCAGGGGGAAAGCCCTGCATTGCACCTGAATTAGGACTACTTTATTTCAAAACTTGGGTGGGCAGGCCAGAGAGAATTTCTGCTACCAGTTCTGGCAAACTGGTGCGAACCTGCTGAAGCCCACCACTGAAGTAGATAAATAGGTACCACTTTAGTGGGAAGGTAAATTGTGTTCCATGCATTCCGGAGTCTAGTCATGCCTGCCACATGTCCATGGAAATGTCTGCAGATGCAGACAGCGCTGGCTCTTCAGCTATAAACAGAGATGAGCACCAAATCCTAGAGTTGGATATGACTGGCTTTTGAGCAAGGGTGATATTTACCTTTACCTTACCTCCCAGATTCCAGTGCCCACCTGGGTTACTTGAACAATCCCGATTGTCAACTCTTCTATTAACAAGCAGCTTTGCAGTGCAACCTTTTAATTGCCAAGAAGCAGCAAATCAATTAACATGGGAACAAGCAGCTCCTGGAGGAAAGAACAGCAATTTCATACCAAAAACCTCCCTTTGCCCCTGATTTTTTTTTTATGTGTTCACATCAAGCGATGTGGATTGTTGAAATTCAGAAATTATGGGTTTGCTTTTCATATGGATGCCATAAATCATTACCATTCTTCTTTTACACAGAGACTGAAACGGTGCCAAGAGGCTGCACTAAAATCAACTATCTAAATTCAATACAGTACATGTTAGCAAAAAATGAGTGGAGGCCAGAATGCTCCATGAGGCAGTAAACTGGGATGAATGTTCTCAGTATGTTGTCGCTACTGGGTTCTTTCGAATGCAGAATTTTGCAAAGACTATGAATGGCTCATATTTGACAATTTGGAGGGCATGGGAAGGGGAGGGAATTTAAGGCTCATTCAGAAGGGCATTTGTTTTGCTTTTTGGTGTACTCAGGGGCAGGTTGGTCTATTCCAGTGTTTCCCAAACTTTGGTTTTTGGACTTCAATTCCCAGAAGCCTAAGTCAATGCCCCAAAGCACTGATCAACCAAAGCCAATGTACTGACTTAGGCTTCTGGGAATTGGAGGCCCCCTTTCGGGCGGGGCCCCGTATTGGGAGTCACTGGTCTACTCTCTTTTCGAGCAATTACAGGTCATAATTTCAGGAGAAGAGCAGTCTGCCCCCAGAATACACCCAACAACACCTTTTTGAGACCTTGCCCTTTTTTTGTCGTTAGGTATGCTATATTTTTGGACTGCAGGGGCTTAGTGGTTTATAAGCTGAATCTGAAAACTAGAGAGTTGGCAGGTCAGCAGTTCGAGACCCAAGTGCTGCACAACAGAGTGAGTTCCCATCACTCTCCCAGCTCCTGCCAAACTAGAAGTTCGAAAGTAAGAAATTACAAGTAGATAAAAAGGTCCCTCAGCACCATTTCATGTGCCCCCCCCCCCACTGCCTCCACCACACCAGGAAGTGCCATGTGGTGGAGGAAAGGCGAAATGGCTGTCTGACCCCTGAAGCTGTCTGAGGGAGCGTGACCTGGCCTCTGGCTTTAAAAGGTTGAGAACTCTTGACTTAGAGTAAACATGCTTAGGATTTACACTGCAAGTCTGGAAAAAACTTCCACTTCATGTTGAAAATACCAACAGCAGATCTTGGCCCTATCTTTACCTATATTACCCATCTGTCTGCCTGTCAATAGCAGGGTCCTCACACTAGCAATGTTTTTCTCCTTAACACAGAGATGTAATTACCACAAGGTGATTGAGAGTGTGATCACACAGGATAACAGATCACAATTTGAACCATTTCTGGACTTTTGAACAGTCTGGTGTCATCTATTTCCCAGCACAATGACTAAGAAATCTCCAGCCTGCCTACAATCTGTGTTCCTGTAGAAATAAGGCTTTTAATGGACTGGAACCATAGCCTGGTAGTCAGAAGGATCACCTTAAAGAAGATCACTCCTGTTAAAGTGACCCTTTCCAGTACAATCAGATGCATACATTAGCAGCAGTCTGGCACAAAATTTGACGGGTGAACCTGCCCATTGGTGTTTACTGCTGCCCATTCTGAGTGCATAGCATAGATCACCTCTAGCTGCTCCATTCAAGACAGACAAAAAGACAAGAGATCAGGCTCAGAACAGAACCAATATAGACGCAGCAAACTCAGATTTGAGTATCCACCCCACCCACAAACTCCTGTTCTTCTGTGGTCTCCCTGCATATGCTACTGTCATTTGACCCAAGCTTAACCAATAAATCTGTGAACCATTGGGTGTCAAATTGCTAGTTATGGCTTTATGGGTGTTCTACAGTCAAGGGGGGGAGGAGCAGTGGTAAACCGCCAAGGGTTACAAGCTGAGAACTATTTTGTGTGAAGTCCCTATAAAATTCAATGAATCAAGTCGTGTGTTAAAAGCAAAGATGTGAAGAAATCTTGCCCGTGTCTCATTTATGATCAAGACAGCCTGTCTCAACACAATCGAACAACCTGCAACAAGAGTTTTTGCCTACCACTGTGAGAACAAGATACAGTTGTACCTCACTTAAAGAGCATAATGTGTTCCACAGGATTGCTCTTTAAGTGAGTTTGCTCTTTAAGCGAAACACCATTGTAAGTGATCAATTGTGACTTCGGGGGGGGGGGGATTGCAAACCCCGATTTATTTGTTAAGCGAGTTTTTGGTTGGTTTTATTTGTTAAGCGAAGCGAACATTAAGAGAAAATTCTGCTCTTTAAGTGAGGCGCTTTTTATGCGAGGTTTGACTGTATGTTTTTCTTATTGTGGTGAGCACAGTTTGCAGAAAATACCTCTCATTGTATCTTCTGAAGCTAAGTAGCCAGACAGGAAGCACAGAAGGGCAAACTGGTTGATCAAAAAGATGCAAGCAACCCATATATTGCTTCTGTATTTTAAAAGTCTGTGTAACCATAATAAAGCTTTAAGTTTTACATATTTTGTGAAAGCTCACACCACACATTCATAGATTCTTTCTAAGCTGATTTTTTAAAATTGTCCCATCACAAGTATGAAGAAAAATCTTGCCTTTCTAACTGTTCTTAACAAAGATAACGCCCTACTGTGAACCAAAGATGATTTCTCTAGGAATTTATTGTGTAGCAATGCAAGGCCTGGTTCTAGCTTTCTTCAAAATGGTGACCACTGGATGGAGCTATTATGGCCCACAATGGTGTATTTCATTAGTTTTCACAACTAATTTTGACCTCCTGAGAATGAATTAGTGCAGGTGTCCCCCACTACTGGGCCATGGGCCATTACCGGACCATTGGCTGTCCCGAACCGCGCCACAGAGGTGGGTGGCACAGGGAGCCCTGATGGCAACCTGCCCTCAATGTGCCGTGCTGTGAGAGAGCACAGGCTTCAGACACTGCAGATAGGCAGGTGGCCGGGCGCCTTCTCCATGTTGCTTAACTATGACAGGGCTCTGCCACCCGTTTGTGTGCAGTGTGATATCTCACTGCCCAAATCAAAAGGTGTGGCTAGCAGGTGACTGGACCCCTCTTCCTTGCACTTTATCATATTTTATTATGTGCTTGCACTGTCCAGTGCCACCAACCCACTTACCTGTCCATGGAAAATTTGTTTAGTATGAAACTGGTCCATGGTGCAAAAAAGGATGGGGACCCCTGAACTAGAGGCTATGATTGGTAGCAGTTGGGTTTTCTGAATTCAAGTCCCATCATTTGGCCTGGGGAAGGTCTTCCTGAATTAAGGGAATGGACAATCCTATGTCTAGTGATTGAGTCTTGTGTTTGCTTCCCTCCATCTCCTAGTTTCAGCTGAAAGGACTGTGTCCTTCCTCCACACCCTACAAGTTGTCAGTTCAACAATACTATCTGTGCCATTGCTTCTCAGTAGAATGGGTCAACCAGCTGGATTGTCTTGAACTAGCAAAGCAGGCACCAAGTAAAACAAAGTTGACAAAGCCTGGCGATAGAGGTGCTTCTGAATTTCATCTGGAGTGACACCTTTTTGGAGTGAATTCACTGATGTTTGCTCCATGCTTCCAAGGTTTTGAGCCACAGCCAAGGCGCTCAAATTAGCCTAACAAGATTTCCTGTAGCTGTTCTGTACATCCCTAGTTTGCTCCGCATCAGAGCTTGGAAAGGTACCTTTCTAAGAATACAACTCCCAGAACTTTTCCGAGGACTTTTCCATATTAAGATCAACATCAATAAAATGTTTCCCTCTGCTGTTCATCCAGAGGCTTCTGTAAGGATTAGGGAGCTGTGGTTTTCCTTTGCTTTCAGAAAAAACAGAAGCTGTTTGGCTGGCCACTTGCGGAAGCAGGAAATGGGGCTAGAGACGTCTTTTCAAGCAGAAACAGTGGTATTTTTCTTAAGGAAGGGCTTTCTCCGTCTTCCATTGTATTGAATGAACTAGACATTCAATAACTGGAGGTATAACTGCTTCCAGCCCGCTAGGAAGAGGGAAATATCTATGGAGCCCGGGTGGTGCAGTGGTTGAACCACTGTACTGCAGCCAAACCATTGTGAGTTCAATCCTGATGGAGACCAAGGTTGACTCAGCCTTCCATCCTTCTGAGGTCAGTAAAATGAGTACCTATCAAGTTGGGCCAAAATGCTAATTAACTTGTGAACTGCCCAGAGAGTGCATTAAATGCTATGGGACAGTACAGTATATAGGTGTAATTGCTATTGTAATAATAATAATAATTATTATTATTATTATTATTATTATTATTATTATTATTATTATTATTATTATTATTATTATTATTATTATTATTATTATTATTATTATTATTGAACCTCCATATTTAGAAGCAGTATGCTTTTGATGGCTGGCTACTACCAGGTTTTATGTTTCTGAAGGGACTCTGGTGGCTTAATGGTTAAGATGCTGAACTTGATGACTGGAAGGTCAGCAGATCAGCAGTTGGAGACTTGAGCGCTGCGTGACAGAGTGAGTTTTCGTCTCTGTCCCAGCTCCTGCCAACCTAGCAGTTAGAAAGCAAGAAATTGTAAGTAGATAAATAGGCACTCATTCAGTGGGAAGGTAAACAGCATTCCGTGCACTCCGGTGTCTAGTTGTGCCTGTCACATGTCCACAGAAATGTCTGCAGACACAGACAGCACTGGCTATTCGGCTATGAAAGAGAGATGAGCGCAGAACTCTAGAGTTGGATACGATCTTATTCTAGCAATGCCATTCTGACTGCCCCCACCACATGCTCCAGAGGAAGACATGCTAAATTGCTACTCAGGGTGTGATCACACACGGAATAAAACCATAATTGGGGCCACTTGTCAAGCAGTCTGGTGAGATCTATTTCCCAGAAATCACACAACGTACAGGATACTTGTTCTTTTGATGTTACTGTCTTACCACAAACCACCACTTTATTTGTTTTTATATTATTTATTTTATTTTTCTGATTTATATTGCTTTCTAAAGATGTATGAAAATTTGGCTCTATTTGAGTTTCCTCTCCACTCCCACCAACCTCAACAGATTCATCAACTTTGCATCTCTTGGAGGAAAATGGATGCAATTTGCATTTGGAAATCCATACATTTCTGGGCTTGTTGATGCGTTCTGTCAAAAAAAAGTAATACACATTGCAACCTGTATCCAATGTCTCACTATTTGCATTGAGTAGGGATGTAAAGCTCATCTCATTTAATTCTCCCAGGTGAGAAGACAACATTTCAAAAATCTTGTCTCTGCTGGCTGAGATGATAGGTTTTTTGTACATTTTCCCCATTTAAAACTGCCACACACCCTGCAAAAACTCCTTGGAAAAAATTGTTAATTAGAGTCACTATTTATTTACGGGTTTCCTTTTGTTATGCAATTTTTCTGTTAACTTTAAGCGAGGTTCGACTGTACATCTTGTTGTTGTTCAGTCGCACTATCGATTCTGACCCTTTGCGACCCTATGGACCATTGCCCGCCAGGCACCTCTGTCCTCCACCATCTTCCTCAGGCCACACACCCCTGTGCACATTGCATCTACAATACCATCTAGCCATCTCATTTTTGGCCACCCCTTCTTCTTTTGCCCTCCACCTTTCCCAGCATCAAGTGAATCTTCTCTTCTCATTTGGTGTCCAAAGTAGTTTAGCTTCATCTTGACTACTTGAGCTTCTAAGGAGCAGTCAGGGTTGATTTCTTTTCGGATCGACTTATTTGTTTTCCTCACTGTCCAGGGACTCTCAAAACTCTCCTCCAACACCACAACTCAAAGGGATCTCTTCTTCTGCACTCAGCTTTCCTAATGGTCCAGCTCTCACAACCATACATTACCACTGAGAAAACCATTGCTTTGACTATGTGGATTTTTGTTTACAAGGTGATGTCTCTACTTTAACTATGTTCCCCAGGTTTCTCGTAGCTTGTTTCCCAAGCATCAGTTGCCTTTTTATTTCATGGCTGCAATCACCATCTGCAGTGATCTTGGCTCCTAAAAAAGTAAAATCTGTCACTGCTTCTACTTCTTCCACCTCTATTTTCCAGGGACTTGATAGGGCCTGTTGCCACTATCTTGGTTTTCTTGATGTTGAGTCTCAAGCCAGCTTTTGCACTCTCTTCTTTCAACTTAAGCAGCAGCTTCTTTAGGTCTTACTCACTTTCTGCCATTAGGTTAGTATCTGTGTATCTCAAGTTGTTGATGTTTCTCCCAGCAATTTTGATCCCATATTGTGATTCCTCCATCCCTGCACTGCACATTATGTGCTCTGTGTATAAGTTGAATAAGCATGGTGACAAAACGCAGCCTTGTCTTACTCCTTTTCCTATTCCAAACCACTCCGTCATTCCGTATTCTGTCCTAACTGTTGCTTCTTGACTCTTGTACAGATTTCTCATGAGGCATATAAGGTGTTCTGATATTCCCATCTCTTTAATTACTTGCCACATTTTGTTGTGGTCCACACAGTCAAAGGCCTTGGTGTAATCAATGAAACATAAGTAGACTTCTTTCTGATATTCCTTGATTTACTAGAAGACAGGCCCAGAAGGGAAAGCAATTGCACACCACTGGTTGTCACCTTCAGCCCTCAACTTAAACCCCTCATACGCATAATGGGGGATCTCCAACCCATCTTGGATAAGAGTGCTTTGCTTTCCAAAGCCCTTGGTGACGGATCCCTACTCGCTTATAGACAACCCTCCAATCTCAAACAACTGTTGACACACAACAGACTACACAGAAGTGGAGGAGAGATGGGAACTAGACCCTGCTGCAAATCCAGATGTGAACTGTGCCCCCACATTCACTCTGGAAACAGAATTACTGGACCCAGTAGCAACACACACAACATTAAAGGCAGTTTTACCTGTGCTTCTGCCAATGTGATTTATGCCATCGCTTGCCAAAAATGTCTGTCTGTGCTTTATGTAGGACAAACAGGACAAGCTTTACGCAAAAGAATTAATGGACACAAATCAGACATCTGGAATTGCAACACAGAGAAACCTGTCTCAAATCACTTCAATCTACCTGGACACTCTATCCAAGACCTGAAAGTTACAATTCTGGAACAGAGAAATTACAAAATTACTATTGAAAGAGAGACAACAGAAATCAAATACATCCGTTAGATACCCATCACAGGGGATTAAATATTAGCAAAGGGTTTCTGGGACTATCAGATTTGATACACAGATTGCTATACAGTCAAACCTCACATAACAAATGCCTTGATAGCAAAAAAAAACTTGCAAAACGAGCGGGCATTTCAAAAATTTTCCGACTTGCATTACGCAAATTTTCGCTATGCGAAATGGACTTTCCCTATGGAAAAACTCGTATAATGAAAATTTTTCGCTATGCAAGGTTTTCCATAGAAACTTCCGTTATGCCAGTTTTTCCATAGGAATTTTCATTATGTGGAAAAAACTTGCATAGCGAGCAGCCTCACAGAACGAAATATTTTCATTATGCGAAGTTTTACTGTATGCTGCTAGATATTTTATATATTATATTTTGGTGTATTACAACCTTCCTGCCAATTCTCTTTAGCAAAACAGGAAGTAACCAAGTATAGTGTTTTTCTTTGTTTTCTGACATGCAAGTAAGAGGTTAATCAGAAACCAGAATGGGCTTTCTCCACACCTTTGAGATTGAAAGGGAGACATTTAAAACTAATATGAATAATCTATTATTGCTGATAGTTGTAGGAAGCTGTATTGTTATGCCTGCTTCTCTATCATTCTGCTTGAGCACATCCCCTTTAACATGTTGTAGACCCTTACGTTTGGTATATATAAACCATGCCTGGAAGTTTCACTCCTTGTCTGAAGAAGTGGACTTCTACCATCTTTGGTTCTGGATGGGGCAGTTTTGCCCCAAACAGACCCGGTGCGTAATCTGGGGGTCCTCTTGGACTCGCGACTACTCCTTGAGGAGCAGGTGGCAGCCGTGGCCAGAAGGGCTTTTGCACAACTTCGTGTAATATGCCAGCTACACCCACTCCTAGACCAGGACTCCTTGCTCATGATCACACATGCTTTGGTCACTTCCAGACTTGATTACTGTAATGCGCTCTACATGGGGATGCCCTTGGTGACCATTCGGAGGCTGCAGCTGGTCCAGAATGCGGCTGCTCGGGTAGTGATGGGGTGCGGGCGTTATGCTCGTGCCTCACCACTGCTTCAGGAGCTGCACTGGTTGCCAGTATGTCTCCGGGTGCAATTCAAGGTGCTGGTTATTACCTTTAAAGCCCTACATGGTAGTGGGCCAGGATACTTAAGAGACCGCATCGTCCCAAGGACATCTGTCCGTCCCACCAGGGCAGATCGGAGAGGCTCTCTTATCATTCCATCGGCTAGAGAGGCGCATCTCTCTAACACCAGGAGGAGGGCCTTCTCCGTGGCCGCCCCGGCCCTTTGGAACCTCCTGCCAACTGAGTTACGTCTACTCTACAGACAGAGCTCCTGCCCTTTCGGAAGGGCCTAAAAACCTGGCTGGCAGGGCAGGTGTGGGGCTCCAGGAATATGGGGTCCCATGTTGGGTGGCTGATCTGATGGGGCAGCCACCACCACCCTCACTCTTTTAAACTTTTTAAATATTTTTAAACTTTTTAACCTTTTTAAATCTTTTAGATCTTTGTAAATTCATGGTTTAATTATTTTTAATTGATTTTTAAGTAATTTTGAACCTCAAGGTTTTAATTTATGAATTTTCTGTAAGCCTCCTAGAGTCAGGTTCGCCTGATTGGGGCGGGATAATAAATCTAAATAAATAAATAAATAAATGCTAACAATAAAAATATAACAGTTAGTCTTTAAAGTGCTACAGTGTTTTTTTATTTTGTTTTCTGATATGCCTGATATTCCTTTGTTTTCTCCATGATCCAACGTATGTTGGCATTGTGGTCTTTAGTTCCTCTGCCTCTTCGGAACCCAGCCTGCACTTCTGGTAGTTCTCTCTCCACGTGCTGCTGAAGTCTGTCCTGTATTATCTTGAGCATAACCTTGCTACCGTGTGGGATAAGGGCAATTGTCTGATAATTTGAACATTCTTTGGCATTACCCTTTTTTGGGATTGGAACATATACTGATCTTTTCCAATCCTGTGGCCATTGTTGTGTTTTCCAAATCTGCTGGCATATAGAATGCAATAATTTGATTCCATCATCTTTTAGGGCTTTGAAAAATTCAGCTGGGATACCATCATCTCCACTGGCTTTGTTGTTTGCAGTGCTATTTAGGGCCTTTCTGACTTCACTCTCTAGGATGTCTGGTTCAAGTTCAATGTTCTCATCCTTGTGATTATCGGAGTGGTGAGGTCCTTTTTGTATAGTTCCTCTGTGTACTCTTGCCATATTTTCTTTATCTCTTCTGCATCAGCTAACTCCTTCCATTTTTGTCCCTTATCATGGTCATTTTTGCTTTAAACGTTCCCTTGATTTCCCCAAATTTGTTGAAAAGATCTCTAGTCCTACCCCTTATGTTGTTTTCCTCTATTTCTTTGCACTGTTTATTTAGGTAGGTTTCCTTATCTCTCCTTGCTTTTCTTTGGAATTCTGTATTCAATTGATTGAATTTTTTCTTTCTCATTTGCCTTTTGCATTCTCTCTTTCCTCTGCTATTTTAAGAGCCTCATCAGATAACTACTTTGCTTTCTTATGCTTCTTTTCTTTTGGTATGGTTTTCCTTGCTGCCTCCTGTATGATGTCCCACGCCTCTGTCCATAATTCTTCTGGCATTCTGTCTATCAAGTCTAAGCCACACCTCCACTGTGTATTCTTTAAGGATGTTGTCTAGGTCATACCTGTTTGGCCTAATTGTTTTTCCTATTTTCTTTGGTCTAAGCTTGAATTTTGCAATCAGTAGATTATGATCTGAGCCACAGTCTGCTCCAGGTCTCGTTTTTGCTGACTGTATGGAGCTTCTCCATCTTTGGCTGCAGAGTATGTAATCAATCTGGTTTCGATGTTGGCCATCTGGTGATGTCCATGTGTAAAGTCTCCTCTTGTGTTGCTGGAAGAGGGTGTCTGCTATGACCAGTGCATTCTCTTGGCAGAACTCTATTAGCCTTTACCCTACTTCATTCTGTGTTCCAAGACCAAACTTGCCTGTTATTCCATTTACTACAGTAATACCCCGGATAACGATTGCATCAGATAACGCTAGAATCGGATAACGATGCAAGTTTTTTGGAAAAAACTTGCATTGGATAATGATTCTGGATAATGATTCTTAGCGTTATCTGAGGCAATGATCTGCGGGTGTGGGGTGGTTTGGGTAGAACTACCCAATCCACCCCCTGCCCGCAGCAGTCCCTGCGACTGCAGTAGGGTTGGGGAAAGGCACCCGCCTTTCCCCCGACCCTACTGCAGTCACAGAGACTGTTTGTGTCTCTTTTCCTCCCTGTATTTAAACTACAGGGAGAGGGAAAAGAGAGAGATGTGATTGGTTCTCTCTCTCTCTTCTCTCCCTGCATGTAGTTTAAATACAGGGAGGAAGAGTGAGACACGATCACAATCGCGTCTCACTCTTTCCCTCCCTGTATTTAAACTACAGGGAGGGGGGAAGAGAGATACATGATTGGTTTTCTCTCTCTTCCCTCCCTGCATTTGAACTACAGGGAGGGAGGGACGAGAGAGAGTCCCAATCACGTCTCTCTCTTCCCCCCTCCCTGTAGTTTAAATACAGGGAGGGAAAGAGAAACAAACAGCCTCTGCGACTGCAGTAGGGTCAGGGGGAAAGGCGGGTGCCTTTCCCAGACCCTACTGCAGTTGCAGAGACCGCTGCGGGTGGGGGGTGGCTTTAAAGGCAGGGAGGAAAAGAAAGAGACCTGATCGCATCTCTTTCCCTGCCTGCCTTTAAAGCGGTTTGTCCCTGAAGTCAGGGTTGTTGTTTTTTAGCGTTGTTCGATGCATGCATCGGACAACGCTAAAAATCGGATAATGTCATGACTTATGGAACCAAGTCATAACGTTATCCGGCGTATTACTGTATTTGATTTCCTACTTTGGCACTAAAATCTCCTATGATAATGTGGACATCATTTCTTGATATCTGGTCTATGAGGTATTGTAGGGCCTCACAGAACGGATCTAGTAAAGATAAAGGTTTCCCTTGCTCGAAAGCCCATCATATCCGACTCTAGGGTTCAGTGCTCATCTCTGTTTCAAAGCCGAAGAGCCAGCGTTGTCATCTACATATATATCCCTTGCTCAAAAGCCAGTTGTATCCAACTCTAGGGTGCAGTGCTCATCTCCATTTACAGCCAAAGAGCCAGCACTGTCTGTGTCTGCAGACCTTTCAATGGTCATGGAGTATGCACGACTAGTTGTCAGAGTGCACAGAATGCTGTTACCTTTCACAGTGAAGTGGTACCTGTTTATCTACTTGTAATTTCTTGCTTTTGAACTGCTTGGGAGGAGCTTGGCCAGACAACAGGCACTCACTCTGTCACGCAGCACTTGAGTTTCAAATTGCTGACTTGGCAAACTTCCAGTCATCAAGCTCAACATCTTAACCATCCTGTTTTCAATCTATCCTACATAGCGTGGTCTCCTAAAACTATGCAGCACAATAAAGCAGTGACATCTTTTAAAATTTGGATCACATTCTTGTAGGAACTGATTCAAAGGGGTTGGGGGGGGTTGGCAGGAGTGTAGTCCCCTGAATTGTGTTAAGTTATATTTAGCAACAGTACAGTAAAGTGGGACAGGTTTTTAGAAACAAACCTTAGTTTGGAAGAACTCAAATAGCCATTTTTCTTCTTTGGAAGGCAAAAAGGGCCAGAACATTTAAAGCCTTAATACATGCAAATAGGTCAGATGATCCTAAGAGGCAATAAGACAGGACTTGTTCTAATTGGTTACTTGGGAACAAACAATATAAAACAACTTCCTTTAGTTTAGGCTGGTATTTCTGTCTCTATGGTTATTGTGCTAATACCCATTTCATCCTAGGGTTGCACTACAATACTCAACAAACTGGACACCTAACATGGTTTCTATTTTGGGACTTAACTGCCTAGAATCACCCATTCAACAAAACTACCCTAACTGAAGAGTTTCTGGTAGCTGTAGTTCCACAAAGGAAATTTTCCAGCCTCTGGAACCAACCACCCTTAGAGAGCTGGTATGACTCAATAAACTAAAGGAGTTTCTCCCAATTCTGCATCTAAATCCAGACATCTCTCGCTGGCTTCAGCAGCCTTGTGACATCTTGGCAGGAAATCTTCTGGTTTGATTCCACTTCTGTGGGAATGTTGCCAATGTCACTTAATCTGTTTTCATTCCTATTTCATGAGAATAAGTATTGGGAAACAGAGAAAGAAGGAGATCTTTTCTTTTGGTGCCTTTCCTACATTTTAAAAAAAAAGAGACGCTAGAAATGAATGCAGGTAAAGGGAGAGAAGAACGTTTAGCTTGATGGAGTTGGGTCATTACACGTGGATGCGGCAGCCATGGAGGGAGAAGTGTTGCTGTAGCTGTGAAATCATAGCAAAACCATGGAGGTGTCCCTGGGGAAAGGCAAGTGCTTGGTTAGCGAGGTGCCAAGCCAAACAAACACTCTTTTGCTTAGCCTCCCTCCCAGAGAATCAGGGAGGGAAGAAGTTGAATGCTGATTTTGGAAAACCTTCTTCTGGGGGCTGTACTGCTAAATTCTCTGCTTTAAGGTCTATCATTCCACACATATACCTGGTTCAGTTTTTCTACCAACATCCAACAATCATATCTAGGATGGAACTTAGCATGTGGTATTCCTAGGGCAGACACTCCATCAGAAGGTGCAACAAAGTCCAGGATTTTATAGGAGCAAAAGAAAAGTCAATGCAAATAAATGTCTGCATAGTCAAAGCAATGGTATTCCCAGTAGTAATGTATGGTTGTGAGAGCTGGACCATAAAGAAAGCTGAGCACAGAAGAATAGACGGCTCTGCATTTGGCCCAGGACACTTTCCACCTGCTCCTGGGACCCACCCTGGCTGGGGCTTTAAGAACTGCTGATTATATTGTTATATTTTTTTTTATATTGTATATTGGAATGTATTTTGGGATTGTATCTCTGCTTTATATTGTGGATTGTATTGTGGACCATATTGTGGATTGTATTGTGGATTACACTGTGTTTATATTTATTTTGTTGTACTGTATTTTATGATATTATGATATTGTATTGAATTATTATATTGTATTCGATTGTATGTTGTGAGCTGCCCTGAGTTGGTTTCACCAAGTAGGGCGGCATATAAATTGAATAAATCAAATCAAATCAAATCAAATGTGGTGTTGGAGGATAATTTTAAGAGTACCCTGGACAGCAAGGAGAACAAATAGGTTGGTCTTAAAAGAAATCTACCTGACTGCTCCTTGGAAGGTCAAATACTGAGGATGAAGCTAAAGTGCTTTGGACATCAAATGAGACTAGAGGAGTCACTTGAAAAAGCACTCATGCTGGGAAAGGTCAAGGGCAAAAGAAAAAGGGGGCAGTAGAGAATTAGATGGCTAGATGGTATTGTTGACGCAATGGGCACAGAGCTGGATGGGTTGAGGAGGATGGTGGAGAATAGAGGTGCCTGGAGCGCGATGGTCCATACCGTTGCAAAGGGTCAGACTCAACTATCTGACTGAACAACAATAACAAGAAAAGTCTGAGTGGATCAGATTACAGGCTCATCTATTCTTTTTTGTTGTTGTTCAGTCACACAGTCGACTCCGACCCTCTGCGACCCCATGGACCACTGCACACCAGGCACTTCTGTCCTCCACCATCCTCCTCAACCTGCTCAGCTCTGTGCCCATTGTCTCCACAATACCATCTAACCATCTCATTTTTGGCCGCCCCCTTTTTCTTTTGCCCTCCACCTTTCCCAGCATCAAGGCTTTCTCAAGTGAATCCTCTCTTCTCATTTGATGTCCAAAGTACCTTAGCTTCATCTTCACTATTTGACCTTCTAAGGAGCAGTCAGGTTTGATTTCTTCTAAGATTGACCTATTTGTTCTCGCTGTCCAGGGGACTCTCAAAATTCTCCTCCAACACCACATCTCAAAGGCATCTATTCTTCTGCGCTCAGCTTTCCTAATGGTCCAGCTCTCACAACCATACATTGGCACAGGGAATACCATTGCTTTGACTATGCGAATTTTTGTTTGCAATGTGATGTCTCTACTTTTCACTATGCTCCCCAGGTATCTCATCGCTTGCCTCCCAAGAATCAGTCGTCTTTTTATTTCATGGCTGCAATCATCATCTGCAGTTAATTTTGATCCTAAGAAAGTAAAATCTATCACTGCTTCTAATTCTTCCCCACCTATTTTCCAGGGACTGATAGGGCCTGTTGCCATTATCTTGGTTTTCTTGATGTTGAGTCTCAAGTCAACTTTTGCATTCTCTTCTTTCAAAATAAGCAGAAGCTTCTTTAAGTCCTCCTCACTTTCTGCCATTAGGGTAGTATAATCTGCGTATCTCAAGTTGTTAATGTTTCTCCCAGCAATTTTGATCCCAAATTGTGATTCCTCCATCCCTGCATTGCGCATTATGTGCTCTGTGTATAAGTTGAATAAGCAGGGTGATAAAATGCAGTCTTGTCTTACTCCTTTTCCTATTCCAAACCACTCTGTCATTCCGTATTCTGTCCTAACTGTTGCTTCTTGGTTCATGTACAGATTTCTCATGAGGCAGAAAAGGTGTTCTGGTATTCCCATCTCTTTAATTACTTGCCACATTTTGTTGTGGTCTACACAGTCAAAAGCCTTAGTGTAGTCAATGAAACAGAAGTATACTTGTTTCTAATATTCCTTTGTTTTTTCCATAATCCATCTTATGTTGGCGATGTGGTCTCTAGTTCCCCTGCCTCTTCTGAACCCCACCTGCACTTCTGGTAATTCTCTCTCCACATGCTGTTGCAGTCTATCCTGTATTATCTTGAGCATCCCCTTGCTAGCGTGTGGGATGAGCGCAATTGTTCGATAATTTGAACATTCTTTGGCATTTCCCTTTTTGGGGATTGGTGGCAAGAGGACTTGCGCCCCCAACCCAGCGCCCCTTCGGCCATTCCTCCTCGGCCGGAGGGAAAGGAAAAAAGTAAAGAGAGGGAGAAGAAGAAAAGCCACGGGACGGGTGGGAGAGGATTTGCACCCCCAACCCAGCGCCCCTTCAGTCATTCACCCTCGGCCGGAGGGAAGAGAATAGCCTCTGGAAAACCCACCTGCAGGAGATAAGCATTATACCCCTTTTCTATAGCTCTCAGGGAACTGATGTTCAAAAACAGTCATCAGGATTATACAGCCATCAACATGTCAAATCGTTTTTTACTACCATCCATGGTTACAAACTCCTTCACATCTTGTGATTGGAACATCCATAGTTTCATCATTCTTGCTGTTAATGAAGACCTTCTACTATTCACCAGGGAGCTTCACTGGATGTCTGAGGATCTCCTGTTGTTCAACTTCATGGGGTTACTATGGACATTTGTTTCATAAACAGGTTTTCTAAGCCTAGGCCAGTGATGGCAAACTTGGGCACTCCAGCTGTTCCTGAACTTTAATTCCCAGAAGCCTTGCTCAGCAGGAGTGCTGACTTGGGCTTCTGGAAATTGAAGTCCAAGAACAGCTGGAGTGCTAAGGTTTGCCATCACTGGCCTAGGCTTAGAAAACCTGTTTATGAAACAAATGCCCATAGTAACCCCATGAAGTTGATCACTCTATTCACTATTTCACTCGGATTTCCCCATCTATTTACAGCCATTTGCCTTCCTCCAATGTTTTTCCCCACCTGGGAATGGGAGATTTGAGGCCTGTGGAATATATTGCATAAGGCAATCCTAAAGAGGAGGGATACTGGTTATGATAGATTAAATGGTTCACCTCGTGTGTATAAAATTGTCAGCATAAAACTGATGCCACAGTGGCAGAGGTTCTGCTGTGCACTTTGGGCTGCTTCAAACTGAAATTTACATCTCTTGGGGGATTCCATGACATAGATATCTGCCTTTGTTTAGAACCAAGGGGGTTTCCTTTGGCATGGGGAAAACACAACACAGGTGCACTGTTTCTTTAGGTGCCTTTCTGGGGTAGAAATCATTTGCCCCATGGGACACTGCAAAATAACACTCCCCTGTGTTTTTGGATTCAGGTGATGGCTGTTGCATCGCTGTAACTTTACGAAGTTTGAACCCAATATACAGTGACTTAAACAGAAATGGCTTGTTTTGCTACTAAGGTGAAGAATAAGAAAATGGGTGTTCCATACCAGGGGAAAAAGATGACTGGACTGTGGGATGAAGATTTTAGCTTTGACAAGCAGTAGTAGTGTGGAACTACACCTAAACTTTATAGGTAGTTATAGAGCAGCTGGAACATAGGAACTGGAGCCTGCAGCCTTCATTCACACCTTTAAATTCCCTTGTTTAGTTTGGCTGTATGTACATCTATCTATCTGTCTATCTACGTTTCTATCTATCTATCTATCTATCTATCTATCTATCTATCTATCTATCTATCTATCTATCTATCTATCTATCTATCTATCATCTGTGTCTTGTGAAGCATATTTTTTTAAAAAAAACTGGAAGCAGTAGATGGTTTCTTTGTCTCTTTGTAATAAATCAGTGTGTCGTCTAGAGCTGCACATCACAAAGGGAAAAAATCTAGTTTTCCACAGGAGCATTTTGTGCAAAGTGTCAGAAATCTCAGACAGAAAAGGACGTTATCTTGTTCTTGAACTGCAGCTAATAAATCTCACAATGGGTTAATGAAATTTCAACAGATCTCTTCATCCCTCTGGTCTAAGAGGTATGAAGTAACCCTTTACCCACTGCAATGTGTGTGTGTTATCATTATGACCCCTCCATCACTGTTGCTATTCACTGCACTAAGGTTTCTGTCATTTTCTCCAGAGCAAATTTCCCCCTTTTTTCATTTATACCCCAACCAGCATGGCATGTATAATAAGCTACTAATTGAACATCGTAATAAGGGCAAAGATGGATAATGGCATGTACAGTATTGAATTGCAACTCTGTAGTGCTCTGTAATCAAGGCTTGCATTCCTCAGAATCGGGCTAATATGACTTAAGCGGTTTCTAATGTATTCTTGAAAATGCCAGTATCGGCTCTCTGCTCGTTCATCAGAATCAGTGTCTGAAATAACCCCCTGCCTTTAATTTTGACCTTTTGAAAGCCTGAAGGGCAGAAGCAGCATTATTAGTTTAAAACACGATGTTGAGAATTCCTTCGCAGTTTGGCCAGACAGCAAATATATTGTGACAGCAATCTGGCTGCCGTCAACTCTTGGCTTCTCAAACAAGGTCCAGAGCTTAAGTTTGTCTGGAAATCTAGAGGCTGGTGTGCACCTGGAGGGATTGTGATGTAGGAAAGGCACTTCAACACACTCAAGCACACCATCCTTCTCTTTAACATCTCTTTAACACCATTTAGAATGTTCTTCTTGCAATCTGTGCAGGATGGCCCATTAGGAATCCTGTAGCCATACTATGTACGTCCAAGTAGAGATCCTGTAGACAGAATGACAAAGGCATGACCGCTAGTAAGCGTGTCATGGCTTTATTTTTAACCAGATGATACTTTGGGTTGTACTCACAAAACATGAGAGAAAAAGCACTGTGTTCATTCTACATTCTACATCCCTGGCCCAAATTTTGAAAACTCCCTTTATTTCTGTGCAATGTTTGACCCACAGTAATACCTTGCATAGTGAGCATCTCACCTAGCGAGTAACTCACTTAATGAGCAGTTGGATTATTTCTTGAAGCATTTGCAAATGGTATTCCTTCATTTCAGCTGATTTCTATTGACAGTTTTCTTGTGAGCTGACAAAGTCAACTTTCTAATAGCTATTGAAACCCTATTGTTCATAAATATGCCTAAGGATACACATACAGGCTGTCTCTTAAGATACTTTGACCAAAATTGTACATTTAAAAGGAATCACAATCATTTCCCCCACAACTTTGGGTTCCCTTTTGTATGCCTGGTGTGCAATCAGTTGTGAGTATGCTTTTACTACCAGTGCAAGATGAAGCATGAGAAGGAGGAAAATGTGTATGGGAGCTGACCTTATACAACCAAGTAATTTTGACTGCGGTGGCTTAGTGGTTAAGTTGCTGAACTTGGTAACTGGAAGGTCAGCAGTTCAAGACCCAAGTACTGCACGACGGAGTGAGCTCCCATCTCTGTCCCAGCTCCTGCCTTCCTAGCAGTTCGAATGCAAGAAATTGCAAGTAGATAAATAGGTACCACTTTGGTGGGAAGGTAAACAACATTTGATGTCTAGGCATGCCTGCCACATGTCCACGGAAATGTCTGCAAATGCAGACAGTGCTGGCTCTTTGGCTATAAACAGAGATGAGCAAAGAACCCTAAAGTCAGATATGACTGGCTTTCGATGAAGGACAACCTTTACTTATGTAGATAGGATTCTAGCCTAGTATCCATACTGTGGATTCCTTCATTACATCCTGTCAAAATAAACTTAACTTTCCTTGCTGTGCTGCTCATTTCAAAGCCAAACTGTATGTATGTACCTTTCCCCAAACTATGTTCTGCGGAACACTGTTGGACTTCAATTCCCAGAAGCCGGAGTCAGTCCATTGGCTGATCAGTGGTTTTGGGAATTGACTTAGGCTTCTGGGAATTGAAGTCCAAAAACCAAAGTTCGGGAAATGCTAATAGACAAACCATCCTTGGAGCTGAACACACATTAGCATTAGGAAATCTGAATAAGGAGAGAGTTCTTTGTATTCAGGAAATCAGAATTAGTAGGGAAGATTTTTCCTATGGCTTGAAGATGGATCCCAAAACAAAGGAAGTTCACCTGCAAAATTAAAGGAGGTGTAAAAGTCTCATGACATGACAATCATATCCAGTCAACACTTAAAGAACTCCCTGTGCTGGTGAAAAGATACCGTATTTGTAATGTAGGCTTTGTCCATTCCTTCTCATTTTATCTTGGTCTTCAACTCAACCTTTTCTGTTCTCCCTGTGAATTATGTTTCAAATTAATCCCCCTCCTCTTACACATATCCTCCCTCTCCACCCCCAGGTCTTCTGGGAGTCCTGTCTCTAAAGCCAAATTCAATTCCCCCATTTCCTGTTCCCATTCCCATCCTGCTTGGGTCCCTCCTTCTGTATCATCTCTTTGTCCTCTTTAGTAGTCATGGGTTCTTTCCCATTTATTATCTTTTAGCAGGAATGCTTCCTCCCTGCCTTACCAAACCCATAATGAAGTTGTTAAGTAGAAACACACCACGAACATGAGACCCTCAGTGTTTCCCAACCCCCCTTCCGTTCCTCCTCCTCCTGGCTCAGCAAAATGCAGGTCTCCATTACCCTCTTTGATTCTGGCCTTTAAGCCAATTTTCTACCTACAAGTCAATGCACATAATCTCCAGCTAATGCTGCCTCCTCTCACCGCCCTTATTCACTTACAGTGTTCAGAGAGAGGGAGGGAGCGACAAAAAAAAAGAATTAAACTTCACTGAAACTCTACACTAGGCTAGGGTAATAATAATTTCATGTCAGAGATTACTCTGGGTTGATAGGACTTTTGCTGGAGAAACTCTGCTTTGTGGACACCCAAATGAGGCTCCTTTCATGTCCCCAAGTGTGACATTGCTTCTCTGTCAAGATCAGGGGCACCCAAACTACGGCCCATGGGCCAGATTCAGCCCCCAGCTCCAATTCATCCAGCCCGCACCACCCTCATCGCTTCAAGAAACAGAAGTAAAATGCGCCCATAAGGGTGCATTTTACTTCTGCTTCCAAGAGTGATGAAGGTGGCATGGGCCAGATGAATTGGCATCGGGGGCTGAATCTGGCCCATGGGCCGTAGTTTGGGTGCCCTTGGGTTAAGCAGAGAAAATGGGAGCTTAAAATTTATCTCACCCTGTTGCAAAACAGATTGCAAGGCGTGTTTTACTTCCATTTCTGGTGGGAAGAACCACATGCCCGGCCTGCTGAACCATGTGATCGGCCCGCCACCTGAAATGTTTGGGCACCCCAGTCAAGATCCTTCTTTGATGGATCACTTCTCTGACAAGACAAGATCTATCTCTGATACCTCAGTTTTGTAGGGGGGGATCCTTGTCTCTGACCTTTTTGTGCCATTAGGTAATCCCACTTGACCCATAAGGTCTAGGTTTCCTTCCTTAGAAAACTCCCCAGCCACTCATATTTTCTCCATTGTTCTTCCTGATGGACCATTCATTGTGGCCTTGCTTTTCTGTCTTTAATTATTTCAGGGAAAAAAGGGACCTTGATTGTGTGAAAAGGTTCACTAGTTTTTTGTTCTTTTGGCTTTACCCTTATTCTTGGCCATTGCCCCCCCCCCTCTGCCTGCTGTTTTGCTTCCTTTTTTTTTCACTTTCTAATTGTTGCATCCAAAAAAACTCCCAGCCAATCAGGGATCACATAATAGAATGCAGGATGTCCCTTCTTCTTCTTCAGGTGCCGTTTCTTCAGGTGCCGTATCTGTTCTGGATATTGGCTCTCATCATGGCAACAGTCTTCCGGTTCTTAACTCCTCTGGACATGTCCTTATGCTTAACTTATCCATTCTTCTTTTTTAACATCCAGATCAAATTCTGGACTGCCAAAATGAAGCTGCCTTCTTGTCCTTGTTGTTGGCCAAAATTAAATCTTCATTAAAACATGTTTCTGGGAGTGATCGGTAGACCCTCAACCTGCTCAGGGTCCTCCAAGTGACGTAGGGGAGGTTGAATTCCTTAGCCATATCCTCATCTAATGTTATTCTTTATCCAGTGAACTACTTCATTCACCTTCTAATTTGTTTTTGTTTTTGTGTACCCTCAAGAGTGTTCTTGCCATAAAGCTCTTCCTGGATCTGAGCTTGCAGACTTGAGGCACAATCAATTCAGAGGATGTTGAGGGTCATTCTCTTCCTTAGTTGTCTCGGGGTCTGCTGCTACTTCTCTTCCTATCTTAGGTGGTGCAATACCAATGAGAGGATTTTTTTTTGAACTGGTGTACATTTGAGGCACCCCTTCACCAATTCAGAAAAAATATTCTTGAGTCGGTATCGCTCCACCTAAGATATCCTTTGAAGTTGGCTTTGTGGACACAATGTACAAAACTAACAAAATTAGTGCTCCCTGGATCAATCCATAGTTGAACCCAAATAATCAGGGATCATATATCAGAGCTGCTGAATCTGAGTGCATCTACCTTTCATGGTAAAGCACCGAACTGCAAGTAAAGGTACAGTATTCACTAAACAAAAGCCTGCAAACTTTGTGCCTTCCTATCAATGCAAAGCTGCTTTTAACACAGCACTTTGGAGAAATCAGGGAGGGGAGAGTACAGGTATCTGTAATCTTCTGGTTGAGAACATGAAAAGCATGTCTTAATGAATCAAGTTTACCAGAGATAAAGGTAAGATGCAGGAGAACATTTTCAATGGTGTCAGCAGGAAGATGGGACTTTTCTGATCTTAAGTCCAGCAGTTCCTTTTGATAAGCCTAATTAGCATTTCCTTCCTCTTCTTCTTCTTTTTTTTTTGGGGGGGGGGGCGGGGGCGGCGGCGGCGGCGGCTATGGGTGCCAAGTTCTACCTCCAAGGGCACTGTCTGATATGAGACATTATGTAACTTGGTGGAGAAAAGGGCGTTTTGTTTTGGCTCAACAAAATGGCATCACCCATGGTTTTATTGGACTATGAGGAAACTTTGTTTGTTTGTTTGTTTGTTTGTTTGTTTGTTTGTTTGTTTGTTTGTTCGTTCGTTCGTTCGTTCGTTCGTTCGTTCGTTCGTTCGTTCGTTCGTTCGTTCGGTCGGTCGGTCGGTCGGTCGGTCGGTCGGTCGGTCGGTCGGTCGGTCGGTCGGTCGGTCGGTCGGTCATTTGTCCGTGCGTCCGTGCGTTTGTTCGTTCAAGTGAGTCCTTAGTCAGTCGATTTAAAATCCTAACATAGGCCAACTAATCACTGAAAACAAAAACAGCTCATCATATTGTGTTATAAGCTTTAAAAGACATGTAGACAAAACTATATTCAGGAGGCAAAATATCTCCAAAGGCCTCCTCTGAAGAGTTTACCAGTTTACAAAATGTTAACAGTGAGGGGGCCTGGCAAACCTCATTTGGTCATGAATTCCAAACTGACATATATATTGGAATCTGTCCAATCTATAAAGGCTTTTCCTTGCTTTTTGGAAAGATGCCCCCATATTTGCCCCTCATTAGATCACATGGACTGAAACAACTGCTGACTAAATGCAGATTGAACTTGTGGCAGTTGAAGGAGATTCAGTGATTTTAAATGGACCAACATGGTACAAATAGATGGTGTCAAGCAGGATGCTCTAAGATGGAGGACGTAGAATAGTGGTGGCAAACCTATCGCATGCGTGCCAGTCAGGGCACTCCCAACCCTCTCTATTGGTAGGCGCCCCAGCACAGTGTTCACCCTGGCCCTCTTCCCAGCAGCCCAATGGGAGGGCTTCCTCCCTCCCCCAGCACAGAGTTCATCCCACTCCTCTGCCTAGCAGCCGAATGGGAGCACTTCCTCCCTCCCTCCAGCACAGAATTCATTCCATTTATCTGTTTGGGCACTCAGTCTCTAAAAGGTTTGCCATCCCTGACATAGAATCATAGAATAACTGAGTTGGAAGGGCCATTTTAGGCCACTGAATCCAACCACTTGCTCAATGCAGTAACCAATGCTGAAATGGTACATTTTCTAACAGAATGCCCTCTATATGTGAATTTAAGAGACCAATATCCAGAAAACTTTATAACTAGGATCAAGAACAGCTCTCCTTTATGTGCAATTTCTTTCTCCTAGCAGGCACAGACTATTTTATATTCAAATCACAAGGAAGGACAAGCAGTGGGACTGTGGTGGATCAGTGGTTAAGAAGCTCACCTTGTTAGCTGGAAGGTCAGCAAGTCGACAGTTCAAGGCCAGAGTACTGCATGACAGAATGAGTGCCCGTCTCTATCCCAGCTTCTGAGTGGAGTTCCTCCAGCAAAAATCCTTTCAACCCAGAAAGCACCTTTGGGTGCTTCTGACACGATTTTTTTTTTAAAAAAACTATTTTGAAATTTATATATATACATCATTTGCAAATGACAATAAGAAGGATTATTTGTAACCTTCCAAGCCTCTGAATCTGTCCTAAAACTCTCCTGCTCCCTATAGACTCTAAAAAAAACCATCTTGGCTTTCTCCTGTAATGTGTAGTTTTGCCAAAAAGCCTCGGAAAGCTGCCATTTTGGACTTGTTTGCAGACAAGTCTCGGCCAGGATTCTCGGAATTATAGTATAAAAAGTCCATAATGGGTTAATGTTCTCATTTATTTTGATCCCTTATTATTCACTCTTTTCCTTTCAAGTGTCCTGAAATTCAGCACTTACTCTCTGGTGTTTCCTTAGCAAAAGTCATTGGATGCTGTTTGCATCTCCCCCCCTCCCCCTGCAGCCTTCATTCTTCGTAAACACTAGAAGTGATTTCTTTTGAGCATGAGTCCCACACCAACTAATTCTGGCAATAAAATTAATTGGGGCAAAAGAGGGGAGAACACTCTCTCCCTAATTCCATGTGTTACATTTCGTGAGCCCTAAGGTTTTCCCTCTTCTTGGAAAGTCCTCTCACTGCCACTGTAGGTCTTGTCTGGTTCCTCTTAAAGGTCCAAGTCATGGTAAGCAATCCACAAGACATAAAGATCTGGTTTGCACACAGGACAGCAGGTAGACAATGCCTATCTATGTGGGTTAACTATGCTAATCAGTGGTATCTAGAACCTGAAACCATTTTGTTGGTCACCCTTGCTTGAAAGCCAGTCATATCCAACTCTAGGGTTCAGTACTCATCTCCATTTATAGCCGAAGAGCCAGCGCTGTAAGCGTCTGCAGACATATCTGTGGACATGTGGCAGGCATGCCTAGACACCGGACTGCACAGAACGCTGTTTTCCTTCACAACGAAGTGGTCCCTAATTATCTACTTGCAATTTCTTGCTTTCAAACTACTAGGTTGGCAGGAGCTGGGACAGAGACAGGAGCTCATTCCATCATGCAGTACTCAGGTATTGAACTGCTGACCAATCACCTTCCAGTCAGCGTCTTAACCGCTTGAGTCTGCCACTGCAGGACTTGGGTCTCAAACTGCTGACGTGCCAACATTCCAGTCATCAAGTTCAGTGTCTTAACCTCTAAGCCACCACAGTTCCCTCTATATATGTATAAAGGTAAAGCCTTTGTATTTCTTTACAGCATCTTAAGGAATCATGGACTTTGCCTGCGGCCAGGGCAGAGAGGCCACTGCAGCAATGGGCACCAGGACCCCTCCACTGCTGGTGCTCCTGGCCGGGGCTTGAAAAGACCACTATGGGGGTGGGCGGAAGGATTTCGCCACCACCGCCCTGGGACTTTGCCTGCAGCCGAGGCGGAGAGGCCACTGCATTATTGTATTGTTGTATATTATTATATGCTGTTCTTGTAAGTTGACTATTGTATAATTATTGTGTATATTATGTTATTGTGTATATTGTATAATTATTGTGTGAGCCGCCCTGAGCCGGGTTTCCTGATTGGGCAGCATACAAGTGGGAAATTAAATTAAATAAAAAATTAAAAAAAAACTGGCTAGATAGCTCAGTAGTTGAGTTAGCTGGCTATTGATCTAGAGTTTGGGGGATTGATTCCACACTGTACCTCTCAAGAGAAGATCCAGCTGACGCGATAATGGGCAATTTACTCAGTCCCAGAGAATCCCCAAAATAAAGGAATGGTAAACCATTTTTGTCTTTTCTTTACCTAGGAAACCTTGAAAAGGGCTGTCATAAGTCAGAGCTGACTTGATGGCATATAACTATAATTATAGGGCAATGGTGCCTTATAAACTGAAGGAGGGGCTAAACAGCCTGGATGCTTATTGATCCTGATGTTTATCTGAATGATCTTTAAGCCCATTATGATCCTGCACGCTAAAGTGGTAACAATTCTTTGGAGCTGGCAGCTTTGCCATCCGTAAACCTTTCTTTCTGAGCACAAAGTGAACCTCTGGTGAGCCACAATTCTTTGAATTAAGGCAACACAGGACAGTCCAACGGATTGTCTTGACAACATTCTGGAAACTTGAGTTAAAGATGCGACAGATCAACCCAACCATGACTCAACTAATTTTCCTTGTTGTTCAGTTACACAGTCAAATCTGACCCTTTGCGACCCCATGGACCACTGCACACCAGGCTCCTCTGTTCTCTGCCATCCTCCACAGCCCACACAGATGTATGCCCATCACCTCAAGGATTCCATCCATCCACCTTATCTTCTGCTGCCCTTTTTTCCTTTTGCCTTCGATCTTTCCTACCATCAAGGCCTTCTCAAGTGAGTCCTCTCTTCTCATTTGGTGGCCAAAGTACATGAGCTCCAACTTCAGTATCTGTCCTTCCAAGGAGCACTCGGGGTTGAGTTCCATCAGGATTGACTGATTTGATCTCCTCACAGTCCAGGGTACTCTCCAGCACCACAATTCAAATCTGTCTATTCTTCTGCACCCAGCCTTCCTTATGATCCAGCTCTCACAGCCATTCATTACTACTGGGAATACCATTGCTTTGACTATGCAGACTTTTGTAGTCAGGGTGATGCCTCTACTTTTTATTATGCTGCCTAGGTTTCTCATAGCTTGGCTCCCAAGAAGTACTGTATATACTTGCACATAAGTCAAGTTTTTTAGCCCCCAAAATGAGGTCCAAAAAGGTGACTCAACTTATACATGGGTCAACGACCAGGAGAGTCCAAAACAGTGCTGGATTTGGTGCAATTCATCTTCAGGGGAGAGGAAGAAAAACATATGTTTGGTGGGCTATTACTACAGGTGGCCACAAGAGGGTGCAAATCGCAAAACCCCTCCTGAGCTAACAGGCCCCCCATCCACTCCGTGGTGCCAATGTCATATATGTGAGTGTGACATTGTTGCCCCTCCTGAATTTTTTTTGCCCCTCCTGAAAAATCCCCCCCCCCCCAATCTAGAACCCTGGCTACGGCCCTGGGTCTGCCTCATGGTCTTTGTTCTTCTCTTCTTTCCACATATGCCTGGTAAGGTACGGAATGCCAAGAAATTCTCTCCAAATAGGCAAACCACTTTATTTGTTGTCTCTGTATGTAGTTTAACACTTTATACAGAAAGAGCCTCCTCGAAGACTGTGGTATTTTTGAACAATAATCGGGCGTACCCTGGTAATGGCAACCTTGTGTTGCCGGCTAATTTTTCTCACACAAGTTCAGGTAAAAGGAACTGCAGAATGAACCCACCAAAAGGTGCCTTCATTTTTGGCAGTTTCATGTCTGGCCTAGACATAGTAGTAGTAAGTAGTAGTAGTAGTAGTCGAAGAAGAAGAAGAAGAAGAAGAAGAAGAAGAAGAAGAAGAAGAAGCCTACTTCAGACATCTCAAAGTCCATCGCTGTGTTCAGGGATGTTGTGAGAGGCAGTAATAGGACAAAGTAAGCTCCATGGATCAAATGGGGGTGCCTCCCCTCTTCCCAAATTTGGGTGTGCTGCTACAGTTTCAAGCTGTCCCACACAATGCAGTGTATTGGGTGGGGGAGCTCTATCCCATCTACTACTGGTGATTTATTGCCTCCAGTAACTTTGAGAGTAGCTTTCACCCTTTTTCCTAAAGTTTGAGGTTCTTCATTGAAATATTCTCTGAAGGATTTGATCACCTTTTGCATCTCTTCTAATAATTCTTCAGCATATTGTCTACATCTTCTCTTTGTTTTATCTTGATCAGAAAATAGTCTCTTTCTTGCAGTACCAGCATTCTAGTCTAGTTTAAATTTCCTTTTGGTTTTTTTGGCATTTACTGTTACTGTTTGTTGATTGATTGATTGATTGATTAGACTTGTATGCCGCCCATATCGGCTACACAACTCAGAGTGGCTAACAACAATCACAATGCAATCTGAAAACAATAATCTAATAATTACAATATTACAGTACAACAGAATACAGTAAAAGCAAACAATATATCATCATCACAAATCACCATATCAAAAAGCATTATAAAAGAGAAAAATACTCATTTGTTTCTTTGAAACTAAAGCCACTTCACCTGCCCTTATGTATTAAACTGTCCTGTCGCACTTCTAGGAAAGACACAGTGTGGGCTTGCAACTCTGATGTGATGGAGCAGGATTTTGTATCTACTCAACTGCCTTGTTGCCATTGCCTTTGCATTTTGCTCAATGAGAACTGAAAACCAAACCAAGGCTTAAGCCCAGGGGAATCCTGGTTTCCACCAACCACTTAAAAATGATGAGAACGTTTGTAGAAGAGCTTGGCAGGGCAGTGTGTGTGTGTTTGTGTAAGGCTTCTGTCTGCTGGAGATGCGATGGCATTTTTATGAGCAGCCGCCCGGCTGTGTTCCTGCCTGCTGCTTGGGAAAACATTTTGCCAGCTCTGAACAGGACTCGCGGCAAAGAGTCCCGGTGTCATCCGAGCCTCTCTTTGCGCCCTTGAGCCGGAGTCTGGGCACAGACAGGATCCCACCTCCAGCCCACAAGTTCACATCTGGTGCTGCTGAAACCCAATCTGACCTCTGAAGGCGACACAGAGTTGGACATGACTCAAAGGAAGCATTTAACCCTTTTCCTCCTCCTCCTTCTCTCTCTCTCTCTGAATTCCCAAGAAGGTGGCCAGCAAGGGGAGACCCCAATTCCTTCCTTTCCCTTCCTTCCTCTGTCCCCCAAGGCCATAAGACCCTTCCTGCCACCCCTTGCCCTCCTCCTCCTCCTCTGAGCCTTCACCTTCATCTGTTTTTTGCCACCTGAATTTCCTTTCGATGATAAGTTTCCCCCCGGCCCAGCCAACCCTGACCCCTGCTTTTAAAAAAATAATAATAATCTCAGATCAATACCCAATAATTACTACTGGAATCATGTACCCTCCCTGCAAAGCACCCGCTAAGACTCATCCTGGTTCGGGTGGGTAAAGTGACACACGTGGGCATTCACCCACATGTGCCATTCCAATGCTGTGCTTTACTTCTATAGGTAAGGTACTGGGGCTGTGGTAGCTCAGTGGTTAAGAAGCTTGCCTTATTAGCTGGAAGGCCAGCAAGTTAGCAGTTCGAGACCCAGGTACTGCATGATGATTTGAGTGCCCATCTCTGTCCCAGCTCCTGCCAACCTAGCAGTTTGAAAGCAAGAAATTGCAAGGGACCACTTCAGTGGGAAAATATACTGGCGACATGAAAGGAGCCTCATTCAGGCATCCCGGGAGCAGAGTTTCTCCAGAAAAAATCCTTTCAACCCAGACATGAAATTATTATCATTATAGGTAAGAATGGATTTTTTTAAAAAAAGTTGCATATTCCCTGCCCCCAAAATCTGCTGCCCTTTAAAAAAAGTGACAGCCCCTATGAGCAATCTGACATTCCCTGCCCTGTTAAGGGGCCCAGTCTTGGGGGGGGGGGGTTTTCCACTTCTCTTCCTTAGACATTAATCACTGCTGTCAGGTCCCTCCAACATCTAGGTTATAACCAGATCCTAAGCAGTCTTCAATGTCTCATCATGTAATAGAGGCTTAACCAGAGAGTTGGGATGGGTAGAAAGGATGGCCAAGACGACAATTCCCCTAAACCAGTGTTTCTCAACTTTGGATCCTCAGATGTTCTTGGACTTCAGTTTCCAGGAGCCCTGATCAACAAGTGTTCTGACTTGGGCTTCTGGGAATTAAAGCCCAAAAGCATCTGGGGACCCAAGGTTGAAAAACACTGCTAAACAGAGAATCAAAGATGATAGCATGGATTTGTTGGACTTGTGTTTCTTCAAGCCCATCAGGCTGGCAGGAGAAGCAACTGTTCTGTACTTATCCACTAACACCATGTTGTTCCTGTTGAGAAATATTTCTGGGATAGCATGAGGTGAGACCACACATGAACAACTTTCACTCCACAAAAGGAACATAGAAAACAGATGGTATGTGCTGTAGCGGCATTAGGAGCAAAAACAAAAAAACACCACTGCCCTATGTCATCACACTGTGTTTGGCCATCCAGCCCAGAAGTGGGCTGTGGGGCAGAAAATCATCCTCATCTCCTTATCCATTTCATTATCAAGGACTAGGGCTGAACTTGACACCTTCAGCACAAAAAGTGCACACTCTATACATGGAGCTCATCTTCCTTATCCAATGGTTGGATTAGATCCATGATGGCGAACCTTGCCACACGAATGGCCTTACTGCGATTCATCTGGCCCACGCTCCCCTCGTCGCTCCTGGAAGTGGAAGTAAAACATGCCCATATGAGGGCGGTGTGGGCCAGATGAATCACAGTAAACTCATTCGTGTGTATTGACAGGGGCTTCTGGGAATTGAAGTCCAAGAACATCTGGAGTGCCAAGGTTCACTATCGTGGGGTTAGATCAAGGATATAAAAAACTTCTGGACAGACTGAAACATAATTCCCCAATCGACTGTCTTCTATTGCGGTGGTTCCCCACCTTGGCTTCCCAGACATTTGTGGTCTAAAACTCTTTGAAGCCTTCACCATCGTCTCTGTTGACCAAGATTTCTGGGAACTGTAGTCCAAGAACATTTGAGGACCAAAAGTTGGGGATCACTGTTTAAGAGGCTATGGGCTACATTTCCCATCATCCACAATTTATCTTCTCCTTCCTGGTGAGGTAGGGAGGATTTGGGGAACTGTAATAAAAAAAGAGGATATTTTCCAGGCTCTGGGAACTTGGCCTCCAACAGGGTGTGGAGAGAACTCAGCTTGCCTTGAGACAGACTCTCTTCCTTTCTCAGGGGTTTGCTCAGATTTTTTTGGCCCAACTGATGCCGGCCCAACTGATGCCGGCCCAACTGATGCATCGGTGGGGCAGGGGGGGATTCCAGGACCAGCCACACACCCGCGGCTTCCCTCCGAACCCTGCTCCAGCCTCACCAATGGATCGGTGGGGCTGGGGGGGTTGGGGGGAAGCAGCATGAGTGTGCATGCGTCAAATGAAGTTTTGACACATGAGCACTTCCGAGCAGCCAGATTGCCCCAAGTCAAGGCAGCCCTGCCGCCTCAGATCAGCCCCAGTCAAAGCTTCCTGAGACTGTTGGCCTCCTTTTGCCCACATAGGTTTTGACCCCATGCCAGTCTGCCTCTTAGTTTTACATTGAAAGTCTACCACTGGAAGCCTTGTCACTCAGATTCCAGGCTCTGTTCTCTCCTTTCTGGCTTCATTTCTCTGTTTCTCTCTCTCCTTCTCTTTCTCTTGTTATGTCAAAGGAAAACAGTTTCCACGTAAAATCTCCGAGTTGCAGCATGCAGGATAAGACTCATTTGACTTTCAAATGGGTGAGAAGCAGGGAGGTATCTTCTCCTCGGAGGCAAACAAACATCTCTGCAGAGCCAGCTCACAACAGGCAGAGGGTAGAATGGGGGCTCCATTTTGACCCTTTGTTTCAATTTTGGGATGGGATATGTGGTTTCCTATAGTATTTACATCTTGCATTTTAGAGCATTTGTGCCAGTGGTGGGTTGTCAAAACTTTTACTACCACAGCATGATGTCATGGACGTTGTGGGCGGGGCCAACGTCATGGTGTCATAATGTTGTGGGTGGAGCCAACATCACGACGTCATGACGTTGTGGGTGGGACCAAAGAAAAAATAAAAATAATAAAAAATAAAATAAAATAAAAATAAACACACACACACCTCAACCCACCCACCCATCCACCCCAAACACAAACCCGTCACTTACCTAGCTAGGCAGGCAGGCAGGCAGCAGGCAGGGAGCAGGCAGGAACCCCAGCCGCACGCATGTGCGGCTTGCTCCCGTAACCCCCCGCCGCCCCGACCAATGCATCGGTTGGGCCGGTGGGGGGTTACAGGAGCAAGCTGCGCACGTGCAGGACTTGCCCCTGAGCCCTCCACCAGCCTGACCAATGCATCATTCGGGCTGGCAGGTGGGGTTGGGAGCAAGCCGCGCGCACACGGGGCTTGCCCCCGAACCCTATGCCGGCCCAACTGATGCATCGGTGGGGCAGGGGGGGATTCAAGGACCAGCCACACACCCGCGGCTTCCCTCCGAACCCTGCTCCAGCCTCACCAATGGATCGGTGGGGCTGGGGGGGTTGGGGGGAAGCAGCATGAGTGTGCATGCGTCAAATGAAGTTTTGACACATGAGCACTTCCGAGCAGCCATTTTGGGCTGCCCGGAACTGCAATCTGGAGGACCACCGGAGAGGCGACTGAATTGGTCACCTGGAGGTTTACTACCCACCCCCACCCCCCGCGATCCCCTCCAGATTTTTGCTCCTGGTTCGGCTAAACCAGGCTGAACCGGCAGCACTCACCACTGATTTGTGCTCTCAAAAAAATAATGTATGCCAGCTCTCTCCCCTTCCTTTCCTCTTTACTTCTTTCAGAAACGTTTTCTGTTCAAGAAGTGGCAAGTCTCTCCAAATCCATCTGCACACTTTTTTTTCCATTTCTTCTGGGTAAGTTCCAGGCATTTTCCTCTTTGATGCACAGCTCAAGACTTTGTCCTTCTGCCTCTCTCCCCAGTCAAGTCAACCTGGGAAATTTTAGACATGTAAGACAGAAAATCTCACAGGCTTCCCCTCATCCCTGGATGCTGAAAATGCTTTTTAAAAAGTAAGTCACTATGTGCTACTTTTCCATATCTCTCAGAATCTACTGCCTGAAATGGTTACCTCACTCTTCCAAGTTTTAAGACCAGCCTTGGGCAGGAGCCTTGATAAATGGTGGCAACATTACAATTCCCAACAATCACTAGAAAGTCTGGCCAGGTTATCCTGCTATGGTAATAGAGTAGACCATGGGTTCCCAATCTAAGACCCATGGGCCAAATCTGGCCTATGGCACACTTTCATGTTGCCCCCCCCTCCAAGGGCATTTGAGAAAAAAAAATGGCCACTCCTTTGAAAGTGTTGGGACAAAATGCCCCTCCCCCCATCCTGCAGGCAGGGCACAATGGCCACCCGGCTCGAGAAGCTCTGACAGAGTGGGACCTGGCTCTGGGATTGAAAAGGTTGGGAACCCATACTGCCAGCAACTCAATGCTGATCGTCAGGTGACTGTTAACCTAACAACCCTGAGGACTAATGGCCTTGAGTGGCAAAGCCCACAGGGAAAGATGGTGGTGCTCAAGTGGATTAAATCCCACTTGAATCCATCTTGTTGAAGGGCAGCAGCTTCATCAATCCTGGCCTGGGGCTGAGGAGGACTTTGCATGCCAAAAGGGCTCAGCACCAGAAAGTGACTCACAGAACTGGGCCAGTGATACACATGTCACACTGATGCAGAAGGCAAATGGAAGGCCATTGCATTATGTTCTCTACAGGACAATCTTCATGGCTAATCGCCATGAGGACAGCCAATATTGGGAACGAGATATGGCACTCAAAGAAGAAGACAGTCACTAAGGAGCCCAATCCTTTCTAAGTCTCAGGGTACAATAGACAGCCCAATTATCTCAGCCTGGGTATGTCTAGATTGTGCTAATTAGGATTGCTTTGAGGTTTGGCTAGCCCCTTCATATCAGTACAAAGCTGGCCTTGCAATGAGGAAAACATAGGTGCAGCATCATGTAGGGAAGGATAGATATCCCTCTGAGGCAAAGTCAAATACAGTAGATGGAAGTCTGTCTTCCCACTGCTGCAGTGAAGTTATTTTAGGACAGAGAAAGCCATTTTCCTAGAACAAATTCCAGCAGGACTTTTACATAATGGGATTATTATTATTTAATTTTTCAAATTGTATGATTGGGAGATGAGGCAATTAAGAAAGTAGAACAACTAGTTACGTCAAGGGACCATACTTGCCTTTAAGGCGTTAAATATTTTCTATGAATTATGTTGTATGGATTTTTCCCTCAGTGTTTCAGCTACTTTACAATGGAAGGTCCTTGGAGGCAGAAACCTGATTGATTTTCAATTACGTTGCCCTGTAAAACAGCATAGGGAGTGATGGTATTAAACCAAGAACAGTCAGTATTTGTGGTGGGTTTCAGTAGCATCTCAAGAACCTCTTTTTGTAGGAATCAGCCTTGTTCTAACATGGTGTTCAGAAAACGTGCTTTATTTTCAGAATTCACAAGGCAACAAAATGAAACTTTTTTCTGTATCAGAGATGAAAACACATTTTTCTAAAGTAGTTTTTCATGCTGAATTCAGAATTGCCATTGGTTTTCCCCTATCATTTCAGGTTTTAACGTTATGAACAATGTAACTCTTAAGAGTCACTCTTAATCATGTATGCACAGCAGCTAGGTAAATTTCTCAGTACAGTAAAACATCAGATAACGCTAAAACTTGGTTCCACAAGTCTTGGTGTTATCCGATTTTTAGTGTTATCCGATCCATGTTAAAATACTATGGGATGGATCAGATAATGTTAAAGCTCCATAGAGATACATTGTAACCGCACAGGCTTTAGCGGGTGTTATCTGATCCATCCCATAGGACCTTAACGTTATTCGATCCAATTCTCCTCCCCAGATTACTTAACGTTATGCGATTTTAGCGTTATCCGATCCAATCGTTATCCGGTGTTTTACTGTATCTCAGAACAAAAGTCAAAACAGGCCTACTTTTTGAAATACATCGCATAACTGTATTAGAAGAGCTGCAGCGGCTTCTTCAGAAGCACTTAGAATAGGACTTTCTTGTGTAAGCAACATCCGGATTGTCATGGTACAGCATCCAGCAGTAGCCGGCCATCATACTTTCATTCCAGGAGCCTTGGTATCAGTGTTCCATTAACTGAATGTCCTTGTGGAACCATTCTCCTTGTTCATCACTCACCATTCCAAGATTTTCTGGGGAGAAATCTAGGTGAGAGTGTAAAAAATGTATTTTTAATGACATGCGACAACCAAGTTTCTGGTATGAACGAAGAAGATTCTGAACTCCCTCTTTGTACCCAGGAGACTTGTGAATACCCAAAAAATTTTTCAACAAGCCAAACAAAAGCCTCCCAAGCTTCCAACTCTTCTGCTGAAAGAGATTGTTTAAATTATTCATCATGCAAAACAGACTTAATCTGCAGGCCTATGAAAATTCCTTCTTTTAGTTTTCCAGCGCTGATACTGGGAAATTTCTTCACAAGGTACTGAAAACCTCCTGAGTTCGCTTTACCCATGGCCTTTAACAAGATTCTTCATCAAGCCTAAATTGATATGGAGATGAGGTAGATAAATTTTGTTTGGATCAACCAGAGGCAGAAACTTGACACTGCTTGTTCCAGCTGTATAGGCGTTTCTTGGTTGCCAGTTGCATTTGACATAATGTTCTGCAGTAGACCGGCTGTCCCACAGGCACAGGAAGCAGCAGTATTTGGTGAATCCTCCTTGCATCCCCATCAACATGCCAATAACTTTTAAATTGCCACAGATGTTCCACTGGTGTGTCTTAAAACTAATAGCATCCAACAAAGTGTTCATGTTCTCGTATGACTCTTTCAAATGGACAGAATGTGCAACTGGTACGCTCGGTTTGGAGTTATCATTGTGCAGTAAAACTGCCTTCAAGCTTCTTTTTGAAGAATCGATGAACAGACACCATTCAGATGGGCAGTGCACGTGTGACAAACCATTGAAGAGTCCATTGATATCATGGCAATAGCACAATGGGCCATCAAGAGCAAAGAATGAAGACAAGTTATGATTTCTTTACCTATAGTGAGTTATTTTCACACCATATGCGAGCAAGTTCTTCTGTTTAAGTCTGGGCAAGAAGCTCAGCTTGATCTTTAGATAGCTTTAAATAACATACAAGATCATTCAGTTCAGCTTGGGTAAAGTCTTTGGTTCTGTGTCATCATCCAACAAGTACTCTGGGTCTGATGTTTCTGGAATGTGGCCAGTGGCTTCACCGGATTCCTGATCATCTTCAACCAAAGCAAGACCATCATCTGGTGGTAATGGAATGTGCAAGGAATCATCATGGAGAACATGCCTAATTGCTGAATCTAGGCTAGGATATGCAATTTTGTGCTTTGTTTTAGCTGATAATTTTCAGTTGTATTAAACCAACAAAAGTCGCAGTCGTTAATATGGTCTCGCAGTTGCCTCCAGACTGTTGGTTTGGTAAAAGGCATTGATGTCCTTCATTGATTCAACCAGTTGCGTAGGCCACTGGAACAGCTGATGCACATGATATGTGGAGCCCAGGGTTTATCCTGTTCACCTAATGGACAGCCAAAGTACAGCATTTACATTTTTTAAGATCTGCAGTAATTGGTCGACATTGTGCTGACGATGTAAATGAGCCACACACATAACAGAAACTATCAGGTTTGTTCCTGCAGTGCCTAGGCATGATTCCACCTGAATAGAGAGGTGAGCAGATTTAATTAAGCACAGTAATGCAATATTTTGCAAAACCGGGCTGACATTGTGCAATACCTTCTACCCAGGTCTAACCGCGCAATACCCCATAGGGCAATACCGGCCGTTGCTGAGGCAACCAGTTATACTGCCAGCACTGAGCACGAACTCACACAGTAAGGCTTATAGTAAAGCCATCAAAATATATAATTGCTGACAAAACAAAAACTTGACGTGCTAGAGAAAAATGGTTTGCAGATTTGAAATCAGTGTGAAAAATGCTGTGAGACCCATATGAAATGGTTTCCAATACAAATTTTGTGTTGTCTTGTGTTTTGGGCAAAGATGGGGTCTTTTTTTATCATGGTCCCCAAAATGGTGTGGAAAAGGTAGGGAGACTGGAACAATTTCTTCTTTAGGCCTCATCTTTTAGTGAAGTTAACCTACTTAAGACAAAGCCTTTCAGAGTTTTGTTATTTATTCACTGCTGCATTTGCATGGGTTTAAAAAAATGGCCATCTGATATAATTATAATTTTCAGTGCTTTTGTGATTTTTTGCTAATCCTCACTATGGTTTGTGCATTTATTATGCATTCGCTGGGATTTTCTCTCATGTTTTTGTATGGTTATTTAATTATGATTTTATCTTTGTGATTTTAAGTTTTGAAGATAGGTCAGAAATAAGACAGGCTAATTTGTCTGCCTGGTCAGTTGTTCTCACCTTGGGACTTTCCATATACAGTATAGACTATTACAAGTTCCATCATTCCTAGATAACATGGCCACTGTAGTCCAATGTGTATGAAATATACCAAGGTCATAACAGTAAGCCATAACAAATGTAGGCCTATTGAATCAGTGGAATTTACAGAACAAGTTGACTCACCAAATCTCCATTGATTCAATGGGTTCAACAGAATTTCAGCCACTGTTAGATAAAGCTACCTCAAATAAATAAAGTTTATTTCTGCTCCATTGCAAAGTTAGAGAACAAACTCTAGATGCTTTTTGAATCATGCACACATATAACATTAAGCACATGCTTTCAAATTTGGTCTTACAAGGGCCATTCTCTTTCTTGTCTGTCAACTTGATAGCCTCTTGTTCTTTCTCTACCACCACAGATTGGATGTCATTTTGACTATTTGGAGTTTGGATGTGATCACTCCAAACACTAGTTCTCCATGCAAACCCGTCTACCTGGCTCTTCAGCCAAGTTCTCCCTTTTTCATCATTTATTTCACCTTGGATTCAACATTTTTTGTTTTGTTTTTTATTGCACAAACCAAATATTCTAACTTGCTGCATATTGTGTGTTTTATGATATCCAGATCCTCATTCAGTCACTTCTCTTCATTCATCATCCTTTCATTCTAAGTAACTCTTACCATCTTGTGACAAATCTTTGTTATGCTTACCTCTATTAAATTCCATAATTCCATTCAATACAGTACAAGGGAAAACACATTACTCCATATAACTTGCATTCTCAAAGCACTTTCTTCATCTTAACGAGCTGCTGTGAACTATCTCTACCCCGACTTTTGTTGCATGACTCTGATCCCACTAGTCATTCAACCAAATTCCAAGGTATTTATATTTTTAGGGCACTCCACAATTTTATTTTGGATCTTAACTGCATTGCTTGGGTTGCTGGCTTTTTACAAATTACCATGACTTTGGTTTTCTTAGACTGTATTCATTACCTACTTAATTGACTTTGTTGAATAGTCTTTGCAAGGCATCTGTACTGTCAACTAGAAATGCCGTAACATGTATATATCAGATGTTGTTGATAACTCCTTGACTAAGATGTCATCATTGGAGTCAGTAATTGGTTCCTGGAGTACAAATTGAGAGCAATTACAGAAGTTTGCATCTTTGTCTTGCTCCTCCTTGTATATCTGTTTTATCTGGCTAGTATCCTATTCCCCAAAAGTGGACAGGAGGACATATACAGAAATATCCCCTCATTTTTTCAGACTTCCTGGTATGTGCCAATTCTTTGCACTGGTTGCAAGATCCAACACGCAGCTGGTCACACCACAGGAAGCCTGCCATAGCAGTGAGGAGATGTACACAGTTGTTCTTGTGTTTCACGTTTAAGTGATAGAATATTGCCATCTGACCTCTAGTCATCACTATAAATTGTTCTTGCTGGTAAATGTTGCTGCTTATGCAAATATCTCTGGAATAAACTTTTGCTTACCAACAAATCCATCACCTTTCTGTGATAGACTTTATTAAAGGCTTTGATGTAGACAATAAAGCAGACAAATATTCACTTTCACATCAAAGATCTCTCCCCAAATGCATGAAGGCAGGTTGATAACAAGTTTGTATGTTGTGGCTGGTGATGTCATTTGCGTTCCTTTACACAGCAGAGGAATATGTATAATACTTCCTGAATTCTCATTGATTTATGCTCTGGCAATGTGACATTTCACCAAAGATTTTTCAAGCCTCATATAGTAGGAGCAAGACAAAGAGCACTCCTGCCCTTCTTTGAAGATCTCCACAATTTGCACAACACTCTCTGGACAAAATTAGTGTCTTTACTCTTTGGCAAGTGAAGTGAACTCACAGATCTAGCACAAAATTATAAACTAAGTACATTAAAACCCCAGCATATGGCCACCCTGGGTTACGTTTGCAGTGGCCTCACATTTAAAAATTTTAAAAAATATTCCTGGGTTACGACTGATTTCTGGGATATGATCATCCCCCACCTCCACAAAACCAAAGGAGCAATCTCCCTACCTTTTCCATGCCATTTTGGGACCTTATCTAATGACGATGGGACCTTTGGAGCAGTAAACACTCCATTCTGAGTTTGGGTGGGGTGGAAGGCACCCATATTATGTCCTAAAATCGTAGCATCTGCCATGTTGTTGTTCAGGACTACATTTCCCAGTAATCTTTTCAGAACAAAATTGCCAATGCCACCATTTTCGGACATAATATGTCTGCCCTACCCGAACTCAGAATGCAGTTTCTACTGCTCCAAAGACCCCATCGTCGTTGTTGGATAAGGTCCCCAAACGGCGTGGAAAAGGTAGGGAGATTATTATTATTATTATTATTAAATTTAAATTTATATGCCGCCCTACTCGGTGAAAACCGACTCAGGGCGGCTCACAACATACAATCAAATACAATGTAACAATTCAATAGAACAACACAATGTCACAATATAGTGAAATATACATCAATAATTCAAACAATAGAATATCATAAAATACAATACAGTAAGATAAAACCCCAATATACGTCATAAAGTTACAAAAATATTACAAAAAACATAGGAACATAGATTGCTCCATTGGTTTTGTGGGGGTGGGGGGATGATTGCATCTGGCATTTTTTGTGCTTTTGTATTTTTTAAAATACTATTTTTGTTCTGGTCGTATTTTTATTTTTTCAATGCATCCTTATGGGAAATCATTATTCGGTTTACAACCATTTCAGGTTACGACGGAGGCTGTTGGAATGGACCTCCATCGTAACCCGAGGTTTTACTGTATACCAATTTGCTTCTGACATGATTTTTAAAAGAAAGTATTTCAAAAGACACAAACAACCTATCCACTGCTTCTAATCCTTAAAAGCAAAAAACAAAAAAACAAAGAACACTTTTTTACCAGTGCAAATACTCCATTTAAGAACAAGACTAGCAAGGGCTTATGACAGACAGACAGACAGACAGACAAGCCTTCATCCTCAGCCATAGGGACTGGAAACTTATTCTTTAAAAGTAAAAAGAAAAGTAAGAAAGCCATCAAAAGAAAACATTCTGATATCTCAGCTAGACTTGAGAATCATGGGCTTACAAAAGGAATCACATAAAAATGCAGATGCTAAAGGGTCCTAATTTTATTTATTTATTTATTTATTTATCACACTTGTTTATCACCCACCCCCCTCACCAAAGTGACTCAGGGTGATTTACAACAAGTCATCAATAACAATTAAAAACCACTTTAAAATTAAATTAAAATTAAAATTAAAATTGATTAAAAGATTAAACTAGGAGTTAAAGCAAAAAGATGAGGGCAGGGCAAGGGGGTCAGACTATCCAACCAGCTGGGGTTATTGTTCCACCTATCCCCCATCCCCGACCCACCAGCCAGGTTTTCACTCCTTTTCTAAAGGACAGCAGCTCTGTCTGCATGCATAGCTCAATCGGCAGGAGGTTCCATAGGATGGGGGCGGACACAGAGGCCATCCTTCTAGTGCCAGAGAGGTGTGCCTCTCTGGTCGATGGCACAACCAGAGAGCCTCTCCAGTCCACTCTGGTGGGACAGACAGATGTCCTTGGGGTGATGCAGTCTCTTAAGTATCCTGGTCCGCTACCATGCAGGGCTTTAAAGGTGATAACCAGCACCTTGATTTGCACCCGGAAGCCAGTGCAGCTCTCTCAGCAGCAGTGAGGCATGGGCATAACGCCCGCATCCCATCACTACCCAAGCAGCTGCGAGCTACCTAAGCTACCATAACTGTGGGGAACGCATGTGTTTTTAAATACATTTTAAGTAACTGCATCTCAGAAAAAGTAATGGGAATTATGAAAGGATCAAAAGTCACAAATGGCCTTGGGAACCATGGACACGTGAGTTTTGCAACACACTTTGAGCCTGAGTTGTAACCCGCTGCGCATCCTTATGAGCAAACACGGCAAACAAAGACAGCTGCTGGGTTTCTGTTTGGAAGCCTTTCAATCTGCCCCCCGTGTTGTAGCCATACGGAAGAACATGTGGTTGTCCACAAAGAAGGAATAAACCAAGTGAGTGACACACACCCCCCAAATTAGGTCTGAAACACCCAAGAAAAGGTAATGCAATCACATCACAAACCTCAAAGAGTTGAGTGGGGCTGAGTCAAGTTTTTGTGAGAATACCAGGCTGCACTCTTACATAGCATGAACCTAGGAATCTTTACTTAGAAGTAAATCCTATTTGTTTAATGGGGCTTATTCTGAAGCAAATGCACATAAAGCTCTACCCTTGTTTCTCTTGCAAAGGCTAGAAAATTATAGTGTTTAAAGTGTTTTTTTAAAAAATAAATAAATAAATAACTGTTTAAATAGGTAACTCGAAAGTCAGTTGCAGCTCACTCTAGGGAGCGTTGGCAAATCCATTTACAGCCAAAGAACCAGGCCTGTGTCTGCTGATGTTTACATGGTCATGTGACTAGACACTGGAGTGAATGGAACACTGTTACCTTCCCATCAAAACAGTACCTATTTATCTACTGTACTTTCAGTTTCTTGCTTTCGAACTGCTCGGTTGGCAAGAGCTGGGACAGACAATGGGAGCTCACTCCAGCAAGCAGTACTTGGGTCTCGAACTGCTGATCTTCTGGTTATCAAACTCAGTGTCTTAATTACTAAGCTATTGGAGTCCCATAAATGTTTAAACTGAAAGCCGTGTGTGTGTGCTTGTGTGCGTGCGTGTGGGCGTGCGCGCGGGCGGGGGGGAACCCTGTTAAGGAAGCATTGAGTAAATGCTACACCTTACACAGGGAAGATGAGAAATGTGCTGGTATTAATCTTGCCTCTTTTGCAAAAGGAAAACAAGTGATCTTTTGCAAAAGGAAAACAAGTGATCTTACCATATTTATGAAAACTGTCAGCAGATTTCTGTGGGGCTTATACTCCAGAGTAAATGAAATTGAAAAGTCACAGTGAGAAGGTATCACTAAGTAATAAGGTGCCAGTCATGTGACTGATGACATGCACAGTCTAGCACAGGGGTTCTCAACCTTTCTAAGCCATGGGCTGGACCCCGGCCCCTCAGACAGCTAAGCAGGCTGGGTTGGTTGTTCCCTCCCACTGTAAACACTGCCATAAAACATATTGGCAGCTGCCGTAAAAATGTTTACGACAGCCGTGGGCACATTTACAGCTGTCATAAATGCAGCGTATATCTCCTGGCTGCCTTCTCCATATTTTAATACCAATAGAGTAAGGTTGTGGGCAAAGAAAAACTCAATGAACAAAAGACTGGTTTATGTCTGTGTTTGCCTTTGCTATGAAATGTATTGTTTCAATCTTGTTATCTGCTCAGAAACTTTGTAAATAGGGGAAGTAAAATTTTAAAAAACAGACTCTAAGCAAATCTGAGCAGATGAAGGCTGCTTCGTGCAAGGAGACGCGTGGCCTGTCATCCGCTCTAATGATCCACCAGCAAAGGAATTCAAGAAAGACAAATGCACAATTTTGATTGCCTCTCTCTAAGGTTGCACTCTTGACTTGTCTTTCTATGATGGTGGCAGCCTTTTGCAAGGCTGGTGTGATCAGAGAAATTGTAATGCTTGTGTGGAAGGGACATTCAACTTTCCTTCTGTACATACAGCCAGGGATGTGAATAATTTTCCATTTCTATTTCATTGCATTTTTAATCAAATCTTGCCTGTATTGCTACCTCATATCCTTTGTAGTAGGGGACTGTGGTGGCTTAGTGGTTAAAACACTGAACTTGATGATTAGAAGGTTGGCAGTTCAGCAGTTGAAGACCCAAGTACTGCATGACTGAGTGAGTTCTCATATCTGTCCCAACTCCTGCCAACCTAGAGGTTCAAAAGCAAGAAATTGCAAGGAGATACCACTTTGGTGGGCAGGTAACAGCTTTCCGTGCACTCCAGTGTCTAGGCATTCCTGCCACATGACCACGGAAATGTTTGCAGGCACAGACAGAGCTGTCTGTTTGGCTGTAAATGAAGATGAGCACCGAATCCTAGAGTCGGATACGACTGGCTTTTGAGCAAGGGTGACTTACCTATCTACCTATCCTTTGTAGTGGGATACAAAACTTCTTTTCTCCCCATATAGATGTTCAGAAACATTTTCCATGTGCATTTTCTGTTATATATGCATCTATTTACCTGATTGTTTCTCCCTCATGCACACAGTTTCAGGCACATTTCTCCTGCTGACTAACCTGCATTTGCTTCATTGGTGCCCATCAGAAAAAGCCTCCTCAAAGATCATGGTATTTTTGAACTACAAACAGATGTATCCTGGGCAATGGCCACCTTGTGCCAGCTAATCTTTCTCACACTAGGTCAGACAGAAGGAACTATGCAATGAACTCACCACAAGGTGGCTTCATTTTGGTCCTTTAGAGCAGGGGTTCCCAACCTACAGCCTGCAGGCCAGACCCAGCCTGTAATGCCATTCCATCCAGGCTGCTGTTGCACCTGGATGTGGAAGCGGGCGTGTTTACATCAGCCATAAAATGCACCTGAACATGCACAAACGTTCCCACAGCTGTCATAAATGCAGAAGTGAGCGCATTTATGACAGCCATAAATGCGCCTGCCCACTTCCGCTTCCGGGGTGTGTGGTCTGGCCCACTCAGCGGTCCAGGAGTGTAATCTGGCCCACGGTATAAAAAGGTTGGTCATCCCTGCTTTAGAGTTTGACCTAAACACGAAAGAAGAAGGGTTCCCATTTTTTCAATGGTTTTGCATGACTCTATGAGTTTTTTTATTTCCCTGAAACTATCATAGGTTTCACAAATACAGAGTTCTGGTGTGAAAAAAAAAGTATTTTGTCTCTTGGTAATGCTCAGAACTTAAGGGAAACATTATTTTGGAGAGAATGGGTATATCTGTTAACATAGTTATTAACAGTCTGATTCTGTTTTAATGCCCCTGGAAACCAAAAAATGGAATCATCAGGTCTCTATTTTCATAAGATGGAACAAGGAGGGTTTTTTTTTTACCTTTTTTCATTTGCATCTGAGGGAATGGGTTGTTATCCCCAAAAAACTACTTTAGTTTAGTTACCCTTCAAAAAGTCATCAAGATCTTCTTCTTCTTCTTCTTCTTCTTCTTCTTCTTCTTCTTCTTCTTCTTCTTCTTCTTCTTCTTCTTCTTCTTCTTCTTCTTCTTCTTCTTCTTCTTCTTCTTCTTCTTCTTCTTCCATGTCCCAATCAAACCTTGAACTGTCAAACATAAGACCTCATTGGTGCATGTTTCTGGCAGTAATCAGCAGTCCAGTAAATGAGACGGATCTGTATCTCTCCATACTATGAGATGAACTGGTTTATTGATCCATCGGATGAATATGGCAATTCACTAACTTTACTAAGGGCATCAGATTATCTGACATAATTACAACAAATGCAGATTGCAGAAACCTCTGTAACAATTTATCCAAATGAAGAAAATAGCATTAAGATTGAAATTGTGGTTCAGCATAAATAAATGTAAATTGTAAAGATATGCAAAGACTCCTGGCTGCAAATATATGCTGATTGGATTCAAGCTGGTGTAATGACTCTCCTAGGATGATATCTTGGGGTTATGGAGGATAATTCAGAAAAAATGTTGACCTAGCATGTAGCTGCTATGAAAAATGCCACATTCTATCCTAGACATAATTAGAGTAGGAATTAAAAATGAAAATAAAATCTATAGTACGTACAACATTATTCCAATACCAGGTACATTTTTCCTGACTGCTCATCAGAAAGAATACAGCTAAGCTGGTAAAAGTGCAAAAATGGATAACCAAAGTGATCAAAGAGGCAACACGATTCCTATATAAGGTAAGGTTTTGTAGCAGGGCTGTAGTGGAAGGCTGCAGCGACTTGAAACGAGTCTTGATGAAGGTGGGAAAAGAAAGTGCAAAAATAGTATTGCAGCTGAACATTGAGCATGCAAAAATCCTGATGACAGAAGAACAATATAAGTTTTAACAATGAATTTAAAGATTTTATATACAGTTGTACCTTGCTTAAAGAGCATGTGTTCGTTCCACAGGATTGCTCTTTAAGCAAGTTTGCTCTTTAAGCGAAACACCATTGTAAGTGACCAATTGTGACTTCTGGGGGGGGGGGGGATTGTGAACCCCAATTTATTTGTTAAGCAAGTTTTTGGTTAGTTTTATTTGTTAAGTGAAGTGAACATTCAGAGAAAATTCTGCTCTTTAAGCAAGTTACTCTTTAAGCTAGGCACTTTTTATGTCAGGTTTGACTGTACCTTCATTCAGTCATCAGTGTAACTGGAACCTGTAGTTACAAAAAATCTGAGGACTGGCATTCGTGAGGGTAACTGTGAGAGAACTAGAAAGGATCCTTAGTGTAAGGATATGCCACCAGTCCAAACCCAAGATCATCCGCATGCATTTATTTCAGGTTGGGAGAATAACAGTCTTGCATGCGACTAACACTGGGTACAAGTGCAGGAGGCCTTTAGGACCTACAGGAATTCTCCTTTCCCACTAACCAATTTGGTATGTTCTTTTTTTTTCTTCCCCTGCTCACTGGCTCACCCCTCCTTTCTTCCTGTTTGTCCCGTTTACTTTGACTCTCTGGTCTCCAGCTTCTGATCTTGGAGCTGCATGCAGGCATCATGTCCCACCTAGTGGAGAGACTGCAGTCTTTTCTATAGTGACTCTAAGAACCAAAAGGAGACTGGGTGGAAGCTGCTATTTTTAGCTACGGTATTTTCCTTTCCTTCACATTTTCCCCTGTGCTGCAGGTGGTGTTTTGTAATTTTATGCTCTATTAAACTAATAAAAAACTAACCAACATTCCAGATTCCCCCCAGTATTTCCAACTACAGTCAAACCTCGCATAAAGAGTGTTTCGCTTAAAGAGTAACTCGTCTAAAGAGCAGAATTTTCTCTGAATGTTCGCTTTGCTTAACAAATAAAAGCAACCAAAAACTCGCTTAACAAATAAATTGGGGTTCGCAATACTCCCCACAATTGGTCATTTACAATGGTGTTTCGCTTAAAGAGCAATCCTGTGGAACGCATTATGCTCTTTAAGCTAGGCACCACTGTACTTGGTTTGGATGTGAAAACTGGACAATGAAGAATGCTGACAAGGGAAAATACATTTGTTTTCAATATTTGGTGTTGGAAGAGAGCTTTGCAGATACCAATAAACTGCCAAAAAGATGGATAAGTGAATCCTAGATAAATCAAATGTGAACTCTCAGCAAAAATGATACAACTGATACTTTTAAGCTTTGGGCACATCATGAGAAGACAAGACTCACTGGAAAAGACTATAATGAAATGTTTGTTAAGTTGCTTTTAATTCAGTGTGTGCATTCACACAATAATTGGCTTAATTGTATTTTAATATTAAAATGCAATGCTGTAATAACTTGTATTTTTTTTCAATTATATTACCAATGATTAAATGAATGGTTTAATCCATCTTAGATACCAGAATTCAAAGGAAGGCTATATATAATTACAAGAAAGTGACCAAGAGAGACACAGTGGCTTAGGGGTTAAGACACTGAACTTGGCAACTGGAAGGTCTGCAGTCAGCAGTTCAAGACCTGAGTGCTGCATGATGGATTGAGCACCCATTGTATGTCCCAGCTCCTGCCAACCTAGCAGTTCAAAAGCAAGAAATTGAAAGTAGATAAAAAGTTAGGAAAGGTAACAGCATTCTGTGCACTTTGGCATCTAGTCATGCCTGCCACATGACCACAGAAACATCTTCAGATGCAGACAGCGCTGGTACTTTGGCTGAAAATGGAGATGAGCACCGCACCCTAGAGTGAGACACAACTGGATTTTGAGCAAGGGAGACCTTTACCTTTACCTAATCAAGATATGCCTACATCCCATTGCTCTCTCCCTGATGGTGCAGTGGCTAAAAAGCTGTACTGCAGCAGAACATTGTGAGTTCAATCCTGATGAGGGTTCAAGACTGACTCAGCTTTCCATCCTTTTGAGGTTGGTAAAAAGAGTATCCAGCATGTTGGGGGCGTGATGCTAAATAACTTGTGAACTGCCCTGAGAGTGCACTAAGCACTATGGGGTGGTATGTAAGTGTAATTGCTATTTCTGTTGCTCCCCTGCTAAAGTAGATCCATGAGCTACTATTCTATTGAGCTTCCACAGAGCAGAATTTCTTTCTAGGGCAGTACGGAGAGACTGTGCTAGTTGCACAAGCATTGATGTTATAGCGAGCAGAAGATGTGCTGAGTGGAAGCTGTCATTCTCCATGGTAGTCGCTGCTCACCTGTAATTAGCGCTGGCACAAGTGGGGCTGCCCAATATTTCAAAGTAGAATAATGGGACTTAACTTGATGAGAAATAGATGTGCTTGATTACCACTGGGCAGTTGATTCAACCAGTCCTGTCTAGTCAAGCTTATCAACAGGAAATAAACAAACAAATGATGAAAACTGATGGTTCAAGGTAGTCTCTCCCCTCCCTTTCCATCCCCCTCCCTTCTTTACTGAGGTGGTTTAACACCTTCATGACATTTCTATACACCCTCTTCAGTTAATCTGAGTACATCTGGTTACCAGCCTTACAGGCGCAGCGAAATATATCAACAGCCTTGTTGTGGTCCAGCATGGCGGATTGTGTTTTGTGACACACAAGAGGAGTAGCTGAGGCACTTTGCTGACTGCCCAAGCTTGAAATCTGATACTTTCAGGAATTATGAGGAGTGATTTTATCACAGCTGCAGGTGGCTTGTGTGTGAGCTGCACATTTTGACAACCGAGGAACATACCACACTTTGTGTAAATGCTGCCTTTTTCCTCCATTCCCTCCTGAAGTTTTACCAAGCATGCTTGGCTAGGGAAATTCTCTGTATAAATTATCCCCAATTGTGCCTTTCTTCTTGGGCAAATTGTTATTTTTTTCCTTCTCCTCCTCCTCAGAGCAAAACTACCTGCTGCTCTTACTACCACCTGTCAAGTAATGGGAATTACAGCGAGTTGAAAGTACTATAGGGTTTTCGGGCACTGAGATGTTTCCACACAGCACTCAAAGACAAAGATTTAATTGAATTAATATTAATGACAATTCTCACTAGCTGAGGGGCTAGTCTAGTGCAATCCCATGTACCGTATGTTATCTGGGCGCGGTGGCACTTACGTCTGAGCAAATCTACTTCAGAATATATTCTTATTTATCGATTTAAAAACCTATCCCATCTTTTGGTCCTATGGGAGGAACTGGAAACAGCCCGAGTGCTGGTAACAATAAATAGATATAAAACTAATTAGACTAGAACCTCAAGGTCTGCTGACTAAATGGCAGCTCAAAAGGAATTTGGCCCACTTGGGTTTCGCACATGACATTTTCTTGCTTCAGGCAAAGGAAATTCTGTTCAATACAGAAGCCGACGGGAGTGACAGTTGAATTTGCATCAACAGTAGGGCTTCTCCATCTCAAGGAATAGTTTCTCCAGGCAAGGAGGCAAAACTCAGGGTGAGAGGTACTGAAGGAAAACATTTTGAATTTTTCATGTGTGGTGGCTTGGATGCCTATTTCCAACCCAGTGTCAAGGCTCATTGACTCTGCAGATGGTATTTGTTTCAGAGATAGTGCAGGAAATTCAAATTGTCTGTTTCTCCCTCAGGCAGGTCTCTCTCCCTCAGGCAGGTTTCGCTGTTAACGCTGTTATCCTGTTTGTCAAAATTCACTTCCCTGTATCTGCTGGTCCCAACCCTGCCTTGTGGAGCAAGAGAGAATATGTCTCCTCCATCTTCTTCATGACAGTCCTTCATATGTTTCCAGATCGCTACCTTGTCTACCCCATTCATTTTTCTCCATTATTCCTTGTAGACTTTGGAAGGGATCAGGCTCGGTCATAAACACACCTGTCCTTCTCTTACGGAAGCTGATCTGTGAGGTGCAACCAGACGTCTGAGAACAAGGAACTGGATTTAACATCCCAGAACAACACCCAATGAATGTAATGGCTCCAAAATGGGCTTGATGTAGAAAAAACTTTATTGTTAAAAAACAGAAAAACGGGATGGGAAAATGAGGCAAAAACAGGGTGACATACACACACTTACTCAAAAGAAAAAGACTTTCACCCCCAAAAGGACTCTGGGGTGGAAAGTGAAATGGCCAGATAGTAAGGCAGAAGAAAGCTGGAAACAAACCTTTGAGTCTGCTGAACATCTGCCCAACTCTGAAGGGAGCAAAAGAGTGGAACCTGAACTGCCTTGAGTGGCTGATGAGCCAGGCAAGCAGGTCGGTCTTTGGCCTCTGCCCCCTGCACTACTCTTCCTGGCAGCCCTTGTGGGAAGCTTCCAAGCACTGGGCAGATCTACCCTTGGACAAAGCAATGTTCATGGGCTATCTTGCCCATTAGAAGTGTATGGACCTACAGTATACATCAAGCTTTAGGTTGGGAAGGTTTGAGAGATGGTTCCTTCAAAGGTAGGAAAGCTGAAGTGACTGAATTTTGGGGTAGGATGGTTTGTTTTTGTCCACCAGACAAGCTGATGTAGTTTTTCTAGAGTTGAACTTACTCCTCTGCTTTTCTCAAACGGGTCCTTTTTGCAATCCACTCTTGATGGGAACTTGTAGCAATCTCTAACATGGAGATAAAAGTCCTTTAACTTTATAGCAGAGTTCATCAATGACCTGGAATAGCTCCTCCACCCATAGTAAAAAGTATCAACAAAACAAGAGTAGTGAAGCATCAGTAACAACAAAGCTGTGAATTGATCTAGTGTGTAGTTAATGACTCTGCATCCTCCCATCTCTCCCCTCCCTTCTGGGAATGGTGTGAATCAGTGGGCAGTGTATTGTCCAGTATGGTGACCCTTCCATGCCCTCTGACTATGGCTTATCTCTTGGATGGAGCTAGAGTGGCATTGAATTTGGAGGGTTACTACCCCCCCCCCCGGAGACCACCTGGGATTTTTACTACCGGTTCAGTAGAACCGGTCCGAACCGGCTGCTGCCCACCACTGGTCCCTTCTTTAAAAGGCAAGGAAATTTCATTGTTAAAGTAAAAAATATGCTCTCCTTTGCCTAATTAAACTTTCCTTCTCTTTCTCCACTTTTAATTGTATTGCATTAATGACACATTTAACATGAAGGATCTGTCCCAGTACCACTGACCCTGTTAAAGTATCTGCTAAAGATTGCACATCCTGAGTGTTAGGAGTTAGAATGGGTATAATCTCTTTCACTTTCTCTTTGTGCATGTCTTTCTCTTCTCTTTGTGGGCTGGTATGATGTGTGTGTGAGTGTGAGACAGAGAAACGGGAGATTAGTTGTATTCACTTGCTCTACACACTTATGATCCCTTCCCCACACCAATTTAATGAAAAATCCTTCAAATGGAAGGATAAAATATTAATTTTCAAAACCCAACTTTTAAAAAAAAAATTGCACTGTTATGTCAAGCCACATTCAACCCGAGCAATTAGAATGTTTATGATAATTTCAAAAGCTTTCAACATATCAGCCAAGGACCAGAAGAATGATGGGTGAAGATTGACAGTTGTTGGGTTATTTTTAGAACTACCAGACTGGGTAATGGATTGATCAAAAACAAACAAACCCTCTCTTTCCTCTGAAATGATTCTGGCTACTCTTGAATATGAATGAAACAAAATTCTGGCAATAGCTGACTTCCTCATACCAGCCAATGAAGTGGGAATTCCTTTAATTTTAGGTTGAGCTGAACTGGAGAAGTTTATCTACAGCCAGGGGATACCCAGGCGATTCCTGTTTGGACTGCAGAAATTACCTTTCCTCTGGTTCCAGGAGGTAGAATTGGTGCTTGCTGAACCAGTTGACTTTCTATGCTTTTGCTGGCCTCAGGTTTCCTCCTTGCTCACACTAAAGTCTACACTCCCCCCTTTCTCCTCCTTCACCAGCTCTGTTAGGCCTTTCCAGTTAGAACCAGGAAACTATAAAATTTTACAGAGTGCGGCTGGAGAGAAACAGCCATCACTGGTATAGATGCCAGAGGGGGCCAAGACTCAGCTCAGAAGATTTTCCAGGCTTGGGGGCTCACCAAGAAGGGATTTATCCATCAAGGAGGAGCCATAAAAACTAAAATTAAATTCTTCATCTTGCAACGGCAGCAGCGGCGGAGACAACAACAACAACAACAACAACATTAATGGAGGAAGAAATCTGTTGTTTTACCTATAGTGATCAGAGCCCTTGGAGCAATACTTAAAAGACTCCATAGATATTTGGATATTTTGGACCTATTGGACTTGAACATCCTGACTCTCCAAAAAACAACTGTACTAGGAACTGCATATAAACTTAGACCTTACCTTAATAGTTCTTAGGTCCTTGGTTAGGTCTTGAACTGTGAATCTAATGTTATTTTTTATTCTATAATAATATTGTGGTATTTTAAAATCCAAACCAATAAGAAACTCAAACAAAACACTTCAGGCATTACTGTGGTTGAGAAAAATTTGGTTAAGCTGATTGATGTGGTGATCTCAGGTGAGGGTTGGGCAAGGAAAAAAAACAAGTTGGAAAAGATCATGAGGTATCAGGATTTGGGAACAGAAGTTCAGCCTCCCTGGGAGCAAAGGGCAACAGTGATATCAGTAGTGCTAGGAGCCCTGGGAACAATCCTGAAAGAGTTGAAAAAACTATTGGAGTATGATTGGCATTGATAAGATCATGATAGAGCACTACTAGGAATCAGGTACATTGTCAGGTGATATCTCACTGACTCTTTGGGCCAGGGCTGAAACCCAAGCAGTGGGCTCCAAAACCACCACCACCAATTGGATGCCATAACTGAGTTGCAGCAATGTTACACAGGAATATATGCAAAAATTATGGAGTACCATTTTTGTGTGGGAACACAAAACCGAATAGGAGGTTGAGAATGAGGATAAAATGTTAAGATCTTTTGGGACTTTGAGATCTGAACCAATATTTGGCTTAATGGCAATCATAATAATAATAATACTTATTATTATTAGATTTCTATGCTGCCCTACTTGGTGAAAACCAACTCAGGATGGCTTACAGAATCCACCAATATCAAAGTTACAATACAACAAAAATACATTAGGATACAATATAGCAGAGTAATAAGTACAGTAGTTACCATATAATAGATCAATACACGATAAGTCAATACACAATAGATCAAGCCCCTCATAACTATCAATACACATTAAACCCAAACAGATAGACCCACAGTGTCCCCAACGGAGATACGTCATGGGTGGAGCCGACATCATGATGTCATGGGCGGAGCCAACATCATGACATCATGATGTTGTGGGTGGAGCCAAAGGAAAAAATAAAATAAAATAAAAATACAGTACACATAAAAATAGAAATAAAAACACATAAAAATACAAATTAAAATAGACGTTAAATATAAATAAAAACATAAAAATACAAATTAAAATAGACATTAAATACCCATAAAAACACACTACATAAAACACACACACACACTAACACATACAGTTGAATTGTGAGCTTGAGCAATAGCAAATATCCCTCCTTTTTTACTTAGGATAAACTTTTAATTGGTGACATCTAGGTTTGTATATTGTTTCCTGGGTTTTCTTGTAATGGCCTGTATATTATTTGCTGTTTATTTAGTTTTCATTTTACTGCATCGTGTTGTTTTGATCTTGTAAGCCACCCAGAGTACTGTTTATGTTAATTGTTGGCAGGGTATAAAAACAAACAAACAGTGAAAGGCAGAATAGTTCTATCCTCTTTTGAACCTGTCGGTCACCTTTTTCAAAGGGGGGGAAAACATACAGTATTCGTTGATGGAAAAAACATTGGATTTCAAAGCATGTGCCATAAGCAAGTCACACATGCTACACTCCCTGCCACAAACAGGATTGTGCGTGTGTGGAGTCTTTATTTCCTTTTCTGAATGGATTAAAACTGTACAATTTGTCTGGCCAAGGAGGTATCTCTGAACTGAGTGGGACCTGTGATTCTGACGGCTCCCCTCTCTGCCACCTGCCTCACCTCCTGCCAAGAGCTTTTATTTCCCTCTTTGCAAATCCATTCAGGAAAAAATATGTCACAATAGTGGGACTGAATGAAAAGCTTGGGGTGGTTGTGACAGGATAGAGGAAACTTTCAAAGAAAACCAGTTGGCTTTTGCTCCACATGTACTGACATAACTGCAAAATCAAACAGAGTGGCCTCAAATAACAAATAACTTTCTTACCAGCACAAAATCTCCAAAACCCGTGAATATCTGAGTGCATTTTGGGGGATGGGGGAAGGAGTCAAAAGAAGGACTTCCAAAACTACATTTTTAAAAGAGATCAAGGAAAAACAGCACCGAGCAGCGTTTTCTTTAAACTTTCCATTTCTGACTTTTGTTGGTTTTAAAAACAGCCACAAGGTCCAGAAACCTTAAGCATGATTCTCAGCTGTAACAAATTCCCAGTTAGAAACTTAACCTCTCAAAGCAATCTCTTATTCAGCAGAAACCCAAGCCAGGGATGAGAATTTCACCCTCTTAGGAGTCCCAATCCAGCCCACAAGGATTTCCCAAATGGCCACGACCCCCTTTCCCATGGCCTCATTATTTCCCATGTTATTAGGATGGGCCTTCCCCCATCCTAATATAATGGGAATACTTTCCCTAAGTCTTTATCATGAGCCATAATCAGCGGCTGCGGTAGCGGCTGCTACTCATCTCAGAGTATAGATTTTTCCTGGAAATCATTTTTAGGAAAAATGCCACTGGCGTGAATTTGTTTAAGGTGGATTCCAGCTTGCCATGAAGTGACCCACATACTGTGATCACTGTGAGCTATAATACTGTTAAACTAAACCATAATTTGCAAATCTTACGACCTTGTAGTGGGAGTGGATAAAAACAAATCCCTGAATCCTTTTTCCTATGTGGGCCTGGCCAGGTTGACTGTGGAATTCTGAGAACCTTAGCCCAGAAAATAACCCTTCAAAACTCTGAGGTCAACTATGTTGGCATCTTTGTTCACAAACTGCCCACCACTGTAGTGTACGCCCTGAAGAATTTACCTGAAACAGAACTTAACAACAGCAGCAGCAGCAGCAGCAGCAGCAGCAACAGTGCTGTCAAGTTATTCTGACTTATGGTGACCCCTTTCAAGGTTTGTTAGGTAGAGAATATACATAGAAGTGGTTTTACCATTCCCTTCCTCTGAGGATTGCTCTTGGGAACATGCAGTTTGCCCTAGGCCACATAGACAAGACTCTTCTCCCAAGAGGCCCAGTGGGGGATCAAACTCCCAAACTTGGACTCTACAGCCCGATAGCTAGCTCATAGAACTATCCAGCCAGCAAAACGGGATTTGGGTAAAGGTAGAGGTCACCTTTACTCGAAAGCCAGCGGTGTCTGACTCTAGGGTTTGCTGCTTATCTCTGTTTACAGCCAAAGAGCCAGCACTGTCTGTGTCTGCGCAGACTTCTCAGCAGTTTTCGATACCGTCAACCACGGTATCCTTCTGGAAAGGCTCAGAGGATTGGGGAACCAGGGCACAGTGTCGTCCTGGTTTTCCTTATTTCTGAAGGGCCCAGTCAGTGTGGTTGGAGGGTGAGAAATCCAGTCCAATATGGGGTGCCTCAGGGCTCTCACCTCTCCTATTTAACCTCTACATGAAACCACTGGGTGAGATCATCTGCTCCCACGGGGTGAGGTATCATCAGTATGCAGATTATACCCAGTTGTATATCCTGGCCCGTGGGAGCCCTAGCGATGCAATGGAAGTCCTCTGCAGGTGGCTGAAGGCTGTTATGGTCTGGATGGGGGACAATGGCCTACAACTGAATCCTGGCAAGACTGAGTAGTTGTGGGTTAGGGGTCCTGCATTATCTCGGGAGCTACCATCTTTGGTTCTGGATGGGACAATTTTGCCCCAAACAGACCTGGCGCATAATCTGGGGGTCCTCCTAGACTCGCGACTACTCCTCAAAGAGCAGGTGGCAGTCGTGGCTAGGAGGGCCTTTGCACAATTTCGTGTGATTCGCCAGTTATGCCCGCTCCTAGATTGGGACTCCTTGCTCACGATCACACATGCCTTGGTCACCTTCAGACTTGATTATTGTACATGGGGCTGCCCTTGGTGACCATTCGGAGGCTACAGCTGGTCCAGAATGCAGCTGCTCGGGTAGTGATGGGGTGCAGGCATTATGCCCGTGCCTCACCACTGCTGAGAGAGCTGCACTGGCTCCCAGTGTGTCTCCGGGTGCAATTCAAGGTGCTGGTTATCACCTTTAAAGCCCTATATGGTAGTGGACCAGGATACTTAAGAGACCGCATCACCCCAAGGACATCTGTCCATCCCACCAGAACGGACCGGAGAGGCTTTTTGGTTGTGCCATCGGCCAGAGAGGTACACCTCTCTGGCACTATAAGGAAGGCCTTCTCTGTGTCCGCCCCAGCCCTATGGAACCTCCTACCAATTGAGCTATGCATGCAGACAGAACTCCTGTCCTTTAGAAAAGGAGTGAAAACCTGGCGGGGGGGGGGTGTCTGGGGGATGGGTGGAACAATAACCCCTGCTGGTTGGGTAGTCTGACCCCCTTGCCCTGGCCCTCATCTTTTAGCTGTAACTCCTAGTTTAACCTTTTAACCTTTTAATCAGTTTTAATTTTAATTTTGATTTAATTTTAAAGTGGTTTTTAATTGTTATTGATGACTTGTTGTAAATCGCCCTGAGTCACTTTGGTGAGGGGGGCAATAAACAAGTGTGATTAATAAATTAATAAATAAATAAAATTTCCATGGTCATTTGGCAGGCATGACTAGACATCAGAACACATAGAACACTGTTATCTTTCCCGCCCAAGTGATATCTATTTATCTATTTGCAATTTCTTGCTTTAAAACTTATAGGTTGGCAGGAGCAGAACAGATGAGAGGAGCTCACTCCATCACATAGTAATCGGGTCTTGAACTCCTGACCTGCCAACCTTCTGGTCGTCAAGCTGAGCGTCTTAACCACTAAGTCACTGCAACCCTTAAAACAGGACTTGGTGCTCAACAAAAGATGTTTTTATCCTTGTTTGCTAATCCTTGAGCCTTTTTTCCCTTTGAATCCTTGGGTGATGGACACATAAATTGAATTTTCCTATCATTCCTGTTTTGTAGAAAGGAAGCAGATGGTACCCTGGGGAAATAAACAGATCCCTAGTATTTATTTGCCATTACAGCTCTAAATACCAGATCCCTTGTATTCATTTTCCATTACAGCTCTAAATCCCCATCTATTTTTCCCTAGCAGTGGCAGACAGCAAATTTTTTTTCCTTAAAAAAGTAGTGAGACAAAACCGTAGAATGGAAGTTGTCAACAGTAGGTGGGTACAGAGCCACTTACCAAGAAAACCTTGAAACCCAGGCCAACAGAACTGTCTCCTGTCTACTCTGTGCCTGAGGCATGGCTGCAAGCCCTCACCAAGAAGGAAGAAAAGCAAAATGGGGAGGGGGAAGAGCAAGAAATGTTCATTCATTCATTCATTCATTCATTAAATCTGTATACCGCCCATCTGGGATATTTTCTCACTCTCGGTGGCATACAACATATTTTTAAAAAATCAGTATTTTTTTAAAAAATAAATTAAATAAATACTAAACATCAACAGGAACAAAAATAATAACCACCTCCACCCCATTAAAAAAGAGGTAAAAAGAGTGATTATCCTGTTGCACTATCAATTTTTCTGCTATCATACTCCTCTAGATTCATTCCAGCTTTTCAATGATTTCTAAATTTTGACACCTTGGGCTAAGGTTCCATTTTCTTTGTGGGTGAGTTTATCAGGAACTGAAATAACTGATCCATCAGATCCTTCTTCCCTTCAATTTCTATACCTGCCATCTGACATAAATGTCACTCTGCACACTGAATATAATAAATGAAATGTATATAATATAAAACCCACCTCGTGTAAAATATATATTCTTTACATAACACAGAATGAACCGAGAATAGATGGCAATAGATTGTTTAGAGATAAGAGGAAAGAACAAAACAAAAATTATCCTTTGATAAGGTAGCAATTTGACTGAGGAAGTATTTGTTCTCATTATAATTCCAGCTTCAAAACAATGGCTTCATTATGAGCATATCGCACAGGCTATAATGGTTAAATTTTAACATATGCAGCACTTATTGAGACAAGTTGGCTAAAAGATGGGCAAAGTTTCTTTTCAAAGCCTATAGCTCAAAGAACACATCCTGTTGTGCAGATTTACGCCACCTCCTGGAACACCTTAAGGCACAAGACATGAGAGGGTCACGTCCACATCAGCACATTAAAACATGAATGCCAGAGTTGGAATTTTTGCTGGCTTTCAACCCTCCCATTCTGGAAATTGGTCAAAAGGATAAAATTCCAGGTGAGCTAGTAAAAATTCTATCTGGGTGGCAACCTAAACAAGGCAGGCTTCCATTCCAAGCTAGCAATAATAATAAAAAAAATACTGCATAAGATCACAGTTTTTATTAAGTCAGGGAGCAGACAAACAGGTACTGTTTGCAAATCAGTATAAAACAGCTAAGAAACAAGAAGCTCCAGGTTTTTAAATCTTACATTTCTAGGGACACTCACTACGATGGGGAGCTTATTCTTGTACAATAAAGCAGATCTCTTCCTAGTTCATTCCAGCCGGTGGGGGAAAAGAATTCAGAATTTTTCTCCATTCTGGACAAGAATGTGAGAGTTTCTGTACATGTTCTTACCTACAGAGGCAATTTAATTAGTGAGAAAGAGAAGGGAATGGAAGAGGATGTGACAGGCACATGGTAGTTATGTTGTGAGGCCGGCTCATGGGGAAGAAGGCTGAAACCCAGCTAGGCACTCAGGGTGGTGTTTCATATAGCAGGGTGACATAGAAATTCCCAGCAGAATTTTCTCACCTGGGGTGAGCCTAAGCTCTCTCCTACCTTTGCAATGCAAATGGCAAACACATTTAACTATAGTTTCAAAAGGTGATTGTATTATCAGAGACGCTTTTGCATTTATGCTCCAGGAGGGCTCTCTGGATCTTAAATGTTTAATGCACCCATCCATGCATGGTTATTTATCGAAAGGTTCATTTGTCACCTTGTTGCTGGTGTAGTTTTCAAGCACAATTTGCTAAAAATGAGTTGCAAAACAGCTCCAGGGAAGAGGGTGGTAGTGGATTGATGTGATTTGAAAGAATGGTTCATTAAAAACAAGTTACAAAACTGCTCCAAGGAAGAAGGAGAGACGGGTTAGTGATGTCACAGATACCAGCCAACCAGAGCTATGCATCAAAGGCGGTGGTGGCTGCTGGTGCTGCTTCTTCTTCTTTCATTCTGATCAGACCCCATACTGCCAAAATGAAGCCACTTCCTTGTCTTTGTCATTGTCCAAACTCAAGTCCTTTGGCAGAAATTGGCAGATCAGTAAATGAGCCAGATTCTGTGTGTCTCCATATTCACACCATGTGTTGTTGTCTGCCAGCAGCTCCCACTTGGTCATGTTGGTCTTGCATTGAGTGACTCCAACCCTCAGCCTATTCAGGGTCCCGTAAGTGACACAGGGGAGACTGAGATCTTCAGCTATATCCTCCTTCAATGATGTTTTTTTGGTCCAGTGAGCTCTTTCCTCCATCTTCTAATTTGGTTTTGCTCTTGTGTACCCTCAAGAATGTTTGCTCTTGCCATAAAGCTCCCCCTGGATCAGACCCAGCAGACTTCAGGTTCATATATGTTCAGAGGGTGTCTAGGGACATTCTCTTGCTTAGTTCTGTCAGCATTTGCATCAAAGGCTTCCGCTAAAGATTTACGTGACTGCTTTTCCTTGGACATGACCCTGGAGAGATGATTGTTTGCTTGAACCAAATTGCTCATTTCATATTTTGTTTCGTACAGCCAAGGATTCCCTCATTTGCATTCACATTTATTTTCTCCTGTGATACACCTAAGGAAAAGCAGGGTACAGCCTGCACCACTTTCTGTATACAGTCACAGATCAGGGTTTCTCTTCCAAGAAGCTGTGGAGGAACTCTGTTCCTCTCTCAAGAACATCAACACTTTCTTCCAGTATTGTTGTGAACAGATTCCTGCAAAAGCTTCTCTCTACTTCTAGCCTGTTGTGTTTTATCTATTAATCTGTTTATTATTTTCATTTGTAGGCTGCTCTTCTGAATGAGGACACCCAAAACAGCATGCAACAGAATTAAAACAATAAAACATATCAACACACATTACAGACACACACCCAAAGACAGAAAATACATCCCATTAAATTGGCAGATACTCAAACAAACTGAGCAGTATCCAAAAGCCTGCCAAAACTCTTCACTATATCCCTCCTGATTCCCTGCAAAAAAAAAAAAAGGCCATATTTCACTGGGACTCAGAAAGCAAGCAAGCTCCCAAGAATGGAAGGATCACTTCTTGATATATCCAAGTCAAATACCTTTGACAGTCTGCATGTTTAAAAGGCCAGGATTTGACTACCTTAATTGACTCAGGGACCCACAGAAAGTAGTGGTGATCCTGTAGACACTTGAGTCCCAAGTCAAAGTTAACAGTCAACAGTTGGAACTGAACTTGGAACTGCAGATGCAGGCAGTGCTGGCTCTTGACTGTAAACAGAGATGTGCACTGCACCCTAGAGTCAGATACAACTGGTTTTTGTGAGCAAGGGAGACCTTAACTTTTACCCTTTACTAAACTAAATGGGGGCAATCCATGCATTCAAAATCAAGGACTGGTCGGTTAGGAGTAGGAAAACAAACCACACTCCAAGTATATGACAAAACAAAATAAAAATAAAATAAAAAACACTGTAACACTTTAAAGACTAACTACTTTATTTTTATTGTTAGCTTTTGTGGATCAAGTCCACACTCCAAGTGACCCTGTTTAGCAAGTTCCTTCCTTTAAAAGGGGGGGGGGGGACTAAAGGGATTTCGATTTGTGTCCCATTCTGCCTTCCTGTCTGTGGGAGAATGGAGGAAAGCTGCATCCCCCACCCCCCATGTATTTGTCAATGACACCTTGTGCATCAGATTAATTTATTAATATGTAAAACATCTTAATACTGAACTTTGATCCTATACGTGCTTTGTTGCTGCCTATGATTTTTTTTGGAAATTCTCCCAAGTAAATATACACAGAACACTAGCATGAGTAATGCCGTCTTCAGATACAGATCTGACCACAGCCATCCACACTCCAGTTGACATTCCAGTTGGATTATGGCATGGCGTCAAACACAGAACCGCTTTTGAAGCTTGTTTGGAAACACCAGTTTGTTCAGAATGTGCTGCCTGAGATTGCTAACTGGGACCCACAACCACAAGACTGAGTGGCAGGGGCCTTCCTTGTAGGTTTTAGACTGGTCCTCCTCTCAGGGTAGAGCATTTGGGATCTACAGTTTTTTAAAAAATCTAAGGGATCCATAATCCCCCCCCCTCCCAATTGTACTGATGGGTCTGCATTGGTTCAAGTTGTTAAGATGCTGAACTCACTGACTAGAAGGTCAAAGTTTGATTTCCAGGTACTGCATGACTGAGTGAGCTCCCGTCTCTGTCCCAGCTCCTGCCAACCTAGCAGTTTGAAAGCAAGAAATTGCAAGTAGATAAATAGGTACCACTTTGATGGGAAGGTAAACAGCATTCCATATTGAGGCATGCTTGCCACTTGTCCACGAAAACGTCTACAGATGCATACAGCCAGTGGTGGGTTGTCAAATTTTTTGCTACCACACCGCGACGTCATCACAGTGTGGGTGGAGCCAACGTCATGACATAATGATGTTGTGGGCAGAGCCAACGTCATGACATCACAATGTTGTGGGCGGAGCCAAATAAAAAAATTAAAAATAAATGAATAAAATAAAATAAAACACACACACACACCCCTCAACCCACCCACCCACAACACAAACCCGTAAATAAATTAAATAAATTAAATAAATAAATGAAAATTATATTAAAATACACCCACCCACCCAAACTCCCACTCATCCACCCACCCCAAACACAAATCAACCCACCCACCCCAAACACAAACTCTGGGTCACTTACCCTGGGTCGACTCGTCAGAGAGCAGCAGAGGCGGTGGTGCGGCGGTGTGGCGATGGCAAACCGCCGCTGTGGCAAACCACTGCAATGGCACGGTGGTCTGGCAGTGCGACGCGCATGGCATGGCAACAAAAGGCCGCTGCCACCGCTTCTTTAGGTGCTCCCTGTGCCCTTCCTTTCCCGGCAGCCAAAATGGTTGCTAGGAACTGCACATGCGTCAAACCTCCATTTGATGCATGTGCAGTAAAAAAGAGAAGTGTGCATCCGTCAAATGGAGATTTGATGCATGCGCAGTTCCCAGGAGCCATTTTGCCTCCAATTTTGAATTATTATTATTTTTTGCCAGTGAGGTGTTTGAAGCGGACACCTCAAAAAAAAATCCAGGGTGGTTACTACCCCCCGGAGAGCCATCTGGGATTGTTGCTACCGGTTCAGGTGAACCGGTGTGAACTGGCAACAACCCACCACTGCATACAGCGCTGGCTCTTTGGCTATAAACAGAGATGAGCACTGAACCCTAGAGTCAAATACAACTGCTTTTAAGGAAGGGCAACCTTTACCTTTAACTTACTGATGGGACACAGTACAGTGGTGGACCTAGCCACCCCTTATTCTCATGGTGTTTCTTTTCCATGCAAGAGAAGGACCTATCTCGCTGGAGTTAAAAGACTCTTTCTCAATTTCCCAGGACAAATTAAAAGTATTGGCTAGCTCTGAGCAATAAAGTCCTAACAGAGTTGGGATTGAGATCCTTGAAGAAACTTCTTTTGTAACATAAAGCAGACTCCTCTGTGTTGTCTCCTCCCTGTAATTTGAGCATTGCCCGATTTCCCCAGAGTCTTTGTCAGGAGAACAAGGGAAGTTGAATGCAAATATTTCAAGAGCTCCAGGAGAAAATAATGGATCAACACGTCAACTGGTTGCTGTTGGGAATAGGGAAATCTGCCAGTTCTTCTACATTCAGGGCTTTTTATAAACCCTCAATTTATTCTTCCATTTTAGGGTGTTGATCAGATGGATATTTGTCAGTTATGTGATATAATTGCTACACTGAACCAACCCATCCCCAGAACATTTCCACCAATTGCTTTCTGGATCCCCATCAGGGGCTGTTCCAATTTGTTGAAGGTAGGATTAGTCTGCTGAAGTTTTATGTTGGTCCTTGCTAAATATGGTCTTCCAGTGGACTGTGAAGAATCGCTCTCGGACAAGAGATGGGAGGGAGAAAGCAGAATTATCATGTACATATTAATGAACCTAAAAGGGTTCTTTGAATCAGGGCCACAGACAGATATTCAATCGGACTGCCAAAGAAGTCAAACCTGGTCCTCTCCCTACTTGCAGTTGCTGAATTTAGCCAACACAAATGAAGCAAAGCATGTATAAAGAACTTACCAAAGGCTTCTCTACAAGGAGGGCTGTGATGGCTTAGCGGTTAAGATGCTGCGTTTGATGACCAGAAGGTTGGCAGGTCAACATTTTAAGACCCAAGAGTTGTGTGATGGGGATTATTAATCCCAGAATCCACTTCTTCAGACTTGATCCATGAAAGCTAACAATTTATTTATTTATTTATTTATTTATTCATACTTGTTTATCGCCGTCCTCCCCGAAGGGACCCAGGGTGATTTACAACATATTAACAACAGCAACAATTAAAAACCAATTAGAAAATTTAAAAGGTAAAAGAAGCTTAAATAAAAATAAATCAGTTAGTCTTTAAAGTGCTACAGTGTTTTTTTATTTTGTTTATTTTGTTTTGTTTTCTGATATGCCTAAACCACAGACTAACATGGCTACTATTCCAAATGAAAAAGGAAGAATCATGTCCAGTAGAACCAAGCAAACCATTACGAAACCATTGGGCACAACGCTAGATAAGGTTGCCAACCTTTTGGCCAATGAATAATGTTTCCTTCATTTAACCACCATAATTAATTTGTGTGTGTGTGTGCGTGTGTGCGTGCGTGGGTGCGTGCCCGCACGCTATAAGGCTTCCTTGATTATTTTGCCACTTCTTAAATTGTATTGGATTTCTCTAACAGTCAAGATATTTTTGCATCTGAATAGCTTGGGACGGGCTTCTTTATCTCCAGCTAATTGCCATTTGCAAACAAAACTTCTGCTCTTTTCATCCTCTGCCTATAATGATATCCAGTTTTGTCAGTTTTATATTCTTGCTGCCATGAGAGGAGTTTGCATTGCACTGCAATTGCCTTAATTTCCCAGTGTTTTTCCTGCACTTTCCTTTTTAAACTCTCCTTTTGATTGCTGCAGGGTTTGGTGCTTATTGTATTTACATCAGAATAAGGGGAATAGCTTTTAAACAGAGCATCATATACTCAGCATTTATATTGTTACTAGAGAGCTGGTGTGGGCAATTTCTGGACTCAACCCTTGTCATTCACAGCTCTAGGCCTGGAAAAATGCTTGGTTAGGCCATTATTAGAGGACTGGGGCTTAGTGGACTTCCCCCACCACAGGAAAGAAACATAGTAAAACCTAGGGGACAAAATTGAAGAGTAAATCAGAAGTAAACTGTGTACTATACAGCCACTGGCTGTTATCTGATGAAATCCCCACCTTCACCCACAACACTGCCAGGTTCTGTGCCGCTGCATTCAAGATGAGAACAACAATCCTAGCAGGTTCTTAGCCAAATAAACTATCACCGCTACATCATAAGCTTTGTAGTAGTTATAGCATTATTAACAGTGATGGGATGACAAAAAAATCTACTACCACGTCATGACGTCACTGACGTCATGAGCGTGGCCAATGTCATGACGTCATGACGTCATGGGCAGAGCTGACGTCATGACGTCATGACGTTGTGGGCGGGGCTAAAAATAAAAATAATAATAAAAAATAACACACACACACACACAACCTCAACTCAACCACCCAACCATCACAAACCCGTAAATAACTTGAATAAATAAAATAAATAAATAAAATAAAAATTAAACAAAAATACAACCACCCGCCCAAAACACAAATAACTCACCCACCCACCCCAAATACAAAACCCTCACTTACCTCCTCCTCCGAACGCGGCAGGCGCCACCGCCTACAGCCGCCGCCATAGCCGCAGCCGGGCTGAAAAGGCTCCTGCCCAGCCAGTCCTTCCATGCTGTCCTTCCTCCCGACGGGCGCCCGGTCCAGCCAGCCCAGTCCGGCTAATGGGATCTCCAAGCTGCTCAAGGAGGAGGCGTCCCAGGCCGGGGCTGGAGCACTACCGCGGTGAGCAATGTTGCCGCCGCGCCCGGGCAGGGCCGCCCAAGAGGGGCAGGCAGGCTGGGGAGGGGTCTTTGGAAGGCGCGCTGGCTGAGGAACTGAGGGCTGGTGCCGCCGCCACCGCCGCCACCGCCGCCACAGCTGCCCTGAAAAGGTGCAGTTCCGATGCCGAAAGAAAAAAAATTAAAATTGGAGCCAAAATGGCTCCAATTGACTGCACATGCGCAGAAACTCAATCTGACGCATGCGCAATACATCAGATTGAGCTTCTGCGCATGCGCAGTCAATTGGAGCCATTTTTGCTCCGATTTTTTTTAAAAAAAGTTCTTTCAGTGAGGCGGCCGGAACCGGACGCCTCAAAAGTTGACTTACCTCCCGGAGAACCCTCCGGGATTGTTCCTAACGGTTCCAGGGAACCGTATGGAACCGGGGACATCCCATCACTGATTATTAATCTTAAGTACGTACTAAAATTATTACTCCTTAACTCTGAGCTGACATACTCCTTTTAAAATATATATTTAAGTACCTTCTTCTCAACTCATGTTTCTTGCTGTACTGTGCTGGTCTTATTTATTTATTTATTTATTCCAATTTTTATACCGCCCTACTCGGTTGGGCTGACTCAGGGCGGTTCACAAGCACAGAGAAACAACAAATTTATAAACACAACATGTAAATATAGGAAAAATAATAATCAGTACTGTATCAACACCACAAAACATCTCAACATCATTACATCATCAAAATTCAATAGGTATCAATTTCAAACAACAATAAGAAATTACAGAACTCATCAAATTTACACAAAGATTAGAACAATACCAACAGTCCAGCCGCCGCTGCAGTTTTTAAGCCCCCTGCCCCAGCGTAGCCTCAGGACACAGGTGGAGGGAGTCGTGGGCTGGGCGCGGTGCCCGCCTCTTCCCCCAGCCGCAGGTGTCTCGGCAGCGGTGGCGGGGCATGAAATGTCCTGCCGGGCTTTTAAGCCCCCTGCCCCAGTGTAGCCTCAGGACACAGGTGGAGGGAGTCCTGGGCTGGGCGCGGTGCCCGCCTCTTCCCCCGGCCGCAGGTGTCTCGGCAGCGGCGGCGGGGCATGAAATGTCCTGCCGGGCTTTTAAGCCCCCTGCCCCAGTATAGCCTCAGGACACAGGTGGAGGGAGTCCCGGGCTGGGCGCGGCGGCCGCCTCTTCCCCCGGCCGCAGGTGTCTTATAAAAGACACACACTGAGCCGGTCCTCCTCGAGAAGGTCTCCATTTCACTGTCATCCAAGCCACATGGCATTTCCTCTTCTTCCAGCTTGATTGTCACATGAGAAAACCCTATGTCGTGCTGTGATATACCCTCCATTTTCTGCAAGATGAGTGGCTGCAGACACAAAATGTTCTAATCAAACCAGGATGTCAACTTAGCTTTTATAAGCAGAAGTCCTATTCAAGAAAATGATCCTTTGGTAACACTCTCGATTGCGGTGTTATCCCTTCGGAGCTGGTGCAAGTGGTAGGAGTTATGTCACACAAGGCCTTTGAGAAATGTGGATGAAAAGTGTGAGACCCTAACCACAAACAGGCTCCAGAAGCCATGACAGCGACTTGTCTTGGGCCATAATAAAGATTGATTTGATACTATAATTGGGGAAATGATGAACCAGGCTATTTGCAAATGTCTGTGGTGATCACAGGTAGAACCATGCCCTAGGACCAGTGGTGGGATGTCAAAAATTTTACTACCCCACCGTGATGTCATCACAGTGTGGGAGGAGCTAACATCATGATGTCATGTCATGGGCGGGGCCAAAGAAAAAAATACAAAATAATAAAAATAGGAAGCTTCAGGCTATAGGGAGCTTCAGGATAGCAGTTTCTCTTCCTCCTCCCCATTTTGGAGGACAGCAAGGAGGCCGTGCATATGTGCCAAGCACTAGGCGTGCATGCACACCAAGTGCTTGGCATGCATGCGCAGTGGGGGAACCAGTGAAAAGGTAAGCCCCGAAGGTGATTCCCCCCAAAAGCTACTACAGGTTCTCTGGAACACTGGGAAAAATTACTACCGGTTCTGGAGAACTGGTGAGAACCTTTTACATCCCATCACTGCCTAGGACAATCACAGAGAGGAACACACACACACACACACACACACACTCACACACACACACACACACACACACACACACACACACACACACACACACACACACACACACACACACACACACACACCAAAGTGGTACCTATTTATCTATTTGCAATTTCTTTCTTTCGAACTGCTAGGTTGGCAGGAGCTAGGACAAAGAAGGGAGCTCACTCCATTGTACAGCACTCAGGTCTTGAACTGCTTACCTGCTGACCTTCCAGTCAACAAGTTCAGCGTCTTAACCACTAAGCCACCGCAGTCCCTTTTGTGAAGTTAGAAAAATAGAAAATATTTAAATCAATACAACTAAAGAAGGAAAAAGCAAAGTGAAAGGAAGATGCTGATCTGGCACTTAGGGAGAAGGAGACTGACAGCTGCATCTTTCGTACATTCCTCTTGCTGAGACTCTGGGGAGGATGTCTGTTTAAGGTCACCAAGCTGCATAGTTCCTTGCAGTTGCTCTGTGTGACATTTGGCTTGAAGGATGGTGGCATTTTGCTCCTGTACTAGCATAATGCCTGAGCCTTCACTGCATTAGCTCTCCTCCTTCTCTTTAACTTAGTTACACTACTAGGACTGTGTGTGTGCAGATAAATGCCTGCATTCTTATATAGGATTTGAGTGGTTAGGTCAGAACATTTTTTTTGTTGTTCAGTCGCACAGTCGATTCCGACCCTCTGCGACCCCATGGACCATTGCCCGCCAGGCACTTCTGTCCTCCACCATCCTCCTCAACTCACTCAGTTCTGTGCCCATTGTCTCCACAATACCATCCAACCATCTCATTTTTGGCCACCCCCTTTTTCTTTTGCTCCCCAACTTTCCCAGCATCAAGGCCTTCTCAAGCAAATCCTCTCTTCTCATTTGTACAATTTGACTTTCTAAGGAGCATTCTGGGTTAATTTCTTCTAAGATTGACCTATTTGTTCTCCTTGCTGTCCAGGGGACTCTCAAAACTCTCCTCCAACACCACATCTCAAAGGCATCTATTCTTCTGCACTCAACTTTCCTAATGGTCCAGCTCTCACAACCATACATTGCCACAGGGAATACCATTGCTTTGACAATACGAATTTTTCATAACATAGAGATATTCAAGGTCAGGGACATGGTCTCCCTTACTTGAAAGTCATTTGTGTCCAACTCTAGGTAGTGGTGCTCATCTCCACTTATAGCCCAAGAGCCAGCACTACAGACCTTTCTGTGGTCATGTGGCTGGCATGACTAGAAGCTGGAGCCCATAGAACACTGTTACCTTTCCTGCCAAGGAGGTAACTATTTGTCTACTTACAATTTCCTGCTTTTAAACTGCTAGGTTGGCAAAAGCCTGGGCAGACGACGGGTTGGTGGTGTTGAAGGCTGTCTTTCTACCTTGGCCCAAGCTTCTCTTTTCCCGGTAATATAGAAATGCTACTGCCAAAATTCGTGATACAGTAATACCTCTGATAACGTTTACCTCGGATAACGCTAAAATCACATAACTTTAAGTAATCTGGGGAGGAGAATTGGATCGAATAACGTTAAGGTCCTATGGGATGGATTGGATAACAACCGGTAAAGCCTGTGCGGTACAATGTATCTCTATGGAGCTTTAACGTTATCCGAACCATCCCATAGGATTTTAACATGGATCGGATAACACTAAAAATCAGATAACACCAAGACTTGTGGAACCAAGTCTTAGCGTTATCCGAGGTATTACTGTACCTGTTTTCTACTTCTTTTCTGTCAGGGCTAGAGGCTGGGGAATGTTTTTGCCAGAAATAATTTGGATGACACTGTGGAAGCTCCTCATCCTCAAAGTTATAGCTTTATTTTCTCCATCCATGGAAATGGATTTTTCCTGGTGATTTCCTGGTGATTACAAACTATTGGATAGCTTGGTGGTTTAACTCTCTGGATGGAAAGCAAGAAGTAAGGAGTTAAATTCCCCACTATACCTCCTTGACCAGATCTGAACTTGATGACCTATAGCAGTGATGGTGAACCTTTTAGAGACTAAGTTCCCAAAACAGCCACCAAGCAACCACCACTCCCCACTGGCTCATTTAGTGGAGGATCATGCATGCTTTTAAAAGTTTTTAACTAGGATTTTTAATTGGTGCGGGTGGGAGGTAATTTTTTTTCTTCCAGTGTTTTTAGGAATTTTAAGGGACTGCAGTGGCTCAAGTGGCTAAGAAACTGACTGGGAGGTGGAAGGTCAGCAGTTCAATTCCTGAGTACTGCAGGACGGAATGAGTTCCCGTCTTTGTCCCAGCTCCTGCCAACCTAGCAGTTCAAAAGCAAGAAATTGCAAGTAGATAAATAGGGACCACTTCGGTGGGGAGATAACAGTGTTCTGTGCACTCCGGTGTCTAGTCATGCCTGCCACATGACCATGGGAACATTTGCAGAAGCAGACAGCGCTAGCTCTTTGGCTTTGAAACAGAGATGAGCACTGACCCCTAGAGTCGGATACGACTAGCTTTCGAGCAAGGGAAACCTTTACCTTTACTATAGTTTTAAATGTTGGGGGTTTTATGTACACCACCCAGAGTTGCATGTTGATTGGAGCGGCTATACAAATTCAATAAACAACAACAACAAAGGGGCAGGGCAAACTCTGTGCTGGAGGGAGGGAGGAAGCACTCCCATTGGGCTGCTCAGCAGACAGGTGGGGAAAACTCTGTGTTGCGGGGAGAGAGGGAGCATTCCCATTAGGCTGCTGGGCAGAGGGGCAGGGCTAACTCTGTGCAGGGGGGAGAGAGCAGTGGTCAGCTGTTGCCAGTTCGCACCGGTTCACCTGAACTGGTAGTAACAATCCCGGGTGGTTCTCGGGGTGGTAGAACCCACCCGGGATTGTTATTGTTGTTGTTTTCCTTGAGGCATCTGGTTCGGATGCCCCACCGGCAGCCCAAAAAAATTCAAATTTGGAGCCAAAATGGCTGTCCGGAACTGTGCATGCATCAAACCTTCATTTGACGCATGCACACTTCTATTTTTTTAGTGTGCATGCATCAAATGGAGGTTTGATGCATACGCAGTTACGGGCAGCCATTTTGGTTGTCTGGAAAAGGCACAGGCAGCACCTGAATAATGGCGGCGGTGGCCATTCCTCGCCAGGCCATGGCAGGCCGCCATGCTGCTGTGGTGGTTTGCTGCCACGCCGCTTTGCCACAGCGCCACCGCGCTTACTGCCTGCCTAGTGCCTGCTCCCTGACTCCAGGCCAGGTAAGTGATGGGTTTGTGTGTTTTGGGTGGGAGATGGGTGGGTGGGTGGGTTGATTTGTATTTGGGATGGGAGGTGGGTGGGTGGGTTGATTTGTGTTTGGGGAGGGTGGGCAGGTGGGTTGGTTTGTGTTTGGGGTGGGTGGCAGGGTTGATTTGTGTTTGGGGTTAGGGAGTTCATTTGTGTTTGGGGTGGGTGGGTGAGTTGGTTGATTAGTTTAATTTTAAACTGTATTTATTTTATTTTATTTTATTTTATTTTATTTTATTTGGCTCCGCCCACAGTGGGGGTAGCAAAAATTTTGACAGCTCACCACTGGGAGAGAGCACTCCCACTGAGCTGCTGGGCAGTGGGGTGGGGCGAACTCTGTGTTGCGGGGAGGGAGGAAGCACTCCCATTAGACTGCTGGGCAGGGAGAACTCTGTGCAGGGGGGGAGAGCACTTCCATTGAGCTGCTGGGCAGAGGAGCAGGGTGAACTCTGTGCTGGGGAGGGAGGAAGCACACCCATTTGGCTGCTGGGCAGAGGGGCAGGGTGAACTCTGTGCTGGGGGGCGGAGGAAGCACTCCCTTTGGGCTGCTGGGCAGAGGGGCGGGGCGAACTCTGTTTTGTGGGGAGGGAGGGAGCACTCCCATTATGCTGCTGAGCCTAATTTTGTCAATGCCATCCATGATCATGGATGATCTTGTTCTTGGTTTCCAGTGACACATCCTTATACTTGATGATCTTTTCTAATTCTTTCATTGCTGCCCTTCCGAGTCTCAGTCATCTTGGCTGAGGTCCCCATTTGGATTCGTGATTGAACCAAGGTATGCAAAATACAGTAATACCCAGGATAACGATTGCATCGGATAACACTAGAATTGGATAACGATGCAAGTTTTTTGGAAAAAACTTGCATCGGATAACGATTCTGGATAACGATCCTTTAGCGTTATCCGACTCAATCGTCTGGGGGTGGGGTTGGATTTGGTAGCCCAAATCACCCTCCAACCCCGCGATCTCTGCGAGCGCAGTAGGGTCGGGGGAAATGCGCTTCTTCTCTGGACCCTTCTTCCAAACCCCATCCGGGCTGTGTTTGAAGCTGGGCTGCGCTAAGCTTCTTTCGAACCCCATCCGGGCTGTGGACGAAGCCTAGCATCTTCGAACACAGCCCGCCCAGGCTGTGGACAAAGCCTAGCGGTGCCCAGGCTAGTTAGCCTGGGTGCCGCTAGGCTTCGAACACAGCCTGGATGGGCTGCGTTCGATCCAGCGCAGCAATGACTTTAGGGACAAATCGTGCGGTTTGTCCCTGACGTCAGGGCTTTTTTTTTAGCGTTGTTTGATGCATGCATCGGACAACGCTAAAAATCGGCTAACGTCATGGCTTGTGGAACCAAGTCCTAATGTTATCCGATGTTCTAGTGTATTTCAATTCTCAGCTTTAAAGTGGTGCCGTTCTTCAGTAGTGACCATTTTTCCTTAATGTTCAAATTACAGTCCTGCTTTACAGATTATTATTTCATTTTCATTAAAAGTTATTTCCAATGTCTCCCAATAAGTTGGTGTCTTATCTGCATAGCTTAGGTTGGGAACCCCTGAGTTAGAAGTTACAAATACTTGCAATTCATTACTTCCAAACAGTGGTGAAGTTGAAAAGTTGGAAGTTCTGACCTTTTCTTTTTGACGAGTAACACTTGCCTGATTTTGTACTTTCTCTTAGCAACATTTATAGACTCCAGGGTAGCAGAATGAACAACAGCTCTGGAACCAAAACACCTTTTCCTTCCTTGGGAGAAATTCTACTTCAGGCCTGTAATAAAAGCTCTGCCAAGGTGCTATGGTAAGTTACTGTGAATGGAAAGAAAATACCTGTTAAATTCCTCATTCTTATGGATTTAGTCTGAATCAACATGGCAAGGAATTTTTAAGCCCCACAAAACTCTTTGCCTCTAGGGATATTCTGAGAGTTGTAGTTCAAAAAATACAGAAATGTTACTTTCTGTAACTCCCTGAATCCCCCAAAAGAGATACTGAGAGCTGCAGTCAAAGAAGTGATATTTCCAATCTCTGTACACATCAAGCACAGTTATTTATTTATCATATGATGAACTTCAGTTGTCTACATTAATACAGTGAAGACAAATTGTCCATCTCAAGTTCCTAACTAGAGTTCCACGTCTAGGTTTGAGAGCCATTGAAGGGCTTCATCTGTGGCACTGCCATCTGGGAAGGGGAAATACAGCTGACCACTGCAAGCACAGTAAGACTGACTGATTATTAAGGAAGAAGCAAACAACCCATTTAGTGCTTCCAATTCTTAAATAAATTGGCACAAAAAAGAAGCTGACATTTTTTTTAATCACCGGTGTTTCTCAAATAAATTTTATGTGGCCCTTTAACAATTGAGGAAGTTCCTTCCGATCCTTAAATGTTTCCTATCTTAGGTAATATACCTTTTACAATGAAAAATTGAACGTCTCAAAGAGATCTCTCTTTCTTGATATAGCAAGCAAAGCATTTTGTCAAGTTATATGATTTAAAAAGCTAAAACTCCATTACAAATTTCATGTGCTCATCAATGACTGTCGATAAAACTGAATTAAACAAAATATGTCTTCAAAACCTATCAAAGCACATAATATAATATCATTTATAACACGGCAGAGACTTAAATTTAAAAATGAACTGAAAAGAATGATTCAGAAGAGCTGTAACTCCTTCTGAGGTACAGAACCTTTAAAGTTACAAAGCGTTTTAAACTCTAGTCACTTAAAATTATATCTCAAGAAAGCATACTTCCAAACTATGTAACAGCATATCAATTGGAAAAGTATGAGAGAGAAAAAAGCATAACACCTGCAAAGGATGACGTATAACGCTTACCAGCAACAGGCTAGAAATCCCCCAATATAAAACAAAGGTTCCATATAAATGTTTTTTGATCAGATTACAATTTTTTAATCAAATGATATCATACCCAGGTGTTATTTGTTATTCCGTTACTGTCAAGTTGACATATTGACGTAAGCTCAACAGAACAGATTTATATAGTTAGCTTTCAGCTTAAAGAATACTTTTTTCCTCAGTCACAGTTGATCAGGTCACATAAACTGTGATAGTGTTTACTATGAATATCGCTATGGTTTTAAGATTATCTGACGCTATCTGGTTTTGCCTCTTTGAGTTATTTTCAGATGTTGATTATTCTGATTTTAATACATATTTCATGATAGTGTATTGTATGTTTTGGTTGGGACTGTGGTGGTTTACTGAATAAGACGACTGGAAAGTCAGCAGGTCAGCAGTTTGAGACCCGATTGCTGCACAGTGGAGTGCCTCCCATCATCTGTCCCAGCTCCTACCGACCTAGCAGTTCGAAAGCAAGAAATTGCAAGTAGATAAATAGGGACCATTTTTGGTGGGAAGTAAAACAGTGTTCTGTGTACTCTGGTGTCTAGTCATGCCTACCACATAACCATGGAAATGTCTGTAGACAGACAGCATTGGCTGCTTGGCTATAAACTGAGATGAACACCATACCCTAGAGCAGTGATGGTGAACCTTAGCACTCCAAATGTTCTTGAACTTCAATTCCCAGAAGCGCTGATTAGCAGGAGTGCTGACTTGGGCTTCTGGTAATTGAAGTCCAAGAACATCTGGATTGCTAAGATTCACCATCACTGCCCTAGAGTCAGATACGACTGGCTTTTAAGCAAGGGTAACCTTTACCTTTACCTATTGGATGCTTTATATAGTGTAAACTGTCCTGAATGGTGCTTGCATTGAAAGGGCAGGGTGGTAATGTAAATGCGAATTACCTTGTGAACAACCACCCAGAGAATGCACTAAGTGCTATGGTGCAGTATATAAGTGTAATTGCTATTGCCGAACCAATCAATCAATAAATCAACCAATCAATAAATATTGCCAGACTATGCACTTTCCCAGGAACTTCTTCATGTGAGAAGATAAGTCTCCTCCTTGGCACATGTGCAGCACCTGTACAACACCTCAGACATAAACAAGTCTTGTTTTCAAAGGCCAAGGGCATATTCATGCCTCACTGTTCTGACTGGCAATAACATTTCTTGACTGCCATTGACCTCATTCCCACCCACCACCACCACCCCTGTCTTTTCTCCTGTTCCTCTCATTTCAACTCCCATTCGCCTTTCAAGGTTTGATGGTGGCAATGCCAGTCTAGGCGGTGTGTTTTCAAGAGAGTGATCTTACTGCCAGCCAAAGAGCCTGTGGGCCTTCATCTCCATCTCCGGCTTGCTGAGGCTCATAAAACCTTCAGATGGGCCTCTACCTGTCAGAAAGTACTTGGCACCTGGAGGCTGGAGGGCAAAGATGTGTCAATAACTTCCTCTAAACTTCTCTTGGTGCCAAACTGAAATGAGTCTCGCCTTGGAAATTTGGCTAAAGGATGAGAGAGGGAGAGGCAGGTTGGGTTTCTTTTTGTCCACAGTACAATAAATTGTCTACCAGGCTCACCTGCAAGAGGTCAGCAGGTGGGTTGAGTCCTCCAAGACTGTGCTTTGTCTGTCTAGAAGGTCTGGCCAGGTTATCCTGCTATGGTAACAGGAGTAGACCATACTGCCAGCGACTCAACCCTGAGTGTCAGGCAGCGGTTAACCTGACAACCCTGAGGACTAACAGCCATGGGTGCTGAAGTCCTCAGGGAAGGGGGATGATCCCCAAGTGGATTAATTCCACTTGAATCCATCTTGATGGAGGGCAGCAGTTTCAACCATCCTGGCCTGGGGCTGAGGAGAACTTTGTGTGCCAAAAGGGCACAGGACCAGAAAATGACTCATGGAACTGGATCAGTGGGATGAGGGTCATGCTGCAATGCAGAAAGCAGATGAAAGGCAATTGCATTATTTATTTACTTATTTATTTATTTTATTATTTAGAATTATATCGCTGCCCGCTCGCCATGGCAACTCAGGGCAGCTTACAGCCAACAAAAACACAATCACAGTACAATCACAGTTGCAACATTATAACTAAAATCAGTAAACTTAAACAGTCTTCAAGGGACAGTCTTCATGGCTGATCTCCATGAGGATCTCCAATATTCGGATTTGGATACGGCAGAAGAAGTCTTGATGGATCTGGCAATGGCTAGCTTCAGCAACTCTCAGCTATTGAGTTTTGCACAGTTCTTTTTTGCCCAGTGTGCCTAACTCCTGAAAAGGGGCTGAAACAAAACTTCTATGCTATGATACTTGGGAGTGGGATGGGGGGAGAACAACCAGATAAACCTATTGTACCTTTAGGAAGGGCTTAGGGTTGATTCACAAAGACATTAAAAACAGGGAGACAACTTTGACAGGAAGGCAGTAACAAGATTGGAAGTTTTGCTGTCACAAGACATGAGTGAAAAGTTCCTTTTAGTTTGTTTGAAGGAAGAATTTGCCTCCTTCTTCATATTTGGATAGAAAAGAACTTGATTTTTTTAAAAAAAATTGAATGAGGCAGAAATGAAGACTGACAAACTCATTTTTCCAAGCACTAGACTTTGAATGTTTGAATATTAGAAGTTTGCTTCCACTTCTATTAGGCTATGCTGTTGCTGAATTAGGATCACCCCATTTTCCTCATCTTTAATACATGTGAGGCAGGGGAATGTGATACTTGGTTACTAGGTACTGATGGGAAAGCTGGACAGTGAGGAAAGCCAACAGGAAAAGAAATCAATTAATTTGAAATGTGGAATCTGAGAAACACTTTATGGATGCCATCGGCAGCCAGAAAGATAAGGAAGTGAGTTCCAGTTGAAATCAAGCCTGATCTCTACTCAGAAGCAGAAAGGGAGAAATTGAGGCCATCATGCTTTGGGTACATCAAGAGAAGACAAGACAAAAAGTTGAAGGCAACAGGAAAAGAGGAAGACCGGGCATGAGATAGATTCACTCAATAAAGGAAACCATGGACTTGAGTTTGCAATTGCTGAGCAGGACTGTTAATGACAGGACCTTCTGGAAGTCACCACTTACTTCTTTGTCTTTGCTTCCTTTTTTTTACCCTTTTGGGTGTCAAGGGAAATACAAAGTTCTTGTTCTGGCACTTCTAGCGGCTTCCACCAGCGTTATTTGGTATTCTTGTAAAATATCTTTGACGTTGCCTCTCCACCTTCCTCTGGGCCTGCCTCGTGCTCTTTCTCCTTCTCCTCTTTCCACATATTCCTTGTATGGCATGGATCGCCTCGGTGAGTGGGCGGCAATATAAATCTAAATAAATAAATAAATAAATAAATAAAATAAATTCCAAGACATCCAAATGAGCAAACCACTTTATTTGTTGTCTCTGTATGTAGCTTAAGATTAGTTCTGTTTCAAGTCTTTCTCTCATAATCTCATTCCTGATTTTATCCCTTCTAATCACTCCAGCAGTCTTCATGAGACATGTCATTTCTGTGGTTACAAACTTTTGTTTATGTTTTGCTGTAAGTGTCCATGTTTGGCACTGGTAACATAAGGTGGGAATGAATATACTTTGTCAATTTCCCCATCTTCAGTAAATGTTGTTCCTAAGTATTTGAACTCTGCAACTTGCTTTACTTGTTCCCTGTCTTTCGATATTTAAAGTACAGTTATACCTCTCTTAAAGAGCATAGTGTGTTCCACAGGATTGCTCTTCAAGCGAAACACCATTGTAAGTGACCAATTGTGAGGGGGATTGCAAACCCAGATTTATTTGTTAAGCAAGTTTTTGGTTGGTTTTATTTGTTAAGTGAAGCGAACATTCAGAGAAAATTCTGCTCTTTAAGCGAGTTACTCTTTAAGTGAGGCACTCTTTATGCGAGGTTTGACTGTACTATATGCTGTTTCCTTTCAATTGCCATTACTGTACCTCAGTCTTCTCTTTAATGATTCTCATATTATTTATCTTGCATTCTTGGTTCATGGATGTAAGGTGCTGCTATACTTCCTCAGCTGTACAGTACTTGCTATCAGCGCCTGGTCATCTGCAAAAAGTAATTCATTGGTACTGTTTCCGTTCATGTGCTTTGTTTTTGAATTTCTCCAAAATAATAATAATAAAAAATAAATAATAAGGGTGGGGTTTTTTTTAGCACTGTAGAGTTAATTATGAATCATGGTGACTCTTCCCAGGGCTTTTCTAGACAGAGTTTTCAGAAGTGGCTTAATATTCCCTTTTTCTAGGGGCACCCTAGAATGTACACCTTGCTCAGAACCAAACAGGCTGGGTATTATTATTTTCAGCAAGTACAGGGGAATCAATCTCCCAATCTCTAATTCTACAGCCAAAGATTCCAACTCACTGAGCTGTCAACCTATTTAAAAGGAGAAAACCATGGCTGCGATTTTTCAACAAGTAAAAGAAACAATTATCTGACATTTGCTCATTTAGTTAAATTTTAATCCTGGGAAGTTTTTATAGTTTGCCCATAGGAAAATAACCTTTCCGGTCCAACGCACCACCAGCTTTCATTGTTAACACTTCTGAGAGCCAGTTTCAATCCCCCTTTCCATCTCCACCCTTGGTATTCTTTCTCCTGCTGTTCTAGAACAATAATTCTCAAGATGTAAGTTAGCTTTCCCCTGATAAATTCTGATAGGGCAGCCTGACTAACTGAGGGAATATTTTAATATTTATGTGCATGTCTTTTCTTCCAAATCTGGAACTCAAACTGGGTCACAGCGATAGAAACTCAGTACACGAAAACATGTGCCAGAAACCAGCTAGCATAATAAACCTCTTGAAAGCCTGAGAAAGAGCATGGAATTGTGGGAATTTTAGAGTTGGTTGTTATATTGGAAAGCATACAGATTCTTCTTTCGTGTTTAGGTCAGACTTTAAACTGCCAAAATGAAGCCACCATCTTGGCTTTTTCATTGGCCAAACTTAAATCCTCATTGGTACATGAGCATTTAGAAATAGAGACTCTTTGTTTCTGGATATTGGAGGGTTGCATCAGTTTCCCTGACTCCCATTTTCCAAAATCTTTTCTTACACAAATTTGGGCTAAGGGGGTTTACTAAATGAACCCCTTGCACTCTCTGATGCCCTTTAAAATATTTAAAATATTTTAGGGGGTTGGGATGCCACAGAAGTGCTGGGGGAGGGGGTCTCAAAACATGGAACATTGCTTCTATACCTCCAGAGGACATAAGAGGACTTCTAAAGACAAATTTGTTATCAAGATTTTTTGTTTCTATTTGTGTGTGTATAAGAAAGAGGGGAGTTGAGATTCTGCAGGGACTCAGGCAGTGGTGGGCTCAAAAATTTTTTACTACCACACTGTAATAAGGGGAAAGCCCTACGTTGCACCTGAATTAGGACTACAGTAATACCTCAGATAACGATCGCATCGGATAATGCTAGAATTGGATAACGATGCAAGTTTTTTGGAAAAAACTTGCATCAGATGATTCTGGATAACGATACTTTAGCGTTATCCGAGGCAATCGTCTGGTGTGTGTGTGTGTGTGTGTGTGTGTGTGTGTGTGTGTGTGTATTGGGTAGAACATCTACCCAATCCACCCCCGCCCAGCGATCCATCGCTGTGTGGTGGTGGTGGATTGGGTCCAATCCACCACCACCACCCCGCAGCGATCCATCACTGTGGGGTGGTGGTGGATTGCCAATCCACACACTACCACCCCCACAGCGATCCATTGCTGCGGCTGGGGGTTGGATTGGATAGCCCAATCCAACCCTCAACCGTAGCGATGGCTAAGAGTGCAGGAGGGTTGGGGGAAGGCGCTCGCCCTCCTGCGAAAAGGCGCACGAGTGAGCGCCTTCCCCCCAATCCTCCTGCACTCTTAGTGATGGCTAAGAGTGCAGGAGGGTGGGGGAAAGGTGCTCACCCGCCCGCGAAAAGGTGCTCGCTCGCGCACCTTTTCGTGGGCGAGCAAGCGCCTTTCTGACCCTCCTGCACTCTTATCCATCGCTATGATTGGGGGTTGGATTGGGCTACCCAATCCAACCCCCAACTGCAGAGATGACTTCAAGGACAAACCACGCGGTTTGTCCCTGAAGTCAGGGCTTTTTTTTAGCGTTGTTCGATGCATGCATCGGACAATGCTAAAAATCAGATAACGTCATGACCTGTGGAACCAAGTCATAACGTCGTCCAAGGTTTGACTGTACAGTAAAACACCGGATAATGCTAAAACTTGGTTCCACAAGTCTTGGCGTTATCCGATTTTTAGTGTTATCTGATCCATGTTAAAATCCTATGGGATGGATCGAATAACGTTAAAGCTCCATAGAGATACATTGTAACCGCACAGGCTTTAGCAGTTGTTATCCGATCCATCCCATAGGACCTTAACGTTATTCGATCCAATTCTCCTCCCCAGATTACTTAACGTTATGCAATTTTAGCGTTATCCGATCCAATCGTTATCCGGTGTTTTACTGTACTTTATTTCAAAACCTGGACGGGCAGGGCCAGCCACAATTTCTGCTACCGGTTCTGATGAACTGGTATGAACCTGCTGATCCCCACCACTGGACACAGGATTTAAGGTGGGTGGGTGAAGCAATATATTGTCCACACTGATCTAAACTAACATTCTACATGATGCAAGATCTAAGGTAGGGAATGAAACTGAAATATTTCTGTGAGATGATTGCTTCTTTCAGTACGCCACAAATGACTCACCTGAACACCCTCTGAATGGATATGAGTCTCAAGTCTGCCAACTCAGATCCAGGAAGAGCTTTATGGCAAGAACAAACATTCTTGAGCGTAAGAGCAAAACCGAATGAGAAGATGGAGGCAGGAGCTCACTGGACAAGAAATAATACTAAAGGAGGATATGGCTAAGGAACTCAACCTCCTCTACATCACTTTGAGGACCCTGAATAGGCTGAGACTTGGAGTTCCTAAATGTAAGATCAGCATGCTCAAGTAAGGGCTGCTGGCAAACTATAACATGTTGTGTGAATGTGGAGAGATACAGAATCCAGCTCATTTGCTGGTCTGCCGGTTACTACCGGAAACATGTACCAATGAGGATTTAAGTTTGGCCAACAACAAAGCCAAGAAAGTGACTTCATTTTGGCAGCTTAAAGTTTGACCTGGACACAAAAGAAGATGCGAAGATGTTCAACAGCACTGTTCAACTGTCATATGCTGTAATTTATACAGTTATGGATTTCTCCTAATGTTTACCCAAATCTGTTTCTTAAAAATCTAGTTTTGCCCTGTGGAGCAGAAGAATATTTTTACGGATTCACATTTATGAATTTTTGAAGCACTATCATATTTCCTCTGGGCTATCTCTTCTCCAAACTAAACTGCCACTTAAGCCTTGGTTCAAGACCTCTTGCCTTCTTGATTTTTCAGGCCAACTTGAAGTAGAGATGATATACTGTACTATTTCTTCCAACAGCTGGTAATTCTATCAGCTCATAGAGTAGCCCACATCTCAGAGTTACAGTCCAGTCCTGCTGCAACTGATCAGGGGTTGGTAAGGGGGCTTCTGCCCATCAGATAACAAGGTCAACAGCTACCATACTTAGGAGATAATGTAGTTTGGAAATGTAATTTCTCTAGGAAGTGGTGGGCCGTCAAAAATTTTACTACCCCACCATGAGCAGAGCCGATTCATGATGTTGTGGGTGGAGCCAAAGTACAAAAAATAAAAATACACATTAAAATAAATACATATAAATTAAAATAAATACATATACACATAATACATAAATACATTAAATACACATTAAAACAAACTACATAAAACACACACACCTCAACCCACCCACCTACCCCAAACACAAACCCGTCACTTACCTTACCCTGGGGTCGGGGAGCAGCAGGCAGGCAGGCACAGCGGCAGCGTGGCAGCAAAGCGGCGCGGCGATATGGTGGCCTGGTGGCGTGGCCTAGCCCGGCCCGGCCCGGCAGTGCACCGAGGAGAGGCCGCCGCCGCTCCTCCAGGCACTGCGCCATTTCTGGGCAGCCCAAAATGGCTGCCCAGAAGTGGACACGCGTCAAAACTCCATTTGATGCATGCACACTTCTATTTTTCAGTGCACATGCATCAAATGGAGTTTTGACGCATGCGCAGTTCCAGGCAGCCATTTTGGGCTGATTGGAACTGTCATCCGGAGGCCGGCCGGAGAGGCGACCGAACCAGTCACCCAGGGGTTCACTACCCCCCCCCCCGGCGATCCCCTCCAGATGGCTGCTACCGGTTCAGGCGAACCAGTCCAAACCAGGAGCAGCCCATCACTGCCTCTAGGACAGTGATGGCTAACCATGACACTCCAGCATTTCTTGGACTTCAATTCCCAGAAGCCCTGATCAGCGGGTGTGTTGACTTGAACTCCTGGTAATTGAAGTCAAAGAATAGCTGGAGTGCCAAGGTTAGCCACCAGAGCTCTAGGATCTGCAGTGGATGAAGCAAGATGTAGTGATAGGTGACTAGAAGAAGAAAATCTCAGAGCAGTGAATCTGGCAGGAGATCAATTTTCACACAACCCAGAAATGTCAGAAAACAAACAAAAACACTGTACCTGGTTACTTTCTGTTTTGCTAAAGAGAATTGGCAGGAAGGTTGTAATATAATATATAAAATCATATAGCAATCTGTGTATCAAATCTGATAATGTCCCAGAAACCCTTCGCTAATATTTAGTCCCCTGCGACGGGTGTCTAACAGATGGATGTAAATTACATTTGATTTCTGCTGTCTCCCTTTCAATCCTAATTTTGTAATTTCTCTGTTCCAGAATTGTAACTTTCAGGTCTTGGATAGAGTGTCTAGTTAAATTGAAGTGGCTTGAGACAGGTTTCTCTGTATTGCCATTCTGGATGTCTGTTTTTTGTTTTCCTAGTTATTTTTTGTTTTCTTTGGAAAGGCAATGAAATTAAGACATTTCCAGAGGTGGCATCATGAGCAAAATGTGATTCATGTAGATTCTGCAGATACTTTTGGTATCTGGGATCAGACAGGAATGCCATGTGATCTCCCTGCTCTGCCATAGTCAGGGAGCTGGGCTGAATCAGAGGGAGAGTCTTCTTTACCTTGCTGATACATGCAGTACAATCGGCTGTTCAAATCACGTAAGCTCACACTGGTAGAGCAAGCCCTACAAGTGTTACTGAAGAAGGATGAGAGGGACCCATGCTGTATCTGTCAGAGCTGGCAGGGTGGAGCTCTCCCGAAACAGAGTTAAATCTTTGCACAATGTTTCGTTTCCTCCACTTGTCACATGAGAATCATGACAGGGCAGTGACTTGTTGTGGATTGTGGTGGTGTTTATGTTTTGCTCACAATGTGGGCCAAAAGATTGATTTTTCCACCCAAGGGTCTCAATTCAATGACATCCCATATAGCAAGGAGGAGATAAGTTGAATGGATCAAATGGGGAAGCAATGACATAGTGGGAAATTTGGAAACATAGCAAGTTTTGCTTTTCCTTTAGGAGACTCCAAAAATCCAGGCAGGTCCATTGGTCCATATCAGCAAATGAGCAGCAGTACTTTTGTAAAGTTCATGGCTCTGAATGGCTCAGTGAAGATCAAGCCCAGTTCAAACAGCGCATTGTAATAGGAATAAGTGGGAGCAGTGGTGTGCTGGACCTGATGCGCCCTGGTCCGGGTGTACTGGTAGTGGAAATCCTGAGAGGCCACACCCACTTGGCCAGCCACTTCCTTCTGCACTACTTTATAGTTTAACACATGCACACTAAGCCAAGTGGCCATTTTCTGCACCTAGACTGGGAGCAGTGCAGACACAGAGCAGAGGCAGTGGTGGGCAAAATGGCAGCGGAAGAGACAGAGGTGGCGACAGTAGAAGAAACAGCAGTGGGAGCAGTGGCGGTGGCAACCGGAGCACCCGTTCCTCCCCACAACCCAAGCCCCAATCGTTCGCAGCACATAATAGGTGCTTGAGTTGGGGGGAAACTGGAGTGTGCACCTGTTGCTCCCGCTGCTCCCGCTGCTCCCGCTGCTCCCTGCCATTTCTTCTGCTGTCACCACCTCCGTCTCCTCCGTTGCTGCTTTGCCTGCCGCTGCCGCCACTGCCTCTGCTTTGCATCCACACTGCTCCCAGTCCAGGCACAGAAAATGGTCGCTTGGCTTAGCACGCATGCACAAAACTATAAAGTAGTGCATGTGCGCTGAGCAGAAGGAAGTGGCCGGCCATGACCACCCAGTCACCTGGCCATGCCCACAGTTAGTAAAAAGTTTTGGAGCCCACCACTGCGTGGGAGCAATATACTGTTCTTGGGAAATACTTTCCTTTCCTAGCTAATAAAAAAAATGAAACTGTATGTGGTTGAATCTGTTAAAATCTTAACAAGAATATGCCACAAAATCTGGAGAATAATACAGTGGCCCACAGTCTGGAATCACTCAATATACTTTCCAATTCCTGAGAAAGGAGATGCTAAGGAGTACAACAATTACAGAATAATTTCCCTAATTCCCCACACAAGCAAAGTGATGCTAAAGGTGCTGCAACAAAATCTTTTGTATTATATGGAGTGATAAATGCCTGATGTTCAAGCTGGATTCTGAAAAAGAAGAGGCACTAGTGATCATATTGCAAATATTCAATGGATATTGGAGTGCACCAAAGAATTTCAGAGGATGAGCAGCCTGTGCTTTATAGACTACAGAAAAAACATTTGTGTAGTTCTGAAATAAATGGGGTGCCTGAACATTTGACTATTGTGATGCATAACTTATACTGTGGACAAGAAGCATAACCTATTCTGTCGACAAAAAGCTACCATTAGTGCAGAATAGGGAGAAATATAATGGTTTCCTATAGGCAAAGGTGTCAGACAAACATGTATTTTATCCCCTTATCTGTTCAACCTATATGCAGAACTTATCATGTAGAAAGCCAGACTAGATTCAGATGAAAAAGGTATGAAAATTGGTGGGGGGGGGGGGGACACACAATAATTTAAAATATGCAGAAGAATCCATCTTAACTGACAGAAACCAACAATGACTTTAAATGACCTTTAATTAAAGTGAAATAAAAAAGAGGCAAGGTAGGGTTGCAGCTGAACATTAAGAAGACAAAAATCATTACTATAGGAGAACTGTACAACTTTAAGGTTAACAATGAAGAGACATAGATAGTGAAAGATTTTGTAAACCTAGGCTCAAACATAAATCCAAATGGGGTATGGAGCAAAGAAATCAGAAAACAACTGAGATTCTGAAGGCCAGTGATGAAGGAATTAGAAAAGATCATCAAGTATGAGGATGTGTCACTGGAGGCCAAGATCAAAATCATCCATACAATTGTATTCCCAAGGAAGGAGAGAGGGAGTTGGACAGTAAAGAAAGCTGATGGGGGGTCGGGGTGGAATTGTTTGAAAAGTGACAATGGAGAAACGAGTGAGTCCTACAGTAAGTCAAGCCTGACCTGTCTTTCTAGGCAAAAATGATAAGTTGAGTCTGTCCTGCTTTGAACATCACCAGAAGACAAGACTCTCTGGAAAAGACAACAATACAGGGAAAGGAGGAAGGCGGATGGAAATGAAGCCAAACGTGAGATGAATTGATTACCTAGCAGTAGTGGTGAACCTTGGCACTCCATGTGTTCTTGGACTTCAGTTACCAGAAGCCCAAGTCAGCACCTCTGCTGATCAGGGCTTCTGGGACTTGAAGTTCAAAAACTTCTGGAGTGCCAAGGTTCACCATCACTGAAGTGAACCACAAGTTATACAACAGTGATGGTGAACCTTTTAGAAACTGAGTGCCCAAACTGCAACCCAAACCCACTTATTTATCACAAAGTGTCAATGCAGCAACAGGGGAGGAAGGAAACACTCCCATTGGGCTGCTGGGCAGAGGGTGGGGTGAACTTTGTGTTGGGAGAGGGAGGAAGCATTCCCATTGGGCTGCTGAGCAGAGGAGTGTGGCAAACTCTGTACTGGAGTGCTGCACAGGTGACCAAAGAGAGGGCTCCGAGTCCGAGTGCCACTTCTGGCATGCATGCCATAGGTCTGCCACTACTGCTATATAAACTGCAGTAGATGAGCATTGCTTTTGAGGACAGGACATTTTGGAGTTCTCTTATTCATAGGTTGCATTAAGTCAGGGACCACTGGACAGAACATAACAACAACAACCGAGTGGTTAAACATCAACTCTCCGTTTTTAAAAAATGGTACTGTACTTGGTCTTGAAAGGAGAATTTGAGAGGTTTCCAAAAGCTTCGTTTTATCTCCCCCCCCCCCAAAGGAGCGAACCATAGGATGGATGGAAGGTCCAGATGCAATCATGAAAGGCCTCACTCTGCTGCATAACACAGTTTAGTGTGCCCTTACACATTTACTCAGTGTAAACATTTGCCTCCCATTGACTCGAGCATGTTTCTGCTTGGTTTTTTCTTAGCTGTATACTTTTTTAGCCATCCTCCCTTTAAAATGTGTGCATACTGCATGACCTCTTTGTTTCTCCAAATACTGTGATGCACCACAAATGTGCAAATTCTCAGAGGAAGGCATGCTTCTTCTCTCAACATGCCATGGGAGCTTTGAGAATGCTATTCCCATTGGCCCTCTGAGACCCAAAGACTTGTTTACCCCATCCTGATAATAATGTTTGTATTTGCTGACTTTGTTCATTTCCCCCCATAAGACCTTTCAAAATGTTAAATTTCTTCATGAATTCAGAGGAAAGAATTTAACATTAAAAGGAGAAGGGGGGATATGAATGTGTATGAAGATAAACCAATGCACTTGCTTGAGTGGCCATGGAGAAGACTTCAGAGTTCTCAGATCTGAAAAATCAGACCATGAATTGCTCTATATTTGGCACAGGTTGGAAATGTTAATACAGTATTATTTATTTTACTACACCCCATAATTTTCCAGCCAGCATGGCCTAATGCATGGTTTCTCAACCTTGGGCCCCCAGGTGTTCAATTCTCAGAAGCCCAAGCCAGCACCCTCTTGATCAGGGATTCTGGGAATTGAAGTGCAGGAACATCTGCAGGCCAAAGGTTGAGAACCTAGTGCTATGATGGTGAACCTTGGCACTCCAGGTGTTCTGGGACTTCAATTACCAGAATTCCAAGTCAGCACTCCTGCTGATCAGGGCTCCTGGGAATCAAAGTTCCAGAACACCTGGAGGGCCAAGGTTCACCATCACTGACCTAGTGGGTCAGCCACTTCCAAGATCCCACAACTAAGATAGATATAAGTCTTGGAATCACCACTGTTAAAACTTGAGCAGCCCCCTACTTGAATCGCTAGTGCTCCTCCTACCTGACAGATGGTTGAGGTGCTGAGGATGTACCTTTGATGCACTTCCTCATATCTGAGATGCTAAGATGATTTTACTCATCACCTTCCCCATACACACTCCTACCCCAGCTCCACCTTCCCCCATCCTTGTTCAATCACAAGGCTTTACCATTGTTTCAACCTCTCCTTTGTCATGGCAGTTACTCAATTCTTCCTCTTGGGACCTGAGACTATAAGAAATGCAGAGATTTGTGGTCACTGATTTGGAATTTGGGTAGGTTGGGATGTACTTTATGAGGTTCACCTTTAATAACCTGTACATTCCACTGGGGTGAGGTTAGGATCATAATCTCTACAGTTTTGAGGAAGTTACAGTTTCAGGTAGAATGATTCCCCACTTCATCAAAGAGGGTGAAAATCAGGGTGTTTTGCCATTCTCCTTCCTTTAGTTCAGCAAGAGCCTGAAACAAAACAAGGAAGAGCCTTCAGGCTCATTCTGATCATCATTAGCCTTTGGTTTAAAACAAACAAACAAACCAATCCAGTGGCAGGACATCCACCAGCCCAATTCCAAATTCTTCTTTCTATTTACACATATTAATGTTTAGATTGTAAACTTCTTTGAGCAGGGAGCGGTTCCTTCATCATGTGCCGAAGGATGATGGTATTATGGAAGATAAGAGAAAAGGAAGAATCATCATTCCCAAAATGCCTAACTCTGTCCTTTTGGAGACTAGTCGACTCATGGGGGTATGGGATTTCGGCTAAACATTACAAAGAATTTCTTGACTCCAAGAGCTATCCAACAGTGGAATAGACTACCTTGGAAGGTGTCAGACTTTCCTTCATCAGAGGTTTCTTAGAGGTGCTTCTCCTGTGGGGTTGGCTTAAATGACCCCTTGGGATGGCTTCAAATTCTACAGCTGTATGATCCCATGATCTCTTATAGGCAAGAGATCACTTACTGGAAGAACAAGCTGTGATACAGGTGTTGCCAGAAACAGAGACCATAGAGCTGTCTGCAATTAGAAGACTAATAGTTAGTAGGGTAAACCAACCCACGACCAGGTGTGAAACCAAAGCAGTGGCTTGACCACCCTTGCACTTAGGCCTTCATTTCTACTCACTAAGCTAGTGTGTAGTTCATTTCTACTCATTAAGCTTGATGCATTTATGAGTCTTCCTCCTCTCCTGTGTCACAGGGTGGTTTGGCCTTTTTGCATGGAACATTGGTGGTAGAAATAACAAACTGGATATCTGCTCCTGGGAGACTTTTCAAGATGGAGGACACAGAATTAGACCCACAGATGCCAGTTATGTTATTTTTGTTTTTGTTCAGTCGCACAGTCGATTCTGACCCATTTTATTTATTTGGTTTGTTTGTTTTTAATTTGTTGTGTGTTTTATTATGTTATCTTAATATTTGTATGTACACCGCCCAGACTGGGAAATTTCCCAAATGGGCGATATAAAAATGTAACAAAGTGCTGTGTTTTTCGCCTTTTTGTTTTCTTTACTCTCTGATATGCTTAAATCCAAGAACGTGAGCTGTCCCATAGCGAAGGTTCATGGGGCTGCGGTGGCTCCGTGGTTAAGATGCTTGCCTTGGTAGCTGGAAGGCCAACAAGTCGGCAGTTCGAAACCTGGGTACTGTATATAAAGGTTTCAGCGCCCGTCTCTGTCCGAGCTCCTGGCAACTTGATGGAAAGCAAGAAATTGCAAGTACTGTACTATACTGTAGATAAATAGGGACCACTTCGTTGGGATAAGATCTTTGGGTCCCCTGAGCCAAGTTTCTCCAGCAGAAATACTTTCAACCCAGAAAAATTTCTGACACGAAATTATTATTATAGCGCAGGATCGAACCGGCGACCTTGAGGATCCCAGCCCATTCCTTTTTCTCTCCAGTTACAGCCCATCTTCTGTCCTGCTCCAGGAACAGTTTGCCTGGAATTTCCAGTGGAAACCCTAACAACTCCGTATCTATAAAATCTGCCACTGCGCGTATGCTTTTGCTCAATGCCTTTACGTATTTCTGAATAACTGGATGCCTTCCCCACCCCCTCCTTCCCCATCTTATTCATGAATGGGAGTGGGCGGGTCCTAAGGACGGAGGCATTCGAACGCCGATTTCCACTCTCCGCCGCTAGGTGGCGGGCTCTCCCCGCTGGGCCAATGAGGTGGGTAAAGAGCCCGTTGATTGGCGCACGGCATGGCCGCCCTTTCTAATTCATCTTTCCCCCTCACAGCCCCGCCTTGCGGCTCAAGCTCCGCCCCCAAAGGGGCGGGTCAGGAGAACGCCCGCCGCCCAATGAAGGGGAGACTCAGCGTTGCTCAGGCCGAATACTCGGCTTCTCCCTTTCGCCGAGTGGGCTCCCGGTCGCTAGGGGCGTGTCCAGGAGGGAGACGGACAGCCCGGCCACGCCCCCTGGGTCTGAGCCGCGGCGGCGGAGCGGGAGCCCCCAGAGCGACAGCGGACGCGGGAGGAGTTGATCCGGCGGGAGGGAGCGGAGGGGGTTTTGGCTGGGAACCCCGGGCGGGGCGGGGGGGGGGAGAGGTCGCTGGCAGCCGCTGCCCTCGGAGCCCCGAAAGAGCGACCGCGGGCGGAGGAAACCAGGTGTGTGTGTGTGTGGGATCCCCAAATCTTTGCAACTTGGGACCGGATCGGACGGTCTGCGCCTGGAGGGATCCGGACTGGATCGGACCCTTGGAGAGAGACAGACAGAAGGTCTGCACTGAAAGAGGTCCACATCAGATCGGACGTTCCGCGCCTGAAGAAATCCTGACCAGCCGGGCTAGGCGGTCTTGCCCCTAAAGAGATCCGGATCAAATCGGACGGTCTCCCCTTGGAGAAATCCGGACCCGTGCAGACTCCGACCCGCCGCGCGGGATCCGTCGAGGATTCGAGCCCATTGCAGCCGGGGCTACTCGCGTCTTTCCCGGAGCCGCCTGGCGGGATAAACCACCTGGGTCAGCATCCTCGGGGCCGTCCGGGCTCCCCTTGGTCGGGGATCGACGGGACTCGTTGGAAACCGTCGGGGCGAAGAGGATCCCAGTGGGCAGCGGAGGGCCCCCCCCGCCCCGTGGTCTCGCCTCCGACGGCAGCCCAGTCCAACTCCGGACCGTCGGGCCGGACCGATTTCCTCGGACCCGCGGGAGTTTTTAACCTGGGGAGTTTTACCGCTTGCTAGGCTTGTTAGAGCCGGACCGGGACCGTGCGCGTTGACCGTCGGCTGCCCAGTCCCGAAGGGCTCGGGACACTTACCAGGGCAGAGCCGCCCCGTCGGGCTCCGGCCCCGCCATGGCCGCGGCCCGCCCGGGGTCGCCCACGATGCTGCTGCTACTGCCCGGAGCGGCGGTGGCGATGGTCATGGTGGGGCTGCCGCTGTTGATCTTGTTGCCGTGCGGCTGTCGGGCGTTGGAAGGTGAGACCCTGCCGGGAGGGAGAACCGACGGGCGGGTGGGGGCCCCGATCCAAGAATCCTGGGGAGGGGGGCGATCGCGGACCCTCCGGCGTCGGTTTCCCTCGGAAGGACGCCCTGTGCACCTTTCCCTGGATGTAAGTCCTTCCTCGGAAGCGGGACATCCTTCCGAGGGAAACCGACGTGAGATCGCCCGGCTCACCCTTTTTTTCTCCTAGTCAGAAGGACATGCAAAGGAATTGGGAGGAGGGGGGATTCTCTCCCCTCCACCCCCCCAATTAACTCTATATCTTCTTCCTTCCCACCCGTCTATGGGGCAGTGGCCATTTCCCCATAGGACTTTTGCCTGATCGTTTTACCCGACCACAGACAGCGGTTCCCTTTGGTTTCACCGACGGGCGCCTAAAGGGAAGCAATTGTCCCTATCCTTTTTCCAAATGGCAGCGACCGCTCTTCCCCCACTCATCACCCCATAAGTAAAGCATTCGTTCCCAGGGTTCCTTAGATGAGATCTTGGGAGATCTGCCTGTTGTCTGAACATCTCAGTCAGGACCTCCTAATCTGGGGAAGCTTAACTTTCATCTCATGGTTTGGGGTCTTCTGATATAACTTAGTTCCTTTTTTTAATCTACCCTTTCCTAAGAGTTACATTAGCAGCCCCCCTCCAATTCTCAACTAATACTGATTTTTCTTGTTCTGTGCCCCAACCTATACATTTATTCTGGGGCTGCCCAGTGAAGGAGGCTCGCCAGCCCTTCCTGTCTCTATACCTCTCCAGCTGTCTACTCTAGAGAAAGCTTTCCTTTCCCATCCCATGGCGTGGGCTGGGAAGAGTTGGACTGGTTAGTTTTCAGAGGTGGATTCTGATTTCTGCTGTTGTTGCAGGTGAGAAAAGGCCTCTGAGCAAATTGGTGATACCTGTGAACTTGCCATTTTTTTAAAACACAAGCAAGTTTGGGTTTCTGTCCTTTGCTGTGGTTGCATCATGGTCAGATTAGTTGGACTTTACATCAGAAACAGGGTATTGTGGCTGCCATCACCCATCCAGGCTGTATTCGTTAGATAGAGCAATGGTTAGTGGTTTAGATTAGACTTAAAATAATATTAATAAACAAGAGAACATGTGATACGGAATTGGGAGAAATACTGATGTCTCTGTGAGCCCCAGAAATACAAGAACGTTCCTTCTTTAGGTTCTGTCCTGTGCTCCTTCTCAAACGACAGGGGAAAGGGTCTTTTTTCCACCAATAAAGTTTAGATTTTCTCTTCTGCATCCTTGGCTACAGTTCATTCCTGTTTTAAATCCAGATCCTGTCTAGAAGAAATCTCAAGCAGAAAGGTGGCTGTTCCAAAGGCAGTGTGTTTTTCTGATAGATGATCTGTTCTCTTTGGATAAAATCATGCTCCCTCTTTCTTTAATATTTGAAGGTCACAAATGATGCTCTCAAACCTTGCAGAGATCTAGTGGGATGATGTTTCCAGAACCGGGAGGGAAGGACTTTGGACCTTGATTAACACTTAAGGGCAAAAAGGACCAGAGGCTGAGGAAGAAATGGTCTCTTTTGGCGCTGAGAAAAGTTTAGGGAGGGGAAAAAACTTCTGTGGCTTTTAAAATGCACTGTCATGGCTTTGTTCATCTGATAACCTGTCAGGCCTTGGATTAAACTTGGAAAAGCACCTGGCCTGATTTATCCTTTGTGTTTGAAGCCTTGCTTAAAACCTGCACCAGGCAAGCAAAACAGAAGCGTAGCAGCATGTTTTTTCAACATGTTCAAGCAGAACGAGATTGAAGCTTCTGAGGCTTAAGATGTTTTTAGTGAACAGATGTCTGATATATTCCCAGCCAGTTCCTGGATTTTTAACAGTTAAGGATCCATTCTCTGCCTGTAGTTTTCCCAATTACGCATGCAACATTTGGGGGAGGCTGCAACTTTTAAAATCACTTCCCAGCAGTTTCTTGGAATGCATCAAGTGCCTCTTTCTGTCCCCCTACCAAAAAAAATCTTTAAAATCACAAGTGTTAGCTGTAACCTGGGGGGGGGGGGTTTACAAAAAATGTGCTTTTGAGGCCCCCCTCCCGCCCAGGATATTCTCCCAGGATATTCTCTAGCAAAAGATGGAAGAATGGGCTCTATTCGTGGTAATAATAATTTTGTGTCACAAATTATTCTGGGTTGAAAGGATTTTTGCGGAAGAAATTCCACTCAGGCAACACCTAAATGAAGCTCCTTTCATGTCCCAAAGAGCTGGGACAGAGACAGCCGTTCAATCCATCATGCAGTACCTGGGTCTCGAACTTGCCAGCTTTCCAGCTAACAAGGCAAGCTTCTTAACCACTGAGCCACCACTATTTGTGATGAAATGGAAGTACAGTAAAACCTCATATAACACTAAAACCTGGTTCCACAAGTCTTGGTGTTATATGATTTTTAGTGTTATCTGATCCTCTATGGGATCCATAGAGATACATTGTAACCACACAGGCTTTAGCGGTTGTTATCTGAAGCATCCCATAGGATCTTAATGTTATCTGATGCAATTCTTCCCCCCGGATTCCTTAATGTTATGCGATTTTAGTGTTATTCGATACTAATGTTATATGAGGTATTACTTCTACAGTGGTACCTTGCTTAAAAAGCATAATGCATTTCACGGGATTGCTCGATAAGCGACTTTGCTGTTTAAGTGAAACACCATTGTAAGTGACCAATTGTGACTTCTGGTGAGGGGGGGATTGCTAACCCTTATTTATTTATTTATTTGTTCAGATTTAGTTGTTAAGCGAGTTTTTGGTTGGTTTTAGTTGTTAAGCAAGGCGACCATTCAGAGAAAATTCTGCTCTTTAAGCGAGTTAGTCTCTAAGCGGGGCGCTCTTTATGTGAGTTTTTACTGTATGTGTATTTGGGGGCAAGGTAAGAAAGGGACAGAAAAACATGTACTTTAAGATCCTTTGTGACTAATGTTTCCAGCTAAGAAAAAAAGCACCTGTCCTAAATTACCTTGGTCTTTGTAGAAGTAATATACTCTCTTGAGTGACTTGATTACCAACTTGCTATATCAGTGGGGAGAGAGTACATCAAAGTTGGCAACCCCTTTGTAGAATATCTACACAGCAATACCTCCCCCTCAAATATTTTAAGGGCTGGAGGGTATTTACACCAGGGAGGACCTACTCGTTATAGCTTGAAATGCAGATAACTGGAAAAAGACAGTTTATCTTATCCATATACAGTCCTCCAGACAAGAAAAGAAGTGTGTATGCATGAGCGGGTAGGATGATTGTGTGGTCATCATGACATTGTTTATTTAAAACTCACCAGGTTAACAAAAACATATTTTTGTGAATGGGACATATCAGAGTAAAATTTTTTTTGGTCTTTTATTTTAATGTTAGCAAGTTTGCACTGTCTCCGCGCTGTCTCACTTTGCCGTGATTTCCTTGCTTGATTTGTTTTTGTGGCATATCCCCACGGAGCTGTGTCTAAGCTTTCCTTTGTAAGGCCTGACTGTATCCCGGCCTCCTGACTTGCTCTGTTTGACAAAACGGGACAACCATCTTGGACATGTCTCCGTGAGTTGGGCTGGCCAGATGGCTTAACCCCAATGGTCATGGAATGCAGGAACATGTTTTTGGAACGTGGAAAGATTCCCATAGGACCACCAAATACTTTAATGAGGTCTGTGTATATGTAAGCGTGTGAGTTACAAGAAGAGAGCAAGTCTAATTGTGCCGAGGTTCCATCTAAGGAGGTTGTACCAGATCCCCTTGAAAACTGGTACAGTGCTAGGAGTTTCTGGTCTGGGATCTCTGCCTATGTTTTGAGATGGGAAGCAGCAATGGTTTACTTCCTAATCTACACATTTTTAATCCAGCCTTTCAGTGGATTGATGCTGTGTATTTCATATGCAGTGACTTAGCCCTGTGAAACATGCTAGATTAACCCTAGATCAGCAGTAGGTTTTAATATATATATTTGGAGAATAAATATATACAGTACAGTATATACTTTCCTTAAAGAGGACTTTTTAAAAGAGAACTATTCACAAGGCAGTTTCCTAATGCAGATTGTAGCGTTTCAGCAGTTACTGTAAATCTAGTGTATGCATTGCTTTTAGTGCTAATAATAAATCCATCGCGGCCATAAATCCATAGGCACACACTCTATATAAACCACAGCTGCTCGCAACCCGCAATCTTGCCACCTCGCTCTGCCCTGTCAAATGTGGATGCCAGAAATGTGCAAATAGTTCGGTTACCTTCTCGCCCCAACCTGCGACAGAGTTGACTGTCTGCTGTGTGTGTGTGTGTTTTGAATGTCTCCGTGTACATGTGCTTTTAGATTTGTCTGGCAATTTTTTAAAAATGCATTAAGACCCTGTTGCATTCTGCCTCCCCCCCCCCTTTTCCTCTTTAGCCTAAGTTGAAGGGGGGGGGGGAGTAGAGAGCAGAGAGAGTCCAGTTTCTTTGCAGGGCAGAGGGAGGGAGGTTGGGAAGGGGAGCCGCTCTCATCCGCGAGCGACTCAGTAAGGGCTTTGTACAGCTGGGCAGAAAAAAACGGTGCCTTGTGTGTAAGTGTGCTGGGTTTGTCTGAAGTTACAGTGTGTGTTTTCTTCTCTAGTTCAGCAGCGCCACAGCCTGCCGGAGAAGGAATGCTTTTGGCCACAAATAACAGCCATAGCTTTCTCTGGCAAACCCAAAAGAGGAGCCAAACTTGGCTGAAGGGGGGTGGGGTGTTGAGCCTCTTGGGGTTTAGCTTGGCCAGAGAGGTAGAAAGCTCTGCCTTTTCAGTCTTTCAAATAATAATTAATAATTGGAAACTCTCTTTTTCTCCCGTTCTTCCTTCTTCTCTCTCTCTCTTTTCACCCAGTCCTTTGCTGTAAGACAAAGACCTCCTTCTAGGAGAGGGGGAGAGAAGAAAAATGATATGGCATTAATTTGAAGTGCATCAAATCCCATTTTCTCTACTTCTTAGGGCTTTTGATGCTGTAGGGTGAGCCCTTTCTCCTTACCCTCTTAGAAGCAAAACCAAGGGTAGGTTTCTGACCTTTGCCAGCTTCCTATTTCTTTGTGTCCCACGTGAGTTGGGCTTGATCAAAGATGCATGGATTCTCCAAATTTCTTTCCAAAATACACCACCACCACCACGCCTCACATGGCCTGTGCTGGCCAGGGATTCTGTGAACTGTTGTCCAAAAAAACAAAACACAATTTTCTACCAAACTCTGGACAAGAGTCTTCGTCGATATAATCTTGGGGGATTTTTTTCTTTATCTCCTACGTCTCTGCTGGCTTGCTGGGACAGATCATGGGAACACTCATGGAAAAGAACTGACCCTATTTACTTTACAAATCACTAAAGCCCTATAAACAGTGCCATGGTGGATTAATGACTAGTTGTGACCAAAAAAATGGATTTTCAGCTTCAGCCATTCGATGCATATTTATGGGAACTCAGAATATCTCGGGTGGATGTAAATGAGGAACTGCATGGTGATCAAAACCTTTCCTGGTTACTTTTACAAGAAGTGGAAGGGCACCTTTTACCCCTTTCCTTCCATGATTTGCTTGAGCTGAAAGAGACTTAAGTATGAATAGGAAGATGGAGACTGATTCAGATACAGTATTCTGTGTTAGCCCTATAAAGACTGCCTGGGATTCTGTAGTATATTTGTTTCTATGCCTTACAGCTCCCTAAGCATAAACAAGCCTTAACATACCACACATATTTATGTGCGCATTTGATACTGTATAACATATGCATGTGTATAGACATGCACAGGTGTCTTGTTTATATTTGCTGTCAGGTATTTCCTTGATGGAGATAGATTTCCTTTCCTTTTAATTACATTTCAGGAAATTGTTCCCCCCTCTCTGTAAGGAACTTGGCTCGGCTGCTTTATGGATGCTTTAGGATAAGACCATGAGAAGACACATCACAGAAACTCTGGAAGCCGCGGCCGAGCTCATTAAATCTCCTGCTCCTTCCAAGCGAGCTCCTTCTTAGGCTGTTTCCTTGTGCCCAGAGAAGCAGGCGGCTAATTGGCATACTTGCACGCTGCGTTACTCGGGCTTCTGAGAGTCCCTCCCCTCACGTTCTTGGGTTTCTCTGTACTTTCTTTGCTCTCATCTTTTTCCCCCCAACACTTAAGACTATGGTGGCTTAGCGGTTAAGACACTGAACTTGATGACTGGAATGTTGGCAGGTCAGCAGTTCAGGACCCAAGTACTGCAGGATGGAGTGGGCTCCCGTCTCTGTCCCAGCTCCTGCCAACCTAGCAGTTCGAAAGCAAGAAAATGCAAGTAGATAAATAGGGACCACAGCATTCCGATGTTTAGTCATGCCTGCCACATGACCACAGAAATGTCTACAGACACAGAAAGTGCTGGCCCTTTGGCTATAAACAAAGATGAGCACTGAACCCTTGAGTTGGATATGACTAGCTTTCAAGCAAGGGCAACCTTTACTTTACCTAACGAAGCTTCAACTTGGATTATACAGGCAAAGCTTTCGGTCGTAGGAGTAGGGAATATTCCTCTTAAAATTATGGAGACCTTTTGCATCAAACAAGATTTATCCCAATTTTCTCCATGATCTTCTGTTATGGATCTACTTTAATATTGTATTGCATTAAATATCCAGGGAAAACATTCCACTGCTATTCAAAAAAAAAAAATTCCTCGTCCCCCCATCGGCTGATTTTGATTGTCACCACAGTTGGATATGTGGAGGTTTTTAAATTAGCCACCCCACATAATCTGAATCACAGTCTCCCGATGGTGTGTGTGTGTGAGAGAGAGAGAGAGAGAGCAAGAGCGCGAGAGAACGTCACTCTGCTTGTTGTGCTGACTTGAACTGGTTTGTCCAGATAAACGTCTCCTCCTTTTCCATGCAAAGCAAGAGGGGAGGTAAGCTTATTGTGTGCATGCAAGGCCAACTGGATTTTCTGTATTGGGAACATGGTGGGGAGAGAACGTTCTAGAACGGGTGCCCAGCCTATGGCCTGTGGCCCGAATCCAGCCCCCAATGCTAATTCATCCAGTTCACGCCACCCTCGTCATTCCTGGAAGTGGAAGTAAAATGTGTCCAGGTGGGCACATTTTATTTCCACTTTCAGGAGAAACGAAGGCAGTATGAGCCATATGAATTAGTGTTGGGGGTCGGATCTGGCCCATGGCCTGTAGTTTGTGCACCTCTGGTTTAAGCACAGAAAATGGCAGCTTAAAACCTATCTCATCCTGTTGCAAAACAGATTGCAAGATCCATTTTACTTCTGCTTTCAGTGGGAGGAACCATGTGACCGGCCCACTGAAACCCATGACCGGCCCATGGCCCGAAAACTTTGGGCACCCATGTTCTAGAAGCATCTCAGATTGGCTCTCTGGTTGCTTTGTTTGCAACTCTTTGAAGGTCTTCGTGCTTTGCCAAATTAGGCCATTAGGTGAAAGCACCCACCTCTCTATGTACTGTGACCACTCTGAAATTGTAGCTGAGAAATTTGAGAGGGTTACCAGAGTGTTGGATTCCTTTATGCCAATTTGGAGACCCAGACCGTCTTGGAGTGCATTATATGCCTTTGCCCTGTGGTTGATTTTGGTGAGGGTTGTGTTCCCCTTCGTTTTGTTTGCTGCTGATATATGCTGGCTGTTTACACTCACCTGGGGATATATACAACTTTCCTGAGGAAACAGGTTTGTTTTTTTCTCACAAGTGGTGCAGGTGGGGTATGAAAGATGGTGGAATGATTGGTCTTGCCCTAAGATATTGGTGAGTAGAGAAGTTGTTATGACTGTAGGCTGGTGCAGTGTATTAGTGAACCTCAGCGTATTGTAAAGATGAAAGAACAAGGCTAGGCTCAATTGCCTTGCTGTGGAAAGGATCTGCTTGCTTGAAATGAAAGAATTCTTCAGGAGAATTAAGGTCTCCCTTGCTTGAAAGCCAGTTGCGTCTGACTCTAGGAGGCAGTGCTCAACTCCGTTCAAAGCCAAGGAGCCAGCATCATCTGCGTCTGCAGACGTTCCTGTGGTCATGTGGCAGGCATGAAACACTAGAGTGCACAGACACTGTCACCTTTCCCACCAAAGCGGTACCTATTTATCTACTTACAATTTCTTGCTTTTGAAATGCTAGGTTGGCAGGAGCTGGGCAGATGACAGGAGCTCACTCGGGACCCAAACTACTGACCTGCTGTCTTCAGGTTCCGTGTCTTAACCACTAAGTCACTGCAGCCTCATTCAGGAAAAAAACTCTGGAGAAAAACAATGCAACCATTTTTTATTTCTCCATGGCTTTATGGGGATGCCTGTTTGTTGGGACATGTGGCTCTTCCTGGCAAGTCTGGATACATTTTGATCTGTTTGTTTGTGGGCAGTTTGGCACCCAAGAAGCACTGGTGTCTCAGCTCACAGTGGCCACAACCCCTTCTTGTCCTTTACCTTCCACTTCTAAAGTCTTTGGCTTGGCTCAGCATTGGGGCACAGTTGTCTTTCTCAAAACTGTTTCTTAACTCTAGTAAGGTGCCGGTTCTGGTGGGCAACTGGTAGTATGGGTCTGTGCGTGTGAGTAAGCTGAATGGATCTATGCTACATTTTGTGTTCAGATTACACAAGACAGTGAGTAAAACTCAGCTAGGAAGCCAGAGGCCCCCTTTGTCCGCCTTATGACTGCAACTCCCTTACAGCTGGAGGTGTTCTATTGGACACCCCATTAATCCAGAGTGTTTGCCCTTTGTTCACAGCTATCTTTGATGAATGCACCAAAAGAGCTGGAAAGGAAGGCACGTGGTAGGGCAGTGGTGGGGGCCTTGATCATGCTGGGTACCCAGCTTTGGCATTTCAGAGCCTTACCTGGGGGAGGAATAAATGTCAGGATGCTGCTGGGAAATTGAAAGGGATACCCCATGCAAGGGAAATGGTGTCGACGTCTCTACTTCTAGAAATATCATGTTTGAACACTGTTTCTGCTGTCAAAGCGCAGCTCGAATCGAGCCCTGTATTACCTGTTGTGCGGGAGCTTTGGGTTTTACTCTGTATTGAGCACATGATCATGTTTCTTTCCCCATTGCAGTGTTTTTAGGAGCCTATAAACTTCCAAACACCTGTTTCCCCAAAACCCCCACCTTGGAATGTTGAAATGTCGAAACGTGGTGGAGCGACAACCCGGTTTATAATCAACAACATGCGCTCGCAGCACTCAGTCTTGATGCGGACTGCACTTGTCGTGTAAATTGCAACCATTTTCCCAATAACTGCTTATACATCTCTAAGAAGAGAGGGCTCCCAGCTCCCTTCTGCAAAACCCTGCTTGACCCAAATTTCCAAAATAGTGGGACTGGCCTGTCTGTCCTGGTGAGGTGTAGTCCCGGCTGTCCTTTCTCCTTGAGAAATGGAAGGGGGCACAACAGTTGGCCAAGTATCTCCTCTGACAAATTTTGTGCATGAAATCCATGTTCCTTGGTGGAGGGAAAAGCTTCCTTGCATCCTTCCTCCCCTTCCACACCATTCCTGTTTGCCCCAGTAGGAGTTGGAGATGGCAACCCTCATTGCAGACACCATGGCATCATAGCTTGGGCAGTGCTTTGTCCGGCATGAACCAGCGAGGTTGATACGTGTGGCGTCTCTCTCCCCCAACTCCAATTAATGAGAAAAATATGTAGGGAATGGACCAATTGCCAGGGACAGATTTATGTTAATCTTCCTCAGCCCCCTGAAAAAAAAAACAATTAAACTGATAATGAAGAGAGGAGAGAGAATGCAAGAGAGAGGAAAGTGAAAATGTCTAGGACTCTTAAACGCACCCCCCACCCCACTTCTGTCCTCTTTTTGGGAGGATCTTGGGCAAAGTGCAAGGAAGAGAACAATATTTAGGCTTAAACAGTTCCAGATGGATTTAGCCTTTGCACATTGGGAGGAAGTGAACTGAGAGCTGTGTGGAGATTTGGGTAACTGCCCCAGGCACAAGACGGGAGGGAAGTCTTGGCAACCGTAATTTTTTTTTGGAAAAAAAATCTCAACCCATGTGCTTGCCAGCTCGCTGTTGACTCTTAGAGCCATTCTGTCTGGGGGAGGTGAGGCTTTATCAGAAATTCTCCTGACACCATCCTCTCCCTTTCCCCAGTGCTTGTTTTCTCCTTCTTTCTCCCCCCCTCCTCTGGAGGTCTTCCAGGAGGAAAAACCTTCAGGAAGACCTTGGCAGAGGGGTCCATTGAGCCTACATGGTGGTCCTTGATCCTTCATTTTGGGCTCGCTTTCTACCTGGGTGCAGCCTAAATTAGTCTAAGAAGTGGTTCATGCCCACCATGTTGCGTGCCAAGGTCAAGTTCACAAAAACTGCTCAGATCATGTGAGTGTAAGCCTGTATTGCCAGGTGTGAGAATGACAGGAGAGAATAGAGTACAGTAATACCTCATATAACATTAGTATCGAATAACACTAAAATCGCATAACATTAAGGAATCTGGGGGGAAGAATTGCATCAGATAACATTAAGATCCTATGGGATGCTTCAGATAACAACCGCTAAAGCCTGTGTGGTTACAATGTATCTCTATGGATCCCATAGAGGATCAGATAACACTAAAAATCGTATAACACCAAGACTTGTGGAACCAGGTTTTAGTGTTATATGAGGTTTTACTGTAGTAGTGTTTTCATGTTTCATGTTCCTTGCTCGCTGCTGTGCCCAACCCTGGCTTTTGAGAGTAGCAACTCCAATCAGAAAGAGAGAAGAAAGAGTACGATAAGGCATACTCCTGAGATCTTTGGTTGTGTGTGTGTGTTACCAGAATAATACTGCCTCTGTCTGTTTTGTCCAAGGAAAGAAGGGCTTTTAGAAAACAAAGCTGGGATAAGTTTCTAAGGGCGGTTGTGTATGTTCCAGTACTTAGCCTGTGAAACTTGGGGATATATTATTAATTGCAGAAGATAAAAAGAGGTCCCTGCTGGGTCAGATCTGAAGAACCAGAGCTTAAGTAGAGATGAGATTGCTTTTCTGGACAACAGATACCTTCCACTAACATGACAACTGAAGGTTTGTTGCAGTTGTAATACAAAAAGTAACTTTTCCATCTAGTCCAGGGCCTCTGCTTCCCATAAAGGCTAAACAGAGGACTCGAAAAGCGTGTAAGCAGAAGATACTGTATGGGGAAATCTGCCAGTCTACTATTATAAATTGTGTAGAGGTTGACTTCTAGATCCTCACCTGTCATTTCTGCAGTGTAGAATTGCTCAGTCTTCTTTTGTCCAGTGCAGCCTAAATTCTTGAAGTGTGTTTGGAATTGGAGCCTGGTCTATTATGATCCACACCTTTCCAAAATACCGGCTTCTTGCATATAAGGCATGTACTTTACAAAGTCTTACGTGCACACCTAAACCAATTGTTACAAACAGGCTGAAACACAACCTTTCAGAGAGGATTCGTGTAGAAGACCTGTTCTCATTCCCCAGCTGTCAGAGTGGGTCCTGAAATTGTTTTATAGCAGAAGATAAATTGGGACTAAAATATTGGAAGCGCTTTTACATTTGACAAAGGAAATCGTTAACAAGGACAGCTAGTTGGTACAAAACACTCTGCCAGCAGCAAAGATTAAATCAGCCCAAAATAACTATAAATGTTGCAACTGGCAAGCTTAAATGCCTTCCAATATCCTTTTTTTTTAAAATTGAAAATAATAAGCCCAACGTCTCTCACTCTTTCTTGAAATATGTTAGGAGGAAAATCAGAATTAATATGCGGTTGTAGAAAATGCAGTGTCATCATCTGTATCTTTGGAGGTTGAAAGATTTGGGATTAGAGCTCTCTTATTACTGTCCTTTTCTTTTGCATTAAGGGTTTGTATTTTTTGTATTGCCCATTCCTGAGGTCTTTGCTAGAAGTGAGAAGTGCAGTGGTGTTAGATGACTCCAAAAAACAGATATAAGCTAAGGCTGTGTGTGGGTCTCCTGGTCTTTTAGGCTTCCTCCATGTGAATAGGAATTCACTTTTTTAATAATAAGAATTATATGTCACAGGGAAGCATCAGGATTTTAGAGATGCTTAGGTGGGGCATGGCCAAAAAAGATTGGGGAGCACTGTTGTAAGCTATGTTGATTGGGTCAATAGGGAGCCCATTGGACTTGACTGGGGCCCTGGCTCTGAATCGATTTGTAAATTTGTAAAGTGACTGTATTGGAAAACCTAAATGATGGTAACTTTTTTGTTTTTACACTCTTGCCCTTGAAATTTGGAGACCATGGGTGGGGGGGACTCAGATAGCTTGGTTTAGCAATTTTGATTCTGGACACCTTTGACTACAAGTGGCATTCCTGTGACTAAAATAGCAAGGCTTGTTGAGAAAAATTTGCCCACAGCACAGATGTTGAGAGGAAAGACCTATTTTTTGAGGAAGATGGGGGTGAAACTAAAAGTGGAGGTTTGGGAGTGTGGGTACAGTTGGTCAAGGAACCATTACAGTAAGAAGAAAGACCCAAAATGTCAGGGTGGAAGTGAATTTCACAGGTGGTTTGAATTAATGAATCAGTACCTTGTTTCTTGAGTTTCCAATAGATGCTTGTTCCTCTTACAATGGAAAACCAAAACACTGGAGTTATTTTGGTGACATTTACAGGCCTGTGTAGCTGCACATGTTGGATAAAGTTATACTTTTTAAAGGGGCATGAATAGATGGAGGGTGAGGTAGACGGATGGAACTTCTTTTGCATGGGAAGTAAATGTAACTCCTGTTCAGACTTGCGGGCTAGACTTTGGGAAGCCTTTGGTAGCATCGGGTGGAGGGGAAGCCCATCTTGCGAGCATGAAGGAGCTGCTGGTCCCCCTCCCCTCCTTCCCCACAGAGCAGGAGGGAGTCTGTGATTGATGAGTTGGGAGGTGGTGGGGAGGTCAAGCAGAGGGAGCCACGGGTCAGTGAAGAAGAGAATAGCAGGAGGGGAACATCAACTGGAACCTGACTCTCCTGAAGCATGCAAGCCAAGACCAGTGCACGAAAGTTGAGCATAGAGTTTCCTTCATGCTGATCGTTTCTCCCAGCCGGTGGCTCGCTTGTTGTTAGTTATAACTTGTTGAACAATGAATTGGGGGGGGGGGTATTACAAGGCTGATGTGGGTTTTTTCTTGCTTCCAGCTGGGCTATTTTTTGGTCCGTTGAGTGCAGGGATAGATTTTTTTGTGCATGGATTTTTCGCTGTAAATTCTGATGTGTGCAAAACGGACAGTTCCAGACACAACTAGGTCACCCAAATCCTATTTAAAAAGCTGCTATGATATACTTGTGGGCCTTTGCTTCCCGTATCTGTGCTTTGAAAGCCTCAGTATGGTTTTTGGAGAAGCCCAAAATGGCGGCTGGAGTGCTTCCCTGAAGAAGCACTTAATGGCGGGCTGCAGAATGCGAGTGGTTGAGCCAAAAGGACTTGGCGCTTCTGGGATAGGAGTGGGTGCCTTCAAGTTAATCCGTGCTGGGATCTTGGAAGCAGAAAACCAACCATCCAACTTGTGGTTTCCAAGATACCAACTGGGGCCTTCAAAGAGGAACATGCTATGTTCCAAGCTTTCTGGCTTCCTCTTTGCCGTTATTAATGCACAGTTTTTAGCTAAAGGATTTTATTTTTAAAAAGGCTTCTAGGAAAGTCAGTTTGGCTCTTTTCTCAGTGCTAGTTTGCATTGAGCAACAGCATTGAGCATTGGCTTGGGGAGGTGCCTTTGTGTCGCCTCGTATTCTGCCTGATCAGCACCCAGTTGGTGGCCACGAAACCTTGATTGCCTTATAGATGCATCCCCCCCCCCCACACACACACATAGTATATTAATTTTAAAGCATTTCACAACCCTTTGCTTTGGAATCTGGCTTTGCTGGAGCTAAAGATATGCTGCTATTTCACCTTTTTAAAAATGGTCTCTGTGTTCAAGAGTATCAAACGGGGGGGGGAGGCTGAGTCAAAGCTGAGTCCTGGTTAGGATCGAACTCACAACCTTTTGGTTGCAGTATAACAATTTAACCACTGCTGCCACATAATATGATTTTTTTTACTCTTGTGGTTGCTAGTGGACAATACTGTACTGTATTAGGAAGGGAGGTTTTTTCCATTATAGAGTATATTCTCAGAATATACTGGATGTTTGTTTAGGAAACAATAAATTATTTCATGATATCTATTTCTTATCTCCTGCCTTCCATCTGATAATGGAAGGGCAGCTGATAAGACAGATTCTCAACAGAAAGGATAACTGTTTGGATCAAATTGTCCAGTTTCAAGGTGGTATCCTTTGCATAGATGGGGAAGAAGTAGAAGCAGTGACAGATTTTACTTTCTCAGGATCCAAGATCACTGCAGATGGAGAATGCAGCAATGAAATAAAAAGGCGACTGATTCTTGGGAGGCAAGCTATGAGAAATGTGGGGAACATAGTTAAAGTAGAGACATAACCTTGCAAACAAAAATTTGCATAGTCAAAGCAATGGTATTCTCGGTGGCAATGTATGGTTGTGAGAGCAAGACCATTAGGAAAGCTGAATGCAGAAGAATAGATGCCTTTGAGATGTGGTGTTGGAGGAGAGTTTTGAGAGTCCCCTGGACAGCGAGGAGAACAAATAAGTCGATCCTAAAAGAAATCAACCCTGACTGCTCATTAGAAGGTGAAATAGTAAAGATTAAGCTAAAGTACTTTGGACACCAAGTGAGAAGAGAGGATTCACTTGAGAAACCCTTGATGCTGGGAAAGGTGGAGGGCAAAAGAAGAAGCTGGCAGTCAAAAGTGAGATAGCTAGATGGTGTTGTGGATGGAGTGGGCACAAAGCTGGGCAGGCTGAGGAAGATTGTGTAAGGCAGAGGTGCCTGGCGGGCAGTGGTTCATAGGGTCGCAAAGGATTGGAATCAACTGTGCGACTGAACAACAACAAACAAAAAAATCTTTTGCATACTTGGACCAAGTTCTCCTTCCTGGAATTCCCTTTATGTGAGTATCCTACCTCAAACCCCTCTGCCTAGAGGCCCCCTCCCCCTCTGACTGAGATGGAGAGCAGGTCAATGAGCAGCATATATTCTGTGTTGTTTGAGCTGAAGTGCTTTGTACAAGCAGAAAACTGCCATGGGATACAACCCATTATTATTTATTTTTGGGGGGAAGTATTCGTTTTGCATTCAGCAGGTACAGTCTTGCTTGCGGATACGGGATGGGCCTAATAGGATGGTAAATTAAGACAGGAAGGGTATAAGCTACACCAAATGTACTAATCAGCTTCCTAGCTATTTAGTTCACCAAATTAGTTTCCAAGTCAGCCTCCCTGCCGCCTCCCCCAAATTCCCACAATTCTGGAATCCCCCTGTATAATTTTTGTACTGTGTTTTAAGCTGAGTTTAAGTTTATACCACCTACTATTTAGAACGGACTAAGGAACCTTTGGATCACCGGTTGTTTTGTCCTCCAGCTGCCAACATCTGCAGACAACATGACCTCCAGAGGAAGGTTCCTCAAACTTGGCTCTCCAGTTGTTCTTGGACTTCAATTACCAGAAGCCCAAGTCTAGGAATTGAAATCTAAGAACATCTGGAGAACCAAGTTTGAGATACTCTGCTCCAGAGCAAAGGATTAAGCAGGGATTCCCAACCTAAGGCCCCGGGCTGGATCTGGCCTGTAGCACCATTTCAAGTGCCCCCACCACTCCAAGGGCATTCAAGAAACAAAATGGCCACATCCTTTGAAGCTGTTGGAACAAAATAGCCACCCCCATTGTGCAGGCAGGGCAAAATGGCAGTCCGGCACTCAAAGCTGACTGAGAGAGCGTGACCCCAGCTTGAAAACGTTGGGAGCCCCTGGATTATAGGCATGCCCTTCTCCTCCCTTCCCTTACCTGTTGACAAGAACACCCATTGATGGGTGACTTTTGGGTGACATTCATCAGTGATGGAAGGTGATATTTACTTTGAGTGATTTCCTCTTTTGAGAAGCCTGCTCTTTCTTCTCCCTGTTCTTGACTGCAAGAGTTGGCCATGGGCAAGTGACTAAACCCCTTATTCATTTTATTTGTCTATTCAACAAAGCATCTTCTAATTCACCTTCCCTTTCTTCCTTCTGCCCATTGTCCTGTAATTAAAAGAGTTGGATGAAGGGAGCAGTACTCATTGTCTGTTTATAATGGGAGCATGCCTGAGCCCAGGGCCTTTGGGCAGTGCTGTAATATGAGGATAAATGAGAAGAGCCTGCTGTTAAAATGCTCACTTTGTTTGTGGTTCTAAACAGAGCACTGCATCCCTGTACTGCAGGTGGAGTGATTCATTTGGAGGCAGAGCTACAAAAATCTATAGTGGAAGATGGGGACACAGACTGGATTTGCTGAGGGCTAACCCTGTTTGTGTGTTGCAGTTGTGCTCTGCGAACACCTACTCTGTCTTGATAGTTGTAAAAATGACCATAGGAAAAAAGGATAGAATATTTCGTTCTTTGGCTTACAAGCCTTACAGCTACCAGAATTCTTCAACTAGCATGGCTGTGTCTATGAATTAGTATAACCATATCTGTACCAAAAATGTGATCACATGAGAAAAAACACATTATTCTGGAGTGTCTGATTCTAGGGAGCATTACTCATTCATGATTATGTGAGTACCTGGCTGTATGGTAATTGTGTTGTTGCATTGCCACGGCGAGTGGGCGGCAATATAAATTTGAACTAATAATAATAATAATAATAATTGCAGATGAAATGCAGGATGACCTGGCTTTCTTTCACAACCTGGCTGAAATCCTGTTGGAGAGATCTGACTGCATAATGGGAATGATGTGTTTGGCAGCAACAGCTTATCCCCTGACGAAAGGTTTCTTTTTGTGATTTCATGGTGCTGGCAGCTTGTACAAAGCAATAACGTCACATGCAGAATTGCAAAGGGAAGACTTTCATCAGTAGCAATCTCCCACTGGCATCATGCCACTTGTGTAGGCGTGTTCCACCCAACAGGGTTTTAGCCCCTTTGTTCTCCATCCTGTGTATTTTGTTGCCTGAACTGAATGACTGCTGGTTACCTGGTCTTCCCTATAAAACATGATGGCCGGAAGACCATGGGGAAAATAGTCCCAAAAGGCAAACTTTCCAACCTCTACCAAGATATTTATATACAAGTGTCATTTCCTTGGGTTTCAGCATTGGGTGGGGGGATAGATTCTGGCATCTTCTGCATGCAGCAGATGTGCCGTCACTGAACTGTGGCCCCACCCCACACCTTTGAGACTGCAATAATCTGAATTGCCACCCCCACCCCCTCCGCTCCATAGCAGAAAGAGAAGAGCCCCTGTGTTTTTTTTAATTGCCCATCATCTGCCAAATCTGGGAGGTTTGTCAGCATTCTAAAAAACATTGCTCTCCACCTTGCCTCTTCAAGGAGTGCCTCTGGACTCCCAAACAGTGACGTATTTTTTTGCAAAAGGTGCACCACAGAATAACAAGTTCTTGTCTGATGGGAGACAGCGCAGGGAACGGAGGCAGGCGGGCGTCTCACCCTCCGTGCTGAGGGATGCCTCTCTGTGCCTCAGTAAACACCACCTTCCCAGGTGATATGGCAGAGAGGCAGGAATGGGGGCAGGTTGAGGCCTATTTTGCATGTGCTGAGATGGATGCCAAGCTGGCGGTGAAGGCCCTAGCTGAGACAGCATGCATGTTCACTGATTTTTTTCCCCTTGCCAGGTAGGAAAAGATTGCGGAAGATACATTGATCTGGTCTATCCGATGAATGACCTTCATCCAGGTGTAGCAGTGGCTTCTGGGAGTTGTAGTCCAGCACATCAGAAAGGAGCATGTTGTGGGGAAAGTCAAGTAACAAAATTAAAGATTTTACTCTTATTTGACTGCCACTCCCAGAATGCCTTCCCTGCTAGCTAGCGAGGTTCCTGCGTCTACTATTCAGGTAATTTTGGAAGCAATAATATGAAAAAGGAACTTTTCTTGGCTTTGTCACTGCCCAAACCAAGTCCTCATTGGTGCCTGTTTTAGGCAGTAATCTGCAGACCAGTAAATGAGTTGGATTCAGACAGTGTGTTGTTGTCACCAGCAGCCCTCACTTGAGCATGTTGGTCTTACATTTACCATAAGTCAGAAGTACAAAACAGTGAGTTGTGCTAAAACTGATTGGCCTGGGTCTTTATTATTATTATTATTTTCCTAGCCTGAGGATCAGTTAGTTGCCATGAGGGTCATGGAGGAAAAGGGGAATCATTTATCAGCATGGTTTAAAACCGGGGTGCCCAAACCTTTCAGGCTGTGGGCCAATCATGTGGTTCAGGGGGCCAGTCACTATGGCCCATGGGCCGGATGCAGCTCCCAATGCCAATTCATTTGGCCCGTGAAGCCCTCATTGTTCCCAGAAGCGGAAGTAAAACGCGCCTGTACGGGCAGATTTTACTTCCGCTTCCAGGAACAACGAGAGCTTTGTGGCCCAAAAAGTTTGGGCACCCCTGGTTTAAAACATTAAAACAAATTTAAACCCTTCTACCAAGCAGACCAGTGTAGGATGATTAGGCGACTCCATTGTTTCTTAAGTTCACTGCTTTTCTGTGCCAGATGTGGTTTTGGGGCAATTCTTTTTCATGTAACTAGGACGAAAACTAAACAGGCCAGTTTGGAAGAAGCAATACGTTGTGTATTCCAGATCAGAGGAAAGTTACCTCTTTTTTTGAGTGGAATGCCCAGAATCTTCCCAGAGGTAAAACTTTTCCAAGCTTTATTTTTTTCCCTCTTTACCAGCAAACCTGCACTGAGCCTGCTGGCACTTGTCTCATCAGCCGAATGGTTAAGTATGAAGCCAATTTAATTTTTATTTCAGCACCTAGAAATTCCTAAATACTTCTGTGCCCGACTTCTTCTCCCACCCAGCCTTGTCCTCTGGGCAGAAGCCGTGCCGAACCCATGATTTTATGGCAGCTTTTGTTGTGTTCCTGCGAAAGAGCAGAAAGATGAATTTGACCTCCGTGTAGCTGGATTTAATTCTCAAAGCCAGAAAAGAAGAGAGCACTCTTTTAAACCCCCAGCTTCCTGTTTGTGGTTTCTTAAACAAAGGTGCCTTCTAATTTGTTCATCTGGCCATGAAAACATACAAAGTTAAATCTTAATAGAGCATTTATATCTTCTAGTATGTTTTATGTAATAATCTTGTGTTTTTTTAAACTGGCTTTAGAAAACGTTAAGCAGAACATTGCATATTGATTGGATAAACTGCTAATTAGGTGTCTTAAGCTGCAGTACATTAGGAATGTTAATTGGAAGTAAATTATACATACAAAATGGTGCATTATATTTTATTAATTGTACAAAACTTCCTACAACATGTTCTTGTCATTGAAGTTTCTGTCTTGGCACATTCTCATTATTTTATCTATATTTGATTGTTTTCTCCTAGTAGAAATGCAAATTGGCTGATAAGCCTAGATTTAGTTCTTACTGAGGTCCATGGCTGTTGCTTCTTCCTACCTGCTTAAGTACAGGGACATTTCCAATTGAAGGGATTCGTGGGTTATAGAGCACTTTAGTTTACAGTATTTGCATAAAATGAAAAAAATAACTTTGCTTGAGCTTTAAACAGTGTATAACATAGGATCTTATAGAGGTGTATAACTATTTTTAAAAAGTCCCCTTTGTTTCAGTCAGATCTGTTCCCAGGTGGGTGTGACGGTAAGATTGCAAAGTAGATATTAATGATTTTAATAAGCAAATAGCTGGGTTCATGTAATTAAAGACTACAGGAAGCATGGAAAAGCACCTTGGGGAAATAGTCCCTTTCGTTCAACTGCTCTTCAACTTAGCATCTACTTTGTAGCCTGGTCTGTGTGGATTTCTGTGCCACATTATCTCAAACGTTTGTTTGTTTGCTTATTAAATACATTTTTATACCGCCCATCTGGGAGGCAATTCCCAGTCTGGGTGGTTCATAACATTAAAAAGAAAGTACAGTAAATAACTGTTAAGATACATATAATAAAATCCCCCTCTCCATGGTGGCAGCATGCAAAAAAATAGCAATAAACTAAAAAAAAATCCCATATGGAAGCCCTCCTGACGTTCCTGGCATCTGACTATAGCAAAGTGCTCAGCCTGTTATAAAAGTGTAATAAATGGCCTATTTTGTCATAGCTACAATGCCTGACCTCAGAAAAGAATTTTCTGTCTCCCCCTCCCACCAATACTCTGTCTATAGATTCTTCTTCAATACAGAAAAGCAGCTTTAATTTAGATATTTTTGATAGAACCTTTGATTCAGTTTTAGGAGAAAAGAATCTGCCTGCTTTCAGATATTGCGCTGACCTGGTTATCCATCTGTCTATAAAAACGATGAATGCTCTTTTTTAAAAAAGGAACATACTGGTCTAAATCAGATTGTCGTTCCAGCTAGAGTAGACCCATTTAATCAAGAGCTCAAGGGTAGGTCATTAATACAGAAATCTCATTAATTTAATGAGTCTATTTCTGGTTGGGACTAGGGACTAGATTTAGGCTATTTGGTTTGAAAAACTGACCACACTTTAACTCACCCTGCTTTAGCTTAGAGTAGAGGTAGTTTGGGATTGTGGTGGCTTAGTGTTTAAGACACTAAACTTGATGACTGGAAGGTTCAAAAGCTCAGCAGTTTGAGACGTCAGTGCTGCACAACAGAGTGAGTTTCCTTCTGTGTCCCTGCTCCTGCCAACTTAGCAAAAGAAATTTTGTTGTTGTTCAGTTGCACAATCAATTCCAAACCTTTGCGACCCTATGGACCATTGCCCTCCAGCAGTGATGGGATGTAACAGGTTCTCACCAGTTCTCCAGAACCGGTAGTAACTTTCCCCAGTGTCCCAGAGAACCTGTAGCAGCTTTTGGGGGGAACCACCTTCGGGGCTTACCTTTTCACTGGTTCCCCCACTGCGCATGCATGCCAAGCACTTGGTGTGCATGCACGCCTAGTGCTTGGCACATATGCACGGCCTCCTTGCTGTCCTCCCAAACAGGGAGGAGGAAGAGAAGCTGCTAGCCTGAAGCTACCTATAGCCGGAAGCTCCCTATTTTTATTATTTTGTATTTTTTCTTTGGCCCCGCCCATGACATGACATCATGATGTTAGCTCCACCCACACTGTGATGACATCACGGTGGGGTAGTAAATTTTTTGACATCCCACCACTGTCTTCCACCATTCTCCTCAGCCTGCCTATCTTTGTGCCCATTGCATCAACAATACCATCTAGCCATCTCACTTTTGGCCGCCCCCTTCTTCTTTTGCCCTCCACCTTTCCCAGGATCAAGGCTTTTTCAAGTGAGAATCCTCTCTTCTCATTTTATGTCCAAAGTACATTAGCTTAATCTTTATTTTTTGACCTTCTAATGAGCAGTCAGGGTTGATTTATTTTAGGATCGACTTATTTGTTCTCCTCGCTGTCCAGGGAGCTCTCAAAACTCTCCTCCAACACCACATTTCAAAGGCATCTATTCTTCTGTGCTCAGCTTTCCTAATGGTCCTGCTCTCACAACCATACATTGCCACCGAGAATACCATTGCTTTGACTATGCGAATTTTTGTTTGCAATGTGATGTCTCTACTTTAACTATGTTCCCCAGGTTTCTCATAGCTTGCTTCCCAAGAATCAGTCGCCTTTTTATTTCATGGCCACAATCTCCATCTGCAGTGATCTTGGATCCTAAAAAAGTAAAATCTGTCACCGCTTCTACTTCTTCCCCATCTATTTTCCAGGGACTGATAGGACCTCTTGCCATTATCTTGGTTTTCTTGATATTGAGTCTCAAGCCAGCTTTTGCACTTTCTTCTTTCAACCTAATCAGGAGCTTCTTTAAGTCCTCCTCATTTTCTACCATTAGGGTGGTGTCATCTGCATATCTCAAGTTGTTGATGTTTCTCCTAGAAATTTTGATCCCAACTTGTGATTTGTCCAACCCTGCATTGTGCATTATGTGCTCTGTGTATAAGTGGAATAAACAGGGTGACAAAATGCAGCCTTGATTGATTTATTAATTTATTTATTATTCATACTTATCAACCGCCCTCCTCACTGAGGTGACCCAGGGTGGCTCACAATTCATAAAAAACCCCACAATAAAACACTCTTAAAAACATTCCTAAAAAACCCTCAATTTAAAACTTTAAAATAAAAATCTAATTGAGGGCAAGCAGGGCTTAAATCAACCAGCGGGCTGGGGTCATAGTCCCTTCTGCACCCTACACCTGCCTTGCGAGCCATGTTTTTAAGTTTTTCCTAAAGGGCAGCAACTCCGTCTGGAGATGTAGCTACGTAGGCAGGAGGTTCCATAGGGCCGGGGCGGACACTGAGAAGCCCTCCGTCTTGTGCCAGACAGACGCGCCTCTCTGGCCGATGGCTTACTCCTTTTCCTACTCCAAACCACTCTGTCATTCTGTATTCTTTCCTAACTGTTGCTTCTTGACTCTTGTACAGATTTCTCATGAGGCATATAAGGTGTTCTGGTATTCCCATCTCTTTAATTACTTGCCACATTTTGTTGTGATCCACACAATCAAAGGCCTTGGTGTAGTCAATGAAACAGAAGTAGACTTGTTTCTGATATTCCTTTGTTTTCTCCATGATCCATCATATGTTGGCAATGTGGTCACTAGTCCCCCTGCCTTTTCGGAACCCAGCCTGCACTTCTGATAATTCTCCATGTGCTGCTGAAGTCTATCCTGTATTATCTTGAGCATAACCTTGCTAGCATGTGGGATGAGCGCAATTGTTCTATAATTTGAATATTATTTGGCATTGCCCTTTTTTGGGATTGGAATATATACTGATTTTTTCTAATCCTGTGGCCATTGTTGTGTTTTCCAAATCTGCTGGCATACAGAACACAATAATTTGATTCCATCATATTTTAGGGCTCTGAAAAAATCAGCTGGGATACCATCATCTCCACTGGCTTTGTTGTTTGCAGTGCTTTTTAGGGCCTTTCTGACTTCACTGTCTAGGATGTCTGGTTCAAGTTCAATGTTCTCATCCTTGAGGGGTGTTTAGGTCCTATTTGTAGAGTTCCTCTGTTAAGTCTTGTCATCTTTTCTTTATCTCGCCTGCATCAGGTAACTCCTTGCCATTTTTGTCCATTATCATGGTAATTTTTGCTTTAAATGTTCCCTTGATTTCCCCAATTTTTTGAAAATATCTCTAGTTCTACCCCTTATGTTGTTTTCCTCTATTTCCTTGCACTATTTATTTAGGTAGTTTTCCTTATCTTTCCATGCTTTTCTTTGAAATTCTGTATTGAATTGATTGAATTTTTCCTTTTTCCGCCTTTTGCATTCCTTCTTTCCTCTGCTATTTTAAGATCCTCATCAGACAACCACTTTGCTTTCTTATGCTTCTTTTCTTTTGGTATGGTTTTCCATGCTGCCTCCTGTATGATGTCCCGCACCTCTGTCCATAATTCCTCTGGCTCTCGTGTCTATCAAGTCTAAGCCAATAAATTTGTTCCACACCTCCACTGTGTATTTCTTAGGGATGTTGTCTAGGTCATACCTGACTGGCCTAATTGTTTTTCCGATTTTCTTTAGTCTAATTGCAAGTAGATATATGAGTACCACTTCAGCCAGAAAAGTAACAACGTTCTGTGCCCTCCAGCATCTAGCCATGCCTGGCTCATAACCATGGAAACGTCTGCAGACACAGACAGCACTGGTTTTTGTGTTGTAACCAGAGATGAGCACCATCCCCCTAGAACAGAGATTCTCAACCTTTTTAAGCCGGGGCCTAGGTCATACTCCCTTAGACAGCTTCAGGGGCCAAATGGCAATTTTGCCCTTCCTCCACCACATGGCACTTCCTGGTGTGGTAGAGGTGGTGGTGGGCCACATGAAATGATGCCACGGGCTGCATCTGGCCCACAAACCACAGGTTGAGAATCTCTGTCCTAGAGACTGGCTTTCTAGCAAGGGAGACCTTTCCCTTTAAGGTTTTACCCACATCGATGTGTTAACAAGCATTGGCTGTTGTAACATTTGTACATCCTGAGAACTCTTCGTGGGGATGAATGCTCCGAAATCAGTGTACAAAGCCTTGCTTTATAAAAACAAAAATCCTCTGGGATTTGGGATCCTGGAAGGGAACGGCTGACTCCAGTCCCGTTCTCCTGCTGGGACGCAGTGGTCTCTCATCTCCTGCAGGGGGAGGTGGCACACAGCCTCTGCCCGCGCATCCAAGACCTGCAGCAGCCGGGTACGGGAGGCCCCAATTGGAAAAGCTGGAGCATCCAGCCCTGTGGTTCAGGGGTCGTGGCCTTTGGTGGGCCTGGAATAGCTTTGCCCTGACAGCTTCCAGTCTCCAGGGAGTGCCAAGCGGGAGCGTGTAAGCTTGCTCCGTCTCTGTCTCTCTTGCTTTTCCATATTTTGCTCTCTCTCTCTCTCTTTCTCTCTCTCTCTCTCTCTCACACACACACAAGGCCTTTGCCTGTTGTCACTGTCCTTTGACCGGGTGTTCAGCCAAACCAGGCTGTTGCCTCCCAGCTTTTCCCATCCATCGCCTGCCCTTCCCCTCTCCTCTTGACCCTGTCATGGCTGTTGCTTCCAAAACCACGGGCAGCCGCCTTGCTGAATCTTTCATGAGATGTACGAAGAAGAAGGTGCGCTCAATCTACTCCTCATAAGTGGGGGCCGCAACAAGTTTTTAAATTTTTTAAATTTAATTTTAACAAAAAATAGAAAATAAAAAGAAATATACAGTACAGCTGTAATACAACAGCAGAAGCACATTAGCTAAATTTATATACAACTTGCATGTAAATTAAATTGGATAACACAAATAATATCTGCTAACATTGAAAAGGAAATGGGAAAAGGCGGGGGGGGGGATATTTATACTAAAAAAAAATTTATTGTGGAAAAAGAAAGAAAAAAAAGCAACCTCTAACCACCTTAAAGGAACTTCTTCCAATTCCCCAGAATATTAACTTCCATTTTTATCTCAAGTTTTTTATACATGAATCCTCATAGTAGGATTTTTAAAATTGAAATATAATTTCAACAGCAGTTCAAAAACAAGAAATTGCAAGTTCTGTAGATGAATTGATACTGCTTTGGCAGGAAAGGTAACAGTGCCCCATGCACTCCAGTGTTTAGTGATGCCTGCCACATGATCACGGAAACATCTGCAGATGCAGACGGCACTGTCTCTTTGGCTGTGAACAGAGCTGAGCACTGAACCCTAGAGTCAGAAGCCACTGGCTTTCTATCAAAGGTAACCTTTATCTTTAGAAAGCAAATGATTGGGGGGGGGGCATCGGATATAATACAAAATAATGTACAATTTTTTAAAAAAAACTCATATAAACTGCTACCCACCATCAGTGGGACATTATACCTTCACTTAGCTATTAAGGATACACAATCTTGCCCTGGCATTACTCCTTTCCCTTTAGGCAGGGGCCACAAGAAGTTGTTCCTTGCTTTTACCAGCAGCCTGCAGTTTTGTGGTGGAAGTCTTTTTTTTGTTTTGTCACTCCCCCCCCCCCCTTCCCAGTAAGACTGATTTCTGCAATACTTGAGGTGTTCTGGAACGCTTTTCAGCAAAAGATGCTTATGAGATTTCTGGGAAAATTACAGAGCTATGCATGGAGAAGGCTAGGCTTGCCCTTAGCCGAGAAAGCCAAGTTTGTGTCTCTGGGTTCTGTTTCAGAAGGTCTATCTAACACCCTTTAAAATTATTATTTTCATTTATTTATTTATTTTTAAAAAGTCAAGCAGTATGTTGGAATTACATAGTCTTTTGTCAGTGAAAAGCTAATGTGAACATAAAGGCGTGAAGAGAGAAGTGAGCATGCATCCTTGGAATAATTGATCTTCCCCTGAGCATTGAGCCCTAGAGTCGGATACGACTGGCTTTCGAGCAAGGAAAACCTTTACCTTAGGTAATAAACAGCAATATATTCCTTGCAGGGTGAATTTTGCATCATTTGTATAGCCTTTTTTAACATTACTATGGAAAGTATTGCACCCCTGAATGTATTTGCATGTGTGTGTGTTTGCGTGTGCGTCTGTTTTAAGTGGTGAAGGATGGTAGCGGGGAAAAGGCTTGATTACTAACCTTGATACAAGAACCTTCTAATTGGTTTTGGGTCCCTCTCCATAAACAGCAAGTGTTGAGAGGAATAATCTTGTTTTTAAAATTTAATTACATGGAGGAGTTACTTTGAGGGAAATGGCCTGGCTCTCTCTCCTTTCTCCACTCTGAGGGAAGGCCACATCTATCATGCATGAAACACCCACGCATGTAATACCCCCAACGGCTAAGTCCTTAGTCGCACAATTTAACAAGTTCTTGTTAGTTAATAAGAAAATAATTGTTGGTCCTGAAGAGGATGGGAGAAAATACAAGCTCCTTGTAAAAGACAGTAGACAGGAGAGTTGTGTTGCACGGAATATAGGCAGTTATTTTCACTAGGAGTGTGTGTGTGAGTGTGTGTGTGTGTGAGAGAGAGGCATAAAGAAAATTCTCCCTCCCCGAGGGGCTGACCCCAGAGCTGCTGTTGTCGCTTGGTGTGGCTGTGCTTTTGTGTTGGCAAATTGTGTGTCAGCGGGAAAAGTGCAACCTCAGATTCGCCTGCCACGGGCAGTTCTTTTTATTGTCTAGAACAAAAGGCCAACCACGCTCCGTAAGTCTTTGTCAGGCCGTTCAGAAAGCTGCCGGGGATTAATTGTACCAATTGGGGCCTGGATGCTAAGAGCGCAGGGCCTCCTGCTCCAGCAGTAATTATCAAAACCTGGACAGGGGATCTTCCCTTTTCCCCTGTGGCAGCCCCACCAGTTGGATACTGGCCCAGTGAATCCACCATTCCTTTGCTTGCAGGAATGAAATAATGTTCAGCCCTGAACTTGGATAAGTAACATCTACAGCAGGAGTTCTCGACATTTTAAAGCTGGGGGCCGGGTCATGCTTCCTCAGATAGCTTCAGAGGCCACATGCAGTAATGGGATGTCAAAAATTTTACTACCCCACCGTGACATCATCACAGTGGGGATGGAGCTAACATCATGGTGTCATGATGTCGTGGGTGGAGCCAACATAATGACATCATGACATTGTAGGCAGGGCCAAAATAAATAAATAAATAAATAAAATAAAAAATTAAAATAAATAAGATTAAAATAAACACACTCATACCTCAACCCACCCACCCACCCAAACAACCACAACAAACCCGTAAGTAAATTAAATAAATAAAATAAAGAAATAAATAAAATAAAAATTAAGTAAAAATATACCCACCCACCCCAAACACAAATAAACCCACCAACCCAACCCCAAACACAAATCCCTCACTTACCCTTGGAAGCAGTGGTGCAGCAGCGTGGTGGCAAACTGCTGTGGCAGCAAACCATTGCGGCAGCAAACCGCCGCAATGGCATGGAGTCCTGGTGGGGCCAGGCGCAGAAAGGCCGCCGCCACTTCTTCAGGTGCTCTCTGCACCCTTCTTTTCCCAGCAGTCAAAATGGCTGCCAGGAACTGCGCATGCATCAAATGAAGGTTTGACGCATGCGCAGTTCCCGGGAGCCATTTTGGCTCCAATTTTTTTTTAAAAAAAATATATCCCAGTGAGGCGTGCGAACTGAACGCCTAAAAAAAAAATTCCCGGATGGTTGTTACCGGTTGGGTGAACCACCCGGTGCGAACCGGTGCGAACCGGGAACATCCCATCACTTTGCCCTTCCTCCACCACATGGCACTTCCTGGTGCAGTATAGGCAGTGGGGGCCCACATGAAATAGTGCTGTGGGCCGCAGGTTGAGAATCCCTGGTCTGTGGCCTCCAAACCTAGATTTATTTGGGTAGTATTTTCTGAGTGAATCAGGAAAGATGGCAATAGCAATTACATTTATATATCACTTATTATATATTACATTTATATATATGCTTAGTACCCTCTCTGGGCAGTTCACAAGGTAATTAACATTTTGACCCAAATATGCTGGGTACTCATTTTGCCAATCTTGGAAGGATGGAAGGCTGTCAACCTTGATCCCTGGTCAGGATCAAACTCACAATGTTAACAGTTTTTGGCTGCAGTACAGCTTTTAAATCACTGCACCACTATGGTCCACCGATGGAAGAGAGGCTACTAAAACAAAGTGCAGGCTCAATATCATGGGGGCTGGTTTTAAGAGCAAAGGTTATCATTTTAAAACATACATTTTAACCCATTTGACATCAATCAAAACCCTGTACATATTTTGTTCAGGCCATCTGACATTGTCCTCTCATTAAATCCTCTGTGGATCTTAAGATCTTCCAGGGAGGCCCTTCTCTTGGTCGCATCACCTTTACAGGTACAGTACCCATAATACAGTAGAACTCCGTATAGCGATCGCCCCATACAGCGATGAAATTGCATAGAGGGGGAAAGGCATTCCGCATAGCGATCGTTCCTATGGGAAAATCCGTACAACGATTTTTCAATGGGAAAAACCGCTTGGCACCAAACATTGTTGTATGGTTTTTCTCATGGAGAAAATCGTTGGATGGATTTTTCCATAGAGAAGATTGTACAACGACAAAAACCGCATAGCGACCAGCTCCGTGGAACAGATTAAAATCGCTATACGGAGTTCTGCTGTATACAGTGGAACCTCATACAACAATTGCCCCGTATAGCAACGAAATCATATAATAATTAGGTTTTTTGGGGGAAAGGTGTCCCGCATAACAATTTTCCCTATGGAAAAAATTGTACAATAATTTTCCAATGGGAAAAACCACTTAGCGAAAAAAAATAGTTGTACGATGCATCCCATAGGGAAAATCGCTATACAATGCATGGTATGTCTCTGAACGACTCTTGCAGATATGAGGGGTGTGTGTGACTTATATCTTGCTTTTTGTTTGTTTGTTTTAACAACATGTGAGATGCCTTGAGTCCTGCCACTTGGGAGAGGTGGAATAAAAGTACAATAATACCATCACTTTCTCCATTTCATTGTCCTAGAAAGATCTTGTAGATATTCAAGAGCCCCAAATAAAATTTCCAAAATAAGGCTTGTCATTGTTCTAGTTATCCCCATGCTGCCCAGGAGGAATCAGAGTTTTAGTCTAAAAGCATCATTTCCCAAAGTTTTGGTCTTGTTCTTTTGTGGTCCCAATAGAACAGGATTTGCCAACCTTTTTCCCCCTTGGGCCTGACCACGCCCCACAGAAACAGAAGCAGGCACATTTACTACTGTCTTAAATGCACCCAGTTCTGCATTTACGACAGCTGCGGGTACATTTCACAGCTGAGGTAAATGTTCGCTTCCACTTCCGGCGGCGGGAGTAGCGGAGGGCCACATGGAATGGTGTGGCCCATGGGCCATAGTTTGGGAACCTCTACAATAGAAGTTCAAAAGTCCAAATGGCTCTTTCGATTACATTCATTGTGGGAAGTTATGTGTGTTAGTTCTTTAATAGCTATGCCCCATAGAAAAAATATGGCATATATGCAGATGGCAAAGTAGAAAATGAAGCCTTTGGCTACATTTGGGTTAAAAAATTAAAACAAACCTAAATTAGTTGGTTCTTATTTTTGCTTCTAATATTTGACACAGGTTTGCAAGCTGTTTTTCCTTGTTCTGATATGTTGCTGTGTTGTTTTGTGTGCTTTGGAAGTTCCTCTTGAAGCATGTAAGCCATCCTGCTGTAGGTCCTAATACTTGGCTGGTAACCCTTTCCATGCAGCTGGGGTGTCTGGGAGATAAGAATGCCAATTTGCTGATTGAGGTGACAGGCTGGAACACCTCCCCATGAGTTTATTTACCTGGAATGGAGTGCCCCAGCCTGCTAATTCGGTTTCCAGGATCATTACAGGTTGAGGTCTGTGATGTCATGCCAGAACATTAACGTCTCTTAATGAGGTTCTGACTTGCCCGCATTAAAACTCGGAATTGGAGTCCTTAATCAGAGACACTGCCTGAAATGAGATATGTGTTATGTTCCCTGACAAATCCTGTGAAAACTGGCTGGTGCAGCCACACCTTTTGTTCTATTATTATCCCCCCCCCTCAAAAAAAAAAAAAAAAGGAACAACAACTCCACAATACTTTTATGAGCCTTGTATTCTCCTTGATTGTACTGTGGTTGATCTTTGTTTATACATTTTTTAAAAAATGCTTGTCTTAGGATATTTCATAGTTTACAAAGGATGATCCTGGACTGCCCTAAATTGCACATTTAAATATGCTTCTGTGCCTTGCAATGCTGTGGGTGATGCTTTAGACAGGATTGGTTCTCTGAATGAACTACCAAGGATTTACATGGACAGTTCCTGCCAAAGCGGTACCTATTTATCTACTTGCAATTTCTTGCTTTCAAACTGCTAGGTTGGCAGGAGCTGGGACAGAGAAGGAAACTCACTCCGTTGTGCAGCATTCCAGTCGCAAACTGCTGACCTGCCGACCTTCCAGTCGTCAAGTTCAGCCACCGCAGTCCCTTTTCTGCAGAATACTTAATTCCTAGTCCAGACAAAGCACAGCATTTTCTGAGGTGGAGTCATCCTGTGTTCCCCCATCCCTTTTTACATCATCTGTTGCATTACGTCTGCAATGGCAAATGCTTCATTTTTAGCAAGAGGTCCCATTGTGAATTGAGCACAGCAAGGTTGACCTGAGATATGTTCCTGTCTGAGACACTGGGCAATCTTTTCCTACTTGAAACACAGAGAAGGGGTCTGGAATAGTAGTGGAAAGTTTCCTAAAACAGTGTTGGAGTGTTCTTAAACAATGCTGCAGTGACCACATTTTCTACTGCATCTAAGGGGGCACAAGACAGGCCCCAGTGTTTTGCCACTGTGCCAGGAGCAGTTTCCTTGTTCTGCCTAACGTCAGAGCCTGCCCTGGAAGTAAAGACAATAAAATCAGCAACATTTGCTTTGCTCTATCATAGGTCTGTATCAATCGAGAGCCAGGTAAAGGAGTCTGTTTGAACCCATTTCTTCCCTCAAGTAAACACCAGCAGTGTTGCTGTTGGCAGGGCTCATGTGTCTTAGCTGTCTGCTTGATGTTGACAGGCTTGCGACAGAATGAGCAAGAAAGGGCCATGGTAGATATTAGGGTAAATGCAGGGCTGCTGCTGAAAATGACAGCGGTGTGGAATTAGTTTCCCCATCTATAATGTTCAATAGAACTTGATTTGTGGTGTGATGGGCTTTGTAGGTCTACCCAGTAGCCCAGGGGTGTCCAAACAACGGCCCGTGGGCCAGATCCGGTCCCCAACTCCAATTCTTCCTGCCCATGCCGCCCTTATCGCTCCTGGAAGCGGAAGTAAAACATGACTCTACAAACTGGTTTAAGCAGACAAAATGGCAGCTTAAAATCTACCTTATTCTGCTTCCAGTGGGAGGAGCCACATGACCATCCCGCTGAACTACATGACTAGCCCATGGCCCGAAAAGCTTGGGCACCCCTCCACTAGCTCCTCTCATTGACTGCCCATCAATAGTATGTGATTGTAAAGAAATAATGAAAGCTGGGATGTTTCAGTGGGAAGTGAATTCTTGATGCTTAGTGGGGCGAGGGAGAGGGATACTACACAAATGGCAGCTATAGCTCAGCATTTGGTATCATGAAAGACAGCTGAGGTCATGCATTTGCTGAAAGGGAGGAAAGCATCTCATTGCTCGATTAGATTCATACATGCCCAGGTGCCTGGAATTGCATCAAAATTGCTTTCTTGGCCCTCCAAGATGACCAGGTTGCTTAAATTTTGTGTCTTTAATTTAAAACAGCCACACTAGCCAGTTCTATCTTCCTGTGTGCCCTCACTGCCAAGCTCCTTCAGTATATGTGGATTGGCTTAAGACAGTAACAAAACAAACCCCAAAATGTTCAAGTCTTTCCTGCAGCAACGTGTTGTAACATGGGATTGTTGGAATAGACTTCGCTGAAGTGGAACATGGCAGGCTGGATCCTGGCAAGAGAAGGAGATAATATCCACAAAAGATGTACAAGAATATCACAGGGTTTCCCAAGGAAGAAACCCACCCAGATGGAATGTTTTGTGTAATGAATCAATATCTGTGTGATTATTGTAGAACTGTATCAGCATATTGAATTACATTGACTAGTTTGCATGTAATGCTAAACCATAGTGTAACAGTATAGCAGTGATTTTTGAGTGTGTGCTCTTTTTCTCCAGTGCTTCTTTTTAAGTATATCTTGATTTATTACAAACCATAGTTTATCAGTTGAGTTGCAGTGGGGAAATTGTCATTGCAGTGTGGCATAAACCCTGGTTGGATCTGATTATGCTCCGGGCGTTACAGGGCAAATGCAAGCCAGATTTACTAATTTAGATGCAGTGATAAATTAGGTATTAGTCAGTTAAGCAAAAGATGATGAAGATCAAAGAAAAAGCAAACATACATGTCTGTAAAATCAAACCATGATTTGCCATTACATAGAAGCTACTCCTGTATGGTAGAAGTTGGTGAATTTTCAAATGTTCTTTCTGAAATCCTGGGATATTTTAGAAACTTAGAGGTCTCCGTGGAAAAGTCTGAAAATTTGTTTGCCACTGATCTATATATCTTCCCAACAATTTGCAGTTATGGAGGTGGCATGGAGTAGAGCAGATGTCATTTGATGTTTGAAATGCTGTCTCCAAGGGCCAAATCTTATTAATTACTCACTGTGATGAAACCAGTCTAGTTCTGTTGGCGGTTGAGTTCTATTTTGTTCTGTTGAACCATGAATGATCTGCAAATTCCTACCTGAATTTGTCTTCAGGAACCCCTAGGTCAGGAATTCTCAACCTGCAGCCCCCCCCCCCCCGCCTCCACCCCACCCAGAAGTGCCCCCATGGTGGAGGAAGGGCAAAATGGACATCTGGCTCCCAAAGCTGTCTGAGAGAGCATGACCCAGCCCCCAGCTTTAAAAGGTTGAGAACTCCTTCCCTAGGTGCATGAATTCCAAAGACCAAGGGGTATGGCAAAGCTGCTTGCATCCTCGCATGTTTTTTAAGTGTGAGGTGAGGTTTCTGTTTTTTCTGCTGAGCCCAGGGAGAGAGGCAGAAGTATGCAGCCAGAAGTGACCACAAAAGCCTCTTTATGTGTCAGTGGCTTTATGGCAAGGACAAACATTCTTGAGGATACGTAAGAGCAAAACCAAATTAGAGGATGGAGGAAGGAGCTCACTGGACAAGGAATATTAAAGGAGGATATAGCTGAGGAACTCAACCTCCCTTACATCATTTGTAGGACTCTGAATAGGCTGAGGGTCAGAGTCCCTAAATGTAAGACCAACACACTCAAGTGCAGCTTGCTGACAGACAGCAACATGCACTGTGAATGTGGAGACACAGAATCTGGATCATTTGCTGGTCTGCCAATTACTACTGGAAACATGTACTGATGAGGGTTCAAGTTTGGCCAACGACAAAGCCAAGAAGGTGGCTTCATTCTGGCAGTTTAAAGTTTGACCTGGACACAAAATAAGTAGTTGTTGGACTTGTCCACAGTCTTCTTAAAGCTAGAACATTTACAGAAGATGTTAGTATCTCTTCCTAGCATTCTCTTGGTGACTGGCTTTAGACCAGGAGATCCACAATGAGTCACTAACATCTCTAGTCCTAATGCTGTTCAAAACAAAAAAAGAAGTTTGCCTCAGCAAGCAGATTTCCCATCTTTCTTTATGTGACTGAATGAGAGATGTTTTTCCGTTTGTACAGTCGGGGTCAGTAAAGTTACAGAGTGCCAGAAAGATTGATTACCTTCTACCTCAGTTATCTTTCTCTGTTGTTGTTGGCAGATGCTCTCATGAAAATAAAAATCAGGAAAAGTGGGAGCATTTTTTATTTCTTAAATAAAATCAAGCCATGTGGTTTTCATTGTCTATGGTTAGAGATTATAAGCAGCAGAGTTTTATGATGTGGACATAAATTACCATTTCCCCAATGTAGGCTTTGTCATTTCTCAGTTTTGTCTCTACTACAGAGATGACGGAAGAAAAAAGAAGGGAAACACAGTGATGGGCAGCCAAAATTTTTACTACCACACTGTGGGCGGAGCTGGCAGTCGTGGGTAGAGCTGACATCATGGGCGGAGCCATTGTCATGATGTCATGGGCTAAGCCAATGACAGGGGTGGAGCCAAAGTTTAAAAAATACATAAAATTACATTACACATAAAAATGCAAATTAAATACACATAAAAAACACATAAAATACAAATTAAATACACATAAAATAGACATAAAATACAAATTAAAATGCACATTAAATAGACATAAAAACACATAAATACACATTAAATACAAATTAAATAGACATAAAAAACACACAAAAGCACACACTAAATACATAATCCACCCACCCCAAACCCGAGTAATCACTTACCCTAGGGAGCAGACGGCAACAGCGACAGTGTGGCCTGGTGCGGCAGCACGGTCTGGCCTCGCGCCACGGTCAGGCCTGCTGGTGTAGCGGCAGCGCACGGCAACTTGAGCAAGGGCCGCAGCCGCACCTCCAAGGACGCCACTGAAGGCCTTCCTGGCTGTCCAACTCTGCAGCCTAAAAATGGCTGCTGGTGAGCGTGCATGCGTTAAAATACCAATTGACGCATGCACATTCACTACTGGAGGCACACATGCATCAATTGGTATTTTAATGCATGCGCACTCACCAGCAGCCATTTTGGGCTGCAGAGTCGGGCAAAAAAAAAAAAAAAGGTAACCACCCTGGGTGGTCTCCTGGGAAGGTTACTATCCCCCTGGGAGACCATCTGGGATTGTTATCACTGGTTCTACCGAACCGGGAAGAACCGGCCCATGCCCACCACTGGGGAAATATTGTTGCTGAAACGTTGCTGTTGAGAAAACAGGACCCGCTGCAAAACAACAGCAGTCTTCTTCTTTGCTTCCTCTTTTACCCCTTTGGTTGTTGAGAGAAATGTAAGGGCTCATTCAAATACCATGTGATCATTTTAGGGGGGAGTGGGTCGACCCAAAGTCACAGGGGGAGGGGGGTTCAGTGTAAAGTCACTTGACTCCAAAATTATTGAAATTTCCCGATTCAAGAAATAACCAAGACAGAGGCAGGATCTATAAAGAGAAACACATACATACATACATACATACATACATACATACATACATACATACAGAAATAACGGGGGGGGGGACTTCAAAGGCTGCTTACCAGATCTTCTCAGGGAAGAGTAATGCAGGGGTGGGGGTGGGGGAGAAAGTAACGTCGTTCCTCTGCCAGGAGAGTAGGAGGAATAATAATAAGTAGTAGTCTCCCCCTTTCTTCCTTTCAGGGATGAAGAAGTCACGACCTTTCCTTTCACCCTGAGCTGGAAGAAGTAAAAAAACCCTCCCAACCAGAGACCACCTAGGAAGGGTGGGTGGGTGGGAAAGCAGTACAGTACTTGGAAAAGGGTTCCCTTTGTGTTTCCCCCGCCGCTACTACAAATCCCATAGTCCACTGCCAGCTTCAGCACAGACCAGGCCATGCCCCCTTCCCTCTGCCCAACCATTCATTTTATCTCTCAGTCAGTCTCCAAGGGGGGAAAGAAGTGCTTCTTTGGCAGAGGGCGGGAGGGCGGGAAGAGGGTCTCCTTGAGAGTTTTCTCCCCCACTGCCATTCAGGACACATGGAAGGAGGAGGCGGCGGAGGAGGTGGGTGTCTTAGGGGGGATGAGGGGGGGTTATAATTGGAGGGATGTGGGGAGGTTTTCCCCAAAGTAGATATAAGCCTGAAAAGAGACATCGGAGGAGAGACAGAGAGGGGGGAAGGGCCCCCCCTTTCCCATTGAAATCCAGATTGCAAAACTTTTCCCCCTTCCTTGCTTGCATGAAAAGGCTTTGCAAAGGAGGCATTTCTTTCTTGGGCTTCTGCCGTTTCTCTTTAAATCAGGAAAAATGGAGAAACCACATGATGGGGGGGAGGGGGTCAACCAAAAGTCATGGAAAGTCACGGGGGACGGGACGGGATGGGACAAAAGTGGTCTATTTTAGGTCATGTAGTATTTGTATGGCCCCAAAGGTTCTTCTTCTGGCACTTTTAATGGCCTCCACCAGTGTTATTTGGTATTCTAATATTTCTTTGATGTTATATCTCCGTCTTCTTATGGGTCTGCCTCGTGGTCTTTGTCCTTCTCTTTCCACATATGCCTTGTAAGGTATGGAATTCTAAAACATTCTCTCCAAATGAGCAAACCACTGGCTCCCAGTTTGCCTCCGGGTGCAATTCAAGGTGCTGGTTATTACCTTTAAAGCCCTTTATGGGAATGGTCCAGGTTACTTGAGAGCCCGTATCGTCCCAAGGACATCTACCTGGCCCACCAGAATGGACCGGAGAGGCTCTCTGGTTGTGCCATCAGCCAGAGAGGCGCATCTCTCTGGCACTAGAAGGAGGGCCTTCTTGGTGTCCGCTCTGGCCCTGTGGAACCTTTTCCTGATAGAGCTACGCCTGCAGACGGAGTTGCTGTCCTTTAGGAAAGGAGTGAAAACCTGGCTAGCAGGTCTGGTCTGGAGAATGGATGGTTCGATTTCCCCAGCCAGTTGGATGGTTTGACCCCCAGTATGTCCAAGTTATAATACCTAGCTTTTAATTAAGTTTTTAAGCTTTTTAAAGTTTTTAATTTTTTAAAGTGTTTTTAAAATTGTTGGAAATCGCCCTGGGTCCCTTCAGGGAGGAGGGCGATAAACAAATTAAATGAATGAATGAATGAATGAATGAATAGTGCAAGATTGGTTCTGTTCCAATTCTTTCCCTTGTAACCTTATTCCTGATTTTATCCTCCAGCAGCCTTCCTCAGACGTTTCTTTCCCATGGTGACCAACGTTTGCTTATGTTTTGTTGTAAAGTGTCCATGTTTGGAACTGGCAAAGTATGGCATGGCCTTGTGCCATAGGACCGCTATGGTAACCATGAAGGCCATCCTAGATTACTCCCAAAAAATAAAACCTGGCCAAAGGGGCTCTGGTAAAGTTGTGACAGGCCCTGCAAGCCGGCAACAGATAAGACCCACCCCCACCCCGGTAGTGCTAGGAAAAGTTGAAGACAGTAGGAAAAGAGGAAGTGCAAGTTTGAGATAGATTGAATGAGTAAAGGAAGCCATGGTTTTGATTTTTCAGGAGCTGAGCATGGCTCACGATAGAATATTTGGGAGGCCACAAATTCATAAGGTTGTAATAAGCCAGAGGCTTATACAAATTGAATAAATAAATAAATAAATAGAAAGTCACCAAAGATTTTCCAAACTTTTGAGAGTGTGGAGAACAAATTTTATTAATTGTTTTGAGAATTCCTATTCAAGAGTCTCCTCCTTGAAATCTTCTGCTTATAGATTTCCTCTTACAGTGTAATGTAGTAGTTGGGGTTTTTTTTAACATGGTCTGTTGATCTACTTCTTTCCAGTGCACATAAACAGGCACTCACAACATTGGTGCTTGGTTTGTTTTTTTATGTGCAATTATTTTCTTTGCACTTTTCTCCCAGTCCAATCCAGTGCCGAGGACACACATGGTTATTTGCAACTGCCTGAGGTAGTGAACGAAACCGTGTAAATTCTTACCATGTGTCAACATAAAATCTAAAAATTCATTCACCTTTGCCCAGAGTGTCTCCAAGGGCTACTTTGGGTAGCATTTTTTGTTAGTTGCTGCTATGTGGCTTCCCACTTACAGTGACCCTGTAAGTTAACAATGTCATTAGATTGGAACCTGGGGCAAAAAGTACAAAACTCTGAAAGCTTTCCAGTTCTGTACAAGCTGTAATTAACCTAAGGGGGGAAAAGATATTTGTGTCATGCTACCTGTACACATTTCTGAAATACTTAATCTTATAAGAAGCAACTTGTACATTGTTACTAAAGGCTTGGCAGAATCTTCTTTTTAATGGGCCAGAGCTGAAAACTGTTGGTATGTTTAAAAAATTAATAATAATTTTTCCTTCCCTAAGATGAGCCCTATTTGTTTGCTAAGTTCATAAATGGAGCCACAAAAAGGAGCTTGAAATGTTTGCCTTTGCAAAGGTAAAACAGAAAATGTTCCCTGGAATCTCCAAGACATATTTGTGTTGTGATTCTTCGTTGGTTCTGTTCCTTACACCTGTTGAGAAGACAATGCCAGTTCATTTTGTAAAAAATGCCGAAGGAGCTAAATTGAAGGGTTAATGCAAACAAATCAGGCATCTGGACAACCTTTTATAAAACGATCCTTCCCTCTTATATACATGCACAGCTCATACAAAGCTCCAGTTTTCTTCCATAAATATTTACTGGCTCGGTTCTCAAATTGCTCCTTCCCTCTCAAGTGCTAAGAGTTCCCCTGGTAATTTTGTGGTTGCGTTCTTTTAAAAGAACAGAAAGGAAACAAAACAACCATTACAACTTGTTACATAAACAGGGCATGAATCACAGCAAAAAAACAACAACACATAGAATATGCAACAGGGCATTGAGAAATAAAATTATTCAGAAAAAAGGCAGGTATAGAAGCCTCCTAACATTGAAGTTGTTAGAATTGGCAGGAGGAGAGGTATCTTGGGACATTAGTGGTCTTTAGCAGACATAATGTTAGGGTCCCTTGACAATGGTAGCCCTGGGCCTCCTTAGTCTAGAACAGTGGGTCCCAACAAGGGGTACACAGCCCACTAGTGGACTTCAATTCCCAGAAGCCTAAGTCAGTACATTGGCTGATCAGTGCTTTGGGGAAATGACTTAGGCTTCTGGGAATTGAAGTCCAAAAAACAGCATTTGGGAAACACTGGTCTAGAAGAATGTATGGTGTGGAAGTCCCAACATTTACCTACACCAATGTTCATTCTGATTCTTCCCAATTATCTCCCAGCAAAATCTGGATGTAGAAAGACATGGGAAAAGAGCAGGACTCGGGCACTTGGCATTAAAAGTATGGTTCAACTTAGAACCAAAAAGGAGAATGAAGGTAGTCTCCTAGACTGGATTGCTTTCCCAGACCTATTTAGCAGGCTAGATTGTATTGGGAATGCTCTGTCTGGAAACATCTCCCATTCCTTGTTAGATGGAGGCTCATCTTTTCTCAACTTCCATTTTTCACCTTTCCCATCTAGAGTAAAACTTCATGTTCTGTGTCTCTCTTTAGGCAGAGAAAGTATCTTAGCACATCTCTTGAACATCAGGTTAGATGTTGAGAAATACACAAAGATAATCTTCTCTTGAATTGGAGATGACAGTAAAGGTCCCCCTTGCTCAAAAGCCAGTCATGTCTGATTCTAGGGGTGCTGTCTGCATCTAAAGATGTTACCGTGGATATGTGGCAGGCATGATTCGATGCCGGAATGCTTGCAATACTGTTACCTTTCCCACCAAAGCGGTACCTATTTAACTACAGTACTTGCAGTTTCTTGCTTTCAAACTGCTAGGTTGCCAGTAGGATCCCCCAATATACTGACTTTCCTTTCAGGAACATGAGTAGGCATATTGAAATTATCCCCTCTTTTCTGGGACAGGAGTTCTCAGTGTTTTCCTGCCACGGGCTGGACCATGCTCCCTCCGTTAGCCTAGCGAGCTGGACATATAAACACTGCCATAAACCACGGTGGGTGCATTTGCTCAGGCATGGGTGTGTTTACGGCTGTCATAAACACATCCGCTTCCAGGGTTGTTGCGCAGGCTGGATGATTCGCTGCTGTGGACTGGGGCTGGCCCATTGGCCGTAGGTTGAGAACCCCTAATATAGGAGGTTGAGTTTGGATAAAGGTCAGTCTTGGACAGTACCGCAGGCTGATCTGAACTTTCTGCAAGTCAGAAGGTTCCATTCCCTGACGTCCATGGAAGAGTCCATGTCAGTGCTTTCCATCGGTTGGAAGGGAGGCAGAATCCTGCTGAGAAATGGAGGAGAACACAGCCATTTCCCACAAATGTTAACCACTAGTGAGTGGAGGTTGGAACAAATAGGTGCTGTAACCAGGTCTACCATCCAAGCCACAGCTTGCCGCGTTGGCATTGGGAATGGCAAGAGAGAAAAGAACAAATGAAGCTCTTAATAGCTCCTAGAGCTTTCCCTTCTTACTTCGGTTGTTGATTTGGGATCCCAGCCCAGGAAGGGGGGACCTGCCAGGCGTTCTTAGATTGGCAATGTCTTATGTTTATAAAGGAACTGGTTTTCAGTAGATTGAAGTCTATGATGGGCCAGCAACACATGCTGAGCTGCCAATCAGTCTGTTCTGCACTTCATCTTTCAACTTTGGCTAGGAACCTAGAAGCCCAAAACAAGCAAGCAAGCAAGGAAAATAATAATAATAATGGATGTGGGAGGAGTTTTCATTAAGATGCTGACCAAAATATCCACGGCTATAGGCAAACTAAATTATATAAATGAAGCATTTAACATTGACAAAGCAGTCAAATTAGTTTAGGTTTGATGCAAAAAAAAGAAGTAGTATTACTTACATAGTATTTACATTTTTCTAGGGGAAATTTCAGAAAGAAAAATGGGGGGAAACCTAGAATTTTGCCTTTAATTTCAAAATTTATGGAAATGTTACATATATAAGTGCATGAAGCATTGGGGATTTATACAAGTAGGAAAGACTTATGTAAGGAAAAGCTGAGTCTGTAAACATTTTTCAAGTAAAAATAACATTTTCAGGATCACTCATTGGGAGCAAAGGAAGCGTTGAAGTCAAAAGTGGTTTAGTTCATTGAAGATGATGTCCCTTTTAAAGGCTAGGACAGAAGAGTTCAAACAACAGCTTCGAAAGTTGCAGTTTTGCACCACTGCTCTGTACTGTATGTTCTATGTTAATTCACGCTTTTAAAAGAAAATACATGTCAGGATTGCCAGTTTCTTTCTGAAGGAGCGAATGGTGTATATGGCTTCAGTTTGGATGTTTCTTTTCCTGCCAAGAACTGCCTCTCTTGGTTGCTTTTTGCTCCTAAAACAAGAGTTCTCAACCTTTTTAAGCCGGGGGCCGGGTCACGCTCCCTCAGACAGCTTCGGGGGCTGGACGGCCATTTTGCCCTTCCTCCACCAGATGCCACTTTCTGGTATGGTGGAGGCAGTCGGGGGGCACATGAAATGGTGCCGCGGGCTGCAGGTTGAGAATCCCTGCCCCAAAAGATGAATAGCTGCTGGTAAACAAGAAGGAGGCACTGCTTAGTTTTGAGAGAAAGGCATTCCAGATTGGACTCTGTAAGGTTGTTCATCTTTTAAAAAAAAAAAAAGAAAGAGCCAGAAGTAAAGCTTTTCACAAAAGTCCAGTGTATGAATACTAGGAAAGGATTGTCGTTGTTGAATTTTTACCTGCACACCTTCGGCCAGAAAAAGGGAATTGGGAGGGGGGGGCGGAGCCCAAACAAAGAGCCAGTTAGCATTTTTGACAAACATTCCTGCAATATGTTGGGGTTTGAGCTCATTTCTGCCTTTTTTACTTCCTTGCCTTTCTCTCTCTCTTTCCAGTGCAAAGATTGGAAATAACATGATTTAACCAGTTAATGTTAAAAGTTGTTACCTCTATTTGTTAAACAAGTTAAACAAGTTCTTCTTCTTTTGTGTCCTGATCAAACTCCACGCTGCCAAAATGAAGCCAATTTCTTGGTTTTGTCCTTGGCCAAACATAATCGGCAGACTAGTAAATGAGCTGGATTTTGTATCTCTCCACATTCACAGTGCATGTTGTTGTCCATCAGCAACCCCAACTTGAGCATGTTGATCTTACATTTAAGGTCAGCAATCCACAGCCTATTCAGAGTCCTCAAAGCGGAGGTTGAGTTCCTCAGCCATATCCTCCTTTAATGTTGTTCCTTATCCAGTGAGCTCCTTCCTCCATCTTCTAATTTGGGTTTACTCTTGTGTACCCTCAAGAATGTTTGTTCTTGCCATAAATTTCTTCCTGGATCTGAGTCTGTGGACTCTGGTGAAATGCATCTTATCATAAAAAAATATTATTGAAAGTGATGTTATAATTTAGTTCCAAAAGGCAGTTCTTTAAATTTATCTGTTGGTGTTTGCACATTAAATCTGGCAGGTTATTTCCCTTTAGCATTGTTGAAAATACTTCTGCTAGCTTTTTCTTTTCTCTCCCCCCCCCCCCTTTGTTGAAGTGTGAGTGGGGTTGATTGATCATGGAGCTCTCTAATGACTGGAGGGGTGGTTATTAATTTTAGCTGACTCTGTGGCTTCATCTTCCTTGCTCGGCAGCACCTGTCTTTCAGGTGACTGCAAGAAACCCTGGAAAAACTGGAATTCAGGCCGTGTATCTCCTGTCAGAATGTGGCATCTGTTGTGGATCAACATACACCGCTGAATATAGATCTTATGAGAGAATTTCCTGAGGGGTTGCACTTGGTGTGTGTGTTGGTTTTACTCTTTGGAGGTATGTAAAAGAGGAAGGCAAAGTTGACAGGTTGCCTCCTAAGCTTCACCTGTTTTCTTATTGTTCTCAAGGCAGGGCCCTTCCTACTCTCCTCCCTCAAGTGTGAAGTGAAGTAAATTGGCAGGAAAAACTTTTAACTGGCAGTCTTGGCCTCCAAGAAGGATGAAGGCAGGCAGGTACTGGTCTCAAGATACTGTATTAAGAAACTTCATTGTTTTGAGATACTGCTCGGTGTTACTTCAGCTTCAGAGAAGGTTATTAAACAGCAATAAATCTGCACTTGTCTGCCTGCCCATCTCTATTTATATTAGTGGTTTCTGGCACAGGGTGAATCTCAAATGAAATACATTTCTTCCATTGTGCAAAAAATATTCTTCCCTTGTTGCCCTTTGAACTCACTATGGGAGACTACACTGAAGTTGTTCTAATGGAAATATCCCTTGCATATATCAAGCTCAGAAGAAAATGTGGTGCAGTGCTTCTAGTAAGTTGTAGCCTTTTGGAAGGTGCCCTTTATAAAAGCTAGATAAAGGTAAAGGTCACCCTTGCTAGGAAAGCCAGTCATATCCGACTCTAGGGTTCAGTGCTCATCTCTGTTTATAGCCAAAGAGTCAGTGCTATTTATTTGCTTGCAGTTTCTTGCTTTCAAAATGCTAGGTTGGCAGGAGCTAGGACAGAACCGGGAGCTTATTCTATCATGCAGTATCGGGGAATCGAACTCCGACCTTCCAGTCAGCAAGTTCAGCGTCTTAACCACTTGAGCCACCGCAGTCAGAAGCAGTGTGGAAACTTCCTCAACAGGAAAGAAAGGCTGGAGAAGGCCCTGTTCCAGATAAACAAAGGGTCGGTGTCTATAAATACAGTTGTACCTCACTTAAGAGCATAATGCGTTCCACAGGATTGCTCTTTAAGCGAGTTTGCTCTTTAAGTGAAACACCATTGCAAGTGACCAATTGTGGGGGGGATTGCGAACCCCGATTTGTTAAGCGAGTTTTTGGTTGGTTTTATTTGTTAAGCGAAGCGAACATTCAGAGAAAATTCTGCTCTTTAAGCAAGTTGCTCTTTAAGCAAGGCACTCTTTATGCAAGGTTTGACTGTATGTGTTTCTGGACTGAAACTCTCGGAATTCTTTGAGAAGAGTCCAAAATGTAGAGAAGGAACATTATCTATTTCCCCCAATAATTGAGAGTATACTGCCTCAGATGCTGAGAGTGGTAAGCATCTTGACTCGTGACCAGAGATGGCCATAACTAGTGTTGGGCTCCAGCCGGTTTGGACCAGTTTGGGCGTACCAGTAGTAAAACCGGCTGGCCATGCACATCTCCCCACCCTGCCCACCACCTCCTTGGAGCTGAACCACTCCATTTCACCCTTCATCCAAGATTTTTCTGGAGCTCCATTTCACCCCAAAGTGCCTCCCCAGCCACTCCAGAGTGAAATGGAGCCTCAGAAAAGCCTTGGACGAAGGGGGAAATGGGTTTGGAGGGCGTGGCTCCATTTCCTCCTTTGTCCAAGGCTTTTCCAGGGCTCTCTTTCACCCCAGAGTGGCTTGGGAGGCACTTTGGGGTGAAACGGAGACCCAGAAAAGCCTTGGATGAAGGGGAAAATAGATTTGGAGGTGGACCTCTGAAGGCTCTTCTATTTTCATCTATAGCAAAGAGCAGTCATACTGCCCACAGGCCACACCTATCCAGTCACATGGCCAATAGGCCACACCCACCCAGTCACATGTGCACACCCACAATGTGGTAGTAAAAAAATTTGAAGCCCACCACTGGCCATAACACCCTTGTAGTTATTCCGTTTGCTCCGACAAAGCCATTCCAAGTTGGCCATCTTGTAGCAATGAATTCTACAGTTGAACTGTGTGCCATAGGAAGGAGAGGTTCTTTTTATTTGCCTTAGAATTCCCCACTGCTCAACTTCATTGAGTTCTGCTTTTTTTCCCCCCCATGTCATACCCAAGGGCCTAAAACTCACCAAAGCGTCCTCCATTGGATCCCTTGGGCAAGGTGAAAGCGAAGGGCACACGTCATGGTCCGACTAGCCAGTGGGTGATGTGATATCCAAATGGCCGGTGGATTTGATTTCTCAAGTCCATTTGCAAATGCGGAATATCATTGCAGAGGTGTCTACCAGTGCTCAGACTCCTCGCTAGATAACTACTCCAACGTATCCAAGGTTATACCAAAGGGTAATAAGGAGAAGAATGGGAAGATTGAATCTGTTTTCATAGCAAACAAACCTAGACACACAAGGTTTGTACAATCTTCCCTGTGGATTGTTTGGGGCATCTGTTTTTACCCCATTGTTGTAGCATAGATGATGTGTTCTTTATGCCTTCTGGAGTAAATTTCAGAATTATAGCCTTATAGAACTAGTAAGACAAGAAATGTCTTAACTGCTTGCTTCCATCTAAAATAGGATTGCATTGATCCTATGTTTGCCTTAGCTTTGCTCCCTTAGTACTCTCTGAGCAGGAGAGCCCGGTTTTAATCTATAGCTTTGCCCTCTGTTTCTTGGGGTGAGTGGATGCATCTTTTGAAAAAATCTGTTCCTTTCTTTAAGGACCGCAGCAGTATTACCCCACCTCTTTCTGATCTGATCTTTTGTCTCATGGTGTTTCGACTGAAAGTGTTTTAACTCTCAGTGGTGAGTGAAACACTTTTACCAACTCTTTGAAGGAAAGAAATGAGATGAAATGAATGTCATTACCACTATGTCTTCTTCAACGTAGCTGAAGCAAAAAGCGATGCTGTACATCAAAACACATAACTACGATGACCCTCTCCCTTTCCTGTCTACGATTCCTGTAGAAACACAGTGGTTAGGAGGGTGACCTGTGGGCCATATCCAGAAGTGTATGTATACACATTTTCAGACTATGATGTTTTGCATGGCCTGTGGTTGTATTAGTTGTAAAATGCTAGGAGTTACGGGTGTGTGGGTGGGTGTGTGGGTGTGTGTGTGTGGGTGTGACTTTTCACATCCCATTACTGTAATGAACTATTTAGGTAGCTATGCACATGCAGCTTTGTGTCCTACTCGGTGCAATTAATTGCACAATTGCTATACAGTATTCTGAAATAATTAATGCTGAATATCCACTTCATGTGTAGATGCCACTGCTGAGAATGATACAGGAACATAAAGTACACTTTTAAACACGGGTGCCCAAACTTTTTGGGCTTCAGCAGACTGGTCACGTGGTTCAGTGGGCCTGTCACATGGTTCCTCCCACCAGAAGTGGAAATAAATCACACCTTACAATCTGTTTTGCAAATAGGATGAGATAGATTTTAAACTGTCATTTTCTCTGCTTAAACAAGGGGTACCCAAACTGCGGCCCATGGGCCAGATCCAGCCCCCAAGGCCAATTCATCTGGCCCATGTCACCTTTGTCGTTACCAGAAGCAGAAGTAAAATGTGCCCAGATGGTGCATTTTAGTTCCGGGATCAATGAAGGTGGCAAAGGGCAGATGAATTGGAGTTGGGGGCCAGATCCAGCCCACGAGCCGTGATTCGAACACCCCTGCTTTAAAGTGACAAACTGCCTTGCAGAATGCTACTGCAGAAGGATTTATTTGCTCAGATACCAGAGCGGCAATTAGCATTTATACTTAAATATCACACTATAGTACTTAGTGTACTCTCTGGGTGGTTCACACGGTAATTAGCATTTTATTAATAAATTTGCATTTTGCTCCAAACATGCAGAGTAATCATTTTATTGACCTCAGAAGGAAAGAAGACTGAGTCAAGTCAGCCTTGAGGCTGTTGGGATCAAATTCAGACCCTGAGCAGAGAATGCTGGTCCTGGATTATATATCAGGCTAAGTAAACTGCAGAATGAGTTTCCTGCCAAATTATGGCCTGTGTTGTATAATTATTAAACGACTCTTGTGTGAACAGATTGGGTTTATCCTGCTTGTTGTGCTGGTTTCTTTCTGGAAATTATTGCAGCTGAAAACAAAGGTGTTGTTTACAACGTGGCAGATGTCTTGGTTTCTGTTTGAGGCAAAGACTCAAATAACGCCTTTCTCCTGGCCAGCATGAAGAGCTGAATTACCAGTCTTTCTGAAGCAGTGTTATAGTCTTGGCTAGAGATAAGATACATGTGCCTCTGAATGCTTCAGAATTACCTTGGGAACAGTAACCTATATACAGTGGTGGGCATCAGCAGGTTTTCACCAGTTCGCCAGAACTGGTACGGTAGCAGTAATTCTGGCTGGCTCTGCCCATCCCAAGTTTTGAAATAAAGTACAAGTCAAACCTCGCATAAAGAGCACCTTGCTTAAAGGGTAACTCGCTTAAAGAGCAGAATTTTCTCTAAATATTTGCTTCGCTTAACAAATACAACCAATCAAAAACTTGCTTAACAAATAAATTGGGGTTTGCAATCCTCCCCCCCTCCAGAAGTCACAATTGGTCACTTGCAAGGGTGTTTCCCTTAAAGAGCAAACTCGCTTAAAGAGCAATCCTGTGGAACGCATTATGCTCTTTAAGCGAGGTACAACTACTGTAGTCCTAATTTGGGTGCAACACAGGGCTTTCCCCTGGCCACGTCCACCATACCACGCACTCAGTGTGGTACTAAAATTATTTGAAGCCCACCACTGCCTGTATATGCTCAAACCATATTTCTTATTGTTTTTGATATCATTATTGACCCTGTATGCTTGGGCTGGAGCAGGAAAGCTAAGAACCTGCAACATTTTGTTTCATAGTTTTTGGTATTGAAATCTGAGGAGGCAGGAAGGAAACCCCAACCTTGATGGGAGGGTATTGATAGGGATGCTTGACATGAAACATACTGTATATGCATGAATGTTTGAATCTGTCTTCCTCAAGTTAGTTTTCCCTGAATGTCCCCCATCTTTCTTAATACCCTGGGAAACAGCCATGCAGAGACCTAAATCTAGTTAGTAGTCCAAGGCAGAGGAAGCCTATTAAATCAATTACTGAATAAGTCAGGTAAAGGTCGAAAGCCAGTTGTATCTGACTCTAGGATTCAGTGCTCATCTCTGTTTATAGCCAAAGAGTCAGCGCTGTCTGCATCTGCAGACATTTCTGTGGACATGTGGCAGGCATGCCTCAACAGTGCACTGAGCGCTGTTTACCTTCCCACCGAAATGGTCCCTATTTATCTACTTGCAATTTCTTGCTTTTGAACTGCTAGGTTTGCAGGAGCTGGGATGGAGATGGGAGCTCACCCCATCATCCAGTACCTGGGAATCGAGCTCTGACCTTCTAGTCAGTGAGTTTGGTGTCTTAACCACTTGAGCCACTGCAGTCAACACTTGAATAAATAATTTTGGCATCATGAGCCTACTCTAGCTGGGACCATTAATTGTTTTTAAAGAAGTCTTTTTTTATTTTTCTAAAGCCAGACAGGGGCCTGCTCCTGGGCATTGGTACTGGCAGTAAGAGTTGTCCACAAACCGTGAATTGGAGCAGAGTCTATAACAGAAGTTCATAAACATTTCATGTGGCCCACTGCCACTGGAAGCGGATGCATTTATGACAGCCATAAATGCACCTGCAGCTGTCATAAATGTGGCACAAATACTCCCTGCAGCTGTTGTAAATGTGTTTACGGTAGGGGGAACCACCAGTCTGACCTGCTCAGCTGTCTGAGGGGGTAGTCCAGCCCGCAGCATGAAAGTGTTGAGAACCCCTGGTCTATGACATGCCCTTTCCAAGCTCCTTTGCAGGACTCCTGGGAAGGATTGCGATGCAAATCAGAGTGGAGAACAAATAGGTCAATCTTAGAAGAAATCAACCCTGACTGCTTCTTAGAAGGTCAAATAGTAAAGATGAAGCTAAAGCACTTTGGACATCAGATGAGAAGAGAGGATTCACTTGAAAAAGATGCTGGGAAGGGTGGAGGGCAAAAGAAGAAGGGGCGGCCAAAAATGAGATGGCTAGATGGTATTGTAGAGACAATGGGAACAAAGCTGAGCGAGTTGAGGATGGTGAAGGACAGAAATGCCTGGCGGACAGTGGTCCATGGGGTCGCAAAGGGTCGGAATCGACTGCGACTGAACAACAAAACTTTTATTTTTCTTTACCATTGACAAAGTCATGACCAGCTCAGGCAAAGTTTCTAACATGTCACTCATGTGTTCCTTGTGCATGGCTCCTTAGTCTTTGTGCTGGGCTTCAGGGTGGGGTGTGTGTGCTATGAATGGCTCAGCATGGCTTGTAGATTGACCTTCTTTAGGTACAGACTCAACAAGTTCCCAAAGAGACTATTTTCTCAGTGTTCTCATAGCATGTTCTATTCCAGGGGTCTTCAAACAGGGCTCTCCATGTGTTCTTAGACTTCATTTACCAAAAGCCCAAGTCAGCACTCCTGCTGATCAGGGCTTCTAGGAATTGAAGACCAAGAACATCTGGAGAGCCAAGTTTGAGGACCCTGTTCTAGTTTTTACATCTGAGAACCATGTGGTTCTATGATTCACCCTGAAAGCTGAGCCTGGGACTCCGAAGGCAGTTTGTAGGATGCTGACAGGGAGGTTTGGCTGATAATCTACTGCTGGAATGTTGGCCAGATGGTCAGATTCTTCTTAAATCACATGCAGACATAAAGACATATGTGAGCAATGCACAGCAAAGGCAGGACAGAAATAGCTGCCTGTTATCCGCCCCTCTTCTCTGCTGAATAAACCTGTTTCAGAGCTGCACTGCCCTTATCATGGGAAGGCCTTTCTCACAAGAATCACAATACAAAACACTGTCATGCCACCAAAGTGTTGGAAGAGAGGGGAGGGACGAAAAGGCATCTTGTTTTTTTGTTTTGTGCATGTATGAATTAAAACAAGGAGTATCCACTCCATAAGATCCACAATCTTATCACAGCTGTGAAACTCAGGAAAATTTTTCACATAAAATTTTGTGGTGCACAGCCTGTATCATTAGTTAAGTCTGTGATGGCGAACCTTGGCACTCCAAATGTTCTTGCTCTTCAATTTGCAGAAGCCCAAGCCCCCTATGAACCCACCGGAATGGGTTTACTGCTATTCATCTGGCCCGCGTTGCGCTCATTGCTCCCGGAAGCGGAAGTAAAACACGCCCATACAGAGGAAGGGTTAACCCGGAAGACTCTTAACTGTATGGGATATTTTACTTCTGCTTCCGGGAGTGAAGAGAACAGCGCGGGCCAGATGAGTCACAGTAAACCCATTCGTGTGGCTTCACAGAGGGCTTGGGCTTCTGTGAATTGAAGTCCAAGAATATCTGGAGTGCCAAGGTTCGCCATCACGGAGATAGGTAGTGCATATTCTTGTGTTATGTGTCATCAGCTTGCTTATGAGTTAAGGGGCTCCAATCAGGATTTCAAGATAGGTGAGATTTTCAAGGAGCCCTGGTGGCACAGCGGTTAAGGAGCTGTCCTGCAACCAAAAGATTGTGAGTTCGATCCTGACCAGGGATCAAGATTGACTCAGCCTTCCATCCTTCCGAAGTTGGTAAAATGAGTACCTAGCATGTTGGGGGCAAAATGCTACTTAGTTTGTGAACCACCCAGAGAGTGCACTAAGCACTATGGGGCAAGATATAAGTGTGATTGCTTTGCTTTGCTTTAAGAGTATATTTATCATTTCTACCACCACCCCTTGAACTTCCATAGCCATGCAAGGATTTGAACTCAGGTATCTTGAGTCCTAGTCCTAAATACTATCCATTCTACCACACTGGATTTCTGGCGTATACTCTGACTTAACAGACATTTACAATAAAAGATGGAGGTATGTGGAGGAATGTAAGGGAAAGGAAATGCAAATGTTATCACCAAGTTATCTTAAGAACATTTAATAGTTGTTGAGAGGCAGCACAGACATCCTAGCTCCGTGATGGTGAACCTAGACACTCCAGGTGTTCTGGAACTTCAGTTCCCAGAAGCCCTGATCAGTAGGAGTGTTGACTTGGAGCAAGGTTCGCCATCACTGTAGTTTATATCTGTGTTAGCATCCCATCAATGCTAGCCTGTTTGTTAAATGACCCTATTAAGAGCATCATCAATGTCTGCCTCTTGAGTTTCTGGTGTCCTCCATTGTCTTTACCCTGATATTGGTATTAATATCTGCCTAATGCATCAACAAGTTAACTGGATAGCTCAGTAGTTTAGGCATCTGGCTGTTAATCCAGACATTTGAAGTTCAGTTCTGCACTATGCCTCCTGAGCCAAAAGCCAGCCTGTGTAACCTTTGGCAAGCTGACATAGCCCCAGGGCAATCCCAAAAGAAAGAATTGATAAACCACTTCTGTGTATCCTCTATCTAGAAAAGCCTAGAAAAAGGTTGGCATAAATCAGAATTGACTTGAGGGCATGCTATCATTATTACTAATCTAGCAATGGTCCAGACATCTGACCACAAAACCCTATGTGAAATTAAACTTGTTAACATTATTGGAGCTAGTAGGAATCCATAATTCCTAGGATTTGGCTTTGCTAAAAGGGAAAATGGCTGTGTGTCAATCCATCCTTGAAGTTCACCCATAATTTTGTCTCTTGTTTTGCAACCTTACCCCATTAATTGTCAAAGTTTCTCTAAGGTGGCTGTGACCTTTTTAAAAATACAGTGTATGTTGTTCAAAGGTTTATTTGGGGTCATGTCCAAGCTTTAATTTACCCACCCTCTCCCCAGACTCTGTGTTTGTCTCTGAAACCTGTTAAAGCACTAACATGACCTGAAAACATGCATTGTTGTTTCACTTGAGCCAGACTTTCCCATATCTGGATTTGGAAATTAATTCAAGAGTTCCAGGTAGCATTGCAATATCCTTTCAGTCCCCTGTTGTCCGATCTTGTGCTAATATGTATGTTCTCCAGAGTGAATTTTACCTCCTCCTATTGTTTCCCCCTGAAATGAGATAATTTTTTCAAGACAGTTGTATGTATCAGTGACCCTGAAGATGTTCTTTTTCTCTCTTCTTGCCTTCTAGAAACACTGATGGATACAAAGTGGGTGACATCTGAGTTGGCATGGACCGCTCATCCGGAGACTGGGGTAAGACATTCCCTTCTCTTGGGAGGGGATTAAATATGAGGTTAAATTCTTAAAAGGGGATAGGATGCCAAGTCCATTTTTGTGTAGCTTCTTGCCCTTATGATTCTCCCCAGCTTCATGATTTTGTCTTCTACTCCCAGACATCTCTTCAACTAATATGCCAATTTCTACATATGTGTTTAGTGGTGTCAGGTAACTTACCTATAGGACAGTAATGGCCAAATTTGGCACTTCAGGTGTTCTTGGACTTCAGTTCCCAGAAGCTCTGATCTGCAGGATTGCTGACTTGGGCTTCTGGGTAATTGAAGTCCAAGAACACCTGGAGTGCCAAGGTTAATCATCACTGCTATCTGATGTCCCTATGATTCCCCAATAGTTCAACCATTAACAGACACGCTCATGTCCGTAGTTGCTCAAGTGGCTAATATGCTGACTGGGAGGCAGGAGGTCAGCAGTTCGATTTCCGAGTACTGCAGGATGGAATGAGCTCCCGTCTTTGTCCCAGCTCCTGCCAACCTAGCAGTTTGAAAGTAAGAAATTGCAAGTAGATAAATAGGGACCACTTTGGTGCAAAGGTAAACAGCATTCCGTGCACTCTGGTATCTAGTCATGCCTGCCACATGACCATGGAAACGTCTGCAGAAGCAGACAGCGCTAGCTCTTCGGCTTTGAAACAGAAATGAGCACTGAACCCTAGAGTCAGATACACCTGGCTTTCAAGCAAGGGAAACCTCATGTCTTACAGAGTAAGGACTATAGCTTCCTTGATTTAGTTTGTAACATGATAGGTTTTCTATCTTTATACCATGTTCAACTTTTTCTAAGATAATTGTTTTTTCAAAAAAGAGACTTCTCTTCTTGTGGCATGTCCAAAGCCGGATGGGCTCTGTTTAATCAAAGTCCTAGCAATTGCAAAAAGGGCTTAGTGATGGAGGTAGGAGGACTGAGTAGCCGAAGTTCCTCACTAATTCCAGAAACTTGGACTTAGTGATTTTAAAAAACAATCTTAACAACTTGAACATTTGCAGAATTTGCTTTTGGGGGGATAAGATTTTTTTTTTTTTTTTTTTTTTAAAAAGAGGGGTGTATTGTTCTTTATGTAAACATGAAAGAGTTCACATTCATGCCAGAAATTTCCAGTGGAAAACACTTTAGGTCAGGGAAAAATCCAGCGCCATTTCAGAATATCTTTGAACGACTTTGCCCAGTAGTTTTCTTTTGCCATGACTTCTTTGCTCCCTTGGGAGAAAAAATAATAATCCATTAAATCTAAAATTTCTGCAGTGGGAAGAAGTCAGTGGCTATGATGAGGCCATGAACCCCATTCGGACGTACCAAGTGTGCAACGTCCGGGAAGCCAGCCAAAACAACTGGCTACGCACCCAGTTTATTGAGCGCCATGAGGTCCAGCGTGTTTACGTGGAGCTGAAGTTCACGGTGCGTGACTGCAACAGCATCCCAAACATTCCTGGCTCTTGCAAAGAGACTTTCAACCTTTTCTACTATGAATCAGATAGAGACTCGGCTTCTGCCTCCAGCCCCCTCTGGATGGAAAACCCATACATCAAAGTGGATACAATTGCCCCCGACGAGAGTTTCTCCAAGCTGGAATCTGGACGCATGAATACCAAAGTGCGAAGCTTCGGCCCTCTTTCAAAGAATGGTTTTTACCTGGCCTTCCAAGACCTGGGAGCGTGTATGTCTCTCATCTCGGTCCGTGCCTTCTATAAGAAATGCTCCAGTATCATTGCAGGCTTTGCCACTTTCCCTGAGACCTTGACTGGAGCAGAGCCTACTTCTTTGGTGATTGCTCCAGGGTCCTGCATCTCCAATGCGGTGGAAGTATCAGTGCCCTTAAAACTCTACTGTAACGGTGATGGAGAATGGATGGTACCCGTGGGAGCTTGTACCTGCGGTGCTGGGTACGAACCAGCCATGAAGGACACTCAGTGCCAAGGTGAGTGACAGCCTCTGATTTACATTGTTGAGGATGGCTAGACCACTGCCAGGGACCGGATGGGGTGTTCATTGTGATATTTTTGCTCTTGAGATTCCTCCCCCCTTTATCAGAGTTTTGAAAAATTACTATTTTGTATTGCAAGTCCCAGAATCTTCTAGACATACAGTAGTGTTGGTATTAAAACTAAAAGAAAAAAATCCCCCCCAATCTCTAATATGTATATTTGGCACCAAAGCTAGCTGCCTCGCTCTGCCTTCTGATAGGGCTGTATGTTTATTATGGCAATAGCAGTAGCCATTACATTTATATACTGTCTTGTTTCTGTATTGTAGCTTAAACACTGTACCACAGCTGTTCTTATGTTGTGTAGCTTTCCTTCAGTGCTAATCTCTGTGTGTTTATGTGATGGTGGACATCAACCCTGGCAGCTACTGTGGTAGAGAAAAGACTAGGGTTATTTATTTATTTATTTATTTTGATTTCTGTACCGCCCTACTCGGTAGGACTGACTCAGGGCGGTTCACAACACATGTAAAATTACATGTTCATGTACAATAAATCAATACACAATGACTAAAAGTGCCTCATGACTATCAATACACAACATAACTATCTGGGGGACGTTGGACGACGGTCTGGTAAAGGTGACAGTGCGGATTTATCAGCCTGCTGCCTCCTACAGCTGAAGTCCATTCCTCCTCCCGGCCAGAGGACATTAGTCTTATCCTTCTCTGGGCAGGTAGAGCCCAGAGTTGGGAAGTGGAAGTTTCCACCTAAAAACCCTAAAACTGTTAAAATTGAAAATTTAAATCTAAAAAAGATTAAAAACACACCAAATGCTACAACTTACTAATTAAAAGAGTAGAGAGAGGGGGAGGGGGCTCAGATCATCCAGTGTGCTGGGGTTGTTATACCTCCCGCACCCCATATCTGCCCCGCCAGCCATGTTTTTAGATTCTTCCTAACACAAATCAATCAGGGCTTTTAAACCAGAGTTTAAAACTTATTCTGGCTAATCTTTCTCACACTAGGTCAGATGGAAGGAACTACAGAATGAACTCACCACAAGATGGCTTCATTTTGGCACTTTTCAACAGTTAAAGATGTTAGGTACTAAGTCTTTGCCTACCCAGTTCTCTAGGATAATATGCTTTAATGTAAATATAAAACTGCTGTACCTCCTTAAGGGTTCTCCAATTGGAACAGCAATTGGAACAGCACAGGTGTAGCTTATTGATGAGGTAACTCCAAGACTTTGCTTAGAAACCCCAAGCCAGGCTGCCAGGCCTTTTTAGGAACTGTGGTAGTATGTCAATATAGGTAAAGGTATTAAATACACATTAAAATACACACAGACACACCACATCCAAAGGTGAGTCACTTACCCTGGGGAGCAGGCTATAAGGAGCTTCAAGCTAGCAGCTTCTCTTCCTCCTCCCCGCTTGGGAGGACAGCAAGGAGGCCGTGCATATGTGCCAAGCACTGTAGAGATACATGCACACCAAGTGCTTGGCACGCATGCACAGTGGGGGAACCAGTGAAAAGGTAAGCCCCGAGGGTGGTTCCCCCAAAAAAGCTGCTACCGGTTCTCCAGGATACTGGGGAAAGTTACTGCCGGTTCTGGTGGACTGGTGCGAACCTGTTACATCCCATCATTGTCCCAACTTCTCAAATTTTACTGGTGAATTATTTTGCCAATCCTGAGATTAGCTAAAAAGGCAGTGACTAGGAAGAGGGCCTTCTCGGTGGCAGCACCAATGCTGTGGAATTCCCTCCCAGTGGAGTTGCGCCTGGTATCATCTCCATGTTTTTAAAAAGCAATTGAAAGCTTCCCTTTTAAAAGAGGCCTTTGGCAATATTTTACCACTGGCCGATTTTTAGGCATTTTATTCTGCCCTACTGCTGCCAACATATGCTTTCTTTTTAGGGTGTTTCGGTTTTGAGGGTTTTTATATGAAAATTTTAATATTTGTGTCAATTTGTATTTTAGGATACTGTATAAGTAAATAAATAAATCTTAATCCATTTCGCATGCTTAAAAAAAATCAAGGAAACAATGTTTAAAGAGGTCTTTCAAGAAAGGCCTCTTTAATAAGATGCACAGTTGCTATTAGATGCAAACTTGGTTGTTTGCATCTAATTTTTAGAAAACTGGGGAATTGTAATAGTTGTATTAGGAAATGTGTGTGTTCTTTTTTCATGTAAATGGGGTTATTATGAGAAGGAGATCCATTGAATTGGCAGAAAAGTACAATGGACTCAATTGGTTTATACAAATGAGGTGGAAATTGTGTTAAAAAATGTGATAACTGCACCACAAAAAAATAAATACAGTATTGTCTGCTACTTGGTCTAATCCATGTGTTCTATACTAAACCAAGTGCGCTGAATCAAAATCTGAACGATTCTGCCTAGGACATCAGGATCTTAAGTTAGCAAATACCACTCTCATGGTTAGGTTCTTGTGTTGATTGGGTGGGGCATATTTGCCACAAACGTAGCAAAAAATTGTCTGGTTAATTAACACAGCTGCATTTACTCATCTTTAGCTCAAAACAGACTCACTATGGTTTAGCTGTACTATCCAATAAGATGGTTTCGCACTAGAGATAAGCCCTTGCTCTATCTCGACTTATATACCTATCACTGACCTGCCCAGACATGCCCAGCCACTGCTGGAACATGCATGCCACCAGGGGATGTGATTCAGCTGAGGCAGCAAGCAGGCATAGTAGTAGCTGCAACTGTTATAATGTTCCCATGTAAAAATATATTACCTAATTACCGACCATTTGAACAACTTTAGCACATCTTAAAATCTGTACATGATAGGCAAGTCCTGAGTTCAGATTTGGAATCAGCACACTTGATATCATGTAAATCACATGTGTTATTCCCAGTAGCAAAATCGTTGTTGTGCAATGTAATCAGTGACGAGGCACAGGTTTACAAGGAAGCTATGCCTTAAATACATGGAGAATAGCTGAGCTTACTGGATATGCTTTAAAACACTGTCTTTAGCTTTCCAGTATTAACCATCATGTTGGGAAAGGGGTGGGGGGAGCTGCAGCCTTTCAGAGTATATTGTTCAGAGCCTTTTTATGATCAAAACCAGCACCATGAACTATAGTCTGGAAAGGTGCCCCAGATCACACCTCAAGACGCTTTCTCTCTGTGTGTATGGAAATGACAGCTCACAAACGCCAGTCCCTGCTTTGAGCCTCACCTCCTGACATCCCTGCTTTTAAATTAAAAGATCTGTGTTTCTGGATCTGTGCCTGAAAGCATTAACACCTTTGAGGTTTACACTGGCCTTGTCTTGCTAATATCTTTTGTGACTTGGATATCTGGTGGGTGTTTGAAAAGTCTCGCAGGTAGCCAGCCAAATATTCCTTTGGACATGGTTTCTCTCATCCTCTTTCTTTAGCACGTCCCATCCCTCTGCCCACCTGTACCATTGGAGTTCCCCACCCTTTTTTTTTCTGGTCATGGAGCACTTGTTTGAACACCTAGAAGCTGTTTCCTGATGTGTAAATCCAGTTGATGCAGAATGAAAAGAAAGTATTGTTACTATTGGGGGCCCTCCAAAGAACAGCTAGCCATGGAACTGGAAATAGCTCAGATGGACGGCCAAAAGAATTAGCAAAGTGAAGGCTGACTACACATTCCTTGTAGTTTTACTTTTATTTCCCCGGATATTGGCTGTGTGGCACTTATGTATATGTAAAGATCTTCTTGCTCAAAATCTGGTATTGTCCGACTCTAAGAGGGCAGTGCTCATCTCCGTTTACAGCCAAAGAGCCAGTCTGTCTGCATCTGCAGATGCTTCTGTGGTCATATGGCAGGAATGGCTAGAATCCAGAGTACACAGAATGCTGTTACCTTTCCCGCTGAAGTGGTGCCTATTTGTCTACTTGCAATTTCTTGCTTTCAAACTGCTAGGTTGACAGGAGCTGGGATAGATGACGGGAGCTCACTCAGGTCTCGAACTGCTGACGTCCCACCTTCCCGTTGTCAAGCTCAGTGACTCAACCACTAAGCCACTGCAGTCTCTCACATACATATGTTTAGTTCTGACCTAGCTCTCTTTCCGTTTCTCTCTCTCTTTCAAAGTGCTTGTGGGAAAAGAAGGGAAGGGGTGCCAAGTCTTATGTCCAAAAGCTACATGATGTTGGTGGACAGGCAAGTACAACAAAGGCAGAGGAGAGGAGGAGGAGGAGAGCTGTTAAAACACCTTTGACTATGTGAAATCTCCCTCATATTTTAGTATCCTAAATGCTGAGCTAATTTAGGTTGTGTGTTCAAGAAAGAAAGAAAAAAGCAGTCATGTTGATTGGTAAAAAGAAACAAAATCATCAGCCGTGCAGTAACTTGATTCAAATTGGTGGGATTTTGAGTTCTACAGGACTTTTCGTCAGGCTTGATAGTAAATAAATTATAAGGCGGGGAGGTGGTAGTGGGAGGATGGAAATCTAAACAGTTGACACCATAGTATCAATCCAAAGAAATCTGCAACTGAACTGCCTGCTGGGATGACAAGTAGACACTTTGAAAGTCAAAGGGTCATACAAGTATCCATTGCCTCTGGCAAAACCTAAGAAGGCAATGTCACTTCTCACAGTGACAAACAAAAAAACATCAGCCTGTCTGTGCTGTGTTGTTGGGTTTTGTGTTCATCTTGTTACTTTTCAAACAAGGTCCTTTTCAAATGCACCCTTTGGAAGAATTCTGGATGATAGGTTACTCTTCTTTTGTTTTTACACATAAGTAGCTGAGGCTGGCTGTGTGTAGAGCATCAGAGCAATCCAGGTTTACCCAATTGCTTTATGTGGAGGCAGAACACCACCTGCTCACACCTCTTGGGGAGGCTCCATGGAGAAATAGGTTCATCATCCTCATCCACCAATATTCCTCCAAGCAATCTAGTATTTTATGGCTATTTCTAACTTCTTGTCAGTTCTAAGCATTGAGCAGGAAGCAAGCTTGTTAAATCAACCCATTTTAAGTACCTGCACTGATGATGATGAGGAATATGGATCCCAGTCGGGTAGACCAGTAGAGGAAAGAATCAGTGAGTGTTTGGCAAAGACGGCTGCCAAGCTCTGCCTTAGGAGCCTGCAGGATTTGGCATCTTTAGGGAAATAACTTCAGAGTACCTGAGCTGAACAATACAGTTTCTCAGGCCCATGCCATGTGTAAACAGTGTGGAATTAAATAGGGCCATTGTGCTTTGTTTGCCTCATAGTACAAAACCTACGCAGGTAAGATAAGAACGGAAGTCCTGTCTTGCTGGATTGAAACCAAAAGTGCATCAGGACCTCTGTTCTTGGTCCAAACACAACGGGACTAGATATCACTGGAAGTTCACCAGGAGACATGAGATTGAGTTCCTTCTTTGACATCTGTTTCTAGAGTCTTGCCTACAGAACTAGCTTGTGTGTAGGTGTGAAATCTAGTTAACTGTCTTGGTTAATAACTGACAATAGTCCATATTCTCCATAAATACTTTTTCAAAAGCTTTCTGCCAGCTTTTTTCATACTGGTTGCAGCAACGTGGGAGTTATAGTCCAACGCATCTGGAGGGCTCAAGGTTGAAGGAGATGTTGACTGCTGTTGTTGGCTTTTAAACAGCTCATACTGTAAGGTAGCAAATGCAGTTGTTTTCGCAAGGGGTTTTTTCTATAATTGATTCTGTTGGTGCAAAATATGTCACTGTTTGAAATCACAAAAACACATGGTAGGCATGGGATACATAGATAGGCACCACAACGCAGAACAATGAGTTGCCACTAAGATCACCTGTTTTGTAACATTTTAAAAATTAGTTGAATAATTGACATACAGTATTTCAAAATTTCTTGTGCTTGTCTTGTCTCACCTTCCCTGGCTGACTATAGTATAGAGTGTTTATTTGCTCGTAGACAAGCCGGTTGAGAATTCTTAGCTTTGGCCAGTCTGGCCTTCAACCATTTTGCCTTCGTGCATCCAGCCATTTTGTTGAAGGAGACCAAACTTGGTTTGGTAGCATTTGTTGAATGTGTTTGGGCTCCTGGTCAAATTTTTGATTGGTGTGGACTATTCTGAGAAGGGTCTAGTTCATCATCCAGGCAGTTTCTTGGCACAAGACCACTACAGATCTTCATTCGTATTTAGGTGAAGTGCATTGAGTAACCTAACAGCAATGACAGCTAAAGGTAAATGTACATATGCGTCCCATTGTGCCATTAGAGCTGGAGATCATGTCCGTAAATGGAAACAGATTTTGAGGATCTGCCTGGCCTTGAAGTTAGCCAGGTTTCCTGTAAGTTGTGATGGGGCTTTGAAAATGTTCACATACTCCTTGAGTAAATTTGAAATGTAGCTGGCTCTCCACTCACCCTTCCATTCCACTCTCTTAAGAGAGGGATGGTTTTTAATGCAGTCTTAAAAACTCCCATAAAAGGCTTACATGAGAAATTGCAATCCACAAACCTTAGCTTTCCAAATTCTTCATTGATGGGAAGAAGGCTATTCATGATCTCCTTAGACATCTGTTATAAATAGCTCTGATTTCAAATGCAGAGTAGCAGAAAAGAAAAGGAAGGAGAAAAAGTAACAAATGAAAGAAAAACACATCAGATCCACAGGCCTGCAAAATTTCTACTAGCTCAAACTGTTGTTTTGTTTATTATTAAAAGACTTTCCTTCACCCTTCCTCTAAGAATTGGCGGTCATTATTATTAATTATTATTAAAGTATTTTTACCCTACTTTTCTCCATTAAATTACCCAAGACAGCTGACATTAAAAAGATAACTACTTCTTTCGTGTCTAGGCCAGATGTGAAACCAGTGGTGGGCTCAAAAAATTTTTACTACCACACTGTGATCGTGGTATGGTGGGCATGGCCAGGAGGAAAGCCCTACTTTGCACCCGAATTAGGACTACTTTATTTCAAAACTTGGATGGGTGGGGCCAGCCAATATTTCTGCTACCAGTTCTGGCGAACTGGTGTGAACCTGCTGATGCCCACCACTCTGTGAAACTGCCAAAATGAAGCCACCTTTTGGAGAATTCATTCTGTAGTTCCTTTTGCCTAACTTAGTGTGAGAAAGATTAGCCAGCACAAGGTTGCCATTGCCTGGGATATGCCCGATTGTGGTCCAGAAATATCACAATCTTTGAGGAAGCTCTTTCTGTGTATCCCAAAAGATAACTAAAAACAACAGAGTTTTCAAATATATTTTTAAATCGAATATCTATTATAAAAATTACCAAACAAAAGCACAACAAACACAAGTTAAAAGACAATGAGATACAGTACTAATAATGTAGGCCAGAGGTGCCCAAACTACGGCCCACGGGCCGGATCTAGCCCCCAACGCCAACTCATCCAGCCCCAATGCGCTCACTGCTCCTGGAAGCGGAAGTAAAATGTGCTCGTGCACATGCATGTTTTACTTCTGCTTCCGGTGGGAGGAACCATGTGACCATCATGCTGTCTGAAAAGTTTGGGCACCCCTGATCTAGACTTTTAAAACCCCACTTAGATAACTAGTCATTGAGGGAAGTTCTACCTGAAGAGGAACGTTGTTGCCCGCCTAAGAAAATACAGCAAAGTTGGGAGTAACCTGGCCCCATAGGTTACAGCCAGCACTTTGAATTGTGCCTGGAGATGGATTTGGAAGCCTGTAGAGATGCTGTAATGGAGATGTTCTGTGATCCTTGTAACCAAATCCATTTAGTAATGTGGCTGCAATGTTTTGGACTGCTGATGTTTCCAAACACCTTCCAAAGACGGCCTCACATACAGCACATTACAGAATCAAGCCAGGATAGGCATGTGTTTCCATGACTGGATCAGACCTCTCCATGAATGGGTGCAGCTGGCATACTAATTTTAACTGTACAAATGCTTTCCTGGCCACCACCAGGATCAGAGATGCTTCCGAGAGCCACACCCAAGATGTGCACCTGTGCTTTTAGAGGGATGATACCCCATCCAGTACATTTTAGATTCCTATTCCTTGGTCTTCTTTTCAGCTGAGCTGGAGCACCTCTGATTTATCTAGATTAAGTTTCAGTTCATTCACTTTCCTCCTGTCAGTTTCTGACAACAGGCACAGATGTAGAACCAAAATGGCTTCCTTGCATTTAGGTGGGAATGAGACATAGAATTGAATGGGATCCACATACCGGTGACACTGAACCCCTGAACTCCAGACAACGTTTCCCTGTGGCTTCATGTAGATATTAAATAACATGGTAGACAAAACAGAAATCTAAGGGATACCACATGCCAGCAACAGGGATATTGAACAGCACCACCTTCTGAGTTCTCACTACCATAAAACAGTGCCTCCAAATCACTTTCCAGAAAGACAACCCAGAAGGATACCACAGTTGATGGTATCATAAGGTACTGAGAGGTCCAGCAGAACCAAAAGGAACACAATTCCCCCTGTCCAGCCTCTGTCATAGGTCATCCACCATCTATGTAATGTACCTAGTTCTGTCTTCAGACTCCATATCCACATTATGCAGTAGGCTAAGCTGAAATTTTACCTTCTTGGGATCTAAGATCACTGCAGATGGTGACTGTAGCCATGAAATAAAAAGGCGCTTACTTCCTGATAGGCAAGCTATGGCAAACCTAGGAAGCTTAATAAAAAGTAGAGACATCACCCTGCCAACAAAAGTCCGCATAGTTAAAGCAGTGGTCTCCCCAGTAGTCATGGGAAGAGCTGTGAGAACTGGACCATAAGGAAGGCTGAGTGCAGAAGAATAAACACCTTTGGACTGTGGTGCTGGAGAAGACTCTTGAGAGTCCCTTGGACTGCAACGAGATATAAAATCAGTCCATCCTAAAGGAAACCAACCCTAACTGGAAAGACAGAGGCTGAAGCACTTTAGCTACTAAATGAGAAGAGAGGGCTCACTGGAGAAGGCCCTGATGCTGGGAAAGATCGATGGCAAAAGGAGAAAGGGACGGCAGAGGATGAGATGGCTAGATGACATCGTTGACACAGTGGGCATAGATTTGGGCAGGCTACAGAGGATGGCAAATGACAGAGGAGCCTGGCGTGCAGTGGTTCATGGGGTAGCAAAGGGTTGGACTTAACTGTGTGAATGAACAGCAAGGCTGAAAGTCATTGACTGAACAGAGATCCCCTCTGAAGTTCCTTGTAGCTGAAGGGCAATTTGATCCCAACATCTCCTGCCCTGCATCTAACCACTTCAGTCAGTAAAGAGAACAAATTATCTTTATTCTCTTTCCCACAAACATCTCTCCTGCCTGGTAGCTTAAAAGACCATTCTTACTAACCAGCTGGAATGATACCAATGGCCACTCACAAGGCTACTTTTAGGAAAATTGGAGTTGGAAAGTAAAATATATGCAGAGCTGCTTTCGGTTTGTGAAGAAAATGCCCCAGGCTGTGATACTGTAGAGTCAACACACTGCAGGTTTCACTTGCCACATCTGAGCAAGCTGTGTTCTGATCCTGCCTCCTGAAGTCAGCAGCTTCGGAGTTCTGCCCACAGAAAAGGTGTTAGCATTGGAACATTAACAAACATCACAGTTTATGTGAGTTAAAGGAGGGGTGGGGTGGGGAAAACAATCCAGGCTTTGAAAATATCTCATGTGGGTTTTGGAAAGAGGAGCTGTGCTCTGTTAGCTGGAAAAGTTATAGGCATTGAAAAGGAGTGGTGATTAAAATATATGGACTATAGGAACTGTGAGATCAATCCAGTGGTGGGAAGCAAAAAAATTCGCTATCACACCGTGGGTGGAGCCTATGTCATGGGTAGAGCCTACATCATGGGCAGAGGCTACATCATGGGCGATCTAGTCATGCCTGCCATATGGCCATGTATACATCTGCAAGCACAGGCAGCACTGGCTCTTTGGCTGTAAATGGAGATAAGCACTGCACCCTAGAGTCAGATATGACTGGCTTTTGAGCCAGGGAGACCTTGAACCACTTGCAGGGGCAAAACCTGATGGGGCAGGGCAGAGAGGTGGACGTGGTCACCCAATTGTGCTATCCCTCTGCCCGAAGGTCACCCAATTTCACCACCACCCTGCCCAGAGGCCACTCAATTTTACTACCCCCCCCCCCCCGGGTGTGTGCGAACCTGTTGCTGCCCACCACTGGGTCAATCCAAGAATGGCACATCAAGTAGTCTTTGAGCCAGCCAAGTATGGGAAAGACGGTGAAGATAGCAGAAAGCTGAAGATCAAAAAAAGGGTAAGAACATGTTGTTTGTGGTGGTTACATGCCATCAAGTAGTCACCCTCGATATATGGTCACACTATGAATGAGCGATTTCCAAAATGTCTTGTCCTTAATAGCTCTGCTCAGCTCTTGTCAACTGAAGGCAATGCCATTCTCTAGGGCAGGGATGCCCAAACTACAACCTGTGGGCCAGATCTGGCCCCCAATGCCAATTCATCCCACACGTGCCACCCTCGCAGAAACCCTTTGCCAATATTTAATCCCCTGAAATGGGTGTCTAACAGATGGATGTATTTGATTTCTGCTGTCTCTTTTTCAATCCTAGTTTTGTAATTTCTCTGTTCCAGAATTGTAACTTTCAGGTCTTGGATAGAGTATCCAGATAGATTGAAGTGGTTTGAGACAAGTTTCTCGGTGTTGCTATTCAAGATGTCTGATTTGTGTCCATTAATTCTTTTGTGTAAATATTGTGTTATTCGTCCTACATAAAGCACTGATGGACATATTTGGCAAGCAATGGCATAAATCACATTGGCAGAAGCACAAGTAAAACTGGCTTTAATGTTGTGTGTGGTACCGTTGGGTCCAGTAATACTGTTTCCAGAGCGAATGTGGGGGCATAGTTGACATCTAGATTTGCAGCACGGTCAGTTCCCATCTCTGATCCACTTCTGTGTAGTCTGTTGCGTGTCAATAGTTGTTTGAGATTGGAGGGTTGTCTATAAGCAAGTAAGGGTCTGTCATCAAGGGCTTTGGAAAGCGAAGCACTCTTGTCCAAGATGGGTTGGAGATCCCTCATTATGCATGTGAGGGGTTTAAGTTGAGGGCTGAAGGTGACAACCAGTGGTGTGCGATTGCTTTCCCTTCTGGGCCTGTCTTATAGTAGATCACTCCTGGGTATTCGTCTAGCCCGGTTGATTTGTTCTTTTACCATATTGGATGGGTACTGTAGTTTGAGAAATGCATTTTGTAAGTCTGTGAGCTTGGCATCCCTGTCGTGTGGGTCTGAGCAGATGCGATTGTCTGAAGAAGTAAACTTGATCCACGAAAGCTAACAATAAAAATATAGCAGTTAGTCTTTAAAGTGCTACAGTGTTTTTAATTTTATTTTCTGATATGCCTGAACCACAGACTAACATGGCTACTCTTCCAAAAAATTCATGTTTATATTGAGTAAATGTGTAAGGGGGCACACTAAACCGCCTTATGCAGCGGAGTGAGGCCTTTCCAATTGTATCTGGATATTCCATCCATCCTGTGGTTTGCTCCTTTTCTGGTGGGGCGGGGAGGTAAAACAAAGTTTTTGGAAACCTCTCAAATGCTCCTTTTAAGTAAATCACAGGTATCCCCTGTATTTCTATACATCAGGTACCAGTTTTTCAAAACTGAGAGTTGATATTTAGCTACTTTGTTGCTGTTGTTTAGTGCTGTCAAGTCGTTTCCAATTTATGGCCATCTATGAATGAGGATAATTTACAATGGTTCATACAGCCAAAGGCTTTGCTGTAATCTATAAACCATAAATTTCGTTGTAATCTATTAAGCATAAACTGAGCTTCTGAAATGCTCTGCTGTGCTCTAGTAGCCCGCAGATATTTGCAAGATGATCTCGAGTGTCATAGTGTGGGTGAAAATAAAAGCGATGTTGTTGAGCAACAGCACTATCAAATGTAATTTTTGAGCTCAGAACCAGTTTGTGTGCCTGCAGCTCAAAGCAGGAAAGGCAAGTTGTTGTGGCTACTTCATGCAGAGATCTTGTCACCTCCCATCAGCGGATCTCACCACAGTTATTGCAAGTTAAACTGAGAGTACATTTGTAAGCCGATAAAGGCCACAGCCAGGTGTCAAACTTTGCTGTCTACCATGGAATCTGAATTATCAATGTATAAATTGGTCGTGTAGGCAATTATTTCACAAGATGTACTGTCAGGTCACCTTTGACTTATAGTGACCCTAATAATGTTTAAGGAGTAGTTTTGCCAGCACCACCTCACAGTGATTTCCGAACCCAGATTTCCCAAGTCCTTGTCCATCAATTCTGACTGTTGCACAGAGGAAAATCCAGGTTTGGTAGGATGGCCCAACAGATTTATCACCTGAAGTAAGGGACAATACCTGATATAGGCACTCCTTATCGTGCCAGGCACAAAGGTTGACTGGATTGGCATTTCGCTCTTCTGTGATAATGGGCCTCAAAACAGGTCGTCAAGCATGTATTAATTATCTCTTCATTACATTTGTATCCCACCTTTTCTAGAGTAAACTCTAGGAGGTTTACAAAATGTCATGCTCAGAACAACTGTGTGAGGAAGGTGAGCCTGAAAAACTGTGATCAGGCCATTATTCCCCCAGTGAGCTTCTTGAATAAGTGGAGTTTTGAACCCCAGTCTCCTCAGTCCTGGTTTATCCAACTGGTTACGAAATCCTACTGATATATTCAGGGACTGCGGTGGCTCAACTGGAAGGTCGACAGGTCAGCAGCTCAAGACCCGAGTACTGAACAATGGAATGAACTCCCATCTCTGTCCCAGCTCCTGCCAACGTAGCAGTTCGAAAGGAAGAAATTGCAAGTCGATAAATAGGGACCACTTTGGTGGGAAGGTAAACAGCGTTCCGTGCACTCCGGTGTCGAGGCATGCCTGCCACATGTCCACAGAAACGTCTGTAGGCGCAGACAGCGCTGCCTCTTTGGCTGTAAACGGTGATGAGCACTGAACCTTAGAGTCAGATATGACTGGCTTTCGAGCAAGGACAGCCTTTACCTTACTGATATATACAATTCTGACCATCAGGAAAGAGGAACAGCCAGAGAGTTCAGGCGAACCTGACATTGCTCGCCCCTGCTCCAATGTCTGCTACCTGAGGCAGCTGGCTACGCTTGCCTAATAGTAGGGCTGTTCTATGGGAGATTCAAACCAAGCAACATCTCAGGGTTTTGGGAATTGCAGAATGGTTTCTTGTAAATCTGGGGCAGGAAACAAGATCCGGGTTTTGGGCTTATCTTGGGGTTTGGCTACCCTCCAAGGCTTTTGACAGGGGAGCTTTCAGGCAAAGCCTTTGACTCCCAGCCTTAGGGCCATTCCCTATTCCCTGCTTGCTTTAATTACGTGCACTCCCCCCCCCCCTTTGACGGCTTTGAGAGCACTTTGCCATTGCTGCCTGGACTACGGTAAATAACAATAAAACTGAATTGCAGCCCAGAATGAATTTATAGCAAAGTCCTTTCCGCTCTGTTCTAAACTTCCTGCTCCTTTGAAGATTTCGGCTTTTCTTTTATCTCCCAACCGACAGACTGAGATTGGGACTGGCAATCTTAGAGCTGGTTTTTCAGGGCAATTAACCCTCTGGGGCTGGAAAATCCCACTCGCAAGAGGATATAGGGCCGTGATGGTGAACCTTGGCACTCCAAAGTTCTTGTACTTCAATTCCGAAAAGCCCAAGCCCCCATGAATCCACATGAATGGGTTTACTGCGATTCATCTGGCCCATGCCACCATCGTCGCTCCCGGAAGCGGAAGTACAGGCGTGTTTTACTTCCGCTTCCGGGAGCGACAAGGGCGGTGCGGGCCGGATGAATCGCAGTAAACCCATTCATGTGAATTCACGGAGGCTTGGGCTTCTGGGAATTGAAGTACAAGAACATCTGTAGTGCCAAGGTTCGTCATCATGGATATAGGACCAGTTCTCTTGGCGCCCAGAAAAAGCACTTGGACATCAAAGGCTGGCCTTGAGTATTATTGAGCAAGACTCCAGCTGCCATCTTGTCCCTGGGATGGGCATCAAGGAATGCTGGCCAGAAAAATGTGAACTATTTGGAGCGTAGAACCAGGGACATATGAAACATGTCGTCCTGTGGACTTTGTGGGGCTGAAGGTCTCATCAGCTTTATCTGGCACAGATGGTGGTAAGGAATGGTGGATGTTCCAGTCAGTGGTGGGATGTCAAAAATTTTACTACCCCACCGTGATGTCATCACAGTGTGGGGGGAGCTGACACCATGACATCATGATGTGGGCAGGGCCAAAGAAAGTAATAAAAAAATACAAAATAATAAAAAATAAAATAAAAATAAGCACGCGCACACACACATACCTCAACCCACCCACTCACCCACAACACAAAGCTATAAATAAATAAATAAAAAATAAAAATACACCCACCCTCCCAAACACCCACCCCAAACACAAATCAACCAGAGCTTTTAAACCAGAGCTTAAAGCTTATTCTGGCTAATCTTTCTCACACTAGGTCAGACGGAAGGAACTACAGAATGAACTCACCACAAGATGGCTTCATTTTGGCACTTTTCAACTTTTCAACAGTTAAAGAAGTTAGGTACTAAGTCTTTGCCCAACCAGTTCTCTAGGATAATATGCCTTAATGTAAATGTAAAAGAGCTCTACCTCCTTAAGGATTCTCCAATTGAAACAGCAATGGAAACAGCACAGGTGTAGCTTATTGATGAGGTGAAAAACCCCAAGCCAGGTGGCCAGGCCTTTTTAGGAACTGTGGTAGTACCTCAATATAGGTAAAGGTATTAAATACACATTAAAATGTACACAGACACACCACATCCAAAGGTGAGTCACTTACCCTGGGGAGCAGGCTATAGGGAGCTTCAGGCTAGCAGCTTCTCTTCCTCCTCCCTGCTTGGGAGGACAGCAAGGAGGCCGTGCATATGCGCCAAGCACTGTAGGCATGCATGCACACCAAGTGCTTGGCATGCATGCGCAGTGGGGGAACCAGTGAAAAGGTAAGCCCCGAAGGTGGTCCCCCCCCCTAAAAAAAAAAAAGCTGCTACCAGTTCTCCAGGACACTGGGAAAAGTTACTACCTTTTCTGGAGAACTGGTGAGAACCTGTTACATCCCATCACTGGTTCCAGTCCAATAATATCTATAAGGTCACATCCTTTCCCACTCCAGATGTAGTGCTTTTATGTGGTTTCCATGAAGCATATGGGGGGAAAATAAAGAGTGGACAAGAGATACATGGATGGGGAAAAGTTTGAAGGTCAATTCTAAGAAGGCTGGAGTGTATTTTCAGAATTCTGTTTTGCTGCTCTCTTTCTTTTTGGCATTTTTCTGTCCTTATTGCTGTGAAGTATAAGTGGCAGAAGAGTCAGATCCCCATTTGTGTCCATTCCTTTCTTAAGACAGGAGGAGAATCATTTTGATATGCATTCTCTGTTGGCAGCCTAGCAGACTGAGGGCTGCTTTCTTCAAATATGATTTTATAATTACTGGTAAATCTGAGGGCCGCAGTGGCTAAATGGTGAAGACGCTAAGCTTGATGACCGGAAGGTCGAAGGTCAACAGTTTGAGACCAAAGTGCTGCATGTCGGAGTAAGCTCCCGTCATCTGCCCCAGGTCCTGCCAACCTAGCAGTTCAAAAGCAAGAAATTGCAAGTAGATAATAGGCACTGCTTCAGTGGGAAAGGTAGCAGCATTCTATGTGCTTCAGCATCTAGATGTACCTGCAACATGACCATGGAAACGCAGACCACTCTGCATCTTTTTTAAAACTAATTTGTAGCCTTCCTATGTTGAGTAAAAAGCGAGGCATACATAAATTAATAAGATAAAGTACAGGGTGGTCACTGTATAACATCCAAAAATCTTGCTTGCAAATTGTTCTAAAGAGACACTTATCTGAAAAGCCACTTCTGCTTGTGTTTCTCAAAGTCACCATGCCTGAGGTAGGATAATTGTCTGAATTAAAAATCAGAAGCCTACTTCATTCGTTTGTGCCTGAAATTGTGCTCCTTTTGAGGAATGACAGTAAGAAAAATCTGCCCTTGGGGAATCTGCTGATTGGGACATACCTCTGTGCCTAGATAATACACGGAATATAATCGTTTGATCTACATGCCTTAGTTTTATATTATTACCTGTGTGTTAAAGAGTAGGACTTATCTAACCATTTTTAAAAGTAAACTTAAAGTTAGGGCTGTGTCCAGATTCCCTAGTCTGATTTAGAGTCCAGTTACGGATTTGAGAATGTATCCTGTTTTGGTTTGGACTAATTTCCTCCGCAACCAATTCAATTTCTGTACTAGATCAGAGTCAATTTGTAAGCCTCCAAACTTTATGGAATTTGGCCACATGACAGAGCCTAAAAAATTGAATAAACATGCCAAACTTCAGATTTGGTTTATTAGTCACTTTTAAAGTTTATTCTTTTTAAAAGGAAGGAATATTGACAAGACTGAAGAAGCAAGTACCTCATCTGATTTGATTTGTGCTCCAAGCACAAAATTAATTTGCTTATCTGTTTTGTTTGCCTTGGAACCAGCTCTGGTTGTTCCACTCCAGTCTAGACCTCATACAGGTTGATCCAAATCAATCTGATTCATTTCATAATTGGGAATTTACCTAGGAGCAGTTCACAGCTATATCTGAAAGAATTAAACATTATTTTTGAAACATCATTCTTCACATGAATGGGTTTACATGTTCTGATAATGCGAATCTAATAATACTAAGGCTAATGGATTACTTCTAATGCATTATTTCCAAGCTCTGACTTTGTATCTTCCCATTACTGGTCCTTGTTAGAAGCCAACTGAAAGCAGAGGAGAGAACAATGGATAATAGTAGATATTGCCAGTTTATTCCATGTGAAAATTGGGTACTGTAACATATTTTGCTTGACTGATAAAGATAGTGAGGAATCTTCTGGACAGAATTTTCACATTAGCAATATTGATATTAGGGGGGGGGGGCTCGGCGGCAATATATCATCCATTTTTTCAATCATGCCTGCTTTTCTTGCAAATTTTTACAGTTCACACAAATTGCCCAAACCTGCAATAAATGCTAATTTGTCTCAAAATGCAAGAACTGGATAGGTTGTGTTTGTTTTCTAACAGCCTGCTTGTTCTTCCCCTGCTTGTTTGCTTTGCTTTTGAAAAGGGAAAGAGTCTAAAGAGATTCCATGCACATTACAGATGACACTGAGGAGAGAAAAAATCTCTTTGTCTCGCTATTGAGTTGAGGCAAAGAATCTTGTAGGGATTTAAATTCTCCTTGTCATGCGTAGGCAGCCTAGATCACAGAGACATTTCTCAGGTGTCTCTTCTATTCCTAATATTGTCCAAACATCTATAGACACAGACAGTGCTGGCTCTTTGGCTATAAACGGAGATGAGCACCAAACCCTAGAGTCGGATATGACTGGCTTTCAAGCTAGTGTGAGAAAGATTAGCCAGCAAGATTGTTGTTGGCCTAGGGTACGCACAATTGCTGGTGAACATGGTTCTCCATTTCCCCACACACAATTTCTCATGGCAAGATTAAGTTGAGAAGGAACAATTGGCCTAGGTGTGTGTTTCATAGCTCACTTTGGAGGTTTGAACCTGCTGAATCCCACCACTGACTTCAACTCCCAGAAGAATAACAGAATAACTGAGTTGGAAGGGGACTTTTAGGCCATCGAGTGCAGGCCCCTACTCAATGCAGGAATCCAGATTAAAGCAGATATGACAGATGGTTGCTTTCCAATTCTCTCTTGAATGCTTCCAGTGCTGGAGTGCTCACCAGCTCTCGAGACAGTTAGCTCCGTTGTCGTACTGCTCTAAATATTAAGAAAGTCCCCCCCCCCCCCAATATGTAGCCTATATATGGCTTCCTGTAGTTTCAGCCCATTATTACGTATATCCTGCACTCTGGGATGACAGAGAACAGATCCTGCCCTTCCTCTTTATGGTTATCTTTCAGGTATTTGAAAAGTGCCATCATCGTCTCCCTACCCAGTCTCCTTTTCTCAAGGCTAAACATGTCCAGGTGTGCTGGCCAGTATTTCTGGGAGATATAATCCAGGAGCATTTTGGCCCCAACAATTTAGAGGAGCCACTACAAAAATGATGCAGCAGAAAACCACCCCTCCCCGAACCTGTTACAGCCCTGCTTGTGCTCTGTTCACATGGACTAAAGGCAAACAGAGGTTCAGGAAGGGTGTGCATTTCCAAGGCTTCTGAAATCTCTGCCACTTCATTACCCCTGCGATAAGGCATTAACGCCAATGTTTCCGTAGCATGTGGGCTCGTATGCTTGCGTGTTATGTCCCTTGATGCCATCTAAATGTTAAATAAATTATATTGGCCCCAAGGAAGATAATGCACTGAATGTGTGTATTTAGTTGTTTGAGCTTCCCAGCTTAGGCTGTCAGTGGGGCTTTTATTGCAATCAGAAGCAGAAAGTGGTTTTTCAGGAACAAGTTTCTTCCGCACAAGAATCATTTTACTGGGTTCATTTGTGTCAAGCGTTTTAACCACAGGGTATGTGGAGCATCATCCTGTTTGATGGCTGGAGATGTGTAATTTGTCAAACTACACACATACCACCATAGAATAGATGGATTTGAAAATGTCTGTTAGATGCTATACACTTGCGGCAGAAAGAATGAATGCACCTGCAAAATGCTTAAAAGTTCGCTCCTTGGAGAATTAATCATTTCTCTCTCTGCGTGAGCTGCTTAACTTGGGCTTGCTTATAATTTAAAGGAGGCAAGTCTTGATTGTTGACTCCTGCAGGGGATATTCTTTTCAATAATTCTGTAGCATATTAAGATTGTTTAGATCAGGGGTGCCCAAACTACAGCCCAGGGGCCACATCCGGCCCCTGACACCAGTTCATCCAGCCCACAAAGCCCTCATTGCTCCAAGAAGCAGAAGTAAAACGTGCCCATGCAAGGGCTTTGTGAGCCAGATGAATTGGCATTGGGGGCCGGATGCGGCCCCTAGGCCAAAGTGACCGCCCCCCTGAACTACATAGCTGGCCTGTGGCCCAAAAAGTTTGGGCACCCCTAGTTTAGATCCTCAGGCAACCAAAATACAAAGATGAACCAACATTCTTCTCATTTCCCCTCATAGTATGGAGAGAGGTAGCGGTGAAACGTTTGACTGATATAGAGGCCGAATTGCCTGGTTAATACTGTACTTTTCTAGCGAGAAAAGCCTTAAATCCTTGAAGTCTGCTATCACTTTTTCTATGATCCATTGGCATACATGGCTGGGAAATGGCTGCTCTAAATGCTCTTAGCGCTTTATTATTGCTTTGATAGAAAATGCATGCAGTATACAAACTATGATTCATTAATGCAAATGCGACTTTCAAATGCAAAACTAAAATATACTTAACGAGGCATGTACCTAACGTATATTAGAAGTGGTAGGCAACTGCAATTAAAATAATGCAGTCTAGCAAATACACTGCCAACTATTGAGGTTAGATGAGCCGTTGTGTTGGATTACAGAACCACCACCACCACTTTCCTTTATATAGGTAAAGGTCGCCCATGCTCGAAAGACAGTTGTATCGAACTCTAGGGTTCAGTGCTCACCTCTGTTTATCACAGATGTTTCTGTGAACATGTGGCAGGCACACTGTTTACCTTCCCACCGAAGTGGTCCCTATTTATCTACTTGCAATCTCTTCCTTTCGAACTGGTAGATTGGCAGGAGCTGGGGCAGAGACTGGAGCTCACTCCGTCATGGAGTACCCGGAAATCAAACTCTGGCCTTTTAGTCAGTGAGTAAAAGAATCCTCTATATGAGAGGATTATTTTTAAAAATAGGATCGCATGTCCCTTCTTGCTTTTAAATATGCTTTTTTTAGTGTTGTTTTTATATGCTATTTTAATGTGATATTTGTTAAGTCCTCCTTAATACTGTGAGGACTGCAATGGCTTAGTGGTTAAGATGCTGAGATTGACAACTGGAAGGTCGGCAGATCACCAGTTTGAGACCCAAGTGCTGCATGACAAGAGTGAGCTCCTGTCATCTGTTCCAGCTCGTGCCAACCTAGGGGTTTAAATGCAAGAAATTGCAAATAGATAAATAGGTATCACTTCTTCTGCAGGGAAGGTAACAGTGTTCCATGCGCTCTGGTGTCTAGTCATGCCTGCCACATGGCCATGGAAACATCTGCAGATCCATACAGCACTGGCTCTTTGGCCGTAAACGGAGATGAGCACCACACCCTAGAGTTGGATATGACTGGCTTTCGAGCAAGGGAGACCTTTACTTCTACCTTAATACAGTATTGTAAAAATTATCTTAGCCTTTATATTATCTTTTTTTAACGATATAAGCCCCCTTTGGGTTGTTTTATAAATAAACAGCAAGGTAAATTTCAATTTAAATAGATAAATCTAGGCTCACTTGTGAAACCCACTGGGCACCTCAGTGAAAAAACATGGGAAAGTCCTGAACATAGTTTGAGTGCAAGATTTAAATCCCAGATTTAACAGCTGGAATCATGAGTTTAAAAGGATCTTTCGGAAAGGAAAGCCCTCTTACCCACCCACAAACACACACTTAGTCTAACACCCACCAGAATTGCATGAATAGGTAATTGTATTAAGCCTAAATGTTTTTATATACTAATATGGTTGCTAAATGCAGTGAAAGAAAACTTAACTCTCTTTCACCTTACAAGATCTTTGCCTCCTGGTTTCCTGGAGGCAATTTTAACTTGCCCTAGGTCCATGATGGTAAACCTTGGCACTCCAGATGTTCTTGGACTTCAGTTCCCAGAAGCCCAAGCCCCCATGAATCCACACGAAGGGGTTTGCTGCAATTCATCTGGCCCATGCCGCCCTGGCCACTCGTACGGGCGCATTTTACTTCTGCTTCCAGGAGCAAAGAGGGTGGCGTGGGCTGGATGAATCACAGCAAACCCATTCATGTGGATTCATGGGGGCTTGGGCTTCTGGGAATTGAAGTCCAAGAACATTGGAGTGCCAAGGTTCGCCATCACAGACCTAGGTGATCAGGTAGGTGGCAGGTTGCAGTCCTGTAATTATCATAATTAATTGTCATGGGGAAACTAGGCAAGTGGTTAAATTGCACGTTTTTGCATGTGCAATGTAAAAAAATATACTTCAGAGACTTAAAACAAAGCTACAGAATTCATATGCTTGGAGATTTAACATTTCATGCTGTGCGTATGTTTTCGTAAAGAAGCAAAAAAGGGGATGAGATAAAAAGAGCCATAAGAGATTAGAAGAGGGGGAGAATGCTAATCAGTGATCAAGGCTGCACCTGAAAATTAGCTGCTGGAAGCAGGACCAAAAACATACATTTTGAGATTTTTTTAAAAAAAGAAAGAGTAGGAGTTCTGTCCAAGATTTTGAATTGGCTGCATTGCAGTAGATTCTGTAATCAAAATTAGCCACCGAGGATTTATGCTATCGGGCTGAGAGTAGACCTAGCATGGGTAGGATGATACAGGACTTGGTAAAGAGAGGCCAGAGAAAAAGGAAAAACCAAGTGAAGATGGAGCTTTCCTTCCAACATTTCACTAAATTGTTTGTCTTTATGGGTTTGGGGTGTCTAGTGAGTCTGAAGAAGGAGGAAGGAGAGGGTTCGTGGGAGAGCAGAAATGAAACTTCCAGGCAGGATCCAGATCTGGGGTATTCAGAATCTGCCCCCTCCACACCTGTGCCAGGAAAAACTTGGTAGGTGACTTTTCCAAACTCTGGATTCCAACATTTTATTTATTTATTTATTTATATTTCATACTTGCTAACCCGCCCCAATCGGGCAAGCCCGACTCTGGGCGGCTTACAACCCAAGTTAAAACACATCAATAAAAAATTTAAAAATTCATAGACTAAAACAGTATCTGGGGGTGTCGTCAGAAGGGTAAAATCCTTAGACTAACCACCCCACATGGGATCCCACATCCCTGGAACCCCACACATGTCCTGCCAGCCAGGTCTTTAAGCTCTTCCGGAAGGACAGGAGCTCTGTCTGCATGCGCAGCTCAGTTGGGAGGAGGTTCCAGAGGGCCGGGGCGAACACGGAGAAGGCCCTCTTCCTGGTGCTAGCGAGGTGAGCCTCCCTAGCCGATGGTACAACGAGAGAGCCCCTCCGATCCGCCCTGGTGGGACGGACAGATGTTCTTAGGGTGACGCGGTCTCTTAGGTATCCTGGCCCACTACCATATAGGGCTTTAAAGGTAATGACCAGCACCTTGAATTGCACCCGGAGACAAACTGGCAACCAATGCAGCTCCCTAAGCAGTGGAGAGGCCCGAGCATAACGCCCGCGCCCCATCACTACCCGGGCTGCCGCATTTTGGACCAGCTGCAGTCTCCGAATGGTCACCAAGGGCAGCCCCATGTAGAGCGCATTACAGTAGTCAAGTCTGGAGGTGACCAAAGCGTGCGTGACCATAAGCAAGGCGTCCCGGTCGAGGAGCGGGCGTAACTGGCGTAACATGCAGGTTTAACAGATTAAATCAAGGGTTCCCAACCTTTTTATACTGTGGGCCAGACCATGCGCCCGGACAGCTGAGTGGGCCAGACTGGTGGTTTCCTCCCGGCATAAACATTGCCCTCAAACACACCCATGGCTGTCATAAATGCATCCACTTCTGCTTCCAGTGTGGTGGCAGCCACATGAAATGGTGCCATGGACCGGGTCCAGGCCATAATTTGGGAGCCCCTGGATTAAATTCAGTTGAAATGGAAAGCTGGTTGGATGGCCAGCCTGTTGCATCTTCACCTAACCAGTCTTGGTTCTTGGGAACTTGTGCAAATAAAGTAGCAGAGGAACCACATGTTGTCCTGAGTTTACTCCGGGACACTGGTGGGTTCTGCAAAGCCCATAGTTTGGCCAAGTTACTTTTTCAGATTACAGCAGTAATCTCTCAAGAGTGGTAGAGAGGGCCAGGAGATGCTTCAAAAGGAGATAATGGTGGCCTGTGGAAAATGGTGCTTAGCCCCACAAACTGAAGATGCAATGCCAGTTTGGTCTTTGGAAAATTTAATCTGTATTTCAAACAAGATTTCAGTTCAAATCCTTGCTAAATCATAAAATTTACTCCATGACCTTTGCTCTATTTCTTCCTACTGGGTTTCATGGTTGAACATTGACTGACTGACTGACTGTCTGGTTGATTGATTGATTGATTGATTTAAAGGGCCCCTGTGTGGATAAAGGATGTGGGATTGTTGTTCAGTCAAATAGTTGAGTCCGACCCTTTGCGATCCCATGGACCTCTGCATGCCAGGCACCCCTATCCTCCATCATCCTCTGCAGCCTGCTCAGCTCTATGCCGGAAGTATGTAAACTAGAGGAAAGGTTGAATTTTGAATTTGTAGGAGGGGAAACCTCAAAGACAGTGTTAACTTGGGTGTTCAAGGCAGAAGGGACCTGCATTCAGTTGTACTTTGTGTGTGTGTTTGGGAAAGAGATTTAGCTTTTGAAATTCCTTATCTGTGGTCATTCATCTGAATCCTGCTTTGTTGACTTTTTGGGAAACTTTTAAGCCTACTTCTGCTACAGTAAAGGCTTTTGATTTCTGTGACTCAACTTGAGCTATTGGTGGCATGCTCTTATCTGAGACTGGAACCTTCTTGAAAATCTATATTTAATCCCATAACCCCTCACATGAGATTGTAACGAGTGTTTCATGCAAGGAAGCTGAAACTGTCACAGAAGTTACAGGCAGTTGTCAAACCAATGGTTCATTCTAACTTGTTTCTGCTGGTTGAAGGGTGGAAGCAGATGACAGTGTAATGGAGTAATGCATTCCTGTTATTTAGTTTTTCCGCATGAGATTTAGCAGTTTTCTTTAAAAAATGCAAAACAAATAAACGAAATTATCCTTTAGAAGTCGCAAGATTTCCTTTGTTGCTGTAATGTGCCATGAAATTGCTTCTAAAGGAGACCCTCTGTCAGCACTCTGAACAAAGCTGCAAATCCCAAGGTTTCCTGAAGGGAAGAAGTGTCTATTAAACCTATTCAAGGCTCAAAGTGTGGCTTTGACTTGGGGCCCAATAGATAGTTTAACAAAGCATTTACATTCTCCAGGGACAAATCTCAGCCTGCTATAAATCCAACATTGACACATGAGTCTTGCCCCCATACATGGAAGAAAAGGTATGAACTGGGCTGAACTGTATTTATTTTAACACCATGGGCACATCAAACCAGAATTCCAAAGATCAAACTGCAACAGATCTTGTGCTATTTTTCTGGCTTCTTAGAGACAGGAGAAACCAAAGAGCCATCCCTTTTTGTGTTCAGCCGTGATGCTTAAAAGAAACCACGGGTGGGGGTGGGGATCTGTAGTTAGTAAAGCTTTTCTCACCACAAGTAAATAAACTATGATTCCTAAAGAAGAACTCTGGCTTTTCCCAATAAGTGACTCTGACCATTATCTCTCTCCCTGATGACCTGATCTGTCCCCCAAAAGAATGGTGTGACAGATGATAAGAGAAACTGTTGGTTCAGAAAAAACAAGACACAGACTGTGGTAATTTATCCCATGACCAGCATCGTCATCCAGGACTAAGTGAGATAGCTCAGCCAGCCTGCTATTCCTCAAGAAGACATTTGGGTCTGAAACAGTGGCCATGTGGCCATTGTTATTCCAAATACAATGGCAGAATTCACATTGAAGATATAACCTGTGGTGTTATCACTCTTACCCATCCACCATGTCTCTGGAAGAATGTTTTCTTTGGTGAGACCTCTTGATCACTGTAGGAACTTCTTCTTCTTCTGTATCCAAATCCAAATATAGGTGATCATCATGGTGATCAGCCATGATGGCTGTCCTGAGAATATAATGCAGCAGCCTTTCATCTGCCTTCCGCATCACAGCATGACACCCATACCATTGATCCAGTTCCGTGAGTCACTTTCTGGTCTTGAGCCCTTTTGGCACGCAAAGTCATCCTCAGCTCCAAACTAGTATTGATGAAGCTGCTGTCCTCCATCGAGATGGATTCCAGTGGGATTTAATCCACTTGGGGACCATCACCCTTCCCTGTGGACTTTGGCAACCAAGGCTATTAGTCCTCAGGGTTGTCAGATTAGTTAACTGCCACCTAACACTCTGTGTTGATTCTCTGACAGTGTGGTCTACTCTATTACCAGGCCAGACTGCAGAATAATACTTAGCTCAATTATTTTGTTTGCTTGTAGACTGTCTTTTCTTTTCCTTTGTATCTGTTTGTACTTAAGAGAACCTCTTAGGACTCTTATTTGCATTAGAAAACACTCTTTGGTCTGAGATTTGACAAGAGCTAGAAACTAACCTGTTTAGAAGATACATAAATGTTACAGGTTTGGGAAACTGGGTTCTCTGTATCTTTTAGACTTCTACTTCCAGCTGGTCTGGCAAGCATATTCAGTGGTAAAAGGTAATGTAGTCTAGAACTTCTGGAGGACCAGATGTTCCACCCGTTGCTTTAATGCAGCATGGACAAGCCTTGACTTAACCAGCCAAAGAAAAGGACTTTATCAGGTTCCACTTTCTGATCATTAACAGCTTGCCATGAATAGACACCTTTGAAATGTGGTGTTGGAGAAGAGTTTTGAGAGTACCCTGAACAGCGAGGAGAACAAATAGGTCGATCTTAGAAGAAATCAACCATGACTGCTCCTTTGAAGGTCAAATAGTGAAGATGAGGCTAAAATACTTTGGACATCAATTGAGAAGAGAGGATTCACTTGAGAAAGCCTTGATGCTGGGAAAGGACAAGGGCAAAAGAAGAAGGGGGCAGCAAAAAATGAGATAGTTAGATGGCATTGTTGATGCAATGGGCACAGAGTTGGGCGGGTTGAGAAGGATGGTGGAATATAGGGGTGCCTGGTGTGCAGTGGTCCATGGACTCGCAAAGGGTTGGAATCAACTATGCGACTCAACAACAAAATGACATCTGAAATCAAAATTCTAGCTCAGTGATGGCCAAACTTGGCATTCTATGTGTTTTTGGACTTCAACTCCCAGAAGCCCTGATCAGCGGGAATTGAAGTTCCAGAACACCTGGAGTGTCAAGGTTGACGGTCACTGTTCTAGCTCATCTTAACTATGGTTAGTTTAAACAAGCCAGTTCCAGCTGTGTCATAGTTTGTAGCTGGCTTTTTCTGTAGAAATTATATGGAAGCTGGCTTACATTCTCCAAATTTTAAGGTGATAGGGTAAACTATGGTTGATTATTCCTCCTCCTCCTCCTTTTTCTTCTTCTTATTCTTCTAGGCCAGATGTGAAACTGCCAAAACAAAGGCACTTTTTGCTGAGTTCATTCTGCAGTTTCTTTCACCTGACCTAGTATGAGAAAGATTAGCTGGCAACACAATGTTGCCATTACCAGGGTATGCCCAATTGCGGTTCAAAAATACCACACTCTTCAAGGATGTTCTCTTGTTACAAACAGGCCCAAACACAACCTTTCAGAGAGGATTCTCCAATGACAGTGATGGCAAACCTTGACACTTCAGGTGTTCATGGACTGCGATTACCAGAAGCCCAAATCAACACTCCTGCTGATCAGGGTTTCTGGGAATTGATGTTCCAGAACACCTGGAATGCCAAGGTTCGCCATCACCGTCCTGTGAGCTATGGTAAATCAAAAATAAAAACAAAAGCATTTGAACTCCTCATAGCACTTCTGTATGAAAGGAGGAAAGCATGTTTCATGGACCCTTCTGTCTGAACACAACCATGTTGTTGTTAATTTTGCCTCAGCCAAAGTTGAGTCTCTGACGTCCAATGTTCTCTGGGGTGGGGCCCTGGTGAAGCCAGTTTGTAATTAAGCCTTTCCCAGTATATTTGGGCAGAGCTTGGGTTTTCTGAGGCAGCAGGCAACAAATAATCATGTAGGGACACTGTGTGAGGTCAAAGAAGGAAAAGAAGAGGCAGCAATTCAGAGAAATCTTGGTTTTGAGTGAATCTTGAAAGGAATTCCTTCCATTTGATTTTACTCAAATAATGGATACCACCTGGGTCAGGTATCAGGTGCATGGTTTTCTCAGTCTTAATTCAGTTTTCCAGTCTCCACCATCACCTCAAACCTTCTGTACCACTCCTTCCTTGTTCCTTGGTAGCCCTTTCAACGTTGCTGTCATGTGTGCTGTGTACTAGCTACACAACTGGATTAGGCTCTTCAACATAGGGAATAATACCTACATAAATCAAAAGCACCTGGGGGAGAATAAAGGCTTAAAAGGGGGGAGAGGTACCCCCTCACCCATTGTTCAGCTGCTGTGCCCAATGCTCCATTCCATCTGCAAGCACTTAAGGAAGAAAGAAAGGAACTAGAGACTTGGGTTCGTAAAACATAGCTTTTGCCAGCCCAACCTGATTGTTGCCTTTAACAGAATTGCAACTTTTGCTGGAGAAAGAGAGGTGATGGATTTAATTTATCACCAAGGCTCATTCACATACATACTCTTTCCCTCTCCCTGTGCTGGGAGGGGGGCATGGAGAATTTGGGAAATGAACTGTTTAGGTTTGGACATGTGGGAACATTGGATGGAAAGTTGATGGGGGATATAAGCAGGAAGAAATCCCAAATATTCTTCTTGTTTAATTGGGAACTGGAAGTGGTTTTTTTTAATTAAAAAAATCGAATGAATTGGAACTGAATAAGACAGAACCTCAGCTTTTTCAATGATATGGCCACAATTCTGGTGAACGCCTTCACTTTGGGAAGAAAGGAAAGAGTCCCAACCTTTTGGCCAAGGTTGCAATTCAGAGCTGAGTATATACTCTGTAAGTGTGTGTCTCTTCGCCAAGTGTTCAGTGTGGTAATAAGCAATTTATGAGTCACTTTTCTGTGCTATTTTCTAGATTGAATTATGCTGGTGATGGTATGTGAGTGTATATACACATATGTTCTAAAAGGAAACAACCACCCTTGGCCTTTATTCATATGGGTGAGGTCTTGGATTTTGTAAGAGCTTTACTCAGACCAGACCACCATGTGCTTGCTGTGCATCCAGAATGATCATCTCAGTTTTAGCTGCTTGGGTTGGGCCAGGACTTGGCTTAGAAATGTTGCTCAAGGAAATCCAGTTTACCACAAAAGATGTGACATTCTGAAGACAGTAATTCTTTTCCAGAACATCCTCCCTTTCTGAGAGAATGATCGTATATTCACAGAATAATTGAGTTGGAAGAGACCTCTGAGGCCATTGTGTCCAAACCTCTGCTCAGTACAGGAATACAAATCATATCATATCTGACTGATGGTTGTCCAGTTTTCCCTTGAATGCCTCCAGCGATAGATCACTCACCACCTCCCAAGGTCAAGGGTTCCATTATCATACTACTCTAACAGTTCATAGGTTTTTTCTGAAATTCAGCCTATATATGGCTTCTTACAACTTTAGCCAATTATTAAGTGACTTCAACCATGGAATGATCAAAAGCAGACATCCTGGCCATCTTCTCAAATATTTCTACTTGACTTCCATGCAGTAAATGCTGTGATTGAGAGAAGATATTAAACTGAGGTCCCCTGGTTTGACCTGGCCTCATTAACTGCAGTCAAAACTATCTGATCTGAACCCATGTCTTTTTCTCATTGTGAAGCCCTATTTTGTTCTTCTGGGGCAGGATATGATAGACTAAGACAACCTACAGCCCATGGGATGGTCACGGCCCACACCACCAAATCATCTAGCCGCCGCCGCCACCGTTAGCAGACATGTTTACAATAGCTGTAAATGTGACTGCGGCTGTTGTAAATGCGTTTTAGATAGCCACTAATGCGTTTTACGGCAGCATTTATGATGAGGGGAACCACCATTTCAGCCCGCTCAACTGACAGAGCATGACCTGGCTCCCGACTTAAAAAGGTTGGCAACCCCTGGAAGAAGAACTATAACCACCTGTGGTAAATGATGCAGAGGTAGCCACTTAGGCTCTAAACCAAAATTTTAAAAATCTATATTAGGGTCATACTCTTATTAGACTGAGACCCCAGAAAGCCCAAAATGTATGCATCGTCTTTGGGATGATGCAATCCTTTCATCAGACAAAAGTGTTACAGAAGGCAGGGAATGGGAAGGAAGGGGAAAGAGAGATGTTGAAAATTGTAGACCTAGACTTGAGCTTAAGGGTCCTTTTGTCCTGATGTCTCTTATACAACATTGTGTTTCCACACTAATCAGTGCTCTGGATACAGATCATTGAAGGATGGGCACGTCTGCTCCGTTTGTTCATTAGGAGTGACCAACTGGTCCACCAACCTTGGCTGCAAGTATGTAACAGAACTTCCTGCCTTCCTGCTGTTTCCTTGAATTACTGATTGGAATCAGGCAACGGATGATACAGAAACATGGACCTATGTGCGAAACTTTTTTGGAGTCTTGAAGCTTTCTTTTAGTTCATGTGTTTTTGTGTTGCATGCTTATGGAGAGGCAAAATGGAAAACAGACACGTAGTACTTTTGAGCCTGCCTTAATCAATGGTTTTGTGTATCACACCTTGAACAGAAGATGGAAAAACCCTTTGTTCTCTAGGTGTTTTCTTCCACTCTCTACATTCCTTAAGCCATCTCCCCCTCCTCTGCTGTGTGTTATTTATTTATATTCATAAAGTCCCTTTCTTTGTTCTCTGACTGAGCCCGTGCTACATTCCTCAACCCACCCCCATATTTAATAAGAAGCAGGTTCTTAAAACGTTTTATACCTGGGCAACAGCAGTATAACACAGTTCTTTTTCAGATGAAACAGCATCAGTCTCTTAACGAACTGTGGTTAGGATATGCGTTAAGGCAGCCGAGGAATGTATATCCTTCTTCCTCTTGTTGAATTCCAATTCCAGTCAATTTCTACCAGCCTTGCCAGCGATTAGAAATGATAGGAGAAGATATTTTTTACAGGTCTGATAGGACATGATTTCTCCTTCCTTCCCTTAAGAGGATCCCTTGATAGTCTAGTATCCTTTTAGCTTCATTTTCCTTATTCTTGGTCACACTGTGGGCATTAAAAGGAAGCCACCCACAACTCACAAAGATGGAATTTGAATTTTCTGGGAAAGGATTAAGTACCTTTACTGATATTTGAGGCATGGCCTGAAAAAAGCTCTTAAGCTATGAAGCAAAGGTGAGATGCTACCTTGAATAATCTTATGATTTTTTTTATTACCAGGGGAGTGAACTTCAGATTCTTTCTTCTCTCCACCTATCTTATCTTCTTTCTTTCTAAGCTATGCAGAAATAAATGTACATATCTTAAAATGCAAGGCTGCACACAACGAAAAGCATAAAAATCAAAGGAGAAAATGCACACATTAGGAAAAATTACTTGGCAACACATGCATCAAGTCCCATATCATGTCCCAATATGAACATATATTTATGAGAAAGGAGAACAATTGTGATGCTACACTGAGCAGGAAGGTTATAATTCCTGCACAGAATGGGATCATTCCTGCAGAGCGTTCACATGGAAAAATCCAGAGAAATGCCAGGCTCCACAGGACTGTTAACCACTCGTGTGTAGAACGACATGTTTTCTGTAGAAGATTCACCCAAAAGTTCATTAAGACAATTTGCTTGCAAAAAAAGAAGAAAAATACACCCAAAAAAAAAACAGCAATGAAAAGGGAAAGTGAGACAGAAGCCAGGAAATCTTGCTGATTTAACGAAGACTAGCAGAGAGTCTTGGCATGGCGAGACTTGGAAAATCACCAAGAACAAGAAAATTTGCAAGTACACCTCACATCCGTAGTTAATAATGATGCCAGTAATATCTCATAGCTGTAATTAAAGAAGGGAGGGAGAGTTCCTTTCAGAAAGATATGGACTTGCTTTCTTTTTTAAAGCTTTCTGAACAATGCCCCTTTTATATGTTCACTGGACCAAGTTTTGTGAGAATTCACTTATATAATGACCTCTGTAGCATCCTGTCAACCGCCTTAATCTATTTAATATGTTTGCACACCTTTCTGATCTTAGTACAGTACAGATAACAGGCAGGAAGTGATCTTGGAAAGTTTTGTTCCTGGAATAAATCTTGGAAACATAGCCTTTTTTGCCTTTTTTCCCCCTTCTTTTTTTGGGGGGGTGGGTGGGGAGGGAACTACAGCTTCCATTGAACCCAGACAGCCTGCTTTCTGCTTAGTGTGGACTCAAAAAAATAACATATCCAAGCACTGTTGTTTACAGTGCTGCAAGGCTAATTAGCATCCGCCAGCTTCTGTATGCATCTCTGTGTGGTGCACACTGGTCTCACAGTTCCAAGTGTTAAGGCAGGGGTGCCCAAACTTTTTGGGCCGTGGGCCAATCATGTGGTTCAGGGAGCCAGTCACTAAGTCCCAGGGGCCAGGTGTGGCCCCTGACGCCAATTCATCTGGCCCACGAAGCCTTTGTCGCTCCTGGAAGCGGAAGTAAAACGTGCCCGTTCCGCTTCCAGGAGCGACAAGGGCTTTGCAGGCCGAATGAATTGGCGTGGGGGGCCGCCCCTGGGCCTTAGTTTGGGCACCACTGTGTTAAGGTGTAGCAAGGTAGCTGTCAGCCAGGAAGTATGTTAATTACTTGGTATATTTCTCCCCTCCTCTTAATCTTAAGGGTGAGGTTTGCTGCTCATACCCAGCCCAGTCTGCTCATGGCAACAAGTCTCCCTGATGATTGACAGCATCTTGTCACCCCAGCGGGCAGGTCATCCTGCTGGAATTGGGTGCTATTTGGCATAATTGGTACAGCTCTCTTCACCCGTCCACCCACACAGAACGTGTCATAGTAAACTGGCAGCAGAGCTAGCGGGATGGCAGGGGAACTGACTGGCACTCTGCTGATCTTGGCACAGATGCCCCTTTTTTTGACTGTTGATCTAACCCGGGGCAAGCGGAATCATTGAAGAGAATGGGCAAGTTGGCACCGGGTAGGCATGGCATAAGAAAGGACATTCCTTAAATTGAGTCACATAATGGGTTCATCCAACTCCCTGGTTTCATCCCAGCTGACAAAAGTTCTCCCTGTTGTTAGGCAGAGGCCTTTTCCCACTTTAGGCCAGGCTGAAGAACCTGGAGTCTAGAGCTTGGTGAATTTAACTTTTCTGGTTGACAGTTTCTCAAATCCCCAAGCCAGCATAGTCAAGAAGACTCTGGAAATTATGGTGAAGAAATGGGACATTTAGAAGCTCTGCAAGTGCCCTTTGATGGATTCCAGATCCCATAAACCTTAAACAGTGTGTCCAATGGCCAGAGATGATAGGGGCTGCATCACAATACTACCTCGAGGGCTGCACATTTTAATGCTTGGATTGGGCCATCAACATTAAGTCTTTGAAGGCATGTTTTGCCACCATTCTATGGCCTGTTTCCCATGGCTTGAGGTTTGTTGGGAGAGTTTTGTGCTAGTCTTGAAATGTTTTCCTGAGCCAGTATGCGGCGGCACGTAAGAAGTCCATATTATGGAACACACCCACCCACCCCATTTCAAATCCCTATTAATCTAGGAAGCTCACCAGAACCCATTGAAGCATATCAGTCTTCTTTTCCTCATTCTGTTTGCTAGTTCAACCACACACTATTTGTCTGATACTTCTGCATGCGAAATGCCCAAATGACAGACGGAAAGTCATCTTTCCTTGCAGTTTTTCCACTTACAAGCTGATTCAAGCCACATGGTTCTATCTAGTCCTTATTTTCCAGATTTCTTTAATGATGTGATTAAGGGTTTAGGAACAAGCTCCAAGACAACTTCATATTCCACCATTCTTGTGCCCCAGTCCTCTCAATTTCCTTGGAGAGTTTTAACCAGAGTTATATAAAATATCTGCATTAGTTTGATGAATAGATTCCTTCTTCAACCTGGGTTTTCTGATTAGGTTCTACCTGTGGTTTCAGTAGACTTTGGTGGTCATTAGGAAAAGGTAAAGGTCACCCTTGCTAGAAAGCCAGTCATATCTGACTCTAGGGGTCCGTGTTCATCTCTGCTTATAGCCAAAGAGCCAATGCTATCTGTAGATGTTTCCATGGACACGTGGCAGGCATGGCTAGATGACAAAGTACACGGGACACTGTTTACCTTCCCACCAAAGTGGTACTTATTTATCTACTTACAATTTCTTGCTTTTGAACTGCTAGGTTGGCAGGAACTGGGACAGAGATGGGAGCTCACTCAGTCATGCAGTACTTGGGTCTCAGCCTGCTGAACTTCCAGTCATCAAGTTCAGCATCTTAACCACTAAGCCTGTGATGGTGAACCTTGGCACTCCAGATGTTCTTGGACTTCAATTCCCAGAAGCCCAAGTCCCCGTGAATCCACATGAATGGATTTGCTATGATTCATCTGGCCCACGCCACGCTGCCCTAGTCGCTCCTGGAAGCGGAAGTAAAACACGCCTGTACGGGAGGGTGGTGTGGGCTGGATGAATCACATCAAACCCATTTGTTTGGATTCCTGGGGGCTTGGGCTTCTGGGAATTGAAGTCCAAGAACATCTGGAGTGCCAAGGTTCGCCATCATGGCACTAAGCCATCACAGTCTCTTAACCTTTGTTTAATGTCACAGTGGAGATGCAGTCCACTGCATTATAACACTGCATTATTACATAGAGGAGTTTGGAAGTCACTTCCTAGTTTTTACAGTTATAGTTAGGAGCTAAACATGTCTGAAATTTGAAAGGAAGTTGTCAGTCAGAGTTTGGAATACTGAGTTAGATGAATGAATTATTTGGATTGATATAAAGCCAGTTTCTGTGTTCCTGTTTAGTTCAGAGGTTGCTGGAGAGATGAAGAGTCAAACGCAAGGAATTTGATACTGCTGTAAAATCATCTTCGTAGCAGAGATACAGCCTTCTCGACTCCAGGGATCTCCCAATGTGCCAATGAGTTTCCACGTAAATATGTTTGTTTTCAAACAGCATATTTTTCTAGGCCAAAAGAGCTGTGCTGTGCAACCTGAACATTTGCATCCAATGGGTGTCTGCTTCTTGGCAGGAGCAAAAGCCATAAAATATGCACAAGGCTGTCTTGTGGGTTTGGAGAGGAAGGCCCCAAAGGTCAAGCTATTTCAGTTCAGAGCCAAGCTGGGCAGTCAAGATACTCCAGTGGGGAAACCTTCCTGCCAAAAAAGACAGGCTGCCTATTCTAGCCCTCAGATGGGCGGCTTCTCCCCAGCCTCCATGGACCCAGCATCATCTGCAGTGCAACTCATCGGGCGAAGACGTGCAGAGCATGTGGAGACATTCTTTTCTCCCAGCTGATCTTTGGCGAGCAGCCTTTGGTAAGCCTAACTTTAATGAAGCTGTGTGGAGCTTATCGTCTACGTTTCTGGTCTCTGCTTCAGAGTTAGGGCAGCAGGCCAAGAAATAAAGTTATTCCATCTCAACTGCCCAATGTATGAAAAACAATCATCTCTCTCCTTCTTTATCTTTCTCTCATACATGCACATATTTGCTTTCTGTTCCTTTGTGCTTGGATTGGGTGTGTGCATGCATGTGCGCGCGCACGCATGTGTGCGTTGCGCAAGCAATACATTTTGGAATCTGAGTCATAGATTCATACTTCCCCTTGTGTTAACAAGACATGCTGTTCAGCAGATGAGCCTCTTGGGGTGTGTGATATGGTGGGAGGGGGGAGCAGAAACTTTGAATTTTCAGAAGAACCATGTTCAACTCTCATCCATGTTTGCAGTCTGCTGACTTTTGGGTGCTGAACACTGCTTGCTTTGAAGTGGCTGCCTTTTGTACCTTCCTGTATAGCCAACCCCCTCCTATCAACTAGCTTTGCTGCTTTCATGGGTCTGTTGTGGAGACTGCAGAGTACTGTACTGTAGATAAATAGGGACCACTTTGGTGGGAAGGTAAACAACGTTCCGTGCTCTCCGGTTTCTAGTCATGCCTGCCACATGTCCATGGAAACATCTGCAGACACAGACAGCGCTGGCTCTTTGGCTAAAAGCAGATGAGCACTGCTCGGGTATGACTGGCTTTCGAGCAAGGGCGACCTTTAAATTTACAGAGAAGGAGAACAAGGATAATCAGAGGAATGGAAACCAAGCCCTGTGAGGAAAGACTGAAGAAACTCGGCATGTTTAGCCTTGAGAAAAGGAGATTGAGAGGGGATAGGATAGCACTCTTCAAATACAGTCAAACCTCGCATAAAGAGCGCCTCGCTTAAAGAGTAACTCGCTTACAGAGCAAAATTTTCTCTGAATGTTTGCTTCGCTTAACAAATAAAACCAACCAAAAACTCGTTTAACAAATAAATCGGGGTTCGCAATTCCCCCCACAATTGGTCACTTACAATGGTGTTTCGCTTAAAGAGCAAACTCGCTTAAGGAGCAGTCCTGTGGAACGCATTATGCTCTTTAAGCGAGGTACAACTGTACCTGAAAGATAATCATAAAGCAGAAGGATCTGTTCTCCGTCATCCCAGAGCGCAGGATGCGTAATAACAGGCTGGAACTACAGGAGGCCAGATATATATAGGCTGAATATTAAGAAAAACTTCTTCATAGTTGGAGCAATATGACAGTGGAACCAACTACCTCAAGAGGTGGTGGGTGCTCCAAAACTGGAAGTATCCAAGAGAGAATTGGAAAGCAACCATCTGTCAGAGCTGCTTTGATTCAAAATGCTTGTTTGATAGAGAAGGCAGAGAAACCGAATGATCGAATGCACCACCAAACAGACAAGTTATCTCTTGGCTGGTCCATTTAAGCTCCCCACATGCAGTGCGATGGACTCACTCCCTGTAAAGGTATTCCCTGCCTCTGGTTCTCATGCTGTTATAACTTCTGGTCTGTTGAAGTTTGGATTTTGTTGCCAAAGATAGCTGTTTAGCAGAGAGAAAGGCTACAATCTTTATCTCTGGCATGCTTGCTTTTGTGTGTATGGACTCAGAGCCCATGAGAAGTGGTAGAAAACTTGAAAGGACAGGTGCTCTTTCCACACCACTAGACCTCCTCCCCTTCCAGTAAAGAATATCCCAAAATGTTAGTAACTGGATGGCTCTACAACGACAAATGAGTTCGTGTGTGTGTGTGTGTGTGGGGGGGGGGTATTTTGTAAAGTTAATTGCTCCTGATTGCAGCTTTTGAGAGGTTGTTTGGGGACTGCAAATCCCATCACCTTTAACTTGCATAACCAACAAAGATGAATGCTGGGAGTTGCAGTCCCACAAACATCTGGAGGGACCTTTCACAATTTAAGGAGTGTGTAATACTTTTTATTTATTACATTTAAATGCTGCTTTTCTTCCATTGAGCTCAAGGTGGCCTAGTTGACTTGCTTTCCTCCTTCTTTAGCCACTTCACAACACCCGGGAGAGGTAGGGGAGGCAAAACCACTCCTTCCAACTGTCAGTCCATGTCTAACTGTGACACCACTATGACTATTGATTGGGTCTCTGTGCCTGAACCTTTCAAGGGCCCTGCTTCTTCAGGATCAGGTCGGTTAGTCTTAGATCAAACAAGCTGAGGTCTGAAGCAATTAAGGTGTGGCACTCTCAGGCTAACTGGTTGGGTGACAATTACTTTAGAGAGCTGCTCCTGTGTTGAGACAGTCAGGAGAGGACTGTGGTGAAATAATCTGAGCTGTGGCTTTAATTTCCCCAATGCTTGGACCATGTCCTACTGGCTGGGCTTCATTGTTTGCAGTGGCCTGGATCCCCTTTGGATTGCGGCCGGATACAGATCACAATGAGTTTGGATACCACCTGATCCAGATTTCTTAGTCAGCGAGGAACTTGGGGAAAGGGAGGAGTTGATATCATTTAGGAACATTTGCTAATAAAATGCTTTTAAGTCATCTGGTGGGATTTCTTCCCAGAGCAAGCAATCTGGGAATTGCAATACTGTATTAGTGAAGCATCCTAAAAGGTTGGCCCATCTTTTTCTGGCAGGTTGCCTTGGATCTTCTCAGCCAAGGCAGTTACACGAGCATCTTCTGCACCTATGCTAACATGCTGCGTTTATGTCTCTTTGTGTTGCATCCTGTACAACAAAGTTGACGTTTCAATTTTCAAGCTGCAGATGGTCTGAAAACAGCAATGCTAGTCATTGTTACTTAGACAAGGAAGAGGCTGAAACAGGGTAGGCAATTTCAGCACACTTCGAACAAGGATGAGCTTAAAAGAGAAACAGTGCGACTAGAGGAACTAGTTGTGTATATTTTTAAATTATTATTTTGATTTGGGAAATTAAGCTCCAGCCATGGATTTTTATTAATTGTGCAATGGGTTTAGCAAAAGTATATATTTTTAAAACTGAAAACATTCTCTTCCACCCCCTAGTGGTCAAAAAAATATTTTAATGGAAACAATTTTCAGGAATAGGCCTCAGTGTCCCCCTAGACTAGAAGGCACAATTTTGTTGATCAAACAACTTAAAAATGCTTTTTAAAAAAAATTGTGGGGATTTGTGCAGCTCCCAGGATTGTGGGCAGTTGCTTGTAGCCTACCGGTTCCATGCTGCCTCCTGGACCAGAACCTGCCCAAAATGACCGCAGCCAACCAAGTAAAATTGGTTTTATACTACTAATGACACTGCTTAAGTTACAATCCCATAAAGGCCATGGGTGTGTATCTGAACTTAACATAGTCACACAGTTTGATGCCACTTCAACTATTATAGGTTAATCTGAAGAGATCTTGCTTTGTGGCAAGAACAAATATTCTTGAGGGTGCCCAAGAGCAAATCAGAAGATGGAGGAAGGCATTCACTGAGCAAGGTATAACATGAAAGGGGGATATGGCCGAGGAACCCAACCTCCCCGTTGTCACTTGGAGGACCCTGAATAGGCTGAGGGTTGGAGTGCCTAAGTGCAAGACTAACACGCTCAGGTAGTAGGGGCTGCGGGCAGACAATGACACACTGTGTGAATGTGGAGAGACACAAAATCCAGATCATCCTCTGGTCTGCCGATTACTACCAGAAACATGTACCAATGAGGACTTAAGTTTGGCCAACAACAAAGCCAAGAGGTGGCTTCATTTTGGTAGTTTAAAGTCTGACCAAGTCATGAAAGAAAAGAAGAAATCTTACAAGATCCTAGGATTAGAATTTTGGTGAGGGATTTTGAATTATCTGCAGAGCAACCTTAGATCTTTGGAGCAGAATATTGCTAGACCTCTTGGGAGAAGGTAAATCCCAGGAGTCGATAGGATAGAGCCATGGCAGTTCAAAGGGTATCAGACCATATAATGTAGATGCAGTCTAGCTGTATTGAATTATGCTGAGGCAAGAGCAACCCATGAGCATAATAGGTGTGTGGGTGCTTTCCCAACTCCCTCCCATATCTCTTTCAACACATGAAATTATCTGTCTGGAGACGGAGAAGCCATTTGACCTTGCCTCACAAGCTACAGCTTGGTTCTGTGTGCATAAACTATTTAGAGCTGTGCATGGAGTCCTCATTGATGCTACATGGGTTGGGCCTTGCTGTGCTGCAGAAATGGGATCTGGGATAGGAGGAGGTGTAATAACCTTCCTGGCCTAATCGTGATCGCTTAGATGTGATTAGGAGGCAAAACCATGTGATCATGCTACATTGGCCCTGAAAATCAGATCCATCTCAGCTTCTGAATGGCATTGTGGACTCCTTGAAAACAAACAAACAAAATGGATCGATGAAAGTCCCCATTTAAATTAATTTGTTTATTGCAAAGTACTGTTGGGGGGTGGAAGGGGGGAAAATGGAAGCAGTGACAGGCTTTACCTTCTTTGTTGTTGTTGTTCAGTTGCAGAGTCAATTCCGACCCTTTGCGACCCCATGGACCATTGTCCTCCAGGCACCTCTGTCTTCCATCCTCCTCCTCAACCCACCCAGCTCTGTGCCCATTGTGGCTACAATATCATCTAGCCATCTCCTTTTTGGCCACCCCCTTCTTCTTTTGCCCTCCACCTTTCCCAGCCTCATGGCTTTCTCAAGAGAATCCTCTCTTTCCATTTGATCTCCAAAGCACTTTAGCTTAATCTTTACTATTCGAGCTTCTAATGAACAGTCACGGTTGATTTCTTCTTAGATCGACCTATTTGTTCTCCTCGCTGTTCAGGGGACTCTCAAAATTCTACTCCAACACCACAACTCAAAGGGATCTATTCTTCTGCGCTCAGCTTTCCTAATGGTCCAGCTCTCACAACCATACATTAACACTGGGAATGTCATTGCTTTGACTATGTGAATTTTTGTTTGCAAGGTGATGTCTCTACTTTTAACTATGTTCCCCAGGTTTCTCATAGCTTGTCTCCCAAGAATCAGTCGCCTTTTTATTTCATGGCTGCAGTCACTATCTGCAGTGATCTTTGATCCTAAGAAAGTAAAATATATCACTGTTTCTACTTCTTCCCCATCTATTTTCCAGGGACTGTTAGGGACTGTTGCCATTATCTTGGTTGAATAAGCAGGGTGATAAAATGCAGCCTTGTCTTACTCCTTTTCTTATTCTAAACCACTCCATCATTCCGTATTCTGTCCTAACTGTTGCTTCTTGGCTGATGTACAGATTTCTCATGAGGCATATAAGGTGTTCTGGTATTCCCATCTCTTTAATTAAATGGTTTTAAATTGTTTTTAGAGTTTTAACTGTGTGTTGTATGTTTGTTGATTGGTTGTAATCCGCCCTGAGTCACCTGTGCGAGTAGAGCGGAATATAAATTCAATTAAATAAAATAAATAGATACTTGCCACATTTTTGTTGTTGTCCACACAGTCAAAGGCCTTGGTGTAGTCAGTGAAACAGAAGTAGACTTGTTTTTGATATTCCTTTGTTTTCTCCATAATCCACTGTATGTTGGCAATGTGGTCTCTAGTTCCCCAGTCTCTTTCGAACCCAGCCTGCACTTCTGGTAGTTCTCTCTCCATGTGCTGCTGAAGTCTGTCCTGTATTATCTTGAGCGTAATATTGCTAGCATGTGGGATGAGTGCAATTGTTCAATAATTTGAACATTCTTTAGCATTACCCATTTTTGGGATTGAAACATATACTGATGTTTTCCAATCCTGTGGCCATTGTTGTGTTTTCCAAATCTGCTGACATATAGAATGCAATAATTTAATTCCATCATCTTTTAGGTCTTTGAAAAATTCAACTGGGGTACCATCATCCCCACTGGCTTTGTTCTTTGCAGTGCTTTTTAGGGCCTTTATGACTTCACTCTCTTGGATGTTCTTGCTCAAGTTCAATGTTCCCATCATTGTGATTATCAAGGGTGTTGATGTACTTTTTGTAAAGTTCCTATGTGTACTCTTGCCATCTTTTCTTTATCTCTTCTGCATCAGCTAATTCCGTGCTGTTTATTTTTTGAAGAGATCTCTAGTCCTACCTCTTATGTTGTTTTCCTCTATTTCTTTGCACTGTTCATGTGGGTAGGTTTCCTTATCTCTCCTTGCTTTTCTTTGAAATTCTGTATTCAATTGATTGAATTTTTTCCTTTCTCTATTGCCTTTTGCATTCCTTCATTCCTTTGCTATTTTAAGAGCCTCATCAGACAACCACTTTGCTTTCTTACACTTCTTTTTCTTTTGGTATGGTTTTCCTTCTTGGGATGTAAGATCACTACAGATGGTGATTGCAGCCATGAAATAAAAAGAGGCTTACTTCTTGGGAAGCAAGCTATGCCAAACCTAGGCAGCATAATAAAAAGTAGAGGCATCACCCTGCCAACAAAAGGCCTCATTGGGCCACACCGTTTCCCATCTCATTTTACCAGCCTGAGAAAGTCAAAAGGATTCTGCCCTCCCTGACAGAGTCATTGTAGAGGCGAAGCAAGGAAAAGAAGAGCTAGTAGCATAGACATTGGCTGGAGTTTATCAAAGGAAAGGCAAAACAGAACTGTAATAAATCAATAAAATAACAAGCCATCCAGTAAAGGGTGCATAAAAAGATATTTGATTTAGGGAAGTTGCTGCAAACTTTCCTCCACCCTGAATTTTATAACAAAAACCAGTGGCTCAGGAAGTAGGTAGTATTAGCCATCTTACTGGGTGTTGTCAGAGATTTCAGAGCTGGTTTCTGACAGAGTTGTAGAGCAACATCACTTCGTAAACCGCTGCTGTTGTATTATCCACTTCTTATTTTCATTAGCTCAGCATTCCTTGTCTTATTTTTAAAAATGCGTTCATTAATTTAAAAAAGCACTACTCTGTGCTAAATATGCCAGTGTTTGGTGTCAATTTGGGGGATGAGAAGGGGCAATTAATCTGCCTACCTCTAGGTCTCGAGGTTGGAGCTACGGCAAGAAATTGGTATGAATTGGGCCACAGCAATTAGGCTGATAAAATGGGAGTTGAAAGAAAGGTGTGGTTGTTAATTTGTGCGCTGTCACCAGTACAGATGGTATATTAAATGGAATAATCTCAGTAAGACTGGAACATCTACACAGGATAGAGATGTCTGTTAAGGTTTCACCAAGCTCTGTCCTCAGGAATTTATTCATTTGATTTCTTTATTTCCATTGAATGCTGTCTTTCTCACAGTAAATAGACCCAAGGCAGAAACATGTCAGCTTTTGTCTTAAACCCAATGTTTGTTACTCTTAATACTAGATCATGTTGAAAGATCAGTATCAACAGTTAAGGCTTGTCTTCTTGCATCAGATTAGAAAGCCATCTAACAGGGTACATAGATATTGACAGAGGGTGGCCTGTTGCCACTTGGAAGCTTCCAGTTTGAAAATGATGAAGAGTTTTGAAAAATTTATTTTAAAAAAAAATAGCACCCAGAATCCCCCAGGGCCATGTTGAGGTATCTTAGGAACTGAAGTCCCAAAAAGTAATTTTTCCAAGTTTTGGGAGAGATTGCTTCATATCTCTTTCACCAGTCTGTATGGTTTTGATGTGAATTCTGTGAACGTCTTACCTTCCGGTTGGTTGGTCTAACAGCTCTTGCAATGTAACAAAAATCATGTACTTTTGAGAAGCTGTAACACCAAAACTAAGGCACCCATGAAAATAAGGGTTATCTCATTTGAAAGATAGTCTCGACGACTTTAAGAATTGGTAGAACACAAAAGCTGAAGATGCAAAGCGATGATGTCATCGCTTTCGGAAGTAGCATCGGAAAAGTGACAGTTTTGCTGGGAGGGGGGCTGGGTTGTTGTGGGGCTAGTGAAAAGAACTACCCAACCAATTCAGATGATCCAAAGTGCGTTTGAAAGATGAAAGATTAACCTTTGTGGGGACACTTTCAGATTTGGAATTGGACTTCGGAAACATAATCTATGAAGCATTTTACAATAAAACACTAAAAAGAGGTTACACAACCCCCCCCCAAAAAAAATGAGTGGAAACCAATTTAAAAAGTGAATATGACAACTTCCTGAGGTGGATACAGTTCACATACAACATGTGGAGAAAAAAGACGCCAAAGCAGGAACCCACAAAAAAGATATTGAGGAAAAGTGTGACGCCTTGAAATGACATTTCCGTGGGGAGGGAGGTGTTTGGTGGTAATCAAACAAAAAAACCGATCGAAGTTATCCAAAGTGCGCTTGAAAGAGGACAGAATAACCTTTCTTTTGATACTTATACAATTTGGATCGGACTTCAGAAACATTTACTGTGAAGGTTTAAAACAAAAAAACACTCTTTCTAACCTTCTTTTCTTCAAAAAAATTATCTTTCCATTCCAGAATAGATATATTCATGTGAGAATGGATACACTGTAGGAAGTTTCTCCTTTGGAGTAATAACCAGTTTTCTTTTTGGCTTTCCCTCTTATTGAAGAACTTCTTTCAAGGAATTGTGAAGGAAAAATTCTTTTTCTTTGCAGTTTGACTATTGAAATATTTATTAAAAATAGGTCCTTTGCAGTTATTCACCTGTGATGAATTCTTGTTTGTACAGTGGGCTGATTATGGACACGTGTGCATAGTGGGTAGTCAGGGGAAATGGAAAATAAAGGTTAAAAGCATCTTTATTTTAAAAAAAATATTTAAAAATACACAAATGAAATTGGGATTTCTGGTTTTGGGTTAAAACAACGTACCAGTTCAAAAACAAGAAATTGCAAGAAGATAAATAGGGATCACTTTGGTGGGAAGGTAAACAGTGTTCCATGCCTGCCACATGTCCACAAAAATGTCTGCAGACACAGACAGTGCTGGCTCTTTGGCTATAAACAGAGATGAGCACTGAAACCTAGAGTTGGATATGACTGGCTTTTGATCAAGGATGACCTTTACCTTAACTCAGAAAACCTTAGATTTTATGAACATAATGTCTTTATTTTCCCCCATTTGAAACATCACCCTTAACTAATGAATGAAATAAAAGAAATCAATGAACTCATGAGCATAATTCAACACATCAAATTCACGCACTAAATCCCTGACGGTAGTGTCCTTAGACTCTACCTGCCACTTTTTTTTCCCTCTTTGTGGAGAAACCAGGACTAGTCATTCATACAATGTAGCTTGTTTAAGCTGTGGTGGAGAAAGGCATGTCCATCCTCAGGTAAATGTTTTGGTAGAGATTATGTGAAAACAAAAACCACACGAAAGATTTATCCCCAGCTCTCATGACTAACAATGGCCTGTTTTGCTCCACATTTGTGGAAAAAAATTTGTTTGCTTGTTTTTTTTAAGAGTCAACAAGCTGTAATTACATCATGTGGCAGTGAATTCCAGAAGTTAATTATTGCTGAGATTCCAGGTTGTAAGCAGTCTAGAGAAGCAATAGGGTGGAAAGGAGGAAGCGTGAGTCTCTGGGAACAAACCCTGGGGGAAATTTAGGTAGCTGGACTAGGTCAAGGCTGGTTGTTGCCCAAACAGAGCCCAGTTCTGGCCTGGGAAGTGTTTTAGTTAGCCTATTTTCAAGGTCAAGAGAAACCTACGAGTTTTGTGAGTACCATGAAGCTCAGGAGACCTCTGAGAAACTTCCAAAACATAATCCTCACCCAAATTCTTGGTGCTATCAGTCTGGCCAGGTTATCCTGCTATGGCAATAGAGTAGACCCTACTGCCAGCGATGCAATGCTGTGTCAGGCAGTGGTTAACTAACCTGACAACCCTGAGAACTAACAGCCTTGGTTGCCAAAGTCCACAGAGAAGGGTGATGGTCCTCAAGTGGATTAAATCCCACTTCAATCCATCTTGATGGAAGGCAGTAGCTTCATCCATACTGGCCTGAAACTGATGAAGACTTTGTGTGCCAAAAGGGCTCAAGACCAGAAAGTGACTTGTGGAACTGGATCAGAGGTATGGGTGTCACACTGTGATGTGAAAGCCAGATGAAGGGTCATTGCATTATATTCTCAGGACAATCTTCATACAGCAGCAGCAGCAGATCACCATTCAGACCTTGAGTAACTATGTATCCATGAGAAGGTGCCACAGTGGCTTTGCCTATTCTCTCCATATTTGCCCATCTTGTCCTGTACCATCCTTGGTTAATTCCCATTGGAAGCTAAATTTCCTGCAGATCCATTAGGGCTGTACCTTTGAACCTGGGCAAGGCTTCAAAACAGAACTTGGAAGTGTTACTTTCTTAAATAGTTACTCGAGAAAGACAGTTGCCAAGATTTGGAATACTCAATTCTATGACGCTTCCCAAAAGAGCTGCCTCAGCCCCATATCTCCTTAGGATTATCAAAAGCAACAGAGGGGGAGAATGCATTTAAACATGGTATGGGCAAAATAAAACAAACTAGCCTAGTTTGTCAGTAAGGTGTAAGGATTCTAGCAGTTCTCGTCTGGAATAAATAAATAAAATCTGTAAACTCCAAGCCATGCTGTGAACACTTTTTCACTGATTCAGTTCACATCAGATGCCTGTGAGGAAGGAGGAGGAGACGCAGAAGGTGGTGATAAAAGTTGACAGGTTAATATGTTTCTGTGGATTGGAATCTTTCCTGTTATTAGGAAACTTCACTTCTAGAAAAGAAACCTTTCTCAAGCAGACCATCAAAGTGACAACTGAATACAGATGTTGTGGTTCAGTTTTAGGATCTCCCCTGCTTTGCCATGTGAATCTTTGAAACAGTGACTGAATCAACACCAATCAGTTGACTATGCATACATGCAGTAAACCGATTCGTGTGGATTCACAGAGATTTGGGCTTCTGGGTCTTGAAGTCCAAGGACACCTGGAGTGCCAAGGTTCTTCATCACTGTTATAGGACCTAAAGTAAGAAGCAAATATGCAAATGTTGGACACTTAGGTTCAGGGACCCTTTTAAAATTTGCCCTTAAAACCAAAAGAAAACTGTTAGGATGAAGCAGTTCATGATCCATCTGATTTGATTTGTGTGCCAAATTGGTACAGATCACTTCCTGTCACACCAGAACCAAACCTGGCCATCTTGTTTTAAGACCAGCTCACACCAATCAGCCTAAATGAGGCCAGTGCTGTGAGTTGTTTAAATCTGTTGCTCAGTGCTAGAGGAAACATCCTATATGATAACAAGAGGAATACAGTAGAACCCTGTATTACAAAAAGGTCTGTTCTGCGAGGCACTTCATTATATGATATATTTTTTCATTATACAAAGCATGCCTCATATAACAAAAATCCCTATGGGATGCATCATACAATGAAAATCTCTATGGGAAAAATCGTACAATTAAAAATGTTCATTGTACAATCCATCCCATAGGGATTTTCATTGTACGATTTTCCCCATAGATATGCATTGCTTTGCATAACGAAAAAAATTGGTATACGGGGTATAGCAGTTAGTGCAAAACCTCTTCGTTGTACAAATTTTTAGTTATATGAGGCATTCGTTATACAGGGTTCCACTGTAGTTCTTTGAATATGGGATTTAATGTAGCCAGGTCCCCAGCATCTGCCCTCTACTGTGAAGATTTCAGCATCTACAAGAGAAACACGGAATGTGCAGAAGCGAAAACAAAATGAAAACTTTTGGGTAGATGGTAGGAGGACCTAACAATGCAGAAACCTGAAAAGCAGCTGATTCAGGACAAAACTCGGTCACTGACCATGGCAAGTTGGTTGACTGCCAAACAGAAGAATTAACAGATGAGGGGTAATGAAGGGGGGGGAGAGAAGGCTGACCGAAACAGAGTTAGGCTCCTTTCTAGGTTACTTTTCAGTTTAGTCAGATTCCCATGTCAGGGACATGCATGGGCTGGATTTCGTCTTCCCTCCACCATACCCTGATTTTAAAACAGGATCAAAATATCTGGGAAAGGTTAGATTGTTCAACGGAGGGAGAGTGGGGCACCAATTTCAGCCTAGAATTTAATATTGAAGAACCAACATGAATTGGGATCTGTGTCCTTCAAGTAACTATTGCTATTTCTTTGCTATTGGAATGTGGAAAAATTCCTCTTGAGATGGTATCCCAGTTGATTTTTTCAAAGCCCTAAAAGATGATTGAATTGAATTATTGCATTTTATATGTCAGCAGATTTGGAAAAGAAAACAAATGGCCACAGGATTGGAAAAGATCAGTATTTGTTCCAATCCCCAATAGGTAATGCCAAAGAATGTTCAAATTACTGAACAATTGCACTCATCCCACATGCTAGCAAGGTTATGCTCAAGATAATGCAGGATAGACTTCAGCAGCACGTGGAGAGAGAATTATCAGAAGTGCAGGCTGGGCTCCGAAGAGGCAGGGGGACTAGAGACCACATTGCCAACGTACGTTGGATCATGGAGAAAACAAAGGAATATCAGAAACAGGTTACTTCTGTTTCATTGACTACACCAAGGCCTTTGACTGTGTGGACAACCACAACAAAATGTGGCAAGTAAATAAAGAGATGGGAATACCAGAACACCTTCTCTGCCTCATGAGAAATCTGTACATCAGTCAAGAAGCAACAGTTAGGACAGAAGACGGAATGATGGAGTGATTTGGAATAAGAAAAGGAGTAAGACAAGGCTGCATTTTTTCACCCTGCTTATTCAACTTATACACAGAGCACATAATGGGCAATGCAGGGATAGAGGAATCACAATTTGGATCAAAATTGCTGGGAGAAACATCAACAATTTGAGATATGCAGATGATACCACCCTAATGGCAGAAAGTGAGGAAGACCTAAAGAAGCTGCTGCTTAGGTTGAAAGAAGAGAGTACAAAAGCTGCCTTGAGACTCAACATCAAGAAAACCAAGATAATGGCAACAGGCCCTATCAAGTCCCTGGAAAATAGATGGGGAAGAAGTAGAAACAGTGATATATTTTACTTTCTTAGGATCAAAGATCATTGCAGATGGTGACTGCAGCCATGAAGTAAAAAGGTGACTGATGCTTGGGAGACAAGCTGTGAAAAACCTGGGGAACATAGTTAAAGTAGAGACAGTACCTTGCAAACAAAAATTCACATAGTTAAAGCAATGGTATTCCCAGTGTTAATGTATGGTTTTGAGAGCTGGAACATTAGGAAAGCTGAGTGCAGAAGAATAGATGCCTTTGAAATGTGGTGTTGGAGGAGAGTTTTGAGAGTCCCCTCGACAGAGAAGAGAACAAATAGGTCAATCTAAGAAGAAATCAACCCTGACAGCTCCTTAGAAGGTCAAATAGTGAAGATGAAGCTAAAGTACTTTGGACATCAAATGAGAAGAGAGGATTCACTTGAGAAAGCCTTGATGCTGGGTAAGGTGGAGGGCAAAAGAAGAAGGTGGTGGCCAAAAAGGGCAGAATCGACTGTGCGACTGAACAACAAAACAGAACCCTGAATCCTGGGAGTTGTAGTACAAAAAAGGAAAAGAACAGACTTTTCCAACGTCTGTTACCAGTTATGCTTGGCCTGCATTTTTGTTTGTTTTTCCTAGTGCCTTCACCACCAAACAACTCGTGAAGGGAATGTAAAAACATTAGAAGGCTCTGTAAAATGTTTGTAAGGAATGGGTGAATGCCAAAATTTCACCTCTGGCCTGAGCTAAGCAAGAGGGGAAGGGCAGTAGATTTCCACCTAGTCTAGTTTCAGTGCCATCTCAATCATTTCTGTTCAGCTTCTATATTCCCGCTGCCCTTCTCTGTGGTTTAGCCACTCTGAAAAGAGCTTCTTAGCTTTAGGATCTGCAGACTTGGACTGAGCCTAACCTCATGTGGAGAGGATTCCTTAGCCTTTCCTGTTTATCATGCCACACTCTCGGCGTTCCTTGGGTAGGTGGGAATTGTGAGTTTGAGTTTGCAATCAATGTTTTTCAATTTGCAAATTAATTTATTTGCAAAATACTTGCAGATTAATGAATTTGTAAATTAATTGCAAATTAATGAATTTGCAATTGATATTTTTGTCAATCAACTAGTAAAATCAGTCATATTTTGATACATTGAAGTTGCTTGAGGAGCCAACCTTTAGTGCAGGGGTTCTTAACCTATGGCCCAGGGACTGGATGCTGCGTGCACCATTTCATGGGGGGGGGGGGACTGCCTTCGCCACACCTGAAAATGCCATGTGTGGCAGGCAGGGCAAAATAGCCATCCAGCCCCTGAAGCTGTCTGAGGGAGCGTGACGTGGCCCTTGGCTTGAAAAGGTTGAGAACTCTCCTTTAGTGTCTTCTCCCTCCCTCTCCCCCCTCCCATTATTATGGTTGTATATTTCTTATTTCTCTTTTCCAAGTTTAAAATGAAAAAGAAACAATAACAGTAATTTTGCAAAGGGGCAGATGCTTCCCTATAGCTTCTGCCTTGTAGAATCTGACCATGGTGTAAATCTTAATTATGGCTGGCCAATCTGGCAGTGAAAGAATATCAAGGAAGGGGACACTGGATCAGTTCGATCGGTGGTGAATGAGGCATTTTCCTTATGCAGTGGGTTTTGCAATCTTTAATGTTCTACTTTCACAACAAACTTGTGGAGGAGTCTGCATCTCACTCCCACATATGGCTGGAAAAACTGACTTGGAGAAAGAGTGAGGGGGCAAATCATCCCCTTGGTGTGGTCATCATTTTTTCTCCTTCTCCTCCTCCATCTTGTATGGTATGAAATTCCAAGACATTCTCCAAATGGGCAAACCACTTATAACCTCATTCCAGATATTATCCCTTCTAGTCACTCCACCAAGACATTCTCCAAATGGGCAAACCATTTTATTTGTTGTCTCTATATATTGTTTAAGATTGGTTCTATTCCAATTATTTGCCATATAATCTCGTTCCTGATCTTATCCCTTCTATTCGCTTCACCAGCCTTCCTCAGACATCTCATTTCCGTGGCACAATGGTACAAATCCAAAATAAGCCCTGTTTATAGAGTGGGTTGGGGGAAAGAGGTGGGTGACTAGAATGGCTAAATTTTGGAACAGTTTAGTTGCACTCATAAATACCCACCTTAGACTGGTTAACTGGTTTCTCATGGGGGTTTGTATTCCCCCCAAAAAGTGAAGGTTCTTGAATATCAGGAAAGAGAACCTAGTAAGAACACTCTTTCCCTCTTTTAATCTCTTTTAATCTGTAGGGGTCGGAGTAAATTTTGGTGGCAGTTTTAACGTGGTTTTTATTGGTTTTTAAAAATGTGATTGGTTTTATTTTCTGTGAACCGCCCAGGGTCTTCGGAGTTGGGTGGCAATATAAATCAGAAAAATAAATAAATACATAAAATGTATGATGGGTCAAAGAAATCGCTTTTGGGACTGGGTGGCTGAAGAACAGATACTGTAGTTGCTTTCTTGTATCTGGGATGGGATGTAGGAAAAGGTTCGGATTTGATAAACGCTGGAGGCAGAAGAGGAGAAAGCAAGAGAGAGCGTGGCATGTCAGGCCCTTTATTGAATCCCTTCGGTGCTTCTGAATTAGGACAGTCAAAAAAATCCTAATTAATTGACAGCAGTAATGAATTGCAACAGGGGCCAAGTCTGCAGCAGGAGCAGAATTAACAGATTGCAGTGCTTCAGACTACAGGTGGTGATGGAAGGGATTTAACCACACTGAGTATTCCCATATGCTTGTTTGTTTGTTTTAATTTTTAAATAAGCTAAAGGTCAAGGCCAAGCGTGCCTGACTCTAGGATGGTGCTCATCTCCGTTTACAGCCAAAGAGCCAGCGCTATCTGCATCTGCAAACTTTTCCATGGTTATTTTGGCTAAGACATGACTAGATACCCAAATGCATGGAACGAACACTGTTACCTTTCCTGCCAAAGCACTACCTATCCCATCTACTTGCAATTTCTTGCTTTCAAACTGCTAGGTTGGCAGGAGCTGGGACACACGACGGACGCTCACTCTGCATTCGGGTCTCAAACTGCTGACCTTCCAAACCTCCAGTCATCAAGCTCAGAGTCTCAACCACTAAGTCACCGCGGTCCTCTTATTCCATATTAAATAGAAAAACCAGCCTATGTTGCTTTTGTAACTAAGCTCCCTTTTCTGGTGTGTTTTCTTTTGCAGCATGTGGCCCAGGCACCTTCAAGTCCAAGCAAGGGGAAGGTCTATGCTCGCCCTGTCCCCCCAACAGCCGGACAACATCTGGAGCAGCCATTCTCTGCACCTGCCGGAACAATTACTTCCGAGCAGACACCGATCCTGCAGACAGCGCATGCACCAGTAAGCCTTTCCTTTTGAGTTTTGGTTGGTTGAGAAATATTCATTTTGGGCTTCCTATTCCACTCTAGCAAGAATCCAGAAGGGAGTTAGAGCATCTTTAAAACCAAATCTTATCTACAACTAGCAGGCTGCAAAGGGAGTCAAGCTTTAACCCAGCAAAGCAGGGGAGAGGGTGGGTCAGAGCAGCAGGGAAATAGTTGTTTAATTTCCCCAATGGATTGTCCTGAACTCAGGATATTTGGGGAATATAGGCAAGCATGGAATGGACTTTAACACAGGTTGCCTTTATAAAAAAACCTAGAGAAGAACATGAAATAACAGTTTGTCAGAGGATGTATAGAATTTTTTGAAATAAGAAAGAGGTCACCTTCTTTCGTGTCCAGATCAATTTTTGGATTTCCAAAATGAAGCCACTTTCTTGGCTTTGTCATTGGCCAAAATTAAATCTTCATTGTTGCATGTTTCTGGTAGTAGTCGGCAGACCAGCAAAAGAGCCGGGTCTATGTCATTGATGGCGAACCTTGGCACTCCAGGTGTTCTTGGGCTTCAGTTACCAGAAACCCAAGTCAGTACTCCTGCTGATCAAGACTTCTGGGAATTGAAGTCCAAGAACATCTGGAGTACCATCACTGTTCTATGTCTCTCCACAGGAACACAAAATGTTGTTATCCACCAGCAGCCCCCACTTGAACATGTTGGTCTTAGATTTAGGGACTGACTCAGGCCCTCAGCCTATTCAGGATCCTCCAAATGACATAAGGGAGGCTGAGCTGCTCAGCTATATCCTCCTTTTATGTTATTCCTTGTCCAGTGAGCTTCTTCCTCCATCTTCTAATTTAGTCTTGCTCTTGCGTATCCTCAATAATGTTTGTTCTTGCTATAAAGCTCTTCCTGGATCTGAGCCAGCGGACTTGAGGCACATATCCATTCAGGGGACATTGAGCAAGAGGCCAGAAATAAATTATCAAGAGGAATTGGTGTGGAAGGGGAGAGGTGAAGAGATTGAGTATCACATAAATCACAAAAGGGGGAGGGGGGTTCAAGGAATATGGGGTCCCATGCTAGGTGGTTGATCTGATGGGACAGCCACCCCTCTCTCGCTCTTTTAAACTTTTTAAAATTGTTTTTAGTAATTTGTAAATTTATAGTTTAATTTTTTAAAATTAATTTTGAACCTTAAGGTTTTAATTGCTGAATTTGTAGGGGTATAGTGGGATTGTTTAGTTTATTTTGCACTCATGTATAATCTTTTTCTTTTTTGTAAGCCGCCTAGAGTCAGGTTCGCCTGATTGGGGCGGGATAATAAATCTAAATAGCTGTAAATAAATAAATAAATAATGAATTACTTTCATCTCAGGATGAGAAACAAGCAAAATACAGATTGTTACAGCTAATCTTCTTTGCTTCCTCTTTACCTTACGGGGTGTCGAGAGATACAGCTGATAATTCAGAGTAAAATTAATGACCAAAAGATGTGCAGGGCAGGAGGGAAGATTACTTGGCTGAAAAATTAGTGAGACTTGTTTGGATGTAGCACAAGAACATTATTTAGAATAGCCACGTCTGGCCGTGACGCTATCCAAGAATAAGAATGAGACATCAGGCAGGCAGATGCTGTTGGTGTTTCCAGAGTTTGGAGAGTCTCACTGTGCATTAGGTTGAAAGGCCCTGGACTCCTTAGCATAGCCTTTCTGCTGTGTTAGTTCATCTAAAAGGCCATCAAGAAATGGTTCAAATTGAAGTCTGTGTCTGAAATGAATTTGCTAGAGATATTCCCCACCTAGTCCAGGATTGTGTCCTCTGACTAGCCAACAGTTGCCCCAGTGGAAATCCCACAAGCTTGACCCTTGAATTCCCTGGCAACTGATAAACAACACAAGACTGCCTCTCAAGCTAGATGGACTCAAGCTAGATAGAATATATATCTACAAAAACAAGACGTTTGTGATACCCCTTCCATGAACGTGGCTGGTGCATCTTTTGTAACCATCCAGGTTTGTACCATCACGCCATTCTGAATTCCACAGGTTAATGTCTCCAAAATGCTGTCCTCCCAACCCAAGCTTTTGGAAAGGTGCTTGCTTTCTTCTCATCCCAATTATTTTCTAGAAGCAGTGCATGGATTTATTTATGAGTTCATCCATCACCATATTAAAGAAACCTGTCAAAATATTTGCAAACCTGGTTCAAGGGATTTGTGTGTGTGTGTGTATGTGTGTGTGTGTTTGTTGGTTAATGTGATAAATGCTAGCCAATTGGTGTTCTCTTCAGCCTGCTTCCTGCTTCTAACTGTTGTTCCAGTAAACCTGCAGTACTATGTATTCCCCCCCCCCCAAAAAAAAAAAAAAAAAACCCGGAACCTGGAGAGATGAATTGGCACTGAAAGGGCTGAAAAAATTTTCAGACCACCTGCTGTGCTGGGCCAGAATCCTGTTCATTTGTATAGTCGCAAAACAGCATTGACAAAAAATTTCCACCATCATCAGTTTTTCTTCTTCACACAACCTAGTTGTGAAAACAAGTGCTCAGCCAGTTGTGCAACACACAGCCTGCCAGACGGGAAATAACCCTTGCCCAATTTCCTTTGGATATACAATTTTATTAACAGGATTTTGGCCATCACATCTTCTTTCTTTCATGGACATTGTTAAAGACTTCTGGGATAAATTTATTCCAAGATGGGGCCTGCAGCAAATTAAAGGGGGGGGATACCTTCTCTGCATATGTATATATTCATTGAACTCTAAAACCACTTGATTTTTAAAATTGTCTTGTTGTCTGGGTGGTGTATGGAACATTTTTTTAAAAAGAAAGTAAAATGCACCACATAAATAATAACCAGAGAGAGAGCATACAATAAAACTTAACTAAAACCAGCTGCACAACTAAAACCACAAACAGTATTCTTTTAAAAGAGCAAACTGAGCAGCACAGTAGAAGTGAACTCTGATGTGTAATCACTGTAAACAATTATTTAATTGCCTCAGAGAATTTTCTTTAAGTCTTTATCCTCCACCCAAGCATCACAGTGTGGTTACCAGGTGGGTTTTTCTGGAGAGTCCATGCCAAAGACAGGGTAAAGGTAAAGTCACCTTTAATGGAAAACCAGTATCCAACTCTAGGGTTCAGTGCTCATCCTGTTTACAGCCAAAGAGCCAGCACTGTCTGTATCTACAGACGTTTCTGTGGACATGAGGCAGGTATGCCTAGACACCCGAGTGCATGGAACGCTGTTCACTTTCCCACCGAAAGTGGTCCCCATTTATCTAATTGAAATTTCTTGCTTTTGAACTGCTAGGTTGACAGGAGCTGGAACAGAGATGGGAGCTCACTCTGTTGTGCAGTACTCGGGTATTGGTGTGATTCAAAAAAACTACTACATACTCTGTGGGCGTGGTTTGGTGGGTGTGGCCAGGGGGAAACCCTGTGTTGCACCCAAATTAGGGCTGCTTTATTTCAAAACTTGGATGGGTGGGGCCAGCCGGAATTTCTGGTACCGGTTCTGGCAAATTGGGGCAAACCTGCAGAATCCCACCACTGTACAGTACTTGGGTCTCGAACTGCTGACCTGCTGACCTTCCAGTCATCAAGTTCAGCTTTTGAACCACTTGAGCCACCAAAAGGGCTTTCCCTTGGGCATCCGTGTGCTTCAACTCACTCAGTGCAAGCGCCTGGAGGATAAGGAGGCTCTTTTAAAAATTAAAGCCATCCTTGCTGGGGTTTACTGAGCATCACAATCTGAGAAAACAACTGTTCCAAAAACTGCTCAAGGCTCCAGCTTAGTTTTCAGCTTTCTGGTTCCTGTTTCAGCTATCCCGTCTGCGCCACGCAGTGTGATTTCCAATGTCAACGAGACGTCGCTGGTTCTGGAATGGAGCGAGCCACGGGATTCGGGAGGCCGCGACGACCTGCTCTATAATGTGATCTGCAAGAAGTGCAGCGTGGAGCGCCGGCAGTGCATGCGCTGCGACGACAACGTGGAGTTTGTTCCCCGCCAGCTGGGTCTGACCGAGAGGCACATCTACATCAGCAACCTGATGGCCCACACTCAGTATACCTTTGAGATCCAGGCCGTGAATGGCGTCTCCAGCAAGAACCCTCAGAACCCGCAGTTTGCCTCTGTCAACATCACCACCAATCAAGCAGGTGAGTACCAAATGGCCAGGCAGGGTGCATAGCTCCCTTCCCCAGGACCCGGTATCTAGACCAGTGTTGCCCAAACTTTGGATTTTGGACTTTCTTGTTTTTTATAATCATTTGCATGGTTTTATAATTCTGAGCATGTTGTCATTTAAAAAATAAAGCCATTTCTGCCTCCTTACCATATCTTTAAAAGAAAAAGAAAATTATCCCTCATGAATACATCAATTGATACACAATATATATTGCAAACATTGTACCATATGTTTTAATGTCTTGAAGCTCATTATGATAGGATGTATTCCTCCCTGAAGCTAGTAGATGCGTAAAAAAAACTCTTAGTATGTATTATGTTTAAATATCTTGGTTTAAGGCTTACAGCCAAACTATAATGTGTTGTCAGAGTGTATGATTTTGTTTTCATTCTATTGTCTACAGAAAAATACTTAAGATTATATCCTGATGAAGAAAAATTCTTTTGAAAAACTGGCAATACCGGAAGAGTTTTGATTATGTTATTTTTTCACTCCTTTCCATTTTTGCAGTAAAAGATACTTGAAAGATACTTCTGCCACAAACTGTTTTTCTCTCTCATTTAAGTCAGTACATTGGCTGATCAGTGCTTTTGGGAATTGATGTCCAAAAACCAAAGGTTGGAATATACTGAATCTAGACCGGGGTGCCCAAACTATGGCCTGTGGACTGGATCTGGCCCCCAATGCCAATTCATCCAGTATGGGCATGTTTTACTTCCATTTCTGGAAGTGACAAGGGTAGTGTAGGCCGGATGAATTGGCATTGGGGGGGGATCGAGCCCACAGGCTGTAGTTTGGGCACCCCTGGTAGAGAAAATGGAAGCTTAAAATCTATCTCATCCTGTTCAAAACAGATTGCAAGGTGTGTTTTACTTCTGGTGGGAGGAATCACATGATCAGCCCGCTGTATCATGTGATTGGCCCACAGGCTGAAAAGTTTGGGCACCCCTGAGCTGGACCCTTCCTGAAATCCAACATTGTCAAATTCTTGAGATGGTGGTTCTGCCATGTGAAAAGATAAGACAGAATCAGGTTTTTGGAAGTACTACTTCCAAAGATACAAATAATACAGCTGACCTGCCAGTGTGTATTGCTTAAAGCAAGGATTCTCAACCTGCAGCCTGTCAGCCAGATGCAACCTGCAGCACAATTTCATATGACCCCCACCACCTCCCCCACACCCAGAAATGCCATGTGGTGGAGGAAGGGCAAAATGGCCATCTGGCCTCCGAAGCTGTTTGAGGGAGTGTGACCCGGCCCCTGGCTTTAAAAGGTTGGGAACTCCTGGCTTAAAGCATTACAGAGGCTGCAATTGTTTACAGTATTTCCATTCTTTGTTTTTAAAAATCTTGCGTTAAGAAGCCTTGCCTCAAGAGGGATATTTTTTTTAATTTGGATCAGTTCAGCCATGCACAAAATTAAAAAATCTATTTATTTACTGCATTGCATCTCTGTATCGCCTTTCATGTTTTTCTTTTTTTTTTAAGTGTTTGCAAGAAATAAATCCAATAAAATTAAAACCTAAGTAGAGTTGAATAAAATTGTTTTTAAAAAAACAACCAATAAGATTCATTCTAAGCAAGTCATTAGAGGACAGTGTGACTGATAGTGGATAAGGCTGGGTAGAAAGAAGATCTACTACATCATATCTACTACTGTGGACAAGAAAACCTCAGAAAAAACGGAGTAGCCATAATTGTCAATAAAAGGGTGAGAAAAGCAGTAATGGGATATAATCTCAAAAATGATAGAATGATGTCAGTCAGAATACAAGGCAAGCCATTCAATATCACTGTAATCCAAATATATGCACCAACCGCTAGTGCAGATGAAGCCACAATTGACCAGTTCTATGAAGACTTAGAACACTTCATAGAACAGACACCAAGAAATGATGTACATATTACCATAGGAGACTGGAATGCCAAAGTAGGAAATCAAAAAGTAAATGGAATAACAGGCAAGTTTGGTCTTGGAACACAGAATGAAGCAGGCCAAAGACTGATAGAGTTCTGCCAAGATAACGCACTGGTCATAGCAAACACTCACGCTAGCAAGGTGATGCTCAAGATAATACAGGATAGACTGCAACAGTATGTGGAGAGAGAATTACCAGAAGTGCAGGCGGGTTTCAGAAGAGGCAGGGGGACTAGAGACCACATCGCCAACATAAGATAGATCATGGAAAAAACAAAGGAATATCAGAAACAAGTCTACTTCTGTTTCATTGATTACACGAAAGCTTTTGATTGTGTCGACCACAACAAGATGTGGCAAGATAAATCTACTGTTATCTCCAGCCACTGATCGGCAGTAATGGCAATTTCTCTGCATTTGACTAAGCAGGCCAATTTTGGGGAAGGTCTTTGTGTTGAGATTCCCTCCCTTGTTTCGGAAGAAGCACAGATGTTCTAATGTAGGTATAGACTTGGTGCCCAGGTTAATGTTTGAGACTGAAGGCAGGAGTTTTCTCTATAGTTGGCTGTGGAACAGAATGGGTGCTAAGTCCTTGGTTGTGTTTTCTACCCCAATGAACAAAGGCTGATGTTTTTCTATGCCTTCTTTCTGCAGCTCCCTCAGCCGTTCCCACAATGCACTTACATGGCAGCACCGGCAGTAGCATGACTCTTTCTTGGGAGCCACCGAAACAGCCCAATGGGATCATCTTGGACTATGAGATTAAGTACTTCGAAAAGGTAAAGCGAAGCCTCTGGCAGTGATATAGTCCTATCAAGCTCCAACTTTAAAGCTGAGTCCACTCACAGAGGGGTAACACTTGGAATGAGGAATGATACATACTTCTTGTGTAGCCAGAAAATTTGGCCAGGAGAACGGAAAGACCCCACTTCAAATATTACTATTTCTGCTCTTAGGCTAGAGTGAGTCTATCTTATCTTCAGACATATGATTAGAAATCTTGCTGGCTGGCACGGTTGCGTAAACTGCAGTCGTTCAGGTGATGCGAGTTGTTTTCCTGGGCTATCTTTCATGCAGCCATTCTTCTTCTGGTTGTGCAACTACATCACATGATGGGCAGCCCAGAAAAACAGCTTCCACAAGGACTCTTGCAAGCATGGAAGGCTTCAGTTGCATTGTGGCCTTTGTCTGCAATACAGGAAATATTGAGACCAGCCTATTTTGCAAGAGTTGCTGTAAGATAAGATATGTAAATCACTTCCCACAGTTGAAGATTGTTATTGGTCATGATTATTATTATTAAGATTTAATATTAAGAAGACTTCAGTTTCAAAACTAAGGCAACACTCTGCAGAGGACAAGTGTGGATAATGTTGAACACTTCCATTGCATCAGGTTCTTCAAGGGATGATAATAATAATCAGAAATTATTCTGGGTTGAAAGGATTTCTGCGGAAGAAACTCCGCTCAGGGAATGCCCAAATGAGGCTCCACTCATGTCCCCAATAGGTGGGACAGAGACGGACGCTCAATCCATCATGCAGTACCTGGGTCTTGAACTGCCAATTTACCAGCCTTCCAGCTAATAAGGTGAGCTTCTTCACCACTGAGCCACCACAGCCCCTTTCAAGGTATGATGATGGCGATAGATGAAGCATGAGTGGCCAACCTGCACTCATTATCCTGGTCTTACGCACCCTTCTGTTTAAGCCCCAAAGCTTCCTGCTAAAAATTGGTTCAGACCCCTGCCGGGAGCAAAGTTGTTTTTACTGGGCAGGGAGAGAAAGGAGCATCAACTGGTAAGAGCAGCCAAGATTGGGCTGGTTGGGCGAAGGGTGATGCCCTGTGAGACAGTTTGCTGTATGAAGTTTTTCCCATCTTCTTGAATGCATATGCTCTGAGAGTTGGTTTGGGATTTGCTCTTGAGGTGCACCTTCCCTCTTTCCTACAGCAGGGCCAGAGCGATGGCATTGCCAACACTGTCACCAGCCAGAAGAATATGGTGCGTTTGGAAGGGTTGAAGCCCAACGCTGGCTACATGGTGCAGGTCCGGGCACGTACTGTGGCAGGTTACGGCCAATACAGCTTCCCCATGGAGTTTAGAACGCCAGTGGAGGATGGTAGGCTTCTTTCTCTGCACCCATCTGCCTTCCACCCTTCTCCCTGGGTTGTCTGCTCTCAGCTTCTAACATTCTTCCCTTCTTTCTCCTTCATCCCCAATAGGTTCCAGTAGCAGGAGCTTCCAGGAGCTGCCTCTTATTGTGGGGTCAGCTACTGCAGGTCTAGTCTTCGTGATAGCCGTGGTGGTCATTGCCATCGTCTGTTTCAGGTACTGTGTCTCAAAGAATTGGGGGTCTGAACACAGCCTGACCTCCAGGGAAAGGAGGGACCGCTTAGGTGGGCTCTTGATCTCTTGAGAGTTGAGGTTGGCTCCCCTGGTTGCATTAGAACAGAGAACATGTAGTTGTTGTATGGCTTCTCCCTCACTATTTGCTATTGTAGGAGCTGCAGTTTGACAGCCTCTCTAGGGCTGCATGTTCAATCCCTGACCCATCTGTTGCTAGAAGTCAGCACAAACACTGCTCCTAGAAGTTTACTTTGCATGTGATAGCTACGCATAGAAAACAGAGTTGTAATCACTTTAAATAGGTATTATCAGAAATGGAGGTAGGGGTTCCCAAGCCTGCATGTGAAAGCTTAGATGTTGACATTTGGACTGTGATATTAGAATAAATGTTTAGTTTTTGTTGGGTGGTGGAGCAGATTACAACTCAGGGTGTGCATGTCTCGTGTTTCTGCTGTGCTCAGGTCTCAGTAACTAAATGATTGGGAGTGAAGCTACATTGCATCGATCTTTCTTTCCTTTCTCTTTGGATAGGAAGCAACAAGGCAGCAACGACTCAGAGTATACAGAGAAACTCCAGCAGTACAGTGAGTATCAGCCTGTTTGTAACACAAGAAGTGGAGTTCCTATGCATATGAATGTTTGTTTTGTAGGGTTTGTGAAAGCTTGTATGATTTGTGGATCACTGCGGAGTCTTGTTGCCCTGTTTTGATACACAACTGTTTTAGGAGACTGTGTGTTTGTATCTACACTTAGAACTGAGCCTCCTTATGCTAGTTTCCACTGGCTGTCTCCCACATCTAAGAATCATTGCATTCAAATTAGCTGATTTTCCAATATTCAGTCCAGTTAGGGAAAGCTGTCGAATTAATGGGCAAAGCTCGCCAATATCTTTTGATATCCAGTGCCATTGAAATTGGGATTTTCTTCCACTCTCCTCCTTATTTTGTTCTCCATAGTGCCAAAAGAATGTTCCAGAAGGATTTTTGCTCTCCCAACCGTCAGGATTTTAGGGGCATAGGGAGTAAGTGGACAAGTGTGGAGAGTGGCTAATTCTGCCATAAGCAGTGTGCTATTAGATTATATTATTAGAATTAGATTATATAAGATTAGCAATAGCAGTTATACTTATCATATTTGCCAGCGTATAAGACGCACTTCCCCCCTAAAAATACACCAGAAAAATGGAATGTGTCTTATACTCTGATGCGTCTTATACACCAGCATATAAGGCACCCTCTCCCCCCTTGAAATAATGTAGACCTGAAAATGGAATGCATCTTATACTCCAATGCATCTTATACATTGGCAAATACGGTATATACCACCCCATCACACTTAGATAACTCTCTGGGCAGTTCAAAAGGTAATTAGCATTTTTGCCCCAAAAATGCTGGGTAACCTTTTTAGCAACCTTGGAAGGTTGAGTCAATCTTTTCCCTGTTGGTATCAAACTCAGATTGTGAGCAGAGTTTTGGCTATAGTAACTGAAAGAAACCTGGCTGCAGTTGGGGACTTGTATGTCTGTTCGTTCTTTTAATTAGGTATTGTTTCTAGGAGTGATCAAGAAGATCACAGGAAAGTTTTTCTTCTCTTTTTTCTCATAGGAGAGTAGAAATTAAATGAGCCTAAAGTGTGACCACTTCTGCTGTACAAAATTGATCCCCTTTTTGTCTTTGCAGTTACTCCAGGGATGAAGGTTTATATTGACCCGTTTACATACGAAGATCCCAACGAAGCTGTTCGGGAGTTTGCCAAAGAAATTGACATTTCTTGCGTCAAAATTGAGGAAGTGATTGGAGCAGGCAAGTTCGTCTTTACAGAGGGAGGACGAAGAACTGAGAAGACTTTGTCCACTTTTTAAACAGCCTTTTCTTGCCAACCATTTTCCAGGTGAATTTGGCGAGGTTTGCCGGGGGCGTCTCAAGCTGCCAGGCCGGCGGGAGATCTTTGTGGCCATCAAGACGCTGAAGGTCGGCTACACAGAACGCCAGAGGCGGGACTTCCTCAGCGAGGCCAGCATCATGGGGCAGTTTGACCACCCCAACATCATTCGTTTGGAAGGGGTGGTCACCAAAAGCCGTCCTGTCATGATTGTCACAGAGTTCATGGAGAACTGTGCCCTCGACTCTTTCTTACGGGTAAGGGGGAACTGTCTGCTGTGTTTTTCCTCTGTCCATTTTTGTTTGCATGCTCTGGTAGCACAGTGGTTAAACTGCTGTACTGCAACCAGAAGGTTGTGAGTTCAATCCTGGCCAGGACCAGGGTTGACTCAGCCTTCCATCCTTCCTAGGTTGGTAAAATGAGTACCTAACATGTTGGGGCAAAATGCTAATTAACTTGTGAACCTCCCAGAGAATGTACTAAGCCAGGGGTGCCCAAACCTTTTGGGCCATGGGCCAGTCACATTGTTCAGCAGGCCGGGCATGTGGTTCAGCGGGCCGGTCACGTGGTTCCTCCCACCAAAAGCAGAAGTAAAATGAGCCTTGAAATGTGTTTTGCAAAAGGATGAGATAGATTTTAAGCTACCATTATCTCTGCTTAAAACGGGGGTGCACAAACTGTGGCCCATGGGCCATGGTTTGGGGGCTCCTGTACTAAGTGGTATATAAGTGTGATTGCTTTGCCTCTCAATCAAAGCAAAGCAATTTGCAATATCTGGGAAGAGTTTATAAGAGGCCTTTTCTTTCCCCATTCAGCCAACAAGTAAATTCCTTTTTCTTCTGACAAGCATTTGGCAACTAAACAGGCTGCAGAAAAAGAAGCTTTAATAACACTTTTATTTCAATTTCCCCCTTCATTTGTGATTTTTTCAATAATTTTAAGCTAAAAAATTTGAAATGGTAGCTGTGTTAGTCTGTGATTCAGGCATAGGACTTGATCCACGAAAGTTAACATTAAAATACAACATTTAGTTTTTTTAAGTACCATGATGATTTTGTTTTTTTGTTTTGTTTACTCTCTAATATTTTAGGTTAGTGGCCTTTTTTTGTACACAACAAAAAGAGGACAGGAAAAGTCCACAAAACTGGTGCAGCATGTGAACAACTGCAGATGTATTTCAGTGGGTGCTTTCTTGAATAACAGCCCACTTCTTAGATACCATTATAAAAATGGTAATTAACTCATAAACCGCCCAGAGAGTTCACTAAGTGCTATGGGGAAGTATAAAAATGCTATTGCTATTAGTGTATTTATTTGTCTTCCAGTACTAAAACTTATGGATCTTTTCCCCAGTAATTCTTGTAAGCTCCCTCAGGTTCCTGAATTGTGTGAAAGGCAGGATTTCAGTGTAATAAATATTAATAATTTCCAGCTACATCAGGTCACTTTATAAACATATGGCTCTGATGCATTGGATAGATACATATATTTTCAAGTGCTAGCAGTAGTCTTTTTCACTTCTCTTGCATTTGACTATGTGTTACTTATTTACATTAATTAATTAATATTAATTATGTGCTGCCTTTTCATAAACATTCCAAGTACGATGGCATATATTCTGATGTGGTTTTGTATGTGGGTGTCAGTCTGCTATGGAAGAAACTGAATTCTTGTATAAATTGTGCAGTTTGAAGGTCTTTGCATAGACTTTTCATAATTGATTCCACCTCTGCCTGGTCTGGGAGAAAGCAAAAGATTTAGCGCCTTACTTAACAATGTAAAAGCCTCCTGTGGTTTCTAAAGATTTCACTACACATTGCACGGAGTGTTCAAACACATCTGCTTTGCCTTCTTTTTTTGAAAGAAACAAAGTTTGAGCTTCTTGATGTGACTGATTTTGTACATGGCATCTGCCTTGCAGAAGATGACAGCAGCGTAGCGATGTGAAGAATTCACACCAGATTCCTCATTTGTTTAAATTGTCTTGACAGCAAGAGACACCTCACTGAGGTTAAAGCCCGGCAGGATCCCCTGCTCCCCGCTGAGAGCGAGAGAGGTCCCCATGATTTGTGCAAAACGTCGCTGTAAAGAAGGAGTCCTTTTCCCTTGAGAAATGATGCGCGTGCACAAAGCACACACACAAAAAGAGGCAAACGAATCATTTACTTCTTAACATTGTTCAGTGCCAAACAATACATCCTCTCCCACATCACCCTCTCTCTGGTGGGAAGACATTTGTGCACAGCGGCATGCCATCATTACTCCAGAAGCAGATGTTCTGAACACCCACCTCTTTAAACTTCTGTTCTTGTGGATCCCAAGGCCTCACATAGCTCACCAGATGTCCCCTTGGAGCAGGAATATTGAATCAAAATTAAAAATAAAAGAGCAATTCATTATCATTATTATCATTATTATCATTATTATCATTGTTATCATTATTACTGCTTGGATGAGGAAGTGCAAGGAATTTGCAGATGTCACAAAACTGGGTGGAATACCTTGGAAGAAAGGAGCAGAATTCAAAAAGATCTTGATAGGTTTGAACAGTGGGCTTCTTCTTCCATGTCTAGGCCAGAAGTGAAACTGCCAAAATGAAGGCTTCTTTTTGGTGAGTTCATTCTGCAGTTCCTTTCGCCTGACCTAGTATGAGAAAGGTTAGCTGGCAACACAAGATTGCCAGGGTATGCCCAATTGTGGTTCAAACTACCACAATTCAAGGAGGCTCTTTCTGTGTACCCCAATACTGGTATGAATGAACACCATGAAATTTAACAGGAATAAGTGCAAAGTTTTACACCTGGTGGGAACCAGATGCACAGTTACAAGATGGAGAATACTTGACTCAGTAATACTACAAGTGAGAAGGATCTTGGAATTGTAGATTCCAGGCTAAGTATGAGTCAAACTGCAAAAAAGGCCATTTTTAGGCTGCATTAACAGAAATGTATTCTCCAAAATACATGAGGTACTAATCCCCATCTATTCATTACTAGTTCAACCACATGTAGAATATGGTGTCCAATTCTGGGCACTACAGTTTAAGAAAGATGCAAACAAATTACAGCAGATCCAGAGAAGAACAACAAGGATGATCAGAGGACTGGAAACCAAGCCATATGAGGAAAGACTCAATGCATGTTTAGCCTTGAGAAAAGGAGCCTAAGAGAAGATATGATGACAGCACTCTTCAAATACCTGAAAGGAAGGGCAGGATCTGTTCTCTATCATCCCAGAATGCAGGATGCTAATAACGTGGTAAAACTACAGGAAGCCAGATATCGACTGAAGATTAGGAAAAACCTCTTCATAGTTAGAGCAGTATGAAAGTAGAACCAACTGTCTCAAGAGGTGGTGAGCAGTTCAACACTGGAAGTATTCAAGAGAGAATTGAACAGCTATCAGTCATAACTGCTTTAATTTTGATTCCTGCATTGAGCAGGGTTGGACTCGATGACCTAGAACAGAGGTGCCCAAAGTACGGCCTGTGGGCCAGATCCATCCCCCAACACCAATTCATCCAGCCCACACTGCCCTTGTTGCTCCCGGAAGCATAAGTAAAACGCTTATGGGCGCAATGAGGGCAGCGAGGCCAGATGAATTGGTGTCAGGGCTGGATCCGGCCCATGGGCCATAGTTTGGGCACCCCTGGTTTAAGCAGAGAAAATGGCAGCCTAAAATCTCTTTCACGTGACCAGTCCGCTGAAACATGTGACCGGCCCACAGCCTGAAAAGTTTGGGCACCCCTGACCTAGAAGGCCCCTTCCAACTCAATTTTTACTTGATTCCCAGAATCCTACAGGAGCATGGGCTAAACTTACTAAAAGCTACAATGAAAACAGAAGTTTGATATTTACTTACTTTGTTTTAGTTTTATTTCTGAGCCTACTGGTAAGCCTCCAGACCCATCGGATTTGCCCATCTCTTTCATTACAACAAAATGTGGATGCAGCCAGCAACGGAAAAGCCCCTGAGATACACATAATCCTGATATGTGCAAAGGCCACGTTTGTCCTCCATCCTTAGCCCCATGAAGGGACACTGGTCAAATTTCTGATGATCTCACCTTGCCATTTCAAATGCCGTTAAAACTCTGGTCTGACTTTTTTGCTTTGGGGTGAGCGAAGTAAAGGATAGTTGTTCAAAGATGGCCATGGATTTGCAACAGGCAGGAAAATCTCACAAGCTTTAGTGAGGAAATGGACTCTTCTGGGGTTAGTGTGAATCTTTACAGCACCCCCTCTTCTGACCTCTGTGTTCGTTGCACCAACAGCTCAACGATGGACAGTTCACGGTCATCCAGCTGGTTGGCATGCTTCGTGGCATTGCAGCTGGTATGAAGTACCTTTCGGAGATGAATTACGTGCACCGCGACCTCGCCGCCCGTAACATCCTCGTCAACAGCAACCTGGTGTGCAAAGTGTCAGACTTCGGACTCTCTCGTTTCTTGGAGGATGACCCCTCGGACCCCACGTATACAAGCTCCCTGGTAGGTGGAAACCTTCCTGGTACAGCCAACCACTTCCTTGGTGGAGGCTTGGAAAGGGATGTTGCAAAATACCCTTTTGTAAGATTGGCCACTACACACACACTTCAGAGAGACCTTATGCCCAGATGTTTAGGGTAAAGTTAAAGGTCACCCTTGCTCAAAAGCTAGTCGTATCCAACTAGCCACTGCAGTCCCATGGCCAGGTGTTTATAGGAGACATTATGTGGAAATCACTTCTACAATGATGAGATACAAAATTGGGTGGACTACAGCAAGGATGGGCAAAATGACCACCATGGGCTCAAAACCTTATTGTTCCCTCCAGAGGGTGTGGGAGGCAAATCTACTGTCTTTCTTTCCTCCACACCTCAGATTTATATGGAGTACACCATACAGCCAGTGACTCAACGCAGAGTGTTGGGTGGCGGTAAATAACGTGACTCCCTTAATGGGCCAATGGCTATGGGCAAATGAGCCCATTTAGGTGGGGTGATGGTCCCCCTCAATGGAGGAAATGCCACTGGAAACCATCATATTGGGCCCAACGGCAAAATGAGCGAAGGAGGAACTCTGATTATTGGGAATCATTGGTCATGGAGGCAGAAGAGGCCATGCCAAATGGCCTGGCCATGAAGGTGCACCTTGATAATATCCTCAAGGCTGCGGCAGTCCATTGCAGTCCTGATGTTAAATCCTGCATGTCTCATTTCATACGTGCCACAGGAGATGGCTTTGTGATCATAGTGTTTGGGTCACTTCATTGCAAGCTGGGATCCACCTTAAACATATGCACACCAATGGCATTCTTCCTACTTCAGGAAAAAATGCATTCTCGGATACGAGTTACAGCCAATGATGATGATGAAATGTTGTCTACTAGAAGCTGTGAAGGAGATTTTCCATTTCCTTGAAGGCCCTTTGGGGGGGGGGGAATTCAGGGGAGGAGAGGTCATGTTGCAGCCTTTGAACCCATGGCAAATGGGTTCAAAATATTTTTGCAGGCATCATTAACTGGTGAAAATGACCACAAAATAAATGGATGATTCCAAGCTTTGGTAGTGTTGAATTGTGCCTACACCCATGATGGCGAACCTTGGCACTCCTGATGTTCTTGGACTTCAATTCCCAGAAGCCCAAGCACCCAGTGAATCTACACGAATGGGTTTACTGTGATCCATCCGGCCCGTGCTCCCCTCGTCGCTCCCAGAAGTGGATGTAAAACATGCCTGTACGTTTTACTTTCGCTTCCAGGAGCAACGAGGGCAGCATGGGCCTGATGAATCACAGTAAACCCATTCATGTGGATTCACAGGGTGCTTGGGCTTCTGGGAATTGAAGTCCAAGAACATCTGGAGTGCCAAGATTTGCCATCATGGGCCTAGACAAATCTGTGGAGGAAGACCGGTCTATCACAGGCTGCCTTGCTCTTAATTTCAGCTTTAAATAGCTTTAGGGGTATTCAGAGGAGCAGAAAAACGAAGAGAGAGTCATGCATAAAAGCTGTCAATATCGTAAGCTTTGTGTCTCTAAAAGACATTTAGCTCAAAAGGCCAGTATCTAGCCACAAAAATAAGCCTCAAAAATTGTTTTTTTTTTCAAAATGTAGGCCGTAGCAAGTTCCCGTTTTCACTGAGTGTATTTTTCCCTTCCTGCTTTTAAACAAGTAGAAAGCATCTTTGCTTTCACAAATTGCTTAGTTATTCCTGGGTCTGATTGGCCCAATGAAACTACTTGATCAACTTGATCAGACCTAGGAGTAACTAAAGTAATTTGCAAGCAGTGGATGTTGAGCTTCAGACTGGTTGTCCTGCTACAGTCACTACCTTGTGGGAGTCTGGAAATTTGCCAAAGTGGAGGTAGGAAGGTAGACCGGGCATTAGACACTTGGTTAGGAATGCTGTAATTTCTACTTTTATCACCAGTCCGTTCTGGGGCAAGCCAAAATTTTAGGGATGGACAGAGGGTACATAATGGACTGCAGTGGCTTAGTGGTTAAGACACTGAATTTGCCACCTGGAAGGTCAGCAAGTCAGCAGTTCAAAACTTGAGTGCTACATGACAGAGTGAGCTCCCGTCTATGTCCCAGCTCCTGCTGACCTAGTAGTTTGAAAGCAAGAAATTGCAAATAGGTACCACATGGGTGGGAAAGGTAGCAGCTTTCCATGCACTCTAGAGTCCAATCATGCCTGCCACATGTCCATGGAAAGGTCTGCAAATACAGACAGTGTATTTGGCTATAAACAGAGATGAGCACTGAACCCTACCTAGAATCAGATATGACTGGCTTTCAAGCAAGAGTAGCCTTTACCTGGGAATATTGTAATTTCCACTCTCCAGACCGTTCTGGGCCGAGCCCAATAATTAGGGTTGTGTGGAGAGTAAGTAGCTGTCAAAGGGCGTTGGCTTCACAAAATTTCAAAGGAAACCACCAGCAGCAGCAGCAGTGGAAGGACAACCCCATCTCACTCTCTGATCGGTGGCCGCAAACTGGAGCAAAGGGTTGGCGGGACAGGTTGGCCCTAATTAGTTGTCTCAAGTGTATCTTTCCACAGGGCGGCAAGATCCCAATCCGGTGGACAGCTCCAGAAGCCATTGCTTACCGCAAGTTCACTTCTGCAAGCGACGTCTGGAGTTACGGGATCGTCATGTGGGAGGTGATGTCCTACGGCGAGAGGCCTTACTGGGACATGTCCAATCAGGATGTAAGTACAGGGTGGAGGGGCTTTGGAGGAGGACGAGGAGGACAGGCAGGAGCGGAGCCCGGCTGACCAAGACCCGCCGTTGCTTTTTGCTCTAGGTGATCAATGCTGTAGAGCAGGACTACCGCCTCCCGCCCCCGATGGACTGCCCCACGGCCTTGCACCAGCTGATGTTGGACTGCTGGGTACGCGACCGCAACCTCCGGCCTAAGTTTGCACAGATCGTCAACACGCTGGACAAGCTAATCCGTAACGCCGCCAGCCTGAAAGTCATCGCCAGCGTGCAGTCTGGGTCAGTGTCGTTTGCCCCCTCACCCTCTCCAAGCACAGGCAATCTGCTGTGTCTGGACTAGTCATGTCAAGTTTCTAGCCTTCCTGGATGTAGACCCTTGGGGGCTGGAGGCAGGCAGAGAGAGAAGAGCACAAAGGGTGGACAGGGAGAGACGGATGGCCCCCTTTTCCTTAGCCTCTTGGGACTGCCAGGCCTTTTTCCGTGGCTCGCCATTCTCACTCCCCGAGCCTTGCTTGACTTCTGGGCTCTCTCATCCTCCGCAGCGTGTCTCAGCCACTCCTGGATCGCACTGTGCCGGATTACACAACCTTCACTACCGTGGGTGACTGGCTTGACGCTATCAAAATGGGACGGTACAAAGAGAACTTTGTCAACGCCGGCTTTGCCTCCTTCGACCTGGTGGCCCAAATGACAGCGGAGTAAGTAGGATGGGACGTCAGCCATGGGAAGAGGCCCAGATGCCAGCATTGAATGGGTCAGGAAGTAGCAATAGCAATTACACTTATATACCGCCCATGAGGGGCTGTGGTGGCTCAGTGGTTAAGAAGCTTGCCTTGTTAGCTGGAAGGCTGGCGAGTCGGCAGTTCGAGACCCAGGTACTGCATGACGGTTTGAGTGCCCATCTCTGTCCTTGCCAACCTTGTTGCCTGAAAGCAAGAAAATGCATGTAGATAAATAGGGACCACTTCAGTGGGAAAAGATCTTGGAGACATGAAAAGAGCTTCATTCGAATGTCCCCTGAGCGGAGTTCCTCCAGCAAAAATCCTTCCAGCCCAGAATAATTTCTGACACGAAATTATTATTATACCGCCCGTAGTAGTTAGTACACTCTGGGCGGTTCACAAGGCAATTAGCATTTTTGCCCCCAACATACTACATACTTAGTTTATTGACCTCAGGAGGATAGAAGGCTAAGTGTCCCTTGATCCTGTTGGGATTGAACTCAGGTCATGAGCAGAGTTTTGGCTGAAGTTGGCCATTGCAGCATTTGGGGGGTGGGGTCATAATTACCACATCCATGGTAATTATGCCTCATTTAGCAATGGATGACATTAGTATAACACAAAGTAAAAAAGGGAAGAGCAAGAAAATATCAGCAATAATAACCACACTTGTTGTAGTGAACGGGTCAGGATTTAGCAACTGGCAATTACACTTATACACCACCCCATAACACTTAGTGCACTCTCTAGGCAATTCACAGGGTAATTTGCATTTTGCCTTCAACATGCTGGATACTCATTTTACCGACCTCAGAAGGTAAAACCTTGATTCCCATCAGAATCAAATTCACAACGTCAGCGGCTTTGGCTGCACTACTTCAGTTTGACCACTGCACCATCAAGGTTCTTATTAAACATCTTAGAATATGCTTGGGGAAATATGATTGAGGAGCAGTGGTCTCTTAAGAAGTCAAAATGGATTGAGCTTCTTCCAGAGCTTGGAGAAGTTCAGTTTTGGACTACAACTTGCCGAATTTTCCACCCAGAATGGCCAGAGTTAAAGATCTTAAAAATAGCTTCTCAGAGTTCTGGATTGTTTCATAAATTGTCCCTAGACAAGATCAAAAAAGGAACTTAGGTTGACATTTTCACTGACCTACCATCTCCACTTTATTTCACCGCTACCTGTTAATGTATCAGGCAGGAAACCAAAATCTGTTAATGTATCAGGCAGGAAACCAAAATCTGTTCATAATATTTATTTATTTATTCAATGTTTATACTTCTCCCATTAATGCAAGCACGATGCTGGGCAGTTTACAGGAGACTAAAACCTACAAACTTTCAATACCTCCACAATAACAAGAAATACATACAAACCCAAAATGGCAGACAATAATTATAAGCATAACTATGAATAAAACCTATAATATTTTTTAAAATCTAGAATCAACTTTTAAAAAGTTGTTGGTGGCATTCTGGATGGATGAGACGCCAACGAGAAGAGAGGAAAGCCCCGTGCTGCCATTTTTTAATTGTTACATTTATATTCCATCTTTCCATCGGAGAAATCAAGTTCCTCTTCCCTGCTTTTTAAAAAAATTCTCAGAAAAGTCCTGGGAGGTAGAATGTGAAGGGAGAAAATGACTGGTTTAAGGTTTACCCAGTGAGTATCATGACCAAGTGAAAGTTTTTAAACCCAAGCCTGCTGGGAGTATTTTCAGTGATACAGTGACTGATGAGTGCCACACCTGGGCAGGTGGTAAGGCTGTTACTTCCTGGTTGATTTATGGTGGACTGTTTAGATTCTTCTGGCATTAATAAGTATGCCCCAAAGGTGGCTTTGGTATTTTTAAGCAGGAATGCTTTTCAGAGGATATCGGACAAAAGAACAAAACAAGAAGGGGAAGACTGTCTCTTTTATTTTAATGTGAACTTTTGTGGATCAAGTCCAGTTCCTTAAATAAGTGGATTTGATCCACAAAAGTTCACATTCAGATACTCAAAATGGATTCCTTGATACAGTTTACAGTCAAACCTTGCATAAAGAGTGCCTCGCTTAAAGAATAACTCACTTAGAGAGCAGAATTTTCTCTGAATGGTCGCCTTGCTTAACAACTAAAAGCAACCAAAAACTCGCTTAACAACTAAATCGGGGTTTGCAAAAAAACCCCACCAGAAGTCACAATTGGTCACTTACACTGGTGTTTCGCTTAAAGAGCAAAGTCGCTTAAAGAGGAGTCCTGTGGAACACATTAAGCTCTTTAAGCGAGGTACAACTGTACTTATATCAGTTTCTTATATGGGTTCCTTATAACAGAGCTGGAAGGGACCATACAGATCAGCAGTGACAAATTTATGGCATGCGTGCCAATGGGGACACTCAGAGCACTCTCTGTTGACACACGCTCCGTCACCCCAGCACAGAGTTTGCCCTGCCCCTCTGCTCAGCAGCCCAATGGGAGCGTTTCCTCCCTCCCCTTAACACAAAGTTCGCCTTCCCCTCTGTTTGGGCACTCGGTCTCTAAAAGGTTCACCACCACTGATATCCACCACCATCAAGGAGAAGTTTTGGCTTTCCCAGTTGAAGGTCTGAACTGAAAAGAATCAATTAAATTTGAGGGATGTGCTGATAATGGTGACAGTCTTTATAATGACGCAAGACTGAAATCTACCTGCTTCTGCTACAGGATGTGTTTTCTTTCTTCACTTAAAAAAGTATATAGCCCAGTATCCTGCAAGAGACTTTTATGCGCACAGTTAACATTCTGCAAGTGGCTGCATGTAAATAGGTGTAATTGCTATTGCACTATTTGGTGAGGTGCTAGTTGCACAGCAGGTCACAAATCAGATGCAAAACCAGTTGCGTAGCAGGCATCTCACCAAGTACAGTCAAACCTCGCTTAATGAGTGACTCACTTAGCGAAAAACTCGCATAACGAGCGGGTTTTTCACTAACTGGTCTGACTCAGATAACAAAAATTTTCGCTATGCGAGTCCGACTTTCCCTATGGAAAACTTGCATAATAAGCGTTTCTATGGGGAAAACTCGCATAACGTAACGAAAAAAATTTGTTATGCAAGTTTTCCCCCTAAAAAAGCTTCTTTGTTTCGCATAGCGAAAAACTCGCGTAGCGAACAGCCTCGCAGAATGAATTAAATTCATTATGCGAGGTATGACTATATTTCTCACAACGGCTTGCACAATGTAAGTGACAAGTATGTAGTTCCCAAATAGAATGCTGGTCATAGCTGAGAAACTGATAAATCATGCTCTTTTTCATACATCTTACTTTTTCATAACATCTTTAGATATGCAGAAGTGCAAAGACAGGTGGGACTTAAACATTCCCTTTCCCTTTGCTCTGGAAAGATTTCCCAACCCTCTGCTTTCAGTTTCTGACATTCAGCTGTAGCAGTGCCACACATTTAGAAGTTTTAAGGAGTAATAACTTTGTGCCAACATTTGGAAGCCACATGCTAAACTAAATGAAACCTTGGTATGATCTAACAGAGCACCTCACTATTTTATTTTATTTATTGATTGGTAGGTTGAATTTTTATCCCACCCTAATTATTGCAAACTCACAATATTACATAAACCACAATAATCATTTAATTCTAACTAATTAAAAACATAACTAATACACCAATATGACACATACAAACATGTAATTTGTTGTTGATTTTTGTTATTGTTTTTTAAAAAAAAAAATCAGCAATCAAAATGCATTTCTGTGCTTCTGGAATGAAATACAGCCATATTTTATTTATTTTATTTATTATATATCAAATAGCTGGCGTCTGAGGGCAGAGAAGCCATACTGAAGCTTTGCTTTCAAGGTACTTCGATTCAGAGCTTTAAAAAATTACTATTTTCAGCCCATGCCTCTCCTAATCTTTCAACCAGCTTGGCTACTAGTCTTGTAAAGGGCAGGGTTTTACAAACTGTAGAGAAAATAGTAATTCTGAGTTCTGCTTGAATTCAGTGTCCAAATAAGAGCTTACCATATCTCGGTATGGTTCAAATATTTTTCTTCCCCAGCATATGGAAAGTCATGATTTGAATATTTGCTGAACCTTTGCATCCCACCCAAGCCATTCATTTGTCTTGACTTCAACAATTTTAAAAAATAAGACTCTAATGTGGCCTTTAATTAGGGCCAATACATTGATGGCTAACCTGGGCACTCCTGCTGTTCTTGAACTTCAATTCCCAGAAGCCCTGATCAGCAGGAGTGCAGACTTGGGCTGCTGGGAATTGAAGTCCAAGAACAGCTGGAGTGCCAAGGTTAGCTATCACTAATAACCTGAACTAAGAACAGGTTCTTTCAGAACAGGGTCTTTTTGGTGTCTTTTGTTGTGTTGGGACTTGGGCATTCTGGATGCTGGACCCCACTAAGCCAGCAAACTCACCTGGGATAAGACCTCCTCTCCCAGCCTCACTGTAGTAGGAGAATTATGTATGTCTTCTTGAGCTAATGGGAGGAAACACAGTAGATCAACTAACAAACAAATAAAAGTCTCCAGTCAAGTGGCTGTATAGAAAGGGGGCTGTCAGGGAAATAGAAGTGTCCCCTCCCCCCCAAATAGTGAGATGAAGTCATTTTGTATTGCTTTATAATAATTAGCACATAGTATACATGTGATTGGTTGGATAGCTCAGTGAGTTTCTGGCTGAGAATTCAATCCCCCACTCTGTCTCCTGGGAGAAGAGCCACCCTGTGTAGCCTTAGGCAGGCTGCAGAGTCCCAGAGTATCCTCGGAAGAAAGGAAGGGTAAACTGCTTTTGATTATTCACTACCTGAAAAGTGTTGCCGTAAGTCAGAATCGGTCTGACAGCATTCTGTTATTATTATTATTTTTAATCTGACCAAGCCTTACCAGAACACTGCCCAGATAGGTCATAATTGTTACCCCATTGTTGCTTGAAGATAGGAGAAGATATTTAGGACTTCCTAGTTCACATTTTTGAGGCAAGACATGCTTGCTGTCAGTTTTCACTGGAATTTCTAGTGGCAGGGAGTTCCCAAGGCCCACGCTCTTTCCCAGACTTCACCTTTGTTGCACAAGAATCCCTTTTTCTTGCGTGCCCCTGATGTCTTCCTTCCTCTTGCCTTTCTAGGGATCTGCTCAGGATAGGGGTGACGCTAGCAGGACACCAAAAGAAGATTGTCAGCAGCATACAGGACATGAGGTTACAAATGAACCAGACGCTGCCCGTTCAAGTTTGACGGCTGAGGATGCTGGGTTTGGAATGGACCTACCCGGGTATCTCCCTAGAATTCTAGTTTGTGGTGCTACCCAGCTTCCAGAAATTGGGGGCAAGAGGTCTTCTCCCTCCTCCTCCTCCCCCAACACAACCTTATCTTTGTGTGGCTTCTTGGCTTGTCAACAGACCTGCAGTGAAACGGACTAGGATGCTCCTAGCTAGAGATTAAAGACAGTCATGGTGGACGAAGGGACAAGAAGGATCCCTGCTTTCTTTTTCCTACTTTTTTTTTTTGCTGGAGTGTGTTTTGAACTGTATGCCAGCAATGCAAAGTCTTCATATTGAAGACAGATTATGCAGGATCTGGGTGGGCGGCATAAGCAGCGTCAGCTCCCTTCCTCCATTGATTCAATGCGCACACACCCCTCTTCACTCACTCTGCTAATCATCCTCATCTTCTGTCCACTGTACCATTGACACCGACTCTTCCCACGTCTTTGGACTCCCGTGCAAACCTTTGTGGTGAGCACTTTCCAGGGTGACTTCTCTCCCTCCATCCTGGCAAAGTGGGAGAGGGAACCCAGGTCAAGCTAGTGCTGCACCTGGAGAGCAGGGTGGGGGGAGATTGAGCAGGCCATCCCCCCCCCCCCGCACAACTGGAGACCATGGAGCTGTGCCCAACCATTTCTGCTTGGGAAGCCAGGCAGGAAACACCCATCATAGGGAAGAGATGGGGGCGGCCTCCCCCTGGGCTTGGCATGTCAAAACTACAAAGCCGGGGCAGTTTCTACGCAGGCAAGGTGTCGAACAAGAAGTTTCTGCCTCTTGCATTCCAGGCTCTAAGTTTCCAAAGGCTCAGTTTCCAGAGGCTCAACCGCATGAGTTTGCACAGAGATCACACAGACAGATGGATGGATGGACACACATGAAAGGCAGGCTCCCCTGCCCAGCGGGATTCGAGAGAGAAGGAAGGACTCAGCCCAGTAAATGATCGCCCCGCCATACCCCTCGCGTCCTTCCCCAGTCTCATGTTTTATGCAGGAAGGAGCAGGCACTTGTCAGCCATGCAGCCATCTCTGTGGAGACGTTTCTTGACACACGCTGTGATTGCTGCAAAAAAAAAAAGACTGGAACACTTTTTTTAAAAAAAAAATTATTTTATTTTATTGGTTCTTTTCTTTTTTTGTTGCTTTCTTCCCGGAAGCCGCTGCAGCCCTGAGCCGAGGGGCAAGGACGTGGGGGGGGGGGTGCTCTCCTTGTGGAGCTGGCAAGCTTGCATGTGTACGAGTGCGTGTTCTGGCCATCTGGACCGTGCAAGTGGGCATGGGCAGAATAAAGGCAATAATGATTTTGCTTGAGTTTCCATTGATCCATTGCTCACCTCGTCTGTATGGTGCCTAAAACACACTCAAAACTGTGACCCTTATTTTTCTTCATCTTTTGCATAGGTTTCCTCTCTGCTAGCTCTTGGGAGCAGTTGGTTGTAATCCTTTCTCCCACTCTACAAAATCAGGCAATGAGAAGTTGACATTTTTGGATGTGGGGAGGTTGAGGGCATTGAGGCAACCATACAGTGTTTATTATTATTATTATTATTATTATTATTATTATTATTATTATTATTATTATTATTATTATTATTATTATTATTATTATTATTATTATTATTATATGCCGCCCCACTCACAAAGCAACTCTGGGCGGCTAAAAAGATACAAAATATACAGTTACAATTCAAGGTACCACATTATCATAATACAAAAACATTTCAAAATACAGTAATACCTCGGATAACGCTAAGATTTGGTTCCACAAATCTTGGTGTTATCCGATTTTTAGTGTTATCCGATGCATGTTAAAATCCTATGGGATGTATCGGATAACGTTAAAGCTCCGTAGAGATACATTGTAACTGCACAGGCTTTAGCGGTTGTTATCCGATCCCATCCCATAGGACCTTAACGTTATTCGATCCAATTCTCCCCAGATTACTTAACGTTATGCGATTTTAGCGTTATCCGAGGTAAACTTATCCGAGGTATTACTGTATCATCATCACAAGTCACAGCATCAGAAAGTATCAGTATCATAGTATCAAAAAGCATTACAAAAAGAGAAAACAACCTCGTTTGAGAAGTCCCACAGCAACACGTTTGCAACGTCCCACAGCACTCATATGAGAAGTCCCACAGAAAGTCCGACAAAAGCCAAAAGTCACCGCTCTTGTCCTCCTCCTGGAGGATGGAAAGGGCCAAGGAGGGCGCGGCGGCGTCTTCAGCCTCCCATGGCCACAGGGGCTATTATCCTCCTGACTTGGTTAAACATTATTTATGCATTCCTGGGAGCAGGAATGGTAATCCTCCTTTGGGGTGGGAACAGAAGCAAATTCAGCCAAGATGACACCCAGACACCTCAGTTGATGTCAAACATGAAAAGCAAAATAGGGTAGAAATGATAAAAGCTTTTAGTAAAAGAAGGGAAGGGGGGAGCCCAGAAGACTCACTGATCAGTTGCTGGTTATGTCTTGTAAGATCATGCTTCTTGCGCTATATCCAATTCCAAATATTGGTGATCAGTGGCCTTCCATTTGACTTCTGCATTGCAGCATGACACCCATACCACTGATCCAGTTCTGCGAGTCACTTTCTGGTCCTGAGCCCTTTTGGCACGCAAAGTCCTGATTAGCCCCAGGCTAGTATTGATGAAACTGCTGCCCTCAATCAAGATGGTTTCCAGTGGGATTTAATCCACTTGGGGACCATCACCCTTCCCTGTGGACTTCACAAACCAAAACCCTTGGTCCTCAGGATGGTCAGGTTAGTTCACAGCTGCCTGATGATTGGCGTTGAGTCGCTGGCAGTGTGGTCTACTCTGGTTTCTTCTTCCATAACTAGGCCAGGCGTGAAACTGCCAAAATGAAGGCATCTTCTGGGTGAGTCCATTCTGCAGCTCCTTTTGCCTGACTTAGTGTGAGAAAGATTAGCCGGCATCACAAGGTTGCTGTTGCCAGGGTATGCCCGATTGTGATTCAAAAATTACCATGACCTTCGCGGATCATGCAGTCTGCCCAGGTTATCCTGCTATGGTACTCTGGTATGCTTAGGTGGGAAAATGGCATGGACAGCAAGAATTTCAGGGATAAATCCATGTCCCTGTGTATTTGGTAGTCTGCACTCAAGACGCTATTCTGTGGAGCATCATAAAACTGCTTAGCTCTATGGGGCAGTTGTGCAGGGAAACGAGTGTTCATGTCTGCTTGCAAAAGAGAAGGAAGGTGCAAAGGGTCAAAACCTCTCTTTACCTTCAAGTCTTGGCCCTTCCTGTCTAGGGGCACATGAATAAAATTCTGAACCCATCCAACCCAGTCCTTCTGAGCCATGAGATACTTGTACAAGTAGGAACACGCGACACCCCCCCCCCCCGAAAAATAATAATGGAAAGAGTAGGTGAATGACTGTAAGTTCTCAAGTTTGACACATACACCATGGCAGGATTTGTAACACTGATGTAATATGAAGATGCAGAATGGATTTAGGCAACTCTGGAAGAACTAGGGACCAAGTTTCTGACCTCTGGACCATCTAAGACAGGGGTGCACAAACTACAGCCCATGGGCCAGATCTGGCCCCCAATGCCAATTCATCCAGACCTCACCGCTCCCAGAAGTGGAAGTAAAATGTGCATGTGCAGAATGCTGCTGTAAATGCATTCTGTGCATGCACAGGAGCACATTTTACTTTTGCTTCCAGTGGGAGGAACCACATCACTGGCCCAAATAGCTGTTAGGGGGTGTGGTCAGGCCCGTGGCCCAAAAAGTTAAGGCACCCCTGATCTAAGCTAACCAAACTAAATGCCCAAAGATAATGAAACCAGAAGCAGATAGGAGGCCACTTCTGGATGGGAGAAAGGGTTTTTCTATATGCTAACACAAACCAAGGCTCTTTCATGACCCATATATAATTCAAGCTGCTGTTTCTGAAAGCTTGCAGAAGTGACAATCCATTGGTATTTTTGAATGGAAGAGGGCTCAGATTACTACACACTGCCAACTCCCAACACAAAAGAACCTGGTGGTTTCCAAAGATATTTTCTTCTCAGTAGTAGATATTACTCTTAAATGCCTCCTTACTGCGCTCTCAGGGCAGTTCACAAGGTAAATAGCATTTTTACCCCCAACATGCTGGGTACTCATTTTACCAACTTCGGAAGGATGGAAGCCTGAGTCAACCTTGTGCCCAGTCAGGATGTCAACAGTTTGGGCTGCAATACAGCAATTTAACCACTGTGCCACCAGGGTTCTTGACTTGATTAAACATTATTTATGCATTCCTGGGAGCGGGAATGGTTAAACATTCACACAAGTCAGTTACTTATTATAAGTAACTCATTCCCTGGGGGGTACTTCTCTTGAGGTAACTGTTCTGCTTTGCCATGGAAACCTAAATGTCTTGGATTTTCACCCCAGAAGAATAACTTGAGCCAAAATGATTGGTGGCCAAGCTGACTAGACTGGGAATTGTAGCCCAAAAGATAACACCTTTGGTTTTTCCTTTGAAAACAGGCATACCAGCAAACTTTCACCAGGAAAATCAGCTTTACTCCCCAATCACGCATAATCACCAAGCTGTTCAAAATGAAGATGGAATATTGCATTTCTTCTTCAAGTGTTGTATCCTATTCCGAATATTGGCTATCATGGCGATCAGCCATGAAGATTGTCTAGGAGCAATATAATGCTGTGGCCTTCCATATCGCAACATGACAGCTGTACCAGTGATCCAGTTTTGCAAGTCACTTTCTGGTCCTGAGCCCTTTTGGCATGCAAAGTCCTCCTCAGCCCTAGGCCAGTATTGATGAAGCTGCTGGTCTCCATCAAGATGGATTCCAGTGGGGTTTAATCAGTGATGGGATGATAAAAAATTTTATACCCCACCCTGACGTCATCACAGTGGGGGCGGAGCTAACGTCATGACGTCATGGGTGGAGCCAACGTCATGACATCATGACGTAGGCGGGGCCAAAAATAAAATAAATAAAATAAAAATAAAACACACACACACACACCCCTCAACCCCCCCCCACAAAACCGTTAATAAAATAAATAAATAAAATAATAATTAAATAAAAATACACCCAAACACCCACCCACCCCAAACACAAACCCCACTTACAATGGGGACCGTTGGGGCTGGCCCCGACCCTCGGCGCTCCGCGGCGCGCCTAGCCGGGCGGCCCACGCTCCCGGCCGCAACGCTCCATGGGCGGCCCCGACCCTCGGCGCTCCGCGGTGTGCCTAGCCGGGCGGCCCACGCTCCCGGCCGCAACGCTCCATGGGCGGCCCCGACCACTCGCACCTCCGTCCGCTCGCCCGCCCGGCTGGCCGTCGGGGGCTCTCCGCCGCCTGTTGCCCCTGGCAGCGGCTTTCAGGGGGCGGCAAAATGTCCCCTCCCCACCCTTTTGCTGGCGAGGAGGAGAAAAAGTGTTTTTTTTTAGGCGGACAATTCAAGGAGGGGCCCGTCCGCCGGGCTGGCTGTCGGTCGGGGGCTCTCCTGGCGGGCGGCCCGCGTGCGCGCACACGCTGCCCACCTCCTCCTGCCCAGCCAGCCCCCAGGGGCTCCCCGCCACGGCGCCACCCACCCCCGACGAGAGAGCTGGGCGGGCGACCGGGTGTGCCCCTCCTTGAATTGTCCGCCTTTTTCTCCTCCTCGCCAGCAAAAGGACGGAGGTGTGTGGCTTGGGGCGCCCGTGGAGCGTTGCGGCCGGGAGCGTGGGCCGCCCGGCTAGGCACACCGCCGGGCGGCGAGGCTTGGGGCGCCCGTGGAGCGTTGCGGCCGGGAGCGTGGGCCGCCCGGCTACGCACACCGCCGGGCGGCGAGGCTTGGTGCGCCCGTGGAGCGTTGCGGCCGGGAACGCTGGGCCGCCCGGCTAGGCACGGCTCCTCCTCCTAAGCCCTCCGCCACTGCCAGAGCCACTTCAAAATGGTCCGGCTCCGGCAAAAACAAGTGCGCATGCGCAGAAACAGAATCTGACGCATGCGCAATTTAAAATTGCAGCACGCATGCATCAGATTGACTTCTGCGCATGCGCACTGAATTGGAGCCATTTTGACTCCAATTTAAAAAAAAAATTTTTCTTTTTTTCAGGCGTCCGGAACCGGACGCCTTAAAAATAGATTACCCTCTCGGAGAACCCTCCGAAATTGTTCTTACCGGTTCCAGGGAACCGTCTGGAACCGGTGACATCCCATCACTGGGTTTAATCCACTTGGGGACCATCACCTTTCCCTGTAGACTTCGCCAGCCAAGGCTGTTAGTCTTCAGGGTAGTCAAGGTAGTTTACCGCCACCAAGCGATCGCCAGTATGGCAGTATGGTCTACTCTATTACCATACCAGGATAAACTGCCCATACAAATACAGTGATACCTCAGTTAATGTAATTAATATGTTCTCCGGGACATTTCTTACAGCAAAAATTACTTTAACCAAATTCCCCATAGGAATTCATTGAATGCAATTTCCCATAGGAATGTGTTGAAAACCAATTTATCAATTCTGGGGGGAAATTCTGTAAACCGAGCCACTGTTTTCTATGGATTACCTTTTGTTATGCAATTTTTATGTTAACCGAGCCATTTGTTAACCGAGGTTCCACTGTATTATATTTGCCTCAAAATAATTCATATCCTGGAAGATGGTTGTAATTCAGTGTTACACTTCATGTAATACACATAAAAGGTCCCAGAGACACTCCCACTTGAATAGCTTTGGGGGCCTAAGGCTATCAAAGATACTGGCCTGAGACCCTGAAATGCTGCCCCTACTGAGAGAGTTGAAATTCCCCAGCTGAGCATGCCTGCCTGCTGGCTGTGGGGATTCATAAAATTACACCTCATACAAGTAACTTTTCCAAGCTTGGGATCTTTATCCAAAAATTTTCCCCACATTCGAGCTGGACATTATGGAGCCATAAAATTCTAGTTAATTGATTGGCAAACTGGGGACAATAGTTTAAATGACTAGTCTGTTTTCAGATAGTATGCATAAGAGGTATAACATTTTTACTTGCTTTTTTTGTTTAATTTCAAATTAGACATTTTGTTAATATGGGATAGGATTGTGATTGAGGAAAGATGAGAGAACTTAAGAATCACAATGGGACTGTGATGCCAAAAAGTTTGGGAATCGTTATCATAGTCCAGTGATGGCCAACCTTGGCACTCCAGATGTTGTTGGACTCCACAGAAGCCCTGATCAGCAAGGAGTGCTGACTTGGGCTTCTGGTAATTGAAGTCCAAGAACACCTGGAATAACAAGGTTGACCATCACTGCCACAGTCTCTATATTGAGAGATCTTTGCATCTTTACTTGATTCCATCCTTATTTTAGAACTATGTTATATTTTCACTGGGTCACAAAAGACCTTACTCCTTTTTTTATTTTTATTTTTGCTGACCTCAGTGCCCTTGGCTATGTTTTTCTGGAATTTGAACTAATGATACTAATACCAATGTGACACCTACCAGTGAAAACTTTCCCCGGGGGGGGGGGGGTATCGTGAAGATCCATGTGGTGGCCAAAGCTATAAAGACCCTTTAAGTTACGTATCTTGGTCAATAAAATTTCAGTTCAACTCTTCTTGTATAGCCATTAGCAACTGCTGTTACTCATTACTCTTTACTCTCCTTGTTGCCATCATGAGGACTAGTGAACCTTTTGGAAGTGAAAGCTGAGACCCTTCTGCCATCATGAGTACAGTACTGTATATGTATTTGCAGATCTAAAAATGCTTCAGCAAAGCTTTGTCTGTTCTGTGTGTGGCTTCCAGGTGCAACACTGCTTTCCCTTTTCTACTACTTAGCCAATTACAGCTGCTCATAATCTTGTCTCCTTGCTGGAGTCTGTAGGATTCCTACTGCAGCCACACAGTTTTCCAGATTGTACCCCAGCTTTGAAGCAATACCTTTTCCTTACCCAGATTTCTTTACAACCTTTGTGTCAGGTACAGTCTCATCAAAGAAGGCTAGTTAAAAGTCTGGCTGAGAGAATAGCATTACTGTACCTGTCATTTGAACGTGCTTAGGAAGTGGCCTTCCCCTCTATAACCAGCTTTTCCACAGTTCCACATGTGGAACTGAAGAAGCTTTTTAACTTTTTTCCTTCTAAGGAAGGGTAAATGAGGGAAAGTAATTCCAAATTTCTGTCTTGCATGCAAAAGAAGAAGCCAAACCACAGTCCATATGATGGTTAGTTCTCAAAACTGGTCTTCGCTTTTATTTTATTTTTTGAATCAAGGTCTGTAGAAACCGTTTGTCATTTCAATCCCCCCAGGCCAACATCATCTACCATCCTTGCTTCAGTTCCACTGGTGTGTGATCTAGGGAATAATATAGTAGGGTTTCTCAACCTTGCACACACACACACACACACACACACACACACACACACACACACACACACACACACACACACACACACACACACACACACACACACACACACACACACACATGGAGGCTCATGGTTGAGACATCCTAGTAGACAATCATAGATTAAACAAAATGTGTGGCAACCTGTCAAGCAGGTTTCATGTCTTCTAGGCAGTCTATAAAGCAGAGGTGCCCAAACTTTTCGGGCCATGGGCCAGTCACATGGTTCAGTGGGCTGGTCATATGGTTCCTCCCACTGAAAGCAGAAGTAAAACACACCTTGCATTCTGTTTTGCAACAGATATGTTTTGCAACAGGATGAGAGATTTTAGGCTGCCATTTTCTCTGCTTAAACCAGGGGTGCCCAAACTATGGCCTGCAGGCCAGATCCTGCCCATGGTGCCAATTCATCCAGTGTAGGCACATTTTACTTCTGCTTCTGGGAGTGTGGGCCAGATAAATTGGCATTGGGGGCCAGATCTGGCACATGGGCCATAGTTTGGGCACCCCTGCCATAAAGCTTCACAAAAAAGCTCAGAGTGGAGCTAAAAACAAAAAAGGGCATGTATAGGAAGTGGAAGGAAAGCCAGGCTATAAAGCAAGAGTATAAACAAGTAGAAAAGAATTGCAGGGGTTGTGTTAAGAAACAAAAGCTGAGAATGAGCCAGAGGTTAGTAAGAGATACTAAAGGAACACACAGAGAAAACATTGTTTAGCTATGTGTATAGTAAAAGTCAGAGGAAAGAAACAGTGGCTCAGATATTCAATGGGAATGGGAAAGTGATAACAGATCACAAAGAAAAAGCAGAAGTGCTCAATTCTTACTTCATCTATTTCCCAAAAGACAGTCTATGGCCATGATGGTGAACCTTGGCACTCCAGATGTTCTTGGATTTCAATTCCCAGAAGGCCAAGCCCCTGTGAATCCACATGAATGGGTTTACTGCGATTCATCTGTATGGGCACGTTTTACTTCCGCTTCCGGGAGAGTCAAGGGTGGCATGGGCCGGATGAATCACAGTAAACCCATTTGTGAGGATTCACGGGCATCTGGAGTGCCAATGTTCACCATCATGGGTCTATGGCCTTCCAGACAAGTAAGAAGTACAAGAAGAAGGGACAGGATTGCAGTTTATTTATTATTATTTATTATTATTTATTTATTTCCTTCGACTTATTATCCCGCCCAATCGGGTCAAAAACCCAACTCTGGGCGGCTTACATACACAATTTAAAAATACATAGCTAAACCATAGTATGTCAATATAAACAATTGATATTACTTTTTAAAAAGTTCAGATCCCCAGGGCTGGATAAACAGCCTCCAAAGATATTGAATGAACTGGCTGAAGAGATCTCGGGGCCACTGTCTTATCATTTTCTTGAAATCATGGAGGATGGGTGAAGTGCCATAGGATTGGAGGAGGACTAACCTTGTCCCTGGCAAAAAGGAACCAGGGAATTAGACAAGTCAGCCTGACATCAATCCTAAAGGAAATTCTGGAGCAGATTAAAAAGCAGTCACTCTGCGAACAACTTGAAAACCATGTAGTAATGAGTAGAAGCCAACATGGATTTGCCAAGAACAAATCCTACCAGACTAATCCTGGGGCCTGTACTCTTCAGCATTTTCATTAATAACTTGGATGAGGGAGTGCACACAGTGGTGGGATGTCAAAATTTTTACTACCCCACCGTGACATCATCACAGTGTGGGTGGAGCTAACATCATGATGTCATGACATCGTGGGCGAGGCCAAAGAAAAAATAATAATAAAATAAAAATAAGCATGCACACACACACACCCCTCAACCCACCCACCCACAACACAAACCCGTAAAATAAATAAATAAATAAATAATACATTAAAATACACCCACCCACCCACCCCAAACACAAACCCGTCACCTGTTAGTATAAGTGCCTGGGCAGCACCATGTTGCAAGATGGATATGGTCATCGTATCAGTTCTCTAGGATAATATGCCTTAATGTAAATGTAAAACAGATGTACCTCCTTAAGGGTTCTCTAATTGGAACAGCAATTGGAACAGCACAGGTGTAGCTTATTGATGAGGTAACTCCAAGACTTTGCTTAAAAACCCCAAGCCAGGCGGCCAGGCCTTTTTAGGAACTGTGGTAGTATGTCAATATAGGTAAAGGTATTAAATACATATTAAAATACACACAGACACACCACATCCAAAGGTGAGTCACTTACCTTGGGGAGCAGGCTATAGGGAGCTCCAGGCTAGGAGCTTCGCTTCCTCTTCCCCGCTTGGGAGGACAGCAAGGAGACCGTGCATACGTGCCAAGCACTGTAGGCGTACATGCACACCAAGTGCTTGGCGCGCATGTGCAGTGAGGGAACTAGTGAAAAGGTAAGCCCCGAAGGTGGCTCCCCCCAAAGCTGCTACTGGTTCTCTGGGACATTGGGAAAAGTTACTACTGGTTCTGGCGAACTGGTGCGAACCTGTTACATCCCATCACTGAGTGCAGGGAATATTTACCAAGTTGCTGGATGATCCAAAATTGGGTGGAATAGCTCATACCTTGGAAGATAAGAGCAGAATTCAAACAGATTTTGATAGGCTTAACAATGTCTCGAAAACAACAGAATGAAATTCAATTGGAATAAGTGCAAGATTCTGCACCTACGAGGGTGGGGGTGGAGAGGGGGAAATTAAATGCACAGATACAAGATATGGGTTACATTTCTCCGTAATACCAAGAGTGAGAAATATCTTGGAATTGTTGACTATAAGTCAACAGTACAATGTGGCTACAGAAAAGCCCAATGCTATTTAAGGCTGCATTAACAGAGATACAGTCTCAAAAACCTGTCAGGTACTAGTCCCCCTTTATGCAGCACTAGACGGACCACATTCTATAGAATACTGTGTCAAGTTCTGGACATTGCACTTTAAGAAGGATGCCAACAAACTAGAACAAGCTCAGAGGAGGGCAACAAGGATGATCAGGGGACTGGAAACCAAGCCCTATTAGGAAAGACTAAAACAACTGGGCATGTCTGGCTTTGAGAAAAGGAGGCTGAGAGGGAATATTATAGCACTTATCAAATACTTGGAAGATAACCATAAAGCAGAAGGGAAGGATCTGTTCTCTATCATCCCAGAGTGCAGGATACATAATAACGGGCTGAAATTACAGGAAGTAAGATATAGGCTGAAAGTTAGGAAAAACTTTTTAACTGTTAGAGCAGTGTGACAATGGAACCCATGACCTCAGGAGGTGGGAAGCACTCCAATGCTGAAGGCATGCAAGAGAAAATTAGACAACCATCTGTCAAATCTGGTTCGATTTGGATTCCTGCATTGAGCATTCGTTTGGACTCAATGGCTTCATAGACCCTTTCCAACTCAATTATTCAGTGATTCTATGATATATTTAAAAGGGGGGAGAGGGGGAGAATTTCCTAGGAGGAAGTTGAAGAATTCATGTTCAGCTTGGCAAGTCACACCTTATGTCACCCTGGAAGAAAGCAGGTTGTGGTTGCTAGGTAACCCAAAGGCTACTGGCCTCCTCTGCTTTCTCTAAAGGCTGGGCAAGACCAAACTAATGTGGGAACACCATATTTCACTCTTTGCACATCACACAAAATTTTGAGATGCAGCACAGGTCGAATCTGTCAGATCTGCTTGTACTTGTTATTCTGGTTGTGAAGTTTGGGCCTATTGGCATAGTACTTCACATACCCGCAGCCATATTGAAAAGTACCTGCCATTTGTGGATTGTCAGGAAAGCTCCACAGCCTGGGCCAGATTATTCATTTATGTATTTGTTTAGGACTTTTGCATTCTGCCCTAAATCCTGAAAACTCAAGGTGGAGTACATCAGTAAAAACAATGTTAAACAATTAAACACTTTAAATCCATTTAAAATGGCAGATATCAAAACAACAGCAGTAGAGGAGCCCACACAGCCTATTACAGTCATGCTCTTTAGTCCCTGAAGGTTTTGACAAATAACCATGCTTTAATGTGATACCAGGGAACTGTGGTGGCTTAGTGGTTAGGACGCTGAACTTCACAACCAAAAGATTGGCAGGTTGGAAGTTTGAGACCCGAGTGCTGCATGACGGAGTGAGCTCCCACCTCTGTCCCAGCTCCTGCCAACCGAGCAGTTCAAAAGCAAGAAGTTGCAAGTAGATAAAGAGGTGTCACTTCGGTGGGAAGGTAAACAGTATTCTGTCCTTCCTGCCAGATATCCATGGAAATGTCTGCAGACACAGGCTCTAAATAGAGATGAGCACTGAACCCTAGAGTTGGATATGATTGGCTTTTGAGCAAGGGTGACCTTTAGCTTTACCTAATGTGACACCAAAATTAAAAAAAGGTTAGTGTTGTCAACAGCTGAGCATTAGATTCAAGAAGCTGAGATCCTCTTTTCTTTGACTAGCTCTGGAATGAGACTGCTTGCCAGCCATTGGCCCTTACAAAGCCACTGAGGTTCAACGTTGGAAGACTTTTATTGTGTGTTGACTCCATTTGAACCGAGCAGATCCTGTAATGAAACTTTCTCTTTGTTTTGAGCTATTGCTGGGTAGATAACATGTTAAGGCTGCCCTAGTGTCTAAGATCCTAGAGGCCCTCAAATTTATTTTGATCTCCACGATGAAAAGTGTGGTTTTGCTGTGTGAGACAGGGTGTCTTAAAATTTAATGAAAATACAGACTGAATGATCTGTAACCCCAGGATTGAGGGGAAATGTGTGAAGCATCAACCCTGTTCAGTATAAGCAAGAGTGTAGGGTGATGGAAATAGCAGTCTGACATATGGACAGCCACCCACCCGTGGAGTACAGACATGAGCTGTCGCCAGGATAGATGCCGCTGACACATTAACACATGTTTATGAACTTCTGTCTCTCATTGTGTGTTTTGAGCAAACATATTTTCTGTATTAAGGGAGAAATTTTTCTTGTCTCTTTCACACACCAAGAACACAGCTCAAGATCTAATGGTGTGGCTGTCCTCACAATTCTACACAACCATGTGTAGAATTCACACGAAATGAGGCCGGTGGGTGGGAGTCATTTCATTTGTGCTTTTCTATTGTTTAGTCATTGAGGCTGCGGAGATGGCCTGACATATACAAGATAAAGGTCTCAGAAGTGGAGCAGACAGGAGTTAACACTGGCCAGTGTTTCTTGGCACAAATCATTTTTCCTTCTGATTAGGGGAAATATAATCCATTTTGCAAAGCATAAGCAAATGAGTGTTGATTTACATAACATGTCAGATCATGGAACGATTTTGGAATGTGAACAGTTTGAATGTGAACAGTTTGGCACAGAATTTGGATTTTTTTAAAAAGCTAAGAATTTATCCTACCCTGAATAGAGGGCCTATTCTGTTTTTCCAAATCATAGAATTAGTACCTGTCATCTAAAGCCTCTCTACACGGTGTGTTGTTCTTAAGTGTGATGATTTAAAGTGAAGGTTTATGTGTGTGCGTGTTAAGTTGGGAGATGAAAAATGCAATATGAACATGGATGTGAATGAGATAAGTGCAGTTTCATGTTTTGGGGCTGCACATATCCAGAATTTGTCCAAAAAGACAAATCTACCTGCAACGAATACAAATGCCTGTAGTATCTTTCAGAAGCCTTGGAAGAATTGGACCAAAGCTTGGGTACTTGACCATGTCTCCCAGGTATTCAATATTCTCTTTCACAAAGAGATAAAAAGGACAAAGATTACCTAAACAAACAAGAAAATAATACAGTCTTGCTTCTTTCCCCTTTCCCCTCCTGCCCATTTTTGGAGTTAAAAAAAACCTTCTACCTATCTAAAGTAGTTAATCCATTTAATCTGTTCCTGAAGGGGTATTAATCAGTTGGCACAAAAGCAAGAAAAGCTCTTGAAATGAATTAAAGCCTTACAAACACGTTAATGTGGATGAAACTCCAGGTGGAGCATGGTAACCCCGCCATAGCTGACAGAGGTTCATGGGAACTGGTGGTTGACACAGTGGGAGTACCAGGTTGGGGAAAGTTGAACAGGACTGAAGCTCACTTGATCAGATCCATGAACTGTGATCCTCTGTTGGCAGGGTGATATATACAAACACAAGCAGATAAACAGTGAGGCCCAATGGCTGTGAATTTTAACACATTCATACAAGGAACACATCTGGGGGGGGGGGCATCCTTTCCATTAGCAAGGTCTTGCAACTTGCATCCTGTTTTTTTCTTGCTGTGCTGGGTTTTAAACCAATAGCACAGGAGGTATGCAAAGAACAACCACACCCTAGCACACAGAGAAGGCAGAGATATGTTAGAATTGAATGTCTATAAAAGAAGTGTCTCCTTTCTTCTCCCCTCCTTGCCACTGCTAGCTAACAGTGAGACAATGTGCTACTATTTTTATGGGATGGTGTGATTTTAAGTTTTATTTTGGGTTACTCCACATGGCAGAATGAGCGGCTGTTGTCTGTCCCAGCTCCTGCCAACCTAGCAGTTCAAAAACAAGAAATTGCACATGAAATGATGCCACAGGCAAGATCCGGCCCATGGGCCTTAGGTTAGGAACCCCTGTCTTAAGATATTAGACTGTAGTGACTTAATGGTTAAGATGCTGAATATGATAACTGGAAGGTCAGCAGTTCAAGAGCTGAATGTTGCAAAATGGAGTGAGTTCCCGTCTCTGGTCCAGCTCCTGTCAACCTAGCAGTTTGAAAGCAAGAAATTGCAAGTAGATAAATAGATACCAATTTTGGTGGGAAGGTAAACAGTGTTCAATACATTCTGGTGTTTAGTCATGCATGCCACATGTCTGTAGAAACAGACAGCACTGGCTCTTTGGCTATAAACTGAGATGAGCACTGCTCCCTAGAGTCAGATACAACTGGCTATTGAGCAAGGGCGGCCTTTACCTTAAGATATTATCAGCTCTTGGCCTTGGCAAAGCATGTGGTACCTTCCCATTGTTGGGTACAAGAGTAACTTCGTGGGATTCCTCCGTCAGCAAAACCACTGAAATGTCACTGACTCTTTAGCTGGTTAGGACTTTCCAGAATGAGACAATCCTTTTGGTACTTTTGTCATGGAGAACAAAGGAGATAAAAATCTAGACATTCACATTGTTAGGATCTACTGAAAACAAAGCCATGAGTCACACAGAAAGTGACTGGGTTGGTCTTTAAAGTAAAGCAACTGTTGGAGACAGCGGAAAACACCGGCTCCAGCACACAGGTGCCTTTTTTGTGAAAAAAGGCTGGGAAACTTAGAAGGAAGGTGTAAAGTGTAAGGAAAAGGAGGTGTCTTGACTCCTGAAGATTTAACATCCAGGTGTAGGAAGGCTTAGTAAGCAGCTGTAAAAATTCACACAATGCAAATTCTTGTGTGTGCCCCCCCACACACACACACAATTGTCACTTCAAATTTTAACCATTATTTTATCTTCCTTTTCCAACATCCCCCCCCCCAAAAAAAACAGACACCCCCTTCTCATTATTCCAGCGACCCTATTTAAAAAGTGGAAAACACAAAAATGACACATACAGACTGGATTTTATTATGAAGTCAGGAAGTGGTGTTTGTCCTTATGACAACTGATCTCCCGCTGGGCTGTTTCAAGACACTTCCTCTTGCTCTGATCATGGTCATTACCACCTTATTTAGCTTCCTTTTGCTTTCCAGTGAGGTTACTTAACAGGTTAGCAAACCCCAGTTCATAACCGGCGGAGATGTAGCGCCAATCTCCCCAGGTCACACACCTGCTCCGGCTGTCAACAGGAAGAGGGTGATAGAAGAAAGAATCGAGCTGCCCTAAAATTAATATCCCAGAGTTGCCTTAAGGGGTGGAGAGAGACACCTTTTGTCCATAGCTTGGAAAGACTATCTTGGGACTACAACTTCCAGAATTTTACATCCCAAAAAGTAACATGTTCAAGCTTTCTTTTTGTCTCATAGCAATGCTTGCGTTAAATTCAGCTTAAAAAGTCACAGTACAGAAATCGCACTCTTGCCGGTGCCTGTGTTCTCTTCCTGGCTGCCACTTTTCTGTAAGGTAAAGGTTGCCTTTGCTTTAAAGCCAGTTGTATCCGACTGTACAGTTCAGTGCTCATCTCTATTTATAGCCAAAGAGCTAGCGCTATCTGCATCTACAGACGTTTCTGTGGACATGTGGCAGGCATGACTAGTCACCAGAGTGCACAGAATGCTGTTTACCTTCCCACTGAAGTGGTACCTATTTATCTACTTGCAATTTCTTGCTTTTGTATTGCTAGGTTGGCAGGAGCTAGGACAGAGACAGAACTAACTCTGTTGTGCAGTACTCGGGGCTTGAACTGCTGATCTACCAACCTTCCAGTCATCAAGTTCAGCATCTTAAGCACTAAGCAATCGCAGTCCTTTGTAGTAAACAGCATTCGATGCGCTCCGGTGTCTGGTCATGCCTGTCACATGTCCAGGGAACCATCTGCAGACGCAGAGTGCTGGCTCTTTGGCTATAAACAGAGATGAGTACTGAACCCTAGAATCAGATACAACTGGCTTTCGAGCAAGGGTGACCTTTACCTAAATACACCCTACAATTGACTCAACTGGCCATGAAGTTGGCTTGGCTAGTACATGACCAGTTGTGATGCCACAGAATGTTGAACATCTTAATTACTCATTGGAAGAACTCATTCAGACTACTAGTCAGAGCAGCTGCAAGGGAGTGAGAGGCAGGCATCATCCTCAAGAAACACCTCTGAAGAGACCTAAGTTAAGATGTGCGGCCAAGTAGTGAGATGAGGAAAGTAGATGGACAGGGCACTTTTGGGGTTGGGATGGGGGCAGAAATGTCACAGGGATACAAAACAGCCTTATTGCAGAAAAAGGACTGGGCTCCGTCACTTTGGATGGAAATTTTTCAGGAAGAAACTCAAAGGGTGGATTTTTTTTAAAAAAGCAAAGCTATATTGGGGAATTTTGGTTATTCCTCTTAGCTCACAGAGTATGAGGTAGTAAAAAAACAAGAAGAGAAACACAGAAAACAGGGAGAAATTATCCCTCCTTGGTTTCCTCGATACAAGCTCCATACAAACTGGTAGCCCTCTCCAATGTAGGACAAGATAGGCTTACCATCTACTCAAATAATGCATGTTACTTTCTGCATTCCCACTAATGCCAGGTAGATAATTGGGGCCAAAAAGTGAAACTCCCTAAATCATCTTCCAGACAGGTATATCGCCTCTTTCTCAGCCACAGTTCATCTCTGCAAGTTTCTCCAAAACTCCCATCCTGATTTACGTAGGTTATTCAGCTTCCCCACCAAGCCGTCATCAAAACGCAGCAGCAAAACCAGTGGATAGAAAATATTCCCATTCTCCCATAACCCCAGAAGTCCAGGGTCACCCAATAAAATTGATTAATGAGAAATTCAAGAGAGACAGAAGGAAGCACTTCTTCATTCAACACATAAGTTATTTCCTGAGCTTGCAATGTTTAAGGGCTAGGACTTTTAGACGCTCCTTGACTACGATAACTCCTGGGGAGTTATATAATTCACAAAAGCAACTTCATCAAGCTTTGCTATTTATGGCACTCACTTTCACAAATGGCAATGCTGGCTCCTAGTTAGTTTGCTGCTGTTATGTGGGGCCAAGCTGTTTCCAGCAATCCTAGGGCAAAGCGGATAGGGTTTTTTTAAAGGCATGTGAGATGTTCAAGGAGTATTTTTTTTTACCATTGTAACACCTTACAAATTTCCATGGACAACTGGGGATTTGAACCTGTGCTTTCTCTAGCAGCAAAAATGACAAAACTTAGGCTTTTATATTTTCAGCACATCATGAGAAGAAAAGAGTCACTGGAAAAGAAAATAATGCTGAAAAATGTTGAAGGCAGTAGGAAAAGAGGAAGACCAAATACAAGATGCATTGACTCCCTACAGGAAACCACAACCTTGAGTTTGTAAGAGTGGAGCATTTTGGAGAGTGGTCATTCATAAAATCATGATAAACCAAAGATGACATAACAAACCACCACCACTCCTGAATTATAGTGTGACTGCCTACCCATTACACCACAATGCTTCACTTGTTTTGAACAGCTGTTTAAAAATAAAGTAAGACAAATTCATGAAGGAGAAGTCCAGTATATCCTATGAACTGTACATGCTACAAATAGAACTGTCATGTATGCAGGGCCGGATTTACATGAAAAGAGGCCCTAGGCTGTTCCACTTATATGGCCCTTTCACATCCCATTTTTAAGTTTGTAAATTACTTGAGAGATAATAAAATACATCATTACTGTGATATATATCAATATATAGGCCTCTCTTGATCTTGAGGCCCTAGGCTGAAGCCTAGTTAGCCTATAGGAAAATCCGGCCCTGCATGTATGAAACCAGTTTGCTTTTAAGTGCCTGGCAGTCAAGGATAAATGAAATGGTTGTCTCCTTCCGGACTTCCTTCAGAGTTGCTGACAAACTCCTGCCAGAAATCAAATGGAGTTTTGCCCTGATCTAGAAGAACAATTCTTAAATGCTTCAGAACTGAAATCTGTTGGCCATATCTCCCTCCTCAAAGAGAGAGTCAGGAAAAATATCTTTGCACTTACAACTGTTAGGCAGGATGCAGTGATGGGATGTAACAGGTTCTCACCAGTTCTCCAGAACCGGTAGTAATTTTTCCCAGTGTCCCAGAGAACCTGTAGTAGCTTTTGGGGGGAATCACCTTCGGGGCTTACCTTTTCACTGGTTCCCCCACTGCGCATGCATGCCAAGCACTTGGTGTGCATGCACGCCTAGTGCTTGGCACATATGCACGGCCTCCTTGCTGTCCTCCCAAACGGGGAGGAGGAAGAGAAGCTGCTAGCCTGAAACTCCCTATAGCCTGAAGCTTCCTATTTTTATTATTTTGTATTTTTTTCCTTTGGCCCCGCCCATGACATGACATCATGATGTTAGCTCCTCCCACACTGTGATGACATCACAGTGGGGTAGTAAAATTTTTGACATCCCACCACTGGCAGGATGGCTGGGGAATCTGGAAATTATAGTATAAGCTCAGGTTTTGAACACATGACTTTCTCCTCAACCCAAAGCCCTTTGATTTTGGATTCAGAATAAAAACTGGACTATGGAACCGAGTGCATTTCTTCTTCTTTCATGTCCCATTCAAACCCTGGACTGCCAAAATGAAGCCACTTTCTTGGCTTTGTTGTTTGCCAAACTTAAGTCCTCATCAGTGCATGTTTCTGGTAGTAATCAGCAGACCAATAAATGAGCCGGATTCTGTATTTCTCCACATTCACACAGTGTATTGTCTGCCAGCAGTCCCACTTCAGCATATTGATCTTGCATTTAGAGACTCCAACCTTCAGCCTGTTCAGGGTTCTCCAAGTGACGTAGGGGAGGATGAGTTCCTCAGCCATATCCTCCCTTAATGTTGTTCCTTGTCCAGTGAGCTACTTCCTCCATCTTCTTATTTGGTTATGCTCTTGTGTACCCTTAAGAATGTTTGTTCTTGCCATAAAGCTCTTCCTGGATCTGTGCCAATGGACTTGAGGTTCATATCTGTTCAGAGGATATTAAGGGTCATCCTCTTGCTTAGTTTTCTAGGCATCTGCTGCTACTTCTCTCCTTATGTTATCAACAAGAGGATATATTTTCTCAACTAGTGTAGGTTTGAAGCATCCTGTCACTATACACATGGCTTCATTAACAGTAATGTCAACTTGTTTTGCTTGTGTGGATGTGCTCCTTACTGGAACAGCATTCCCTGCTATGGAGACACTCAGGGCCAAAACTGATGTACACAGGGTGGATGGTTGAGTTCCCCATTTATAGTTTGTGAGTTTCCTGATGATGCTGTTCCTTGTACTAACACTGAGTGCACTGTTAAACCTCTTCCATCTTGCCTCCACACCCATCCTGTTGGCTTTGTCTCATTCCAGCCCCCTTTACTGATCAATGGCTGTGGTGGCAATTGTGCTATTCTCTAGGGTAAACCTGGGTGTCCCCCTTTCCCATCCACCCCCAACTTTTCAATCCCTTCTGCTTTCCCTTTCTTCACCACCCTTCCAAAGACATTCCCTCTTAATCTCCTGTTTAGGGTTTTAAGGAGGAGAAACAAAGGATGGGATTGCTCAACTTTCTGGAAAGCACTGGGGAGTTGTTGACAAAATGTCTTTGAGAGGGGTGTGTGTAGAGTATCCCTTCTAAACTTCCCTCCCAACATCGAGATTTAAATTCCTCTCCAGTGACATTCACCTCTGCACTGTGCAGCCTTCTAAAAACAGCACCGGGGAGGTCAGAGGATTAGATCTAATGCAGGTCGGAAAACAGAAAAATTAGGTAGAAATGGGACCAGGATGGTGTACTGGGAGGAAAATGAAAACAGAGCTAGCCTTACTTTCCCGCAGTTGAAGCAGTCCTCTGGGGAAGCTCAGTTTTTGATATGCAGTGATTAAACAATGCACCACCTGAATTGGAATCAAATACAAGAAAGGAGAATTTTTCCTACACATTAGGAAGATCTCTTGACACTAAGGATACAGAAGTTTACCTTTGCCAATAAGTTAGTTGTTTGGATTTAAGCCTACTTGCCTCAGATATCTGTTTTATTATTTGTTTGATGTATGGTATTGTTGTTTGTACACAGCCCAGAGTAGAAAATATCTCAGACGGGTGGTATAAAGTAGGTCCCCAAGTGGATTAAATCTCACTTGAATCAGGCCAGCAGTTTCATCAATAATGGTCTGGGGACGATGAGGACTTTGTGTGCCCAAAGGACTCAGGACCAGAAAGTGACTCATGAAACTGGATCAGTGATATGGGTGTCACATTGCGATGCAGAAGGCAAATGGAAGGCCACTGCATTATATTTTCCCCAGGACAATCTTCATGGCTGCTCGCCATGATAATGAACAATGGTGGGACTTAATGATCTCTGCGTCCACATCCAATTCTACAATTCTAATGATGCTCTGAAGGCAGCAATACAGGTTGTCTTGCCATACTGCAGAGGAAGGCTCCAGGTGGCTTTCTATCCCTCCAAAAAACACCATGCAAGTGCAGAAGAATAGGTACCTTTGAACCGTGGTGTTGGAGAAGACTCTTGAGAGTCCCCTGGACTGCAAGGAGATTAAACCAGTCAAGCCTAAAGTAAATCAACTTGGACTGCTCCTTAGAAGGACAAATACTGAAGCTGAAGCTCAAGTACTTTGGCCACCAAATTTTCATTTCATTTTTTCATTTCATTTCAAATTTAAACCCCGCCCTACTCAGGTAAACCTGACTCTAGAAGAGAGGACTCACTGGAGAAGGCCCTGATACTAGGAAAGATAGAAGGTAAAAGGAGAGGGGGACAGTAGAGGATGAGATGGCTAGATGGCATCGTTGACAGTGGGCATAGTTCTGGACAGACTATGGTGGATGGCAGATGACAGAAGAGCCTGGAATGCTGTGGTCCATTGGGTCACAAAGGGTGGGACTTGACTGTGTGACTGAACAACAACAAGCTCTGATTGTCACATCACGTAATAACAAATGGCCCTTAATATGCACGGTGCAAAGAATCACTTTCTTATCTCTGCCCTAAATATAATACTAAAGACATGTATGTCTCCTAATACAGGAAATCCTTTTTCCAAGGCAAATTACAGCAAATCCTTGCATGGCTGCTGTGGACGGTTTGCCACCTCTGGCTCTTAGCATCTTCCCACTGACAAGCCTCTCCATGCATAGCTAGGCTGGTCACACTCATGTGGCAAACACACTGTCTGCCTCCAGGACCATCTGTAAAGCTTGACTAGCCTATTAGAAACTAGCCAGGGCTCTGGTCTGAAGGCACAAGCCGATTAGAACCCAGAATCGCTTGCAGCAGTTTTTTTTTAAAATGATTGTAAAGGATTTTAATGAATAATTTTAATACCGTTGCATACTTAATTGGGTTTTTAATGTCATAATTTATTGTTGTTTCAGTCATTTAGTTTTGATCAATAACTTGTGAGCTGCACTGGGTCCCTTATTTGAGAGAAAAGCAACACACAAAGAAAAAATTCTGAATAATAAAGAAATACCTGAGATACTGTGGTACAGAGGGTTGTTGTTGTTCGACTTCAACGGCACAGTCAAGTCCAACCATTTGTGACCCAATGGACCATTGCACACCAGGCTCCTCTGTCAGCAGAGGATTGACTAGGATTCGAAGAGACCTAGGTTGAAATCGACTTCCGGTCATTAATCTGACTGGGTGTGTGTGGGCCAGTCATATACAGTTGTACCTCGCTTAAAGAGCATAATGCGTTCCACGGGATTGCTTTTAAGCGAGTTTGATCTTTAAGCGAAACACCATTGTAAGTGACCAATTGTGGGGGGGGATTGCGAGCCCCGATTTATTTGTTAAGCGAGTTTTTTGGTTGGTTTTATTTGTTAAGCAAAGCGAACATTCAGAGAAAATTCTGCTCTTTAAGCGAGTTGCTCTTTAAGCGAGTTGCTCTTTAAGCGAGGCGCTCTTTATGCGAGGTTTGACTGTACTGTACCTTCATTCTGACCTTCATCATTGTAGGTGGAATAGAAATGTAACAAATGCAATGGCAAATGAAGTAATGGGATGGGAACATGTGGAGTCTTGAAATGTCCTGTCCATACATTTGAGCAATGGGACCCCCATTTCTATCCTTTGGCTCTCAGTGCAGGTAGTGAGTCCCAACAAAGACAGCCGGGCCTTCTGAAAAGCTTCGCCAATTCCATTTTCAAGAGTACTGACATATTTCCTACATCTGTAGACCAAGATAAACACGCCTCCTCTTGACACGTTGTGGAGCCACCACGATCACAAGGAACAGGATATGAGCAAACCACTTTGCCAGGCTGAGGTTTATCACCTGAGATTGCAGGCTTTTCATCTTTTCTAGTTTTGCAGATGTCAATTTTTAAACAAGACATTTCCCCACCACCTATCTTTGAAGAACTGGTATTTATGCAATCCATATTAGGACTTTTTTTATTAGGTTAACCAAAGGTCACCCCCTCCCACGCAAAAAAAAAAAATGTCTTCAAGCTTTTCAAATCTAGATCATAGGCAAGATGTTGCAAAAGAGCAGGTTAGGGGAATATGAGAGGAAAGAGGAAAAGGTGGAAGCTATGTTGAAAGTCACTGTTTCTTTACAGTCAAAGTTTTACGATGAAATGAGACAGAGATGGCTGCAGGCATGGATCTGTCTCTCCTGGATGCTCTGGTGGTTTTGGGTGCATGAAAAAGCATCCCTTGGGTTGTTGGGGTGAACCATAAAAGGAGGCCAATTCCCTGCTTTTAAAAAGAAGAAACATCAATGGCCCTTTTGCAAATATTCACCCCGTTTACAAGTTGTTTTATATTCGTACTCGGCTTGTCTTGCAATGAGCGCAAAGCCATGTACACAAATCTCCTCCTGGCTGCTTTATCTTCCCAACAGCCCTGTAAGGTAGAACAGGCAGGGTGGGAGATAAAGTGGCTGGCCCCAGATCACTGAGTGAGTTTCATGGCTCAGCAGGGACTAAACATCTGGTTGACCAAAAAGAATGAGAGATGGATGGTGAGTCCAAGCGGTCAGTAAACAGAACCTGCATTGGATGGGACCATTCACTGCAGCCCAACTTTTTCTGCTGAGTACACATCCCCGGTGGTATAGTGCTTAGACTGCCGTACTACAACCAAACGGTTGTGAGTTTAAGCCTGACCAAGATGCAGGGTTAACTCAGCCTTCCATCCTTCTGAGATAAGTAAAATGAGTACCCAGCATGGTGGGGACAAAATGCTAATAAATTTGTGAACCACCCAGAGAGTACACTAAGCACTATGGGGAGGTATATAAGTGTGATTGCTTTGCTATGCAGGCAGAGGGGCTGGAAGGTGGCAAGTCAGCAGTTTGATGCTCAAATACTGCAGGACGGAATGAGCTCCTGTCTTTGTCCCAGTCCTGCCAACCTAGCAAGAAAAAAGAAAAAAATGCAAGTAGAAAAAAGAAAAAAATGCATGCTAACGTCTGGACACTATAGGGTTAAAATATGTCTTGCAAAGCAGGCAACAACAAAAAACGGAGGTACTTGGGGTTGTTTGGACATGTTTCCCCAAAGCCTCTAAACTACTTGGGTGATGTTTTTGTTTAATCTGAGGATTTTTACATGATTTCCCCTCTAGACATTTAAAGAGATGCTGTCATCTTTTTTAAAGGGAACATTCTTTGCAAGCTTGCTTTCTGTCTTCTGATAAGGAACATGGGAACCGCCAGAAGGAAGCAAACACCCGCCCGCTCCATCTACTTAGGGGTCATGTCACTTGCATCATACAGAGTTTGGTAATGTTACATTTTTTGGTCCCCATGTCACAGAATCCTCAACTGGCACAAAATTCTAGATAGTCTAATACTGTAGCTTTATTATTGGGTCACTAAAAGGTCAAGCCTTCCCAAACTCCCCTTTAGGTGGAGACACCATAAAAGGAAGGGGGCGGGGGGGTGAGGAAGGAAGCAGAAAGGCCCCAAAATTTCATGAAGCACTCAATGCCAATTCATCTGGCCCACACTGTCCTCATCCCTCCTGGAAGCAGAAGTAAAATGCTCCCATTTTACTTCCACTTCCGGGAGCAACAAGGGTGGAGTGGGCCAGATGAATTGGCATCAGATCCGGCCCATGGGGCATAGTTTGGGCACCCCTGTTGCAAAATAGATTGTAAGGTGCGTTTTACTTCCACTCTCGGTGGGAGGCCCACTGAACCACATGACTGGCCTGCTGAAGCACATGACTGGTCCATGGCCCAAAAAGTTTGGGAACCCCGGTCTAAAACATCCCTCTGAAAGATTTGAAAGCTTGCCCTGGTTTCGATGATATGGTAATGTCTGAGTGACCATGTAAAGCTGGTTTGGAAAGATGTAAAGATGTTGGTGGAGAAGTAATTTTTTCCATGCATTGGTCCTCATTTCTTTCCCTTTCTGAGAATGCTTCTCCCTCCACACAGCACCCCAGGTAGAGCAAGGCCATTCTACATTGCATGTGCACTGATTGGAATACATGAGCTATGGCCACATATAATCTGCCTGTTGGCTGTTTGGCTCCCAGCTCTTTGGAGGCTCCGGTATATTTTGCCAGGGGAGCAAGCAGCCCCAAACGGGGTCACTGGCAACCAGTTCCTCTGGTCGTCCCTCCCAGCACTACCTTTGTGGATCAGGCTGCACAAGAGATAAAGACTTCAAAGTGTTTAGCAGGTTGAAATTCTGCATTGCATGCTTGGTAACTGGCAAGAACCACCATCAGGAGAGCCCCATTGGCAGTAATTTTGTTCCTGCCATTTCAGGCGCCATGAACAATGTGCTGGCTTTGTACTGTTCTAATGGCCACCCTGCATCCAGAGACGGAACCTTCCAGACTATGGGAAAGTTGCTTTCTTTTACTATGGCACACCATCCTCCCCCAGCAGCAACAAAGGTCAGCAGTTCAACACCCTAGTGCTTGCGACGGAGTGAGCTCCTGTCATCTGTCCCAGCTCCTGTAGCCTAACAGTTTGAAAGCAAGAAATTACAAGTAGCATTCTGTGTGCTCCATCTAGTCATGCCTGCCACGTGACCATAGAAACATCTGCAGATGCAGACAGTGCTGGTTCTTTGGCTGTCAATGGAACTGAGCACCACCCCCTAGAGTAGGACACAACTGGCTTTTGAGCGGAGACATTTACTATTCTGAAGCTTTGTGCATCCTTACAGTAACTGCCACCTCCTGTCCTGCACACAAGACTTCCCATTGCTGTGCAGAACACTGCTCTCCGCCTGGCTAATTCAGATATGTATCCTGTGGTTGCCAACTTATTTACCAGTCGGGCTGCTTCTGTGCCCTTAATAGCAGCAGTCTAAATGGCTAGTGTTCAGCCTTTGAAACAGTAACGGGGAGAGAGGGCAGCGAGAAAAGCTCCGCTAGCACCATGTAAGCCAATTCAGTGAGTTTTTAAAGCATAATAGTTTCAGGTGCTTACACAGAGAAAGGTTAAGACAGTTACAACTAGGAAGAAAGCCTTCTCACTGGTGGCCCTTTACTTCTGGAAAAGTCTCTCTGTGGAAGCATGCCTGGCCCCCTCCCTTGATATATTTAAAAATGTTCCAAAAAGAATTGTGAGGCTTATAAAGATTGTTTCCTCCCAATAACTCAGGGGTGCCCAATTTTTTCAGGCCACGGGCCGGTCATGTGTTTCCTCCTACTCATGGAAGCAGAAGTAAAACACGCCTCACAATCAGTTTTGCAACAGATATGTTTTGCAACAGGAGGAGATAGATTTTCTAGGCTGCCATTTTCTCTGCTTAAACCAGAGGTGCCCAAACTACAGGCACATTTTACTTCATTTCATTTCAAATTTATTTCATTTCATTTCAAACCCCGCCTACTCAGGTAAACTTAACTCTAGGTGGCTTACATATTATAAAAGTACTGTAACAGCATTACAATCACAAATTCCACATTATCATAATCACAATCATCACAGTATCAGAATATATATATAAATATCAATAACACAGTAACAATCCAAAAGTATTAATAGCACACTAAAATGTTACAAGAAAGTATTACAAAAAACAATAGTAAAAACAAAAATCACATATACTGAGTCCCACAATGTTTATAAGCAAAATCCTACAGAAGGTAGCTGGGGAAAGTGCAAGAGAAGTCCGAAAAAGAAAGAATCCAGCCCCCACTTCCAGGAACAGCAAGGGCAGCAGAGATTGGATGAATTGGTGTTGGGGGCCGGATCTGGTCCATAGGCTGTAGTTTGTTCACCCCTACAATAACTGCATGTGGGGTACACAGAAAGAGCCTCCTCAAAGACTGTGATATTTTTGAGCAACAATTGGGTGTACCCTGGTAACAGCAACCTTGTATTGTCGTCCAGTCTTTCTCATACTAGGTCAGGCAAAAGGAACTGCAGAATGAATTCACCAAAAGATGGCTTCATTTTGGCAATTTCACGTCTGGACTCGATACAGAAGAAGAAGAAGAAATAACTATTTTTAATTTTGCAGGACCAATAGGAGAATGTTTTTATAGGGTTACAGAGAAAGAGTGTCCTCCAAAATTGTGGTGTTTTTGAATCACAATCAGACACACCCTGGGAAACGGCAACCTTGCTGTGCCAGGCAGTCTTTCTCACGCTAGGTCAGGCGAAAGGAACTATGGAATGAAATAATCAAAAGATGACTTCGTTTTGGCAGTTTCATGGCTGACCTAGACACAGAAGGCAAAGAAGTGGCCCAATAATAAAGGTATTAGGCAATCCAGAATTTTGTGCAGGTTGAGAAGTTTTGGCAGCTAAAAGTCTGACCTAGACACAAAAGAAGAATAAATATTGTTGGATAGTTGCTATTGTCTGGGAGGAGATGTTTTAAGATGTCCATATAAACCACCCACCGTGGCAAACCTTCACTAGACAGGAGATATATAAATGTATTCGATTGATACGTCAATCATGTCTGATTTGGGAAACTAAGCAGGATCCAGCCTGTTTGTACTTGGATGGGAGACCAGCAGGAGTACTAAGAGAGGACTAAAAAAGAATACTAACTAAAACCCTTGGAATCCAATTGTTGCTGCTTGACAGCATCGGACTAAACGGATCAATGGTTTGGCTCAGTATGAGGCTGCTTCCTGGACAATTCTTGCTTCTGTTTGGGGGGAAATCGTTCTAAAAATACAAGACTGCTTCTTAGAGCGTACTGTGGTGCAATCACACATACAAAATCTCACCCACAATTTTTCATTCCATCATCTTTCATTAAAACAAAAAAACCTAGTACTGTAGTTGTTAACAATTTTAAAATATTTTTTTAAATGTAAAAAGTCACAAAACTAACTTCCAGTTCAGCCCCATGTTTTGGAGCTGAGGTACTGGGCCTTGTCATCTTTCCTTCGTTAGAAACAAAGCAACTCTGTTTGCCGTAGACTTTGATGGACACCTTGGTGCCGTCCAAGGGATTATGCAGGGAAAGATTCAATTTGTCCCAGCCCACCTGCCTTTCGTCCATCTCCGCACACAGGTGCCTGTCCGGCAGATGATAAACAACCGCCCCGGCTGTGGCTGGGCTTTCCTTGACCTGAGCTCACTCTCCCCTCTGCCTGGGGAGCCAAACTGGGAAGAACCCTTCCCAGTTCCCATACCATGTGCTTGGCCAGTTTTTGCCTCGGTCCCAAAGTTGTGAGGCCCTTAGCTGGGAACACAAACACGGACCTCTCCCTTCAGTCTCTTCCTTGACAAGAGCAGGAAGATTTGGGATTAATTGGTGGAGGGGATTGTTGGCTTTCTCGGAGCCTGCTTGCTGCTAACTCTTGGCTGACATTCCTGTGTCTTTGGCAAGGCGAGGCTCCAGGAACTATGTCAGCGGCTTGGGCCGAGCACAGCTGGAAAGAATCAGGGGTTGCAAAAGCCCCAAGCAGGGAGATGAGCAGGAGGGGGGGGGGAGTTTAAAAGAGCAGGAGTGAAGGAAGGGGGATGAACCAAACCCAAAACATTTGAAAGCAAGGGAGGAGGGCAAGCAGATGCATGCAGAGGTGGGAGGGGAAGGCACACGTCCCCCCCTCTCTTTCTGCAACCTGATCCGAAACATCTAGGTGACTCACTACAACAAAGCACAACATTTACCCAGCTCAGTGGGTCTGACCAAGATATGATCTGGACCAACAATTCTGGCTCCAATAGCGGACAGACAGATGTCTCTCCTGGGACTGGAAAGACATCCTTGACAGCTTCTTTGGCCCTTGGCATGTTCAAGGTAGCCTGCTATTGAACACAGAGTTTCCATCGAATCCTCAGGGAATTGATAGGCGAGCCCAGGGGTCCTCAACCTCCAGCGTGTGGGCTGGACTCAATCTGTGGCACCATTTCATATGGCCCATGTCCCCACCACCACCGGAAGTGAACACATTTACAACAGCCATGAATGTGTTTTATGGCAGCATTTGTGGTGGGGGAACCACCAACTGTGAGGGGGCGTGGTCCAGCCCATGGATTAAAAAGATTGTGAACCCTTGGGCTAGTCCTTCATGATGGGGCTCAAGGTTGATTCAACCTTCCATCCTAATTAACTTGTAAATCATCCAGAGAGTACACTAAATGCTATGGGGCAGTATATAAGTATACAGTTGTATCTCGCTTCAAGAGCATAATGCATTCCACAGGGTTGCTCTTTAAGCGAGTTTGCTCTTTAAGCAAAACACCATTGTAAGTGACCAAATGTGGAGGGGATTGCAAACCCTGATTTATTTGTTAAGAGAGTTTTTGATTGGTTTTATTTGTTAAGCGAAGCGAACATTCATAGAAAATTCTGCTCTTTAAGCGAGTTACTCTTTAAGTGAAACACTCTTTATGCGAGGTTTGACTGTAATTGCTATTGCTATTTATCTACCAGATCCTGGATAAATTATTTTCTGAACTGCTACCCACAGAATCCACCACCCAGGCTGGCCATGAGGACCTTGTCTTTTGGTGCCACTAGAGATGCAGTGGCTCAAGTCACAAAGACGCTGACTGGGAGACGGAAGGTCAGGAGTTCGATTCCCGAGTACTGCAGGACGGAATGATCTCCCGTCTCTGTCCCAGCTCCTGCCAACCTAGCAGTTCGAAAGCAAGAAATTGCAAGTCGATAAATAGGGACCACTTCGATGGGAAGGTAACAGCGTTCCATGTGCTCCGGTGTCTAGTCATGCCTGCCACATGACCATGGAGACGTCTACAGAAGCAGACAGCGCTGACTCTTTGGCTTAGAAACAGAGATGAACACTGACCCCTAGAGTCGGATACGACTGGCTTTCGAGCAAGGGAAACCTTTACCTTTAGAGATGCTGGCTGGGGAAATTTGAGAACGTTCAACCCCAAAAGGCAAGGTCTCTTAAATTTTGTATTCAAAAGGAGTTTCAAAACTACCCTCTGGAGATTTGCTTTAAGGTTTTTTTATCCCGTGAGAGGTCACGTTTGGCTATTGCATTGGCGACTCCTTGTAGACAGGAAGTGGGCAATGTAGGTTTTGCATCTCTCCTTCCAACCAAGCCTATGTGGTTCCTTGTCAAGAGGGCTGTTCCCAATAACAGTCGTTACCCATTGAGTGGTGGAACAGTGTTGCACCCGGCTGCTGCCTTTACTGTTCTGCAGCCCACACTTTCAGTAAGTATTGGAAGGGGCCAGCCAGCGTTTGAGAGTGGGATTTTTTTTTACCCCATCCCTTCCCTGAGATGCCAACGTTATAATCTCAGTCCTTGTGCATGGGAAAAAAATGTGCTTTGTCACAGAGCTATAACTCTTCTTGACAAGTTTCTAGTCCTCATGGCTAGGAAGCAAAAATCAATATGATGGTGAATGGACTAGAGCAGTAGTTCCCAACCTTTTTTTGGCTATGCCCACCTAAGCATCTCTAAAATCATGACACACACCCCGATGACATTTAATGTTTATTATTCAAAAAGTAAATTCCTACTCATGTGAAGGAAGAAATGCAAAAAATCCACTGTTAATAACTCATTCTTGAATTGCCCCCCCCCCCAAAAAAAAAAATCGAATTGCCCAACTGTGGTTGGGAACCACTGGACTAGAGTTTTGAGTTCGGGCAAGATCCCTCAAATTCCACATACAGTCAAACCTCGCATAAAGAGCGCCTCACTTAAAGAGTAACTTGCTTAAACATTTCTCTGAATGTTTGCTTCGCTTAACAAATAAAACCAACCAAAAACTCGCTTAACAAATAAATCAGGGTTCGCAATTCCCCCCACAATTGGTCATTTACAATGGTCTTTTGCTTAAAGAGCAAACTCCCTTAAAGAGCAATCCTGTGGAACGCATTATGCTCTTTAAGTGAGGTACAACTGTACCTTTTAAGACCTTTTCACGACTTCCTTTAGGAAATTAATGAGGGTTGGACTGCCCTTGTTCTATCACCCAACCTCCCCTACATCTCTTGGAGGACCCTGAGTAGGCTGAGGGTTGGAGTCCCTAAAAGCAAGACCATCGTGCTCAAGTGTGGGCTGCTGGCAGACAACGACACACTGTGTGAATGTGGAGAGAGACAGAATCCCACTCATTTACTGGTCTGCAGATTACTACCAGAAACATGCACCAATGAGGACTTAAGTTTGGCCAACAACAAAGCCAAGAAAGTGTCTTCATTTTGGCAGTCCAGGGTTTGATTGGGACATGAAAGATGAAGAATCACTTGATAGAACTCCAAGTCCTCACCTGAGAACCTTTGGTCTTCACAGTGTTTTTATCTCCATCTCAATGAAGAGGGCACCAGGTTCAGTTGTAAACTCAAGGAGCATGGCTCTCCCTCAAACATGCCCCACCATTCTCCTCTGTTTTGTCTGCCTGACCTCTAAAGCCTAGTGCAAGATTCCTGTTAATAAGGTCAGGCTTGAAGGGCGGCCTGGTTTCCATGTTGTGGTTGGTAGTTGCTTTTGCACAAACAAAGAGAGCTCATCTTGGCAACAGATGGGGGGCCCGCCGTATCACTAGCTTTGTGGCTTCAAGGGTTTTCAGAAAGCTTTTTTTTTTAAAAAAAAGAAATCCGCAGGATGTTGGACAGGACGGAGATGTGCCTAATTAAATTTCCCCTTAGGAAGGCTTATGCTCATTTGGCCTGGCTAATCATAATATTTGGGGTTGGAGGGGAATTGCCCCAATTTCTGATCTTGCGCACAGATAACCTTCATTATAACCAGGGGCATGGTTTGGTAACAACTGGGGAGGACAAGGTAATTTTGGAGAAACACTATCCCTCCCCTCGTATATTTCCCATCATTGCAAGCAGAGCATTTTCTACAGCAAATCAATGGGCAAAATCCAGTTGCACAAAGTTACAGTAGCATAACTGGATCCAGTGCCAGGAATTACAGTACTGTAATTGATTTAAATAAATGGAAAGCTTGAATTGAAATAGAGTCCCTTTGATACTGTAGTTAAGCTACCAAGAATCTGTTCACTATCTGAGTTCGAGTTGACTCAGCCTTGTGAACAGCTCAGAGCGTGATCTAAGTGCTGTGAGGCAGTATATATGTACTGTATATATAAATGAGGGAATAGGATGTTTTCATCTCATTTGAATCCCCAGAACTTTACACAACAGGATTTTGCCCCATGTTTCCCAATTGGTCTTAATTGTCTACCAAGATATTACCCTGTACATTGCTGAGGATTCTCAAGAGTGGAAAATTGGCACATATCCCAGATCTTCATAGTCCACCTCCTTCCCAAAAGAGAAATAATTATCCAGATCACACCCAACATTTCCAAGACATTTTCTCCAAATGGGCAAAATACTTTTCTTTGTTGTCTCTGTATGTAGAGCAAGATCGGTTTTGTTCCAATTCTTTCCCTTATAATGAAGACATGGCTGGCCCAGCAGGTGTGGGGAGTTGAGAGAGGAACAGCTGCCCCCATTGGCTGATATGAACATGCTAATCGCCATCCAGGTTTTTAGTCTATTTGTTTAGTTTATTTGTTACAAAGATTTTAACAATGTGTTTCGTGTAAGGTTCTTAATGATATGTTGGGTCTTTTTATACAGGGTCATGTGCAATTGGATTGTGAGCTGCCTGGAGTCGCTTTGGTGATTGGGTGGCTATACAAATCCAAATATAAATAAATAAACCTCATTCCTGTTTTTATCCCTTCTAGTCACTCCAGCAGCCTTTCTCAGATATCTTGAAAGGGATTTTTCTATGTGGATATGATGGGTTTCAGATATGTTTTTGGGTCCTGGGTGGCAAGGCACGAAGAGAAGTTGCCCATGTACCAAGACTTGCCAGGGGGCTCCTTGCATGGACATGCCCTGGGATCAGTGGTGGGCTCAAAAAAAAAAAAAAAAAACTAACGCACTGTGGGTATGGTATGGTGGGAATGGCCAGGAGGAAAGCCCTGCGTTGCACCCGAATTAAGACTACTGTACTTTATTTCAAAACTTGGATGGGCAGGGCCAGCCAGAATTTCTGCTACCGCGTCTGGTGAACTGGTGCAAACCTGCTGGTGCCCACCACTGCCTGGGATGAAAGGAGAAGGAGTTGGCCAATCTGTGGCTGTTAACTTACTCTGTTACACAGCACTCGGGTCTCAAACTGGTCACCTGCAGACCTTCCAGTCATGAAGCTCAGCATCGTGGCTCCTAATGCTAGTACTGCTGGTCCTCAATTCATTTACCATGTGAAGTTGATACATCTGCTAGCTAGACTATCTCTCAAGCCAGGCTACCATTATACCTATGTGTTTTACATACATTCAGATAAATGTGCAAGAAATCCAGGATGTTTAAAAAGGGAATAATGTGTGAAAACCACAACTGTTAACAATTAAATGAGCCTGTGTCAAAGATATGTACGCCAGAAACTGAAATGCTGTTTCAGGTGATTCTTTGATCTGTCCTGATCCACATTGCTTTTATAAGGTATAGAAAAGTAACCAGAAGAATGTTATTAAAATACACAACCTTTTGCAATTTGATCCTGGAACTATCCAAGAATAGTTTTAACTTCACATATCCATCTGAAATGCTATGCTAAGTGCCGCTAACGGAAATGAGTTTTTATTGCCTGACAGGAAGAAACCCAGATTTTAAAGATGTCTCCGTTTTCTTTCTTTCTTTCTTTCTTTCTTTCTTTCTTTCTTTCTTTCTTTCTTTCTTTCTTTCTTTCTTTCTTTCTTTCTTTCTTTCTTTCTTTCTTTCTTTCTTTCTTTCTTTCTTTGAAACCTTTAGCTATCATGGACAAGAGAAATCTGGGAGCTATAGTCTGAAAAAAGGAACTTTTCATGCTTTAAAATCACTGAAATTTCTTCAAGTAGCTTTTGCTTACCAATAAGATTTAGAAAGAAATTGGCTTCAGGGGCTGGGAGACTAGAACATCTCCAGATGGGCATATAGCTTGATTTTGGGATTGTTTTTGGTGCTGTTTGATTTGAATCCAATTATGGATCATCATATGTTTTGTCTTAGATGGCTCCATCCTTTCCCTTTGTAAAGCTTCTTCTTCTCCTCCTCCTCCTCCTCCTCTCAGGTTCTTCAGCCATAAAGTCTGTCTAAAGCTGCCCTGGTCAATTTTTGGCAGATCACTCAAGCTCCAGGTTTTTGGTTTTGTTTTTTGATGAAATTTGGAGCTCTTCTGATTATACCATTCTGTAGTCCACATAGATGGTTTTGTTGTTCAGTTTGTGACCCCATGAACCACAGTATGCCAGGCTCCTCTGTCATCTAGCCATCTCACCCTCTGCCAGCCTCTTCTCCTTTTGCCTTCAATCTTTCCCAGCATAAGGACTTTATCCAGGGAGGCCTCTCTTCTCATTTGGTGGTCAAAGTACTCGAGCTTCAGCTTGAGTATTTGTCCTACCAAGGAGCAGTCAGGGGTGATTTCCTTTAGGATTGACTGGTCTGATCTCCTTGCGGTCCAGGGGACTCTCAAGACTCTTCTCCAGCACCACAGTTCAAAGGTGTCTATTAAACATAGTAGATGTTGAGTTTGCACCAACATACAGCTATGGGTAGAGAAAACTGAGTACCGCATTTGGTGAAAGGGATGGTGGAGAACCTTCCTCCTCTAGTTTAATCTACTCTACAATTTTAGTTTTAAAAATAATAATTTCCCAACTAATGCAGTGCTATTCTAGATAAACCAGATACATTGGCAACAGAGAGATGAGTTGCTGCTTCACTTACTTTAACAAAAACAAAACAAAGGAGAAGGAAAGTTTCCATGGCCAATTGAATGACAGGTGTGAGAAAAGGCAGGGAATGGGTCAGGAAGGGGGAGTGTCATTAATCAAAAGGGGGCCAAATTGGAGTGACTCAAAGTCTGGATCCTTCTCATGGGAGAAAAAACATCAATCAGTGTGGACAGAAGGATTACTCAAGTGAGAAATAAAATAGATTGCACTCAAGATAAGGAGCTTTTAAGCACAAAGCTAAGTCTGCCCAGGTTATCCTGCTATGGCAGGGATTCTCAACCTGTAGCCCGTGGGCCGGATGCAGCCCACAGCACCATTTCATGTGTGCCCCCCCCCAACTGTCTCCACCACACCCAGAAGTGCCATGTGGTGGAAGAAGGACAAAATGGCCATCTGGCCCCTGAAGCTGTCTGAGGGAGCGTGACCTGGCCCCTGGCTTTAAAAGGCTGAGAACTCCTGTGCTTTGGTTTTTGGACTTCAATTCCCAGAAGCCTAACTCAGTGATCAGCTTCTAGGAATTGAACTCCCTCTGTGAGGTGTGGGCCCTACATTGGGAACTACTGGAGTAGACCATACTTTCAGTGGCTCAATGTCAATTGTCAGGGGGCGGTTAACTAACCTGACAACCCTGAGGACTAATGGCCTTGGGTGGCGAAGTCCACAGGGAAGGGTGATGGTCCACAAGTGAATTAAATCCCACTTGAACCCATCTTGATGGGGGGCAGCAGCTTCATCAATACTGGCCTGGGGCTGAAGAGACTTGTGGAATTTCTGGTCCAGAAAGTGACTTGTGGAACTTTCTGGTCAGTGGTATAAATGTCACACTGCAATGTGGAAGGCAAGTGAAAGACTACTGCATAATATTGTTGCCAGGGACATCTTCATGGTTGATCACCATGATAATAGCCAATATTTGGGATCTGATATGGCTCTTGAAGAAGACAAAGAAGTACATGCAAGACTGCTCCAAATTACCAAATTTGGACAGGCTCATAGTCTTTGCCAACTAGGCAGAAAAGACATTAAAAGGGAAATATTGTATTATTAGGTGTGGGAAGAGTTATCATCTGGATTTCTCCCCCTTTGCTTCTTTTGATCCAGGCGGGGGGAGGCAATTAGCAGAATAAATTCTGGGGAAGCATTTAAAAGACATTAAAAGGACAGACCTCTGCCTCCAACCACAACTACTGGCCTTTAGGAAAGACTTAAAGACATGACTGGCCCAGCGGGTGTGGGGTGCTGCTGTTGTATCTACTCCACCCCGCTGGCTCATATGACCACCTGACAATTTTGGAATGGGGATTTTAGATTTTTAGATTTCAGAGATTTTAGAGTTTTTATGATGTTTATCTATATGTATGGATTGTTGGAGTGTGTTATGTTGGAGGTGTTTCTTGTGTTGTAAACCTTCCCCGGAGTTGCTTCAGCGAGGGGGCGGCTAAACAAGTCAATATATACCGTCAATATATATCCTCACCATCAGCTTTGCAAGGGGGCGTTGTGTTTGCTTTTGACAGATAAAATCCAAAACATCTGGAGGGCCAAATGTTTGCATGATCCCTCCCTACCACAACTGTTTCCTAAGGTTTTCTGCATCATTCCTATTGCTTGGAATTCTTTTTAACCAGAGACATGGAAACCAAATCCATAACGATGAGCTTCCGAAGACCATGCTCCACCCATGCTCCATCAGCAAGCTGTGTGGTGCCATGCATTGGTGATCCATCTCCCCTCAAAATGTGGCTCAGGGCTGATCTGTCCCTTGGCAGCCCTCATCATAGAAGGGAGGGTTGACCGCAAAAGCATCAACAGTGAATCAGTGGTCCTGATATCCGCTTCCATTGTCACAGATACCAACTGAGAAGGGGTTGAGGCCAAGAGATGAAAACAAAGTTGCTGGGATTGTTAAACAAAACCTGAGTAATCCCTTTACTGGAGGGTTTTAATCTGCCTCTTCACCACACCGAACTGTGGAGAAACCACTTCAGAAAACAGATGGTTGTGTGTTTGGCACATGCTCTCGAAAGCTGGAGGGGCCAAATTTCCCCAGTTCCCTTCTTCAGCATTGCTGAGTGCTCACCTGTGCAAAGCTGAGTCTGCCCATGGCAGCACTCTTGAGCCATCAGTTTGGCTTCCTCCCATTACATTGCATTTGTGCTACCCACCCTTCAGCCTTCAACTCTGATTTTTATCCCTGTGAAGCTGTCAGCCTGTGTAAGAGCTATTCTGAGGTCCAATTTCCCTTCTTCTCATCTCAGGCTTTATTTATCTTTCTGCCTCCGACATTCTTCTTGGTTCTTGTGCTTATTCATAATGACAAATGGAAAATGAGACAACATAGGGCAATGATGGCAAAACTTTTAGAGACCAAGTACCCAAACTGCAACCCCAAACCCATTTATTTATCGCAAAGTGCCAACATAGCAGTAGGGGAGGAATGAAACACTCCCATTCGGCTGCTGGGCAGAAGGGTGGGGTGAACTCTGTGCAGGGGTGACTGCATGGATGTCCACAGAGAGGGCTCCAAGTGCCACCTCTAGCATGCGTGCTATAGGTTCACCCCCACCAACATAGGGCGCCACGCATAAAGTCTTTGCATGGACCATCCATGTCAAGCCAAGCTCAAGGGCAGAGCCTGGAAGCAATGCTGTTCTGGACTACATTTCCCAAAATCCTCTAGATATTAAGAGCAGAGTTCTCAAACTTGGGTCCCCAGATGTTTTTGGACTTCAGTTCCCAGGATACCTGATCAGTAGGTGTACTGACTTGGGCTTCTATGAATTTAAGTCCAAGAACACCTGGGGGCCCAAGGTTGAGAAACCCTGCACTAGAGGATTGTGGGAATTATAACTTCAAAACTAATATTTACAAGCTGTGCTAAGTGTTCAAATTCTGCATAATAACACCTTCATTTTAAGTTTCCTTCCCTAAATAGTGCTTTTAGTTATTTTCTATTTATTTCAAAGGGCTATATCTTAGTTCCTGTTTCTATTTATATTAAAACCTTCGCTAAACTGTTTCTTTTCAGCCCAGCTGCATCCCTGATTAGTAGTCTGGCCAGGTTATCCTGCTATGGTAATAAAGTAGACATACTGCCAGCAACTCAATGCTGAGTGTCAGGCGGTGGATAACTAACCTGACAACCCCAAGGTCTAACATCCTTGGTCCACAGGGAAGGGTGATGGTCCCCAAATTGATTAAATCCCACTTGAATAAGTCTTGATGAAGGGCAGCGACTTCATCAATACTGGCCTGGGGCTGAGGAGGACTTTGCATGACAAAACGGCTCAGGACCAGAAATTGACTCCCGGAATTGGATCAGAGGTGTGGGTGTCATGCTTCAGTGTGAAAGGCAGATGACAGGTCATTGCATTATATTCTGAAGACAGTCTTCATGACTGATCACCCTGATTTTCACCTATCAGAAGCACTTATCAGCACCTATCACTTATCAGAAGCAGACATCGCTGGCTCTTCGGCTTTGAAACAGAGATGAGCACTGAACCCTAGAATCGGATTCAACTGGCTTTTGAGCAAGGGAAACCTATCACCTATATTCAGATTCGGATTCAGGAGAAAAAGAAGAAGTATCCCTCATTAGAGCAAAGCTCTTCCAAGCCTTCAGAATAATCAAAGGATAATTCTTTCTCAACTTTGCGAACTGCTATCTCTTACCTTACCATCCCCACCAGCTAGCTCACCTTTGCTTTTTTTATGGACTGTACTGTCAAGTCAAAAACAGATTGCAGCAACCCTAAAGAGGGTTTTCAAGGTATGGTAGAGATTTAACTAGTGGCTTTACCAGTTCCATACCTCCAATGAGTTTCCATGACAGAGCAGGGATTTGAACCCAGGCCTGCTATGTCCTCATCCATCACACTATCCACTACAGCACATTGGGTACATTTCATTCTGTCCGCTATACCACAGATTGGCTATCCCAGCACACTTGTATTTTAATACAACACATCTGGAAGGCACCAGGCTTGGAAAGTCTGCTCAAGTTCATTAAAAAAAGATCAATAAAACCGCAATCCCAAAACAAAAGCACTAAAACCATTCAAACATAATAACATTAAACACAGCAGCCTTCCTTTGGCAGATTAAACAATACAGAGCACCGTGTATTAAAAAGCAGCTTGAAACTAGGAAAAGTTGTCAGGCTGAGTTTAAAAGTCAATAAAGCTGAGGCTGTGCACAAATCCCTAGAGAAGAAACACCTCAAAACTCTCTCTCTCTCTCTCTCTCTCTTTCTTGCTCTCCCCAGATGAATAGATTGTGAAACAAACGGATGGCCAGTACAACTCGTTCGTAGCAAAAGTGATTCACTCAAGATGGTGATATTATTTTATTTTTAATACAGCTGTAAAATCCCCCAGCTAGCATGGGAGTCAAAAAAAGGCACTTTTTTAGTTCAGAAAGTAACTTTTCTAAGTACTGTACTGGATACGCTCTGGGTGTTTGACACCCACCCCAGCCCAGGAACAACAGAATTTTGCAAAGTTTTCAAATTGCATTTATAGGCAGTCCCACACATGGTACATTTGCAATAGTTTAATCTGGACATTAATATGGCAAGGCTTCCTTTCTCCTGATATTATTATTTAGTGTTGCTATTACAGCTGGAATCGAACTTCAATTTCCAGCGAAGTCGTGTTTGTACTTCATGTGTCTGGAGGACAAAAGGTCACCCGGTCTGCTTCCTTGCCTGGGGCCCTCAAAGTCCCAGAGCATGGGAAAGCCTGCCACCGTATATACCATTTTATATACTTTGTATATTGCAATCAAGGACTGCTGCGGCTTAGTGGTTAAGATGCTGAACTTGACAACTGGAAGGTAGGCAGGTCAGCAGTTCGAGACCTGAGTGCTGCATGACAGAGTGAGCTCCCAACGTCTTTCCTAGCTCCTCCCAACTTAGCAGTTCGAAAGGAAGAAATTGCAAGCAGATAAATAGGTACAACTTTGGTGGGAAAAGTGAAAGCGTTCCATGTTCTCTGGCATCTAGTCCTGCGTGCCACATGACCACAGGAATCTCTGCAGATGGAAGCAGCATTGGCTCTTTGACTATTAATGGAGATGAGGACTGCACCCTAGAGTCAGATACAATTGGCTCTTGAGCAAGGGAGATCTATATTTCAGTTACTGCTATGCTTATGTATTTATGTCACAACCTCACTGCTTGCAGCAAAGGGCAGTTTTGCACAGAGGAGCAAATCCCCAGTGAGAGAGACAAGAATTTGGCATAACCAGGCAAGGGATCCTCTTCCCATGGGGATCAAGAAATGGGATAGTGGTGGTGAACGTAGAACCTGGCTTAGGAGAGCACTATAGTCCCCCACACTTGGGCAAGGTAGGCATTGCAGGGCAAACAGGTCACCTGATAGAGGAGCCTAATACCGTATTTAAGTTGTGCGAAGACTTTCTTCCAGCCTCCATTCCAGACTTTGTCCTTTTCACATCCATCACCCATTTTCTCTTCAACAAACTGTTAAACTGTGAGCAATGGTGTTTGCTCTTTTGGTGGGCAGTTAATGTTCCGCGCCATCACGCCTGGGTCCTCAGGTAGGTTTTGCTCCAGGAAACCTGATATTAAAAGAAATCTCTTAGTCTTGAAAGTGCTGACGTATATTGCCTCCCCCACACCTTTAATTTTGCCAACAGTTGAAGTTTGGCCTCTAATTTTGCCTTACCTCCAATCAGTGGTGGGCTCAAAAAATTGTTACTACCACACTGTGGGCTTGGTATGGTGGGTGTGGCCAGGGGGACAGCCCTGTGTTGCACCCAAATTAGGACTATTTTATTTCAAAATTTGGATAGGTGGAGCCAGCCAGAATTTCTGCTACCAGTTCTAGCGAACTGGTGCGAACCTGCTGATGCCCACCACTGCCTCCAATTGTATGTAAGAGAAATGTGTTCAGTGTGCATTTTTGGAAGGAAGGAAGGAAGGAAGGAAGATGGACAGACAGACAGACAGACATGGATCTAGGAAGGGTGGGTTTTTTATATAACAAACAGCAAAGAAGGAGTCCTTAACTCTTCCCTTGCATAGCATGCTCTGATCCATCTCTGGTCTTGCCGACTACATCTTTTCCCATGTTGGAGCCTCTTGTCAACATATCAAACCTGGACCAACTCTGACAACTGGCCCTACTGAGATTCCATTTCTGGCACTTCCCAAAATCAAAGCAATCTATCTGTCCTCACCATATATCCCCAGGTGTACCATGCCATGCTTCAGTGGTGAAGGGGTGGGTGGTGGTATGGAGATGTTGAAAGTGTGTGTTGAGGGGAAGACACAACAATACTGTGCTATTTATTAGTTTGTTTGCACTGTGATTCTCAACTCTTCCCCTGGAATGTACCTCTTTGTTGCTCTGTTCAAGAGGGCTTCCTCTTTTCACACCTCAGCCAAGGACAATACCTTCCTCTTCTTAATTACCTGAGAAGAAGAAGCCTCCTACCATGAGGAGGAGGAGGTGGAGGAGAGGAAGAGGTTTAGGATCTTAAGGTAATTGTTGTGTTTACACTTTGATCATGTTGTGGACCAGACAATTATATGGAGGACTTCCTGTTTCCTATTGATGTGAGAGATGCCTTCACATTCTCACTGCAACACTTTAGCACTCCATCAGCAAGGTGGGAAAACATTCCTTTCCAGAATAAACTCAGAAGTTAAACAGACTTCAAGAGCATTTAGTTCTCTTCTGTAGCTGGAATGAAGGAGGCTTGGTGGCACCGACAACGTAGGCCTGGGTGAAATCTTGCATCCTTCCCATGTGGAAATTTCTCTCCGTTTCTGCAAGCCCTGTCATCTCTCGGGTGGAGCATGTTTACAAATGTTCTTCTGGCAAACTTTCCCCAAAGTTGGAAATGTTACTTCTTAGATGACAAATGTTTCTGAATCCTAGATCTTTCCATGGCTCAGTGGCAAAACAATAACATACGTCAATAATAACAAGCACACAGGCAAGTAAGTCCTTGGGGTTTTACCCATTTAGTCAGTGGCTCATCATGACAGGTGATAATCTCCCACATAGAGGCCTGTTGCTGTTATTTATACACATACACCCAACCATGCAAACTCAAGAAATAACAACAGAGAAACAGCTTCTGTCACATTGTGGGAGGTTCTCTCTGCACAGCAAGTTGGCCAGGTGGACCAAAGCAATTCTGCTGAAATCGTCTATCAGTCATTAACCCACCAGAGGTGCAAACAAAGAGTTTTGCAGCACCTAACAATCTTGCATAAGCATTTTGCTTACTGCAGCTTCCTTTTGCAGAAGTTCAAGGAAGTAGTCCATGAAAGCTTCAGCCAAAGAAAACTTGTTGGCTTTTAAGGTGCCGCCAGGTTCTTTAATGTTTTGGCCACAGAAGACAAAAAAATCATCCGCCACACCCCACCCCGTGCCCAGAAGTAATCAGTGTAGAAAATTGCACAGATTCCTATTTTAATTGTAAACATGGTAGATCTGGAATAATCTAGATTTGGGAGTTTGTATCTGTTTGGGGAGTCTATATATCTTATGTCTGGAGCCCTTGATTGGGAAGGCTTTTGACAGAGCAAAGCCATTTGGACATCAAAACTGTTACAAGCTTGAGTTCATTGCAGAGATTAAAATAAGGGCTCCCTTGTTTATAGCTTGGAAAGCATTTTTGGGGGACTACAAGATCCAAAAGGAACTGTGGTGGCTCAGTGGTTAAGATGCTGAACTTGATGACTGGAAGGTTGGCAGGTCAGCAGCTCGAGACCCAAGTGCTGCATGACGGAGTGAGCTTCCGTCTCTGTCCCAGCTCCTGTAGTTCAAAAGCAAGAAATTGCAAGTAGATAAATAGGTACCACTTCAGTGGGAAGGTAAACAGCATTCCATGTACTCCAGTGTCTAGTCATGCCTTCCATGTGTCCAAGGAAATGACTGCAGACTCAGACAGCGTGGGCTCTTTGGCTATAAACAGAGGTGAGTACTGAACCCTAGAGTTGGCTATGACTGGCTTTTGAGCAAGGTCAACCTTTACCTTTTCTTACATGATCCAAAATCCTCCAGCATCAGTGGCCAGAATTGAAAAGCTACAGTGAGTTTTAGTCCAAGAGAGTAACTTTCCCAAACTTTGCAGATGTGTAATGGTAATGTTCCTATTCTCACATGACGCATCATCCCTTGACGTGCCGGTTGTTTACATGTTGGCAAAAGCGCTTCTCTGCATGTTGAACATTAAACGGACCATAACAGTCTTTGAATGAGTGTGGGGTGGGGAGTGAGTGAAGGAAGTTGAATAACATCCTAGTGGGTCTGGTTCTAATTACAGCAGGAATACCTGCAATTCCAACACAATCAACAGCATCGATCAGGGATTCTCAACCTGAGGGCTGAGGGCTGGATGCGGCCCCCAACACCATTTCATGTGGCCCCCACTGCCTCCACCACACCAGGGAGTGCCGTGTGGTGGAGGAAGGACAAACTGGCCATCCAGCCCCTGGAGCTGTCTGAGGGAGCGTGACACGGCCCCTGGCTTAAAAAGGTTGATAACTCCTGGCATAGATGATCTGGAGAAGAACCTATTTGGCTTGAGGAAACAAACATACAGCAACACACTGGCATTTTATACTTATATTAATTTCTTGTACCACACTGGAGTCAAAATGAGGCATCTTTTCCCCCGGAAAGTGTCTAGCCGCCACAGAGTTATGGCCGATTTCCATCATATTTTCCTCATGAAAACGGATGGTGTAGAATGTGCTTCTTTCTTCCTAACAATTTTTTTATGTACAGCAATTAATGCTGGCATGCTGTTCCTCAGCCCTACCACCTTCTGACAGTGTGAGCCCTCCACTTTTGCTGTTGTTGTGGTTTCCCCCACCTGCCTTTGGGAATTTACATGGTGATACAAGAGAGGAAACTGAACTCTAGATAATTCCAGTGACCTTTTTCGCCCTTTGGCAATATGTACAATAGCATTCTCATAAAGCAAATTAGGGATAACATTAAAATGAGATGGATGGACTCTGAAGGGCCCAATGATCAGCCTGCACGGATGAAGCCAGTCCATCTATATTTAAATATACTTTACTGGAAACAATTAGTAGAGCATTATCAGGAACAACGGCAGGGAGGGGCATCAGTTCTGAGCAACAGCTGCTTGTTGACTTTGAACTCTACTTGGTCCTCCTGGCCTGGAATATTTATCTTGGCCTATTGCCCACTCTCATATTCGAATTGTCACTTGCGTGTCCCCCTCCCAAAAGAAGACATCCTCATTGGCTGTAACTCATATCCAAGAATGGATTTTTCCCTGAAGCAGGAAAAATGCCATTGGCTTGAATTTATTTAAGGTATAGCGGCCAACCGTCACAGATTCTCAGGGACAGTCCCGATTTGAGAGGGGGAATCCCGAGTTACCATTTTTAGGAAAATGGTCACGGAATTCCCCCATGACGTCCCGGCTGTCCCGATTTCTCTTCGGCAGCAGGCATTTTTTTTAAAAAAAGGAGCAAAAAATGGCTCCAAAAATTCAGCGATGTGATTGGCTCTCTATGTCAGCTGACATAGAGAGCCAATCACATCGCTGAATAGGGGAAACACCTATTCAGCGATGTGATTGGCTCTCTATGTCAGCTGACATAGAGAGCCAATCACATCGCTGAAATTTCCCCCCTTCCTTGTTTCCCTACCGGAGTTTTTAAAAAAGCCTCTGAGTCTGATCAGCTGTTAGTCGGGAGAGAAAATAAGCAGAGCTTCAAGGTAAGCAGAGTTGGGGGGTGTATTCTCTGTGTCCGAGCAGGCTACTTGCTTATTTTCGGGGGGTGGCTTATATTTCTATATACTGAGGTATATAGAAATATAAGCCACCCCCCGAAAATAAGCCATTAGGCCATTTTTGGCCATTTTGGGGGGGGGGAGAATATAAGCCATGGCTTATAATAGGCTATTATAAGCCATGGCTTATATTCTTTTCCCCCCCCAAAATGGCCAAAAATGGCCTGATGGCTTATTTTCGGGGGGTGGCTTATATTTTTAGAGCCCCCCGAAAATCGGCACATGGCTTATTTTCCAATAAACTGTGCATGCGCAGAAACTCAATCTGATGCATGCGCAATGCATCAGATTGAGTTTCTGCGCATGCACAGTTTATTGGAGCCATTTTTTGCTCCTTTATTTTTTGGCCCCGCCCATGACGTCGTGACGTTGGCCCCGCCCCACTATCCCGGATTCAGTTTTGTAAGGTGTTGGACGCCTTAATTTAAGGTGGATCCCAGCTTGCCATGAAGTGACCCACACACTATGATCACAGAGCCATCTCCTGCTCTGAAATGTATGAAATGAGGATTTAACACCAGGACTGCAATGACTGCCAAAGTCTTGAGGATATTATCAAGGTGCACCTTCACAGCAGATGCATGCCCTCATCTGCCTCCATGACCATTGGGAATCAGTTTCTCCTCTGCTCATTTTGTTGTCCTGCTCAATAGGATGGTTTCCAGTGGCATTTCCTCCACTGAAGGTGCCATCACCCTACCTAAAGTGGCTCATCTGCCCATAGCCACTGACCCCTTTAGGAAGTCAGGTCATTCACTGAAGCCCAACACTCAGTGTTGAGTTACTGGCTGTACGGTCTACTCCATTACCATAGTGGGATGTCGGGTCAGACATGGCTCATCAAGAAAAGGAGGAAAGAGGACAATGCATGCGCTAAATATATATGCTGCTGTTATGTGGTGTAAAGTCACTCTCACTTATGGTGGCCCATATAAGACTTTCATATTATGTGAGATGCTTTATGGCCAAGCAGATATTTGAACTAAGGTCTACTGAGGCCCAGTCTGACCTGTTGTCCATTGCACTGCACTGATTCTCTACATATACAGAAACATATAAAAAAAATGTAGGTACAGCATTAGAAGTGATTTTTTATAATTTTGTAAAATTATATTGAATCTCATTCAAGAGCAGCAACTAGCTGATCTGCTGAATCCACTATCCAGATCCTCGCTGTGGGTTGGAAGCTTCAGGATTTCCCAGGATCTCCCTTCATTTGATTCTTTATCATTGTACCAAACTTGGGCTGAATACGGTAGCTGTTTAAAGGAGGACTGTCCTCCTATTTACCTACTTATTTATTTTTGCTATCCATTTCCTGATCTCTTCCATACCACTGCCTTCACTTCTGGAGGGTTGCATCTCTTATTTCTTTAAAATGTCCCTATGCAGTCCTGTTGCTTAAATGTCTCTGAAGAATCTTTGGTTGAGTCTTGAAAGAAAGAAAGAAAGAAAGAAAGAAAGAAAGAAAGAAGCTTACTTTGTCTGGAAAATCATGTATTTGTATAGCTGAGTGGCACCTGTTGGTTTCTGGGAGGAATCTACCTCTTGAGAACATTATCTTAATTATTACTCTGTGGTCTTTTGAGATTTAGTGGCTTATCTACAGTTCCTGCTTGAATCCATTCCTGGTTGTTACTTAAGTTGCAGCTGGCTATAGCTTCTCCTCATTGCATCTTCTGGAACTTGCTGTTCCAAGAACAGGTGAGAAATTTCCACCCCCTAAATCCTTGTCCCAATGTGACATTTTGTCAGTTCAGTTTATGAGATGCAGAAAATTAAAAATTAAAACAATTACTACCTTTTTCAAAAGCAGGTTGTTTATCTGATATCTTTAATGTGTCTTGAACGTCCGGATGGAGGGAGGAGCAGGTGAGTTTATTCTAAAATCTCTGAAGAGATTATATCACTTATGGTGGCCACCCATATTGTATTTTAATTATATAAATGCCCCTTGGAACAGAGGATGCTATATTGCGAGCACCATTCACCAATCTGTAGCTTTCTTAATGGCTTTGTTCAAAAACTTCATAAACATCACATGCAATGAAAGATGTCCAACTCAAAACTGGAAATTTCAGGAACAGTTCCTGAATTCTGTGGTTAGAGACACTACACTTCTAGTAAAAATCTTCCAAAATTTTCAAAGACATACATATATTCAACAAAAAGAACTTGACATTATAACAAATTTTAAGCATGGATACAAGCAAAGTTGAAAGATCCTTCTGACCAGGTTTGTTTTCTGTTCAGTCGCACAGTCAAGTCTGACCCTTTGTGACGCCAAGAACCAGAGAACACCATTCTCCTCTGTCACCCGCCATCCTCTGGAGTCTGCCCAGATCTATGCCCACTGTGTCAATAATGCTGTCTAACCATCTCATCTTCTGCCACCCCCTTTTCCTTTTGCCTTTGATCTTTCCTATCATCATGGTCTTTTTCAGTGAGTACTCTCTTCACATTTAGTGGCCAAAGTACTTCAGCTTCAGTATCTGTCCTTCCAAGGACACAGACAGGGTTGATTTCCTTCAGGAAGACTGATTTGATCTCCTTACAGTTGTGGGGACTCTGCTCATTTAGAGAGCTTCATAAACAGGTTTTGAATATCTCATTAATTATCTCCATTATGGTGCTGAACTAACATCCTTTCTCTTTGTTGTAAGTTAAAGGTCACTTTGCTCAAAAGCCAGTCGTATCCGACTCTAGGGTTCAGTGCTCATCTCTGTTTATAGCTGAAGAGCCAATTCTGTCTGCATTTGCAGACATCTCCATGGACATGTGGCAGGCATGCCTAGGCACCAAAGTGCATGGAACACTGTTTACCTTCCCACCGAAGTGGTGTCTATTTATCTACTTGCAATTTCTTGCTTTTGAACTGCTAGGTTGGCAGGACCTGGGACAGAGATGGGAATTCATTCCGTCATGCAATACTCGGGTTTTGAACTGCTGACTTTCTGCCTCCTAGTCAGTGTTTTTTGAACCACTGCAGTACCTCTTGTTGTAAGGCTCCCCATCTTTAATAGATCCACAGAGTGCAGATACCAGTTACAACAAGATCTGCTGTTTATGGAGCCTGACCAGTGCAGTCAGTTGGGATTTCTGTTTTGTCTCCATTATTTGGCCACATCATGAAAAGTTAAGGCTTACTTGAAAAGGCAACATTGCTCAGAAAAGTTGAAGGCAACAGGAAAAGAAGAGATGGTGTGATTTCATAAAGGAAATCACAGCCTTACATTTGCAAGAGCTGAGTAGGACAGGACATGATGGGGATCACCCATTCAGAGGATCACCATACATCAGAGGCAATTTGATAGCTCATAACAAAAACTACTTCATAACTCAACAGCTTATGAATAGAAGTGGAAGAGAGGATAATGAATGGATTTTTGTCCTTCCTTGCTCATGGCCCATGTCCTGGCTTGCAAAATCTCATGAACCACAGGAGATTTACTGACTCTGCAGCCACACCAGGCTAAAAGTGTGGATTTTGTATCCTCCTGTTCCAACATCAGCTTCCCCTTCCTAGGATTCCTCATATCAGTAAAACGCCCAGTTAAGGTTTTTGTTGTTCAGTCGCACAGTTGATTCCGACCCTCTGCAACCCCATGGACCACTGTGTGCCAGGCACTCCTGTCCTCCACCATCCCCCTCAACTCACTCAGCTCTGTGCCCATTGCCTCCACAACACCATCTAGCCATCTCATCTTGGGCCGTCCCCTTCTTCTTTTGCCCTTGACCCTTCCAAGCATCAAGGCTTTCTCAAGTGAATCCTCTCTTCTCATTTGATGTCCAAAGTACTTTAGCTTCATCTTTATTATTTGACCTTCTAAGGAGCAGTCAGGGGTGATTTCTTCTAAGATTGACCTACTTGTTCTCCTCGCTGTCCAGGGGACTCTCAAGACTCTCCTCCAACACTACATCTCAAAGGCGTCTATTCTTCTGCGTGCGTTTAGCTTTCCTAATGGTCCAGCTCTCACAACCATACATTGCCACAGGGAATACCATTGCTTTGACTATGGGAATTTTTGTTAAGGTAGATGCACAGTTTATTAACCTTGTAATACTTGCTGTTACTGATGTCATGGCAGCCTGGGGTATGCAGAAAACCAACCTTTACTAAATCAGTCTAGCTGATCTTCAAATGGCTCCCACCATGGAATCTCTGACTCTGTGATGGCGAACCTTGACACTCCAGGTGTTCTTGGACTTCAACTCCCAGAAGCCCAAGTCTCTGTGAATCCACACAAATGGGTATACTGAGTGCACATGCAGTAAAACCATTTGTGCAGATTCACAGAGACTTGGGCTTCTAGAAACTGAAGTCCAAGAACACCTGGAGTGCCAAGGTTCACCATGACTGCTCTGACTCTATTGATGTGTCCACAAAATTGGCGCTGTCCATGAAACTCCTGGCAGAACACTTGGTTCCGGTCTCAGATTCTCTTTGTCCCATGTCCTTCTCCAATCCAGATTACCTTCCTGACGTCCTCCAATCCTCGTGACTTTTCCCTTTTTATCTACCGGGGGGGGGGGTCTTTCCTTACAGAATACACAATGGAGATGTGCATATAAAGAGACCATGGGAGACACCTGCGGCCGGGGGAAGAGGCGGCTGCCGCGCCCAGCCCGGGACACCCTCCACCTGCGTCCTGAGGCTGTGCTGGGGCAGGGGGCTTAAAAGCCCAACAGGACATTTCGCTCCCTGCCGCCGCCGCCGAGACACCTGCGGCCGGGGGAAGAGGCGGCTGCCGCGCCCAGCCCGGGACACCCTCCACCTGCATCCTGAGGCTGCGCTGGGGCAGGGGGCTTAAAAGCCCAGCAGGACATTTCGCTCCCCACCGCCGCTGCCGAGACACCTGCGGCCGGGGGAAGAGGTGGCTGCCGCGCCCAGCCCGGGACACCCTCCACCTGCGTCCTGAGGCTGCGCTGGGGCAGAGGGCTTAAAAGCCGCAGCGGCGGCTGGACTGTTGGTATTGTTCTAATTTTTGTGTAAATTTGATGATTTCTGTAATTTCTTATTGTTGTTGAAATTGATACCTATTGAATTTTGATTATGTAATGATGTTGAGATGTTTTGTGGTGTTGATACAGTGCTGATTATTATTTTTCCTATATTTACATGTTGTGTTTATAAATTTGTTGTTTCTCTGTGTTTGTGAACCGCCCTGAGTCGGCCCAATCCGAGTAGGGCGGTATAAAAATTGGAAAAATAAATAAAAATAATAATAATAAGTAAACAGCACTCCAATCAAGATTTTACTGGATGAACTTAATCACCCAAATATATGTGCACTTTATAAAGAATGATTCACAAACAGAAATAGCTAAGCAAAATGTTTCAGCTTCCACCTTCTTCAGTTGCTCTGGTAAAAGTCATGCATATTTATACATATAGGGCTATGTATAAATACAGATGGCATCATTTGAGCTTCCATGTGAATGAGGAAGTTGACTTTAATCCATGAAAGCTCATATTGATTTTAAATATCATTAGTTTTTCGGATGCTGCAATGTTTTGCTCTCCTCCTTCTCTGTCCTCTCCCGCTTCCTCTGCATGGAATAGAAAGCACCCATCTTTCCACTGGGTCCTTAGACTGGGGTAGGTAACCTATGGCCCACCAGCCAGATCCGGCCCATGGTGCAAATAATCCAGCCCCCGCCCTTGCTCCAGCCGCCACTACCACCAGAATTTGCTGCGAACTTGTTTACAGCAGCCGTAAATGGTGGGGGGACCACCAGTCTGACCTCCTCAACTGTCTCAGGGAGCATGATCCAGCCCCTGGCTAGACACTGAAGCTTAGTTGATGGATTGTGAGCTCAGAAAGCAAAGCAATCACACTTAGTGAACTCTCTGGGCAGTTCACAACTAAACTAGCATTTTGTCCCCGACATGCTTGGTACTCATTTCACCAACCTCGGAAGGATGGAAGGCTGAGTCAACCTTGAGTCCTAGTCATGATTGAACTCATAATGTTCTGACTGCAATACAGCAATTTAACCACTGCACCACCAGGGCTCACAAAATTCAAGTCTGAATCCAATCCAATAGAACGGTGGTTCCCAACAAGGGGTACACAGCCCACTAGTGGACTTCAATTCCCAGAAGCCTAAGTCAGTACATTGGCTGATCAGTGCTTTGGGGAAATGACTTAGGCTTCTGGGAATTGAAGTCCAAAAACTTTGGGAAACACTGCTTAGAAGTTTGAACCAAAATTTCAAATTTAACATGCTTTTGGATCCTTTGGGACTTACCAGTCTGATTTCAAAGCACAAATATTTGATTCTCAGACAAGAATGGGTGATACTTACATTAGATTAATAACCCATAGTCAAGTGATACCCAGCCTGATGATGGCCCATTTGGGCTAAAGGATAGCATCTGTTTGTGATTTTTAATGATCTAATAAAGAATATCATCTATTCTTGCCCTCGAGTTGTATACGAGAGCAACACTCCTATTTTGCTATTTGTTGGTGTATGACTCTCATACATCATTTAAAACTGATGTCGGTGCTTCAATGCAAAATACTGATATACAACTTGCTACAACACAGTTCCAGCATTTATTAAAACAACCATATTTTAAAGAACCAAGAACATGTTTGTTTCGTGGAAGGCAAAATGTTTTTTCTAGAATGCATTCTTTGTAAGGTAAAAGGTTTAAAACACCATATTAAAATGTATGGAAAGATAGGGAGTGCACAGATCAATGCACCCACATACAACACATATTACTTATGCAGTTTGAGATTCAAGTGATATTAAATACAAAAAAGGAATCGGAGACCATCACCAGTGTAATCTTCACTGAATTGTCAACCCCGCAGAGATAGAACTTGTGTCCAGCATGGCTCAAAGCCACTTAAAAAGAGAGAAGCCAAAATATTGGTCATACGGGATGTTTTGTGTATTATTGTCTTTTTTCCAGCATGTTTTCAAAACAAGTCAAATATACCTCAGTGATGTCTGCATGTCTGTTAACAGCCTCAGAGAAAGAGAAAATAACATGAAGAGGAAAATGTGTGAGAAATTGGAAGGGAGTATATTTATACAGCCACATAAATTTGTATGTAAATGCCATTCAGAGTACAAGGCTCCCTGCGAGGCTTTATGGTCTAAAAATTGGAAGGGAGGCAGGTGTAAACAAGATAGCCATATGTAGTTGCTTTGATTACAATTGCTTCAGCTTATGTACAAGGTGACAGCACAGTCCTACATGGATCTACTCAGAAGTAAGCACACTTGAACTTAGTATGACTTCTTCCCAGGCAGATGCATATAGAGTTACAGCTTTGGTCACAGTGACCAGGAATATGGGGAAGCCATAGTCCTTTCCCATCATCCTTTATCCAAAGGAACATGAGTCTAAGAAGATCCGAAGTGTGGCAGGTTCCTCAGGCTGGCAGGAGAACACAGTGTGGATTTTAGTAGAGTATTGTGCCTGCAATTTTACGAGTCTTAAGACAAGGCACTGGCAAACATGCTCACCTTACTTCTAGCTTGATTCATATCTTGGGATCTGAGAAGCCACCTTGTTGAGAGTGGCCCTTAAAATGGTTTCTCGAGAATAAACATTGTGTGCTGATAATACAAAGTGGTTTTTCCAACCCTGACTCTCTGAGGCCTCCATGGTTTTGACATTCCTATTGCATTACATAGAGTTGCTAGGATGCGGCACGGAGATGAATTTCAATTCTTTCTGGCCTTTGCACCTCTTTCCTCTGGACGCAATAATAGCCTAACAGCAATGAGGCAGATGCCCTTCAGCAGAAATGTGTTGGCCTAGAAATGGGTGATCAGACTAAGTGATAGGGTCACTACTTGTGCCTAGTCAAAAAAGAGGAAATACCTCACCATAAGAGGATGTCAATTTGCATCACTTATTGCTTCGTTAATGAAGACAAGCATTTAGAAACAATGACTGAAGCTTAAGCTGAACTGCAACATACCTCATCACAGTGGGGAGGTCTGTAGCCAAGAGACCTCTATGTCTGTTCAATCTGCTAACAGTTGGAAAAACATAAAGGAGACTAGAAATATTGTACAAGGAAGAGGCTTTCTTAATCAGGCTAAAGGTTGTCATTGTTGTTATAAGAATCACAATAACAATTACACTTATACACAGCCCAAAGCACTTAGAGCACTCTCCAGGGAGTTCACAGGTAGTTATCATTTTGCCCCCAACATGCTGGGTACTTATTTTACCAACCTTGGAAGGATGGAAGGCTGAGTCAACCTAGAGCCCAGTCAGGATTGAACTTTCAATGTCAGCAGCAGTTTGGCTGCAGTATAGCAGTTTAACCACTGCACCACCAGGGCTCTCTAGATGTACCATCAAGAGCAACCTATCATTTACATCCCTGCCTGAGTCTTGCAAACTCAAGGCTGTGGTTTCCTTTGTTTAGTCTCTGGAGGAGGAAGCACTAGAAATAGACAGCCTGTCCCATCCTTCTCGGCAACCCTGGCACATCAGTTTGACACCAGCAACTCTTCAGTAGACAGGGGAAAGGAGGATCCTGGGATGCCTGGAATGTTTCAAGTATCAGTGGTTGAGGGATAACAGAAAGAGGAGGCAAGATTGGAGGAGATTTGAGAAGAAGAGGAGGTGATAAGGGGGGGAGGGTAGAAAAGAGATAGTTGATGTGGTGATAGGGGAAACTGAGAAAGAAGAGATAATGAAAAAGGAGGAAACAGAGAAAGGGGACACAGAAAGGGGCACGGGAAAGGAAGTTGAGGATGAGAACCTGAAAGAGAAGTGGAAAGGTTACCCCTGGCTGGGCTTAGGTGACCAAAACAGAACCCATAGATGGAAGAGACAGTCCAGTTGAGAGTCCCACAAGAGGTGGTAGACCATAAGGCCAAATAATGTGTCCCCTTGTGTGTGTTTGAGGATGAGACACAGCAGCAGCACAGACAAAGAGTAATGAACAATAGATACCTGCCCCAGCCTGAGGAGCATGAACTGCAGTATCTGTCTTCTTGCTCGCGTACATTGGTACTGAAAAAGACCGGGTTTGGATGCAGTGGGAGGAATAAAAAGGACTTTGCCATTTCCCAGGGAATCAGTGAAGAGAACTATTGAACCCCAGAGAAATTGTGTTAATATTTAGTGGTAGTTTCGGAGTTCAATGTTGGATATAGAATATAGAGTAAAAGTGCTTGTAGTTTAGCATCTATGTAAGGAGGGTGAGTAACACAGTCGATTCACCACACATCTGGTCTTCCTCTTTTCCTTCTGGTGGAAGGCCTGTCAAGTCAAGTAAAAAATCAACTTGGTCTTTTCCCAGAGTAGCCAACCAGTTGTCTCAGAAAGCAGGATTGGAAAGCAATGACAGACTTCTCTACATGTTCCCGTTGAGTGGTACAGAGAGAGAGAGACTGCCTTGATGTTAAAGATAACATACATACAGTGGTGGGCAGCAGCCGGTTCGGACCAGTTCTACCAAACCAGTAGTAACAATCCCGGGGGGGGGGGTAGTAACACTCCTGGGAGACCACCCGGGGTGGTTACTTTTTTTGGAGGTGACCAGTTCAGTCACCTCTCCAGCCGCCCTTCATTGCAGCTCAAAATGGCTGCTTGCAAGTTGCGCATGTGTCAAAACACCATTTGATGCATGCACGCTGAATACTGGAGGCGTGCATGCTTCAAATGGTATTTTGACACATGTGGACTTACCAGCAGCCATTTTGGGCAGCAGTGAAGGGTGCGTCGGCTGGCTGTTGAGGCCCTCAGCCTCTTTGGAGGGGTGGCGTCGGCCTTCCCTTGAGTCGCTCCACGCTGCGCTACCATGCCGCACCGCCGACCTGCACCACCACGCCGCTGCCACTCACCGCTGCTTGTCCGTTGATGCTGCTCGTTCGCTGACCACCACGCTGTTGCACCAGGCCAGGCTGCGGTAAACCGCCAGGCCAGGCCAGGCCAGGCTGGGCTAGGCCACGGTTGGGCCACTGGGCCACTGCTCTTGACGCCTGCCTGCTGCTCCCTGACCCCAGGGTAAGTGACTAGGGTTTGTGTTTGGGGTGGATGGGTGGGTTGAGGTGGATGGGTGTTTTATGTAGTGTGCTTTTATGTGTATTTAATGTCTATTTTAATTTGTATTTTTATGTTTTTTATTTCTATTTAATGCCTATTTAATTTGTATTTTATGTATTTGTTATTTCTATTTAATGTCTATTTAATTAGTATTTTTACGTGTTTTTTATTTCTATTTTTAAGTGTACTGTATTTTTATTTTATTTTTTACTTTGGCTCTGCTCACATTGTCATGACATCATGACACTGGTTCTGCCCATGACGTCGGCTCCACCCACAGTGTGGTAGTAAAAATTTTGGCTGCCCACCACTGCATACATCTGTCAAGACAGCAGTAACTCATAGCCTCATCCTCCATAAATTTTGCTAGTCCTTTTTCATTTACTTACTTATTGGTCAGAACTGCATCGACAATTTATGCTTGCAAAAAAGGGAAATCGCATCAAGTGTTGGCACCAAATTGCTATTCATTAATGAAGTACTGTCTGTTTGCTTTGGTGCATCCCCAGCCACATAATAAGAGACACAAATAGAAATTCTGCCAGCTGTGTCTTAATGGGTGGCAGTTTGCCATTAAGGCTTATGTTATTTCCCTTATGCAAGTGTAAATCAGCAAGAGGATCCTAGCCATTATTTATTTATTTATTTTAAAAAAAATTGTTTCCCACATGTTGAGCCAAAGCCTCCCTCTACTAGTTGCAAACCATAAAATAGGCTCGCATCCCTATCGTTAGTCTCAGCTAAGAGGTGACTCACAGAATCTACTGCTGGATGGTAAATCAAACTTGTGTAAGCAATACTGAATGAATGGGTTTACTCTAGCTGGGATAAAAAACAGGATGTTGGCTGTAGATCATTGAAATAATGTTTTATAGTTTATTTTTGAGTATGTTTTTACTTTGTTGATTATTTGCTTTGCACTTTTATTATGGTTGTTATGTTATGTTTAATTTTGGTTATTTTATGTTGTTTTGTTGTTTTGTGATTTTTATTTGTTGCTGCTGTGAGCTGACCAAAGTAGTAATTATGCTAATTGGACTGGGATAATCCGATAAATACATTTTTAAAATTTAAACTGCCACTACAACCCAAATCAGAGGATAAAAGATTAACCTATTTTTAAGTTATCCAGTTCAGTGGCCTTCATTATGCCTTGTGCTTGGAAGTTCCATTTGTTAATTAGTTATATTCCACAAGTTAATGATGTGCTATGTGAAGAAGTATTTCTGTTATCTATTCCAAATCTGTTTCCATTCATCTTCATATTGGGTGACCTCAACTCCAGAGTTTTAAGGGAGAGGGGAAAGCCTTGAACCAGAGTATGACTTGATATAGTCCTTCAAACAAGGGAGGTCCTCAAATAGAGGACTGGCTTTTATCTAGTAACATGTGGGAGACCTGGGTGAGAGAAGCAGCAGCTGCTCCTTGTGTCTCCCTTTCCTGTTGCTGGCAAGGGATTAAAAAGACAGGCGAGATGTCAAACAAGTTACAACTTTTAAGGCTGTCAGGCTGGACTGCATTATGTGCATGGATGAAATGGAAATGAGTTCACAACACAACACAACACAATAAAAAGGCGCCTAATTCTTGGGAGGTAAGCTATGAAAAACCTGGGGAACATAGTGAAAAGTAGGAACATTACCTTGCAAACTGATGAAGTGGACTTGATCCACGAAAGCTAACAGTGAAAATATAGCAGTTAGTCTTTAAAGTGCTACTGTGTTTTTTATTTTACTTTTTATTTTACTTTATTTTGTTTGTTTTGTTTTCTGAGTTGCAAACAAAAGTTTGCATAGTCAAAGCAATGGTATTCCCGGTGGTAATGTATGGTTGCGAGAGCTGGACCATAAGGAAAGCTGAGCACAGAAGAATAGACACCTTTGAAATATGGTGTTGGAGGAGAATTTTGAGAGTACCCTGAACAACAAGGGGAACAAATAGGTCGATCATAGAAGAAATCAACCCTGAAATACTGAAGATGAAGCTAAATAACTTTGGACACCAAACAAGAAGAGAGGATTCACTTGAGAAAGCCTTGATGCTGGAAAAGGTTGAGGGCAAAAGAAGAAGGGGGTGGCCAAAAATGAGATGGCTAGATGGTATTGTAGATGCAATGGGCACAGAGCAGGGCAGGCTGAGGAAGATGGTGGAGGATAGGGGTGCCTGGCATGCAGTGGTCCATGGGGTTGCAAAGGGTTGGAATCAACTGTGTGACTGAACAACACAACACAATACAATTGTTGTCATTGTCATCAGCTTCTACCTTTCAGCAGGGAAATAATACCATGCAAATGAATGGCAGGATAAGTAGGGCATAAAAGGAAACTCATTCAGGCACCCCCTGTGTGGAATTCCTCCGACAAAAATCCTTTCAACCCAGAAAGTACCTTTGTGTGCTTCTGACACAATTTTTTTTAAAAAAAGTAGGAATAGGAAACATTAACTAACTGTAAACCACAACTTCAACCCTGACCAGGACTTGCCCATGAAACAATGAAAGGAGATCTGGATTTTGGCATCCTCCCTCATCTGGTTTTGGCAAGTATTTCAGTGCTAATGGAGGCAGAGGAATGGGGGAGGCACCTGGTTTAAGCCATGCTTGACCCATAAATGTCAACCATGAGGTAAAAGCAAGCACAGAGCAGGCTTTCCCTTTGTCCTGAAATGTAGAGTCTTTTTCAGTTTGGCAAACAAATGTGGGGAACGTCTGTCAATTATTCTTGACACTTTCCACCCCTTTCTAACTGGCAATTAATCTTTGAGGTCCCCTTTGCCTCCTTTCTTTTACTCATGAGGAGTACATCTTCACATCAATCCAAATGCACGCAATCCATGAATGGCCACTCCACTCCTTATTGCGATGGTGACCCCTTTTAGCCCCTAGATGGGGGGGGGAATTCTCCCTCCACAGCAAGGCCTCATGTGAAATGATGTCTCTTTCATGGGGACAACTTGACAGTTGAAATGCATAAAAAAGGATAAGCTCTAAGAGATTTCCATGGTGAGAGATAACAACAACAACAACAACAACAATAGGCCTATTAGATTAATTGCCACATCAAAGGCTGGGCTTCACGTATTCTGCAGCTGCTTCATACAAGTATGGAATCTATCATGGTATTCAAAATTCATCCTCCTGAGCATATAATTTCTTGTGCAGTTACTTGATTGGACTATAAAATCCCAGACTCCTCTGACTCAATATCACCACTGACATTTCTGGCTGGGTGAACCCTGGTATTTATACTTGAAATGTCTCCCTCCTTTTCCCCAAGTTTCAGTTCAGGAACAATGTTAGCCCCCTGCTTTGTCTTTATGTGAGTTTGGGCAAAATTCACCAGATTTTCACACACTCCAGTTGTTGCAGAATGCTTGTTAATCAACTCAGGATGTCTTTTTCTTGTTGGAACACCCAAACACAAGCTGTTTGGCTAGCATATGACATTGGGGTAGGATCAGGGAGTCAGCAGTATCCATGTGATTGCTTGGTGCTCTACCAAGTTGTCTACAACCTACAGAGATCCTATGATTGACTCCAAAAGGGCTTGTTGTTAACAACCTGGATGAAGGCTTAACCATGGCTTCTTTTATCACCTCAACCCTTCTCAGGTTAGGTTTTCCTCTTTTTCTATTGATCAAACCCTTCCTAGCCTTACTGTCTTCTCCTGATTTGCCCAAAACACAATAGCCTTCACTTAATCATTTTAATTTTTAGTAAGAGTTTAATTTGGTCTAGAACATTCTCAACCTTTTCAAGCCGGGGCCCGGATCACGCTCCCTCAGACAACTTCAAGGGCCGGATGGCCCTTTTGCCCTTCCTCCACCACATGGCACTTCCTGGTGTGATGGGGGTGGGCCATATGAAATGTTGTGGGCTGCATACAACCTGCAGGCTGCAGGTTGGGAATCCCTAGTCTAAATCCTTTTGTCTATCTGTCTGGCAACCCCCTGTATCTGTAAAGCTCTCCTTGGACACCACATTCCAGACCAGTTGTTACATTTCCAGTTTGCTTTCTTCACCCTCCAGCTTTCACAGAGTAGCATCTGCACACACCCTTCCAAATTGTACCCTGCTTTGTATAGTCTGGCTTTCTAATGAGCAGAAGGTCCTTGAGAAAAGATGCTGGCTGGCTTTCTCCTATGACCCTTCTTGTCCAACTGGTTGTATATTACCAAGCTGCACTAAGAGCATGGGAAAATGCCATCTTGACAAGCCCAAGTGCTACATCGAATCCCAGGAGATGGTTCTTTTGATACCTCCGCTCAGTCTTCCAGAACAGCTTATTATGAAAAAACATTTCTCATGTCTCTTGGCAGCCATGCAGGCCCAAAGCCAGAAATGTCATAGTGGCGGAGAGATCAAATGATGGTGGTATGTGGGGTGAGGGGTAGGGATCGTAAGTCATTGTGAAAGAAGAGGGAAAATTAAATAGAAGTTGTCTGGAAATACCAGTCCTTTTAGGCTGTAGGCTCAAGTTACACCTTTACCTGGGAGTAAGCTCACTAAAAACACAGTGGGATGTCTCTTGGACATGCATGGGATTGATCCACATGATGATTAAATATTTCAATAAAATAACATTTCTTGTCAAAAACCAACAAAAATAGTGCAAAGTGTCTAGGCTTCTCACTTATCCAAGCATCTGTCCAGTGCACTTATTAGCATGGTAAACCCTCATTATGTAAAAAAAATATATATATACTGTAATACTGTTTTACAGCTTGGCAAACCAGTTTAATGGAGGCTCCTCTCCATTCATCTTGAGACATGGCACTTCCTGGTGTAGTTTAATGAGATTACTAGGGACTCTAATAGATAACGTCTCCCTCTGTGTCCTCTGAACAGCCGGAAGTACAATTCCTAACATTATCTGGGAGAATATATAATGGTAACACCAATTTTTGTTTCATTCTTACTGGAGGTTGGATGTCATCACAGTTACTGTGACTTTGAACACACCACTTCTAAGCAACAATATCGCTCTGCAGGCAAACCCGATCTCTAAGGTTTTAGACCCTTTTCTCTTTCCTACACATTTCCTCCACCCTTTTAAAATGATTTAATTTTTAACAGTTTACATTGAAATAGAAAAAAATACCAATATACAGTAGAAAAGTAAGAGACACAACTAAAATATGGTAAAGTAAAACAAAAATAACACCCACACCAGATACACAAATACATACTAATATCATTAACATAATCTAAAACAGTGCACCCATCATTGCTATAGATTACCTCAGAAAATGCTTAGCACTCCAATGCTTAGCACTCCTTGAGCAGGGGGTTGGACATGATGACCTCATAGGCCCCTTCCAACTCAATTCATTCTATGACTCTATGAGTCTTCATGTCCACATTTTCCATATTTTTACTTAAGATATTTAACTGCACTTAATTAGACACTTGGTTTTTTTTAGTGATGACCTTGTTATGTGCTCATTACCTACTTCACTCTCTTTGTTGAGTTCGGTGACAATTTAAACAGTAGGGTGGATATTGTTGTAATGTGCTCCTTATACAGGATTCTAGTCTGAAAGTGAAGAGTGGGTGGGGATGTGAAGGCACGCTCTGTCTCCCACGCCCTCAACTTTCTTGTGTTGATAGACAGTCTTAAGAGAGTTTCTATTTATATCAGCTTAAACATGGGTTGAAGTCTCCCAAGAGGTCATGAAGCCTTGTAAAATGGAGTTAACAAATATGCAGAAGGTTCTGCTTGTGAACAAAAGTAGACTTCTGCCCCAGAATACCTCCCTTTCCAGCATGCTAAAATAATGAATGGAAGGTTAGATTCTTCCATCCTACCATCTCAGCCAGATTAGCTAATGGTGAATGGTTTTGGGAACATTTGGAGGACTATGGCATCTGGAGGACCATGAAGACAGTTCTTGATCAACATCTGGAGGGCCAATGAACCCTTCCTTCTTTATTTCCACTTAGATTGTCATATTTACACATTGTCCCATAACCAGATGAGGATACAAACAATGGACAAAGTGACAGTGGTTCATTAAAGTAAGGGAGTGGGGCAATCGGGCTGTGGATAATTTCAATTAGTCTGAGTGAGTCAACAATTCCTACACCTAAATTAGCCTATATGGGTTTTATGCAAATCAGTGTATTCTTTTGTCCCCCTTTTGGGGGGGGGCAGGGTTTAAGAGGCTAACAGATGTGCCCCTAAACAAGAGGACCGTAAATGGAATTCTGCAAGAAGTGGTAGAACCTGCCTTGAAAAATGAAAGATGCATTTGGAGAAATTGTTTCCCAAGAATGAAAAGTCTGAGAATGCTTTGCAGCTGCAGTCCTGCACTCACTTATCAGGGAGTCAACCCCAGTGAACTCTATGTGGCTTTTTAAAGGATGGACATGAGTGAGTTTTTACTGTAAGATGGTAACCACTGCTACCACCCTGGCCTTCCCCTCTTTCTCCAGAAAGTATCCTTTCCTGGTTAGAAAAACCATCTGTCATAGCCCCGTTCTCAGGCCTAATGGGGGGTCACAGGTTGCTCCAGTCTTGTTTGAAACACCTCAGGTAAAGAGAGCGAGGCATGCAAGAATCTGCCTTGTGATTTCATGCCCTCCTACCTGGGCGCGGCAGCTGAAGAATGTGACAGGATTGAGACAAAACAACCTGTAAAGGGCAAAACCACCTTTCCCAGGAAGAGGAAACCTGACCGATGAGTGTGTCACCATCGACAGGACTTGCACCTTAGAGCAGGGGTGCCCAAACTATAGCCTGTGGGCCAGATCCGGCCCCTGACACCAATTCATCCAGCCCACGCCACCCTTGTCGCTCCTGGAAGTGGAAGTAAAACCTGTACGGGCACGTTTTTACTTTCTCTTCTGGGAGTGATGAGGGTGGTGTGGGCCAGATTAATTGGCATTGGGGACCGGATCTGGCCCACAGGCCATAATTTGGGCACCCCAGGTTCAAGCAAAGAAAATGGCATCTTAAAATCTATCTCATCCTGTTGCAAAACTGATTACAAGGCACATTTTACTTCCGCTTCTGGTGGGAAGAACCACATGACCGGCCCACTGAACCACATGACCAGCCCACTAAACCACGTGACCGGCCCACAGCCTGAAAAGTTTGAGCACCCTTGCCTTAGAGAATGCCTTCCTGCCCACCTCTGTTCATGGAAGCATCAAGAATAGACATTGCAGCTCAAGGTTGACCACACTAGCAGCTACGTGCACACTTGCCACATGTTAGTCACATCAGCTCCATCAGCTTACGGTTGAACCCTGCAGCATTCTTTCATTGAAGAAGAAAACAAATATTTAGTACCCAGTATGGTGTAGTGGGCAGTCGGATGGACTAGGTCTCAGGTGCTCTACATTCAACTCCCCAGTCAACTAGGGACACTCACTAGAGGTGTGTAGAGGGCTAAAACCACTCTTCAGTGTTTCTGCCATGTACAGATTCCTTCTGTGTTGTAAAGATGAACACTATGCCTGTACTGAGAACAATGTTCATCCCTGGAAGGTTGACCCTAGCCAAAAGCAGCCCTGGCGATTTTATGGCTATGCTGTAATTGGGAAACTGAGGATAAATAGCTCAGTTTACATGTTTCACCACGAAAACATTGCATGTAAAACATCTGTATTACATATTGGGATCATATTACAAATGAGGAAGATGTGTTTCCTGAAGACTTTCTGAGTTGATGACAGAATGAAGAATGGACGGAGGATGACCAAGGAAGATCTGGCACCAAACTTTCCAGGATGACCTATGAAAGATCGAGCTTTAGTGAAAATATGGAGAAACTATGGCTACAAATCGAACTGGGTAGAATACACTTGTAGCCCATGTTCTTGGCACAGGATGTAGAGAGTGAGTGAGAGAGAGAGAGAGAAAGAGGGAGATAAAGAGATTGGGTATTTTTTTAATGCTAGAAATTGCAGAATAGCTACTACACACTACCAATGTGCAGAGTTAATACAAGTGATGGGCTCAAAAACAATTTAGTACCACACTGTGGGCATGGTATGGTGGGTGTGGCCAGGGAGAAAGTCCTGCATTGCATCCAAATCCGGACTACTTTATTTCAAAACTTGGATGGGCAGAGGGGCCAGCCAGAATTTCTGCTACCGGTTCTGGCGAACCGGTGCGAACCTGCTGATGTCCACCACTGGTTAATATCTAAATAGATGCACTACTGCATTTGACAGCTACAATTAGGGTTGATGATGCTCAGCAATCCCAGAATCCTGGCCATCAGAAACTCTCTGGAGGACAGAATCTGAATCTGAATCTGTTTTGGAAACAGCAAATGCATTTTTCTTTTCTCCTTTAGAATTTCCCCCCCAGAATATATTCCATTTCTTTGAACAGCTATGTGGGATTTGGCTTCTCTCTGTTCTTCCTTCCCACACTACACAGCCTTGAGTCATTTGAGCCTATTAACAGGTTTCCTGTCTCTCAAGCAATTAATAATCCAGCATGTAAAATATGGGAGGGGGCGTAAATTGGGGCATTCCTCCTAAGCGTGGGAGAGGCACAGATTTAAGGGCTCATGGGGGGAAATGTTCCAAAACAATTTCTAATACTGGATATAGAGAGTGAAGCAGGATCAAGACAAATGATCTTTACCCAAATGAGACTGATGGAAGCATCTACCCTTTCTGTAGCTAAAGCTGAGACAGAGCCTGGGATTTCAACCATTTTGGACTAAAAACTCCAGACTCCTCATGCTGGCTTTGGAGAGTTGTAGAGCCAGGAAGCAACCTCCCTATGCACTGACCTGAACACGCCATTTCCTAGGACAGGAGTTCCCAACCTTTTCAAGCCGGAGGCCGGGTCATGCTCTCTCAGTCACCTTCAAGGGCCGGACAGCAATTTTGCCCTGCCTGCACGATGAGGAGGGGCCATTTTGTCCCAACAGCTTCAAATGGGTAGCCATTTTGTTTCTCAAATGCCCTTGGAGGGGGGGGGCACATGAAATGTCTCCATGGGCCAGATCTGACCCACAGGCCTTAGGTTGGAAACCCCTGTCCTAGGATGAATTCACAGTCATCCTCACAAACAATTTTGGAAAGACTCCTAATGGCAAAGCAGTAGCTTTAGAATTGCCATTTTCCCCCTGAAAGGACTCCTTTGTCATAAAAAGTGGAGGCACAAAATAAGTCCAGCCCAGCTCAAAGCTGGCCCAATATTTTCTGCTGCCTGTGGCTGAAAAGGGAGGGTGTCTCCTTTCATTTCCATATACAAAGCTAGCTAGAATTATTGGGGAATCTTTCTTTGGAATGGACAATGTGACAACAGATGTACTAGCAATGTAAGGTGTTAGATCCGGAGATCCTTGCGCGGGAGTGAGGACACGGACGCCATTGAAGGTGAACCAAACAACACGTATGTTTATTGTGACTGCCAGTAACAACAACAACAACGGCTGGGTCAGCAGGGGATTAAATACCCTGCTTGACCCAGCCCACTGACCAATGGGTAGCGGCGATTTTCCCGCCGCTAGGACATTTAAATATCTAACACCCCTTCCCCCCAGAATGCCCCGGTCTGCTATTTGCATACATAATCCTCCAGGTGACGGGGGCGTGTTCTTACTCGATCGGACCTGCGCAGTTCAGTCGGCGCTGGGGCATCGAGCAGAGCGGACCTGTCGCTCTCGCTCTGCCCTGGCTGGGCCAGGAGCGGATCCGGGATACGAGCGTCGGGTTCCGCGGTGACCGGGGGTGAGCCTGCTCCACACGGTAAGCTGGCCGGTGATGGTGCTGCGTGAATGGGGCTGTCTTCTGGTCGAACCGGGTCGGTGACCGGTTCGTCCATCGGGTGCATGTCTGGCTCAGCGCCGGTCTGCACTCCCCGGGGGAGGTTGCTATCCGTGTCGGGACTCGTTCGCCTCCTGAGCTGGTCGACATGGCGTTTCCATGTCCGACCATCCGCGAGGCGAACCTTGTAGGTGTAGAGACCCAGCATCTCGCTGACGGTTCCCTCTTCCCACGGTGGGCCGGACGCGTAGTTCCTAGCGAAGATTGGTGAGTCAATGGCCAGTGTCCGGCCCTGTGGCTGGTTCCCCCTGAACTTGTCTGGGGAGTACCTAGGGTGTAACCGGTCAAGCTGACAACGGAGTCTCCTGCCCATGAGTAACTCTGCGGGGGCCCGTCCCGTGGCAGCGCAGGGAAGGTTGTGTTGGGCCAACAAGAACGTGTCTACGCGTTCCTGCCAGTCCCCGGGTCCTAGCCTTTCCAGGGCCTCCTTTGCGCTGCGCACGAATCTCTCGGCCTGCCCATTCCCTTGTGCCCTGAACGGGGATGTAAGAGCGTGCCTGGTTCCTAGGGATGCCAGGTACTGTTCGAACTCAGTGGCCGTGAACTGAGGCCCGTTATCGGAGACTAGGGTGTCGGGAATGCCGTGTGTGGCAAAGAGTTGTCTGAGTTCCCGGATTATTGCTCTGGCTGTGGTGCTACTCAGGAGTCGGACCTCCAACCATTTCGAGTAGGCGTCCACTACAATCAGGAATGTTTGGCCGTGGAATGGGCCGGCGAGATCGATGTGAATCCTCTGCCATGGGCCCGTGGGCTGTTCCCACTCTCTGACTGGGGCTGCTGGTGGATTGGGTCGTGATGATTGGCAGGGTGTACATTTGGCCACCCACGACTCTATATCCTTGTCAATGCCAGGCCACCACACGTAACTTCGGGCTAACCCCTTCATCTTTACTATTCCCGGGTGGCTGGCATGCAGCGTTTCTAGTACCTTGGGGCGGAGTTTTCTGGGAACCACTACACGGTCCCCCCACAGCAAGCAACCCCCCACACAGCACATTTCGTCTTTCTTATCGAAAAATACCTTGAACTCCCTTTTCCCCTTGTCCGGCCAACCCCGTTGAACCCAGCTGGAAACGGCCCGAAGTTCGGCGTCCCTAGCCGTTTCCCTGGTAACCTCGGCTGACGTAGTGGGGGCCGAGTCCAGGATGTCCAGGGCAAGAACCGATGCCTCCCCCCTTTCCGCGCCTTCCTGGGTCAGGAGGGGGCACCTGCTCAAGGCGTCAGCATTGCCCATGTGTTTCCCGGGCCGGTAGACCAAGGTGTATGAGTACCCAGACAGGAAAATGGCCCACCTTTGCATCCGGGGGGACAAGGCAGAGGCCGTAGGCCGGTCGCTGGCCAGGAGTCCCAACAGGGGCTTATGATCAGTCACAAGTTCAAAATCCCGGCCATACAAGTAGTCGTGGAATTTTCTTACCCCTGCCACTGCCGCCAGCGCCTCCTTGTCTATCTGGCCGTAGTTCCGCTCCGTCGGCGACATGGTCCTGGAGTAGTAGGCGATGGGTGCCTCGAGACCGTTGGGTAATCGGTGGGCCAGGACTGCACCGACGCCGTAGGGAGACGCGTCGCAGGTGAGGACCAGTGGCAGGGTCGCGTTGTACTGGATCAGGAAACTGTCCTGGGAGAGGAGATTTTTTTACAGCTGCGAAAGCCGACTTTTGCTTGGGTCCCCACACCCACTCAGCCTTTGCCGCCAACAGTCTGTGTAGGGGTTCAGCCACGGTGGCCTTCCCTCTTAGGAAGGCCGCGTAGAAGTTCAGGAGTCCCAGGAACGCCTGCAGCTCCTGCTTGTTTTTTGGGGCCGGAGCGTTCCGAATCGCTTCCACTTTCCCCTTCGTAGGGTGGATGCCCTTGGCGTCGATGCGGAAACCCAGGAATTCCACGGAGGGAACCCCCAACAGGCACATCCCTTTTCACTCTGAGCCCAGCGGCCCTGAACTTGGCCAGGACAGCGGCGACCCTGTCCTTGAGTTGCCCGGGATCCCCCGCAATTATCAGGACGTCATCGAAATAGGGTACCACCCCCGGGAGTCCTTGGAGGAGCCTTTCCATCATGCTCTGAAACAGTCCCGGAGCTATGCTGACCCCAAACTGTAGCCTCGTGCACTTGAATGCCCCCCGGTGTGTGACAATTGTCTGGGCTTCGGCCGTGGCGTCATCCACCGGGAGCTGTTGGTACGCTTGGGCCAGGTCCAGCTTGGCAAAGATCTTGCCAGGGCCTAGTGAATGGAGTAGGTGGTCTATGACGGGGACCGGGTACGCGCTCGGCTCTAATGCCTTGTTGATCGTGCATTTGTAGTCCGCACAGATGCGTACTGACCCGTCCGGTTTGATGGGGGTCACTATGGGGGTCTCCCACCGAGCGTGGTCTACGGGAACGAGGATTCCCTGGGCGACCAGCTTGTCGAGCTCCTTCTCGACCCTGGGTTTGAGCGCCAATGGGACTCTCCGGGCCTTAAGTCGGATGGGGGCAACGCTCGGGTTGAGCGTAAATGAAATAGGGGACCCCACATACCTGCCCAACCCTTCTCCAAAAACGTCCTGGAATTCGGCCATCAGGTCGTCCCTCAGCGAGGCGTCTCCGGGCTGGTCAGTCGCGGTGTTGTGGATGCCAGCGATGGACAGTCCCAGGGCGGGGAACCAGTTCGTGCCCAGTAGCGTGGGGATGTTACCGTAGACGATGGTCAGCGGTAGGTTTTCTTCCTTCGGCCCGTACCTGACTCGGACCCACTTCTGCCCTGCGACGGGGAGGAACTTGCCTTGGCAGTCCTTGATTCGGATCCGCTGGGCCTGGAGGTCTGATTCTTTTAGGGACGGGAATGTCTTCTTCATCCACTTCCACGGAATGATGGATATGGCGGCCCCAGAGTCGACCTCCATCGGACACACTGCCCCGTCGATCGTGACTGTGGCGTGGAACTTCTCTCCCTTCTGTGTGGCGGTGTGGCTTATCGTGAGTGTGTGTGTCTCGGCATCTTCGAACTTGCCGCTGTTGCGTCCCTGGCGCCTCTGATTTGTCCTCTGTTTGGCGGCCATCTTTCCGGGCGGGAACTTTTGAATCTGCCGGTCAGCTTGGTTCTCCGCTTGCCTTGCCCGGCAGACCTTCCCAATGTGTCCCCGCTTGTCGCAATAGCGGCAGATGGCCTCCCTGAAACGGCAATGTGCCCGCTGGTGTGGCCCTCCGCAGCTGGCGCAGCGCTGGCCGCTCCTGCCCGAGTGTCCCCCGACGGTCGCGCACACCTCTGCTTCTTCCTCCTCGTCCTCGTCAGAAACGACGTCTTGATGGTGAGCGGAGGCTTGGCGGGGCGCCGACGGGGACCGGTTGAGGGAGGATGTGGCTGACACCGAGAGCTCGAAAGCTCTGGCCTCCTCGATGGCCCCGGCCAGGGTCAGGTCTCTCCGGGCCAATAGCCTCTTCCGGAGCTTGTTGCCGCGGACTCCTCTGATAAGCTGCTCGGTCAGGGAGTCCTCGAGAAATGGCCCGAATACCGCCGGAACGGCTGCTGCCCTTAGGGCGGCCACGTACTCGCCGATGGTTTCCCCTGGCATCTGGTATCGGTCCCGGAACTGGATCCGGAACACGAACTTCGATGGCTCTGGCGCATAGTGGTTCTTGAGGGCCAACTGTAGTGCTTCCCATGAGACGTCCAGGATTGGTGTTGGATCCACCAGGGATTGGGCCACTTCGTAGACCTTGGCTCCGCAGTGGGTGAGGAAGAACGCCTTCTTCCGCTCCGGTGCTATCTCTCCCAGTTCCGCAGCTAGCAGGGAGAACTCAAAACGGTCCATATAGCTCTTCCATCTCTCGTCCTTCGGTTGGAAGGGAGCCGGTGGAACGTAAGCAGCCATGGCGAGGTGCCTTCGTGAGTGGTGGCTCTGGTGTGTGTGATGGTTCTGGTCCGTTCCTCAAAATCCCACCTTCGTTGCCAGTGTTAGATCCGGAGATCCTTGCGCGGGAGTGAGGACACGGACGCCATTGAAGGTGAACCAAACAACACGTATGTTTATTGTGACTGCCAGTAACAACAACAACAACGGCTGGGTCAGCAGGGGATTAAATACCCTGCTTGACCCAGCCCACTGACCAATGGGTAGCGGCGATTTTCCCGCCGCTAGGACATTTAAATATCTAACATAAGGCATTGACCGGAGCACAGTCTGGCAATATTATCTTGGATTGGATCGATCCAGTTGTTCCTGATGAAGTGGACAGTTTGAGTGATTCACCAGTTACGCCCAGTTCTGGACTGGGACTCCTTGCTCATGGTCACTCATGCATTGGTCACCTTCTGGCTTCATTATTGTAATGCACTCTCCATGGGGCTGCTCTTCATGACCATTTGGAGGCTGCAACTGGTGCAGAATGCAGCACCCTGCACAGTGATGGGGTGTGGCCATTATGACCATGCTGCACCCTTGCTGTGGGAGCTGCATTGGTTACCGGTGTGCCTCTGGGTCCAATTCAAGGTGCTGGTTATGACCGTTAAAGCCCTACATGGTAGTGGAACAGGTTACATAAGAGTAGTGGCGTAGCATGGGTTTCAGCCACCCGGAGAGCAGGCCAAACTTGCTGCTCCCCATCTAAGCCCCCCTACCTGCCCCCACCCACCCGACATTACTTACAGCAGCAGAAACCCCTGCCAAAGTGGATTGGTGCTTTGTAAAAAATTTTTTGTTATGTCCTCTCATTGAAATCCGTGGTGTTAGGGACCTTGCGGTAATGACTACATTTCCCAGACTCCCTCAGTGCTGTGGGTCAAGGGAGTCTGAGAAATGTAGTCATTGCCATGAGTTCCCTGCTATACCCCATCTCCAGAGGCCGGGGTATTCCACCCCCCTGCCTGTCCACCTGTACAAGGCAACGCCAGGCGAAGGGAGGCAAACCAGCCCACCCAGACCAAGGGAATGGTGCCCAGGCGCAATGCCGCCCCAAAACAGTGCTGCCCAGGGCACGCCCCCTCCCTGGTACGCTACTGCGTAAGAGACCATGTCGCCCTGAGAACATCTGCTCATCCCACTAGGGTGGACCAGAGAGACTCTCTACATGTACCAATGGCTGAGAGGCTCGCCTCTCCAGCACTAGACGGAGGGCCTTTTCAGTATCCGCCCTGGCCCTTTGGAACCTCCTGCCAATGGACCTCTGCCTCCAACCACAACTGCTGGCCTTTTGGAAAGACTTAAAGACATGGCTGGCCCAGCAAGTATGCTGTTGGATGTACTCCACCCCACTGGCTCATATGACCATCTGACAATTTTTTAATGGGGATTTTAGATTTTTAGATTTGTGATTTTGTAATTTTAAGATTTTCAGATTTCAGAGATTTTAGAGTTTTTATGATGTTTATCTATACGTATGGGTAGCTGGACTGTGTTATGTTATGTTTGGGGTGTTTCTTGTGTTGTAAGCCGCCTGGAGTCACTTTGGCAAGGGGGCGGCTAAAAAAGTCAAGACAAACAAACCAACAAACAAATAAATAAATAGGCTAACACAAGGCAGGCAGACTCTGCCTTCTAATGCTTGGATGCTCTCTGTGTCTGCCACCTGAGGCGACTACCTCATTTTGCCTAATGGTTGGACTGGCCCCAGCTGAATCAGACCAAAGGGCTGCCATTCTATTCCCCACAGTGGGCAGACAGAGGGAGAAAACTGCTGCTTGCTTCTTTTTCTTGATGTCTGCTATCATTATCATCATAGTCATAGTTGTCGTGATGATTGGTCAGTCGGTCGGTCGGTCGCAGGTGACAGTTGGATGGAATTTGAAAAAATTGAAAAGAATATGAGATATCAGGATTTGAGAACAGCCTCTCTGGGAGAAAAGAGCAACTGTGATACCAGTAGCAATAGAAGCACACTGGGAACAATCGTAAAAGGGTTGGGAAAATATCTGAGTGTGATTGCATTGGTAAGATCACAACAGAGCAGTTGCAAAGAGTAATACTACTAGGTAGGAAAAGGTAAATGTCTCCCTTGCTTGAAAGCTTGTTGTCTCCAACTCTGGAGGTGGTACTCATCTCCCTTTTCAGCTAAAGAGCCAGTGTTCTCTGTATCTGCAGACATTTATGTGGTCATGTGGCAGGCATGACTAGAAACTGGAGCACACAGAATGCTGTTACCTTTTCCAGCGAAACCATACCTATCTATCTACTTGCAATTTCTTGCTTCCAAACTGCTAGGAACCAACTATGTTATCAGGTGATATCTCACTGACTCTTAGGTCAACGGCTAGGACTTGAGCAGTGGGGTCCCAAAACTAGGGTCTGGACATCTGGTACGCTGTCTACACTTTTGATAACAACAACAACATGATGCCAAGTTGATTCTGACTTGTAGTGACCCTTTCCAGAGTTTTCTAGGTAGAGAATACACAGAAGCCATTCGCCATTCCCTTCTGCAGGGAACAGTTTGTGCAGCTTGCCCAAAGCTACATAGGCTGGCTCTTCTCTCTGGAATCACAGCGGGGAATCAAACTCTCAACCTTTGGCTCTGCAGCCAGATAATTAAATCACTGAGTTAGCCAGCCAGCCAGCCATTCTGAAAATGAAATACTGTACTATTTAGCTCTCCTAGCTAAATGAGTCATCTGCTTAATGAATCATCAGATAGATTCATAGCTAAATAGTGGCTTGTAGGTATCTCCTCTGATGCAGAGACAGGAAAGACTACTTTTTCAAAGAAAATTTCAAATCCCCACAGCTGGTGTGGTCTGAGTGAATTTTAATCAAAAAATGCAACTTCCCCAAGCTTTATTAGGAAAGTTGCAGTTATTTAAAACAGTGGTTCCCAACAGGGGGCTCAGGCCCCCCACAGGGAGGCTTCAATTCCCAGAAGCCTAAGTCAGTACATTGGCTGATCAGTGCTTTGGGGAATTGACTTCGGCTTCTGAGAATTGAAGTTCAAAACCCAAAAGTTGGGAAGTACTGCTTTAAAAGCTATCTAAGCTAGCTGTCAGGCACTGCAGTGGCTCAGTGGTTAAGACGCTGAACTTGATGACTGGAGGTTTGGCAGGTCAGCAGTTTGAGACCAGAGTGCTGCATGACAGAGTGAACTTCAGTCTCTGTCCCAGCTCTTGCCAACCTGGCAGATCAAAAACAAGAACTTGCAAGTAGATAAATAGGTACCACTTTGGTGAGACAGTAACAGTGTTCCATCTTGTCATGCCTGCTACATGTCCATGGAAATGTCTGCACACAGAGACAGTGCTGGCTCTTTGGTTATAAACAGAGATAAGCACTGAACCCTAGAGTTGGATACGACTGGCTTTCGAGCAAGGGCAACCTTTACCTTTACTAAGCTAACTGTCATTGCCATATCTTACGGCAAGGAGTTCCACAGAATAGCGATATGAAATGAGGAAGGGCTTTCCTTTTGTCTGTTCCATCTGACTGCAAATCTGTTTTGTTGGGTGACTTAAGGGCTGCCTTTATGATTGAGAGCAATCTCCACAGGATGTCTCATCACAGGATTTTATGGGTAACAGATTTCTATAAACCACAATGAATGAAAAGGATGGAGTTACATCTCCTTCAGAGAGCCAGCTTTCCTTCTTGCATGCCTGGGTTTTGTAGCAGCCAGGAACATGTCACACAGTGGAGGTTCCTGTAACACTGAAAGCATTCCTGGTTGGACCTGCCCAGGATGCCACATCCTCAGTTATATCCCACCTGGACTGCCTTGACATGCTTGAAGTCGGCCTGCTGTTGGAATGCATTTGGAAACTTCAGCAGGTCTTGAATGGTTCACCCAGGCTGCTGGATCTACTCGTTAATTAATGACAGCTTCAAAGGCTAACAGTTTGCTTCTGGACCCCATTCAAAGCTCTGGTTATGCTATCTAAGAAAGTGGGTCGAGGCCACCTAAACGACCCATATTTTACCTTATATACCTGCTAAGGCTTTGAGATCTTTGGGCAGGAATCTTCTCTTGATCCTGTCCCTCTCACACATATAATTGTGGGAACTGCTTCCAGGCTCGTTACCTGCTAAATACATTGCTAGGTCTCCGGCTTTGGTCCTAGAAGTCAGATTTTGCTGTCTCTTCTCTGGATCTCAGATTTTGGACCTAAAATCTTAGAGAATGGATGCTTCCAACCCATGCCCCCTAGAATTCTGAGTTCATTTTTTCGGGCATTGGGCTTGATGTTCAGGACATAGGCATGCTCAGACACACTATTGTCTTTTTCAATCCTTTGTGTGTTCTGAATCTGTTGGGGGTGGGGGTGGGGGTGGAACTCAATCCTATAATTTGGGCCTTTGAATTCATGACTGAGTATGCTTCCTGTCTGACACCCCCTCTCTTCCATTCTACAATTGTTGCTGATTGTTTAGTATTGCAAGACTGATATCAGGAGGGCCCATCAGTGTGACTTTATGAAGACAGGCATCAAGGGGCCAGAATTTGGCCCTGAAATCTCAAGGAATGAGGTGCTTCTGACCAGGCAACTGTACTGCAGGAAGTAGAGGAAGGAGTTCTCCCCATTGTCATTTCATCACCAGAAAAAGGCCTTCTTATTCAGGGAGAAATTTGGCAATTAAGAGTCTAACCCTAAAATGTCAAGATGGCCAAAGGCTGGCCAAACTCGCACTCAGTCACAAATTTGCAAAAAACAGTGGTTATTGGAAATGTCTTAGTTTGTGCCTAATCCTAACACCAGCACATTATTTTAGTAAGGAAAGCTGAAGAAGATACTTTTTAATGGGGTGGGTGCTGATCTTTCTTTTATTAGGGACCACTATCCTGTCCCACAGCTCTGGAAGTGTAGCAGGGGTGATGTCACCAGTAGCAGCCAATTTGCCACTAATTAAGAGGTACATGTGTTGATTTCCGTTTGTGCATGATGCATGCACAACCCGGAATCGAAGCGGGAAGGCTAATTAGCAGCAATCTGCTCCTGCCAGTGACGTGTCTCCTGTTGTGCTGACAGAGCAAAAAAAAGAGAATACTAACTAACCACACTCTTTTAATCATGCTCTTAATTTGATCTGTGTTTTAATTGCATTTGGTTCCTTTGACGCTGTCCTTGTTTGCTGCATTGAGCACCATTCCTTGCCTGAAAGATATAATCCTGATCAATCAACCAGCCAATCTATTATCCAGAAGATAGCAATCCCTCCTTGACTTCTTTCTGGCCAAGTGAGCCCATAGGTTCTCTTCTAGCCCAACCAATGAATGTGGGAAAGGATGGTTATCAAGCGCAAACAGGGCATCTTGTGGAACCCTTTTGCGAAAGTGACCTATTTGGTGGAGCCGCATGAGTTCCAAATGCCACCGACCACTGGAAGAGAAGCACTGCTACTGTTCACTGCAGCTGTTGAACCTACTGTCCCCCCACTTCACCCAGAGCTGGGTGGGCAATTGGCAGGGGGCAAAAACCTGGAGGGAGCAACTGGCTCAAGTAGAAGAAAATGAGCAGCAGCACCTGAGATGACCACTATAAAGCTGGACAATGGCCAACTTAATGCCAGTTTAGGTGCATAGCAGTGCCATTTTGAGGCCATTGTGGCATCAAAGGAAGACAGTTGGCTCACCCAGGATTTTAAAGCAACTTGAGTATTTCAGTTTTAAAAGTCTGGCCTTTTAAGTACATTTTAAGTTTATACTAGCAGTTGAAGTTTTTAATTAATATTCTATTTTTGCTGTGAACTGCCCAGAAAATTAGTCTAAATGGCTGTCTGTGTAAATATGGGAAATGGTATTGACCAAATCCAAATATTATTCTCAAATAAAGTACAATCAATGACTGAATGGGACTTGGTAAGTCAACACATATACAAATATCAATGATTGAATGGGTCCTCTCTAAGTAGGACAAACAACTGGATTTCCCCAAGATTGGTGCTGGATGATGCCAAAGGTCCATCTAGGCCAATGTCCTGCTTCTTTCAATGGTTAGTCATAAGCGTCTGAGAAGCCCACTTGAGGTATGTGAAGGTCAGAACCTGGAAATTGTATTCCTTTTTTAGTCTGCAGTTCTCAGAATGCTGGCTTGGGCAATTCTGGGAGCAGTGGTCCAAAAAAGTACAATTTCCAAAATCTGGTCTTCTTCTTTCATGTTCAGGTCAGACCTTAGATTGCCAAAATAAGCCACCTTCTTGGTTTTGTCATTGGCCAAACTTAAATCCACATTGGTAAATCTTTCAGGTGGTAACCAGCAGATCCACAAACGAACTGGATTCTGTATCTCTCCACATTCACACAGCGTGTTGTTGTCCGCCAGTAGCCCCCACTTGACCATGTTGGTCTTACATTTAGGGACCCTCAGCCTATTCAGTGTCCTCCAAGTGACATAGGGTTGAGTTCCTCAGGTATATTCTCCTTTCATACTATTCCTTGTCAGTGAGCTCCTTCCTCCATCTTCTAATCTGCTTTTGCTTTTGCATTCTCTCAAGAATGTTTCTTCTTGTCATAAAGCTCTTCCTGGATTGAGTTGGTGAACTTGAGGCTCATATCTATAAATAAGATGTTGAGGATTCTTCTCTTGTTTAGTTTTCTTGGCATTCACTGTGACTTCTCTCCTTATCTTAGGTGGAACGATACTAGACTTTGGTGAAGGCACAGTTGAACTTTCTGCCACAGTCCTCCTCCTCAACACTTTTTACTCCACAGTGTCCTTGCTCAGCAATCTTATGTAGCTGCAGTACTCCAGGTGGATGCTTGGCCAACACCCATATTGTCATCATTTTTCCATGCCAAGTAAGATCCTGGCTACTCACTGAGATCTTGCAAGATCACATCTCAATTTTTGATCTGTTGGGTTTTGGGTTTTATTTGTTTGTGTCAAATTCTTTTAGATCAATCTTAAACGGTTGTTTCAACAGTTCAGGATTGTTTTTAAAGTGATTTCATTGGTCTTGCCACACCCTGAGATAGGGTGGGTTAGAAATTCTGAAATTAAGAAATAGATGTCATGCTTGTACACAAAAAATGTCCCTTTGGGTAAAACGTTGGTGCTCTCACTCTCGCTCTCTTCCTCTGTTCAGTGCTGCCTGGGACCTGATGCCTCACCCTGTTTTTCATAAAGGCCATCCACCTCCTGCTCTGTTTTCCCAGTGATTCATATTTCTTCTGCTCAGACCCTTCCATCTTGGCTTCCAAACTGCAAACAATTCACATTCCTGAATTATTCTCCAAACAATCTCGGCTGCTGAGCCTGTCATTCCATTGTGCAGATTGAGCAATCCCCTCCTCCCTCCTGAGTCCAAAATCCATATATGCATGAGTGAGCTCCATGTTCTTCTTCTCCTCCACCACCCACCCTATCTTCCTGGGGAACCTGACAGACCACTGATCAATTCAACCAATTAGTCTGCACTTCTCTTCTAAAAGAGCAAAGGCAGCCAGTTTGACACATCGTGTGAACCATTTTAGTGTAGGATGGCCTCAGAAATGTCTAAATGAGGATCTGTTCTGTTGGCTGAGTAATCAGAATATCTTGTCAACTTGCCTTGCCCTACTTTGAGGTGGATTCATGGAGGTCTTATGCTTGCCAAGGGATGCCCTAGATCAGTGTTTCCCAAATGCTGGTGTTTGGACTTCAATTCCCTGAAGCCTAAGTCATTTCCCCAAAGCACTGATCAGCCAATGTACTGACTTAGGCTTCTGAGAATTGAAGTCCACCTGTGGACTGTGTACCCCTTGTTGGGAACCACTGTCCTAGATCAGTGATGGTGAACCTTTTCGAGACCGAGTGCCCAAACTCAACAGGCTGCCATCCACGCTGCAGAAGGGCAGGGTGAACTCTGTGCTGGGGGAGGGAGGAAGCACTCCCTTTGGGCTGTTGGGCAGAGGGGTGAGGCGAGCTCTGTGCTGGGGCAGGGAGGAAGCACTCCCATTGGGCTGCTAGGCAGAGGGGCAGGGCAAACACTGTGGTGGGGGATGACAATCCAAGTGCCCACAGAGAGGGCTCTGAGTGCCTCCTCTGACACGTGTGCCATAGGTTTGCCACTACTGCCCTAGATCTCTTCCAGGAATGGGATGCTGCTGATCTGGCAACCCTAAATTCAGGGGTTCAATTCTCATGGCTTCCAGACATGACAGATATGCTCAGAAGAACCTTTGACTTTTCTCCCCATTATCTTGAATTTATTATCAGAGCTGCTGCTTATAGAAATCATTAAACTCGTAATTGAGTCTTCTCATTGTCACTCACTCATGCACATATACAAACACATGCACGCACGCACGCACACACACACACACACACATTGTGCAGTAGTTGGGATCACTCCCTGTGTCATCACGAAGACCTGCATCTTAGTTCCAGACTTCAGTCCTGATATCTTGAGGAATGTGTTGTTAGTAACAATAACAGTCGACCCTGTGCGAAAGCCAGTCATATCCAACTCTGGGTTCAGTGTTCATCTCTGTTTATAGCCAAAGAGCCAGCAGTGTGTGCATCTGCAGAAGTTTCTGTGGACATGTGATAGGCATGACTAGACACCGGAGTGCACGGAACACTATTTACCTTCCCAGAGTGGTCCCTATTTATCTACTTGCAATTTCTTGCTTTCAAACTGCTAGGTTGGCAGGAGCTGGGACAGAGATAAGTATCGAACTGCTGATCTGCCAACCTTCCATTTGTCAAGTTCAGCATCTTAACCACTAAGCCACCAAACCTGCTAACCCCAGTGGAAGTATTTTGTTGTTTAGCAACCTCCATGCCTGGTAATCTCCTCTGGCCTCTTAAGATAGCTGGAGGCATCACATCATCTACAGCATGGGCGCATTTTACTTCCGCTTCCAGGAGCGACAAGGGCTTCGCAGGCCGGATGAATTGGCGTCGGGAGCCGCACCTGGCCCCCAGGCCTTAGTGGCCGACTCCCTGAACTACATGATGGTCCCACAGCCCAAAAAGTTTGGGCATCCGTAATCTACAGCCACCACAGTGAGACAGAGAGTAGTCATTTGGGTTACTGGTCAACACTTTCCCATTCTCTAAGATTTCAGGGCCAAACCTTGAAACTTGTAATGTCATGGGCAAAGGTACTAGTATAACAATTGCAAAAATAACTTGTATGTGTTTATGTGTATGAGAGAGAGAAAGACTGTGAATTCCTGCTTGACTTTCTCAACAAATATAATGAGGGCAACAAAGAAAAACCTGCGTACTGAGTTAGTGAGCTCTGGCATCTTTTAGGAGGAAATGAGGATCCAGACATTAAAGCCACAACGCATAATCTAGGTGAATGAGCTTCTCTTCCAGTGTCATTGGTTTTTTCTCAGCCTGGAGACCCAGGGAAACATTACTGTTCTCCAAGACCTCATCTGGTGCTCTCAGATCCAAAAAAATTTGTGGCCAAGCTTGTGGCCAGGATTTCACAGAAAGACTATGAAGCGCATGGTAGGAAAGAAAGTAGGGAGGAAATTATCCCTAGTTGTCCCATACAGCAGACCAGGCCAACTCAAGAACTGAAGTACAGTATTAAGAATCCAGGAGGAAATGAAAGCTTTCATCTCAGTTACAGAAGAAGTGGAAACACATGGATGCCTAAATGAAAGCAGCTCCCTCAGTGGCTTAATGGTTAAGATGCTGAGCTTGGAGAGTGGAAGGTTGGGTTTCAATACCTGAGTGCTGCACATGGACATGAATGGAGCCTCAGTCAGGCATGACCTGAGCAGAGTTTCTCCAGCAAAAATCCTTTCAACCCAGAGTAATCTCTGACACGAAATTATTATACCTGAATGAAAGTTGCTGGCACACATCTACCTGATGTTACCAGGGAGACAAATTCTACATTTGATGAGATTAGAACACAAGAAAAACCTTGAGCTATTTAAAAAATAATATTTATGTACCATCAAGTTGTTTCTGGCTTACAGTGACCCTTTCAAAGTAAGTGAGATGTTCAAAGAGTGGTTTAACATTGCCACATAACACACAGACACAGCATGAGTTTCCAAGGCCTAGGTCTATTGAGTCCTAGCTGTTTGCTATATCACACTGGTCCTTCTTCTGGGTTTATACCACAGGCTTAGACAATTCAACACCTTTTCCTTCCGACCAGGTATCCTTAAGAAGAACAAAAATATCCCTTCCCCAAGGGTGCTTTCCCAGCCACAGTTATTTGGAGACAAATTTGTATTATACAGGGTGTCTTGTAAGTCCCTACCTGGCCCGTAAGTCCCTATCCATCCTCTCCATGGGCATGCGCCCCACCTAGTGGTGGGCAGCAAAAAAATTTTGCTACCACACTATGGGCAGAGCCTATGTCATGGGCGGAGCCTATGTCATGGGCGGTCTAGTCATGCCTGCCATATGGCCATGTATACATCTGCAAACACAGGCAGCACTGACTCTTTGGCTGTAAATGGAGATGAGCACTGCATCCTAGAGTGGGATATGACTGGCTTTTGAGCAAGAGAGACCTTGAACCACTTGCAGGGACAAAACCTGATGTCAAATTTGAATACTGTTATCAGATAAAGGTTGCCCTTACTCGAAAGCCAGTTGCTACCAACTCTAGGGTTCAGTCCTCATCTCTGTTTATAGCCAAAGAGCCAGTGGACTTGATCCACAAAAGCTCACATTAAAATACAGCAGTTAGGCTTTAAGGTGCCACAACATTTTGGTCTTTTTGTTTTGTTTACTCTGATATGCTTGCACAGAATAAAACTTTTTAAATGGTAGCTGTGTTAGTCTGGGCAGGGCAGGGAGGTGGGCATGGCCACCCAATTTCACTCCCCCCCCCCCACACACAGGTAGGCCACCCAAATTTGCCACCCCCCTGCCGCGGTGGGGTGCAAACCTGTTGCTGCTCACCAATGGCCCCACCCCTCTGCCCAGCATTCCAATGGGAGCACTTCCTCCCCCAGCAGAGCCCTACTCTCTTTGTGACCTGGTGGGGACTTACAGGCCACTTTGTAGTAGTTAGAACCCATTGATAGCTTTATTCTTCATGTATTTGTGTAAGTCTCCTTTAAAAAAAACTAATTTGGATCGGTTCCTAAATCTTAGCTATGAAAAGGACTTCTGGCTGTCCCAGATCTCCCATCCGTCAGCTTTATTGGATGATCTTTTATTATCTGTTTATGAGACAGAGAACTTTTCTCTATTTGCTTTTGCAGTGCCATGTATTTTCAATAAATGTCTATTATGTCTTCTGCACTACAATCACAAAATGCTTTTGTAGCTAAATATCTCCTGCAATTGCCATCTTTCCACACAGAAGAATCCCTCCAGTTTGCCTTAAGCATATTCCGACAACATGTATAATAAAAACAAGCATAAAATAAAAAAAACTTTAATATCAGGGAAAGACTAACAGGTTTATTTTAATGTGAGTCCCTGTGGATTGAAATAGAAATCTTCAGAGAGATGATAGCACAATACCTACTGCTTTTATTATTGTTTGTGTTGTTATCATACATCCTGAAAAAACTAATATGGCTGCCTCTTTGAAATCAGAAAATATGGATGTTAATCCTAACACTTCTTTTTCTTCTTCTTGTCCTGCTATATCCGAATCCAAATATTGGCAATTCTTATGGCAAATCAGTCATGAAGACTGTCCTGAGAATATAATGCAGTGGCCTTTCATCTGCCTTCTGCATCACACCATATCCCCAAATAGAGTTGCCTTAATTCTCTCCCACAAAACCAGGAGAGAAATATACTTGAAATAAATGGGTGGGTCGTCTACAAAATAGCCTTTTTAAAAACAAAAATAATATAATGACAGCTATAAAACACTTTCACATTAAATATATCAATACAAAAATGAATTTATTTACAACAATTAATTCTAACTGTAAGATGATCTGTTGTAATTTTGAGAAGTCGCGTTGCGATCAACTCTTAATGTCCTCTTTCCAGGAAACACATTGGTCACACTTATCAGGCAGTGGTGTGAGGTGAGGTCATTAAGATTTGTCTCCAGGTGTACTCCAACTCCAATGTGGCAGGAAATCGCTTGTTTGATGGTGAGAGTTTGAATTTATTTTAATGGTGTGTTATAATACACAATCAGTAAGTTTTATAAATCCAGGACTTAAACATGACTTTTATTGAACTGGCCTAGACAATTTTTCTAACCTTGAATCTGGGACAATCCTGGTTTTCCAGGACATATGGCAACCCTACCCCCATACCACTAATCCCGTTCTGCAAATCACTTTCTGGTCCTGAGCCCTTTGGGCACATAAAGTCTTTATCGGCCCCAGGCCAGTATTGATGAAGCTGCTGGCCTTCATCAAGATGTATTAAAGTGGGATTTAACCCACTTGGGGACCATCACCCTTCCCTGTGGACTTTGGCACCCAAACTGTTAATCCTCAGGGTTATCATGACACTTGGCATTGAGTCACTGGCAGTATGGTCTACTCTATTCCCACAGCATGATAATCTGGTCAGACACTTCTCTTGCTCAATAAGAAACCAAGGGTAGGGGGAAGCCACTCTTTCTAACCTGCTGGGAGATTTCTTTGGTCTAGAGTTTTGTCCAACATTTCTGATGTTCCATTATTTTCCAAAAGAGACAACAATCTGTACAGAATTATTATAATTCTTGTGAAAAACCATGTTTTTTCTGTACAACGCTCCCCAGAAAGACCATTGAGCTGCATAGAATCTTAGCAGCTTCTCACACAAATGGAAAGATAAAAATGAGAATAAATTAACAATTGGGCGAATGAGACTAGGATTTCATTTTCGTGAGATGATGGAGAAACCTCAATGGTGCAGGGAGACATCTTCAACAAGAAGTCTCAGAATTGAAACATTTGGTAAGTTTCAGAGAATACAAATTGTTTTAGCATTATTCATACATCTCACATGAAATTTGTGGTAAATATGGTCAATATTTTCTCTCCTCTAGGATCCTGGGTGATGGAACTTGTAGGTATGAGGTCAAGAGTGCAGTCTAGACTTCATAAATTCCTTTCGGCATGCCTCTTCTTCCTTGTCTGAAGTGGTTTCTGCTGGTGCCAGCCAAGTATAGAAAGATGTGGGTGACGCATGACAGCAATGACTTGGTCTTTTGAGTTGGGTGACAACACCAACACAAGGTGTAAAAGGAAGAGTGTGAAGGGAGTGGCTGTTTGTGCATCAGATGGAGAAGAAAAAGCCCCCTGAAATCATGACTGGCTTCTTCTGAGTCATTTTTTCTCTTCAAATCCAGATGATACAGGTCGATTTTGACCGTCACATCCCTTGACTTTCACCCTAGTGACATTCAGAGAATTCCAATGCTTGGTGGATGAGGCCCCTCCGTAAATAAATAAAAAATGTGGGGTATGAACAGAGGGAGGGGGGCTTTGAAGCCCAGGAGTCCAAGAAGATGCAAAGGAACAAGGATTGTCTTTTGGGCTGCATGGGAGTGGCGGTTGTTTGTGTGCATGGAGGAATCTTACACAAACGAGACTAGGAGTGTGAGTAAATTCAACAGGGCGTATTTAAATACTGAGGAATGCGAATTGATGTTTTCATTGCTGAGCAAATAAACCTCCATTCTGGAAGGATGACATCCAGTATGTCAGGAGTGGCTGGATGTTTTCCCCAGGGCTTTTTTACAGCTGGCAAGAACCAGAAATGAAGATCCAAGTGGCTTTGGTTGGTTCTTGTTCAAGGGAAACTCCTATTATCTCTCTCTGTGTGTATGTGTGAGCGATATAGAGGCCACAGTTCATAATTCAAAGGACTCTCCCTTATTTTACTAATTGACAGAGCTTTAGGAATTGTAAGTTTGTTTTAGGGGTGCTGCACATTATTTCCAAACAGAAGATCCGAAGATCTTTGGCATCTTGATATCAGCTAGTGTTCAGCACGAAGAGGGCACATTTACTGCCTAAATCTCCAAAGATTTGCTGCAGGTCAGACCTGGTAATACAGGGCTAGGTAGATCAATAACCCAATTTATTATCATTCATTTATTTATCCTATTGATATCCTACGTTTATCCCAAACAGCTTAAGGTAGTGTATATGGTTTCTTCCATCTGTTCCTTCATTTAGTTTGCACAATGTTCTTATGAGGTAGATTGGGCTAACTGATTGGACTTTCCCCAAGGTCTTTCAGAAAATTGACTAATTAAAACTAGATATGGTTCAACACAATGTTATACTCAAAACACTACACAATATTGTCAGATCTCTCCCCTCCCGCTCCCTCCACCTCTGGCTTTAATGTTGTCTAATTAACATTGTCCTGAATGAATTTGGTTTCTGCATTTCAACCCCTGACTTTAATTTCCAGAATTCTTAAAAACAAGACCAGGAAAGACACTGTTTTGCCTCATATTTCTGCTTGTTTCTTTCATTAAAAAATTCCCCCGTCCCCTGAAGTTGTGATAAATTAGGATAAGAGAAGTTTGTTCATTTCTGAAAATAAACACTTCAGCAGGCGATCATATATACCATTGTAACAGTGTTTCTTTCAGTCCATGGAAACTGCATATACGATGCACATGAGCTCAACAATTACATTTGAGACACACTCATTTATGTTCATTAATATTGTGTGTCTGGATCTAGTTCTGCCTTCCTTCCTCGGCATGTTGACACTTGCATGGGTTAAGCCTTCTCCCATTTGATAGCCAGCTGATGTGTTCAGAGAAGAGGGAGGTGAAAACCAAGAGTCTATTCGGTGGCCAAGCTGTGTATGTGTGACAGCTACTATAAAAAAATAAAAATCAATATTCTTTCTCTTGAAAGAGGGAAACAATGGGGAATTGTGTAAGAACTAACAAGCCAAGCAGACCTTTCAGTACTGAAGTAGAAGGACGCATGAGAAATGTTCCGATGATGATTTTCAAACAGGTTCCCCCAGCCTCCAATAAACACCTTCTGGACTGAACACATGGACAGAAACTGCTGTGCAAAACACATGCTGTTGCAAGTTTGTGATCCATCTCAACAAAGTAACAAGTAGGTTCAACATGAGTGCATTTTAAAAATGGCACAAAATCCCCTGCATCTATTTGGTGGATAAAATCAAAACAGGGTGCTAAAAAGATTCATGCAGAACTGCTAAATAATACACTAGGAAGTAGGGAGAAGAAAATATCCAAGAAAATGAATTTGAGAGATTTGTCCAACTGCTTTTAGAAGAAGGAACAAACTGGTTGGAAATAGTTTAATTTATAGTGCAGTCAGTACATATCTCCTTTGAAGTAAGTCCCACTGTGTTCAATTGACTTTCTCTTGTATATGTATAGGATTGTAGTCTTAAATAATGCAAGACATAGTACAGACTTCAATAGGTCATATGTTAACTAGCAGCTAGCAGAGAGTCTTAGGCAGTTCCTCTACTGTCAAGGTTGAAAAAATAGTTTCAAATGGTGGATTAAATAAAGCAAGTCAACAAAAGCTAATCTGGGTAGCCTCAACATGTGTTGGAGAAAGAGGAGACCTCAGAATCCTTGTCTAGGTGGCATGACCTTCTCCTAGTCCAATCTAGATTCCCCCCTGGGATTGATCCAATTTGTAAAAAAAAAAGGTATAATAATAATTTCATGTCAGAAATTATTTTGGGTTCAAAAGATTTCTGTGGAAGAAACTTCTCTCAGGGAATGCCCAAATGAGGTTCCTTTCATGACCCCAAGAGCTGGGACAGAGATGGGTACTCAGTTCTTCATGCAGTACCTAGGTCTTGAACTGCTGACTTGCCAGCCTTCCAGCTAACAAGACAAGCTTCTTAACCACTGAGCCACTGCAGTTCCAAAATAAAGGTAAAAGTAGGTTAATACTTGCTGATTTCTTCCTATAAAGGGTCAATTTTCGATTTATTTATTTTTAAGGGGGGAACTGTTGTATTTTCAAAACGAAAATTCCAAATTAAAATTGGATGCCAGTTGTACAAAATCTCTGAAGGAGTTCTGAAACAGGAGTAGAAGAGGGTTTATATAACCCTATTTCTGAATCCACATCAACTACTAGTATAGCGTCAAAGACTTGCATGAAAGCTGCCACCAAGCTCCTTAAAACTACATACATTTACTTCCAGGCAAAAGAGGAGACACATGACTAGTCTAAAACCAATACTGTTTTCTCCATAATAGATCTTTTAAGAAATATTATTTTCCATTTGGTTTGATGGAATGTTTCCAAATTATCCAGCCCAATGTATATTCTCAGTTCCTCAGAATACACATATGAAGAAACATTGTAGATTTCCACAGACACACAGACAACAGAACTGGGTCAGAAATGACTAACACAGAATCAGTCTTATTGGAAACAATCCTAAAGTCAAGCTTTCACGACCTGTACAGTGAAAGGCCTTTTTTGATCTAAGATTCAAGATATAACTTCAAGGTCTCCCAACTTCTAATACCTTTGGATGTGACAGTCCTTCAAGCATTTCAAGAGTATTGAATTTGGCACAGTTAAATCACACAAGAAAATTCCACAAAGGATAGTGCCAGGGCCTAGAAGATTAAGAGGCAAAAGAGAACAGACTGAAGCTTAGGCAAAAATCAAGAGATATCTCCTTGTCTTCAGCTAGACATCCGTACACCAACTTGAGAAATTCTATTTCTATCTTGCCTTCCATAACCACTCAATGAGGCTACAGCCTAAGTTGGCCTCTGAGAAACATGACAAGGCACCCAAGTCCACCAATTAAATTTCAACAATGTACTTTACCAGTGTGACATAGTGGAGAGAGCATCAAATTAGGACTCAGGGTGCTGTGGAATTGTGGAAATATCTAGTGAAATGGTGGTGGTGAACTGTTTCTTAAACACCCCAGAAACACCATTGGGGGTCACCATAACTCAGAACCAATGTAGCTGCACACAGGAGAACAGATTTTTTGGCAAACCTGAAGAATTTATGAGAAAATACAATACAATCAGCAACTAACTGGATGAATCATAGCTGAGGATGTTTTGCATGAATTCTGAACTCATGGAGGGTGCTTGTGAAATTGTTTGATGCATTTCTGTTGAGCTATAAGGTGGCGCAGTTTCTGAACATGGATGCAACAATCTTTCTCTCATTTCTCTAAATCATTTTCAAGCTGGGGGTCATGCTCTCTCAGTCAGCTTTGAGGGCTGGATGGTCATTTTGCCCTGCCTGCATGTTGGCGGTGGCCATTTTGTCCCAACAGCTTCAAAGGGGATGGTCTTTTTGTTTCTCAAATGCCCTTGGAAGGATAGGGGACCACATGAAATGGTGCTGTGGGCCAGATCCGGCCCATGGGTCTTAGGTCGGGAGCCCCTGCTTTAAATCCTGCCTGCATTTTCATCCCATCCTAGGCTCCAATATTGCACAGTTTTAGTCATTTGAGTTTAATCTATGCATATACTTATTTCTCCAAAATGCACCGCAAGATTCGCCAGTTTGTAGATTTGGGAAGAAGAGTCAGAGACTCATGAGGTGTGTAATGAATGCCTGTGCCAAGAATCTCAAATCTAGCAAAGTTCCTTGCCATCATTATTTGTGAGAACTTTTGCTTTGAGTCAGAAGCGATCTTCTGGAGATCAAATGCAAGGTGACTTTTTCTTGACCTGTTCCAACTTTCTTGGAAACCATGACTGTAGTAAGAAAGAATGTTCTGTATCCTCCTTCCTCTTTCAAGAGACAGTGGGGTTTGACATTGAAACATCTTGAGAAATCTTCCAAGATTCCCCCCAAGATTTCTCAGGGGGTAAAAAAACCTGCACAGAAAAAAATCTTACTGTGAGACAAAAATATGGATTTTCCCCAACCCAGGATGGATTTCCCTTCTCTCCCAGTCTCTTGCCAAGAATGAGGGGCTGCAAGATTCATATCCCTTGGTCAGACATGCTTTTAACAGTAAACCAGAAGAAACAAAGTTCACCCAGTGTTCTTGTCTAAAGCAGTGACGGCAACCTTTTAGAGACCAAGTGCCCAAACTGCAACCCAAAACCCACTTATTTCTCACAAAGTGCCAACACAGCAACAGGGGATGAAGGAAATGCTCCCATTGGGCTGCTGGGCATAGTGGTGGGTGAACTCTGTGCTGGGGGAGGGAGGAAGCGTTCCCATTGGGCTGCTGGGCAGAAGGGTGGATGAACTCTGTGCTGGGGGAGGGAGGAAGCGTTCCCATTGGGCTGCTGGGCAGAACGATGGGGCAAACTCAGTGCTGGGGTGACTGCACAGGTGCCCACAGAGAGGGCTCTGAGTGTCACCTCTGGCACGCATGCCATAGATTTGTCATCACTGCTCTAAAAAGTGTCCCTTTAGCTATAAATTTGCCAGTTAGTTGATCCTCTCTGTGCCCTCAGATGCCAGTTATTTTATTTTATTTTGGGATGTATTTGTTTGTTTGGTCTGTTTTTGATTTGTTGTGTGTTTTGTTGTGTTATTTGATATTTGTATGTTCACCACCCAGAATGGGAAATTTTCCAAATGGGTGGTATAAAAATGTTATAAATAAATAAATAAAATTTTCTCTATGGCCTCTGGTAAGCCACTGAAGACCTCCATTCCATTCCCACCCACCCACCTAAAACATATTTTTTGCGGCCTTCACATAAGAGTGAAGAAAATGTCTGTCTCTGAACTAGTTCCCATGTTTGTGTAACAACATTGCAAAAAGTGCTGCTAAGGAAGCCGTACAAAACCTGAGCCTGGCCAGGACTGTCTGGCTAAGCTACAAAGTGACCAAAGTTAGAAACTGCCTGGGCTTGTTGGCTGCAACAACAGAACATATTTTTCATTATTAGGAGTGCGTTTGGTGTTTAATCTTGTTGAGTGCTGCAGCCTAGTGCAGATCCTGTGATTATTGAGTAATAATCGTTCTCAAGCCGGCTGGATAAGTCGGTGGTTTAGGTATCTGGCTACAGAACTAGAGGTTGTCATTTTGATTTTCTTCTGTCTCCTGGGAGAGAAGCCAGTCTGGATAGCCCCCCCCCCCCCACACACACACACACACACTAGAAGAAGGGAGTCATGAACCACTTCTGTCTGTTCTCTGCCTAGAAAGCCCTGGGAAAGGTTGCCATAAATCAGAATCGATTGGACAATACATTATTATTATTATTATTATTATTATTATTATTATTATTATTATTATTATTATTATTATTATTATTATTATTATTATTATTATTATTATTATTATTATTATTATTTCCTTCTGCAATCAATGAGATATTAATTTTCCTGGACATTCCATTGGTGAAATGTTTTAAATTTACTTTACTCCCAACATGCACCTGCCTGGCTGGGTAGCGGGTAAACTTGGTTGGTTATTTTATTTGGATGTTTTTTTATATATATATACAGCAGGGGTTCCCAACCTTTCCAAGCCGGGGGCCTGATCACGTTATCTCAGTCAGCTTTGAGGGACAGACAGACATTTTGCCGTGCCGGCATGATGGGGGTGGACATTTTGTCCCAACAGCTTCAGATGGGGTGGCCATTTTGTTTCTCAAATACTCTTGGAGGGGTGGGGGGCACATGAAATGGTGTTATGGGCCAGATCTGGCTCACGGGCCTTAGGTTGGGAACCCATGATATACAGAATAGAATGCCTTCCAGATGGGTAGTATAGAAATGGATGGTTACAACCCACCAACCCACCAATCTTAAGGCTGATAATAAGACAAAAAGAAAAACTTATCCTTTGTGTTTTGGGGTTATTGAGGGATTTTGGGGGTTTTGCCTGATGGGATTTCCCAAGGTTCAAGGAACAACTAATCCTTGTATGTAAGCATTTGTGAGAACAATATTTTCTCCTGAAAATGTTTTTGAAAAACTTTTTAAAAATTGGTGTAGATTCATAAGTTATTTCTTTTTTATCTGAAGAGGTAGTGAAGAAGCTAAGGTTTTGTTCTTGCTTTTCTTCATGAGGCCAGCTCGATAACTGATAACATCAATGTTGATATCCACCACTATCTGATATAAATCCATTTTAAATGTTCTGAAAAAAGAGTGACATACACAGTATACTTCCCTTTATACCTGCCTTGAAAGTACAGGTAATGTCAAATCAGATCGTATCACAGCACAACAAGATATCAATATCTGAAGTTTGACAGCTCTTAGTTTTGATCACAGAAATGCAAACTATACTATGGACAGTTTCTGAGAAGTGAAGGAAACAGCATCAGAGGTTTGGACTTCTTAGAACATTAGAACAAAGACATTATGAAAACCAGGTGATCCAAAACATGTCACTTGAAGTCACCTCTCCAAGGCCATTATTTCTTTATGCATTCTTTTAGAAAAGGTCACAAAAAACCTGAAAAAAACTTAAGAATGGCACTTGATTTTTAACTGCATAACGAATTAGCTGCAAAACAACATAAACATATTTGCACCTTTTGAGAAATGAAAAGCATGTTCAGACTGGGAAGTTTTAGGTTGTGCTGAAAAGTTTCTTATCTTTACTGCAATCCATTTCATCCCTTGGAGTGACCCTACCAATCATGCTGTAGATGTTTACTTTCCTATGACAAATGTCCAGACATGTCTTCCGATTGCTACACCTTGTCCACCTGCCGCTTTTTGACCCCTTCATGGGTCTGCAATCTCTCCTCTTTTTTCTTTTCTTTTTTTGACAAAGTAAGTGAAAGTCACTAAGACGCTGACTGGGAGGCGGAAGGTCAGCAGTTCGATTCCCGAGTACTGCAGGATGGAATGAGCTCCCGTCTCTGTCCCAGCTCCTGCCAACCTAGCAGTTCGAAAGCAAGAAATTGCAAGTAGATAAATAGGGACCACTTTGGTGGGAAGGTAACAGTGTTCTGTGCGCTCCGGTGTCTAGTCATGCCTGCCACATGACCACGGAAACGTTTGCAGAAGCAGACAGCGCTGGCTCTTCGGCTTAGAAACAGAGATGAACACTGACCCCTAGAGTCGGATACGACTGGCTTTTGAGCAAGGGAAACCTTTACCTTTACTTAAGTGAAACTGCAATGTATCCACCTGGCATGTATCTTGATGTCTGGAACTATTATGTTCCTCTGAATAGCCCTTCCACCTGGCTTGAGTCCTCTTGCTGTATCCCTGGTCAGTTGTGCCTCTGCTGCTGTTACTGATTTTCTCCTCTGTGCTGCTGACTTTCTCCATGTTCCTGGGCACCTCCAGGTGCTCATGATGCTGCTCCTGCTGCCACCAGTACTGCAGCATGCTTGCTGGTCCTCCACTGATGTTGCTGCTGCCTCCTTTTTTGAGGAGAAGCTGAATAAACATTAGTAAAGTTAGAGATCTGCTGTGCTTGAAAGACAAGTCATGTCTGACTCTAGGGCAGGGATTCTCAACCTGCGGCCTGTGGGCCAGATGCAGCCCACAGCACCATTTCATGTGCCCCCCTGCCTCCACCACACCCAGAGCTGCCATGTGGGGGAGAAAGGGCAAAATGGCTGTCCAACCCCCAAAGCTATCTGAGGGAACATGATCCAGCACCGTCACCCATACAGGCATGTTTTACTTCCGCTTCCAGGAGCGACGAGGGCAGCTGGATGAATTGCAGTAAACCCATTCGTGCAGATTCATGGGGGCTTGGGCTTCTGGGAATTGAAGTCCAAGAACATCTGGAGTGCAAAGGCTCACCATCATGGCTCTAGGGGATGGTGCTCATCTCCATTTACAGCCAAAGAGCCACCACTGTCTGCACCTGCAGATGTTTACATGGTCATGTGGCAGGAATAACTAGATAACACAAAATGCTGTTACTTTTCCCACCAAAGTGGTACCTATTTATCGACTTGCAATTTTTTTGTTTCAAACTGCTAAGTTGGCAGGAGCAGGGACAGTTGTTGGAAGCTCACTCTGTCATGCAGTACTTGGGTCATGAACTGCTGACCTTCTGGTCATCAAGTTTAACTTCTTAACCACTAAGCCACTGTGGCCCTGGGTAAACATTACTCATGAGTAAATTGGGTAAAACTTAGTTGCAAAAACTTAACAGAACACTACCACAATGCATCTGCCTTGCATGGTATCATATGTATATAATTTGAATCTAGAATTGTGCTGGTTTGCTTTGGGATAGATTTGAAAAAATAGGCAATATGAAAATAAAAGATGGAGTTTCTCCTTTTTTCACTTTAATGTCGTGACCCACTAGGTACATTGCAGAGTTGTTCCTTCAGATAACCTGACAGAGTATTTCCAGAGCAGATTTGCCCCTGGCACACCCTTGCCTTCAGTGTTAATGGTTTGTGGCTTGGGAGCCCAGAAAACACAGGCAAACAGTTCTTGTGAGGCAACAGAAAAAACTTTTACTCATGAGGTGAGGTGCAGGAAAAATATTTACGGTGATGACTAAAATAACAAGCTTAGCTTCAGCATTCAGGAACGACATATATACAGTACAAGAAGTTCACAGTCTTTGGAGAGTTTCAGCTCTCTCTTTCTGCTTACCCAGTAAGCTTATCACTGAGTCCTTGTTGGTTCTTTGCAGATGCTTGCAGACCTTGAGTTGAACAGCTGTTATGCAAATTCCTCCTCTGCAGCATGGCTTTGCAAAGTTTTTGGTAGACGCAAGCCCCAAGACAAAACACCAACTATCCAGCTGTTTGTATCCACTGACACAAAAGTCACTACCACAAAGTGGCAAAGGTTATCTTCACGATGAACACTTCCAGTAAGGTGACCACTCCATTAAGGCGAGGCAACTTGGCTTTGGGCGTGCCTCTTCTTATGCACAAGAGGCTTCTTCGTTAGCTGCTGATCCTGAGCAGCTGGCCATTCTCTAGAATAGTCCTTAAAGATATACACAACCATTTATCCATGATGCAATATGTGCCATGCCCAGGCACAGTTACTAACATAACCCTAACCATAGCTCCACTTTGGTGGGAACCAACCAGCTGCATGGGGTACACAGCAGGATCATTGCTATGCTCAAAGAAATCCTAGTGGTGGGCCAGAAAAAGAATGTAGCAGCTTACAAGGGGCTTGGTGGGTGGAACACTTTACCTAAATCCAAATGTAGATCCTGTAACTTTGAGCAAATTCAAAGAATTCCAACTGCTTAACTATAGGCCTTTTCTGGGCATGCTTGTAGATGGCTACCAACTGACACTTTTTTATTTCCTTCAGAAATGCAAAAAAATAAAAATAAAAATCGGGTTATGCTTATACAGTATCAGGCTCAAGTCTAGCAAATATATTTTTATTTTATTTATTTTACAGACTTATATGCTGCCCTCCTCAAAGAGACTCAGGGTGGCTAACAAAAGCTTTAAAAGATACATAAAAACACAATTATAAAATCCAATTTAAAAATTATTAAAATATTAAAATATTAAAACTGAACAAGTTAAAAGATTAAAAATTCATACAATGAGAGAGAGGGAGGGGTCAAATGAGCCAACAAGCCGATGCAACTGTCTGACCCAGACCCCATACCTGTCCCGCTAGCCAGGTATAACCAAACTCACAACATCACTTGGAGGCCTCTAGTAGGCTGAAGGATGGAGTTCCTAAATGCAAGACCAACATGCTCAAGTGGGGATGTTGGCAGACAACAACACGCTGTGTGAATGTGGAGAGAGATATAATCCTGCTCATTTACTGGTTTGCTGATTACAGCCAGAAACATGTACCAATGAAGATTTAATATTGGCCAAACACGAAGCCAAGAAAGTGGCTCCATTTTGGCAGTCCAGAGTTTGATCTGAACATGAAAGAAGAAGAAGAAAGAAGATGGAACAGAAGAAGAAGGTGGTAAAGAATTTTATGAGCAACATATCTCCCAAATGGGCACCAGTGAAGGGTTGCTACCGGTCGCTGGGGGTGGTGGTAAACCCCCTGGCAACTGGTTTGGTCACCTCTCCGGCCTCTCTCTGGAAGTGTATTTCTGGGTGGCCAAAATGGCTGCCCGGAACTGTGCATGCATCAAACCTCTATTTGACGCATGCGCAGTAAAAAATAGAACTGCACATACGTCAAATGGAGGTTTGGGAGCGCCTTTTGAAGTGGCAGTGGCCTTTCCTTGTCAGGCTGCCAGGCTGCCGCACCACAGTGGCGGTTTGCTGCAGCGGTGGTTTGCCACAGTGGTGGTTTGCTGCCGCACCGCTGCATTTCCTGCCTGCCTGTCTGCCTTCTGCCTGCCTAGGTAAGTGACGGATTTGTGTTTGGGGTGGGTGGGTTGATTTGTGTTTGGGGTGGGTTGGTTGATTTTTTAAAAGTTAAAATGTATTTTTATTTAATTTTTTATTGATTTTTCCCTATTTTATTTATTTATTTATTTGGCTTCACCCACAACGTCATGACGTCATGACATTGGCTCTGCCCATGATGTCATGACATCATGACATTGGCCCCGCCCACAACATCCATGATGTCACGGTGGGGTAGTAAAAAATTTGACATCCCACCACTGGGCACCACTATCCTTGTGGCCTTTGTATGTACTGCTCATAGACCTGTACCAAAAACTGAGACTGTTGACTGCTACAACATTCTGAAAAGGAACATTCCAGACTCTTCACCACCTGCAAGACTGGTTCTGTGATGAATGAGATAACAAAATTCATAGAGGAAAAACCAGAAGAAACAAACTACACCATGTCGCTCTTGCGCATGACAAAGGCAAGGGCAGGCGATATCTTTCCTGGAATCCTTGCATACAAAAGAATATCAGGAAGGGGAGAGTATTATCTGGTTTACCATTTTTCCAGAACAGCACTCCTCCTTGAAAGATTTATGTTTCAAGGCAACAGATAAAAGCAACATTAAATTCAAAAGAGGAAGGGAGTGGGTGTTAATAATTGCATTCTCATGATTTTAATGAAGATTTAGATTTCAGGGTCATAATTGGGGTGGGATCATTGTGTGGTTACCTCGGGTGCCAACATATAGAAGGTGCAAAATTGGGCTGCTAGAAGGGAACAGATCTACCTACTGATATTAGCTAGAAGAGTATAAATCTAATTACCCACAACACATATCCCACTCCTGCCAAGGCTTTCTTCTTCCTGGACTGCCAAAATGAAGCCACTTTCTTTACTTTGTCATTGCTCAAACCCTCATTGGTACATGCCTCTGGCAGCAATTGGCCAACCAGTAAATGAGCCGGATTCTGTTTCTCTTCGCATTCACACACAGGGGAGGTCGAGTTCCTCAGCTATACCCTCCTTTAATGTTGTTCCTTGTCCAGCAAATTCCTTCCTCCATCTAATTTGGTTTTGCTTTTGTGTACCCTCAAGAATGTTTGTTCTTGCCATAAAGCTCTTCCTGGATCTGAGCCAGCAGACTTGAGGCTCATCTCCGTTCAGAGGATGTTGAGGGTAATTCTCTTGCCTAGTTTGATTTGTTTGTAACAAGCAAATCAAACTATTTGTCTGTTTAGGCTAGGATACTGGCAGCCCAAGGCATTTTGCTGCCTGAGGCAGGGCCTACGGTGCCTTCCGTGCATCTTCCACCATCAGTCATCCAAGACTCATGATGTTAAATAATATTCTTTCAGTCTCCTCATTTTCACAATATCAGCAGCAGTGGCTGTGGCAACAAGAACATGTCTTGACACAGAGAGACACTGTTGAAAAAACTAACCAACTGCCACAAGGATTTTGCTTCTACAAAGAGGAGATGTTTTCCTCATCAGCAGCAGCCTTAGCAAAAAGGTCTGGGCTTTGTGGTAAACATTATATTTTACACAAATGCCTTGGTTTTGTGTGTGTGAAATATTTGTTATTTTGTGCAAAACACACTTGTATATGTGTGTGTGCAGAAATGCAGGCTTATAAACCCTCACATAGATACAGGGTTTTCTACACATGAAAAACACAAAAAGTTCCACGATGAGGAAACTGCATAAATATCCTTGTGATCTTAAGCCTAGGGAGAAAAGGTCTAAAACATGTTTTTATTTTCACTTGTGAAAAACAAAACAAATGAAGACTGACATTCCTAGTGCAGCGCACCCAAAGCCAGACAAATTATTTTGATCTATGAGACTGGAAATCTCACCTCTCTTCTAACGATTAAAAAAAGTACAGTGATAAGGAATTGGATATACAGTAATACCTCGGATAACGTTTACCTCAGATAACGCTAAAAATGCATAACGTTAAGTAATCTGGGGAGGAGAATTGAATCGAATGACGTTAATGTCCTATGGGATGTATCGGATAACAACCGCTAAAGCCTGTGTGGTTACAATGTATCTCTATGGAGCTTTAACGTTATCCGATACATCCCATAGGATTTTAACATGTATCGGATAACACTAAAAATCGGATAACACCAAGACTTGTGGAACCAAGTCTTAGCGTTATCCGAGGTATTACTGTATGTAAATTTTCTCCTGTCTCAAAGCATGCTAAATCAGTTGCCTGAACCGAGTGCCTTACTATTTACATGTGAGACAATCTGCCCTCTCTAATCCGGCAGGCTTCTAAACCTCACACCATCCATAATTCCCCAAGCAGGGGAAAGGGAAGAGTTTGGCACTGTCTACTCACCAGGGTCTGAGGGAGAAAGAACATGACATGAGATCCTCTTGAAATACCCAGAGATGCCCCATGGGGCCTTTAAATGAGCATGACTATTAAGGACTGGTGCCTTCTCCAAGACCTTCTTCTTCTTCAAGTGCAGTATCTGATTCTGAACATCGGCGATCATCATGGTGATCAACCATAAAGATTGCCCTGGGGACCATATAATACAGCAATCTTTCATTTGCCTTCTGCATCGCAGTGTGGCACCCGTACCATTGATCCACTTCCATGAGTCACTTTCTGGAACCAGACACCTTAAGGAAAGTACAGCCCCCAGAATCCCCCAGCCAAATGGCTGGTGATTGTGTGACTAGTGGATCATGACAGTCCCATGCAGATGTTTACATGCTGCCTTAAAGGTAAAGTAAAGGTAAAGGTCACCCTTGCTCAAAAGCCAGTTGTACCCAACTCTAAGGTTCAGTGCTCATATCTGTTTATAGCCAAAGAGCAAATGGTGTCTGCATCTACAGATGTTTCTGTGGACGTGTGGCAGGCATGACTAGACACTGGAGTGCACGGAATGCTGTTTACCTTCCCACCAAAGTGGTACTTATTTATCTACTTGCAATTTCTTTGTTGTGTGGATCACAACAAAATGTGGCAAGTAATTAAGGAGGTGGGAATACCAGAACACCTTATAGGTCTCATGAGAAACTAGTACAAGAGTCAAGAGGCAAGAGTTAGGACAGAATACGGAATGACGGAGTAGTTTGGAATAGGAAAAGGAGTAAGACAAGGCTGCATTTTATCACCCTGCTTATTTAACATATATACAGAGCACATTATGTGCAAAGCAGTGATGGAGGAATCACAATATGGGATCAAAATTGCTGGGAGAAACATCAACAACTTGAGATACGCAGATGATACTACCCTAATGGCAGGAAGTGAGGAAGACCTAAAGAAACTCCTGATTAGGTTGAGAGAGTGCAAAAGCTGGCTTGAGACTCAATATCAAGAAAACCAAGATAATGGCAACAGGCCCTCTCAGTCCCCGGAGAATAGATGGGGAAGAAGTAGAAGCAGTGACCAGATTTTACTTTCTTAGGATCCAAGATCACTGCAGATGGTGACTGCAGCCGTGAAATTAAAAGGCAACTGATGCTTGGGAGACAAGCTATAAGAAACCTGTGGAACATAATGAAAAGTAGGGACATCACTTGCAAACAAAAGTCTGCATAGCCAAAACAATGGTATTCTCGGTGGCAATGTATCTTTGTGAGAGCTGGACCATTAGGAAAGCTGAGCGCAGAAGAATAGACGCCTTTGAGATGTGGTGTTGGAGGAGAGTTTTGAGAGTCCCCTGGACAGCCAGGAGATCAAATAGGTCGATCTTAGAAAAAAATCAACCCTGACTGCTCCCTAGAAGGTCAAATAGTAAAGATGAAGCTAAAGTACTTTGGACATCAAACGAGAAGAGAGGAATCACTTGAGAAAGCCTTGATGCTGGGAAGGGTGGAGGGCAAAAGAAGAAGGGAGTGGCAGAAAATGAGATGGTTGGATGGTATTGTGGATGCAATGGGTGCAGAGTTTGGCAGGTTGAGAAGGATGGTGGAGGATAGAGGTGCCTGGCATGCGATAGTCCATGGGGTCACAAGGGGTCAGAATCGACTGTGCGACTGAACAACAACAAAATTTCTTGTTTGTTTGTTTATTTATTTATTTATTTAGATTTATATTGCCGCCCACTCGCCAAGGCGACTCAGGGCGGCTTACAGTCAAAACAACAACAGTACAATAAAAATTATAAAATGCAACCACATAAAACAACCAAACCCGAACACAAACTAACTCCTGTCAGGCCATTGTTGTGGGCCCAGAGGAGGGGGCGATGTTCTCAGCCACTGCTAGGCCTTCACATCTTCTTCCTTGTTTTTGAACTGCTAGGTTGGCAGGAGCTGGAACAGAGATGGGAATTCACTCCATTGTGTAGTACTCAGGTCTTGAACTGCTGACCTGTCAACCTTCCAGTCGTCAAGTTCATGCTGTCTTACAACCGAGTCAAACTCTTAGTCCATCTAGCCCCATATTGTCAACACGAATTGGCTACAGATTTTCATGGTTCTAAGCAAAGGTCTTTTTCATCCATAGAGGGCAATGCTGGGGTTCAAACTGGAGACCTTCCACAAACAAATCATGGGCTCTTCCACAAAGTTACAGTTGAGAAGCTTTGAAAATCAGCTCTCCCTTGGGTGAAAAGAGAGATGGTTCTTTTCACTGACACTGGTTTCTGAGTTGCCTGCTCAGGCATGTGAAGTTAAATGGTTTTTAAATACAGTACAATTTTCTAAAGAGATCTGGAAAAAATGAAACCCACATAAGCTATAGATGACAACTAGCCACTTCATCGTTGCTATGTTTATTTATAGAGTTTTGATACTGTGAAAGCGAGGGTATTTGGTCCATCGCTGTTTCAGCTGGAGAGCCGAAATCTTGGCTCCTCACCACTTAAACCTCTTAGAGCCCGTCGGGTGCAACCATATCTCAGTGCTGGGAAAGTTTGGGTTGCATAAAGCAAAAGGACCTGCCTTGGCTAGCTGGACTGGCGTCGGTCTGATCCCTCAATTTCTGATTCCTGTAGCTGAGCCCAAGAGAACACAGTGAAGCAGGATGATGAATGAGGAGTGATCAAAGATTCCCTTCTCCGCCAAGGCTTGCGCACAGATAAAGGTGACGGGGGGGGGGTATGAGTCAGCACCAGCAAGCTGCCAGCTGAAGGAAGCCCTTGGCTTCTCTTTATCTCTCCTGATGTCACCTTTTGGATATTTGTTCACAAACATCATGGAATTGCCAATCTCTCTGCCTCCAGTCCATTCGTTTCATTCTGAAACAGCCTCCTTGGTAACCCCTATTACACTGTCAGAATTATCACTGACCGGAATCCAGGAACACTAGAGCTTCTGTAAAACCCCAGATAGTAAGAATTTACTGATACTCTGACAGAATAAGCTACAGTCTCTTCAGTGCAACTCCATGGGGGAAAGTTTTTTCACTATGTATTCATCCAGTTCCTACTCTCCCAAAAATGAGATGCACATCACCACATTCATCTGCACACACATAAGTTTTAATTGCACTGACTTGCATGTTAACAAAGTTCAGGTTGTGGGCGACTGGCAGGCAACATAAACACCGAGACCAAAGACAACTAGATAACAGGCCAAAGAGTAGCCATGTCTCAGTCTACAGTCCCAAAACCAAATCAAGCCAGGGAAGCAGGATTAGTCCAGACCAGGGGTGCCCAAACTATGGCCTATGGGCTAGATCCAGCCCCTGACACCAATTCATCCAGCCTACGAAGACCTCATTGCTCCCGGAAGCATTTTACTTCCACTTCTGGAACCAATGAGGGCTTCACAGGCCAGATGAATTGGTGATGGGGGCTGGATCCAGCCACGGGCCATAGTGACCAGCCCCCTGAACCTCATGACTGGCCCATGGACCAAAAGGTTTTGGTACCCCCAGTCCAGACAATTAAAGCCTTGTCCAAATGAGCCAGAGGTCAGATGAGCAGGAGTACAGACAAGGGAGAGTATCTTCGGGGGCTGGAACAATGGGAGGACAGACTTCTAGGAGGCAGGCAAGTTCACAGGAACCAGGAACGAAGCAGGAGATCTACAGAACTAAGAATGAGGCAAGAGATCTTCTAGAAACCAGGAACAAGACAGGAGACCCAGGAGCCAAGCAACTGCAGGTCTGCTGAGCTTTGTTAGTGAGGCACAACAACAATCCACAGGAACTGGACAGAGGTCTTCAGAAGTAGGAATCAGACCAGAGATGCAAAATCCAGGCAACTGTTATTCTGCTGACCTCCTTTGCTAGGGCAACTTCTGGAAAGAAGGGATGGTTTCAGTGATGGGCTCCAAAAAAATTTACTACCACATTGTGGATGTGGTATGGTGGGCGTGGCCAGGGGAAAGCCCTATGTTGCACCCGAATTAGGACTACTTTATTTCAAAACTTGGGTGGGTGGGGCCAGCCAGCATTTCTGCTACCGGTTGTGGTGAACTGGTGCGAACCTGCTGATGCCCACCACTGGATGGTTCTTATATAGCTAGGCCACCCAGGAACTGCATGTGGAAACTATGAACATCTAGAACAGGGGTTCCCAATCTACAGCCCATAGGCTGAGGCTGGCCCCAGCCTGTGGCACAATTTCATGTGGCCCGCGGCCACCCTCGCTGCTCCCAGAAACGGAAGCAGACACATTTATAAAACGTGTCCACACATTCATAAATGTGCCTGCACCTGTCATAAACACGGAAGTGGACACATTTACGGCTGTTGTAAATGCGCCTGCTTCCGCTTCCAGGGAGCATGGTCAGGCCTGTGGCGTAAAAAGTTTAGGAACCCCTGGTCTAGAACCTTCCCCAGGGTTCTATGCTGGGTCTTGCCAGTTGCAGCAGGATGAGGGTCCAGTCCAGCAAGACTTAGAGCAGCTGCAGGATCACCTTCAGCAGCAGGTGCTGACAGGAGTAAGGAGTTGGAGGAGACGGCTTTGTGCCACATGACCTTTCCCTTCATCTCTCCTCTTTAAGCTGTCCTCATCATAGGCATTACAAAAAGGTTCAACTGCAAGGCTGTTGAGCATCTTTGCCAGAAGTGACTGGTGTCTTTTTCTTTGTCTCAGGCAGGCCAAGCAGGTAAGTCAGATTTAATGAAGGGAGCAGGGAGTGTCAGCATCATAACTCTGAAGACTACATTTTAAAAGGAACTCCTTCCATTGCATGTTCTTTCCCAGTAGTTGTTAAACTGTTTTCATTACATTGCAATGCAGTACAGTGCACATTCTTAAATCATCATATTGCCATCAGCAGCAGACTAGAAAAATAAAAAGAAATGCTCTCTGGTTCCTCCTAGTGGCTGATTCTGATAGTAGGCTTTGGAATAGTCTGTGTGGTCAAATTTCCTGCAATTTATGACAACCCTATGTATAAATGGCCTCCAAAATGCTCTGCCATTGACAGTCCTACTCAATGTTATCACTTCCTTTATTGAGTCAATCTATCTCATTTTTGGTTTTAATATTTTCACTCTGCCTTCAGTTTTTCCTAGCATTATTGTCTTTTCCAGCATGTATTGTCTTCAACGTTGCACCCAAAGTATAACAGTCTCCATTTCATTTGTATTTGTGAAAATACAAATAATAACAATTACCTGTACGTCCATTAGCCACACATGTTCCAGGTGATCTCAGTTGCACCTTCTCATGAAAAGTTCAATGGGGATTTAAACCCCTAACCTCTGGCTCCATCAGCAAGCATTCAAATCCATTAATAATAATTTCAGGTCAGAAATTACTTTGGGTTAAAAGGATTTTTGTGGAAGAAATTTTACTCAGGGAATGCCCAAATGAGGCTCCTTTCATGTCGCTGAGAACTGGGACAGAGATGGGTGCTCAATCTGTCATGCAGTATTTGGGTCTCAAACTGCCGACTTGCTTCCTGGCCAGGATCAAACTCACAATGTTCTGGTTGCAGTACAGCAGTTTAATCACTTGGCTACCAGTGCTCTTCTCTTTAGTTCTCTAAAGAGAATGGCATAAAACATGAAGTGTCTCTCTCTTTTTGTGTGTCAAAATATCTCTAAAACACAAGTTAAAACATTGTTTGAAAGTAACTTCTAAAATCAACTAGATGTTATCCATTACAGCTAAGTAACTTAGCAAGTTAGATTCACTTGTTACATTTTTAAAAAGTTGTAGCTATATTATTGATTACCCAAACAACAACTAGTGGCAGATAAAAGAATTACAGTTGTACCTCGCTTAAAGAGCATAATGCATTCCACAAGATTGCTCTTTAAGCGAAACACCACTGTAAGTGACCAATTGTGTGTGTGGGGGAATTGCGAACCCCAATTTATTTGTTAAGCAAGTTTTTGGTTTGTTTTATTTGTTAAGCAAAGTGAACATTCAGAGAAAATTGTGCTCTTTAAGCGAGGTGCTCTTTATGCGAGGTTTGACTGTACAGTAATACCTCAGATAACATTAGTATCGAATAACACTAAAATCGCATAACATTAAGCAATCTGGGGGGAAGAATTGCATCGGATAACATTAAGATCCTATGGGATGCATCAGATAACAACCGCTAAAGCCTGTGTGGTTACAATGTATCTCTATGGATCCCATAGGATTATAACATGCATCAGATAACACTAAAAATCGGATAACACCAAGACTTGTGGAACCAGGTTTTAACGTTATTCGAGGTTTTACTGTACTTGTAAACTAGTTACTTCCAACTCTGGGCCACAAGCAAGCTACACATGGTGGGGTTAGTAAGAACAATCAGCTATAAAGAAGGACAAAGGCTGGGAACTTGGCCTGTTCCACACAAGCAGCAAAAGGCAGCAGGGGGGCCCATAGGTGTGTAGAATGTTAATGTAGCACCTTAGGTGTGCAGGACTGCCATTTTTGAGGGCCGTGTTTCAATGCTCTCCCCCCCCCCCACTTTTTAAATTAAAAAACAAAACCCTGCAAGTGAAATAGCTGCCACCACCACAGGCTTAAGGTCTAAAGTCTGAAAACCCTCCTCCTCCTCCTCCTCCTGCTGTGCCTTGTTTTAATTTTCAATTAATGGTTTAGTTTACACAAGAGAGCACTTAATAACTTTGCCCAGTGTGAATTGCCTTTGCGTTGTTTGGTTGGCTTTCTTGCAGACATGGCCCCCAATAGCTCCCAGGGCAAGGGCAGCCAAATACCACAAGGGCTGAAGTACGGCACTCTCTTCTAAAACCACAACTTTGTGCCATGAAGCCAAGATCTACATTGAGCAGAGCAGAGGACAGGAAGAGGCAAGGAAGACCAAACAATGGGGAGGATGGAACAAGAGACACGCACACGACACAAACTGGTTGTGGGGCATTTTTTCTTCAAATGGCTTGCTGCAACTTGTTGTTGGATTTTATCTTTTTAGGCTTTATCTTATTAAGCTAACAAATGCGCACAGCTAATAAGTAGCTTGAGAACACTTGAGATGAAGGGTAGGAATTCTAGACAAGGATTATCTGCCTAAATGCCCACCTTTGCCAAATTTGAGAAGATGGGGGGGGGGGGGAAGAGAAGTTTGCCTGAAAAGGTGGTCTCCTATTTGGCTGAACTGAACCATCTCAGTCTTTTTAACATTTTTTTTTAATCAAAGCAGAAGTGAATTAGTGATCCCTTCTGGCTCTGCTCTTTTTTCCTGTTTGTTTTGGGAGAGGCTCAATACAGCCCCCAACTCTGGCAGCAGAAAATTGGCCCCTGAAACCACGAAGCTTGCCCATTCCAGTTTTAGAAGAAAAATATGGCGTGTGCTTAAAATATATATACTGTACATTTAAAATTGTATTAAAATTGTAATACTCCATATATACCAGGGGTTCCCAACCTAAGGCCTGTGGGCCAGATCTGGCCTGCAGCACCATTTCATGTGCCCCCACCCCTTCAAGGACATTTTAAAAACAAAATGGTTACCCCTTTGAAGCTGATAGGACAAAATGGCTACACCATCATGCAAGCCCTCAAAGCTCACTGAGATAGTGTGACCCGGCCCCTGGATTGAAAAGGTTGGGAACCCCTGATATATACAAATAACAAAAGACAAATGCAAGTCACATTTGACTCCTGGTCTTGAGCACAACAAGTGCTCAAAGTGGTAACCATCAGCATCCAGGCACTTCTGATTATGTCAAGCTACTTCTTGAACAACATTGACCAAAGTATCCACTTGTATCACTGCACATGCTGTTTCAATTCCTTCTCGAAGTACAGCCACTGTAGATGGTTTTCTATGATACGCCACATCCTTTAAGATCCCCCATAGGTAGAAGTCAAGGGGTGTTAAATCAGAAGTACTTAAGTCATTGTACTTCCACAATGTTCTTGAATTTCAAATACCACCTCAAAATGGTCTCGTGCTCCTCGAATTAAAACCATGCTTCTGCCATTTTCTTTGACTGTCCTGCCTGGTGACACTAGCATTCATTCTTTTGAGAGAACATCATGCTATACATGGCTACCGTAGTTCAATTCAACTTCGAAAAGTAAAACATTGATAACATCACTGAATTCAACTCCCTGCCAAAGGAAGCAATCCACACCATCTTTGACAGATGGCCATCTCATCCAGTGGTGTGATGTCAAAAATTTTACTACCCCACCGTGATATCATCACAGTGTGGACGGAGCTAACATCATGACGTCATGATGTCATGGGTGGGGCCAAAGAAAAATAAAAAATAAAATAAAATAAAATAAAAATAAGCACACACACACACACCCCTCAACATACCGACCCACCTACAACACAAACCCGCAAAAAAATCAAATAAATAAATAAATAAATAAATAATTACATTAAAATACACCCACCCACACAAACACCTACCCACCCACCCCAAACACAAATCAACCCACCTACCCACCCCAAACACAAACCCGTCACTTACCTGTTAGTATAAGTGCCTGGGCAGCACCATGTTGCAAGATGGATATGGTCATCGTACCAGTTCTCTAGAATAATATGCCTTAATTTAAATGTAAAACAGCTGTACCTCCTTAAGGGTTCTCCATTTGGAACAGCACTTGGAACAGTAATTGGAACAGCACAGGTGTAGTTTATTGATGAGGTAACTCCAAGACTTTGCTTAAAAACCCCAAGCCAGGCCGCCAGGCCTTTTTAGGAACTGTGGTAGTACGTCAATATAGGTAAAGGTATTAAATACACATTAAAATACACACAGACACACCACATCCAAAAAGGTGAATCACTTACCCTGGGGAGCAGGCTATAGGGAGCTTCAGGCTAGCAGCTTCTCTTCCTCCTGCCTGCTTGGGAGGACAGCAAGGAGGCCGTGCATATGCACCAAGCACTGTAGGTGTGCAAGCACACCAAATGTTTGGCGCGCATGCGCAGTGGGGGAACCAATGAAAAGGTAAGCCCCGAAGGTGGTTCCCTCCAAAAGCTGCTACTGGTTCTCCGGGACACTGGGAAAAGTTACTACCATCACTCATCTCACCTCACTTAAAAAACTTCTAATGAAGGAGAGTCCACACCCTCCAATGAATTACATTTCTCTGTCAAAAGATCCATATTTTCAAGAATTTCTTCTTAATGCTTAGGCAAAATATTCTTTCTTCTAACTTGAAACCATTACTTTGGGTAAGGGGCTGCGGTGGCTCAGTGGTTAAGAACAGTGGTGGGATTCAGCAGGTCTGCACCAGTTCGCCAGAACTGGTAGCAGAAATTTTGGCTGGTCCCACCCATCCAAGTTTTGAAATAAAGTAGTCCTAATTAGAGTGCAACACAGTTCAAGACCTGGGTACTGCATGATGGATTGAGTGCCCATCCCTGTCCCAGCTCTTGGGGACATGAAAGGAGCCTCATTTTGGCATTCCCTGAGCAGGGTTTCTTCTGCAGAAATCCATTCAACCCAGAATAATTTCTGACATAAAATTATTATTATTACTTTGAGTCCTTTCCTCTGGAGCAGTGGTGCCCAAACTAAGGCCTGGGGGCTGGGTGCGGCCCCCAATGCCAATTCATCCGGCCCGCGAAGCCCTTGTTGCTCCTGGAAGCGGAAGTAAAACACGCCCGTACAGGCGCATTTTAATTCCGCTTCCAGGAGCGACGAGGGCTTCATGGGCCGGATGAATTGGAGTCAGGGGCCGCAGCCGGCCCCCGGGCCTTCGTGACCAGCTTCCTGAACCACATGATCGGCCCACGACCCAAAAAGTTTGGGCACCCCTGCTCTGGAGTTACACAAAACAAGTTTGTTTCATTTTCCACATGACAGTCCTACAAATGTATGAAGATGGCTGTCATATCACCTCTCAGTCTTTTCTTCTAAACTTATAGCCAACTTTCTCAACCATTCCCCATAGGGCTTTGTCTCCGGACTTTTCTACACCCTGATCACTCTTCTCTGGACAGATGGAAGCTGGTTGATATACTTGTTAAACCGTAGTACACAGAACTGGACACAGTATTACAAGTGAGGTTTACTCAAAGTGGAGTTCAGTGGCTTTATTGCTTCCTACGACCAGGACACTGTGGTTCATTTGATGTAACAAAGTGGTTGCGAGTGGTACACAGAAACAATTACTTCCAAGTTCTATACCAGTGTCTACTTCATCAGATTTGTGGAATATCATCTTGAGTTGGAAAGCAGGTACAAAATCACCCATCCACTTTCATGGGTAGTTATGTGAGAAGAGGAAAAAGAGAGAAGGATGAAAAAGTAAACATAAACAAAAGTTGGTCAGCATGGAAATGAGATGTCTGAGGAAGGCTGTTGGAGTGCCTAGAAGGGATAAAATCAGGAATGAGATTATAAGGGAAATAATTGGAATAGAACCAATCTTAAACTACATACAGAGACAACAAATAAAGTGGTTTGTCCATTTGGAGAAAATGTCTTGGGATTCCATACCTTACATGGCATGTGTGGAAACTGGAGAAGGACAAAGACCAGGAGGCAGACTCAGAGGAAGGTGGAGATATAATATCAAAGAAACATTACAAGAACACCATATAACGCTGGTGGAGACCGCTATAAGTGCCAGAACAAGAACCTAGTATTTCCTTCAACACCCGATGCAGTGAAAGGGGAAGTAACGAAGAAGATGATGAAAAGGGGGAAACAAAGATGGCATTGAGTCCATTAACTAATCTCTTCTAAAATCACTACCATAACACAGTAGCATTCATCATTTAGGTTGACTATCCATGCAACTGGTAAAATAGACCCAACTGATCCATGCACTTACATGTTATGATAAGCAGTTTAGTCTTTTCAGCGCCATAGATCTCTGTTCTTTTTGCTAACACAGCTATTTTCTCCAGAAATATGAATTCACTTACAATCAAGTCAATTTACCACTTGTCCTGCTGGCCCAGTGTAATGGCCTTTTGCATGTTTGCTTCATACATTTAGAACACATGGATAGCCTACAGGGATTCTCCTAATAATAATCTTTAAAGTGGTCCCCCCACCATGGAAGGACTGAAGTCGGGGGGGGGGAGGGGCCTCCCCCCTTCTCCCCCCTTTATTTATTCATCTTTTTTTTTTTTGGTGTTGCTCTGGGGCCAGTAACAGATTATTATTGGGGATAAGAATAACCCCATTCTCAGTCGGAATTCTCCGGATTAAGGGATAGTTTTACTGTGCCCCATTCAACCTTTTGTCTCCTGTTGGGCCTAGACAAAGAGGCAGGCTCTGAATCTTTAAGCTGCTTGTGTGGTGCAGGAGGGAAAGGCTCCCTTTTATTGCCTGTGGCTGGAAGAGCCGGGTAGGGTGGTGGGGTGGGGGAAATGCCAAGAACAGGGAAGATCTGTGTTGTAGAGATGAATCCTTGAGTGATCTTAGCAGGATGGAATGCAATGACCCAAACTTTGGGGCTGGCATCCTCCTAATAGGGGAAGGTTTGGAATTTTTAAAATGTGACAGTAACACCCACATTATGTCTTTTTTTAAAATAATAATAATCAAATCCTGCATCCAGACCTTGGAGGTGGTGTAGTGTTCTCAAAAACAAACTAACAGAAGAGGTGAGTGTTGGGGTGAAAAGCCAGGCAGAATGAAAGCTCTAAAGCCTGCTGAACATCTTCTAGGACAGGGGTGCCCAAACTTTTTGGGCCGTGGGCCAATCATGTGGTTCAGGGAGCCATTTATCCGGCCCATGAAGCCCTCGTCGCTCCTGGAAGCGGAAGTAAAACGCGTCCGTACAGGCGTGGGCAACGAGGGCTTCGTGGGCCGGATGAATTGGTGTCGGGCGCTGCACCCGGCCCCTAGTTTGGGCACCACTGTTCTAGGACTTGTAGACACACCGTAGACCCTCTAATGGTAGGGTGTTGGGCTGTAATGAAGGAAAGGCATTGATTGCTTTACATTTATTTGCCTTTGTGCCTTTAGTGTCAGTTTGATGTGCTGTGATTTCCAGTTGCTCTCATATATCTCGAAGACATGTTTGGAGGCTTCTACACACTGAGCTGCTCTGAAAAATACAGACTTTCTTCTTCTTCTTCTTCTTCTTCTTCTTCTTCTTCTTCTTCTTCTTCTTCTTCTTCTTCTTCTTCTTCTTCTTCTTCTTCTTCTTCTTCTTCTTCTTCTTCTTCTTCTTCTTCTTCTTCTTCTTCTTCTTCTTCTACTACCCCTTTGGGTGTCAAGGGAGATACAGGGTTCTTGCTCTGGCACTTCTAGTGGCTTCCATCAGGATTATTTAGTGTTTTTGTCATAGTTCTTTGATGTTCTCTCTCCACCTTCCTCTGGGTCTTCCTCTTTGTTCTCCTCTTCTTTCCATATGTGCCTTTTATGGTATGGACTTCCAAGACATTCTCTCTAGATGGCCAAATCAATTGATTTGTTGTCTTTGTGTGTAGTTTATGTTTTGTTGTAAGTGTCCAGGTTTGGCACTGGTAACATTAAGGTTGGGACAAAAATGCTTTGTATGAGGTGTTTCTTTCTGCTAGTCAGTGTCGCCCTGCATTGTAAGAGCAGAGAAAACTGTCCCAATATTTGGACCCCAATATTTGGACATTTGGGGTTGGATTTTGAGAGGAAAAATACAGAGTAGGGTATGGAAAAGTTACTTCCTGAGGAAGAATCTTGTTGAGGAAATGTGCCCCTTGCCCTTCAGGCTTCTTCAAAACTGCAGGGCTTTTGTCTGTGTGAGAGAACAGGGAACACTCCCTGACACAAATGCTGAGAAAAGAACAACTACATGCACAACAGACACTTGCACCCTTGGTTAATAAAAACACGAACAGGATTCTATCCTCCAGCAACAATTCCCACCCATGCTGCCTGCAAGATTCTGTGAGTTGTAACTTTCCAAGCTCTAGTTTGAAATAGATTTTCTTTCCTTTATTTTCTCTAGTCTGCTGAATACTCGAAAAGCTGGAAGCCAAATATGATAAGAAAGACGGCTTGGGGAAGTTGAGATATTAGCGTCCTTCATTTTCTAGCTGCTTGCTATAATGTGATAGACAGCTGGAGTATTCCCTACGGAAAGAGAAGCTCTGAATAATGAAATCCTCTTAAATTGCTATTTTTACAGGTAAGAGATTAATTGTGCAAACTAGTTTCCCTCCCCAACCCCAACCCCTCCATTTCCCCAGGGCTTTTCAAAGAGCAAAGTCACTCTTTGGGCCATGTTCCGGGTGAGATGTGGTGCTTAATTTTTGAAAGGTATCTCAGAGAACTGTCCAGGAACAACATCCTCTGACTAGGAGCTCTATATCCTTCATCCCATGGCTTCCAACATTCCCAGAAGTGCTCCTTTTCTTATAACATCAAATGTCGGAGGGGCTGGTCATGGTTCTTCAGTGAAGTAACTAACTCTGTGCTTAATCAACCCTTGGCAGAGGGTTGTCAAATGATCAGAAGGCTGGCTCTTACACTTTCAACGTAGCTTAAATAGCAGAAAGCAGCTGACGGCAACTTTTATGACCCAGGGAGCTAAATCTCTCCAACCCTGTGCCTTCAGTTCCTTTGGTCTGATCCTGAATAGGCTGAGGGTTGGAGTCCCCTAAATGCAAGACCAACATGCTCAAGTGGGGGCTACTGGGAGACAACAACACAGTGTGAATGTGGAAAGACACAGAATCCAGCTCATTTACTGCCCTCCTGATTGTTGCCAGAGACATGCACTGATGAGGACTGGGTTTGGGCAATGACAAAGTGAAGGAAATGACTTTATTTTGGCAGTCCAGGGTTTGAGCGGGACACGAAAGAAGAAGAACCCTGTGCCTCAGATCAGACTGCCATTAAAGGCTCACTTACAAGGGCTGGTTCAAAAGCTGGCAACAGTTTTGAGCATGCTTGGATGGAAAGCTCAAGGCTCCAATCTCCAGCTCTTCTCTGGTCTTATATATCTCTATTCCACCATCGCCTACCCACAAAGCTGCCCCAAGCCATTTGGGTTCTCTGAGCAATGGTATTAATAATGTTTGCTGGAAAGCTTCACAGTCCATGGCTTACTTCACAACATGAGATGCGTCTCCCTGATAGGGATGCATGGAAATTGGTTCCATTTATCTGACCTCTCAGATCTAGTACAGATGCTATTTGAAGCTGGAAATCCATAAAGTTTCATGCCTTTGATGACTTCCAAAAAATAAGCAAAATCTACCCAGCAAGTTACAACTTGTGCACATTTGAAAAATACACAAATAAAATGCCATGCATATTTAAAATGCTTACAATCACCCTTTAGTTGATGGATATGTGTATCCTTTAAGCCAGGGGTGCCCAAAGTATGGCCTGAGGGCCAGATGCGGCCCCTGATGCCAATTCATCCGGCCCATGAAGCCCTCATCACTCCTGGAAATAGAAGTAAAATGCACTGGTATGGGCATGTTTTACTTCTGCTTCCAGGAGCAACGAGGGCTTCACAGGCTGAATGAATTGGTGTCGGAGGCTGCATCCGGCCCCTGGACCCTAGTGACCGGCTCACTGAACCACGTAATAGGCCCGGGGCCTGAAAAGTTTGGGCACCCCTGCTTTAAAGCATCAGGGTTTTTTTTTTTAAGTGCAAAATTCCAAGTAGAATTATTTTGCTTTTACCAAAATGAAATACACATACAATACATGCAGAAATAGGTCGGTCTTAGAAGAAATCAACCCTGACTGCTCCCTAGAAGGTCAAATACCGTGTTTTCCCGAATATAAGACACTGTCTTATATTTTTAAAAACTCCAAAATATGCACAAGGTCTTATTTTCAGGGGATGTCTTATTTTTCCATGACGAAGAAGAATACAGTACACATTTATTGCTGATACAGTGGATCGCCAGGGCAAGATTTAGGTGAGTGCCTTTTTTTCGGGGAGGCCCTTATATTTCCGAAGTGGGGGAAAATAGGGGTGTGTGTGCCTTACTATACGAGGAGGTCCTATATTCGGGGAAACAGGGTAGTAAAGATGAAGCTGAAGTACTTTGGACATCAAATGAGAAGATTCACTTGAGAAAGCCTTGATGTTTGGAAAGGTGGAGGGCAAAAGAAGAAGGGGGCAGCCAAAAATGAGATGGCTAGATGGTATTGTGGATGCAGTGGGCACAGAGCTGGGCGAGCTGAGGAGGACAGAGGTGCCTGGAGGACAATGGTCCATAGGGTGACAAAGGATCGGAATCGACTGTGCGACTGAACAACAACAAAAATTGTATTTTCATGAGTTAGAACCAAATTAGATTATTTGTGTAGCATTTCTGCTTTTTCTGATTTAAGTATAAATCTCAAACTTGACTTTTGCTGTCAGCAGGGATGTGGTCTTACTAAATGTTTGAGCAAGAGAAGCAGTAACTATTGTAGTTATTTTGAGAAAGAGAAATGTATTGATTTCCAGAGGAGTTACCATACTCCTCTATAGTCTGATGCAGCAAAAATAACACTTTGAAGAAAAATCTCTTTTAGGATTTTAAAGACCAACAAATTTATTTTTGTACAACCTTAGAGATCTTCCAAAGAGATCATGTTCCCTTGAGTTCCTTGGAGTCAAATCCAAATTAACCCACTTTTCTTCTCCTTAAAAAATACTCTTCTCTTTAAGATTTATCTAAGGATATCTAAAGGTAAAATGAAGAAATGCATATATCTGCTTGGGGTTGCAATTTTTTTGTATGTTTTCTCCTGTTTGTTTTTTCAACTTCTTTTGGATACTAACTGAAAACTTCTGCCAGAAAGTCTCTCATTGCAGACACGAACTACAATGAAAAACACCATAGGGCTAAGCCACCCCTACCCCATGGAACAAAACACAATTAAGATGATTAACATTTGGAAAGATGAATGAGCACGAAAATTCAAGAAAAAGTCTCCGTGCTGTGCCAGATTGGAGAAACGTCATGCAAATGACAGGAATAATAACATCACTGTAGATCAGGGTTCCCAAACTTTGTTCTGCCATGGGCCTAACCATGCCCCCGGACAACTGAGTGGGCCAGATCATGCCCCCAGAAGCGGAAGTGGGGCATATTTATGGCTGATGTAAATGCAGCCACTTCTGTGTTTATGTATGCACAGGCACGTTTTACGGCTGATGTAACACACACCCACGCATGTATAAATAGTTTCCACTTCCACTTCTAGGTATGATGCTGGCGGCATGGGCCACATGAAATGGTCCTGTGGGCTGAGTCTGGCCACGGACGGCAGGTGGGGAATCCCTGCTGTAGATGACAGAGGAACCTGGCATGCTGTGGTCCATGGGGTTGCAAAGGGTCACACTCTTCTGTGTGACTGAACAAGATCCTAGTACCTGGCTTTGACTGGAAGAGCAACAGCATGGGTGCATCACCTTCTTCAGATGCTTTTTATAAATCCAAACCTCCAGCCCTTGTTTCAAAATAAAAAAGAGGACAAGGTAAAAATGTCACTGCTGCACCCTTCCTTGCTGCCCAAAATGGCTGCTCGTAAGTGCGCATGCGTCTAAATAACATTTGACACATGTGCGCTTCCAGTATTCAGACCACCCAGGATTTTTACTACCGGTTTGGTAGAACCGGTCCGAACCGGCTGTTGCCCACCACTGTGCAGATAGCATTGGCTATAAATTGAGATGAGCACCACCCCATAAAGTTGGACATGACTGGCTTTCGAGCAAGGGTGACCTTTACCTTTTACTATATGGAGTAAACCATGGCTCCCCATTTATGAAGTCACACAACTGGCCATAAACTGAAGATCTACTTCTTGCCTTAAACAAAGCATAGAACAGAGGAAACTTCAATTGTCAGGCTTTAGCTCAGGGATTCTCAGCCTGCAGCTCACAGGCTGGATGCGGCCTGCAGCACCATTTCATGTACCCCCGCCTTCACACCAGGAAGTGTCATGTGGTGGAGGAAGGGTAAAATGGCCGTCCGGCCCCCAAAGCTGTCTGAGGGAGTGTGACCTGGCCCTCGGCTTAAAAAGGGTGAGAATTCCTGCATAGCTCATTCCCATGTATCGTAACGCATAGAATCACTATTTCCACAATTTCCCCCACTCTTTCCAACTCTGTAGCTGTAAGACAGGTGGTTGCCAGAGGCTAACCCCTCCCCTTCCAAATGCTGCACCCTGCTTTGCTGGCCGAGACAGTCCCCTCATAACTTTTACAACCGCTAATCTTAAACAGAAATAAACTAACGAAGTACAGATTAAAAGGACATTGATTAAATGCCAGGAAAAGAATTATGAGCCTAATAAATGGCAGCCTTCTCTTGCATTTGGGGCTCCATTTATGAGGCTATTTCAACTTCATTATCAAAAAAGTGTATTAAAAACCATAAAAGTGAGCGCTTATTTTGCGTCTCTTCAGAAACCCATCCAGCATCTTTTGTTGTTAATTCTGACTTGTTCTCAGCTGTCTGGTGAGTTGCAGAGGGAGAAGGGTATTAAAAAACACTGGAGGGAGACATATGAGCCCCGAAATATATCCAGAGCTTCCAAAAGGTCCTTCATAGATAAATCCTATTTTTTGTAGGTTGATAGCAGAAACCCAAGGGGTGTGCACGACCGAGGAATGCCCAAAACAAAATATATTGGATATCTTTAATAATTGGAGGTATTCAGTGCTTTCTGTAGGGACTGCAGTGGCGCAGTGGTTAAGAAGCTCACCTTGTTAGCTGGAAGGTCAACAAGTTGGCAGTTCAAGACCTGTGTACTGCATGATGGAATGAGCACCTGTCTCTGTCCCAGCTCCTGCCAACCTTGCAGTTTGAAAGTAAGACATTACAAGTAGATAAATAGGGACCACTTTGGTAGGAAAAGAACTTGGGGACATGAAAGGAGCCTAATTCGGGCATCCCCTGAGCCAAGTTCCTCCAGCAAAAATCCATTCAACCCATGATAAAACTGACACGATTTAAAAAAGTGCTTGCTGTGATTTAAAAAAAACCATTCTGCATACATTTTTAAAGGGCCTCGCAACTATCTTAAAATGGCATCGATGTACATTCCATTTAGGGTGTGGATATCATGAGACAAGATACACATGGAAAAATACCTTGTGTTTACACATGGGAATGCGACTTAACATGAGAAAGCTCTACACTGGGGTTTTTTTTTTTGTTTTGTTTAGTGTTGTGTGGTCGATATCGAGATAGAGGGAGCAGGTATAAAACAAGTAGCAGAGGTAAACTACCTAGGAATAACATTCACTGAAAATGGCAAAATGGATGAAGAGATTAACATATAGTGCATTAAGGCAAACCAAATATTGGGACAATTAGCTCCGCTCTTACAACACAAGGAAACACAGTACTGTACCAATAAACACAAAAAAGACCTCATACAAAGCATATTCACTCCCACTGTTTGTTACCAGTGCCAAACGTGAACACATACAACAAAACATAAGCAAAAGTTGGTCACCACAGAAATGAGATGTCTGAGGTAGGCTGTTGGAGTGACTAGAAGGGATAAATCAGGAATGAGATTCTAAGGGAAAGAGTTGGCATAGAACCAGTCTTCAACTACACAGAGACAACAAACAAAGTGGTTTGCCCACCTGGAGAGAATGTTTTGAAAATCCATATTATACAAAGCTCATGTGGAAAGAGGAGAAGGACAAAGACCACGAGGCAAACCCAGAGAAAGGTGGAGAGAGAACATCAAAGAAATATTACAAGAACACCCAATAACAATGGAGGAGGCAGCTAGAAGTTCCAGAGAAAGAACCTTACATCTCCCTCAACACCCAATGGGGTAAAAGAGAAAGCAAAGAAGACGTTTTATGGTTTAGAGCAGTGGTGGGCAGCCAAAAAATTGCTATCACACTGTGGGTGCAGCCTACGTCATGGGCGGAGCCTACATCACGGGCGATCTAGTCATGCCTGCCATATGGCCATATATACATCTGCAAACACAGGCAGCACTGGCTTTTTGGCTGTAAATGAAGATGAGCACTGCACCCTAGAGTCAGATATGACTGGCTTTTGAGCAAGGGATACCTTGAACCCCTTGCAGGGACAAAACCTGATGGGGCAGGGCAGGGAGATGGGCGTGGCAACCCAATTTCGCTCCCCCTGCCCGAAGGCCACCCAGTTTTGCCACCCACCCCCTGCCCAAAGGCCACCCAGTTTTGCTACCCACCCACCCACCCCAAATCGGGGTGTGTGTGTGTGTGTGTGTGTGTGTGTGTGTTGTGAACCTGTTGCTGCCCACCACTGGTTTAGAGTCAGAACAGCATCCTGAAAGAAACAAAGCTAGACCCAGAGATATCTATGTTCAAATCTCCACTCAAACCTTAACTTATAGGGATTGTTGTCTTGGGGAACTTTTGCAAAGCCTTTGGAGAGGAATTGGGCTGAGGGGTACAGTAGGAAAGGTAAAGGGTCTCCCTTGCTCAAAAGCCAATCATGTCCACCTATAAGGTTCAGTGCTCATCTCCGTTTACAGCCAAAGAGCCAGTGCTGCCTGCATCTGCATACATTTTGATTGGCAGGCATGACTAGATGCCAGAGTGCATGGAACACTGTTACCTTTCCCACTGAAGTGGTACCTATTTATCTACTTGTATTCTCTTGCTTTTAAGCTGCCAGGTTGTTAGAAGCTGGGACAGAAGACAGGAGCTCACTCTGTCATGTAGCACTCAGGTCTCAAACTGTTGACCCAGTGACCTTCCAGTCATCAGGTTAAGTGTCTTGACCACTATGCCAACACAGCCACTAAGAGTGGGATATGTCCCCCCCAAATTTGCTGTACAAACTGTGACCAAGTCACCTTCCTAGGTTTGAGATAGAATAAATTGAATTATTTTCAGGTTTATGCAAGTCTTTGTAGGCAATTATGGTATATACAGTAATTTTCAACTGACAGAGGTGGGAAAAGCTGTAGATGCACAAAATCCATGACTATGTCCTGGTACAGGGCTACTTATTTTGGGAATGTGGTGAACCTTAAGTGTATAAGCAAAACTCTTAGCTAGTTCCCTCCCTTCTTTCTCTGCCCACTACACTTTGTTCTGCATCCACCCTTCCACTGCATCCACCCTTCATAAGACAGCAGAAAGCACTGAAAATAAAAGTTGGAATTGGCAGTGAGGAAAAGCACTACTTTGACCTATCTAATCAGAGCCTGCACAAATAGTATTTCATTCATCACACCATCACGCCTACAGTACATTGCAAGTGTAATGAAAATCTAATGTAGCAACTCAAAAGAAAAGAAAATTCTAGAATGCAGTCAGTCTAATAAGTGAAGTAGTGTTCTCCTTCTACCCTGCCTGGATGTAAAAAGGTTGTTTAGTTGGCTGAATGGAAATATATCTAGAACCTGAAGTGGTAAATACAGTGGTGGGATGTCAAAAATTTTACTACCCCACCGTGATGTCATCACAGTGTGGGTGGAGCTAACGTCATGATGTCATGGGCAGGGCCAAATAAAAAATAATAATAAAATACAAATAAGCACACACACACACCTCTACCCATCCACCCATCCACAACACAAACCCATTCACAAACTGATCCCAGATAACACGGCCACACTGCCCTTCAGTCAACCTCAGCTCTACATTTTCCACACCAGGATTCAACATCGAACGAGTCCGAGTGATCTTCTCTGTCAGATAATCAGCAAAAGCCTCAGCCGACCCCTGCCAACCGGGGCCGGACCCCCCTCTATTGAGGAGGGACCTGGTCACCCGGAACAGGGTCACCAGGCGATTATCAGCAGATGCAATGAGGGTGGTGAAAAACTGGCATCCCATCACTGGGTAAATATGATCCCTCCCCAAAGGTTTGTGGGTTGATGTTTCTACAGAAGGGTTGGCTTCGCATTGAGGCTTCAGTTCAATTAACCTATTTCACAAAAACTAACATTTTTAAGTGTCTGCATTTCTTTCTTTTAAAAATGGAGGAACAAACTTTAGTTACTTGTATTGACGCATGAACCAACCCAAACGTGGCTGAGGAGTTCTTGAACTGTCTTGTAGCTGATTTGGAAATGCATAAATATTTCTGCTCTATTTTGCTGAGGTTTTTTTTTTTGAAAGCTGGTGCACTGTTCTAATAAAAATATATATGCAAAAATATATTAGCCAGAATCCTCATGGTGTTTATGTAAGATTTGATCAACCAACCATTGCTAATTGTGCCTAATTGATGAATGCTGGTATGTGTTTCAGTTGTGCAATCAGACACATGATCAGACATATACCTGAGACACACTTGGACACTTTATCAATTAGCTGCAATTAGCCACAGCAGATTACTCAAACATTACATGACCAAAAACATTCTGGCCTTTCTATAACTGGCTGTCTAATCTTTATCTTTTCCCTCACATATGTGAGAATCTGTATATATTACAAAATATTAGCCAAGGCTGTATTGAAGCAGAACGTATGTCTAGAAGAATTCATGGTTTTCTCTTACTGTGTTTGACTGATAATTTTGGCTCCATGGAGAGACTGAGCACAGAGGTGAAAAAGCAGGTAACAAGCCTTTAGTTTCCACTGAAGCATGTTCAATATATTGTCTGAAAAAACCCTTTGTGCATGGTTAGAAGTCTCACTTATTTAAAGGTTCCAATTCATGTGTTCCAAGCCTGCATCATTAGAAGTTCCAGTGGGCTGCAGGGTTTTTGTGGACTTCATTTCCACAATCCCCAGTTTGTATGATGCATAGCCACACTGACTGGGGAATTCTGAAAGCAGATCACCAAAGTAATGTTTCCAAGTTTTGGGCTAACATGTACGTGGATCGGGACAACATGTGTGTTTAGAATCTTGCTGCATTATTTCATCCTGTCCACACCATTTAGATATGGTGCACAAATTATGAACATCTGCTGAAAGCTAGTGTCATTCACTTAATGAAATGACATAGGGCAAGACAGCTGTCTTCCAGATAGCACTCTAACTCATTCCGTGCCTGAATAAGGGCACATAAATAGGTTACTGAATTATTCTCAATTAGACAGTGTACAATGACTGCAGAGTAAGGCACCCTTATCACTGAAGTAGTTAGAACATCTAGGGCAGAGCTTGAGCTTCTTTGTGGGGTTCAGCTATCATTCACTTTCTCCTCTGATGCTTGACAGCTCAGCCTTTTGAATTTGTTTCCTGAGTTGACGTTTGACTGTATTTGACTCACTATTTCTCCCTCACATGCACCTCTTTCTCTACAAAGGAAGACAGGTGTGTGGGGCTGAGGTCCTAGGTTTCTGAACATCCACCAACCATTTCTTCTTTCAGTTCTGTCCATGACAGAATCAGGGACTGCAGAGGCTTAGTGGTTAAGATGCTGAACTTGATGACTGGAAGGCAGGTCGCCAGTTCGAGACCCAGGTGTCGCATGACGGAGTCAGCTCCTGTCTCTTTGGCTGCAAACAGAGATCAACACTGCCCTCTAGAGTCAGTCACGACTGGTTTTTGAGCACCTTTACCTATGACAGAACCATCCCTGCCACCACGCACATTGACACAAACATTTCAAGCAGCTGGCACTTTGGGAGCAGCTACAACAGCACTATCACACATACACACCCCAGTATATTTTCTGTGTACCTATGTCTCCCCACTCATTTTTCTTCTTCTGGAGGATCACATACCTAACAGCCTGACCAGTTGCCCTAAGGGTGCCGAAGCCGATCCAATTGTCAACATTTAAGGAAAAGGTCTGATTGCCATTCTAGCCAGCTTCTGTGCATGCAATAAAGAGAGATGTAATCCCATCCTTCATCTCAGCTTGACTTGAAGGTCTAAGAGCACCAGTTGAAGTCTCAGATTATTATTTACTTTTCTGGAGGTCCAAGCAGGAAATAAATTGCTTCTTCTTCTTCTGTGTTGGAATCCGAATATTGTTGATCATCATGGCGATCAGCCATGGAGACTATCCTGAGAATATAATGTAGTGGCCTTTCGCCTGCCTTCCACATCACAGCATGACACCTGTACCACTGATCCAGTTCCATGAGTCCCTTTGTGGTCCTGAACACTTTTATCATGCAAAGTCCTCATCAGCCCCAGGCCAGGATTGATGAAGCTGCTGCCCTTTATCAAGATGGATTCAAGTAGGATTTAATCCACTTGAGGACCATTACCCTTCCCTGTGGACTTCGGCACCCAAGGCCGATAGTCCTCAAGGTGGTTAGGTTAGTTAACTGCCACCTGACACTCTGCTTTAAGATGCTGGCAGTATGGTCTACTCTATTACTGTAGCAGGATAACCTGGCCAGACTGTAAAATAAATTGCAGGACACACATTACTGTAAAAGGAGATATTTCAGTGTGAATGTATGACAAGACCTGAGCAGTCATCTCTACTAATTCCTTGTTGATACCATGGCTGGCTGTATTGTTCTTAAATGGCATGACAGCCCAATGGCATCCAGCTTTCTCCCCAGCCTCATGCTTGCTTCTAGTTTTTTTGGCCCTGCCACTTTATTTGAAACAAGGGAGGCAATAAATCTCCAGCATCAGACTCATTACCCTTCCTGTACACATATCCTAGAAGCAGCTCAAAGCCTGGAAAATAACTCTTTCTCCTCTTCCCCTGTCCTTTGATAATCACAAGGATCCATTCCCTTGTGCAGGGGTGTCCAAACTTTTCAGGCTGTGGACCGGCCACATGGTTTAGTAGTGGGCTCGTCATGTGGTTCAGCGGGCCAGTCATGTGGTTTTGCAACAGGATGAAATAGATTTTAGGCTGCCATTTTTTCTGCTTAAACCAGGGGTGCCAAAACTACAGCCCATGTCGCTCCCAGAAGCGGAAGTACAGACATGTTTTAAACATGCCTGTACTTCTGCTTCTGGGAGTGACAAGGGCAATGTGGGTTGGATGAATTGGCATTGAGGGCTGGCTCTGGCACACAAGCCACAGTTTGGGGACCCCTGCCCTAGTGACCTGTCACAGGGTTTGGGACCTGAAATATTAAGCATTTGGGATGTTGTTGAACTAGTATCTCTAGCTTCAGGAAGCAAATGTTTTGGACTGGCTCTATACTCTAAGGAAAGCAAAGAAGGAGAGGAAATGAGCGCTAGGTTATTTTCCAGAGATTACCACATGGAGAGTAAGAAAGGCAGGTCTTGAGAGGTTGACCATGTTTGTTTTGAGGTGTTGAATATGTGTGTTTTCCTTCACAAGCAGGGGGTAGATGAAACTCAGTTCTCTGTTGGCCCTATATCCATTGTTTTGGTCAAGGTGTGAATTGTCCCCCAAAGGTGGAAGATAAGGAAGCTCTAAAGTCATTGTGGGCTGCAACTCATGAGAATGCATTTTTCCTGAATTTGTTTAAGGTGGATCCCAACTTGCCATGAAGGGACACACACACAATGATCATGGAAGTACCTCCTGAGGCATGTATGAAATGAGACATGTAGGTTTAATGCAATGGACTGCTGCAGCCTTGAGGATATTATCAAGGTGTGTCTTCGCAGCCAGTCCATCTGGCATGGCCTCTTCTGCCTCCATGACAGTTAGGAATCAGAGTTCCTTCTCCACTCATTTTGCCACTAGGCCCAATCTGACGGTTTCCAGTGGCATTTCCTCCACTGAAGGGGACCATCACCCCACCTAAAGGGGCTCATCCGCCCATAGCCATTGGTCCCTCTCGGGAGTGAGGTTACTTACCACCACCCAACACTAGACATTGAGGCTGGTATGGTATGGTCTACTCCATTACTGTTGTATGGTCTACTCCATTACTGTTGCGGGATGTCCAGCCAGCCAGGAAAACTCTAGAGTAGATGAGAGGGGAAGAAATAGAATTTCTTCTGCTGTGTTGAAGAGCCCTGGCGGTCCAGTGGTTAAACTGCTGTACTGCAACCAAAAGATTCTGAGTTCAATCCTGACCAGAGCTCAAGGTTGCCTTAGCCTTCCTTCCTTCTGAGGTCAGTAAACGGAGCCCCCTGCATTTTGGGGGCAAAATGCTAATTGACTTGTGATCCACCCAGAGAGTGCACTAAGTGATTGCTTTGTTTTTGCTTTGCTTTGTATTGGACAAGGAACTAATCCTCTGTTGTCACTTCATCCCATTTTAATTAATTACCATCTCTCCTCCTCTTCATCACCAGCTCTGCTCTCAATTAGCACTCTTGGTTACTTTTTAAAGACCAGCCATAGTACGAATAAATAATAAGAAGAATAGTTTGTTGGTGCTGTTGTTATTTCCTTGGTGAAACGATAAGTTGGCTTGCATTCTTTCCTCAATTGTGTCTGTCCTCTGTGAACGCTTGGCTGTGCTTGGCAGGCTGCCTCCTTCCAATTACAGGAGTGCGAAGCTCATTTTAATTGCATGAAGCAACTGGGATTAAGGAGACCTTATCGTGTAATTCCCTCTTTATCTCTTAACTTCATACTTGCCGCCCTCAACGAAGGGAAGACTGTCTTGTGCCAGCATTTGGAATTTATGAAGTAACCTTTGTTAACCGTCGCTTCCTTGCTTAGAGCCAGAGAAAGACAAAGAGGGAAATTGCCACAGAAATCTTACTGGGTTAACAGGAATTCTTTGAAACTGTCTTGGAGAAAAAACCTCTATATTCAGTCAGCCCAGTCCAGCATAATAAGATACTGTATTTACAAAACACCAGTCTGTCTTGATCATTTCCTTGCATTGTCAGTCCAAGGGAAGATATATGTTATGCTACATTCATCTTCTCCATCCTTCCCACAGCCCTGAGAGGTTGGTTGCTTGGACTTTCCTAAATTTTATGTAAAGGTAAAGGTAGGGAAGTCCAGGGGCTCAAGTGGCTAAGACGCTGACTGGGAGGCAGAAGGTCAGCAATTGAAAACCCAAGTACTGCATGACAGAATGGGTGCCTGTCTCTGTCCCAGCTCCTCCCAACCTAGCAGTTCAAAGGTAAGAAATTGCAAGTAGATAAATAGGTATCACTTTGGTGGGAAGGTAAACAGCGTTCTGTGCATTTCGGTGTCTAGTCATGCCTGCCACATGTCCATGGAAACATCTGCAAACGCAGACAGCGATGGCTCTTTGGCTATAAACAGATGAGCACTGAATCCTAGAGTTGGATACGACAGGCTTTTGAGCAAGGGCGACCTTTACCTTTACTAAAGGTAAAGATTACCTTGCTAGAAAGCCAGTTGTATCCAACTCTTGGGTGCCGTGCTCATTATTTACAGTCAAAGAGCCAGCACTGTCTGTGTCTGCAATCGTTTCCGTGGTCATGCAGCATGCATGACTAGACATCAAAGCACATGGAACATTGTTACCTTTCCTGCTGAAGTGGTACCTATTTATCTACTTGCAATTTCGTGCTTTCGAACTGCAAGGTTGGCAGGACCTGGGACACAATGCGGGAGCTCACTCTGTCATGCAGCACATGGGTCTTGATCTACTGACCTGCTGACCTTCCAGTCATCAGTTTGACGTCTTAAGCCATCACAGCCCCTTATTTTATGTATAGGATATCACAGCAAGAATTCGGTTGTGTCATGAGTTCTGAACAGGCTTGTAATGTTTCACACAGATGTATTCTTGTGGTGCTGGCTGGGAGCTATAGTTAAGAACACAGGAAACTGGTTCATACTTAGACCCAAAAAGTCCTGAATTTTTTTTAAAAAAACATATGAGGTGACTTTTAAAGCATTGGTTGACAACTTTGCTGGCTTTGAGAGTCATGATCCTATTTCGGTACAAAACCCCTCAGGGTGTGACTCACTGATAGAGTGAGATTTAACTTTTGTCACCTAGGAAAGAACATAGACCTCTGAGTCATTCTAATGCACTCTGGTCTCCCTGTGAGTAACATGTAAAGCATCTCTCATACATGATCTGATGGTGGCAAGCCAAGTCTTAAGAGGGTGTGTCCAGAGACAACTATGTTAAAATGGGTACCAGTTTTATGCTATGTTATTCTCTAGGATCTGCATAAGCCACGCCAAAATGCATAAAAATGAATCTGGAAGTGGCTCTAGATCCACACTGATGTTTGAAGAATTGGCATTTTCACTTGAAAGAAAGGCCTACACTGGAAAGGTTCGAGGCACAAGCTTCCAGTTGCTTTCTGAACAAGAAGCTCGGTGGAGCTAGGCCTAGTCAGGCTTTGTCTCCTTTCAGTTTTAGGCCGTGTCCCAGGTGAGCCACATTCAGGAGTTTGTATGGCCCAGGGACCGGATGCGGCCCACGACACCATTTCATGTGGCCCCCACCGCCTCTGCTACACCCGGAAGTGCCATGTGTGGCAGCAAGCCAAGGTGGCCTTCTGGCTCCCGAAGCTGTCTGAGGGGGCGCGATCCAGCCCTTGGCTTTAAAAGGTTGAGACCCCCGATGTAGATAGTAAGATTCTCTTACTATTTGAAAACAAATCCTTAAAGTTAAAGGTCCACCTTGCTCAAAAACCAGTCATGTTTAATTCTAGGGGGTGGTGCTCATCTCTGTTTGTAATCAAAGAGCCAGTGGCATCTGAGTCCGTAGTTTCCATGGTCATTTGGCAGGCATGACTAGACAGTGGAGCGCACAGAACGCAGTTACCTTTCCTGCTACAGTGGTACATGTTTATCTAATTGCAATTTCTTCCTTTAGAATTGCTAGATTGGCAGGAGCTGGGACAGATGATGGCCGCTCATTCCATTGTGCAGCATTTGGGTTTTGAACTGCTGACCTGTCAACCCTCAAGCTCAGCATCTTAACCACCAAGCCATCACAGTCCTAAACAGACTCTACACAGGCAAAAATCCTGGTTACTCAAAATGTAGTTTATTCACAGCATCTGTAACAAGGCAACTCTCAATGTCTTATTTGAAAACAGTCTTAAGATTCTTTGTGCTGTATACAATGTTCTACGTGAAATGTTACCTATCCAGTAAATAGTATTGTCAGAGTGTCACCTCCTGTATCACACACCCCAAAAGCAGCTCATTTTTGTTTTCTAGGTGGAGTTGGAGTTTATGCGGCAAATTTGATATGAAATGTAAAGAATGTTTAAAGCAGCCCAGCCAAGTGATTGGAACAATGCACAAAGAATCACCAACAGCTAACTGAGCCATGGCACAAGGTTTCAGCCGAGCAAAAGCTTACGACACATGACTCACAATACAATTCTAGATATGTTTATTCAAACATACAGATTTTTTTAAAAAGAAAAATTCAATGGGGGTTTACTCACAGGAAGCTGGGTAGAGGATTACAGCCTTAGCCACCCTACAATCGATCCATTGTGGATAAATTACAAGGAAACCCTTTCTTAGTGTTTGAAATTATTACCAAAAACACATATGTGGTGGGAAAAAACTCCATTGTGGGGAAAGGTTACTCATTGAATCTTGGTGCCTCCATCAGTTTGTGTGTAAGGAATTCCCCACACATTCAGAAATGGATGGATGGAAATTGGAGATGAACCTTGTGTTGTGGTATGTGGTTATTCAAAGGACAGTAAGGCAATCATTAAGGTTTGAATTGCTTACAAGCTTTCCTGAAGCTCCCCTCATACTCAACACACTTCCCAGCCAAACGAGAGAAAAGATATTTAAAATATGCTCAGAAGTTTTTATCAGGATTTGGTATCAGGTTTGTTAGAGTAGGTTGAGTATTCAGTTTTAGTTGTAAGAAAACATGCATTTTCCTTCCTTGTACCTGTTCAGCTGAAAAAAACTAGTATTTTAAAATGGCTACTTCTCCCTAAAAAACAAAGTGACCCTCAATAGAAGCAGCAAACAGAGAAGCAAGGGATTAGAGCCAAGCAATCAAATTCCAAGTGGAAAGACAGGGACTTAACTGGTTGGTTAGGAAATGGAAACAAGCATGTAGGCAAGTTAGTCCTGGTAACAGAAACTCCCTCCTCCCAAGGATTGTGTTAAACTTTGCATGCAGAATTGCCACATTCCCAACCTTTCTCTTCCATGGGCATTTCTTTATATCAGCAGCTCTCATCAGCCATAACAAACATAAGGTAGACTGCATATTATTTTTTAATAAAGGAGATTTGAACTTTCTTTATTTGTGTCAGATGCACCGCCAGCATATAATAACATACAAAGCTAAAATTAACACATCTAAAACAGAATTTAAATAAGGCTAGATGAAATCTGCCCAATATCAGGCCACATCAACAGCATTTTCTCTTGCCAACATAAGGTTCTCCTCAGTGTACATTGAGGGGCATTGTGTGCATTGTATCATATGGGCGATTATTTGTTCTTCTCTGCATATACACAGTCTGTCATCTACTGGGAAACCCCACTTTCTCAGATTAGCCCTTGATCTTCCTATCCAGCACACAGTCTGTTTAAGGCAGGGGTGCCTAAACTTTTTGGGCTGTGGGCCGGTCACGTGGCTGAGCATGCCAGTCTCATGGTTCCTGCCACTGGATTTTAATTCTTCTGCTATGTTATTGATAAGGTTATAAGATTAATCAATTAATAAACATTCCTTCACTGGAAGTGGAAGTAAAATTGCATGCACATGCGCATTATGCAACCACGCATGCACCTTTTACTTCTGCTTCTTGGAGTGGCACGGGCGGCACAGGCCAAATTAATTGGTGCCATGGGGCATAGTGTGGGCACCCCCGGTTTAAAGCTTTCCACACAGGCCATGGTTGTTCTTAGCCAAGCAGTAGAGAGTCACATGGTTCTGCCCAGTTATCTAGTAGCTCCTTGCTCACCTTCCATAGTTCTAAGGTTGTCTGTGGGGGCTCATTATTCGGGGAGGTGGGGAGTTTTGAGGAAGCTATGCCTTAATTTCATTCTCTGCTTTGGGGGTTGATGATCAAATAGCAGAGATTCAAACTAAAATTTTGGAAGGCCCTCCTGGGTGGTAAGAACTGTTTGATGATGGAACAGAATTGCCTTGGAAGGCTTCTTTGTTGGTACAGAGACTGGGTGACTCTCTTAGCGATCTTTTACTGGTGGATTTCCTGCCCCTGTAGCATAATGGGCTAGATCTGTGATGGCAAACATTGGCACTACAGCTGCTCTTGGACTTCAGTTCCCAGAAGCCCAAGTCCCTGTGAATCCACATGAATGGGTTTACTTCAGATGCTCAGCTAGAGTGCCAAGGTTCACCATCATGGGGCTAGATGACCTCTGGGATATCTTTGGATTGTATTATTCTGTTATCCTAAAAGAGTTTGCAGAAATATCAGCTCTCACCTATTGGTTTGTTAGCTGACCTGTGGTGTTTCCTGCAACCCATAAACTTCTCAGCATAAAACCAATCCTCCCTCCCTCTTTATCTCTCCGTTTTGCCTAGCCTCATACAACACACTGTGTCACAGCCTTAGTTTCTCAGCTCAAGAGCTGCCACTTGCCCAGTTTTGCTGGCGGAAGACCTGCTGGAAGATTCTTGTTAATCTTCATTATGGCAATACTTGCTGAAAAGGCAGATTGGAGAGGAGAGGAGACAGAGAAAGGTGTCAGCCTAAGGACCAGCACAATGACAGGCGGTGGCAGCAACTCCCGCCTCACTCTGTGCCGGCTTAGCCGTTTGCCACGCATGGCTTCTGTTCCATTTGGCTGGTCTATGCAAAGAGCCTGTGATGGATGCAGAAGCCACAGCTTTGCTTCTTGGACAGGTGGATGGGGAAGAATGTGCGTTGTTGACCCATAAGCTGCAACGCCCTTCTTCTCTGAAGGCCTAAACTTCTTCTGCCTTCACCTAGGTCCAAACCTATTCCTTGCACCAAAACCCCTGATTCATCTCCTGCTGTCTCCCTTCACAAGTTGACAATCCCAATCCCCTTTCTGCTTTTCTGTTTTCTGCTTCTATTACAATATGTTTGCACTTCCAAGTGTGCTTCACTTCTCTTTTTGCTCCCTCATGGCTTGCACATCACTCAAGAGAGGGGGGGGGATGAGGTTTTCATTACCCCTGGGACTGCCTGACAGAAACCAGATCAACACAGAGCTTCTCTGACTCCTTTAATCATCTCAAGGAACCCTTGGAGAATTTCCATCTTGGGGGCAGGTCAGCTGACCCTCTTGTGACCCTTCCCTCTCAACAATGATGCTGGGCTGAAGAAATCCCATCCGGCTGGCTGTATCAGCTCCTGCTTCACATTTTGCTTCTCTTTTGGTTCAGCTTCCTCCCACTTTTCTTGAAGTTATCAGCTTTGAGTTATGGAGTGGTAGAAGACACTAAACCTATCTCAAGCCCTAAAATTATGAGACTCTGACACCCCCTCACCCCGGAAAAGGTCTTGACCCTCAATTGCTCTTAGAAACCTGTTAACAGTAGCATCTGCTCTGCTCTACTACTCACACCAAATACAGTATACTAAACCAACCTCTGTCATGACTAGATTAAAATGGAGAAAACTAGCCTTAACTAGGAGTTGCCTGTACTTTTGCAACTAGTTGAAACTTTTAACAACTGGGAGATATGTGCCTTGACCATCAGATTTATTTATTTAGATTTATTTAGATGTGCAAATCAAACTCACGTTTACTTTTCAATGACTTATCAGAATGTAAAATTTGCTAGAATACAAGATAGGGAATGTGTACGGGCAAACCAGAAGTCTTTCAGCAAGATTTAGGGCAACCCCACTTCTAAGAATCAGCTAAGTGTGCCATCTAGTTCACCCTTTGTCAGGCAGGGCATCCTGCTATGGTAATAGAGTGGACTGTACAGCCAGCAACTCAACACCAAGTAGTATTGGGTGGTGGTAAATAACCTACTCCCTATAGGGGCCAACGGCTATGGGTGGATGAGCCCTTTTAGGTGAAGTGATGGTCCCCTCAGTGGAGGAAATGCCACTGGAAACCATCCTATTGGGCCCAATGGTAAAATGAGTGGAGGAGGAACCCTGATTCCCAACGGTCATGGAGGCAGAAGACGCCATGCCAGATGGACTGGCTGTGAAGGTGCACCTTATACATATCCTCAAGGCTGCGGCAGGCCATTGCAGTCCCTGTGTTAAATCCTGCATGTCTCATTTCATATATGCCACCGGAGATGGCTCCATGATCCTAGTGTGTGGGTCACTTCATGGCAAGCTGGGATCCACCTTAAACAAATTCACGCCAATGGAATTCTTCCTGATTCAAGAAAAATGCATTCTTGGATACGAGTTGCAGCCGACAATGACAACACACTGACCACATCATGGTTCTGTGTAGGACTTAATTAGTAATGAGGACTGAAGTGTCAGTAAAGAACTTGAGAAGAAATACAGCATTGTAACATTACTATGTTTTAGAAAGAAAACTATTTGAAAATATGTATAAACACGAGTGTTTGTGTTGGTTTCAAATCCTGTTCCCAGATTATAATTGAACTGCGGTTTGGCCATGAGAATTTTAGCTTCCCTTACAACATTCTTGAGCTCCTCTGCCTTGTAGCTCATGTCTACAACAACAAGGCAAACAGACTTGTGATTGGAAGCACACGAATAATATCATTCTCAGTCTAGCCCTGATCTACCTTACTGAAATCACACACAGATCTTGGAAGCATATACAGGCTGGGAGATTCTGGGAATTGTTTTTCAAAAAATTAATGTTTCCAAATGTTGATCACATTTTTTACCTTTCTCCACCGCTGCATCCACTGGCCAAGGGAGGGAACATGAGAGTATCTTTTTCTGCCTCTGAAAATCTGCTGCTCCTCAAACTAATGCAGTTTTTCAGTCCAGTCTCATCTCTTACATGTTCAGGGTTTCATGACTGCTGTCGCGACAAATTATGTCAGTCATGCTATTCTTGATACCACATGTCTCTATCCTTCCAACCTAATTTGTTTTATCTGCTTCTTAACCACTGAGCCACTGCAGCCCCAATGATGGCCAGCAGACTTCCAGTTGCTTGGTTTCTGGGTTGTTTGCCTTGTTCATAGTTTCTGGAAGATATCCTGCCTTCTCTCTGGTTCTCACTTCTGAAGACCTCTGCCCAGTTCCTTAATCCTGGTTCTTGTGGACTGCTGTTGTGCCTCAGCAACAAAGGGATCTAATGCACAGGCAGTGGCACGGACAGCTACCAGGAGCCTGTCCACTTCCTCAGGGACAACTGTATCAAACTGATCCCAGATAACACGGCCAGACTGCCCTTCAGGAAACCCCAGCTCTAAATCTGAATTTCTTTTCAATGGACTCTGGACTAGATTTGTTACCTGGTTGTCCTGGGTCCTAGCATTCATGTTGCCTGCAAGCTGCCCACTTCCTGGACCTTGACACTTCCTGTGATAGAAAGTCTACACCAGGGATTTCCAACCTTTTCAACCATTTTGCCCTGCCTGCATGATGGGGTGGCCATTAAGTCCCAACAGCTTCAAAAGGGGAGTCATTTTGTTTCTTGAATGTCCTGGGAGGGATGGGGGCACATGAAATTGCACCATGGGCCAGATCCAGTCCATGGACCTTAGGTTGGGAACCCCTGGTCTACACTCTTAAACAGAAACAGGTGTTTGAGTGCAGTTTGCTCACATTTCACTGCTTGCAAAGGCTATACCTTTTGAATATCTGCCTTTCCAGCAGAAACAAGAAACAGGGCTACCTGTGTGAGCTGTGGTAGAGTAGCGGACCTGTGATACATGGGAACATTCAAGCTGTACATTTTATTTATTTACATATTCATTATTTTTCAGCATTCCCACCAATGAACTCAAGGCAGTATAAATGTCACCTTTTGAAAAATTGTCATACTGATTAAAGCCATTTTAACATGCTTTATAGTCCGAAAGTATGGAGAGTGTATTAATTTTCTCCAATATGATTTTTACAAACTGTATCCCACCTTGACATCTCTTAATACCGGATAGATTATAAACATTGTAATAATAATAAAAAAAATGAATGTTTCCCCCCATTTTACCTTCAGAGCAAGATTGATGGGGGGGGGGGAGAGAAAGAGGCTGTATGATATCCAGCATTCAGTGGGATTTGAACACAGCTCTCCTAGGCCTCCTTCAGCAGTTTACATGATATATCACACTGGTTAGCTTTACAATAAATGAACAGGGGTACACAGAAAGAGCTTCCTTGATGATTGTGCTATTTTTGAACCACAATCAGGCATACCCGACGAGGCAACCTTGTGCCAGCTAATCTTTCTCACAGTAGGTCAGGCAAAAAGGAACTGCAGAAAGGAATTCACCCAAAGGTGACTTCCTTTTGGCAGTTTCAGGTCTGGCTTAAACATGGAATAAAAAAGAAGTAAATGAATAGCTAGCACCAGTGGCGTCGCTAGGAGGGCTAAGGGGGCGGCCGGCCCCGGGTGGTGCTTTTTGGGCTATGTATGTTCTTGGACTACAATTCCCAGAAGCCCTAGCAGGAACAGGTGCCAGCATCCACCAGGGGGCGGCAAATTTGGCTTCAGCCCCAGGGCGGCTGAAATTCACGCGACATTACTGGCTAGCACCTATATCCTGCAGATTTAAAAATGAACTCTAGCTGTGTTGGAGAGCCCAAATTCTCCATCCTCAGCCCAGCAGTCAACTGGTGGGAGGTTGCTTCATCTAGAGTTGAGGTCTAGAAAAATGAAAGTTTCCAAAAACTCTGAGGCTGTCTAAATGGGCACAAAGCCCACTGTATGGAGCAGGTTGGACGATTTTAATCCATTCACAAGTGCAAATTGATCAGGCCAATCTGCCCTATGTTGAGACCCATCAACTATATTGCCCGACTGTGTTTTATCCTGTCCTCAGCTTATGGGCTCCCAGGTGATGGGATAAAATAGAAAGAACATTTATTTATTTATTTTTATTATCCCACCCCAATCAGGCAACCCTAGGCAGGTTTCCAGCTGATCAGTTAGCATTGTAAAGTGGCTTTTACCCCTGCCCCACACTGCCGATTAGATTGCTGGATTGCCTGTCAGTGGCAAGGATGGGGTAAAATCTGCTTTTGCTGCTGATGGGGGAAGCACTCCCCTCCATGAGCTGGAAAGCTACTGATACAGCCACCCATCAGAGGAGCAAAATGCTGCCTGGATTCAGAGATTGTACCGAACAGTATTTTGCTCCTTCCAACAGCCTCAAACAGATTTTAAAAAGCTGCTCTACACTAGACAAGCCTTCTGTGCTTAAGAAAAGGTTAATAGACTATTTCCTGAAAAGGGGGAAATAGTGACAATAGAAGGACCCTCTCTATTTGAAAAAGGCATTTGGAACATAGAAATGGTATCTTTCAGTCACATTGCTTGGAAACCCCATATATATGGGGCTGCAGAGGCGAATATTCATTTCCAGTCCTCTTTGCATATAGGAATGCATGACGTCTTCAAGGTCAACATTGAATAACAGCACTCATCTGCAAATATTTTACAAGTTGCAGAGGGGGGAAGCTGGGCTTCTTGCCATTTTAGGATGCAATACGAGGAGTGATGGAATCAGATGATTTGCACCAGTGAGCATACATAACTCCATGCTGAATTCAGGCTTGGGCGTAGCTCTCAATAGGTAGGGGGTCATTTCAGGACCCAGTATTTTTTCCTACAAAAGAAAAGCATCACAAAATCCCCTCTGACCCTTAGTGCGTCTGTAAACCCTATGGCAGGGGTTCCCAACCTAAGTCCCATGGGCCAGATCTGGCCCATGGTGCCATTTCACATGGCCCCCACTCTCCGAGGGCATTTGAGGAACAAAATGGCTGCCCCTTTGAAGCTGTTGGGACAAAATGGCCACCATCCCCCAATCATGCAGGCAGGGCAAAATGGCCATCCAGCCCTTGAAGCTGAGTGAGAGAGCGTGACCCGGGCCCCGGCTTGAAAAGGTTGGGAACCCCTGCCCTACAGGCTCATGGGCTCAGCCACACTACATAGGTTAGAACAGTTTGATGGCTGCAACCTATGGAACTGGTGGTATTTGAAGTTTCAAGACATAGCAGGAATCTTCGGCCCTAGTTCAGGAGAGGGGGGGGGGCTCTTTAAACAGAAACCCCAGTAAGATCCAGACAAATGTTGACACTAAATGAACAGGTAAAGGACAGCGCCTCAAAGGAAGTTTACAAAGAGTGCAGTGTATAGTGGTATGAGTGTGTGTCTTTATGGAGTCGGAGGGCAACCTGGTTTGGGGGGTCTCCCACATGGCCTTCCTTCCCTGCAGGGCCCAGAGACATTTTAAAGAGGTGGCAGTAGAGCAGCCTTAAAGCTGTCAGCTTTTACTGCTGGGATAATGCAGGCGCTTTGCTCTCCTCCCCCTCCTTTTACATTTTTTACTGCTGGGACAAAACAGACCCCTAGACCCATTTTCTCTCCCTCCCAGGCTTCCTGGACCCAAGGTTCCTGGCCTTGTGCCCTGGAGGGCAGGGGTCTGGAGAGGCTTGAAGGCCGTGGGAAGGGCGTCTTCTGAACCCAAGCAGGAAGCGAAGATGAGTCTTGCACCTTGAAGTTAACAAGGTAGGCTGGGCTAGCCTGTGAAATTGGCCCATAGGTTACAATGCCCCAGGATTTTCCTAGCCAGAATGGCCAGTGGGGAAGGGTTGTAGACGTTGTAATAAGTTTGCCAGGCTTTGCTCATGCCAAAAGGGACTGTGAAGTCTTGGGAAACTTACTAAATGCCCAGTCCTTTGTTGGCTTACTTGAAAGTTTCTGTTTCACCAGCGTTCATGACCAGGTAGGTATGTATAAGGTTGCACCTAGGCTCAGACACAATATTTACTGATTTCAATGGAAATGGGTTCAGATTTTCAGACTTTGCTGGCAATACTATAGTTCCTAAGGGAGTCACAGGGTAAAGCAGCAAGCCAACCCATCTGGAAACCCCGGGACCTTAATTATTCTCCATAAAGCCTTTGCTGTGATCCTGCCCTCATCAGACTCTGTATCAGGAGGCACTTCCTATGCCCAGCCCAGTTCTTCCTTCCCAGCCTGCAGCTGAACCTGAGGATGTCTTGAACCAGGAACCTCAGCCTGCTTCTGGCCCAACTCTGACTCATCTGGCAGATGACCTGTCAGACCAGAGGTCTGACTCTGACAGCAATCAGCCCTTAGCCAAAGAACTGTGCCAGAAAGGTCTGCAGCTGAGACGTAAAAAAGCCAGAGCTCATTATCAAAGGAGGCTCCCAGCTGGGAGGTTTCTTAAGCAAGCATTTTTTCACCAGTCAAGCGTCAGTACAATTTCTCTGTGCAAAGATCGACATCCTGCCAGATTCTCCATGTATCTTGTGACTTCTTGCCTACCTTGATGACACCCCTGGACATCCTTTGAACTCAATGGTTGCTCTGATCCTTACTGGTACCCTGACCTCAGCTTGCTCTTTGGACTTGACTATTGGACTCTCCTTGGATAGACTTTTGCCAGGACTCTCTGTGTAGTACCACTACGTGGCAACCCTGCCCACTGAGTAGGTCAGCACAGCCTTGGAGATGGTGTTGGCAGCAATGGCAGTGATGGAGGAAGAGGAGGATGGAATGATTCTACTTTTCATTCTTAAATGTAAATAAAATGCTTGAACTATTCAAAATGTTTCACATATACAATCTTGACCAATTCAGATTCCTACATTGAGCATCAGGTTTGGACCTGATGGCCTAAAAGGCCTTGTCCAACTCTGTTATTCTATGATTCTATGACTATCTTTACAAAAGCTCTATAAAGCAGAGCAGTATCATTATCTCCATATTGCAGGAGCAAAGCTAATAAGTTAGGAGCTGCTGCTTCTTTCATGTCCAGGTCAGACATTAAACAGCCAGAATGAAGCCACCTTTGGTGAAATCATTCTGTAGTTACTTTTGCCCGACCTAGTGTGAGAAAGATTAGCTGGCACAACAAGATTGCCACTGCCCAGGGTACACTCGATTATGGTTCAAAAACAGCACAATCTCTGTGTATCCCACAATCTCTTTCTGTGTATCCCAAAGTAGGAGCTAACCTAAGGCCAGAACTTGGAAAAGTTACTTTTTGAACTATACAGTACCTCTCAAAACTGCTCCACACCCCAACCGCATGGACCTCATGGCGAATTGATTCTGGTGATGGTCCTCCAAGAAGCATCTTCTCTGGTCCCTTCAAATACAGTATAGTAGTTCTTAGCAGGCTTCAGGGTTGGCATGAGATGGAAATTTATGTATTTTCCAGCTCACGTTTTTCTCATCCATGATGACACAACCAGCTCTATATAATACTGCACATGAAGCCATGAAGTTATTTGACATATGTCACCAGCACCAACATTTATTTCAAATAATCCCAGCAGGATGTGGTCACTTCGGACTTTGAGTAGCTGAAAATGTGTCTATTTGGATAGACACCATAGATCAAGAATGGCAGATAACATAATAAAGCCAACAAGAGATAATCACTAAAGCAAATAATAAATATAACATTAAATAAATAAGTTAAGGGAAAGGTCTCCCATGCTTGACAGCGAGTCGTGGCTGACTCTAGGGGAGGATGCTCATCTCTGTTTATAGCCAAAGAGCCAGTGCTGTCTGTCTGCAGAAGTTTCCATGGTCATTTGGCAGATATGGCTAGATGCCGGAACACACGGAACATTGCTACCTTTCCTGTCAAAGCAGTACCTATGTATCTACTTGCAATTTCTTGTTTTCAAACTGTTAGGGTGGTAGGAGCTTACACCATCGCACAGGACTTGGGTCTTGAACTGCTGACCTGCCAACCTGCTGGTCATCAAGCTCAGCATCTTAACCCCTTAGCTACCGCAGCTCTTAAATAAATAAATTAGACAGTAATAATAATTATGGCAGCAAGTATAATTAAAATTACATTAGCCCTCTTGCCAAACCCAGTACACCTTTTATGGTCTCAGTCAAGCTGCTGGGACTGTTTAAATCAGGGCTTCCCAACCTACTACAAAAAGGCCAAATCCAGCCCACGACAACATTTCATATGGCCTGCCACCACTGCCGATGCCACCACCACTGCCACTGCCACCAGAAGTGGAAGTGGACACATTTATAACAGACCTAAAACACGCCCACGCATGCATAAATGTGATTATGTCAGCCATAAAGGCACCTGTGGCTGCTGTAAGTGCGGAAGTGGACACATTTACTTCTGCTTCCAGGGTGTGTGGTCCAGACTGCTCACCTGTCCAGGGGCGTGTTCAGGCCCCCAGTGTAGAAAGGTTGGGAACCCCTGGTTTAAAGGGTTGCACAGTGGCAGGGGAAAGGGGGCAGTTTCCCAAAGTTCTCCTTACATGTGCAGACATTTACACATATCATGGAAATATTTTAATCTGCTAGATTTTGTTAGAGTTATTTTGATTTTGTAGTTTTGTTTTAAAATAAACAAAAATATTTTCAGCCAACCAGTGAGAAAGACTGGCGGGTTGGGTGTTCCTGCTGTCTCAAAACATCATGTCCCAATTTATTACATCAGCAGAAAACCACACAAAGTCATGGAGGGGCAGTCCTTTTGTCGAACTAAACAAACAATCACACAAGGAAAGCACTATTTAAATCGATGTGGTTAGCAAAATGTAAAAGCCCTCTCTGTAGCAGGGGAGAAAAGTCTGGATTGGATAGAAAAAAGGATTTGCATTGACTTTTACATAACGTGACCATTGAAATTTTTAAAATGGTAGCTGTGTTAGTCTGTGTTTCAAGCATATCAGAGTGAACAAAACAAAAAGACAAAAAAATAAGTTGTGGTACTTTAAAGACTAACTGCTGTCTTTTAATGTTAGCTTTCCTGGATCAAGTCCACTTCCTCAGACATAAGAGTGAGACTTCATGGCATCAATTTATACACATCAGGTACAGAGGTACAGAGTGGTTAGTTAGCTTAACAGATAAATATACTGTACATATATCAATGTGACATTTTAAAACTGGCAATAGCAGACGACCTCTGGTTGTTATTCAGATTAGTTGTGGAACTTCACCCTATTGAATTGCAAAGGTTAGATGTATGCAAGACAAACATTGTGGCATTACATATTTGCTAATGATTTTACCCTCAGTGATCACAGGAAAATACTTTGACTTCACCTGTGTAAATTTTGAGACAAACTGTGATGTATTTCCCAGTGTAATTGCCTGCTTACTATCACACAGCTAAAGTGAAATTGACGGATTGCAAGATTCCAGTGTAAATTGGGACAGATTTGAGTGTGAGGCTGATCCCTGGCTGCTTTGCTGTTGGGAAAGCTTTGAAACATCCAATTTTTAAGAACTTTAACTTTTGGGGGAATTCTGGAAGTTATTATCCCCATGTCCAAACTCTGGCTAGTGGTCCTGCTAGCGACACAATTCTAGGAGTCATAACCCAAAAAAGGAAGGAAGGAAGGAAGGAAGGAAGGAAGGAAGGAAGGAAGGAAGACGATCTCTCACAAGTCTTCCTATCGGAAAGCAGATTCCCATCAGGAGCAGATGATAAAAGAAACATTTGTCCCTGAACAAACAATGATTTATCTCCATCAGGAGGTGATACACATGAGAAACCTAGAAAACAAACAGCAAGTACGCTGCCTCAGTGGGTAAAACAGAACAGCACAAAACCTTGCCCTTCCTTGTGAAGACAGATCAAACAAGAAGGGAAAGAAGACAACCAACCGTGTTTGGCCTGCAGCATACACACAAGCTTTGTATTGTTCCCTATCGGGAGGATGTTACAAGAGTTAAATCATAGAATCTCAGAAGTGGCATGAACCAGAAGTGCCATGTAGCTTAACCTTTTCACACACTCCACTGGGGGAGGTAACCCACTGCTACTGTGTTGGCATAGAAGCCTGCTCTATGCAAGACGGTACAATTGAAGACTCAACATGGTGGGAGGATGTGTTGATATTTGGTAAACTGCTATGAGAAAGCAACCCACAAGTAAAAATAATTCACAAAAGAAAACAAGGAGTTAGAAGAGGGTTACCAAAAATACGGCCTGTGGGCTGGATCTGGTCCCCAATGCCAATTCATCCAGCCCGTGCTGCCCTCATCACTCCTGGAAGTGGAAGTAAAATGCTCCTGTTTTACTTTCGCTTCCAGGAGCAACAAGGGTGGTGTGGGCCAGGTGAATAAGCATCAGGGGCCAGATCCGGCCCTCAGGCTATAGTTTGGGCATCCCCTAGTTTAAGCAGAGAAAATGGCAGCTTAAAATCTATCTCATCCTGTTGCAAAACAGATTGCAAGGTGTGTCTTGCTTCCACTTCCAGTAGGAGGAACCACGTGACCAGCCCACTGAACCATGTGACCGGCCCACGGCCCAAAATGTTTGGACACTCATGGGTTAAAACCTTTCTCCTTAATGTTCCTGGAGAGTGGCTGCCACTACTGTTCTTTTAAAATGTGAGATAAGACTTTTAAGAAACCTGAACTTCTCATCAGCAACTTGAAAGTACTTAGTACTGTATATTTCTCTTTCCCCCACAAAAAAAGGGGGCAGAAGATATTTTTTGAATGTGTACATCTAATTTTTTATATATTCAGATCTCCAGGTGTTTCTATAACCTACAGATATTGTAGATACTGTATATGTATTCTGTGGTCATTTGTGTGGTGGTGGTGGTGGTGGTGGTAAATAAATACTCTGTTCTATATAGATAGCCTGTGTGGTGCAATGAACCATTCTTAGAACATCTCACAAACCTCATAAACTGTTTCAGTTGCCATTAAATTCAGAATCAACTTGATGACATGTATAACACATACTCTATATGCTGTATAGATCTGCTGTATAGATAATCTATAGATACAGTCTCCAAGCTATTGGTCTCATGCAGTGTAAGGAAACAATTGAGCACGGGAAGCCTGCCTGTATGGCCAGCTGGCCATTGTACTCTTCAGCTTCCCCATATCGGTGAAGCAGTTACACAGTGGAAAGAAAACAACAAGGGTTAAAGTGCTGCACAATTGTCCATTTGAACACTCCCCCCCCCCCCAAAAAAAGCAGGACTTTAGCTGTACAAAATAATTATGTACTGCAACTTTTTAGGAATATAGTGGTCACACAGAGAAACAGATTGCAAATTGAACTAGTTATTGAGTGGTTTAGTATGATCTATTTCTTGGTGGTCACAAGGTACATGGGGAAATGTGTTCCAGCCTCATCCTAATCAGTGTCCAAGTTGGAACATTTGTTGTAGCGCTGCTACTTTTGGGAGGTACAGACATAATAGCATTGAAGCCATGCTTTCCAGTGTGATCAAGAATTCACCTTTGCATCTGTCTGATCACAGCCTAAGTCCCTCTATAAAAATGTAGAACCATTTAGAAAACATGTCTCTAATTTGTATTGGATTATATTCATTTCCCCTATAAAGGGGGTTGTGTAGGGTTGTATAGCTCCCCATTCTCTGAGATGTAAGGACCAATACCTGGGATTATGGGGCACAAATCTCAAGGCTCTTGTGGTGTCAAAGAGATGTGACCTTGTGACATCACAGAGGCAGGACAAGAAAAATTTGGGAGGGAGGCAAACTGCCAAGGCATGCAAGCAACTTTGCTCTGAACCATTGAGCACTGGAGTGAGTAATGGGTAGAGACTCTTCTTTTTTTCATGTCCAGATCAAATTTGGACTGCAAAATTGAAGCCACTCTCTTGGCTTTGTCGTTGGCCAAAATTAAATCTTCATCAGTACATGTTTCTGGTAGTAATCGACAGATCAGTAAATGAGCCAGATTCTGTATCTGTCCACATTGGTAGAGCTGAAAGTCCAGGCTTTAAGATCACCTCACCTACAAAGTATTAAACTCCTCTTTCTATAGTACTGCTTGCCATGAGATTTCTCTCTACCACGTGTCAGCCCAGAAAAGGATAGGAATTCCCTGATACTTCAGTAGATCCAAGATCTTTTATATTTGCAGGCCAAATGCTACTATCCATTCAAGAAAAACTTTGAGAACCTTTTCTTCCCTTTTTGGTCTTCTTTATCTTCACACTAGGGACTGTGGTGGCTTAGTGGTTACAACCCAAGTGCTGCATGATGGAGTGAGCTTCCATCTCTATCCCAGCTCCTGCCAAACTATCATTTTGAAAGCAAGAAATTGCAAGTAGATTAATAGGCACCACTTTGGTGGGGAGGTAAACAGCATTCTGTGCACTCCAGGGTCTAGTCATGCCTGCCACACGTCCATGGAAACATCTGCAGCTGCAGACAGCACTGGCTCTTTGGCAATAAAGAGAGATGCGCACTGAACCCTGGAGTCTGGTACAATTGGCTTTTGAGCTGGGGTGACTTTTACCTTTCCTATCTTCACACTAAACTTAGCCTGGACTGTCCTCGTAAAGCAGGCCCCTTAAATCTCACGCCTGACAGAAAGCCATTAAAAGAATGAAATGTTTGCTATAGAGAAAATGGGAGGGTTGAAAGCTTTTCCTGTTTAATTTCTTCCTCTCAGCTGCTGTTCAAGGCATTAGAGTACACAAAGGAAGAAGTGCGAAATGCTACTCATGATGCCCAATCCATATTAAACCCTGAGAAAATTCAGGGCAGAACATGATGGTAGAATAAGTGTGTTGGAAGTGGAGGTCCCTTAAGGGTAGAAGACATCTCTTTATGCTAACACAGGTTTCCTCGCTCCACATATTGCAACTTAGCTTCCTTTTGTTTAGTGGTTGGTTATGGAGTTCATTTATCCAGTATGTCAGCTTAGGTATGGAGTGTTGAAGGAAATTATCACTTGGCATAACATTTGCCCCCATTCCACAAAAGTTGCCTCAGACTTCTGGCTGCTTGGAGTGGATGGATTGTAAAACACTTAGGACATCCAGGAGCATATATGTTCAAATCCAAAGAGACAAAAATGTGGCATTTAGTTGGAAGCAGTAACATCACATGGATTTCAACTGCCCTGGGCTTAAGCCAAATTTGCTGCCCCCCTGGTGGACGCTGGCTCCTGTTCCCACTAGGGGTTCTGGGAATTGTAGTCCAAGAACACACATAGCCCAAAAAGCACCGCCTGGGGCCAGCTGCCCCCCTAGCCCCCCATACGCGATGCCACTGGTTGGAAGACATACATTTGAGGATATCAGGGAACTATGTCGGTTTTTTAAAAAATATACTTATCCAACCTTTGCTAGTGGGGACCCAAATTTGGATTTTGTTTAATGAAATACACTGGGGATCTCATCCATGCACTTTGCGTAGATAAGCTTTGGCACTGAGTATCTCTGCAGCAGAGTATGCTGCTTCAGTATGTACATGCTGTGTTGTCCATGCCTGCTTGCTCAGGAGAAAGGTGCTTGGCAAGGAAAGGGTGCTAGCTGTGTAATATGGAGCATGGAGGGAGCACAGGCCCAGGCTAGCAGCTGTGGGGCTCAGCAGCCCCACAGAGGCTGTTTGTTCAAGGGATATGCCAGTTTGTTCAACAATCCCTCGGAGGGCCTGTCTTTCTAGATGGATTAGGCGCTGTGAAAGCCAGTGCCTAGGGAGGGGGGAAAGACATGACCCCCATGAATATTCCAAATGGTGAGAACTGGGCCTTGATAGCCAAACAGAAACAAAATGCAAGAGGGAAAGAAAAGATGGGAGGGGGAGAAAGAAAAAGGAGGAAAAGAGAAACATAAAGCCCTGCCCTAGGTTTGCTTTCTGGTGGACTAGTAAATCCTCTCCTCATTCCTTGTTGAACCATCTGGCTGATCTCAGCTAAAAATTGTGTAGGTTGTCCAAATGAACATTATACTAGACTTGTCTGAATTGTCTCCAGTCCAGTTGCCAAGAAAGAAAAGTGTTATATTGACCCTGCAAAGAAATGTACAAAATTGCTGGTTTTCTCAAGGTGATTTGTGTACTGTGTCATGGATAAGGATTTGAAAAACAGTCTTCATGGAAAACAACATTCTGCTGATATTCAGAGGCAGCCTGGTTAAACTGAAATGTAGGTTTAAAAGTGCAAATAGTAGCTGGTCACTTCACAAAGTCTGCACCTAGAATCAAAGAATCACTGAGCTAGAACGGGCCTTTGAGGGCATCAAGTCCAACCCCTCATGCTTAATGCAGGAATCTCAATCAAAGCAGATCTGACAGATGGTTGCTTTCCAATTCTCTCTTGAATGTTGCCTGTGTTGGAGAGCTCACCACCTCTCAAGGCAGATAGTTCCACCGTCATATTGCTCTAACCATTAAGAAGGTTTTCCTGATACGTTTTTCCACATGCTGAGAACCATGATTTTCTGAACAGCTATCTCTACAGTTACTGCAAAACAATTCCTTCTACTGCCACTGCTGCCACCATGAACAGAGGAGGAGAAAGAGCTAATGGGAATATCAGAATGACACGAATGCCCACAAATGTGCCATGAAATGAACGGGGTTTATTTTCTGAATAAAACACATGAGCTAAACTAGCAAAAAAGAATGCACCCCAAATGACTTTACTTTCTGCATACAGGTACTCGTGGCATGGAATAACACAGACCATGGTGGCAAACCTTGGCACTCCTGGTGTTCTTGAACTTCAATTGCCAGGAAGCCCAAGTCAGCACTCCTGAAGTGCCAAGGTTCACCGTCACTGACACAGGAGAAGATTCCAGATTTCAGAATGTGTGTGGACTACATGCTTCCATGCCTTGAGACAGCTCCAGTTTTAACTCTGTTTGTCTGTTCAAATGTACAGTCCAAGCCCCCCTACAGTGCAAAAAGAGGGTTGGAAATGTCACTATTTTACACTACAGAACCCAGAACTCCTCAACTAACAAGGGATTCCAGAAACTGCTGTCTAAAGCTATTCTCCCACCACCACCACCAAGTGTTGTCCTGGCAGATTAAAAAAAAAGCCCATAATTTAATTCCATTCCTTCCTATGCCACCTGTCTCCGATTGTAGGAAGTTAGCCAGGTGGCTGAAGAATGACTGAAAAAGAAAAAAGATAAGCTCTGAAACAACTGAGACCATAAAAAGGTGTAACATTAAACCCCCCATGAAATATATGCTGCTATAAAAACATTGTCAATTTCAAAACAATTTTAAAATACTTTTGGATAAAACACATGCATGAGAACGTAATGCAATTAGCAGCAACCCACAACAAACGCTCCCTTCGCAGCTGCCTCTGTTGTTATAGGCTTGCAAAAGAAAAGTGAAAAGAAAAGGACTTTGCATGTTACCACCATTTCTTCTTCTTCTTCACTTCATTTTTACCTCTTCGGAGTTGAGGGAGAGAGAAGGTTTTTGCTCTGGTACTTGTAGCAGCCTCCACCAGCGTTATCTGATGCACTTGTAAAGTTTCTTTGATATTAACTCTCCATCTTCCTCTGGTCTGCCTCAAGCTCTTTGTCCTTCTCCTCTTTCCACATATGCCTTGTATAGCTTAGAATCCTAAGACATTCTCTCCAAATGGGCAAGCCCCATTATTTGTTGTCTCTGGGTATAGTTTGAGATTGGTTCTATTCCATTCCCCCCCCCCTTATAATCTCATTCCTGATTTTATCCTTTCTAGTCACTCTAGCAGTCTTCCTCAGGCATCTCATTTTTGTGGTGACCAACTTTTGTTTATGTTTTGTTGTACCACCATTTTAATTGTTCTCATTCCCGCAGTGGCTCTGTTTTCTGGTCAGCATAAACCCTACTAGGTAGTGATCTATCCGTGATAACAGGACTATGGACAGCACCTCTACACACTGATCGCCATCATCCTGCCTCAACAGAGAAAACCAAGTCCATAGAAGGTTCTGCAACATTCATGGAGCCAGATAACACCTGGGACTCACGCATAATCATCATGTTAGGTGGGGCCAGAGACTGAAGAAGGATTTTGGAACATAATCAGCTACTATTATAGGTCCATGCTCCCCCAAGTTAATTGGTTGCCATTAAAGTTGCATTGTAAAATAACTCCATCCTCATGGTTTAATAGTAACTAGGACTTTTCACTTTTAGCTATAAAATGGATAAGAATGCAGCAAGTTGCTGGCCTGTGATAAACAAGCCTCAAACGCTGTGAGGCCAAATACCCCTGTAATTATAGAAGTAACTAAAATTTAGTTTGCAAACGGAGCAGGTTTCCCTCATGGCGTTACAATGGCAATATAACTTCACTTTCCCAAAGCTATTGAAAAAGGGAGTTAAATACACGTACCTGGTTACTTTAACCACGGTAGTTATTTCCAAAATTGTGGACAGGCTCAGAGCTCACAGCCTTTTAAATAGCTTTCCCCTCTCTTCAGCATCATTGAGCTCTGGTAGAATGATTAAACAACTGTACTGCAGACAGAACATTGTGAGTTCAAATCTTCCAAGGTAGGTAAAATGAGTCCTCAGCATGTTGGATGCAAAGTCCTGATTCAATACTAATTGGGGATCTATGATCTCTCCCCAGCACAAAAAGTGAGGGGTCTCTGTCCCTCCCTACATTTGGCTGACTCAGGAAGGTGATCACTAAGTGTGGTACATTGACAGATTCCCTAAACCTGCCCCTGCCTGGCAATCCTTTTCAGACATACCAACCCCTAAACCAGGGGTTCCCAACCTTTTCAAGCCGGAGGCCCAGTCACGTTCTCTCTGTCAGCTTCGAGGGCTGGACAGCCATTTTGCCCTGCTTGCACGATGGGGGCAGCCATTTTGTACCAACAACTTCAAAGCCATTTGGTTTCTAATCTTGAATGCCCTTCGAGTGGTGGAGGCCACATGAAATGATGCCACAGGTCAGATCTGGCCCATGGGCCTTACGATGGAGACCCCTCCCCTAAACCCAGCAAACCCCTGCTAAGAGTATTTTAATCAACCTCCCCTCTTCCTTGCCTCAAATCAAAAGGAGAGACAAAACTGGGGTAGTGGTTTTTCCAAGAGATAGAGATCGAAAACTAACGGGCCTGAAAGTCTCCATCTGTCCCTGTTTTCATCTCTGTTCAAAATCTGAAAACTTTTACTACAATGACCAGAATTCTCCAGTCAGAATGTTAAATTTTCGCAGTGCCTGGGTTTTATTCTGCATAGCCTATGTTTGCTATCCTAAACTGATGATCACATTTTTTCCCAAAGTACAATTCTGTCTGTCTGTTTGGGTAGCAATATCCTGTATTGTATTGTTTTTATTTTTTACCCTTTCTCATTCTTCCGTACTGTTGCCACCCAGAGTAATCATTTAGCTCAGGGGGTTCCCAACCTAAGGTCCATGAGTTGGATCCAGCCCCCAGCACCATTTCATGTGCCCCCCCCCCTCCAAGGGCTCCCTTTTGCCTTTCACTGTGCCAGTTCCCCTGGTGGTGCTTGCCTGAGCAATACTCTCCCCGACAGGTTACACTAGGTCCCAGGAACCACTATCATTTCTCTCACCCTTTCGTCTCTGAGGCTGATATAACCTTCTCTTGGTGGTCTTGATTTCAATTTTGCATCATCTCTGAGTTCCCAAGGGACTGTGGTGGCTTAGTAGTTAAGATGCTGAACTTGACAACTGGAAGGTCAGCAGGTCAAGAACCGGGTGCTACACGATGGAGTGAGCTCCTTTCTCTGTCCCAGCTCCTGCCAACATAGCAGTTCAAAAGCAAAAAATTGCAAATAGATAATTAGGTACTGCTTCGGTGGGAAGGTAAATAGCGTTCCGTACACTCTGGTGTCTAGTCATGCCTGCACATGTCCATGAAAATGTCTGCAGACGTAGACAACGCTGGCTCTTTGGCTATAAACAAAGATGAAGACTGAACTCTAGCGTCAGATAAGACTGGCTTTCAAGCAAGGGTGACCTTTACCTTTACTTGAATGCCCAAATGATGTGGAAGTTCAATGGGTGGAGTAAGGTCTTTGACATCAGCAGGTTCAGTCAGCAACCCACCTCACAACAGCAAAGATAGGCCCCAGCCATCAATTCTAGCAATCATCCCCCCCCCCCCGCTGCTGACTGAGGGGAAAACACCTTCCTGGGACAGAGCCAGGTCTCGGTGGAGAGGGAAAGAATTTCCACAGGCCCAGACAAGGGTTTTGTCATGTGCATTCCACAACAATTAGCACAACTAGCTCGCTTCCTTCTCCGGAGGGGCCAGAGACTGAAGAAGGATTTTGGAACATAATCAGTTACTGTACTATTATAGGTCCATGCTCCCCCAAGTTAATTAGTTGCCATTAAAGTTGCATTGTAAAATAACTCCATCCTCATGGTTTAATAGTAACTAGGACTTTTCACTTTTAGCTATAAAATGGATAAGAATGCAGCAAGTTGCTGGCCTGTGATGAAAAAGCCTCAAACGCTGTGAGGCCAAATACCCCTGTAATTATAGAAGTAACTAAAATTTAGTTTGCAAAAGGAGCAGGTTTCCCTCATGGCGTTACAATGGCAATATAACTTCACTTTCCCAAAGCTATTGAAAAAGGGAGTTAAATACACGTACTGTACCTGGTTACTTTAACTAGTTATTTTCAAAATCGTGGCCAGGCTCAGAGCTCACAGCCTTTTAAATAGCTTTCCCCTCTCTTCAGCATCATTGAGCTCTGGTAGAATGGTTAAACAACTGTACTGCAGACAGAACGTTGTGAGTTCAATCCTTCCAAGGTCGGTAAAATGAGTCCTCAGCATGTTGGGGGCAAAATGCTAATTAACTTGTGTACCTCCCAGAGAGTGCACTAAATGCTATGGGATGGTATACACGTGTAATTGCTATTGCTATTGACATATAATATGGTTACCAATTCTGTACAACCATATGCATCCCATGAATGGATGAATGTCCCTTGCAGCTAGTGACTTACCCCTCTTGCTCATTTGCTGATCTGGTTATTACTACCAGGAACTTGTACCAATGAAGATTTAATTTTGGCTAACGACAAAGGCAAGAAGGTGGCTTCATTTTGGCAGTTCAAAGTTTGACCTGGACAAGAAAGAAAAAGAAGGCAACCAGGACCAGCCCTGCCATTTCATAAATGGACATTTGTCCTGGATTATAAAAATGCAGGCAATACCAACCAGTTGCTCTGTACCCATTTACAGCTGCTTCCAGAACATCAGAGCAGCACAACCGCCCTATCTATGGGACTGGGAAATGACTTATATGGCCCACTTCACATGCTTGGAACTCTGTCTGGTCAAGCTTTACGCAACATACATTGTCTGGCCTGATGCTTTTCACAGATTAGTCGATTAGGTTGACTTGTGGTTTAATTTGTTCTGCATTTTGTTCCTTTTTGATATAACATATCCCCTTTTTGAAAAAACAAAACAGTCACACTTATATACTACCCAATAGTGGTTAGTGCACTCTGTGGGCGGTTCACAAGTAAATTAGCATTTTGCTCCCAACATGCTGGGTACTCATTTTACTGACCTCGGAAGGCTGAGTCAACCTTGATTCCTGGTCACAAACTTTTGGTTGCAAGACAGCAATTTAGCGACTGTACCACCAAGACTTTATGTTCCATTAATACTTTGGTAATGGGGAGGGGGGAGAGGGAGAGGAAGGAATAGCTCTCTACATTTAATCTCCAGGCAGGAAAATCTTCACTTTGCTTAATTTTGGCACAACAGACTTTTAAAAGAAACAGTGCCTTTTTCAGGAACCAAAAAAAAAAAAAATGTATTAGCAACATTAGTCCTACAATCTTCTACCACTGCTGGGATGAAATAGATGCTTGACAGAATTATAAAAGCAAAGCTAACATTAATGGTCCATGGGGGTGTGGAATTAAAACTCATTTGTCAAGTTGCAGGTTAGTAAAGAATGCCAGAATGGTACAAAAGTACAGTACTTTAGACCAGAGGTTGTGGCTGTGAGGTCTACTATTAGGCTGGGTCCCAAGATGGAGACTACAGAGTCAAGGAACTGATGCGAGGTGTGTGGGCATTAGACTGTACCTAGCATCGATACTGTCGACCACGGTATCCTTCTGGGAAGGCTCCAAGGATTGGGGATCCAGGGCACTGTGCTGGCCTGGTTCTCTTCATTTCTGAGGGGCCGGACCCAGTCGGTGTGGCTGGAAGGCGAGAGGTCCAGCCCTAGGCCCCTGCAATATGGGGTGCCTCAGGGCTCGGTACTCTCGCCTCTCCTATTTAACATCTACATGAAGCCACTGGGTGAGATCATCCGTTCCCACGGGGTGAGGTATCACCAATATGCAGATGACACCCAGCTGTATATCTCAGCCCGTGGAGATCCAATTGATGCAGTGGAAGTCCTATCCAGGTGCCTGGAGGCTGTCAGGGTCTGGATGGGGGACAACGGGCTACAACTGAATCCCGGCAAGACTGAGTGGCTATGGGTAAGGGGTCCTGCGCTATCTCGGGAGTTACCATCTTTGGTTCTGGATGGGGCAGTTTTGCCCCAAACAGACCTGGTGCGTAATCTGGGGGTCCTCTTGGACTCACGACTACTGCTCGAGGAGCAGGTGGCAGCCGTGGCCAGGAGGGCTTTTGCACAACTTCGTGTAATACGCCAACTACGCCCACTCCTAGACCGGGATTCCTTGCTCATGATCACACATGCTTTGGTCACCTCCAGACTTGATTACTGTAATGCGCTCTACATGGGGCTGCCCTTGGTGACCATTCGGAGGCTGCAGCTGGTCCAGAATGCGGCTGCTCGGGTAGTGATGGGGTGCGGGCGTTATGCTCGTGCCTCACCACTGCTTCGGGAGCTGCACTGGTTGCCAGTATGTCTCCAGGTGCAATTCAAGGTGCTGGTTATTACCTTTAAAGCCCTACATGGTAGTGGGCCAGGATACTTAAGAGACCGCATCGTCCCAAGGACATCTGTCCGTCCCACCAGGGCGGATCGGAGAGGCTCTCTTATCATTCCATCGGCTAGAGAGGCGCATCTCTCTAGCACCAGAAGGAGGGCCTTCTCCGTGGCCGCCCCGGCCCTTTGGAACCTCCTGCCAACTGAGTTACGTCTACAGACAGAGCTCCTGTCCTTTCGGAAGGGCCTAAAAACCTGGCTGGCAGGGCAGGTGTGGGGCTCCAGGAATTTGGGGTCCCATGTTGGGTGGCTGATATGATGGGACAGCCACCCCTCCCTCACTCTTTTAAACTTTTAAAATCTTTTTAAACCTTTTAACCTTTTTAAATCTTTTAGATTTTTGGAAATTCAGCGTTTAATTCTTTTTTAATTGACTTTTAAGTAATTTATGAACCTTAAGGTTTTAATTTATGAATTTCTGTAAGCCGCCTAGAGTCAGGTTCGCCTGATTGGGGCGGGATAATAAATCTAAATAAATAAATAAATAATAAATCGCATTAAGAGGTGAAGAAACATTGGCCACTCTCTGTTTCTGAAAACACAATTTGTTAACTATTACCAAAGAAGACAGATTATATTATTGTCCATCTCAAGGATGAAAAGAATCCTACACACACACACCTGAATTCTGCTCTTCTCAAAGTTGGTGGATATGGCCATCATGATGGCCATACTAGTGGAGGAATTCTGTGTTCTGCAATTTTTCAAGAAGTATATGGGATATCTGACCAGACATCCCACTATGGTAATGGAGCAGACCATACAGCCAGCAACTCAATGCCAAGTGTTGGGTGGTGATAAATAACCTTGCTCCCTAAAGGGGCCAACGGCTATGGAGTGATGGTCCCCCTCAGTGGAGGAAATGCCACTAGAAACCATCCTATTGGGCCCAACGCCAAAATTAGCAGAGGAGGAACTCTGATTCCCAATGGTCATGGAGGCAGAAGAGGCCATGCCAGATGGGCTGGCTGTGAAGGTGCACCATGATAATATCCCCAAGGCTGTGGCAGTCCATTGCAGACCCAGTGTTAAATCCTGCATGTCTCATTTCATGTGTGTCATAGGAAATGGCTCTGTGATCATAGTGTGTAGGTCACTTCATGGCAAGCTTTGATCCACCTTAAACAAATTCACGCCAATGGCATTTTTCCTGCTTCAGGAAAAAATGCATTCTCGGATACAAGTTGAAGCTGACGACGATATGGGATGTCCACATGCAGCCTTCCTAATATGTCAATCAAAGACAGGCTGGCTGCCTTTTGCTGTTGTCCGAAGCTTCAGCCCTCCCAGGTCTGCAGGCAGGAGCTCCTCGCTTTGTCCCTTGTGGGTCCCATCACACCTCATCCTGCAGACAGGGTTAAATCTCTGGTTAGCCTCTGTGCCCAGGTCAGCATCTCCTAGGGCTCACAGCTGATAACCTCTGCTGATAAAAGCTCCTCTCCTCTTGGCCCACAGCAGATAGACAGTGGCCCCGTTGGGTTCCTTAAGTGACAGGCATGGCATGGTGAAGACTGAAATGGCCTTCTTATCTTCCCACCCCACTTCTATTGACCTCAAGGCAAGGGTCATCTCTCTTCTTGCCACTGCCTCATGCATCTGAAGGCAGTGTCTCCAGAAGACAGTGGAGCTGCAGAAGAATGCCTGGGAGAAACTGATCACTTAAGATACTATGATTTTTATTTTTAGTTTAGCCAGGGGAAATAGGATTTCAGACCACTGCTTTGTTTAGCCCATAGTTATCTCTTCCAACCAGTAGATCCGCTTCATGGTCTGCTTAGAGATTCTGCCTGGGGTCAGACCTCAGGCTGTCTATGTGCAAATAACAGGTTCTACCACTGAGTTATGGGTAGGGTTGCCAACTTTTATTACAGGAAACAGAGGAAGCTGTCTTCAACCGGTCTGAGCATGGTCAGACTATTTTCTTAACCACAGTGCCCAAAATACCTTAGTAATCATGATCACTAGCTATCCATGGCTGTGATACCAGGAAGATCCTGAGAAGTGTAGGACAAGATCTTTTTTTAAAATATTTTTATTAATTTTTTTAAATTAATACAATTAACAAAAAAAATAGAAAATCATAAAAAATAATCACAATACATATCTTCTAACATACAAAATACATTACAATACAATAAAAGACATATTAAAAATAAAATAATAATGTGTAACCTTTTTTCTTGTATCTTGTTTACTATTTAGGACAAGATCTGACATCAGGTTGGACAAGTATTGTCTAGTTTTGGATAGGCAGCCTTGCCCGAGATCTGTGACAGAGGACTTTCATATTACTGCTACCTAAGTATGCTAGGGACAGAGCATAGTGCCTTCTGCATGCAACTCATGCACTCAAACACTGGGGTATGAGCTGTCAGCTCCCAGCAGTAATTGAATTGGATTAATTAATTAATTGCATTTCTTCATTGCCTTCTTCCTCAAGGGCTCCCAAGGTGAACACTCCCAGCATGATATCCTTCTATGAGGTCAAATCTTTCCCTGACTGTTACATACTGTACTGTTAAATCGTATCCAACTTCTAAAAACCCTAGTAGGACTACGGAAGAACTTTGTAACTTTAACGTTGACAATGGAGGGATTGAAATAGTGACAGGATTTGTCTACCTTGGTTCAGTCATCAATCTAAATGGAGGCTGCAGCCAAGAAATCAGAAGATGGCAGAGACATAGAAGGGTAGCAATGAGTGAATTAGCAAAGATCATCAAGTGTAAGGATGTTTCACTGGATAACAAGATCAAGATACTCTACACCAGTGGTGCCCAAACTAAGGCCCGGGGGCCGGGTGCGGCCCCCCACGCCAATTCATCTGGCCCGTGAAGCCCTCGTCGCTCCTGGAAGTGGAAATAAAATGTGCCCATACGGGCCATACGGGCACATTTTACTTCCGCTTCCAGGGCCGACAAGGGCTTCGTGGGCTGGATGAATTGGTGTTGGGGGCTGCACCCGGCTCCTGGGCCTTAGTGACCGGCTCCCTTAACCACATGATCGGCCCACAGCCCAAAAAGTTTGGGCATCTCTGCTCTACACTCTGATATTCCCTATCACCATGTACAGGTGCAAAAGCTGCACAGCGAAGAAAACTGAATGGAAGAAAAAATATTCATTTGAAATACGGTGCTGGAAGAGAGTTCTGTAGATATCCTGGACTGCCAGAAAGACAACCATGTGAATCCTAGAGCAAGTCAAGCCTGAACTATCTCTAGAGGCAAAAATGATAATGCTGAAGCTATCTTAGTTTGGGCATATCAAGACAAAGCAGGATTTTCTGGAAAATACAGCATTGCTGGGAAAGGTGGAAGGCAGCAGAAAATGGGAAAGACCAAATGTAAGATGAATCGACTTTCTAAAGGAAGCCACGGGCTTGAGTTTGTAAGTGCTGAGCAGGGCATTTTGGACAGGACATTACTGAGAAGGAAAATCTCCTAGATGGGTGAGGTATAAATATAATAAATAAATAAATAAATAATAAAATCTCCCATTCATAAGGTCACCATAGGTTGGAGATGATGTGATGACACATAACAGCAACAAAATATGATTTTCAATGTGAAATGTGTAAAGAATGGTTTTACCAATGCCGCACTCAACATGAGTTTCCATGGCTGATCTGGGATTCAAGCCCAGACCCCCTCAGCAATAGTCAGTCATCCCATCCACTACACCACACTCTCCCAGTTTAAATTAAAAACTTTGATCAAGACATTTTCTAAATCAAGGAAGATACAGTATTATCAAATGGGATTTGCAACAGTCTGCACTGGCTAAATTTGTTAGATGCTGCTAATCCCACTATGGAGAGATTTGTGTTCTACCTGCCTCTCATGTAGCTGTCAAAAATCTTGTCAGAAAGAAGAAAAGAAAAAGAAAATGGAATGCAATGTAGCACCACAAATATAGATGAAGACATAAGGATTCAATGCAGAGGTTTATTTTCCTCTATATTTATTGAAGCCTACAAAGCTGTGCCCATCAATAATAAAGCATCTAGCATACAATGGACAATACTGAAATGCAGTGTTGTCGTTGTGTTGTTCATGAAATAGATGGTAGCTTGCCCAGCACAGGAAAAAGCAATAAGTTTTCAACAGGCACCTAACAATAGAAATTGTTGGAGCATGTAGAATGCCGTGACATTTCAGAGCTGAGCGCATGAGCCCTTCTATCTGGATGGCTGATTCTGTCTGTTTCGCTTTCTCCCACATCTGAAATGGTTTAATCAAGTTCTTCATGAAGAAACATGAGAATTTTGGAAAGCTTCTGCTTTAAACACCAGCCACACCACCTGTCTCTACCTCTCAGAGAGAGATTGCAAAAATCCCCAATTATTTTGAAGAACAGTTCTCTTTCAGCACATTTTTTTTAAAAAAAAACATTTTTTTAGAACGGTCCCACAGCCATTATGTGCTTTGTTTCCCCCCACTCCCCCACTGAGAGAAAAAGTTGGCCTGTCTTCTTCTATTGAATCTAGGCCTAATTTAAACTGCCAAAATGAAGCCATTTTCTTGGCTTTGTCGTTGGCCATTGGTAAATCCTAATTTGGTACATGTTTCTGGTAGTTAGTGACAGACCAGCAAATGAAACTGATTCTGTATCTCTCGACATTCACACAGCGTGTTATTGTCCACCAGCAGCCTCCATTTGAGCATGTTGGTCTGACGTTTAGGCTGTTTAGGATGATCCAAGTGATGTAGAGGAGGTTGAGTTCCTCAGCTATATCCTCCTCCTTTAATGTCGTTCCTTGTCCACTGAGCTCCTTCCTCCATCTTCTAATTTAGTTTTGCTCTTGCTTACCTTCAAGAAGGTGTGTTCTTGCCATAAAGCTTTCCCTGGATATGAGCCGGTGGACTTGAGGCTCATTTCTTCTTGAGGCTCATTATCTTGCTTAGTTCTCTTGGTGTCCGTTGCTACTTCTTATCTGAAGTAAAGCGATATCAACAAGAGGATATATTTTCTCAACTGGTGTAGGTTTGAGGCATCTGGGCATGATAATATTGTTTCATTAACAATGATCTCAACTTGTTTTTCATGTGGAGATGCACTCCACATTGGAGCAGCCTATTCTGCTGCAGAGATGATCAGTGCTAAAGCTGATGTACTCAACATGGAATGGTTGGACTTCCCATATATGGTTTGTTAACCTCCTGATGATATTGTTTCTCATACTAATTTTAGTTTTGGTACTCAGAATAGGCATGCAATCTATGTGGGTAGGATAATATCTTTACTGGATCACAGAAAAGCTACAGGCAAGCTGACAATTCAAATTCTCCATAACTAGTTACTTTGCAAAGATAGTATAGAACTGAGGATTAACATTTATAACTTCCTATTGATCCAGTAAAGACATTATCCATCTAGAACCTACTACCCAAAACTTAATGCTTCCAACCTCTGGTCAGGAAAGTATCCACTGTGTGGATAGTGTAGTGTCATTTTGCACATATTTTGCATGGGAACATTTCAGAACTGAATTTGGGATCCCAAATATGAGAGTTTCCTTGCCTTCAAGAACATATATTTTGGATGTACAGTACCTGTATTTCATTGACCAATCGATTCTGCATTTTATAACAAGAAAATCTCTCAGAGTGGTCTATATACAGATTAAAAAGAAGACAAATTAGTCTGGAGCTGACAAAGGAAAAACATGACATGAGAAGAAAAGGGGAGTGAAAGAGTAAAGAAAAGCAAGAGAGCTCAGGCTCACTGGCGTACATTGTATATAGACGATTGCAGAAACAGGACTATGGATTCATTTGTTGTGATATTTCATCACTCTGCTTCTTCCCATCTTCATTCTTGTCCTGATACATGTATCTTGTTCCATAGTGAAATCTGACATAAAGAAGTATTACTAGAGGAGGCTGTCTTTTGGATTATGAAGTCTTTATAGCTGGCACCTGGTGTGACTCTCTAATTGAGAGGCTTTGGTTTAAATATACTTGTGAGGAAGTATGTGGGCCTTACTTCTGAGTAAATATGCATATGATTAAAACGTAGTTTCACACTTTCAGAAGATTTATCTCTCTCTACCCCACCCCCATTTGTTTGCTGTAATTGAGAGGAATGACATCCTGAGTACCAGAAGAATCAGCTAATTAATACAGTATATGCAAATCTGTCTTAGAGCACAAGAACATAAGGAGAGGCCCACAGAGAAGGCCAAAATTTCTAGCTTGACCACAAATCTGTTCTCAATGTGGTCCAATAGATAGGCCTGGAAAACTTATAGGTAAGGGAGGTGGCCACAATTTTCTCTCCAAATAAACAGGGGGCCCGGGTGTGGGTGGATAAAGGGGTCTTCCTTGCCAGTACTGTCTGTGTCTGCAAATATTTCCATGAACATGCGGTGGCCATGACTAGACATGGAACACTGTTTATCTTCTCACATAAGTGGTCCCTATTTATCTACTTGCAATTTCTTGCTTTCAAACTGCAAGGTCAACAGGAGCTGGGACAGAGACGGGAGCTCACTCCACCACACAACACTCAGGTCTCGAACTGCTGACCTGCCGACCTTTCAGTCACCAAGTTCAGACTCTTTACCACTAAGCCACCACTTAGAAAATTCTTAGAAAAAATCTTAGAAAAACCTACTGCTGAACAGTAGGTTAGTCAGAATATAGATTGTGATGGCTGTGAGGTTAGTTTTGAAGTTTGAGGTGGGGATGACTTACTGCTCCATTTCTGTATGTCCTGCACACACTCACAATGGACTCTTTAGCCAAAAAAAAGAAGAAGAAGAAGAAGAAGGGGGGAAGGTATTTCAATGTGTGGAACTTGAAAATGTCTCCAAATCTCAAATGTATACAAAATGTTGATCATCCAAGAATCAAGATGAACATGAAATGTGAGCAGGTTCCAGGTTCTTTTATGACATATTTGCATCACTGTCTCTTCCAGGAGACACATTGAGGGAAACACCTCAGATGGCAGATGCACTAAAGCCCCCATCCGTGTTCTTGCTGAGTTTCTTGGCTGTTTTACAGTAGTTTAGTGAGGAGAACCTAAAAATGGAGGCAGCTTGGTCATGAGCCCTGGTTGTTAAACTGCTGTACTGCAACCAAAAGGTTTTACGTTCAAATCCTGACCAGAGCTCAAGGTTGACTCAACCTTCCAGCCTTTCAAGGTCACTAAAATGAGGACCCAGCTAATTAACTTGTAAAATAAATGAATTTTGTGTCAGAAATTACTCTGGGTTGAAAGGATTTTGCTGGAGAAACTCCACTCAGGGGGTGCCCAAATGAGGTTCCTTTCATGTCCCCAAGATCCGTCATGCAGCACTTGGGTATCGAACCCTGACCTTCCAGTCTCCAAGCTAAGCCAAACTAAGCCACTGCAGTGTTGCTAATTCACTTGTGAACCACCCAGAGAGTACATTAACTGATATGGGGCGGAATAGAAGTGTGATTGTTTTGCTTTTGCTTTATTTCCTATTAGCCAAGGAGGAGCAGGTGTTTTATAAATCCAATGGCTGTAAATTCCCTACCGTCCTTGAATAGTCAATAAATCATTGCAACCGATTCCTCCTTACAGCAGGGAGCTTGCAATTATTTACTGTTCCTGGTAGACTGCAATTCTCTCCCCGCTGCAGCAAGGAATGTAGCTTAGATCAGAGAAAACAGGAAAGAAGACAGTGGGACCAACTGATAATAATAATATTTATTTATTCATTCATTCATTCATATTTATATTTATATTGCTGCCCACTCGTCATGCCATAATTTTTTCTGGGTTGAAATGATTTTTGCAGGAGAAACTCTGCTCTGGGAACGCCCAAATGAGGCTCCTTTCATGTCCCCAAGAGCTGGGACAGAGATTCAATCTGTCATGCAGTACCCAGGTCTCGAACTGCCTACTTGCCAGCCTTCCAGCTAACTAGGCAAGAACCAGAACATTCCAGGGCTTCAATCTGGGGAGCCCTGGTTCCGCAAAACCACTGTTCCCTTCCCTTGGAGGGCAGAAATATATCAGCCATGCATTTCCCCACATCCCCAAAAATTAGGCTTCTGTGCATTCAGGTATAAAGGAAGTTGGTATGATTTTGCTGTCTGTCCACTGGACACAAAGTGAAAGAAGGGGTCATATTTTACTATGCTTCAGACAACAAATTGTCTGAAGATCTGATTTCCCTCAACACTTTTGTTTTTCAGGCCCCATTTGAAAATGTGTCTGGTTGTCCAAGCATTCGAGGATGAGAAAATGTGTAATTCATTCCTGACTGCCGGTCGAGCTTTTATCGTATTCTTGAATGATGTTTGCAATTTGCAATGTTAGATATTTGTAATATTAGCTATGTCTAATCTGTGGTGGTTCTTCCTCCTTCAATTTCAGCAGTTTGCAATTTATGATTTAATTATTTTTCAAATAGATTGTCAGCGGCCCTGACCGCTTACAAGTTAGGTTGAGAAATTAGTCAGATTAATAATAATGATTATGCCACAGTTCATGCATGGTTTTGAATATATGCATACATACACTTTCTTTGCAAATTCACCCTTCCTTCAAGGGGCTCAGAATTACATCTACAATGCTCCCCTCTTTTATCTTGACACTAATCCTGCCAGAGGGATTATTTTATGGGACAGTGACTCTTCCAGGAGCGGGGATTTGAACCCCAACATCTCTTGTCTAAGCCCTGTGTGCTAGTCATTACCTCAGCCCGGTTCTTATAGGCACAATCATGTTTTATTTGCCTCCCACTTCCTTCCCTGTTTCATTTGCTGGCTGCCAAAGGCACAGGGAAAAGCAAATGGAATTATGTCACATTTTAGTATGTTCTGCTCTTGGTATGTTCTGCATTAGACTAAGAGGGCCCATAGATCTCCCGTACGGTCCTGTGACTTGGATTTCTATTCCCCAAAGGTTAGATCCAGCTAATCCTTCTGCAAAATGTGTGTGTGTGTGTGTGTGTGTGTGTGTGTGTGTGTGTGTGTGTGTGTGTGTGTGTGTGTGTGTGTGGCTGTTGCCTCAATTTTTCAGTTCCTTTTCTTCACCCAGAATCTTAACAACCAGTTTCCTTTCCTCGGAATCATTAAGAATATTAGAAATAATTGACATCACATCTTTGGTATTCAGCACTATGGGTGCCATATTACACACCAGGCGAAGCCTTATGATCAGTTCAAAAAATCCTAATTATTTATGAATCCGCCATCACTTATTAATTAACTCTGCAAAAGGCCTTTGCCACACCGCTAAAGAGCTGCAGTGCCTCACTCTGAGGAATGGCTGGTTTAAAGAGATTTTAACCAAAATCTAGTCTCGGAAGGGGAAAAAAAATCTCTGCTTTTATGGATAGATGTATGCAACTGAATCCATGCCCAGAGAGAGAGCAAAGTGAGCCTGAGAAAAGGGGGAGGAAAGGAGCCCAACTTAAAGCAAAAACAAAAAACTCCAGTCCTACTTGGGAGTAAATGCTACTGAACGTAGATGGGACGTGCTCATACGTTGCCCTGCCTTGGATCAAGCCATAAAGCTGGTGTCTGTGTTATGTATGGCAAAGCATTGCGTGTGTCACACGTGATGAAAGATTGACTATATATTTCCCCTGCGCCCAGCCCTTGGGAATTGCATAGTAAAATACTACAGGCATTTTGGCACTCAAGACAAGCCGTGAAAACAAAGCCCACCCCCCACCCCACCACCACCCGGCCTCAAGGCCCCGCCTCCTGGCTAGAAAGCAGACTCCAATAGAAAAACAAATGGTGTTCGTTTGGATAAAAGGTTACAGGGTGATGTAATTAAGAACAGCCTACCTTGTTTACCTTGGAGGCTTTTAAAGGTTTTCCGTAAACCATGTAACACAACCCAATCATGTCTGCCTGCAGGCTTTCCTCCCCACTTGTATTGCTCCCCTACTCAGCTGGCTAGCCAACAACTTGGGAGTTTCACCATTGCACCCCTGAGTGGCCAAGCCAGGTTGAATGAATGGGTGCAGCATAGGGTAGTGTAGAAGTGGGTGGTTTTTCACCCTATGTTGGTTCTTAGCAGGCTTGTTCAATCTGCTCTCTGGGAGCTGATTGGGAATGGCCAAAGTCTAGACCCCTGCTTTCCCATGTTTTTCTGGTTCTTTGGTCCAACCCCAGCAGTAAGCTCCACCTAGAGTAGACCCATTGAATCAGTTGGACTCTCATAAGTGTTGAGTTTAAAAGTTTCATTAATTGAGTGGATCAGTTGGGGTACACACAGAAAGAGCCTCCTGGAAGATTGTGGTATTTTTTGAACCACAATCAGGTGTAGCCCCAGACAATAGCAACCTTGTGCTGGCCAATCTTTCTCCCACTTGGTCAGATGAAAGGAACTACAGAATGAACTCCCCAAAGGTGGTTTCATTTTGGCAGTTTCGTCTCTGGCCTAGACACAGAAGGAGGAGGAGGAGGAGAAGCAGAAGCTCTCCTCTTAGGTCTCAAGGTCTTGCCAAATGGGTTCCTCAGGCATGATGTTTGATACATGATGCTCAGCCTCAAAAGACCAAAAAGTGACTTGCAGAACTGGATCAGTGGTACAGGTGTCATGCTGTGATGCAGAAGGCAAATGGAAGCACCTTGCATTATGTTGCTCTCAGGACAATTTTCATGGCTGATTGCCTTGAAGAAGGAGGAGTAGGAGAAGGGGAGGGGGGAGGAGAAGGGGGAGGGCAGGTATTCTTAACCTATGTCCCATAGGTCAGATCCAGCCTGTGGTGTCAAAATCAACCGGCCTTCACCCTTGCTACAGTGCGCAGCCGTCACTGGAATCAGCTGCCTCATTTATGGCTGTTGTAAAAGCATTTACAACAGCTATAAATGAGTCTGCAGCTGATTCCAGTGGTGGTGAAAGCTGGACCATCAGTCCGGCCCACCAACTGTCTGAGGGAGCATGACCCAGCCCCTGACTTTAAAAGGTTTAAAACTCCTGGGAAACGGAAAGGTGGAGGAGGAGGAGAAAGAGGAGGACGAGATCTATTTAGAAAAGGGATTCAGTTATTAGCTATTCATGTATATTTATCAAGGCTAAGGGAGGGATGCTTCAGTTCTGCTCCCCATTTTCAATTTTATCATTTTCCTAGATACAAAAGATGAATACATCTGATGAAATAGATCTTTGCTGTGTATCCCCGGGGCCTCTCCATGTGAGTCAGGATGCTTATTTCCCAGGCTCCAATTCAGCTGCTGAATCCCAAAGGATAGTTGAAGCTCTTCTTTAGATTCAATTATTTCCATGTGTAAAAGACTGAAAAATCAGAAATGGAGTGGGCCAGGCCCATTGAAAGTACACACAATTTGCTAACAGCAGAACAAGGCCTAGTTAGGACTGTCAATTAGACTTAGTCCATATGCTTTAAATTGGGTGTGGATTGGATATCCCTTCAAGGAGGGAAGATAGAGAACCGTTTGCCCCTGGCAAGCCTTCAAGTAGGCATGTGTTCTCCAGAAACAGGACTTGTGGCCTGTGGGATGACTGGCAAATTCTAAAGGGGTCCCTAAACCTGTGTCTTTAATACTGGGATTCCCAAACTTTTTATACTGTTGGCTGGACTACTCCCTGTGTACAGCTGTCGTAAACATGTTTACGACTCTTGTGTGTCTGCTTCCACTTACAGTGCAGCAGCAGCAGTAACACAGGCCACATGAAATTGTGCCGTGGGCCAGGTCTGGCCAATGGGCTGTAGGTTGGAAATTCCTGCTTTAGTAGCAGATGGATCTATAGTGATGACTTGACAAAGAACATCTCCAGGTCACAACAACATAAGCGGAGGACCCTGAGTAGGCTGAGGGTTGGAGTCCCTAAATGTAAGGCCAACATGCTCAAATGGGGATTGCTGGCAGACAAAGCAAGCTCTGAATGTGGAGAGATACACATGGCTCATTTATTGGTCTGCTGATTAGTACCGGAAACCTGTACCACTGAGGAGTAAAGTTTGGCCAGTGACAAAGCTAAGAAGGTGGCTTCATTTTGGCAATTCAAAGTTTGAGCTGGATACACCAGGAGGAGGAGGAGGAGTGAATATCTTTACATTGGCATGTTGCTGGTCTTAATGATCCTTGGGGGTCCCTTCAGACTCTACAGTCTGATGAGTCTGTGAATCCTTCACATGCTAATGCACACAGGCAGACATACATACACAACCTGTGAGAGCTGGAATCATATCTCACTTCCCCTCACTTTCTCTTTTCAGGTACAAACATGCCTGGTCCTCTTAGGCATTCATCCCATTTCAATTCCTGTATTTCTTGTACTCTTTCTAGTCCTACAGCCATTCACCCCAAAATGGTACATTCCCTGTCTCCTCCCCCCCTCCCCAATAGTTCAATCCCAAATCTTTTTGGTTGCAATCAGGCAGTGAGCCGCTCACATTGAGGTGGCTATTGACCGATAAGAACAGTTTTCAGACTTTTGTGCAATGCTGGGGGGGGGGGGATTCTATTTCACGCACAAAATCAATTTTTGCACATAACACTTGATTGCTGTTGCATCTGAAAATGTTTGCTTCATAAATACCAGAGAAGCTGTTCACGGAGATGGCTCACTGTCTGGTCATCTGCTTAATCGACCACCACCCCAATTTTTCCCCATTCTGGAAAGGCCTGGATTTTGCACAGTTTATTACCTTTGTTCCCACACACACCACCTTTCTTCCTTCCTTCTAGAATATATTTGAAAAATAGAACCTGTCTTTGTTGCCGCAGATGTGCTGCTACGTGGGCTTTCTGAAAGTAAACAGAAACAGTCCAGACCTTTGCCTGGTTCTAATATTTAAGAGAGAGAGTGTGCCTGTCGGGGTGCCCAAACTTTTCAGGTTGCGGGCCAGTCATGTGGTTCAGCAGGCTGCTCATGTAGTTCCTCCCACTGGAGGCAGGAGTAAAACACACCTTGCAATCTGTTTTGCACCAGGATGAGATAGATTTTTAGGCTGCCATTTCCTCTGCTTAAACCAGGGGCGCGTTTTACTTCCATTTCCAGGAGCGGCAAGGGTGGCGTGGGCTGGATGAACTGGTGTCAGGGGCCGGATCTGGCCCATGAGCTGTACCCTGCTCCATGTACTGAGGTCATCCAGATGGCAGGGAACTGTCAGCTTTTTAATTTCAAAGACACCATAGTAAATAATATGATTCCTCTCTCTCACGCATGCATGCATGCACACTCTTTCCTGACAACTAGCTAAAAAACACTGAAACTTTTGGCACCAACCCATTCCAGAGGACAAAATAGGGCCCCTTCCCTCTTCACGTACAAAACCCCAATGGGCTGGAAGGTAAGTTATTAACCCTGGCATGGGAAGAGGATCTTTAACTCCACCACACCTTGGGACAGCAGGATAGCTTGGCTTGCCGGATGGACAAGCTTCATGGCAACAAACCATCTTCTTGTTAGTAAAGTTAAAGCCAATTGTGTTTGACTCTAGGGTGCAGTGCTCACCTCCATTTATAGCCAAACACTCAGCACTGTCTGTGTCTGCAGACGTTTCCACGGTCATGTGGCAGGCACAACAAGATGCTGAAACACAGAGAATGTTGTTATCTTTCCTGCCAAAGCAGTACCTATTTATCTACTTGCAATTTCTTGCTTTAAAACTGCTAGGTTGGCAGGAGCTGGGACAGATAATGGGAGCTCACTCCATCACACAGTACAGTACTTGAGTCTTGAACTACTGACCTGCCAACCTTCCAGTTGTCAAGCTCAGCATTTTAACCAATAAGCCACCATGGCCCTTTGTTAACTCCTTGTTAACTACTTCCAAAGTATCTGCTGCCTGCGGCCACTGCCACATTATGCTTCACCTTAGGGCCAGTTCTGCCAAACAAATAATATTTTTGTTGGCCAGTGAAAAAATTTGAGTGCTGGCAGACCACTGCCATGTGGTCAGAGATGTGACTCTGATCTTGTCTCTTTTCTCATCTAAGGAGGTCCATGTTTCAAGGCAGCAGCGCATCAATTAATCATAATCCCAACAAGCCAGATTGCAACAGGCTATTCGGAAAACAGTGTTTTTCCTCCTGAGCGCTTAATCAACTGCTTGTTGTGATCTGGGCTTTCCAACTGATCCACAGTTCTTTCCTTCCTCTCCAGCATGAGCTTAACTGTTTGCATCAGAAACAGCAAGAAATCCAGAGGGTCCCGTATGAAAAGTTTGTTTCTATAATGCCAAATCCACGGTGCAAGATCATACCAAAGGCACTCTTGATACCAAAGCTTGCATTGTTTCAAAGACACAGCTAGCAGTTATGCATTTCTCTTTTATTCTTTGTATGGTAGAGATTCAGGTACAAGACTTCTTGATACCTGCTGGGGAGGGGAAAACAGCCTCAATTCATTAAACACATCCTCAAAGGTACTATCCAACTCAGGGTGTCTCTTACCTTAAACTGTACTGCAAACAAAACAGCTGATGTTGTGAGTTCGATCCCGACTCAGGCAAAATGGTAATTACCTTGTGAACCACCCAGAGAATGCACTAAGCACTGTGGGACAGTCTATATGTGAAAATGAATACCCAGCATATTGGGGACAAAATGCTAATTAAGTTTTGAACAGCCCAGAGAGTGCACTAAGTGCTATGGGGTGGTATATAAGTGCGATTGCTTTATTGCTATTACTTATACCAACTGGAAGAATGTTTAAATCATATCACTATGATTTTTTGTTGTTGTTCAGCCGCACAGTTGATTCCGATCCTTTGGGGCCCTATGGAGCATTGCCCTCCAGGCACCTCTGTCTTCCACCATCCTCCTCACCCTGCCCAGCTTTGTGCCCATTGCATCTACAAATCCAATACCATCTAGCCATCTCATTTTTGGTCTAATTTTGACTTTTTCTGATTTTTCAATACAGCTATTGACTGAAAACATATAGTACGATGTGTATTTAGATGAGTGTTTTAGAATAAAGTGCACGATTTATGGTCAAACATGATGAGAAAAGACTTTCAAAAGAATTGGTCTTGAAATTCCATTTTTGTGCAGTGTTATAGAAAACTGCAGATTGATGATAAATGCTGAACTGTCCAGATTGGAATTAGCAATAGCAATTGCATTGATATGCTGCCCCATAATATTCACAGCAGTCTCTGGGTGGTTCACAAGGTAATATACAATTTTTGCACCCAGCACATTGGGTACTCCTTTTACTGACCTAGGAAGGATGGAAGGCTGAGAAACCCATCAGGATCGAACTGACAATGTCAGTGGTTTTTAGCTACAGTACAGCAGTTTTAACCTCTGTGCCACCAGGGAGATGGAGAAAAGAGGGATGTCCATTATCGTGGCAAAGACAAAGACCATGGTGATCTCCAGAAAGAAGAAGAAGCACACCATCCAGCTGAAGGGACAAGTCCTAGAGCAGGTAGAAGACTTCCAGTAACTTGGTGCCATAGTTAATGAAAGGGAACAAGTGAGTCCAGAGATCAATCAGAGGGTGGCAGCTTCTGGCAGACTCTTCCACATGATCAATCAGGGGTTCTTCAGTAAAAGATGAAGTCAGCAAGGCCACTAAGATGGCAGTCTACTACCACAAATCAACCTTTGTTCTTATGCTCATATACAGCAGTGAGTCATGGCCATTCACCTCCAGGTATTACAGCCAATTGCAAGCAATGGAGATGAGATATTTGAGGAAAGTCCAAAAGAAAACTAAGTGTGACCGAGTGCAAAACGTGACCATCAGACAGAACCTGAACATTCAACCATTGAAAAGTACAATCAAGAAGGATCAGCTACACTGGTTTGGCCACGTCAACCAAATGGATGAAACCAGGATCCCACAGGAAGCATGGGAGGCCCGAGTGCAGGGTGCAAGACCCCAAGTTAGGCCCCGCATCAAGTGGATTGATAACCTCAAGGAAGCCCTTCGTGTTCACAGTAGTGACATGAGGCGAGCCACTGAGCTGTCCAAGGAGAGATCCCAATGGAGATCCTTTGTGGAATCCTCTAAACTGGAAGGTAGAAGAGGAGGCAATTAAGTGTTTTTTAAGCCACCAGGCTCTTATTCAAAGGAACATGTCTGGAACTGGCATTAGTTTCAAGCCCAACTGATAGATCCATGCTTCTCTCATAAACAGAGACAGAAAAGCTCATTGGAAGAGTCTCTTTCCTCATTTTTGCATGTCATGCACAGGGAGATGATGATCTTGGGATCCCATAACCACCACCTGCTGCTGCATTGTCCTCCTTCCTCTCTCACTCACTTAGAAATCCATCTCTGGCCAGGTGGTTCCGAGGAGGTTAGTCCAAATAACAGTGGGATGGACCCCATAGCTTATGATGTTGGCCAGCAGTTGCACTGAGCAACTGAGAAATATTTAATGTGCCCCCAGCCGCAATTATGTCAGGTGCAATGTGGAGTTCATCAATCAGGGGAAACGGTCCTGATATCACCACTAATCCTCCACGTGCTCCATTCATTCACACAGTCCTCTTCTGACAAAGCCCAGTCCACCTACAGAAGAGAGTACTTCCTTATATCTATGAAAGAGGGTGTGCTTTGAGGAAGGGAGCAGAAGCCCACAGGAAACTAGAGCTCCCCTAAGAGAATGATGGAGAAACATCTGTAAGAAAACAGCTGGTTGGAAAGAGAGCAGAGTAGTGGTGAAGGAATGTCACTCAAGGCCATTTCCATGCTATTAGACAAGGCAAGACCTAACTTCACTGCGATAGTTTGGGCCCCAGTCTATATTAGGGTTTCTCAACCTTGGGCCTCCAGGTGTTCTTGGACTACAATTCCCATCAGGGTTTCTGGAAACTGAAGTCCAAGAACACCTGGGGGCTCAAGGTTGAGGAAACCCTTACCTATACCCATAGCTTGGGAATTCTTCTGCAGTATCCAAATCTGAATATTGGCAATCCTCATGGTGATCAGCAATGAAGACTGTCCTGAGAATATAATGCAGTGGCCTTCCATCTGCTTTCCACATCACAGCATGACCCCCATACCACTGACCCAGTTCTGCGAGTCACTTTCTGGTCCTGAGCCCTTTTGGCATACAAAGTCCTCATCAGCCCCAGGCCAGGATTGATGAAGCTGCTGCCTTCCATCAAGAGGAATTCAAGTGGGATTTAATCCACTTGGGGACCATCACCCTTCCCTGTGGACTTCAGCACCCAAGACCGTTAGTCCTCAGGGTGGTCAGGTTAGTTAACCGCCGCCTTACAGTCAGCGATGAGTTTCTGGCAGTATCATCTACTCTACTACCACAGCAAGATAACCTGGCCAGACCAAATAGTTTGTGAATGTCATATATAACTACATTTCCCAGAATACCCAAAACAACATTAATTCACTGCTAGTGAGTATATGTCTGTAAAAGGTGAGCTTTTGATGGTAGGCTTTCTATTCTAATGTTAATGTTGACCATGTTGAGCATATGCTACTTTCTAGGGCAAAGGCAAGAATCATTTTGATTTGGAATGAAGGAGCAGGAGATTTTTTAAAACTAAATATAGAAGAAACTGAAACTGGTGGAGGCTTCCATCCAGGCTCAGAGCTTTGAATATTGAACTCTTCGGATATTGCTTTTGAATCCCTGCTTATTCAACCATACTAGGGTTGAATTAAAGTAGCTGCATCCCTTTGCTTCTATCAGGCTCCTCATCTTTGACAACTCCGTGGCTGGCAGGTACAATATAGGCCTCTGCCTGCTGGTTTCTATTGAGTCATCATATAAATGGTAAAAGTGAAGGACAACTTAATTTTCAGTTTGTTCTGAAAAAAATTATCAGACTGTATAATTTCCCGTCGTATTTGGGACTAAAAGACCTTGAAGTTTTAAAACTGATGCAACAGTGAATAAAACAGACAGATGTTTGCCTTCATATCTATGCAAGACCTACTGCTAAGGAGATAATACTGTACATGCATGATGAATAGGACACTATGCACTTACAGACAGGTGCATGCACACATGTGATGCATGGATGTACACACACACACACACAAAACATGTGACAAGGGATTGCCATTTTTAAAAGATATTTTTCATATTAACTGATTCTTATACATTATAGGGAACCACATTCCCCTCCTGTTTGAAATTGCGCAGGTTCAAACTGGGCACTTCAGTAGTTCATCAAGAGGTTGGAATTCTGGGATGAAATCTGGAATCTGCAGGGAGGAGTGGACAGGAAAGGGGTGGATTTGGATCCATGGTAGCCATAGGGTTATCCTGCTGTCGTAATAGAGCAGACCATACTGCCAGCGACTTAATGCTGAGTGTCAGGTGGTGGTTAACTAATGTGACCACCCTGAGGACTAATGGCCTTGGGTGCCAAAGTGAACAGGGAAGGATGATGGTCCCCAAATGGATTGAATCCCACTTGAATCCAACTTGATGGAGGGCAGCAGTTTCATCATTCCTGGCCTGGGGCTGATGAGGACATTGTGTGCCAAAAGGGCTCAGGATCAGAAAGTGACTCACAAAACTAGATCAGTGGTACAGGTGCCATGCTGTGATGCACAAGGCAGATGAAAGGCCATTGCATTATATTCTCAGGACAGTCTTCATGGCTGATTGCCATGATGATCACCAATATTCAGATGTGGATACAGATGAAGAAGGTAACAGCAGGACAATCTGATGTCCTGGACAGCTTTCATCCCAGTAAAATGTGGCCTGGCCTGGCCTTGGGTCAAAGGTGAGCCCTGCCCTGCCAGCTTTATTGTGGCTCCAACATTGCTGATGGCTTTTAGGGGCAATAAAGTGTCCAGATGCTGCAAGAGGGCCCCAATTGCTAACTGCTTTCTGTTTGCTCTGCAGCTTTGCGGGCATCAAGGGCTTAAGCAAAGGACTAGCTACTTATCTTTGCCTTTCACTAATCCCTCAGTCAATGGTGACTCTCAATTCAGGGAAGGCAGGATTGCCACATATTCTTTGGGAGTGGGGAGAAAGGAATGATGGTGGAATGCGACAACAGATCACAAGCATTTGTCTATTTGCATGGATCCATCACTCTGAATCTTTTGGGAGGCCCTATTCTTCATCCTGCAAAACAGCAAACTGTTTCTTGAAAGCTTGGTGGCCTTCAGATATTGTCTTTCATCAGCCTCTTTTGGCCAGTCTTTTTCCCATGTGTGGCAGGTTTCCAGTCCTTTTCTTCCACAGCTGAGAAATATGGGTGCATGAGTGTCTGTCTGTGGGAGACTTTCACAAATCCATTTGCAAATGGAAAAGATTAGGCCGCTTCCAAAGTAGGGGTTTCCCGATGTGTCGGACTATATCTCCTATCACCTTCAGCCATCATTGGTGCTGGGAAAATCCACCCACCCCCTCATTCAACAAGTCTAGGACTACGGTAAGCTTCACTCTAAAAAGCAGGATAGGCTTGTCAATTGAGTACCAAAAAGCAGGGAAGAAGGAGAAGGAACTGAGGAAGAAGATAATAGGTGATTGTGCTTTGCCCCAGCATGCCGTTTTGAGCAAGACATACATAAAAAAGACTTCCCACTGAAACACTGAACTTTGGCATAAACTGAGAAGTAGTGGAGATAGGAGCCCTGGTGGCCCTACTGCCCTGCAACCAAAAGGTTGTGAATTTGATCCTGACCAGGGCCAAGGGTGACTCATCCTTCTGTGGTCAGTAAAATGAGTACCCATTATGTTGGGTGCAAAATGCTAATTAACTTGTGAACTGCCCAAAGACTGCACTAAGTGCTATTGAGCGGTATATAAGTGTGATTGCTTTGCTTTATGTGCAAGCTTAATGCCAAATGATCTACAGCAGCAGCAACAACAAATCTGTTCTTCGAATGCTGCTTGCCCTGAAATTTGTTTCTCTGTGTGAAGGCCAGGAGTAGCCAAAAACAGCAGCTGGAAGTTGTGGGTAGGGCAAGGATGAGATTCACCAAAGGAAGGAAGGAAGGTTAGATGCAGACCTCAAACTGTAGCCATAGACTAGCATATGCAAATATTATGGAGATTTGTGTCCTATGGGCTTGGGACTGAAATCTTTTAATTGACTAAGCAAGGCTGTCGTCTGCTACCTCTGAATTTCTATTCTTCTAGATGTTTTAATCTCCACTTGTGCCTCTGAGAGCAGAACTAAATCGATGTGCTAGAGTGGTTCTACCATCATGACTGTACAGTAAGCAGATGCAACATAGCAGCTAAGGTTGGGGGTTTCTGGGGATTCTCCAGTGCACATCGAATCTCAGCCAAGAAGGCATCTGGTCTACTTTGAGTGACCCCCCGCTCATCATCTGCAACATGTCCGCACACCCTCCTTTCCCAAGTTGCTGATAAGCAGAATTGCTCATAAGCTGTGAAGGTGTTTCAAACACCGGCATCGTCCAGATGTGTTAAGCCTGCAATTCCCATCATCCACAGGCCCCCCGGCCATATTGGCTTGGACCAATTCATCTGGAGAACATCTGGTTGGGGGGAGCTGCTCTAAGGCAGGAGATTGTAGATAGGGCTCCCAGAAATGGCTTTGTCTTTTGCTAGCCCCATAAGATACACTAACCAGAACAGATCCAAGAGACGAGTAATAGCAATTATGTGCCGTCAATTTGATTCCAAATTATGATGACTCTTTCCAGCATTTTCTAGGTTTATAATACCTTGTTTCGCCGCAGCTGCGGGCAGTTTCTTCATGAACAGTACAAAGAAATGGGAATCTCCCCCCCTCCCCCTTTCATGAAAGCAATGCAGCACAATGCCGACTGTAATAGATAAATATTTTATTTCCCTTGACCGTCCACTGTTGATCAGGGGAAATTATCAATTTACAATAACCTGCAACAGCTGTCAGCCGGATGTTTACATTGGAAGCAGCAGAAAGGCTGCTTGCGATGTGGAAGTCTCCATTTAGCCTGTCCCAGGCGAGCACTGCAGAATAGCAGAACCCTGTAAAAGGGACTCACAAAACTGTATGTTGGGGGAAATTGTCCTCACCTATGACTCTCGCACAAATTTGGGTCAGAACAAACAGATACAAAAATGGCCAAATCAATGCAAATAGCCAAAAAGGTAGGCTATATGCCAGCGTAAACAGCTTCTATCTCATAGAGATATCACTCCAGTTTAAGAGGACTATAAGTACAATTATAAAACAAAATTGGGTGCCTCTGAGCAAATCCAGACCCTAGGTGGCAAACCTATGGCACACATGCCAGAGGGGGCTCTCAGAGCTCTCTCTGTGGGCACACGCACCATCACCCCAGCACAGAGTTCACCTGACCCCTCTGCCCAGCAGCCCAACTGGAGATCTTCCTCCCTCTCCTGTCTGGTGGCTCACAAGCGGCGTGAGGGTGTGGTGCAGACAGCAGCCTGTTGAGTCTGTGGTGAAGATTTGTTTTGGCACTCAGTCTCTAAAAGGTTCACCATCACTGACCTAGGATTTGGCTTTGGATATCAGAACCAAACAGTCTAGAGTCCTTCCATTATTCTCTTAGCCTGCTATTTTTGTTTTTAGTGTGGAGTTTTTAGAATGGAACTGTGGTGGCTCAGTGGTTAAGACACTGAACTTGACAATTTGAAGGTCATCAGGTCAGCAGTTTGAGACCTAAATGCTGCAGAATAGAGTGAGCTCCCATCTCTGTCCCAGCTCCTGCCAACCTAGCAGTTTGAAAGCAAGAAATTGCAAGTAAATAAATAGGTACCATTTTGGCAAGAAAGATAGCAGCATTCTATGCGCTCAGGGGTCTAGTCATGCCTGCCACATGTCCACGGAAACCTTTGCAGATGTAGACAGTGCTGGCCCTTTGGCTATAAACAGAGAAGAGCACCGAACCCTAGAGCCGGATATGACTAGCTTTCAAGCAAGGGTGACCTTTACCTTTACCTCTTATAGATCATTGCTGTTCCCACTTTTAAATCCCACTCTTATGTCTCATAATGTGGACTTGATCCACGAAAGCTAACAATAAAATACAGTAATTAGTCTTTAAAGGGACATAAAGGGGTATTTTTGGCTTTTTTTGTTTTGTTTTATTTACTGTCCAATATGTGATGAAAATGGCTCTCAAGCTACTTAACAAAGTGTGAAGAGATTTTCACCATACAGAATTTACACTTTTTACCAACCGGTGGGTTAGTGGTTAAGACGCTGAATTTGATGACTAGAAGGTCGGCAGGTTAGCTGTTTGAGACCTGAGTGCTGCATGACAGTGTAAATTCCCATCTCAGTCCCAACCTAGCAGTTCAAAAGCAAGAAATTGCAGGTAGATTAAATACCGTGTTTCCCCAAAAATAAGACACTGTCTTATATTTATTTTTCCTCAAGAAGACACACTATAGCTTATTTTCAGGGGATGTCCTATTTTTTATTACGCCACTGGTTGCCCGTCTTCTTTACCATTCTGCACTGGGATGTTGCATAGCCATGCCGATCACTATGTCTTATTTTCAGGGTATGGCTTTTATTGCACAACTGCTGAGAAATCCTGCTACGGCTTATTTCATGGGTATGTCTTATTTTTGGGGAAACACGGTAGGTACCACTTTGGTGGGAAGGTAAACCATGTTCGATGCACTCCCATGTCTGGACATATCCACGGATACGTCTGCAAACGCAGACAGCACTGGCTCTTTGGCTATGAACAGAGATGAGCACTGAACCCTAGAGTTAGATATGACTGTTGAGCAACAATGACCTTTACCTTACCAACCTTGAGCTACTGCAGAGATTTTTTCATTCCATGATGATGACTATGACGGCGACAACAACAACAACTTCCTGACCCCTTCCTATATTGTTGAGTTGCAAATTACTTCCAGCCACTTTCCTTCTGCTACACAGGAGGATTAACTTTTCATTGCACTAAAAATTAGCAGAATAAACCAGCCGAGCCTTGGAAATGGTTTTGAGAGAGAGAGAGAGACTCAGCTTGACTAGGACTCAGAGTGGGCGAAGAGAGAGACATGCTTAGTGGGCGGGGTGGAGGGGGAGGTTGTAAGGAGTTGTGGTTAATATGATGGGGATTAAAATTCCCGAATGATTAATACACCCTAAGTGACAGGTTGGTGTTGTGTTTGTGTGTGTGTGTGGTTTTTTTTTTTTTTTGGCAGCATTGGGGAGACAGGCAAGTAGGATCAGAGCCCAGAGAGGGTGAAAGGGTGGGAGGTTAGTGGAGGGAAGGAGGGGGCAGGCAGGGTAAGGAAGAAAGAAATCCATTTACATTGCTGGGCCAGCCAGGCAGAAAGGTCAGAGTGTGTGAGAGAGCCAAACAGCTCCATTACAGCAGATGGGTCCCTCTTCCAGCCCCACCGCCCACCCTTACCCCCCAGTAGCTCTGAATGACAGGCCCCAGCAGCAGAAGGGTGACAAAGGAGTGGTTATATGGGCATGTGCCCATAAATGCATGCGCAAGACCGGAAAGATGTCAATATGAGGCTGAAATGTTCAGCATTGGAGAAACAGCAATGCCCCTTGTCCAGGCCTGCAGTTCATCCTGCTTGAGACATATTTGCAACACTACGCCAAGAATGCAGCCTCTGTGTAGGCCTCTCTGTGTCCTTGCATGTGCGTCGGTCAAGAGTCGTGCGTGAGAACGCAGGTGTTTAGGCTCTCCTTGTGTGGAGTGTCATGAATTTTTGAGCAGAACCCAGACAAAGTTGCTTTAATGAATGGGGGCTTCCACAGTTCTCCAGGTAACAATGGCAATGGGCCATATTGTGGGAGTTGCAGCTCAAAGTTGGGACTTTTCAAAGCTCTCTGTGTGAGTGGAATGTGTATGCACAATTCGACACTGGTGATAGGAGTTCCACTCCAACCATAACTGGTGTTGATGTTACTGTCTTTTTGTGGTTATCTAAGAGTCAGCTGTTAGCAGGAAGCAAGGGCAAAACTAGGCTTTAAAATAGGAGCCATGGTGGCTTAATGGTTAAGACTTTGAGCTTAACAACTAGAAGGCCAGCAGTTCGAGACCTGAGTGCTGCACAATTAAGTGAACTCACGTTGTCTCTCCCATAAGTGATTTTATGCACATATGCTGCCAACCCATCAAAAGTTAGGTAAAACCATAATGAGAACACTGTCATGGCCACCCAAGGTGGCTGCATGCTCTGTTTTAAGGAATGCAGTCCTCCAGTCAAAGGGTTGGTGAAAGAACACACACACACACAATACACACCTGAAAGCATCCCTCATTTGAAGAATCCAATTAATTGTAATTTGAGAAGCTTTGACCATACCTATCCACAGATAGGAGTACTGTATCTTGACAGCAGACTTATCAGCCACACGGGTAACCCATTCACTGCATTCTAATTTTATCCAGCAGATTATAATAACCATTTCTAAATTTGCATCAGTCCATGCAAGTTTGTATATGCAATTGTACATGAATCCATGACTACATTTGCCCTCTTTTCTTTGACGATGTAGGATCTTTTTCTTTTTTAAAATTTTTGGTAGCATCTACATGGCCACCTCAGCTATATGCCACCAGCCCTAGCAAATCAAGCATATGCGCAATAGCTGCTTCTCCTGGCTTTTGTGTCCTGCTGGTGTATAAGCTGCTTGCCCTTTGCTCCCAGAATCCCATGTGCTGGGCTTGTTTTCTGCTCTGTTAGCCACATCTGTGCCAGACCATAATGACATGTTAATTGGGGCTGTCAGGGAGCTAGGTCCGGGACTACCACCTCTGATGCCTAACTCCACCACCCATCAGCCCCGGACACCTCTGCACACACCCAGGGCCTCAGAGCCCATTGCCTTGATAAGGAAGAGCAGCCCAGCCACTGTACACAGAGTAATCCCTCTTCCCTGCTGTCATGACCAGAAGCTCCTCGTGGGAGGTCAAAGGATCATTCAGGATGGGGCCCTGCCAAGAAGGCATTCTAGCTTCTGTTTTGTGACCCAGCAGCTGCCTTCTGCAAGGTGTGGGAGGGATATATAATAATGACAAAGAGCCAAAGGATGTATGAGGAGGGGAAGAATCAGGGGTGGGGGCAGGAAGACAGGCTCAGCGTGAGATGTGCAACATAGCTCCTCAAGGATATCAACATGGTCCCCAGCTTTCAAGCATTCTGCCCCTGAGAATGTTCAAAGTGTCTTTCCTTCTCTAATGAGGATCAATGACTTTAAGGCAGAGGTGCCCAAACTTTATGGGCCATGGGCCGATCATGTGGTTCATGGAGCTGGTCACTAAGCCCCGGGGGCCGGGTACAGCCCCTGAAGCCAATTCATCCGGCCCGCGAAGCCCTCGTCACTCCTGGAAGCGGAAGTAAAACGCACCCGTACCTGACCGTACGTTGGCCAGATGAATTGGCTTCATTCAGGGGCCTTAGTTTGGGCACCACTGCTTTAAGGAAACAAGAAATTGAGGTTTGTGAGTCCATAGGTATACTCAAAAGGGAAAGCTGGATGCAATCTTTTTCCGGCCACTAGCATATATTTAAATAAATAAATAAACAAAGAAAGAAAGTTTTTGAGCCCATCGGAATTCTTCCAGGCTTGGCCTCCAATACCCAGTCTGCTGAAGAATTCTGAGGGACTCAAAAGTTTGCTATTTTTCTCCATTAAAAAATATTATTTTTTGTTGGCTCAATAAAGCTATGAGCCAGCTCTGCTTTTTTATTTTTTCACACCAAAGAAGCAAGGTTGCTAGGATAATCAGCATGGATTCCTGAAAAGTTTGTTCCCTGGTGCCTCTGTTTATGAACGTTAGATTCTGCCTCTCCATCCCCTCTGGCTAGCTGAGAGCTTCCTGTCTCCTGTCCCCAAACACACCCAGCCTGGAACCCTGTCTCTGTGTTAATGTTTACACGAGTAACCGGGGGCCTTCTGCCTTTGCACATCGCATTTTCTGCTTGGCCACATCCATCTGTGTCCCCGCATAATGATTTTTTATGCTACATTAATTTAACACACTGATGCAAGCTGAGAGGGCCGGGACCCCGGGCTTTTTAATTGTGTCAAAGAAAATTTTGTACACTTGCCCTTTCATTAAGAGCCTGGGTTTGGAATGATTTGCACACAAGAGGAAAGAGAGAGAGAGAAAAAGAAAGAGTGAAACAAAGGAATAAGAATTAAAAAAGAAAGAAAAGAATGGAAGGGAGGGGGAAAATGTGTGTGTGTGTGTGTGTGTGTGTGTGTGTGTGTGTGTGTGTGTGTGTGTGTGTGTGTGTGTGTGTGTGTGTGTGTGTGTGTGTGTGTGTGTGTGTGTGTTCACAAGCAGTGAGCCAGGAAATAAAGAATATATCTATATGCCACAAACCCCAAGATTCTTTAAATCTGTGAACCTGAGCAATCAGGCTTTTAGATGAAGCTCATTGACCACCCAATTAGGAGCTATTTTAATTTGCAAAATGTTTATTGAGAGAAGTTTGTGTTAGAATAAACAAAAGGCAATCTGAAGGTTGGTCTGCTTCTAATTATGGGCTAAAGGTATCACCTGTTTGGGTACATAGTGTATTTGTGGGTCAAATGAGATTTAAAATCAGGAGCCATTTCCAACACACCAGCTTTTTATGTTTTAAGTAAAGTTAAAGCTCGCCCTTGCTCAAAAGCCAGTCGCATCCGACTCTAGGGTTCAGTGCTCATCTCTGTTTATAGCCAAAGAGTCAGCAGTGTCTGTGTCTGCAGAGGTTTCCATGGACATGTGGCAGGCATGACTAACCACCAGAGTGCACAGAGTGCTATTTACTCTCCCATAAAAGTGGTACCTATTTATCTACTTGCAATTTCTTGCTTTCAAACTGCTAGGTTGGCAGGAGCTGGGACAGAGATGGTTCTCACTCCATTGTGCAGCACTCGGGTCTTGAACTGCTGACCTGCTGACCTTCCAGTCATCAAGTTCATAGTCTGAACCACTAAGCCACCACAGTCCCTCATCAGGAAAAACAAAAGTCAATCTGAAGGATGGGCTAAATGTATCACCTGTTTGGTTCCGTAGCATATTTGTGGTTAAGGTGAGATTTAAAATCAGGAGCCACTTCCAATACATTTTATATTTTAGGTGGCTGTTAAAATGGCACGATCATTGAGTATTTAACTACATGAACTGTACAGACATTTGTCATTTGCCTGAGAAAGGAAGAGAGTCAGAGAAGAATGAGCTTAACCAAGATTCTTCTGAGAAAATGTTTTTTTTTATTTTCTCTTGGGCTTTGCAAACTGGCAAATGTCCAGAGAAACTATTTTCTGCCTATGAGAATTTAATTTTTTTTATTTAAAAAATAATTTCTCTTATTCTATTAGCATTAAAAACAATTTCTATTAATATGAAATCCAATTTAATACTAATAAAGCAAATAAGATATGCTGTAAAAGTGTATGTGTTTGTGTGTGTGAGAGAGAGATGCAGTTATTGTTTTTCCAGGAAAATGTCAAAACTAGTTTTCCACTCCATGAACATGTATGGTTTCATATTGTTTCTTTTTACAGAGAAGCTTATGCCTGTGATTTATGAAAATTGCAAATAAAGTGGGGAAAATGAATTTGATATTGGAGAGGGACTGAAGGGCAGATGGGGGAGAAAAGACATTCAGTGGAGTAGAAAAATCAAGAACAACTTTTCCATCAGAAACCTTTCTTGTGGGAACCACAGAGGTCAAGTAGAATGACACTTTTATTTTCAGAAAACAAAATAAAAAACACCATAGCACTTTAAAGACTAACTTATATTTTTATTGTTAGCTTTCATGGATCAAGTCCACTTCTTCAGACAAGGAGTAAAACTTACAGGCATGGTTTATACACACCAAATTCAGGGGTTAAAGGGAAAAGGGTTTGCTCAAGCAAAATGACAGACAAGGAAGCATAACAATACAGCTTCCTACAGCTATCAGTAACAATAGATTATTCATATTAGTTTTAAATGTCTCCCTTTCAATCAAACTTTTATTTTTGTGTCTCCTACCCCACCTACCCCACCAGATGAAAATTGGTATTAAAGAGGCGGTATTGCAAGGGAATGAAAGAGAAGCCATTGTACCTGCTGAGAACTGGGGGGTGCTAACTTCAAGGTCAGCTGCAAAAAAAAAAAAAAAGGCTAACGCTGCATTAACAGAAGTATAGTTTCTAAAAACCCGTGAGGTACTTACTTCAAGTTATCCTCTATTCAGCAATAGTTAGATGACATCTAGAGTACTGTGTCCAATTTTGGCCAACACACTTTAAGAAAGATGCGAACAAATTAGAACAGGTGCAGAGAAGGGCAACAAGGAGGATCGGAGGACTGGAAACCAAGCCCTATGAAGAAAGACTGTAGGAAATGGACACGTTTAGCCTTCAGAAAAGGAGATTGAGAGGGGAGATGATGATAGGACTCTTTAAATATCTGAAAGGTAGTCATAAAGAGGAAGGGAAGTGTCTGTCCTCCATCATCCCAGAGTGCAGGATATGTATTAACAAGCTGAAACTGCAAGAAGTCAGATATAGGCTGAATATCAGGAAACACTTCTTAACTGTTAGAGCAGTACGACAGTGGAACCAACTGCCTTGAGAGGTGGTGGGCGCTCCAACACTGGAATCATTCAAGAGAGAATTGGACAGCCATCAGTCATATCTGTTTTGACTAGGATTCCTGCAATGAGTAAAGGGGTGCACTCAATGGCCTAAAAGGTCCTTTCCAACTCATTCTATTTTTAAATCAGACTTTATATCTGTTCAAAAAGTTAGGCCTTGTGTTCAAGAAATCCGATGCATACTTCATAAATCACTTACTGGTGGGTACAGTTCACCATATATTTCTGAAAAGGTGGCCTGTTTTGCTTTTAGAGCAGCAGTTTTGGGGAGAAAGTTTTGCAGTAATGATCTCAACGTGATTTTTTTTAGGCTGAGTGAGTGTGAGGGTGTTGGTTTAAATTGAGCAATGTATTATTTGATTATTTTATGTCGAGTTTTTCTTTGCAATGGCTAGGGCTCAAGGTTGACTCAGCCTTTCATCCTTCCACGGTCGGTAAGATGAGTACCCAGCATGTTGGGGGCAATATGCTCATTACCTATGAACCACTAAGTGCTATGTGCTATGTAAGTGCCATTGCTTTTGCTGTTGCTATACAAATAAACTTGTTTTATTACTACAGTGACGTTGACCAGACATCCCCTTAGAAGGGGTGCTTTCAAAAAGGAGCTGTCTGCCAAAAAGGGTTTGAATGGATGACTGTCCTCTGAAAAAGGGGACACAGGGGAGGGGTCCCCAAAAATCAAATGGAGGCATCTTCTGTATTCTTAGCCAATGAAAGTCAGAGGGTGAAAGTGGCTCTGGTTGCCCCCTCTTCAACCATTGTCCTACTCCAGTGATGGTGAACCTTGGCACTCCAGGTGTTCTTGGACTTCAATTACCAGAAGCCCAAGTTAGCACTCCTGCTGATCAGGGCTTCTGGGAATTGAAGTTCAAGAACAGCTGTAGTGCCAAGGTTTGCCACCACTGGCCTAGTCAGTAGCAAAAGGGAGTGTCACCAAAAGCAGTGGCTCAAACTGAAAGTCTGGTAAAGCTGCCATTTTGATTTCCCAGCAAGGCTTTTATCTGCCTTTGGTAAGGGGCATGTTGGCATGGTATGTGGCATCAAATTAAATTAGAAGAAACAAGGGAGGCAACGGGAAACATTAACACATGGAACTTCCAGGGTTCTGGGGTTTTGAGAGCAGCCAATGTACCATTTTGTTGCTTCCATGGAGCTATTTTCCAGATGAGCATGCGAGCAGAATAAAGTTTGCAAAGATCTGAAAATTCAAATCAAATATCCAAAATAATAGTAACAATAATACAAATGCAGACCCTACAGTATGCTGCCAAAAACAAAACAAGATAAAAGAAAACATATGCCCGTGAATTCCATGTGTGAACAAGCAATTCACAGAGTAAGGCTCGCCCACAGAAAATCAAAATTTGAGTAAGTTTCTCTAATCCAAACAAGCCCAGAACAACTTCTCAAGACAGCTATCTTCTTTCAAGGTTTGCCCTTTGTACAAGGAGCCAAGGCTCAAAACAGGTAGTTCTGAAGGCAACATTTTTGCCAAACTAAAATAAAATGCATGGAACAAATATGGACTATTTCCTTCCATGTCCCTCCTAAGTCAAGGTGATTAAGACCCAATTTGTGCTCCAAGCAAATGAAACTTTTTTCTTGTTCAGTTCTTTCTTTCTTTCCTTGTTTAAACTAAAAGTTTACAATCACAGCCTTTTCCTAAGATTTCCCCTCACACAGGGCAGGATTAAATATCCCATAAGATACCAGGTGCTAGTGCTGGCATAACATCACATATACGATTATATTCTGGTATAAAACAATGTTCAATTCTAGATGTTCTATTCCCTCTCCTTTTTACATATCCAGGGTCTATATCTTTAAATATAATCTAGGAAGCCTGCTTTTTGGAGTACAGTTCTCAAAAACTTGCACTTATTCTGGCTACGGAGGCTGGGATATTCCAAAATAATTTCCCCAAACCTTTCTCTAAAGCTGCCTCAAATGTCCAAGAAAGTAATGTAGTACAGTATAAGCATAATGCCAGGGCATTTTACTAGAAATGCTCTGGCACATTTGGAGAATGGGTGGGAAGTTAATTACCCTATTATTTTATTCTAGGAGGATGCTTGAGGAATTTCATCTTGGTCAATTCAAATAGGAAGTGACCCAATCCACCCTTCATGGATTAATGTGTGGATCAGAACAAGTTATCTGCCCGGCTTTCATTTCCCTTGAATGTCAATGCAAAAGAATGTATCAGAGTATGTTTTAAAATGCAGATTTTTGAAACCAGGAAGGGGTCCATGAAAAGCAGATGGAGACAACTTCTGTAAGCATAGCCCTTCCACTCACGGAAAAACCCTTGATGCATTCCATGACCTACACACCCTCTTTACGCCTTGCACTGCCCAGTTTGTAAGTGTGTCCATCAGACCTAGAACACATGTACAAGTAGCATTCCAGTTGTGAGGGTTTAGGTATCTAACATGCACTGCCAACACAAAGACCTCTGAATTTCCTCTTTGCCCACTTTGCCCTTGGGTACAACCTGGTGCATAAGGAACTGAGGTGGCTTAGTGGTAAAGTTGCTGAACTTGACAACTAGAAGGTTGGCAGGTCAGCAGTTCGAGACCCGAGTGCTGCATGATGGAGTGAGCTCTCATCTCTATTTTAGCTCCTGCCAACCTAGCAGTTCGAAAGTGAGAAATTGCAAGTAGATAAATAGGGACCACTTTGGTGGGAAGGTAAACAGTGTTCCGTGCACTCCATGTCTATTCGTGCCTCCCCCATGTCCACAGCAACATCTGCAGACACAGACAGCGCTGGCTCTTTGGCTATAAATGGAGATGAGCACTGCCCCCTAGAGTAAGATACAACTGGCTTTCAAGCCAGGGCAACCTTTACCTTTATAACTTGATGCACTCACAAGCAGAAATAGCTTCACACAATGAACATTCATGCAGACTCTTGGACAAAAGTAGGCCACGTTAGACAAATTAGCAAAACAAGATGTTATCCTCATGAAACATTCATTACTATAAAAGTTACTATGGAGACATTTTTGTGCGACATGTTTTGCCTGAGAGTGATAGCAAAATAGAGGAGTTGGAAGAGTTAGCGGAGGGGTGCCCAAACTACAGCCCAGGGGCTGGATCCGGAAGTAAAACGCGCCCATATGGGATCGACGAGGGTGGCACAGGCTGGATGAATTGGCACCAGGGGCCGGATCCAGCCCATGGGCCATAGTTTGGGCACCCCTGAACCATGTGATTGGTCCCCAGCTCGAAATGTTTGAGCACCCCTGTGTGCAACACACGTAGGGAATATATGTCACTGATCCTTCCAAAGAGGTTACAGCAAAGGCTTTGTGTAGAATCTGTAGTACCTTGCTATTGCTTTTGATAAAGTGATCCTGCAGGCTTTGTGAAACAATTCAGGAAACCTACAAAACCTGTTTGAGTAGCTGAGGCAGCAGCAGAAGAAAAAAGGCACCTATCCATCAAAGACCATGGTACTTCTATTATAGAGTCAAACTCTCTTCAGAGGAATCCAACACGCCAAAAAGAAAGCTTTAAAGCTGGAACTATTTTGAACCAAGGGCACATTAGGCTGATACAGAATGCAAGAAAAGGAACTTAACTGGCACCTTACAATCAGACTGTAGCTCAGAAAAGGTAATTTATACCACTACATCTCCCAGAATCCTCAAACAGTAGAGCCGACCTGTTGGGCAGATGATGGGAGTTATAATCCACACATATCAAGCTTTGGGGTGGGGGTGGGGATCCTTTTTTAGACCATAAAATTGAGGCAGGGTCCAAGCTTGCTAGGGGAATCCAGGTACTATGGTTGAGGGGGAGAAGTATATTTTCAAAGGTGTGAGCCAGTCTTGAGTTACTAAAGAGTCACTAGCTCCAGGCTTTTAATGATGAGACCCAGCAGGAGTATCTTTCTCAGGGGCAATGATGCCAACCTTTGAGCCATCAATGATAAAAATCTGGTGGGTTGCCCAGCCTAAGCAAGAGGGCCAACCATGGCCAAGGCCAAGGTTTGCCTTTGCCCTTCACTTTGAGGAGCTTCTTCCCATGGGCACCCTCCAAAGCTGGGAGAGGTAGAGAAAAGGAGGAGGAGGCCAAAAAAAGAGGAGGGTGAGTGGTGGGTTGTGTATGTGAGCCGGGGGTTAAGTGGTTTGTTTGTGTTAGATGAATAGCAAGCGCAGCCTAACAAGGCAGATCGAATGAGGGGTGAAGGGCTGTCCAGACGGGAACTGACAGCTCGATTTCAAGCTTGTCAGGCATGGATTTTGGTGGGTATTGAGGAAAGGACATTCCTTCACGGAGCACCCGGCTCCCCTGGTTGCGGGCAGACAAGGCGCCGTGAGGAGCTGCCGTCAAAAGCGGTCCGGAACTCTTCTCAGGAACAAAGCCCCTTTGGGATGCCTGGCTGGGAAGACTGGTTAAGGAGCCAAGAACCCAAGTGGCACCAAAGCGGGCCAACTTGTCTCAGATCTCGGCACCCCTCTGTGCTCTGTGCCCTGGCCCCTTCGGCAAACCTTCAAAATTGCGTCTCTGGCCCGCACAACAAGTGCTGGGCCTTGATCACCAGCCAGCTCTTCTCTCTTGTTTTGATTTTTTCCTTAAATCATGGAACAACAAGGAGCCATGGTCCAGAAAAGCAAGAAGAACCAAGATCTGGAAATAGGCCACGGGGAAAGAGATGCGTTTACCATAGCAACCATTGCAAAATAGTCTAGGTCAGTGATGGCAAAACTTGGCACTCCAGCTGTTCTTGGACTTCAATTCCCAGAAGCCCAAGTCTCTGTGAATCCACACGAATGGGTTTACTGCACGTATGCCAAGGTTTGCCGTCACGGGTCTAGGTGAATTCTGTGGGGACAATCCAGCCCACAAGAAGCTCAGAGAGGATCTCGTTTATTTTAAAGGAAGAAAAGGATCCAGGCTTAATTGGGGATGGACCATGTCCGTGGTATTTATTCAATCCAAAAAGGATCTGGTGGGAAAGCTGTCATTTTCTAGCTTTTAGCCCTTCAAACATTATTAACACACTCAGAATTAAAAACAAAATGTTCTCTTGAGAGGCTGAGAATTGTAGCCACCTGGGGTCTAATATATCAGGAGGTAATTCAGTTTAAGGGTTTTTGCTGGGACCACAGAAGAAGATAAGAACTCGAGAGAATTCTAGAAAGTCATCTCAAGATGGTCTTTCCAACTTTTGAATGGAAAGAGGACTCGTCCTTCTTCTTATAAATTTGCATTCCATTCAAGGACTATAGAAGTCATACATGTAACTTTTAGATAGACAGAGAGATAGATAGATATCTTTGCATATGGCTTGCAATAATTTTTTCAGAAATATTGGCTATAAAAGGCTGGGCACGGCAGCACAGCGCAGCCTAGCCCGGCAGCCTGGCCTGGCCTGGTCCAGCGACCAGGGAAAGGCTGCTGCCGCTCTTCTGGAATATGGCGATGAATGATAAATTAACGTGTGAATTGAAATGGGGGGGGGGAGTATTACTAAGAAAAGTGAGTTTATGGATATTTGGGGAGAATTTATTTAGTATATGTGGGGAAAATGTAAAGAAATGAATACTGTATATGATATTTTGTAGGTAAGAGGAAAGACATATATAATATGTACAATTGGTTTAAATAATTGTTTTAGACACAAATTAATGTCCCCTGGGTGATGGGTCTACACTAGGGGTTCCCAACCTTTTCAAGCCAGGGACCAGGTAACACTCAGTGAGCTTTGAGGGCGGGGTGGCCATTTTGTCCCAACAGGTTCAAAGGGGTGGCCATTTTGTTTCTTGAATGCCCTTGGAGGGGTGGGGAGGCCACATGAAATGACTCTGTGGGCCATATTTGGCCCATGGGCCTTAGGCTGAGAACTGCTGGTCTGCATTGTATTCGTACTTATATGTTATATGTAAACTATTTTTTCATTATATTTGTATGTTTCTTTTTTGAAGTTTTAAAATTTAAAATTAAAAAAAACATTTAAAACCCCCCCAACAACCCCAAAATAGAGATTGTCCAGGAATCCAAAGTGGCCGGGCGCCATGTTGATAGTTAAACACTTTCTCTGCACCCACCCACTGACACCACTTATTGACCAGTATCCTAATAGCCAATTGGGCAATGATCTAAATCTATGCAAAATTATAATTTTTATTTCTAAACCGGCTCACAGCATACATATACAGTAACTCTATAAGTCTTCATCCCTCCCCACCAAATAATAATCTGGAAGTCTTCAAATGATTATGTCCAAAAATTCTTAAGCATAGTGTGCAACTTTAACATTTAGAAGACAGTGCTGATATAAATGCCCAATGCGTTCTGACTTTCAGCCTTCTTTTCAGGCTTAATAACCAGAAAGGAGAGATATCCATTCCACCCACTCTCCAAAGAATCGCTTAACAGAAGGCTGACATGGATTTATTAAATGGGAGAAGCTCTTCAAGGAATGAAGATTAGAGCTGCCAAACTTTCCTCTAGTTTATGCAGCTGTGAATGTTACTGAGGGACTGCAGTGGCTTAGTGGTTAAGATGCTGAACTTGACGATTGGAAGGTTGGCAGGTCAGTAGTTCAAGACCCGAGTGCTGCACGACCAACTGAGTTTCCATCTCTGTCCCAGCTCCTGCCAACCTAGTAGTTCGAAAGCAAGAAATTACAAGTAGATAAATAGGTACCCCTTCAGTGGGAAAGTAAACAGTGTTCCGTGCACTCCAGTGTTTAGTCATACCTGCCACATGTCCATGGAAACGTATGCAGATGCAGACAGTGCTGGCTCTTTGGCTGTAAACAGATGAGCACTGAACCTTAGAGTCAGATACAACTGACTTTCAAGAGAAGGCAACCTACAGTACTAACAGTTCAGTCAGGAGCATTTAGCAGCTGATAATGTTTATTTCCATGCAATTAAACATTTTGCCTTTTAATCCCTACACAATAGATTGCTATCAAATGCACAGCTATAGACATTTTTTTGTGGGAGGGGGGATTGGCAAGCCTAATATTAATGTCAGAAGAGCCAGTGCAGTAAAAGAAGATGGCAGCCTAATTGTGACAGCATATATGTGTTTGAATCTCCCTTGGTCATACCAATAGGACTGGGAGTCTGACAGTCTGTCATTTACGGTAGATTTACAGTACAGTAAATCTTTGGGTGGGAAACTTTAAAAATGACAACAATGTCTCTCATTTTCTCTTATCCAACACTGAGAGGTAAATTTGCACAGCTTCTGTCTCCGCTAACAAACATCGGCTTGGAACGGCCCAACCCTCTAAATTTTGTAGGATGGACGAAAGCAGGGGGAAATTTAGATATTGGTCCCCTTGTTCCAAAAAGATAAAAGATCATGCCCCGGCCTTACTCCTTTCTCTTTCACTAATACATGTTCTATAAATCCTCCCTATATTTCTCTAAATTCAGTTTGTTTACTGTTTTTTTTAATTCACATGTTAGTTTGTCATTTGTTCCTATATCCCATATCCATATCATCCAATTCAAATTCACAATCTACTTTCCATTTTAAAAAACAATAATCAATCTCAAAGCTATTCTTCTTTGATTTCTCTTTTACTCCATCGGGTGTTGAGGGAGCTGCAAGGTGCTTGTTCTGGCACTTCTACCTGCTCCCCTCTGATTTTATTTGGTGTTCTTGTAATATTTCTTTGATGTTATCTCTCCACCTTCCTCTGGGTCTGCCTCGTGATCCTTGTCCTTCTCCTCTTTCCACATATGCATTGTAAGGTATGGAATTCCAAGACATTTTTCTCAAAATGGGAAAACTACTTTATTTGTTATCTCTGTATGTAATGCAAGTTTGGTTCTGTTCCAATTATTTCCCTTACAACCTCATCCCTGATTTTATCCCTTCTAGTCACTCCAGCATCCTTCCACAGAATCTCATTTCCATGTTGACCAACTTTTGTTTATGTTTTGTTGTAAGTGACCATGTTTGCAACTCAAAGCTGTTACCATTATAATAAGCTTTTTTTTCTTATTCCATTCTATATGTTTTTGGAATGAAGAGAAAATATCTAAATAAAATTAACAAGATAGAGAATAGTTACATGGAGGTATATAATGTCGCACTGGTGGTTGGTGATGTAGTAAAGTTTATAAGTTTGTTAAGATTTCTGTGTATTTCCCCCTTATATTGTACTTGTATGTTGTTTTTCTATGCTTATTTTGAAATAAAAAAGAAGCAGGAAATGCAACGAAGTCAGAAGAACCTGGAAGCTGTTTCTAGTTACCAGCCTTCTTTTGCTAAGTTAGAGGCGGCACAGATCAAGTTTTGATAAGATGTCTGAAAAACTTATTAGAAAACTCAAAGAATTAGGACAATATTGAGCTAATAACCATTTGAAGCCTAACTCGAACAAGACTCAAAAGTGTGCTTTCCACCTTCAAAACTGAAAGATGGGTTGAGCTGGATTTTACATGGCAAGGGAATCAGTTACAGTATTGTTCAGCACCGAAATACCTTGGTGTGACACTTGATAGGACACTGTCTTTTAAGCAGCACTGCCTTGATATCGAAGCTAAAATTAGTATGAGGAACAAAATCATCAGGAAACTCAAAACTATACATGGGGAATTCAACCATCCAAACAGCAAATATCAGCTTTGGCCCTGAGAGTTTCTGTGGCAGAGTACCTTGCTCCAGTATGAAGCACATCCACACATGCAAACCAAGTTGACTGTTGGTATTGCTTCCCCTAAGATAAGGAGAGAAACATCAGCAGATGCTGGGAGAACTAAGCAGGAAAATGACCCTCAAAAACTTCCGAACAGATATGAACCTCAAGTCCACCAGCTCAGATCTAAGAAGAGCTTTATGGCAAGAACAAACATTCTTGAGGGTACACAAGAGCAAAACCAAATTAAAAGAATTGAGGAAGGAGCTCACTGAACAAAGAATAACATTAAAGGAGGCTATGGCTGAGGAAATCAACCTCCCATACGTTACTTGGAGGGCCCTGAATAGGTTGAAGGTTGGAGTCTCTAAATGCAAAACCAACATGCTCAAGTGGGGACTGCTGGCAAACAACAACACTCTGTGTGAATGTAGAGAGATACAGAATCTGGCTCATTTGCTGATCTGCCGATTACTACCCAAAACATTTACCGATGAATATATTTAATTTTGGCCAATGACAAAGTGACTTGATTTTGGCAGTCCAAAGTTTGATCTGGACATGAAAGAAGAAGACGAAGTCATCCCCTGCCACTTTCTGCTAGCCTACCCTTCTCCGGGGCTTGGCTCAACTTCTGCACGGCCAGCTTCCAATCTCTACCTCTCTAAAGGGCTCCCCCCCCCAGCCCCCTCCACTGGCTCCAGTGCTGTATGTGGCCTTCAATATTTGCAAACATGGAGAAATAGGTCTTTGAGACCGTTGGCCCAGCTGCTGGCTTTGTGTCCGTGCGTGCTCATTTGGGACTAATTACCATTCACAGGGTGGGATTTTTTTGGCTGCTCCTTTTTGAATCAGTGAGAAATGCCAAGCGAGTCCCTTTCTGTCTCCCAATTCATGCATTCATTCATTATTTCCCCCTCGACGCGCCGCTAATCATCTCTCGGGAAAAAGACAAAGATCTAGGCTGGGTCTCTACAGACAGAGGGGCTGAAAGACAACTTGGGGAGGAGGGGGGGGGGGAATCACGCTCACACATCATTGCCCTGGCAGGTATCTACACATGTGTTCATGCATGATGAATCCATGTGATGCAATTGCCCTCGTTTCCAATACTTTTTCTCGCCCTTTTCTGCGTGCCCCTTTAAAAGAAGCAAGTGGTTAGACTGCTGTACTGTAACCAAAAGGTTGTAAATTCAATCCTGACCAGGGCTGAAGTTTGACTCAGTCTTCCATCCTTATTTATTTAATTTACTTATTAAACTTATATCCCAACCCTCTAGGGAAAACTTTCCTACTCAGGACGGGTAAAAGCATAAAACTCAACAGATACAAACTAACACAGATATTAAAATTTTCATATAAAAACATCAAAAACCAAGACACCCTAAAAAGAAAGCCTATTTGTGGTGCAGAGAGACAGAATAAAACACCTAACAATTGGAAATATCTTACCAACGGCCTCTTTAAAAAGAGATGTTTTCAATTGCTTTTTAAACATTTGGAGAGAGGGTACCAAGCGCATCTCCAAAGGAAGTGAGTTCCACAACATTGGTGCCACCACTGAGAAGGCCCCCCTCCTAGTTATGGCCTTCCAAGCTAATCTTGGTGTTGGCACCTGAAGTTGGTAAAATGAATACCTAGCATATTGGGGGCAAAATGCTAACTAACTTGTGAACTGCCCAGAGAGTGCACTATGTGCTACAGGACGTGGTTTTTGTAATTGTGTCAAAAGTACACAAAGGTGCTTTCTGGGCTGAAAGGATTTTTGCTGGAGGAACTCGGCTCATGGGATGACCAAATGAGGCTCCTTTCATGTCCCCAAGATCGTTTCCCACCAAAGTGGTCTCTATTTATCTACTTGCAATTTCTTGCTTTCAAACTGCTAGGTTGGCAGAAGCTGGGACAGAGGGGGGCACTCATTCTGTCATGCAGTACTCGGGTCTTGAACTGCCAACTTGCTATCCTTCCAGCTAACAAGGTGGGCTTCTTAACCACTGAGCCACAGCAGTCCCTATGGGGCGGAATATAAGTGTGATTGCTTTGCTTTTTAAAACTCATTTCATATTCCATTAACTTGCAGAGACGGCCGACTCCAGAAGTGAATCATAATCCACTAATTCTCATGCAGGAACTTCTCCAAAGGGCCCTGTGACGCCTCATTATTACTTTAATACGGTTGTGGCTTTTGGCAATGGTAAAAAGTGGCCATCCTTCCAATTTTAGCCACTCCACTAAGCCTCAGATGTTCTACACAGCAAGTGGGCTTTCTGGACACACCAATGTGTAACTGCACAATGGACATCTAAGCATCCCATTATGTTGGAAACCCACTCCTTGTTACACATACTGTATTTACATGTCTCCCAGTATCCACCCAGACAACATAACAAAATCTATCTTTTTGCAGGCAGGCGCTCAGATAGAACTGCAGCTGCTCAGATCCACAGGACAGATGCTCAAAAGTCACAGATTTACCAACAGGCGTTTCTTAAATTACACAGAGGGCAAGACATGTACCCGGGGACAAGCCGCTACAAGCCAGATCAAAAAGAAAGAAGAACAGCATGGCATCAGTTGTCATCTGCAGCTCCCAGCCAGTAATGATTCACTGGCATGTATCATCAATGAACTCCATCCAATTCCAAACAGCAATACTTCTCTCTACTAAGCTTTGGATGATAGGGCTGTGCTTGCTTACAGACAGACCCCAAATTGTAAACAGCTACAAATTCTTAACAGGCAACACAATGAGAATAGAGATACAGGAGTAAAGTTCTGTTTCTAAGCTAGAGCTTTGCTGGAGGAGAGCTTTGTGGATACCCTGGACTGCTTGAAAAACAAGCGGATCCTAGAGCATGTCAAATCTGAACTGTCTCTCGATGAAACTGGGTCTGTCCTACTTTGGCACATCATGAGAAGTTTGGAAAGGTAGAAGACAGCAGGAAATGAGGAAGGCCAAAAGCAAGATGGATTGACTCAACTTGTAGGAGTTGAGCACAGCTGTTGAGGACAGGACATTTGGTGGAACTCTCATTCGTAGGATTGCCATGAAGTTGGAGATGACTTGACAGAACAACAATCTAGATCTCTGTTATGTCTCTGCATCTACTCTGGCAACACAGATACAGTTCGTGGCTCAGCAATGTCACCCATCACATCAGGACTTCATTTACCTGCTCATCCTCTACTTGGATATATGTCAACAGTATCTCTATCTATTCTTTACAGGCCACTCAGAACAAAATCTCTCTCTCTCTCTCTCTGAATGGCCATATTGCATGTACTGTATTTCCTACCCAGGCCTGGCATAAAAATCTAGCATAGACGAGCTCGATCCCTCATTATATGCTTCACTGTAAGGTGGCTTAGTGGTTAAAAAACAGAACTTGACTACTGGAAGGTCAGAAGGTCAGCAGTTTGAGACCCGAGTGCTGCACGACGGACTAAGTTCTCATCATCTGACCCAACTCCTGCCAACCTAGCAGTTTGAAAACAAGAAATCGCAAGTAGATAAATAGGTACCACTTTGGTGGGAAGATAAACAACGTTCTGTGCACTCTGGTATCTAGTCATGCCTGCCACATGTCCAAGGAAATGTCTCCAGACACAGACAGCGCTGGCTCTTTGGCTATAAACAGAGGTGAGCACCAAACCCTAAAGTCAGCTATGACTGGCTTTCGAGCAAGGGCAACCTTACCCACCTAATGCAGAACCAGTGAGTGAACATAAGTTAGGCATGCAGTAGCAACCCAGGTGCAACAAAGGGAAAACCTGAGCCTGCTGGACATTTTTGCTTGAGGAGGTTGTAAGTGCAGGAGGCAGTTAATAAGTTTTTAATTGGAACAAAACAAAGTGCAGATCCAGTGAAAATGCAGCAAATCATGGTTCACTCTCGCATTTGTTTTACCAATCATTCTTCACTCATTCCTCTCTCCTTCGTTGCTTTGAGGGAAGGGGGACTTTAAGGTTTACAATGGCTGGCTGGAGAGTTGTTCTTGGAGGTTTTAGTGATGGATTAAAAGAAAAGGGATATGACTAAAAGTATGACCTACTATTTATCTTTAAACTCTCACCACTCATAATTAAGTCTTAGGACAAACATTTCTGTTTCTTAGAACTGGAGAGAAAAATATATACTAAAGTTGTGAACACTCACAAGCCATAATGTAATGAGAAAGCTATGAAGCCCAAAGGGCCATATTCGGCCCCCAAGAGTGTCAGACCTAGCCAAGGGCATAAGGATTTTCCATGATATAATACATATCTATTTGGCTCCTTTTATTACTGTAGAGTTCTTATTTAAGAAAACTTAGCACAAAACTTCAGAACAGAATAATCTGTAGTGTCCTTAATAGCCTTCATCCTATAATGCCCATCTTTTATGGTCTTGAATTAAACATCTGGCTCACCATGTACGCTGCCTTTGACTTTTCAGTTACCTTGTAAATATTGTCCAAGTGGCTTCATGTCAGGAAGAAGCAGAAAGACCATCAGCCACCATCGTGGACCCATACCACCATTATACCTCAAGGAGTGTGGTCAATGCTAAGGCCACCAAGATTATTACCAGCTGCCTGAAACCTAAAGGTTTCCTTTGTTCAAAAGCCAGTAGTATCCTACTCTAGGGTTCACTGCTCATCTCTGTTTCAAAGCAGAAGAGTCAGTGTTATCTGCTTCTGCAGACGTTTTCATGGTCATATGGCAGGCATGACTAGACACCAGAGCGCACGGAATGCTGTTTACCTTCCCACCAAAGTGGTCCCTATTTATCTACTTCCAATTTCTTGTTTTCAACTGCTAGGTTGACAGGAACTGGGAGAAAGACGGGACCTCATTCTATCCTGCAGTACTCGGGAACTGAACTGCTGACCTCCCGCCTTCTAGTCAGCGTCTTAGCCACTTGAGCAACTGCAGTCCTACTGAAAAGTCTATTATTTGACTGTCATTGCTCCTCCAGAAGTAAACTAAGAAGTGCTAGCAAATAACAAACAAAATAAAATAATATAGTCCCAAACCCAACCCCTTCATGGACACCAACACCCTAGATCAGGGTTCCTCAAACTTGGCAGTCCATATGTTCTTGGACTTACGGGTGTCATGCTGCGATGCAGAAGGCAAAATGGAAGACTACTGCATTATATTGTCCCCAGGACAATCTTCATGGCTAGTCGCCATGATGATAATCGATATTCGAAATCATATACTGTATGGCACTCAAAGAAGAAGAGGCCATGAAGTAGAAGATGGCATTTCAATTAGAGGACTGCCCTGTGTAAAGTAGGTTACACTGCCACCTTATTTAAGACAAGTTTTGAAAGCCCTGTTCTCAGTGCCATCAGTAAGGGCCATCAGATTGCTTGCCTCTAAGAACTGTTCCTTGTGGGTGGTGTCCTCCATAGCTTTGGCTAGCCCTCTTTAAAGACATCCTCTATGAACCTGAATAAAAGGCCATCCTATGTAGAGAAGGAGCATAAGCTCTTCTGCATTGAGAAGGATGCAGGTTCTTTGTCCTCTGATATTTCTGATAAAAAGGATCGGGGAAGGGAAAGGTCATTATTAGCTGCTAGTTTCTGATGTGTTTCCAAAAGAAACAAGAACTGGCCGAACCTTTGCTTCTGAGCAAAAACTCACCTTGCAAGATGGTGCCCTATTATGATAAATGTGAGTGGGAGGCTTGCAGGGATAGGCAGATACAGCGGAACCCAGTATAGCGATCGCCCCATACATCGCATAGTGATGAGTCTTGGAGGGGGGGAAGCCGTTCTGCATAGTGATTGTTCCTATGGGAAAATCCATACAACGATTTTCCAATGGGAAAAACCCCTTAGCGCCAAACATCATTGTATGGATTTTCCTATAGGAAAGATCATACAACGACGAAAACCGCATAGCAATCAGTTCCATGGAACGGATTAAAATCACTGTATGTGGTTCTACTGTACTACACTTTACTGTAGTGGTGCCAGACAAGGGGCAAACTGCTTTCTGAACTACAGTTCCCAGAATTCCCAAGATACCATGGCCTGCTCAGAAAAGTTGGTTAGGGTTTGAGTTCGAAAGCAATAAATTGCAAGTAGATAAATAGGTAACACTTTGGCTGGAAAGGTAACAGCATTCCAGGTGCTTTGGCATCTAGTCATGCTTGCCAGATGACCATGGAAATGTCTGAAGACATAGAGAGCGTTGGCTTTGGCTGTAAATGGAGATGAGCCCCCTAGAGTCAGACACAATTGGGTTTCATGCAATGGAGACCTTTACCTTTGAGGTACAAATCCTAGAATTTCCCAGCCAGGTAAACACCTGTTTTCTGCAGCCCCATAAGAAGCAACTCCTCCGAATTCTAGGTGGAACTTGCTTTGAGTTTGCTGCTATAACACTGGGGTGCATCCAGTCTCAACTGTGTGCTTGCCTCTGGGCCCCTGGTAACCCCTGTTCCATCTTTCTGTCTGCAAACCAAGAGATCATTACAGAGACTTCAAGAATGCCTTTAGTCCTCTTTGCTCCTCTTCTGAATACCTCCACCCAGCTAGGGAAACTGAGGGCAAAACAATGCTTAAAGTTTGTTATTTTCAGCCAACATTTTAAGCCATGTGATCTTTTGAAAGTGGCTTTTGAGTCAAGCGCCAGAGGGTTGGCTGCCCAAGACCTGAGCAACATCTTCATTTGTGCTCTTAGCTCACTAGTTTGGGGGGACATGGCAGAGGGGAGATCCAAAACTAAGAACTGAACTGTTGCTTTCTACTCCTACATCTCTGCTCCACAGGCTGGTTTCTTATTTTTCCTTTCTTCCTTTCCCTCACTTTGAGATAATGGAAGCTCACAACTTCAATTTACTGATTGCTCCAGTACACAACAAGTGTGTGTGTGTGTGTGTGTGTGTGTGTGTGTGTGTGTGTGTGTGTGTGTGTGTGTGTGTGTGTGTGTGTGTGTGTGTGTGTGTGTGTGACCTTTGATCCCTTTTTTCTCCATATCAGCCTAATTGTTTATAAGCAATCCACTCTGATGCCTATGTTTGCCTTTGTCAGAAAGCAGATCACTGAAAAACAGCAGATCCTTCAAAAACCTCCTCGTAGACCACTGCCATCCTAAGGAAATATGTGTTATGGCAGATGCACAAATGTGTAGCTCGGTAATGCTACAAGTGAGAAGGATCTTGAGATTGTTGTAGATCACGAGCTGGATAGCAGTCAACAGTATGATGTGGCTTCAAAAAAGGAGAAAACTATTTTAAGCTGCATTAACAGAAGTCTAGTCTCCAAAACCCATGAGATACTAGTCTCCATCCATTTAGCACTAGTCACACCACATTTAGAGTACTGGACACCACACTTTAAGAAGGATGCCAACAAACTGGAACAGATTTAGAGGAGGGACAAGGATAATTAGGGAACTGGAAATCAAACAATATGAAGGAACTGGGCATTTTTGGCCTTGAGAAAAGGAAACTGAGAGGGGATAGGTTAACACTTTTCAAATACTTGAAAGATGATCATACAGAGCAGTGATGATTCACAGGGACTTGGGCTTCTGGAAATTGAATACCAAGAACAGCTGGAGTGCCAATGTATGGGCAGAAGCATACGCAGCACATGCCTTGAGCTTGTGGACAGTTGAGCAAGCTAATCAAAAAAGGAACAATTTCGGGACCTGTTGCGCCAACTTCTGCCAAGAAGGATCCTCGGTCAGAGACCAGGACTTTCCACTGAGTCTTTTGACTCAGCCACCACCTTTTGGAAGCTAGTCATATGAATCATCCCTACAATCCCTGAGTGCAGGACAAATAATAATGGGCTTCAGTTACAGAAAGCCAGATACTGTATAGGCTGAATATCAGGAAAATATCTTAAAGGTTAGAGTACTACAACAATGGAACCAATGGCCTTGGTTGATGGTAATCATTCCCATAAGAACGCACGGGGAGGGGGACGTTCCCGGACACACACACACACACCCAAATAATGAAAATGAAAAAACACTCTAATCTGTGGGAAATTGCTTTTTATAAAATGGGGTTTTTCTGTAAAACAGGACACATTTTCAGCAAAAAAACAAAACCCTTCTGTAAAATGGAGTTTCTGTAAAATTAGGCTTCTGTAAAACAGAGTTTTATTGTACAGTAAAAACTTGATTTATGTAAAAATTGCTTAACAGTTTTTTGCAGAAAATACATCCTCTTTTTCGCAAATAAATCATTTTACGTAAGGGGGTTCCTTGCATTTTGTAATTCTAAAATGGTGCCACTGCCATTTTAAACTCTAAAATCATGGCCCCGCACCATTTAAGAATTAGAAAATTCCACCCCACACCAACCGTCCCCCACCTGAGCAAGTCGCAAGACATGACTTACTGTGGAGGCGGTGGAGGCAGGGCCAATGATTGTGTCAGTTCTGCTGCATTTTCTGGAGTCCCTGCTGCTTCTACTGGCAATGGTGGAGCATGGGGGGCATGTCCGCTTGGTCACAATCTTCATTTGCTGTTTCTCCTCCACACACTTTGGTTGGGAGTGCGTATTGGGCGAAGACCGCTCCATCCCGGTCTTCATCCGATGTGTGTTCCTGGCTGGAGCACATGGCGGGGAGCGCGGCTGAGTGGATGTGCCCACTGCGTTCTACCAGTGCCAGTAGAAGCAGCAGGGACAGCAGCAGTGTTGGCAGCGCTGGTGGCAGCGGCAGTTCCCACTCCCCTGATGGGCAGACAAACCGCTCAGGAGGAAGCAGCAGCAGCAGCAGCAGCAGCAGCATGGAAAAGGTAGGCAGATCACTTTGTCATTCCCTTGGTGCTGATTATTTTTTGGATTATTTTTTGGCAGGTGAGGACAGTTTTTTTTATTTTTTCAGTGCATCCCTATAGGAATGCATTGATTTACATAAAAAACCGTATTACGTAAAAAGCTATGGAACTGTCTTTTTACATAAATTGGGCTTTTACTGTACAGTACTTTGATTTGGATTCCTACATTGAGCAGGGGATATAGGTCCCTTCCAACTCAATTTATTTTATGACTCTAGGGCATGGAGTTCTGGCCCACAGGACACGCCCAACCATTAGCCAGAAGTCAACCACGTTGGGAGGCTGATGCTAAGGGGCTCAGCATGGCAGTACAGTAAAACACAATTTTATGGGAAAAGTCAGTTCTGTAGCTTTTTCTGTAATATGGATTTTCCGTAAAATGAGGCAAACCTATCCCACAGGAATGTAGTGGTCTTTTATACCCACCAGATGCAATGTGCTTTGGGAAATTATGTTCCATAAAACAGGACATTTCTATAAACATTTCTGTAAAATGGGACACGTTTTCGGCAAAAATCCTTTCTGTAAAATGAATTATCCGTAAAATGAAGCATCTGTAAAACGGGGTTTTACTGTAGCTCTATATGATGGCATTTGAAGTTCTAAATAGCCTGGGATCCTGACCCTTGATGGAGCACCTCTCCTTATATTTAATAGGCACAGTGTCATGGGGCTACTAAGATTGGTGCCATCCATACTAGTGCTTTCGATAAAAAGTAAGGAAGAAGTGGATTCAGATTTATTCTCCACCATAAATTCAGTTGATCACTTTTAAAAAGCTTCACTTTCTTGCCCACTTGTATTTTGCTTCTAAAAAATCCTCTCTTTTTTAGCTAAAACTCTTCCCTTTTGATCACCCATCTTCCAAGGCAGCACACTAAGAAAAGATCAAAGCTAAAATAAAAACATTACTAGAAATGTCAAAGAGAACAATTGGAAAATCATAATGAAATTGAAAGTGTAGCAAGAATTTTTAAGAGCAACGAACTTAATCCTCATAGAAAGCTTGCAGGAAGTTTAGTCTTATACAAGGGCGTCAGTGAATGATCTCTTGGGACTGCTGTTAAATCTTGTTCATAACATATGAATTGTTCACATTTTTGAAAATCTACCTGCACAAACGAGAGAACATTCTATTCGTGTCATTTGTCCATGAGTGTATGTTTTCCTTGTGCATTATTTCCCATAAGAAATTAAACTGCAAGTGCAAACTTTTAGTCTGGCCTTAAATTTCAAAGGGGGGAAAAATCAGCTGTTTATTTTAAGGGGAAGGGGATTTACAGAAGACAGGGAAGGGCAAAAGAAAGTAAGCTTACAAGAAAAGCTGATGAGAAAAGAGAAAGAACGAATATTAAGAACTAAGTTGTTCTAGACAAGATTTTGTATTAGACCAGGAGTTCTCAACCTTTTTAAACCAGGGGCTGGGTCACGCTCCCTCAGACATCTTCAGGGGCCAGGCAGCCATTTTACCCTTCTTCTATCACGTGGCTCTTTGGGGTGTGTTGAAGGCAGTGAGTGAAGACATGAAATGGTGCTGGAGGCCACATCCGGCCTGTGGGCCACAGATTGAGAATCCCTGTATTAGACTGAGACAGTGCATCTTGTTATTTTTAATCAGTTGTGGCCAATTTGAAAACTTGACATTCTATCTAAGATAATGGCCGGAATGACCATTAAACCTCAGTGACCTCCATTTCCAGTCCAGAGTTAAGTAATTGGAAGAAAATTGTTAGGTAACCATCATGAATACCATAGATGAAATAACACACCTGCCAATATTTCACACTTCAAAAGAGGGGCCGCATGTATTCTTACTCCAATATGCTGCTTTGAGCCACAATTATAGGTTACAAAAGATGTTTTTGTAGCCTGCTGTTTACATTTATTCAGCAACAAGTCAAAGAGGAAAATGAAGTATACTAGAAAAGAAACTATACATACACACTAAATGTCCCCTAAGGTGTTACAGCCATTCAAAATGAATGTATAGCAAGTTGTACATTTTATAACATCCTCTTCTTCATGGCCACACTCATCAAAAAAAAAAATTGAAGCAATATAGGACATATTCCAACCACTGTCTTCACATGTTTTAGCAAATTAAATTCTAAAGCTTAAAACATATCAGATGATTTGCCATCTAGCAAAGTCTTGGAGCCTTGAACAGTCACTGATTTGGACTACAAATCCCATAATCTCCCAGCCACCAGGACCCCAGCCCTCAATCTAGGACATTTTTTCATTCTCTCTGTCATCGTAAAAGAAATTAGTACAAGCTGCATGGTAATGTACAAATGTCACTGTAACGACTCATACCTTTAGTACATTTATATCCCATTTTATTCCTTCTGGTGAGCTTAGAGTAATATACAGTAAAACCCCATATAACGACTTTAATTTGTTCTGTGGGGCTAGTCGTCATACGATTTAATCACTATACGATGCGATTATCCCTATGGTATGCATCGTACAATGAATATCTTTTGGGGAAAATTGTACAACAACAAAATCTCATTGTACGATTTTCCCCATAGAAATGCATTGCATCGTATAACGATTTTTGTTATGTGGGGCACAATGTTTTTTCAAATCCTCATGGTTGTATGATTTAATCGCTGTAAGAGGCATTTGTTATATGGGGTTCTCTCTTCTATCTTCACCACAACTCTATAAGTTAGATCAAGCTGAGCAGCAAAGGCACCCGAAACACTCAACTCCTCTTTTAGATGTGTAGCTGTCTCAGCTAGTAAAAGAGATCTGCTCATTCTAGCATGAGCTTTTCTCACTTCTGTGCTTTGCATATTAGTGTGCTTTCTCTTGTGATTGGTCATCGCAAAAGGTAAACACAGCCATCATTTGTAAATTAGATTTCTCTGGCACCCTGGTGGACCAAGGTGCTTTCAGCTTCAACATGCAATGTAAATGTCCGGCATTATTCGATGCTATGTCCTGAAACGGCTTGATTGATACTCCTGCGGTCAGACTGAGGGCAGCCAAATTGTGCTCAGGCAAATAGACGCTGATCCAGAGAGGTGGTAGGGTCAAATAAATCATGTTATGTGTGGCATAGTTCCTTGCTACCCAGGTGTGGCTTTTCACATTTGGTATTAGAAATGTCGGTTCCTGTTTCACGCTACGGTCCCCAGACAACTGACAGTAGCTGGGACTGCCAGAGATGCTGAGAATGATGTTCACGTTGGATGTGTGGTTGACAGATCCTTACAGAAGCCCAGATAAGGACTATTTCCTTTCCCCTTGCAATAATAGCCACCAATTTTCAGCTGTGAGGGTATTTAATTTACTTTTTTCTTTGAGTTGTTGGGAGTTTGCTGGCTCCTGTGATAGCACAGAGATCCAGTGTGGTAAACCAGATCGAGTGACAGACTTGGACTTGAGAGCCTGGCTCGAATCCCTGCTCAGCCACAGAAACTCACTGGGGGAGCGTGGAACTAATAAAACCACTCCTTAATTATCTCAAATTAACTTCAAAGCCTTATTAGGTTTGACAAGTAATTTCCAATTTGACGACACCTAAAAAACAAACAATAATTTCAGAACAATTGGGAAACCACAGATCTCTTCTCTAGCAAAACTTTTTCTCCCTTTCACTGCTGATCTTTGGAATTCTCTGCTACAGGATGCAAAAACAACAAAGGGCAGACAGATTGCACAGTGTGGGGAAAGTGAATTTTTTGGAACTGAGGCTCCCAGAGGCCTCCCCCACCCCACCCCATGACAGCCAAGAGATTGGGATGGTTATAGCCCAGTAAGTAACTGCCTTGAGTTCTGGTTAGCTTTCGTAGGTGTGTGTGTGAAATGCTGGATACAAAACATGACCATTCATGGGAGAAAAGGGTCTGACTATGAGGAGGAACTGCTGGAGGAAGGCTGGGGGCTTCCTGGGAGCATCTCCCTTCTATAGCAGCTGAATCTCATCTTTGTTTGAGGTCTAATCCCCCGTCTGTTGTTGCAAGAGTCGGAGGAAGGGTTGGGGGCCCAGAGGGGGTGGAGGAACCTTGTCCGTTTAGGGCCTGGGGAGCGTGGGGTTGCTCATTTCTAGCACCTTTTTTGATGAGTAAATCCCCTCTCAGAGGCCTCCAGGAATGACCTTCTCCTCAGCACAACCACTAAGCCTTTTGTAATGGGATTTCATGGCAGAGCTGGCAAATTAGGGGAGAAATGAATGTACTAAAGCCCCTGATTTCCTTTCTGGCTGAGTCCTTCTCTCAGGCCCGAGGAGGGCTACGGGAGAGCTGTGCAGAACAAAGGAAAAGCCCCCCCCCCCGCTTTGCTTTTCATCTCCAGGAGGGGCCTTGAGAAGCCCCCAGTGGTAGTAGCATCTGAGGTCTGATCTTGAGAACTGGGAGAGAGAAAAGAGAGAGGGTGAAGGCAGACCCAGGGCAGAGAAGGGAAAACTGCCTGAGAGGGAGAAGACTTTGCCATTCATTGCAGCCTTTAGTAAAGGTAGAGGTTTCCCTTGCTTGAAAGCCAGTCGTATCCGACTCTAGGGTTCAGTGCTCATCTCTGTTTCAAAGCCGAAGAGCCAATGCTGTCTGATTCTGCAGACGTTTCCGTGGTCATGTGACAGGCATGACTCGACACCGGAGCGCACGGAATACTGTTACCTTCCCACCGAATTGGTCCCTATTTATCTACTTGCAATTTCTTGCTTTCGAACTGCTAGGTTGGCAGGAGCTAGGACAAAGACCGGAGCTCATTCCGTCCTGCAGTCTCTAGCAATCATAATAATCAAATTTTTAAAGGATTAACATCAGCACCAGCAGGCAAAGCAGGGACATTCTTACAAGAAGTAATGCCACAAAGGAGGAGGAGGGGAGGAAGAGGAAAAAGGAGAGGAAGGAAGAGGAGAAAGAGATGATGATGAGGGGGCCAGAAATAACCTAGATCCTAAACAATAACCAGGGTATTGTTATAGCATGAACTGTGAGAGGCAAGGCAGCAGGAAAGTAGTTCAAAAAACAGTAAAAACAGAGAGGCAGACTAAGGGGAGGGAATATTTAGATTTTTCATGCTGAATACAAAATTAAAATAAAATGACTTCATGCACAAGTGGAGAAAGTGGCATATACATGAGCTGCAAAACTGAGCCAATCATTCAATGCTTGTTTTGAAAGGAAATGTTGTGAAACAGGGAATCAATGGCAAGGAGGGCCACCTCACTCAGGACGTGGAAAGGACTATTAAAAAGTTTCTTTCTCAGTGTTTTCTTGAGTTTAGCCCTTCAAAGATTCATTATTGAGATTTCTCTCTACGTGAGTAAGATATCTTGGCTTCCTCTCTCTTTCTCTCTATTATTTGTATTTATTTTTTTGTTGCCTGTCTTTTTGTGTGCAAAAACCTGTCAAATTTCACACAGCTCAATGCTCTTTCCAAGGAATCCTATGTAGGAAAGATAACATTTTGTGAAGAAACTGTAACAATTCTGTGCAGATCAGAGTGTCTTCTGTGGGGGGAAATGGCCATGAAATATCCACAAAAAACCCAAAAGATTTCTTGTGAGACTTCTCATAGAGGGAGCAAAGAACTAAAAAGAGTTTTCCCCCCCTCCATATCCCCCCTCCTGGAGAAAGAGGGGCTGTGAAATTTAAATCCCTGCACAGCATTCTTAAAATTTAGGATTAAGTACCCCCCACACACACCCTTCTTTCATTTGAACTCTACAGTAACTCCTCAAATCTCTGGTCAGTGAGAACTCACTGTCATTCAAGAGAAGGAAGAGGCCAGGCAACACAGGAGGAATAACTGCAGGTGACGGTGTTGGAAGATATCTTGGGATTCTTCTTCTTTCATGCCTAGGTTATACTTCAAACTGCCAAAATGAAGCCACCTTCTTGGCTTTGTTGTTGGCCAAACTTAAATCCTCATCGGTACATGTTTCCAGGAATAACCAGTAGACCAGCAGATGGTCTGGATTCTGTATCTCTCCATATTCATCCTTTGGGTGAGGTGATGGTGGAGGAAATGCCACCGGAAATCATCATATTTAGGCCCAATGGAAAAATGAGCGGAGGAGGAACCGCAAAGGTCCATCTTGAACATTAAGTGGGATGACTAAACATTATGTGGGATGACTATGTCACCAACATCGCAACTCTCGAGAAGGCAAATGTAAATAACACTGGAGCTTCCATCATAGGCCACCATCTTAGATCAGGTGTTCTCAACCATTTTAAGCTGGGGGCCAGGTTACGCTCCCTCAGACAGCTTTGGGGGCTGGGCTGGATGGCTATTTTGCCCCTCCTCCACATCATGGCACTTCCGGGTGTGGTGGAGGTGGTGGTGGGCCACATGAAATGGTGTCGCAGGCCACATCCAACCCAGGGGCCACAGGTTAAGAACCACTGTCTTAGATGGATAGGACAGGTTCACCATATGGATGGTTCCAGGCATCCTCGTCAAATTCTCTATGGGAAACTTCGCTCCAGTGCAAGATCTCATGGAGCTCCTTTGAAGCGCTGTAAGGACCAGCTGAAACAAACCTTGAAGGTGTCAGATATAAACCTACAAACTTGGGAGACAGCAGCTAAAGATCGCCCACTTTGGCACCAAACCATCTTTGCGGCTACCGATCACTTTGAAGGAGAACACCGCAGACATGAAGAGACTAAACGACAAACACAAAAGCTTTGTCAAACACAACTATGCCCTCCACCATTTATTCAGTGTACTGTGTGTGGTCGTATGTTTCATGCCAGGATGGGTTTATGGAGTCACTAGAGACACATCCATTAACTGAAAAAATGATTTCCAGGAAAAATGTATGCTCGGATATAAGTAGCAGCAGACGGCACACAGCGTGTTGTTATCTGCCAGAAGCCCCCACTTGAGCATACTGGTCTTGCATTTAGGCACTCCAACTCTCAGCCTGTTCTGGGTCCTCCCAGTGACGTAGGGGAGGTCAAATTCCTCAGCCATATCTCCTTTAATTTTATTTCTAGTTTAGTGAGTTCTTTCCAGAGATGACTCTGATATGGCTTGTATATCTGCTGAAACCTGCTGTTCAGATGGGCAACCTCAAAGACCTTGAGGCTCCCCTCTTTGAAGTTCTCTAACTTTAATCCTGACCATGGTGGATACTTCCAAGAAGATGGCTATCTTCCGATAGCCCTTCATGATTAGGAACATTTATTTGAAGAAAGACACCTGGCCATCTTCTCTGCCTTTGTCTTCTGAGTGGAAGAAAAATGGGAGGAATAGAATGTAGTGCAATCTCTCCTTGGAAGAATGGAATACAAAAAAAGTAAAGCTAAAATCTTGCGTTTTTTTTTTTAAAGAATGAATTAAAGGCAATGACGTATAGATTGAGGCGGAAAATGGGAGAGGGAATTAGTTCTCCGAACTCCATAGATTTAACATTGATGTTTGCCTACCGTGATCGACTGCCGGTAGAGTTCAGATCCACAATACAAAGGATTGATTCATGTAAGTTTACAGTTTTAATTTACAACATTCACTTCAACAAGATGTGGTGATAGCCACTGGCTTAAATGGCTTTAAAAGAGGATTAGGCCTAGGCTCCAGGAATTTGTCTCTCAGCAGTTACCACCTTGATATCTAACAGTGCTTGCTAAACATGCATTTCATCATCTGCATTTCATAGTGGACCAACCTGAACACACCCCATAATCACGTATGGAGCAGAATTCGTCCTTTTTTTTTTTTAAAGTATGCTTTTCTACTACAGAACACTAAAGAGACTGGAGTCTATCAAGTTACTTCTCCTAGCTGCACACAAGAATGCAGCTATTCCTCAGAGTCTATGGGCCTGTGACGTGCAGTTGTCATGCCAAAGCCATGTACTCAAATGTTAATAAAAACCACAGATTTTGGGGATTAAAATGTGTTTTGAAATCGTCGTCTTGTGAGAAAATGTTTTTCAAAAACATGTCTAAGATGTTTTTTAAACATGGCATTCATGCAGATATTATTTTGTAAAATGTACAAATAAATACAGAAATTGGATGGGACAGGCTTTGAAGATGTGCAAAACTGACACAAGCAGGAAACCGACGGACCTATTCCTCACGCCAACTCAAGGCTTTGGCATCCAGTATTTTGCATCTCTCCACCTCCCACTGGCTGCCATGGGAGACTGCTGCCTCAATCTCACCAATGGTAAGGCCAGCTCTAGAAACTCTGAGTTTGGACACACTGGGCCACTGATTGCTAGTTATTGAGAAGCAACAATAGCAGGAAAAACACTGCCTTTTTTGTCAAGCTTGTGGGCAAATAGATGGGGAAGAAATGGAAGCAGTGGCAGACTTTACCAGTGACAGATGGGGAACTGCAGCCATAAAATAAAAAGGCACTTACTCCTCAGGAGGCAAGTTATGGCAAGCCTAGGCAGCATAATAAAAAGTAGAGACATCACCCTAACAACAACAGTCTGCATAGTTAAAGCAATGGTCTTCCCAGTAGTCATGGGAAGAGCTGTGAGAGCTGGACCAAATGAAAGGCTGAGCGCAGAAGAATAGACACCTTTGAAGTGTGGATCCTGGAGAAGACTCTTAAGAGTCCCCTGGACTGTAAAGAGATCAAAGCAGTCAATCCTGAAGGAAATCCACTCTGGCTGCTCCTTGGAAGGACAGATGCTGAAGCTCAGATACTTTGGCCACCAAATGAGAACAGAGGACTCACTGGAGAAGGACTTGATGCTGGGAAAGATTGAAAGCAGCAGAAGAAGGGAATGGCACAGGATGAGGTGGCTGGATGGCGTTGCTGACACAGTGGGCATAGATATGGCCAGGCTGTGGAGGATGGCAGATGATGGAGGAGCCTGGTGTGTGGTGGTCCATGGGGTCGCAAAGGATCAAACTCAACTTTGTGACTGAACAACAAAATCGTTGTAAAGGTAAAGGTCTCCCTTGCTTGAAAACCAGTCATGTCCAAGTCTAGGGGGTGCTGCTCATCTTTGTTTACAGCCAAAGAGCCAGCACCTTCTGCATCAGCAGACGTTTCCGTGGTCATGTGGCAGGCATGAGTAGATGCCAGAGCAAATGGAATGTTGTTACTTTTCCTTCTGAAGTGGTACCTATTTATCTATTTGCAATTTCTTGCTTTCAAACTGCTAGGTTGGCAGGAGCTGGGACAGATGATGGGAGCTCACTCTGTTGCACAACAATCAGGTCTCAAACTGCTGATTTTCTGGTCATCAAGCTCAGCATCTTAACCACTAAGCCACCATGGCCACAGTTGTCATTGGCCTTTACAGAAATCAGAAGGACATTTGGTTGAATAGATTTTTGGTCTGATTCATACTCTGCTGTTCTTATATACTTGTATTAAGCTCAGACCTTTTGCTGCGGTATCACCAGAAATCCTCCATTTTGTAAGTTTAGGATGAAAGCGGTACACGTACAATAACTGAGCATCTTGCCCCATCATTAAGCATGATCGTGCGTTGGAGAGGAGGGGAAGCATTTATTAGCTGGAAAGTTCAGGCCCTGATTAAGGATGTTTGCCCATACTTCCTCAGCAAAGTACAAGGAAGAGGGTAAGAAGCACTTTGGTGCTGCCATGGCAACTTGAAGAGTTTGTTGGCCTACCAGCCAGCAGAAAGCAAGCGCTTCTTCTGAGGTGGCATGCAGGGCAGTAAGGTTCCTCCAACATGAGGACTTCATTAGCACCAGCAAATAAAAGCCATAAATACTCATTAATTTGCTGGCTAATTGATGTCTTCAAAAACAGAGAGAAAAGAAACCCTATGCTGTTTACTCTATGGCCCCATCGCTCCTGTTTCGGGCACGCATTGCTTCGTTTCCTTTTATGACTCTGCTAATTAATTGACCATCGTTTGTGTTCTGCGCATCAGTACTCTCTGTGACAGGTCTAAGGCTGGGCATTTGGGATAAGCTGGCTGCGTTCAGCCTGCCAAATCGAAGTTTAATTGACTATTTCCCCCAGCTTCCTCTCTCTCTCTCATGCACAATTCATCTTTTCCCATCCTGGCAGAAAAGAAGCTACTTTAGCCAGTTAAAATGTTTGGACAACATTTTCTGGAGCTGGAGGTGGGCCTAGCTAGGGCCTTCACTGGCTTCCTAAAATGTCTCCTAATGTCTTGGTGGGGTCCTTCAGTCCAGAGTGGAGGCCAGAAAATGGGTCCCCTTTTTTGGAGGGCAGACCTTTGCCATTGCCAGACAGTGATTCCCTTTCTGAAGTGAACATCTATTTCTCCATCCCAAATCTGAATTAAAGATGAAAGGAGATTGCCTGGAGCCTTGAAGCTGCTGAGCCACAACTTCTCGTAATACTCTTTGTCAGGTCTCAGGACACATTTGGAATCTCAGGGGCCTCCCTAACCTCCTCTGGGTTTCAAGGAGAAATATGTACTTTTGTATCCCCTGGTTCAGGGAATATTTGGACAACTCTCAGGGCAAGCAATGTTGGCAAAGGACACGTAAGGAGTGTTATTCTTACAAGGAGCTGCAACCCAAGAACACCTGGAGTCCCACATTTTGCCCCCTCCCATAGTTCATTCAGGCTCAAATTAGACATTCTAGTTAGCACATCATTAAGAGTGGAGCTCCCTGAGGATGGGGGAAAAACATCTTTTTAAGGTGAAGCTTCCCTCACTTCTTTATCAGGCAAATCACAATGCAATTATTTTATGATCGGTCATTGGGAGGCACATGGGCTTCATTCATATCTCTTTGCCATAGCATGGAGCATTGAAGGAACTACAGAAAATTGGTTTATGACTGTTAAGTGTCTCTATATAAGGTTGGGAAATATTTGTACAGTACCAGTCTTCAGTATAATTCACTCTCTCTAGGCTTCTCTGCCAAAGCAAATACAGTTGTACCTCGCTTAAAGAGCATAATGCGTTCCACAGGATTGCTCTTTAAGCGAGTTTGCTCTTTAACCGAAACACCATTGTAAGTGACCAATTGTGTGGGTGATTGGGAACCCCGATTTATTTGTTAAACGAGTTTTTGGTTGGTTTTATTTGTTAAGTGAAGCAAACATTCAGAGAAAATGCTGCTCTTTAAGCGAGTTACTCTTTAAGCGAGGCACTCTTTATGCGAGGTTTGACTGTAGTACATAACTGTCAAGTCGATTCCCTTCCTAGGGTTTTCTAGGTAGAGAATAGGCAGAAGAGGTCTACCATTCTTCTGTGGGCCAAAGTGCCCAGCAACACACAGGCTGGTCCTTCTCCTAGGGGGCAGAGTGGGGAATTGAACTCCCAATACTGTATATCCAAACCACTGAGCTACCTGGCCAGCTAAATATTAGTTACTCCTGCTCAAAAGCAAGGCATGTATGTAATGAGAAATGCAGGATTTAACACCGGGACTGCAATGGACTGCTGCAGCCTTGAGGATATTAAAAAGGTGCACCTTCACAGCCAGTCCATCTGGCATTGCCTCTTCCACCTCCATGACTGTTGGGAATCAAAATAGTGAGGTGGTTCCTACTCCACTCATGTTGCTGTTGGGTCCAATATGATGGTTTCCAGTGGCATTTCCTCCACTGAGGGGGACCCTCACCCCACCAGAGCAGCTCATCTGCCCATAGTCATTGGACCATTTAGGGAGTCAGGTTAGATAACCACTGCCCAAAACTGGGTGTTGAGTCACTAGCTGTATGGACTACTCCATTACCATAGTGGAATAACTGGCCAGACAGGTGCATGTAGTAGTTATATGTAATTTTGTTAAGATTTTTGTCTGTTTTTCTGTAGTTGTGATTTTTTGTTTATTTTTGTGGGTTTTTTTTAAATTTTAATTTAAAAAATTGAATAAACCCTATAGAAGATCTCCTCCTTACCTGTTGATAGGGGCTAATTGTCTGCATTTTGAAGTAGTCATTGTTGAGTGTGGTCTAGTTATGGGAAGTTTGTCGGGATGAGCTTCTGCACTTACAAATTTGCAATTGATTGTATGTCTTAGTATACTGCCACAAACTAACCTACAGACTTGATTCACTCCCATTCCACAGAGTGATCATAAATTTTCCAAAACCAGCTTCTCCCATTCTGGAAAGAGTGGGTGAAGCAGCCAGCTCACAGCTAGCTTGTAAGAATGATTTTTGCTTGTACTTTGCTCCCCTGAACTAATTATTTTAGCATCTCCCCTGCATGCAATTTATCTCTCTTGTTTGAAAGAAGCAGTTTAATTAAGATAAAAGCCTGGCCTTTTCTGCTCTGGGAATTGGCCTCCAATCTTACAGGGCAGATATCTGATGAATGGATGTAACATCAGGCTGACCCAGATCTGGAGAAGTTGGACAAGCAACACCGGAATGAAGTCAAGAAAAAGACTGCCGGGAAGGGGGGGGGGGAATATATTTTTAGTGTCTTCAGTGAATTCCCAATCCAAAGAGAGTCCTTTGACAGCTGGCTGGTGGTCACCATGTTGCCTTCTTTACAACCTTTGAAGAAGCGTTGGTCTTAGGGCTAAAGTGTCAGAAACACTTTGAGACAATATTTGCCCATTCCATAATTAAAAGCCAGGATGGATGATCTCAAACCAGATTTGTTAGTGGCAATTATCAGCAGAAACTGGCTCAAATAACTGGATTGAGAGAGAGATACCTTATTGCTGTGTGTGTCCCCCACCCCACCCCAGGGCGCTGGGAGATCTGGTCTTGGAGGCAAGCAGGAAAAATGCCACTGGCATGAATTTGTTTAAGGTGGATCCCAGCTTGCCATGAAGTGACCCACACACTATGATCACGGAGCTATCTCCTGAGGCATGTATGAAATGAGACGTGCAGGATTTAACACCAGGGCTGCAATGGACTGCCGCAGCCTTGAGGATATTGACAAGGTGTGCCTTCACAGCTTCCACCTCCCTGACCATTGGGAATCAGTAGTAAAGTGGTTTCTCCTCCACTCATTTTGCTGTCTGGGCCAGTATGCTGGTTTCCATTGGCATTTCCTCCACTGAGGGGACCATCACCCCACTCAAAGCAGTTCATCTGCCCGTAGACATTGGCTTCTTTGCAGAGTCAGGTTATTTACCACTGCCCAACACTTGGGCCAGCATTGAGTTGCTGACTGTATGGTCCGTTCCATTACCATAGCGGGATGTCCAGACAGACAGACAGACAGACGGGAGTTGTAATACTTAGAAAGAAACAAGGGTTCCCAAGCTCTGGAGACTCTACAGCCCTGTTTAGGTATTGCAAATTAAGTTTGTGATTTTCCTTTATGGAGTTAATCCATCTTGTGTTGAGTCATCTTCTTTCCCTGCTGCTTCCCACTTTTCACAGTATTATTTCAGATACTATACTGGAAACTGGCTTTTGGATGGATGAATAAACTGGATTGGACTGAATTAATGGATTGGATTGGATTGGATTGGAATGGAATGGATTGGATTGACAGACGGATGGATGGACAGATGGATGATTACACAGTCCCATAGGTGGAATGGTCGGTTTTCACTTTAAACTGTTAATCTATTACAGACTCTCCCAAATAGTAATCTCCCAAATACAGTACATTATACTACAATTTCCATCATGTAGGAAGAAGATGATGTGAGTTCTTGACCACACACATTTGTGAGTGTCAGTTTAAGACACAATGGTTTAACATGTGCTAGTGAAAAAGATAATACAATCAAACCTCGCATAAAGAGCATCTCGCTTAAAGAGTAACTCGCTTAAAGAGCTGAATTTTCTCTGAATGTTCGCTTCGCTTAACAAATAAAACCAACCAAAAACTCGCTTAACAAATAAATCAGGGTTTGCAATCCCCACCACAATTGGTCATTTACAATGGTGTTTCGCTTAAAGAGCAAACTCGCTTAAAGAGCAATCCTATGAGGTACAACCGTAACATAAGTTGATTGGACAGCAACAAACAGCAGCAGAGGGCAGGACTCAGACAAGTTTTCCAATGCATGGAGTACTTTAAGGACAGAGCCTTTCCCTCCCACTTCGGTTCAGCCCCTCTTCTGAGGAAATCTTTCTTCCCTGTAACTCCCCTGTGTTACATACCCATAGCCATTTCTGCACTGATGCACACATGTTCAATAGCCATTAGCTCACCCCCAGCTCTCCCAGTGGTGCTCCAAAAGAGAATATTTGAAGACCTAAGTGTATAGCGGCTTTTGCATGGGCACAGTTCACCCACATCACCAGGAGATAAGGCAGTGACTCTTTCCACCCTGAGAAACCAGCTGCTGCACTGTTTCATGGAGAATAAGGAAGAAGCACAAGGATGCTGTGAGAGAGAAATACTTAGAAGATGGGAAAAGAAAGGAAAAGGCAAACTAGCATTGCACTTTACAAAATAAGAGATTTAATTCTCTGTGAGATTTATGAATCAATATCCACTTCTTCAGACACAGGGAATATGAATATATGTTCCCTATATTTATTTTCCCCCAACCCCCGTGAGATTCATATCCAAGTGAGGATATAGGTAATAGTCAAAGTGACAATGGCTTGTTAACACAGGAGTGGAACAATTACACTGCTAATTAGCATATCCTAGACAAGGTATACTTGGCTGTCACAGGAATGCTGAGAGTTATTTCTGCAGTAAAGATCCGTTTGTCAAGGAAACAACCATTTTAAACCCATAAAATGTTACATAAATTTGGATTATAACCTATATAGAATGCTAAGAAGCCTTGATCTCTATTTAAGCCCTTAGAAATGCACTGGATTTGGTTTTTACAACCAGTTTCTGTTGTCTTAAGTTTCCTTTTGTAATGTCTTAGAAGACAGTTCTGACCACTCAATAATTGTTTTTTTTTTAAATAGCTCAGGCAGGGTAGTGGAAGCTACTAGACAACCACTGGCATGGCAATTCTCACTTGTCATTGAGTGAAAAAATAAAAATGTAACAGCAGACATCAGGAAATTCACTTTAAAAGGTTGGTTATTGGTAGGTATTAGTCAATGATAGAAAACTGTGCAGACACAGCCACAACCACCAAATTCAGAGGTAATGTTCCTTTGAGTGCCAGATGAAAAATTAGTGACAAGCAGAACTTATGGAGTAGTAGAGTGGGAACATACCCCAGATGGATATAAATCTAATGAATAAAATAAAATAAGAACTCTCTGAAGCCTCTCTAACCAGCAAGAGTGCTGCCTATGCTGCCTAAGAGAATATGGAAGTTGTAATTAAAAATATTCCTTTATCAAAAGAAAGGTAGACTATAAATAAATAGAAAAATAATACATAAAAATATGATTTCCTAAGCTCTGCCTTTTAGATGACAGCTTTCTTCCCTGCTACTTGGTCAAGATGTTCTGTTCCAAATCCATCTACTGTCTGCAAATATTGAGAGCTTGGAAAGGCCACTGTTTTCATTTGCAAATTCTAAAATTTCCAGCAGCCATACATAATTTGACTGAGAGAGGTAGAGAATTTTTGGCCCTCCAGGTGTTTTGAACTACAATTCCCATACTCCCTTGCAATTGGCAGATGTTAGTTGGGAATGGTAAAGGTCTCCCTTGCTCGAAAGCCAGTCATGTCCAAATCTAGGGGTTGCGTACGCACGCGCACACGCATGCACACATACACACACACTCATCTCCATTTACAGCCAAAGAGCCAGCATTGTCTGTACAGTTGTACCTCACTTAAAGAACATAATGTGTTCCACAGGATTGCTCTTTAAGCGAGTTTGCTCTTTAAGCGAAACACCATTGTAACTGGCCAATTGTGACTTCTGGCAGGGGGGATTGTGAACCCTGATTTATTTGTTAAGCGAGTTTTTGGTTGGTTTTATTTGTTAAGCGAAGCGAACATTCAGAGAAAATTCTGCTCTTTAAGCGAGTTACTCTTTAAGCGAAATGCTCTTTATGCGAGGTTTGACTGTACAGTATCTGCAAATGTTCCTGTGGTCATGTGGGAGGCCGGAGTTCTCTGCCGGAGCACAGAGAATGCTGTTACCTTTCCTGCCAAACTGTACCTATCTATCTACTTGCAGTTTCTTGCTTTCGAACTGCTAAGTTGGCAGACAATGGATGCTCACTCTGTTGCACAGCACTCAAGTCTTAAACTGCTGACCTTCCAATCATCAAGCTCAGCATCTTAACCACAAAGCCACCACAGACCATTTACTTGGGAAGGGAGAGCACAAAATCTGAAGAATCTGGCAGGCCAAAGATTATCTGCCTCTGTATACTGCACTGGTTCAAGTGGTTAAGAGGCTGAACTCACTGACTGAAAAGTTGGAGTTCGATTCCCAGGTACTACATGATGGAGTGAGCTCCTATCTCTGTCCCAGCTCCTGCCAACAACCTAGCAGTTTGAATGCAAGAAATTGCAAGTAGGTAAATAGGGATCACTTTGGTGGACATTTTTTGAAATAGTAGCCGTGTTAGTCTGTGGTTGAGGCATATCAGAAAACAAAATAAACAAAACAAAACAAAATAAAAAACACTGTAGCACTTTAAAGACTAACTGCTATATTTTTATTGTTAGCTTTCATGGATCAAGTCTGATGAAGTGAACTTGATCCACGAAAGCTAACAATAAAAATATAGCAGTTAGTCTTTACAGTGCTACAGTGTTTTTTATTTTATTTTGTTTTGTTTTCTGATTTGGTGGAAATGTAAACAGTGTTCCCTGCACTACGGTGTTTAGTCATGCCTGCTACAATATCCACAGAGAGGTCTGCAGATGCAGACAGCGCTGACTCTTTGGCTATAAACAGAGATGAACACTGAGCCCTAGAGTTGGATATGACTGGCTTTCGAGGAAGGATGACCTTTATCTTTATCTTATAAGTGGCAAAATTGGTTGGTTGGGCTTGACTTGTACAAGACAACACGGGAGAGGACTTGGAATGTGCAGGTGTCCTACACCATTGGCAAGGCAAGTTTTGAACCCTTCATTCCACAATAACATTCTTTATGCACAGAATCCAGGCTTCCGGCCACAAGTTTAGCAAGCACAGCATAAGGAAGTGAAGCTGTCGCATACGTGGGAACAAAAATTAAATGCTCGGCACAGAAAGTGTCTTTGACTTCTGGTCTCCAAGTTATTTGGAATGCTAAACTGTTACGTCTTTTTTTTGCCACAAGTCAGAACCGTGGGTTGCACAGAACCAGGTAAGAAGAACGAGGAAGGATAAACCCTGCATCCCTTTGCTGAATGAACATCTTTTGCACAGCGAGGCACTCTTACATAATATATCTATTTCCCTGTGCCGGGGGGGGGGGGCAGCATTCCCTCCCATCTTCTGGCAAACATCTGCCAAGATATTGAGTGTTCTGGGATGAGGAGGTGTGAAGGCTGCAGCGGGGAGTGGGTTGCGCCTTCTCTCTGTTGACCCGCAAAAGGGGAAGCTGTGTGGGAATCGATCCTTCTGGCTTTTGCAGGGCAAGTGTGTGCCCTGCAAGCGTTATTCAAGCCCCAAAAGCTCATCACAGCTCCCAGGCTGGGATTCACTTCTGAGGGCACCTGGGAGCACCCAACACGCTCTTTGCCATTTTCTCCACATGAGAAAGGAAAGTTCTGGTCACCTTCTCTCTCCCCCACCACAGCCTACTTGATAGCTTCATGAGCCTTTCCCACCACCATAAACACTCCCGTTCCCAGGATTCCTTGGGACAAGTCATTATAGTTCAGCTCGTGTTCATGTGTCCTGTAAAAATATGTGTCTCTAGTAGTGTGCAAGGGACTGCAGTGGCTCAAGTGGCTAAGATGCTGACTTGAAGGCAGGAGGTCAGCAGTTTGATTCCCAAGAACTGCAGGACAGAATGAGTTCCTGTCTTTATTGCAGCTTCTGCCAACCTAGCAGTTCAAAAGCAAGAAATCACAAGTAGATAAATAGGGACCACTTCAGTGGGAAGGTAAACAGTGTTCCGTGCACTCCAGTGTCTAGTCATGCCTGCCACATGACCACAGAAATGTCTGCAGAAACAGATAGCGCTGCGTCTTCTGCTTTGAAACAGAGATGAACACTGACCCCTAGAGTCAGATAAGACTGGCTTTCGAGCAAGGGAAACCTTTAGCTTAAAAGTGTGTAATTTTAGAAGCAGAGCTAGGAAAAGTTACATCTTTCAGTCATAGCTCCCCAAATCCTCCAGCATCGGAGAATACTGCAAGTTGTAATTTTTAAAAAGTCACTTTTCCAAGCCAAAAGAAGACTAGTCACAGTAGTAGGAGTAATATACAATACTAATGGAAATACAGCAGTAGAAAGAATAGCAAAGTTCAGAATGGCATAGGCATAAGGCAGGGGTCCCCAAACTACAGCCCGGGGTCAGATGCGGCCCCTGACACCAATTCATCCAGCCTACGAAACCCTCAGCGCTCCTGAATGTGGAAGTAAAACCCACCTGCTTCTAGGAGAGATGAGGGCTTTGAGGGCCGGATTAATTGGCATCGGGGGCCAGATATGGCCCCCAGGCTCTAGTGACCAACTCCATGGACCACGTGATCGGCCCGCAGCCTGAAAAGTTTGGGCACTCCTGGAATAGGGGGAAAGTGTCTGTGTTATCTACTCATAGTAAACTGTTCCAAGCTGTGATTGAAGCACTGCTGGCACAGTGGGAAATTTCCCAAATGGGCGGTATAATAATAATAAAGTGGTTAAACTGCTGTTCTGTAGCCAGAACATTGTGAGTTCAATCCTGATGGGGACATGTTTGACTCGGCCTTCCATCTTTCCGAGGTTGGTAAAATGAGTACGCAGCATGTTGGGGCAAAATGCTAATTAACTTGTGACCCGCCTAGAGACTACACTAAGTGCTATGGGTTGATATACGAGTGTAATTGCTATTGATTGAGATTTGCTCCATAGCCATTGCAATGATATCCAAGATTCTTAGGCAATTCTCTTGGTTTGTTCATACAGCTACAGAAAACCCAAATATTGCTCCATATAATCTTTTGTGATCCTGCAAAGGGTTATGTGGGCTAACTGTCAGATTGCAAGATGCAACCATTTGTGATAGCAAGATAACATTTGGCTCATCGTGGGGTCAAAATTGGCTTACAACCAGTAAAAGATGATGTTTTGTGGGGTTGGTGCTTACACTCCGAGTTTTAGTCCCAACTTTACTGAAGCTATTAAAGGTTGGATTACAACCTGGAATGTTGCCTCCCCAAGCGCAAGGCCACCAGCCTCCACTGTTTGCAACTCTCTGTTCTCATGTAAAAGCCATGGTCAAATTATATGTTATAAATATTTCAACCTTAGAGTAAACATCATATTAATGTTCAGGAAATATCATGAAGACAGTCTGACATGTCTGACAGCAGTTACAGTGATTACTGATAACCTTAATTAGAAAAATATTCAAGAGTGATTATGTTTGGTTGCCAAAGAACAAGCTACTTTCATGTCCTGGAATGTTTAAATAAGTGGGTGTGTTCAAGCCTGGACCACACAACTCTTTCGAAGCCTGATTTCTCAAACATGAAAGACTGCTGTAGTCATGTCTCTCTGACACTATTGTGCTTTCAGTTTTAAGTCCAGCTTTGTATAACAGTCTGTTTCTGCTTTGAGAAGTCCATCTTATAAAGACATCCTGTTTTAAAGTCCTGAAGCCCAGTCTCAAAGCAGAGCAGGCTGATCTGTAAACCCCAGAAAGTGAGGAAAGCTCTTGCTGTGACCATCACACCTTATCAAAAGCTTGGGGAATTCCTTCTTCTGGCATTGGCTTATATGGGGGGGGGGGGGGAAGAGTGTACTAATATAGTGTACTAATATATTCAACACAGAAAGAAAAATCAAGGTCACCCAACTTTTCATAATGGAAAAATGATAGAGAAGCACAGGTGGATTTTTTAAAAAATCAACAACTTTGAGATTTAGTTTTCTCACACCATTTATGGGACACCCTAAATAGAATTATTTTTATATAAAATGATGAAATTTTTGGAGTTCCAACCATCCCTATCCTTTGCCTAGAGCTTCAACATAAAGTTAGGTCAATTTCTTTCTTTCTTTCTTTCTTTCTTTCTTTCTTTCTTTCTTTCTTTCTTTCTTTCTTTCTTTCTTTCTTTCTTTCTTTCTTTCTTTCTTTCTTTCTTTCTTTCTTTCTTTCCTTCCTTCCTTCCTTCCTTCTTTCTTTCCTTCCTTTTTTCTTTCCCTTCTTTCTTTCTTTCCTCCTTTCCTTCCCAACTTTGTTCCTTCTTTTCTTTCTCTTTCTTTCCTTTCTTTCTTAACAGTGGCAACGCACAAGCTGCTTGGAGTCAGACACACAGCTGCGGGAGCTGATCGGCACCTGATTGATGTTGCACAACCTATTATATTGTCAGATAATTATCCCCCAGTTGTATGACTTCTATGCTAAGTGCCAGCACTTAATTGCATTTTTAATTACACTGTAATAATTCCAGCCCAGACTCAGCGGGAGGACCACGCACGGTGCAATGGCAGCAAGGCCTGCCAAGAGCCATTAACCTGTCTGAAGAGAAGGGAACGGGGCATATGGCAGTTCTGGTGCCAGCCAAGAGCCATTTGCCCCGGTTCCAAAATGACCCAAGGAATTCAGTCTTATAGGAAGTGGGACTCAGGGATGGAAGGTACAGTGTAAATGCAGCACTCAAATATATCTGGGGTCAGAAATGTGGAGTCTTTAGTACAGATTTTGAGGGGTGACCCAGAGAGAGAGATGATGAGAGAGAGATGGGATGGCAGAGAGAGGGGGGGGAGGGGACATACAAAGAAAAAAGACAGCATAGAAAGAAAGATTATGTTACTATTGACAAATAGCGGCAGGTCAGCAATTCAAGACCCAAGTGCTACATGATGAAATGAGTGCCCGTCTCTGCCCCAGCTCCTGCCAACATAGCAGTTTTGAAAGCAAGAAATTGGAAGTAGATAAATAGATACCACTTCGGTGGAAAGGTAAACAGTGTTCCATACACTCCGGTGTTTAGTCATGCCTGCCACTTGCCCATGAAAATGTCTGCAGACACAGACAGTGCTAGTTCTTTGGCTATAAACGGAGATGAGAACTGAACCCTAGCATCGGATGTGACTGGCTTTTGAGCAAGGGTTACCTTTACCTTTACCTCTAGAGGAGGTAAATGAATCATTTTCTGGATTGTCAATGACCCTACCCCCCCCCAAAAAAAAAAAATCTGAACTCCAGGAGTCTTTCTATCTGCCTCTTCTTTCCTGCACAGATCAGAAGCGCAGATGAATGCAGGTAGTATTTTAAAACTGAAAAGTAAAAGGAGAGAAATGCAACCAGGCCAGGCTCTTCCCAAAATATTTTTACTACTTTTCCTGCCATAAAACCTTTGCTATCAAAGCGGCTGCCATTCTCTCTTTTTCTTTTACCATCTGTTGGCAAACAACTGTCATCAGTACATTCACAGTTCATGGAGAACGGACTGATTCATGCAGTGATGGGATGATACCGGGTCGGCCCGGATCCGCCGACCCGGTAGTTCCCATCACAATTGGTTCTCCGTGGGGGTTGTTAGAACCCCAGGAGATCTGGTTTTGAGAAAAAATTATCGGGCAGACAAAATGGGTGCCCGTTACTGTGCATGCATCAAACGTCTATTTGACACATGCGTGGTAAGAAATAGAACTGTGCATGCATCAAATAGAGGTTTGATGCATGCACAGTAACGGGCAGCCATTGTGGCTGCCCAGAAAAAATTTTTTAAAGGTGGCGGCGGCCTTTCTTTGGCGTGGTGCGCCATCAGGCCGGTGCACCGCCACGGGCAGCCATTTTGGCTGCCCGGGAAAAAAAGTTTTTTAAGGCGGGAGCCTTTCCTTGGCGCGGCGTGGCATCAGGCCGGTGCACCGATGCACTGCCATGCCGTTACGTGAGAGGTGTGTGTGTGTATTTATTTTATTTTAATTTAATTTTTATTTTTTAATTTTTAAGGCCCCACCCATAACATCATGACATCATGATGTCGGCTCTGCCCATGACATCATGACGTCATGACATTGGCCACACCCATGACGTCCGTGACATCAGGGAGTGGTAGTAAAAATTTTTGTCATCCCATCACTGGATTCATGATTACAGGCAGTAGTGTCTCCATGGAGCCTCCATGGCTAGAGACAATACTAGGTCAGGTGAAATGAGCTGCAGAATAAGCTCCTCAAAAGGTGCCTTTATTGTGGCAGTTTCATATCTAGCCTAGACACGGAAGAAGAAGATGAGGAGGACATAGAATCTAGACAGATTGCTGCTTTCACAGCCTGCTCGTCTACTTTTTGAAGGCATCTGATAGGGCTTTTGTTGGAAATGGTACACAAGCCTGGATGAACAAAGGGGAAGAGGCCTGCCCAGTGAGAACCAGAGATAAATTGAGCACATCATGGTGGTTAGTCAGGTATATCCAAAAAACTCATAAAGAAATCATGACAACAATGCTTCTGCTCTGTTGCCTGTTCTGTATAGACTGCTTCTAAAAATGGAGGCTTTGTTCAGTTCACCTGGCACACAGTTTAATTTATTCTAAACTGCCTATCCACTTGCAATTTCTTGCTTTTGAACTGCTAGGGGGTAGTAGAGGAAAAAAGGCTTTTCAAACACAACAAAATGTATATTTTTGTTAAAAAAACCTCAGTTGTGTTAAAATTAAAATTCTCAGGCACAGTGCATAACTGTATGCAGGCTGGAGTAAATACATCTTTGAGGTTCTGTAAAGAGGATGCTGGAAAAGCATTCCCATAAGGGAGTTCGGGGGACATGACTGAAAAGGCCCTGCTCTACAAGCCAGGATGGCCACTTCCACACCACCAATAAAGAGAATGCTGATCAATTTTAAAAATAATGTTTATCATTGCCTGCTACTTGTGCCCAATTACACATTTCCCCCCTGAAAATTATTTTCAGGAAAAATGTCATTGGCATGAATTTGTTTAAGGTGGATCCCTGCTTGCCATGAAGTGACCCACACACTATGATCACGGAGCCATCTCCTGTGGCAATATGAAATGAGACATGCAGGATTTAACACCGGGACTGCAATGGACTGCCACAGCCTTGAGGATATTAACAAGGTGTGCCTTCACAGCCAGTCCATCTGGCATGACCTCGTCTGCTTCCATGACTGTTGGGAATAAAATAGTGAAGTGGTTCCTCCTCTGCTCATTTTGCCATTGGCCAAATTCTAACAGAATTAGAATACATCTTACCTGAATGGAGAAGAGTATGGCCAGGTGATGTCTATTGTCTAGGAAGGTGCTAACTATAGGCAATGCAGATGTCTCTGAGTTTCAGTTCTTTATCTTATTATTCATTATAAGTTATAGTTTGGCAAGTCTTCAAATGCAGACCATCTTCCAAAGGAGAACTGTCTTCCCTAAAAGAGGACATATGACCATCTCATAGGCCAGACTGCAAGGCCTCTGATTTTGATCTTACGCATGGGCTTATGGAATTGGATGGTCCTTTAAATCCACCATACAGACCCAAATACGTTTATGTTTTTAAAAACTAAAACAATGCAAATATTGACATGCAAAGAAGCAAGAGGCCAATACAAATTACACAAAAATCAGAGTTACATGCTCAGAAGGCTTAGCTTCTCAAACATTTTAGCTGCCTCATTCTCTACTACCTTACAAATTGTCTTAAAGGGCAGTCCCACAGAGAGTGCATCATAGTAATCTACCCTGGATTTTTCCATAGCTCTCTAATCTCCTCTGCATCTGTGAAAAACAAATTCTTTCTGTTATGTGAAGGATGCATTGCATACAAAGATCTTGTGCATTCATGCAAAAGCTCTTCTTACGTTCAGAGGCCTCTGGGATCTTCTAGGAAAGCTCCAAAATAGGCTATGGTTATATTTCTAAAAAAGCTGAGAAACCTGCCAGCATTTTCCCTTATAGAAACCTGCAAAGCTGGAGCTGATCTCTTCCCCACCCCCAGTGTGAATTTGACAGGCTCCCATTCTAGCTGCCCTGACAGGAGACAAGCCAGGTAAGAAGCAGGTGTTGGTGCTCACGGTCCCAGAACATGGACCGGTTCCAGCTGAGTGACAGCCTAAATTCACCTGTCAATCCTAGCTCTCCCATGCCTGGGTGCCAGGGGAGTATGGTTGGGTCCCTGGGAATCAGGGGGGCTTTGGAAGAAAGAAGGAAACACTTCAGCCAGGCTTGGGTCAGAGAAATCGAGATCAGCTCCCGACACTAATAAGCAAGGGAAACTCAGTGCCTAATCGATAGAGCACTTGAGCGTAACATCTCCAGCCCGATGGAAGGGAGGCAGCTTGTAGCTGGAATGGCTGAGCTTCCAGTCAGATGGAAGCCTCCCCTTACAGCAGTGGTGCCCAAACTAAGACCCGAGGCCCGGGTGCGGCCCCCGATGCCAATTCATCCAGCCCACAAAGCCCTCATCACTCCTGGAAGCGGAAGTAAAACGTGCCCGTATGGGCGCGTTTTACTTCCGCTTCCAGGAGCGACGAGGGCTTCGTCGGCTGGATGAATTGGCATCAGGGGACGCACCTGGCCCCCAGGTCTTAGTGACCAGCTCCCTGAACCACATGATCGGCCCCTGACCCAAAAAGTTTGGGCACCCCTGCTTTACAGGCATGGCCAGTCATCTTGGAGCGACTGTCCTTCTGATGCTGTCTGTTCTCTTGTAGGCACCACCCATCTCCCCACATCTGGCTATGCAGATGGTGATCAGATGATGTGCCAGAGAGGGTATGGGAACAGCCACCAGTCCAACCCATGTTTCCCAAATTTCTATAGCAATTATTCTTATATGCTGCCCCATAGCGCTTAGTGCACTCTCTGGGCGGTTCACAGAGTAATTAGCATTTCCTCCCAACATGCTGGATACTCATTTTACTGACCTCAGTAGGATGGAAGCCTAAGTCAACCTTGATTTCCCTCCATGAGGATCGAACTGACAATGTTCTGGCTGCAGTATAGCAGTTTAACCACTGTACCACAGCTGCTGGTGGTCCATATCTTAGATGTCAGGATGGGGAAAACCCCACTTTAGGGCCCCCAGCCTTCCCTCCATGGGAAAAGATTGAAAAAAGAAAGTTGGATTTATTTGGGATTATGTGATGATTTATCTCCAAAACAGCTTGCAGACCTTCCTTTGGTGCATTTTCAACATGAATAAACCTGTTGATTTTTTTAATTTTTTTTTTAGCAAATTGGGGAAGGTACCGTTCTGTGTTTAGTCTGAGGAAGGCAAACAACTTTCCTAGTGGTTGTTAGAGGTGGGAAATTAATCCCTGGACCCTGGGTGCTGGACCATGGCCATTGCTTTTATGGGCAACAGACACATGTCACAAAAAATAGTATTGCTGTTTTCTTATGGAAAAGTCACTTCAGGAGGGTGAGTGGAAGGAGGAGATGTGGAGTGGTGAAAGAGAAAAGACTTAAATACCCCACCACCACCACCACCTGCCACCTCTATGCTCAAAATAACCCTTGTTCCCACTCTATCCCAGCCGCTTTTCCTTTGACAAAAGCAGCCATCACACATATGTCTTTTGTGAGTTTGTGCATTCTGGATTTAAGACCTAATTAGGATGAACGCTGAAAGAGAGGACAGACATTTGTATAAAACCACATATGCTAATTCATATAGACAGAGGCAAAACTAGACTTGAAAAATTAGACACCTGGGACCAATACTGTGGGCAGGTGACTGCTGTCGCTGTGAACCATTAGCATCAGGGTCTCATATCTCCTTCCTTCTTATGCTCCCTTGAGTTCAGATCACGCTTGGACAACCCTTCAGATGGAGGATTATGCCTCCTAAAGGGGGTCATGTAGCCATCCTATCACTAATAAATCAACAGCCCTGGAAGAAGAGCGCTTCACATTCCTTAAAAAATGTTTCCCACCTTATTTGGTTCTCATAACCTGGTTTCGGGGGATACTGAGATGCCCGTTTGCCAGAAGACCAGCATCATGGCTAGCAGCTCCACCATGGCCATGAGTGTTGTCCAACAGAGGGAATAGTTGGTAGTCTCTCTCTTACAGCACTGACAAGTTGAAGGGGTTGCCTCACTTTGTGTAATGGTAGGGTTGGATCTGTCCAGGGCCAATGAAAAATGGGCAAGAACGTTCAGCAATCATTTTAGTGTTGCAGGTCACCAGGAGTCCCATCTGAACCAAAACTTGAGATGAGACCTCACGGGAATAGGCAGAATTGCTTCAAGGGCAGTGGTCCCCAACATATAGAAGAGCAGACTCAGCACCTGCAATGGGTGTTGCCCTTCTTCTAGGGCTTCCAGTCTGTACAAAGTTTCTGACAACACATAGGGGCAGTTCTTTCAGTCTTCAAGCCATTCCCTGGGCTTGATGCATCTTGCCTAATGGGATATCCTCTAAACAGAGATGAGCCTCAAGGCCACCAGCTCAGATACAGAGAGAGCTTTATAGAAAGAACAAACATTCTTGAGGGTACACAAGAACAAAACCAAATTAGAAGATGGAGGAAGGAGCTCGCTGAGCCAGCAATATCATGAAAGGAGGATATGTCTGAGGAACTCAACCTCCCCTACGTCACTTGGAGGACCCCGTACAGGCTGAGGGTCGGAGTCCATAAATGTTAGACCAGAATGCTCAAATGGGGCTAATGGTGGAGAATAACATGCTCTGTGAGTGTCAAGAGATACAGAATCTGGCTCATTGCTGGTCTGTCAAGCGGGGTTCAGAAGAGGCAGGGGAACTAGAGACCACATTGCCAGCATACGTTGGATCATGGAAAAGACAAAGGAATATCAGAAACAAGCCTACTTCTGTTTCATTGATTACACTAAGGCCTTTGACTGTGTGGACCACAACAAAATGTGGCAAGTAATTAAAGATATGGGAATACCAGAACACCTTATATGCCTCATGAGAAATCTGTACATGAATCAAGAAGCAACAGTTAGGACAGAATACGGAATGACAGAGTGGTTTGGAATATGAAAAGGAGTAAGACAAGGCTGCATTTTGTCACCCTGCTTATTCAACTTATACACAGAGCACATAATGCGCAATGCAGGAATGGAGGAAACACAATTTGGGATTAAAATTGCTGGGAGAAACATCAATAATTTGAGATATGTAGATGATACCACCCTAATGGCAGAAAGTGAGGAGGACCTAAAGAAGCTCCTGATTAGGTTAAAAGAAGAAAGTGAAAAAGCTGGCTTGAGACTCAATATAAAGAAAACCAAGATCATAGCAATAGGCCCTATCAGTCCCTGGAAAATAGATGGGGAAGAAGTAGAAGCAGTGACAGATTTTACTTTCTTAGGATCAAAGCTCACTGCAGATGGTGATTGCAGCCATGAAATAAAAAGGTGAATGATTCTTGGGAGCATAGTGAAAAGTAGAGACATCACATTGCAAACAAAAATTTGTATAGTCAAAGCAATGGTATTCCCTGTGGCAATGTATGGTTGTGAGAGCTGGACCATTAGGAAAGCTGAGCGCAGAAGAATAGATGCCTTTGAGATGTGGTGTTGGAGGAGAGTTTTGAGAGTCCCCTGGACAGCAAGGAGAACAAATAGGTCAATCTTAGAAGAAATCAACCCTGACTGCTCCTTAAAAGGTCAAATAGTGAAGATGGACATCAAATGAGAAGAGAAGATTCACTTGAGAAACCCTTGATGCTGGGAAAGGTGGAGGGCAAAAGAAGAAGGGGATGGCCAAAAATGAGATGGCTAGATGGTATTGTGGACGCAATGGGCACAGAGCTGAGCGAGTTGAGGAGGATGGTAGAGGACAGGAGTGCCTGGCGGGTGGTGGTCCATGGGGTCGCAGAGGGTCGGGATCGACTGTGCGACTGAACAACAGTAACTACCAGAAACATGTATCGCTGAGGATTTTCCAATGGCCAATGACAAAGCCAAGAAAATGGCTTCATGTTAGTAGTTTAAATTTTGATCTGGAAATGAAAGCAGCAGAAGTGGAAACTCAGTGACCAAGCCAGAAACTTTTTTTGACATTTCATTTGCTTAAATATTGTGTCTTTATTCTACTCACCTACCAGTACATGCATGTCTGTGTGCGTACGCATGCACATGCGCGCGGACACACACACACCCCACAGCTCATCTTCAAGGGCTGTGCCTCCCTTAGCCAGACAAGGAAGGGTCAAAGGCCACTGCATTTAACATTTTTCCTAGCTCTTAACTGCCCAGAAAACCAGTAGAGACAGCAGGAATGAATAGTGAACAGCGGGGAGCCTTCAGTTCAAAGCCTAATACCGGTGTGGCTGGAGCGCACACACACACACACACACACAGCCTCCCCGCCAGCATCCCCAGAGGCTGCACCTAAAATGAGTCTGTGGGAGAGAACATGGCGGACAGTTGGACAGCTGCTGAAAACCCATCAATGGGAGAGGGTGTGTGTGTTTGTGCATGGAGAGGGGAATGATGCTTAGCAAATGTTTGAGAGAAAGCTGCTTCTTTTTGGATCTTGCAGCTTATCCAGGAGATTAGGAAGCCTGCAGGAGTGTGTGTGTGTGTGGGGGGGGGATGCTTTATATTCAGCCTGCCTCTGGTGTGTTGAGGGTGGGTTTCACTCATGCCTTGGGGCAAAGGGAAGGAGCAATAGGTAGATTCAAATGGGCTACTCGCTACTAAGGGGTATGTGAGTCAGTCTAGACCCGCGATGGTGAACCTTGGCACTCCAGATGTTCTTGGACTTCAATTCCCAGAAGCCCAAGCCCCCGTGAATCCACACAAATGGGTTTGCTGCAATTCATCCGGCCCATGCTGTGCCACATCGTCGCTCCTGGAAATGGAAGTAAAATGCTCCACACAGTTAAGTCTCTTCCAGGTTAACCCTTCCTCCGTATGGGCGCGTTTTACTTCCGCTTCCAGGAGTGATGAGGGCGGGGCGGCGCAGGCTGGATGAATCTCAGGAAACCCATTCATGTGGATTCACAGGGGCTTGGGCTTCTGGGAATTGAAGTCCAAGAACATCTGGAGTGCCAAGGTTCACCATCATGGGTCTAGGCTGGCCAAGGGTGGGGTTGGGGGCTGGAATGTCACTTGCAAACTGATCCTTAAGAATGTAAGCAATTCTTTTAATAATAATAATAAAAGAAAATACTGTAATCATTTTTTAAAAAATGTCTTGAGCTGAAAACTTGCACATCTGAAAGATCCATAGGAATAGTTTGCAGCTTGCCAGGAGAGAATAAATTTACGGTTGAGCTTGCATATGTTAACTTTTTGAAATTCAGCACCCATATGCTTTTTAAATACAGGTCAGTTTTGTTAACAACTCTGAGCTTGATGACCGAAAGGTCGGCAGGTCAGCAGTTTGAGTTCCGAGTGCTGTGCAACGGAGTGAGCTCCGGCGGTCTGTCCCAGCTCCTGCCAACCTAGCAACTCAAAAGCAAGAAATTGCAAGTAGATAAATGGGGACCACTTCAGCAGGAAAGGTAACAGCATCCCATGTGCTCCACCATCAAGTCATGCCTGCCATATGACAATGGAAATGTCTGCAGATGCAGAAACACTGGCTCTTTGGCTGTAAACGGAGATGAGCACCCTAGGAATCCAGGTGGTGCAGTGGTTAAACTGCTGTACTGCAAACAAAAGGTTGTGAGTTCAATCCTGACCAGGACTCAAAGTTGACTCAGCCTTCCACCCTTCTGAGGTCAGTAAAATGAGTACCCAGCATGTTTGGGGCAAAATGCTAATTACCTAAACTGCCCAGAGAATGCACTATGTGCTATGGGGTGGTATATAAGTTTGATTGCTTTGCTTTGGGTTGTACATAACTGGCTGTTGAGCAAGGGAGAGCCTTACCTTTACCTTTACTTACATACATTTCAACCAAACTATCCAAATGTTTGGGTTTTATCATTCTAGTCCTGTGATGGAGAACCTTGGCACTCCAGCTGTTCTTGGACTTCAATTCCCAGAAGCCCAAGTCTCTGTGAATCTATATGAATGGGTTTACTATGTGCAGTAAACCCATTCGTGTGGATTCACAGAGACATGGGCTTCTGGGAACTGAAGCACAAGAACAGCTGGAGTGCCAAGGTTTACCATCACTGTTCTAGGCTATGTAGAAGGTAAATGACATATCTCAGGAGGAAAAGAAAACCTGCCTTCAACCTATTCATCAACCAACACACTGAACTACATCTCCCACCATCCTCAGACACTGAGGTAAATGGGACCTGCTGAACCTCTGGGGAGTGGAAAACTAAAATGAATTGGCACCTCCAAAATTCTCCACAGCAATTTTCTAGAAGGGAAAGTGATCTTCAGATGCCCTCTTTGTTTGTTTGTTTGTGTTACCATTTGGGGAGGTTTTCTGGTTGATGTCAAGCTTCATCTACAGCAGCCAAGAGTGGGTGATACATATAATGCTAAATATTAAGGACTTCATTATGAGTTGGACGGATGCATTGCCTCCACCAGCAACCTGCTCTTCTCCATGACACATCTCCCTGGAAACCACTCGGGAAGTAGAACTGAAGAGCAGTCTAAAAATACTTTCAATAAGGAAGTTAGTAAGTAAGTAAATATGAATAAATTGGATCAAAGGCAAGAGAATGTGCCATTGTTACACCTGAGAGCTCCTTCCTCCAGCTCACAAGCTCCTGGCTGCAATATAAGTGTTATTTTTCAGAACTACATGTCCCCAAATCCCTAGGCAGCATAATGGACTTGAGAAGACTAGGTCATGAGTTTTCTTTTTCCAGATGTTTCCCAGGAGGCATGTGCCAACCCTTCACCTGTGCACACAGGGATGCAAATATTGTTTTGTAGTCTGCCATCGGAATCTTGACATTTGCAACAGCACTGCATAATATTTAGAAGAGGGGTAGCCAACCTTGGTGATCCAGCTTCAATTCCCAGAAGCCCTAACCACCAGGTGTACTGACTTGGGGTTCTGGTAATTGAAGTCCAAGATCAGCTGGAGCACCGAGATTGGCTACTCCTCGTGTAGAACATCAACCCCAGGCCAGTGTTGATGAAGCTGCTGCCCTCCATCAAGATGGATTCAAGTGGGATTTAATCCACTTGTGGATCATCAACTTTCCCTGTGGACTTTGCCACCCAGGGCAGTTAGTCCTCAGGGTTAATCACCGTCTGCCAATTGGCATTGAGTTGCTGGCAATATGGTCTACTCCAGGGTTTCTTAACCTTGGGTCCGCAGATGTTCTTGGACTTCAATTCCTGGAAGCTCTGATCAGCAGGTCTACAGATTTAGACTTTTCTATTACCATAGCAGGATAACCTGGCCAGACTTTATACACATTTTACTTGATCATCATAACCATTACGAAACTAAGTGGGATGTGGGACATACTTCAAGGTAGACTTGTGTAGGTTTGCTCTGTAGGCCACTTCGCCCTGCTAACCTTCCACATGTCTCTCCTCTGCTGTGTGAATGAAGTTGCAAAATAACAATTCTTATGTTCCAGCCCAGCAGCAGGTTCTGAATAGTTTTTTGTTCACCTTGTGATCCATTCAATTGCTTAATCCTTGAAATGAGCTTCTCCCAAGCTGGGCATGCTATCCGGGGACAATGGGAGTTGTAGTCTGACATATCTGAGGAAGGTGGCCCTCCATAATCGGGAAACAATCATTTGGTTAGCGGAGAACAGTATGCAAAAGGGGAGATATCAATGTGCATGCTGAGAAAAAATGTGGCAAAGCAGGTCTGGTTTTGCTTTTAATGTTTTCAAAATACAAAAGGAAGAACCTGAAGGTTCGTCTTTAAACTGTTGACATTAAAACAAACAAAAAAAGTGTCTCAGACATAACAAAATCAGCCTACCTAATCTTTGTGTTTATTTGCAGACATTTCTTTGTACCTCATCTTGAGATATAGATCAAGATTTAAATATTTTTAATAAATAAAAGAAATACTAACCCACCCACCCCCATTCTTTCCTGCAGATGTACAGCAGTTAGTTGTTTTCCTTTAAAAACAATTGTTCAAATAAAACCTGTGCTTCTTAAAATGGCTTAAGGAATGAGGCTACATTTGGATTTTCCCTGTGTCTCAATGTCTTACTTTAGCCAATCTCTCTCTATAATTGTATGGTATGCCAACCTAGAAGTTTGAAAGCTAGAAATTGCAAGTAAATAAATAGGTACCACTTTGATGGGAATGGTAACAGCATTCCAGGTGCTTTGGCGTTTAGTCATGCATGCCACATGACCAAGGAAAGGTCTGCAGATACAGACAGCACTGGCTCTTTGGCAGTAAACAGAGGTGAGCACAAAACCCAGTGGTGGGCTGCTGCCGGTTCGGACCGGTTCATCCGAACCGGTAGCAAAAATCCGGAGTGGATTGCCAAGGGGGGGTAGTAAACACCCGGGTGACCATTTCGGTCGCCTCTCCGGCTGCCCTCTGGATTGCATTTCCGGGCAGCCCAAAATGGCTGCTCAGAAGTGCACATGCATCAAAACTCCATTTGATGCATGCGCACTCGTGCGGTTCCCCCCAAACCCTCCTTCAGCCCCAGCAATGGATCGTTGGGGCTGAAGGAGGGTTCCATGACAAGCCACACGGTTTTCCCCCGAACCCCGCCCAACCCCAGCGATGGATCACTGTGGCTGAAGGAGGGTTCGGGGACAAGACACGCAGTCACACGGCTTCCCCCTGAACCTCCCCCCCCCAGCCCCAGCGATCCATTGCTGGAGCTGAAGGAGGGTTGCGGAACAAGCTGTGTGGCTCCCCCCCCCCCGATGGATTGCTGGGTCTGAAGGAGTGTTCCGGGTCAAGCCATGCGGCTTTCCACTGAAACCCCACCAGACCCACCAATCCATTATTTTATTTTATTATTTATTTATTTATTTTACTTTGACTCTGCACACATCATGACATTGGCTCCACCTATGATGTCATGACGTTGGCTCTGCCCACATTGGCTCTGCCCACAGTGTGGTAGTAAAATTTTTGACAGCCTACCACTGACCAAACCGTAGAGTCAGACACGACTGGCTTCTGGGCAAGGGAGACCTTTATATCCAGAGAACTTGAAAATTTTTATTTTTTGACACTCATCCCCAGGTTCTGCAAAAATCTGTTTTGAGGAAAGGAATCAGAGAATGTTGCCTGCCTGCCTGCCTTATATGCATCCCCTTTCCCTCTCTAAATAAGACTGCAGTGGCTTATTGGTTAAGATGCTGAACTTGACAACTGGAAGGTTGGCAGGTCAGGAGTTCAACACCAGAGTGTCCCAGCTCCTGCCAACCTAGCAGCTGGAAATCAAGAAATTGCAAGGAGATAAATAGGTATCACTTCAGTGAAAAGATAAACAGCATTCTGTGCACTCTGGTGTCGAGTCATGCCTGCCACATGTCCACGGAAATATCTGCAGATGCAGACAGTGCTGGCTCTTTGGCTATAAACAGAGATGAGCACTGAACCCTAGAGTTGGATATGACTGGCTTTCGACAAGGGCGATCTTTACCTTTACAGTACCTCCCTCCCTAAAGGCATCGCCATCTCTTGGAATCACCTCGTCCCATGACCCCGGGACAGCCTGTCTGCGAGGGCAAGAGTCACCCAAGTGTTTGCTATATTTATTTGGCCGGGGCCTTCTGTCATCACCAAGAGGGATGCTCACAATAAGCAAGCTGCCCCAGGGCCTCAGGTGCAGAGTCACCTGTGGGTCACTGGGAAGGGGAGAGAGAGAAAGAGAGAGAGAGAGAGACTCATCTCTAACCCATGAAAGAAACAAGCAGGCATTGTTCTGTCACACAAAAAGGTTACAGGGAGGGGGGCATCTATTCAGAAGCATCTCTTCTGTCATGGGGTGGGCAGAGAGAGGGGGGCGGGATGGATTCGCACTCCAGTTTTAGAAATGTCTCCCAGCCTGAAATGTTTGGGGTGGGTGGGAAGATAAACTATAGATAAATTAACCTGTTTGCCTTTCCCCCACCTTGACTCCTTTTTTTCAAAAAATCTCAAGTTCTTTTCATCCTGTATAGGGAGAAATGTGTGTGTTTTAGGAATTTCTGCAAAGTGAAAGAGAAAGAAAGAAAGAAAGAAAGAAAGAAAGAAAGAAAGAAAGAAAGAAAGAAAGAAAGATACAGTACTCCCTTTTTCCAGCAGCGAAATTCAACAGCATTAGAAGGTCTATGCTGTGAGCAGTTGTTATCTAGCTATTAAACAAAGGAAAGAAAGGAGGTTCTTGTTCTTCTTCCCTGTCTAGGCCAGATGTGAAGCTGCCAAAATGAAGGCATCTTTTGGTGAGTTCATTCTGCAATTCCTTTCGCCTGATCCAGTGTGAAAAAGATTAACAGGCAAGACAACGTGGCCGTTACCAGGGTTTCACCCAACTGTAGTTCAAAAATACCACAATCTTTGAGGAGCCTCTTTCTGTGTACCCCAAGAAAGCATTTACTTGGCTGAATACACAGGGGTTTTGAACCTATACCTTTAAGAGCTAAGCCCTGAATGTTCAGGGGCTGGTTGAATAAATCTGTCCTTTTTGTTTTCACCTGAGGTTTATTTTTGTTTAAAAAAGCATACATTCCCTTTTCCCTAAAGATGAAATGTGCGCATTTAGTGGTCTTTCCCCCCTCAAAAACAAACTGAATCAAAATGCTTAGCCATCCATTGGGAGGAAGGAGGGACATCCCGTTCTGGATAATTTCTACAGTATTTAAACTGCTGTTACTAATTGCTTGTCAGATACCACTGCTTGAATGCTGTACAACAGTGGTTCCCAACAAGGGGTACACAGCCCACTAGTGGACTTCAATTCCCAGAAGCCTCATTGGCTGATCAGTGCTTTGGGGAAATGACTTAGGCTTCTGGGAATTGAAGTCCAAAAGCCAGCATTTGGGAAACACTGCTCTACAACACAGTTGCACAGTCTCACTCCCTTCCATTGACTTTCTGTAAGATAGCCTGCCATTACATTCCCATTTCATATACAGTACAGGGAACTGTAGTGTTCCTCAGGAATCATTACCTCTTCTACTGGAATCTCTGTTCTCACCATACTCATCTAATTTTGTTCCTATGTGAATTCTCTGCACCCTTCTCTTTCCTTCAATATTTCAAACCACCCTTCCTCTAGAACAGGAGTTCTCAAACTTTCAAAGCTGGGTCACACTCCCTCAGACAGCTTCGGGGGCCAGACAGCCATTTTGCCCTTCCTCCTCCACATGGCACTTCCTGGTGTGGTGAAGGCGGGGGGGGGGGGCACATGAAATTTATTTTATTTATTATATCATACTTCTATGCCACCCTCCTCACGAATGACACCAACTAAGACACAATCAACAATACAATCCCACAATAAAAAACCCACCCATCACACAAAATAGTTACAAGTTAATATTTAGAAAGAAAGAAAAAAGATTAAAAGAGGCGACGATTAAAAGATACAGCTAAAAACACAGCTGAAAACACAGGGCGATGGGGGAGTCAAATGAGCCAGCAGGCCTGAATGACCGACTGGCCCAGACCCCACACCTGCCCTGCCAGCCAGGTCTTCACACCCTTTCTAAAGGGCAGCAACTCTGTCTGGAGATGCAATTCTGTTGGCAGGAGATTCCATAGGGCTGGAGCAGACACAGAGAAGGCCCTCTTTTTGGTGCTAGAGAGATGTAGCTCTCTAGCTGATGGTACAACTAGAAAGCCTCTCCAGTCTGCTCTGGTGGAACGGGCAGATGTTCTTGGGGTGATGCGGTCTCTTAAGTATCCTGTCCCACTACTATGTAGCGCTTTAAAGGAAATAACCAGCACCTTGAATTGCACTCAGAGGCAAACTAGCAACCAGTGCAGCTCCCGGAACAATGGTGAAGCATGAGCATAATGCCCGCACCCCATCACGACTGGAGCAGCCACATTCTGGACCAGCTGCAGCCTCCGAATGGTCATCATGGGCAGCCCCATGTAGAGCGCATTACAATAGTCAAGTCAAGAGGTGACCAAGGTGTGTGTGATCATGAGCAAGGAGACCCGATCTAGGAGCGGGCGTAACTGGCGTATCACACAAAGTTGTGCAGATGCCCTCCTGCCCACAGGCCGCATCCGACCTGCAGTCCACAGGCTGGGAATCCCTGCTCTAGAACTTCCCGAAAATCATGCAGGCAACGTGAAATATCCAACTTCTCCCAATTCTTAATGCTTCAATTTCTCTGTCTTGAAAAACTGAATCCCTATCTGAACTCACAACACCCGGCACTCCCATTCTACAAAACAATTCCCCAGAGTCCTGAACTTCGGACCGGTACTAACACCCCTTTCTGTTTTTTATATTCTCTCCCTACAAAGCCACATGTCACATGTGCGGAGAGGAACCCTCAGTATGTGTCAAAACAGCGTTGCAACCAGCCACCCATCGCCCCTTGCTAAGAGGTGATCGTCCATCGGGGAAGAGGCTCTAGATGTGTGTGAGTATAGCAAGAAAGGTGTGTGTTGAGGCCTCTTGACACTGAATGATGTATGAAATAAATGCTATATGAATAATGCTTAAAAACCAGTTCTGGTGTTTGGAACTCACTTTTGTCTTCCCAGTGTTCAAACTTTGCTTATTGCTCACTGCTTTGCTTCTACTGGATTAAAAGAACAAGGTCACTTTTTAGTCACACTCAACCAGATGTTCTTGGACTACATCTCCTAGAAAGCCTGGCCAGCACAGCCAATGGTGAAGAGTTCTTGGAGTTTTAGTCCAGGAACATCTGAGAACCCAAGATTGGGGACCACTGCCCTAGAATGTCATGGGGCCCTAAAAATGACACCTCCCCACATCTCTGGAGCTTGCTAACCCGTTACAATTCCTGCTTAGCGAGCATTATGGAAATAACTTGACAAATCCAACCTAGAGTGGTCTAAAGCAGAGGTGCCCAAACTTTTCGGGCCATGGGCTGGTCATGTGGTCAAGCATGCTGGTCATCTGGTTCCTCCCATCCGGAAGTGGAAGTAAAAAGTGCATGTGCAGAACATTGCCATAAATGACCCGCAGCTGTCATAAACACGTTTGCAACAGGGACGGGTAATTTACGGCAGTGTTCTGGCATGCGCAGGTGCATTCTACACACATGCATGCATGTTTTACTTCTGTTTCCAGGAATGGTGGGCTGGATTAATTGGCGCTGTGGGCCAGATCCATCCCAAGGGCCATAGTTTGGGTACCCCTGCTCTAAAGCAACCATGAGATATTCAATAACCATGGAAACATCATACAGATAAACAGTTTACCTTTGAATACAGAACAGTAGGAATAAACAATAAGGAAATCTTTCTACCTCTACATTCCTCTTGGTTTGAACTGAGTGAGGTAGGGAATATGACTTCCACTTGGCTTTGCTCTCCCAAGGAGAAAGGAAAGAATCACCCCGCCCCTACTTTTCGCCTTACTCCTGAAATTTCTTTGAAAAACTTATCTTTATAGAGAAATCTGAATTTGGAGAAAATCGGATTGCAATCTCATGGGAAATATTCCAGTTTTATGCATGGGGAGCAGACTTATATTTTACAGAACTGAGCTGCTTTCTGTGCAAGGTGTAGCAATTCACTAGAGGACTGTCTCCTACATTGGAAGCAGCTCAGTCCTGGGAAGAACTAAATGAAAAAAATAAAAACATCTTACCCTTCAACAGGGATTTTATCACTACTATGAGAAAAAAAAACCCTCATATACACAAGGAAAGCCTGACTAGGACTTCTCCAAACATGACGAAAAACAGGAATTCCACAAGACTTAATTTTGTGTGTGTATGTTTGTCACATCCCTATAGTAAGGCATGCCGTGTTTTTCAAAAGCCATGCTAGGTGACTGGTTGTCACATAAAATAGTCCAAATGCTTGTTCTCTTCTGCCCCAGAAGAGGAAGTTTAGATGTAGGCTTAAGTCACAAGGTTGAACATTTTGAGCAATATGTTGGTATTAAGAGCAGCTTAGCAATGGGACTAGTTTCTTAGAGCAGAAATTATTTGAAGATCTTTCCTGAAGGTCTTCAGGTAAAGCATGTTAGGAGCACATTCTAAGAGAGTTAAAGTAGATGGCATACTTAGCCTGTAGCTAGAAGAGGTGTTCCCTCAAGTGGTGAAAGATATCTGTTTGTCACAGCATGTGATTCCTGCCCATCTCATCTTATATTTAGCATGCTGTTTTGTGATGGGTTACTGGAAAGGCTTAATTTGCAACTCCTGTAGGAAAATCCCTTTGTGGGAGAGATAATGAGTTAATAGTTGGGAACATGTTTGCTCCTAAACATTTAATTTGCCCCTAGCCCTGGATTTCCTGCATCAAACCAGACAGATTGGAACAGATTCCTAAAATTCCCCTTCCTTTTTATGAATGTATGATTTTAGGGTATGAGTGTGATGTAGCATAACCCTTGGTATATAAGCCATGTGGCCTGTAAATATCACACTCTTGATTGCATGTCCTGTAGGATACATGAGTGTTGAATACCTGGCTGTTTGTCAGTCTGTTTCTCTGCCGAGTCTTCTTCTCAGCCATCATTGTTGATGTGTCTTCACTATGTAGCAGCCAGAGACCAGCGCCTTTGAAGTCACGGATGATGTCTGTGACTAATATGCTACTTCACATGACACAGATCTGGTAGTAAGACAGATATGCACGGGGTTGCCAGGTCAGGAATTTTTAATCCCATGAGATTTCTGCCCCAAAATCTGATACCAGTGGTGGGGGCCCTTGTACGAACGGAACAATAAAATGTGTGGTCCTGCATTTGTGTTTGCATGGGAGGGTGAGACAGAGGACATGGAGTTCCTGCAATACCTGCTAAATCAATATTATGTGTGCATCATAAAATACAAACACTCAACTGCTCAGCCTGACAAACTGTGAGGTGGTAACGAGAGGGGTATCACAAGGCTCAAGCCTAGGCCCCAGTGCTCTTCAACATTTTCATGAATGACTTGGAGGAGGGAGTGCAGAAAATATTTATCAAATTTGCAGATGACACAAAATTGAGTGGAATCGCAGATATCTTGGAATGCAAGAACGAAATTGAAAAAGAACTTGATAGGCTGAAAACAACACTGGGTTGGAAACAACAGACTGAAAGTTAACAGGGATAAGTGCAAAGTTCTACACCAGGAGGGAGGAAATGAAATGCAGAGTTACAAGATGGAGGATACTTATTGCAGTAACACTACCAGCAAGAAAGATCTTGGAACTGTTGCAGACCAGAAATTGAGTATGAGTCAACAGTGTGACGTGGCTACAAAAAAGGCCTACATTGTTTTAGGCTGCATTAACAGAAGTAGTATCCAAAAGCCATGAGGTACTATTGGCTCTAGTTAGGCCACATCTAGAGTACTGTGCCCACTTCTGGGTAGTACACTTGAAGAAGTATACCAACAAACTGGAACAGGTTTCAGAGGAGAGCAACAAGGATGATCAGGGAACTATAAACCAAGACTGACAAGGAAACACTGAAAGAACTGGGCATGTTAAGACTTGAGGGGAGATATCGTGATTTTGGAATACTTGAAATTTTTTATATAGAAGAGGGTCAGGATCTGTTCTCAGTGATCCCAAAATGGAAGGAACATAATAATGAGGTCAAATTACAGGAAGCCAGATATAGGTTGAATGGGAAAGCTTCCTAACTGTTAGAGCAGTATGACAATAGAACCTATTGCCTTGGAAGGTGGTGAAAGCTTCAATGTCAAAAGTATTCATAAGAAAATTAGACAACCACCTATTAGATATATGTTGATTTGAATTTCGATGTTGTACAGTGGGATGGACTCAATGGCCTCATAGTAAAGTAAAGGCCACCCTTGCCTGAAAGCCAGTTGTAGGGGCTTTACTGTATACTAAAATGAACCTTTTTTTCCCTCTTGCAACTTGACCATGCTGAGATCTATCTCTCTGGAGGGAGACAGGGAAATACAGCAATTTTGAGCACCCTGGAGCCCTGGGAACCCTAGTTTAGGCACCAGCACAAAGGAGAAGCCTATAGCTTTAGACCGGTTGTGGAAGACAAGTCCTTTTTTCAAAGATTTCATCCCAAGCCCAAATTCCCAAGCCAACTCCTGCCACACTTCATCCCTGCGGGTGGTCATGTTTCCTGTTTTGGTTGCTGCCCTCCTCTGTTCTCCCCTTTCACACGCTGACCCTTCACCCAAAATTTATGGCTTCTTCCTGCCTCTAATGAAATCCCCCCTCCTGCTCACGATCCATCCCTAACCCTCGGCTCCCCCCCCCCCACTGCCCCCTCCCTGATGCACTCAGACACACGCCCTAGCAGGGAGCAGACGGGTCCCCCATGCTCTTTATGGAGCTGCTTCTAATGGGCTCACACAGCTTTATGGGTTACATTAAATATTTCATTTATTCCAGGTCGCACATTACGGCCCATTTTATGGTCAGCCAGAGCAGCAGGCCCTCCAGCTTTCCAGCAGAGGAACCTGACGTTGAATGGTCAGAGAAAAGAGGTGATAAAGGGTCTCTGATACTCAGGAAAGAGGCAAAGGAAAGATGATGAGAATACTGTATCATTTTTGGCAGAAGCTTCTCCACAAACACCAGAAGTGCCTTTGCTAAGTCCTTCAAACAATCTTCAATATATTTTCAAATAAAGAAATAGTAGCTAGCTATCTGAATGCAGATACGTTTCATTCTTCTTCACTATAAGATAAACCATGTGGATCTTTTTGCTCATTCTGGGGCTGTGGTGGCTCAATGGTTAAGAAGCTCGCCTTGTTATCTGGAAGGCCACCAAGTCAGCAATTTGAGACCCGGGTATTGCATGATGGATTGAGCACCAATTTCTATCCCAGCTCTTGGGGACATGAAAGAAGCCTTATTTGGGTGTCACCTGAATGGAGTTTCTCCTGCAAAAATCCTTTCAACCCAGAATAATTTCTGACACAAAATCATTATTATATTTAGTGGGGGGTTTTCTTCTCAGTCTCAGAGAAATTTTACAAAATTGGGGTGTATATTTCTGTGAATTTCTGAGAAATGTGCATTATCAAGAAATGCAATAAGTCTTGTCCTCTCACATGAGCCAGGAAGCATAATATCACTGGATGGGTTGTTTATGTCTTTCTGATCAATCCACCTGTCATTTTGTTATTTCTGAGTGTCTGCACTTAGAGGAAAAGGTGCACATTTTGTGCTGACTTGTTTTGAGCAAAATGTGGGGAAATACATTCCCCTACCAAACATTCCTGCTTATTTTATTCTTGCAGAAGTAATAACTCTTATGCTGACTGGAAAATTCTCAACAGAGATGGCTTGCCTTGACGAGCACTGAAAAACATGCTGAAATTTCTTCCTAAGCGCAATATTGATTTTCAGGAAAATGCAAATACAAAAACACTTGTCAGAAAAAAATATGAGCTGTGTACAGGTTATTTTATGCACGTCCTTGCTCTAAACTCAGAAAGTTACTTTTAAAAAAGAAATTAATTGTGGTTATAGTTCCAAGTGCTCAAAGTACAGATTGCTTCCCATACCTGTGGATTCATAACCACAGTTTCAATTATCCATGCTTGTAAAAATATTCAATAAAATATTTAAATACATAATATATGTATTTCTATGCTGCATTACCAGAGCTGGCCACTAGAGACCACTGTCTGCAATGTAAAATATAGAGTTTGCTATAATCCACAGCTTTGGGTATCCACAGTCGGTCTCAGAACTTATTTTTTCCCCCTGAATAAAAGGTGGAGTGACCTATGTTTAGTTACTAATATAGTTGCAGCTTTCCAAATGCAAGTCTTTAGTTGCCTATCTCTTAAAATAAACTGAAATAATTTAAATTAAATTGCTAAAAACAGAACTTAATGCTAAAATCCTCTGGCTTGTGGTGCCAAACACATTGTCCTAAACCTAACTATCTTGCTCTTGTCTCACCACCAGCACAGTAGGAGGCAAGATCTGAACTGCTTTTAGTTCAGGATTCCACGTTAAGCTAAGGGTAGTTCACGGACCATAGAACCGGTCACTCTCTCTCAGCCTGGCCTAGCCTGAGGTTTGTTGTGAGGATAAAGTAGGGCAGTATACATCCAAGAAAAACACCTGGGTTTGGTAGCTTAGTGGTTAAGACGCAGAACTGGATGACTGGAAGGTCTGTAGGTCAGTAGTTAGAGACCTGAGTGTTGTGCAGCAGAGTGAGTGTTCATCTCTGTCTCAGCTCCTGCCAACCTAGCAGTTCAAAAGCAAGAAATTGCAAGCAGATAAATAGGTACCGCTTTGGCAGGAAAGGTAACAGCGTTCAACTTCAAGTCATGCCTGCCACATAACTATGGAAACGTCTTCAAACAGCACTGGCTCTTTGGCTGTAAACAGGAATGATCACTGTCTCTTAGAGTCAGATATGACTGGCTTTGGAGCAAGGGAGGCCTTTACCTAGGCAAGTGAGACAGAAATGGAACTAAATAAAGAATCTTCTTTGAAAGCCGTCTGCTCCGTTTGACATCCATCTCAGCGAGAAAAAGGGCCTGACAGCTTTCTCCCTTGGCCTACAGCATCACCTGCTTCTTGGCAACACACACCAAAGATTCAGAATCGGCATGGCAACAGAGACATCTTTTATTTTTACAATGCATTTACCTGGATAGGGCCAAAAGCTTGATGCAGTGCAGAATTACCTGTTAAAAAATAAAAAATTGGACCACAGCTCCTAGCCTGTCACTCCACCCACCTACCTTGGATTGACTGTCAGCCAGCAGATTGCAAAAGCAATGACAAGGAGTTCATTATTAACCTCAGAAGGAAGGCTGAGTCTACCTTGTGTTCCATCAGGACTGAATTCACAATGTTCTGACTGCAATTCAGCAGTTTAACCACTACACCACTAGCGCTCTACAACACATATAGGTAAAGGTCACCCTCACTTGAAAGCCAGTCATATCCGACTTTAGGGTTCAATGCTCATCTCTGTTTATAGCCAGTTCTGTCTGCATCTGCAGTCATTTCCTTTGTCATGTGGCAGGCGTGACTAGACACAAGAGTGTACAGAATGCTGTTACCTTCCCACCAAAGTGGTCGGTATTTATCTACTTGCAATTTCTTGCTTTTGGATTGCTAGGTTAGCAAGACCTGGGAACAAGCTGGGAGCTCACTCCATTGTGCAGCACTCAGGTCTTGAACTGCTGACCTGCCAACTTTCCAGTAGTCAACCTCAGCATTTTAACCAGTCAGCCGTTGTGAATCCCCATTCACAGTAGTCACACGTGAAAGAAAAAATTTGTGATGGACAGATTCAGATTTGATTTTTTTTTATCAACCCCCTTCAACATTTCCTAGAATTATTGTCTCTTACAGTGAGTCTTATTTTAATCTTCTCATGATAGAACAGATCTGATGGGACTGAAAAAAACCTGTTTCAAAGGAGGGGTCTGAAGAATATTCACCGGATTTCTCATTCCTTGTTTATTTAGACTACTTCCTAGTCGTCACAATGTCAGCCCTAGGCCTCCCCTCCCACCCTCTCGTTACAAATCCCAAATCCTTGAACTAAATGTTGAAAATCCAGCAATGTTTTTCTCCACCAGCTTTATCTGTTTGCTAACTCTGTGCTAACCCTGACATTTTGAGTTTTTGCAGGACATGAAATTGCTTGGCAAGAAGCTTTTTTTTTTGTTTTGTTTAAAGAAGAAGCTTAGAGGCCATTTTCATCTTGTCTCCTGAGCTGCAAGGCTAACCTCAAGCAAAAAGCCAGGCCTGCCTCCTCTCATTACCTCTCCGTTAATGACTAGCTGAAACAACCTCTCTAGTACATTGTTGCTAGAGGAGAAATATATTTTTAACAGCCACCAGGAATATGGGGGAGGCAGAGGGGAGAGCATAACAATACAACTTTTGGGCACATCGACTGCCTGAATTCCCAGCTGCACAGAGGTCATACTGACTGGAGAATGTGGGAGCTGTCATCCACATTCACATAGCAGCATGTTGTTGTTTGAGCATGTTGGTCTTGCATTTAGGGACTCCAACCCTCAGCCTATCCAGGGTCCTCCAAGTGACATTGGGGAGTTTGAGTTCCTCAGCTATATCCTCCTTTAAAGTTGTTCCTTGTCCATTGAGCTCCTTCCTCGTTCTTCTAATTTGATTTTGCTCTTTCATAACCTTAAGAATGCTTGTTCTTGCCATAAGTCTCTTCCTGGATCTGAGCCAGTGGACTTGAGACTCATATCTGTTTGGGTGTCATTCTCTTGATTACTTCTCTGCTATTTCTCTTCTTATCTTAGGAGAAACGATACCAACAAGAGACTATATTTTCTCAACTGGTGTAGGTTGGAGGCAGCCTGTCACTATACGCATGACTTCATTAACAGTGATGTCAACTTGTTTTACGTGTGTGGATGTGCTCCATACTGGAACAGCATACTCTGCAGCAGAGACGCTCAGGGCCAAAGCTGATGTGAATGGCATGGATGGTTGAGTTCCCCATTTATAGCTTGTGAGTTTCCTGATGATGTTGTTCCTTGTACGAACTTTGGCTTTGGTATTCAGGTCCTAATTCTTCAAGTGCTCCAGTAAGTTTTCTAGCTACCTCATCAAAGTTTGACCTTTGAATGGCCATTGCTGTGTCGTCTGCATAAATGAACAGTTTTGTATTTTCAGGAGCTGGCTGATCATTTGTATATGTGTGTGTATATACAGTAAAACCTCGGATAACGCTAAAACTTGGTTCCACAAGTCTTGGTGTTATCTGATTTTTAGTGTTATCCGATGCATGTTAAAATCCTATGGGATGCATCAGATAACATTAAAGCTCCATAGAGATACATTGTAATTGCACAGGCTTTAGCAGTTGTTATCCAATGCATCCCATAGGATCTTAACGTTATTCGATGCAATTCTTCCCCCCCCCCCAGATTACTTAACGTTATGCGATTTTAGCATTATCCGAGGTAAACGTTATCCGAGGTATTACTGTATATATATCTCCTAGTAAGTTTGTTATTGTCCCGCACAACTTCTTGCTTCTTGGTTTCAGAGTTGGAAAGTGGGCACTTGAGTCTGTTCAGGTAGGTTTCAAATGGTTGATAGTGTAATACTGTCCTAATTTCCAGCTAAGAACAGAGTTAACCTTTTTCAGACAGGTTGTACTTTTGCTCGAAGAAGTGCTCACATTGTCTAGGGCTGGAGAAAAATTCTACCTAATACACCTAAAAAGAGTAGCAGGTGTAGGTCATCACAAAAAAAGTCACCTATGAGCAGATGAAAAGTTACCCTCTATTTTTAAAGTTTAACGAAAAATGTCTTCTGCAGAGCCTACAGTATCTGCTGCCCAGGAGGTCACTGTGGGCTTGGCATCTTCAAGGTTCTTGCTCTACCTTTTTTCTGGTTCAATGCTTGAAAGCCTGATTTATAATAGAGAATCCTTCAGACAGGGGACAATTTTAATGGTTGCAGTTTTGAACACAAGTCACTCCTATGTTAAAAGCAGACATGGCTACTCTAATCACACACACACAGGTGAGCATGCATTCATACGTGCATATGCAAGCCGTCCAGAGTCGCTACGGTGATAGGTGTGGCCATATAAATCTAAATAAATAAATGTCTAAAGCAGTCTTTCTTTGGTTCATATCTATTCAATCATGAATCCATTCTGTCCATTCTGCAACAGAAGAAAAGTGCATTTTTAAAAATGCAAATTTATTTTCATATGCATTTCTACAGGCAAATAAATATTACTTTCCCTAGGAAATTTACATAACATACCCTTGTTGTATACATTTTTAAAATATATTTTGAACATAATTCCCCTGGAATGTATACTTTTGTATGCATAAATTTCTGTACAATTTTTTTCAGACTATACCTGGTTTTGAAGACACTTTTTAAGCACAGCATTGCAATATTTGGACAGGGATGGAATCTGAAAAATAAGTGCACTCTGATGCACGTTTTATTCTGGGAAATCAGAATTAAAGGTAACATTCTCCTTTGCTCGAAAGCCAGTTGTGTCCAATTCTAGGATGTGGTGCTCATCTCTGTTTACAGCCCAAGAGCCAGTGCTGTCTGCATTTGCAGACATATCCATGGTCAAGCAGGAAGCATGACTAAATGCCAAGATGCACTGATTGCTGTTACCTTTCCTAATGAAGTTGTACCTATTTATCTACTTGCAATTTCTCGCTTTCAAACTGCTAGATTGGCAGGAGCTGGTGCAAATGATGGGAGCTCACTCCATTAGGATAGTGTAAAACAGATACACACAAATCACTTCCATTTTCAGGTACTGTATTGTGTTACAAAGGCAGGCTCTTGCTTTACCTTTTTTGTGCAGAGCTTAGAAAAGGTAAGCTGCATGCTAGATATGACAACAAGATTGGTGAGCCTCTGGATGGGCACACTATGGCAACTGAATACCACAATACAGGGATGGGGACACTAACTCCATGCCCTCATTCCAATTCCGATATTACCTATTCAAAAGGTTTGTCCAGACGGTCTACAGATAATTCCCTTCATGTTAGATGAAGCCATCTGCCCATCTATCATGCTGGTTACCATGAGTGGCCATTGACCTCTAGCAAGGACTGTTTCAAATGCAAATATCTGACATCCGTGGAATGGGATATGCCCAAAATTGAATTGGGATCATGCAATGGAGCTGTTCTACAATTGAGTTATTACATTCCCTGCTGCATGCTTAAGGATGATGTGTTTGGGGAGGAGAGAATTTGATTCAAAAATTTTTTTAAGTGAACCAACCATATTTTTACTACCTTCTTGGGTGAATCTGCAGAGTGGAACAAAGTTAGCCGCTGGATTTTAAGCTTCTCTAAATCAGGGCAGTGCAGCACTTGTTTAAATTTATTGTATCAAAATACATACATTTGGGGTTGAATCCAGATGCGCATTGGTTAGTCACGTTAGTGGCATTCAAAGATTCATAAACTAGCTGCTTCCAAAATGTGCACAATACAAAGTATGTTTGGGAAAACACGTGTGTTAGGGAAAGTTGCATGAAAGATGTGTTGTGTGTTTTAATCGCAGAATGATAAAACACTAGACAGAAAAGGGACTAGGAATTGAATTCATTCAAAACGGGCAGAGTCCAACTACTGACTGATTCATAAAGAGGGAGATAGCGGTAGGAAAGTGGAAGGTTTTATTTAGCTCAGTCATGGCCAACAGAATGATTGAGTGGCCATCAGAGGTCTAGACCTCGGGATAATAGCAGTTTTAAGAGCCATTTCACCAACCAAAGGGGAAAAAAAATAGTCTGCCTGACCGTATCACACTGGAAATAAAAAATTGGCAAAAACCAGGGAAGAAGAAAATGAGAAGAAATAGTTTCCAATACCAAGTGATATATTTTGAGAAGAAGCAGAGGGAGCCCAGAAAAAGGCTCAGCAGTACAGACCAGGCTATTCCAAATTGTACATGGAGGGGGAGACCTATCGTATCATCGGCTGCAACTTGTATCTGAGAATGCAGGGTTTTTTCCATGAAGCAGGAAAAATGCCATTTGGCATGAATTTGTTTAAGGTTAGGGTTGCCATGTGTCCTGTTTTTTTCAGGATTTTCCCAGATAAAAGCTTGAGAAAATTGTCCCGGCAGGTTCAAGAAAAAACATGTAAAAGTCCCAGATTTTTAAATTTGAACAAAGGAATCAAGATCACACACACACACACACACACACTAAGGGATTTTTGCAAAGAGTTAATTCACTGCCCCTCTGCATTTCTTGCAATTTTCCTGCTTCTAAGCGGCGAAGGCAAAGCAGCACCCTGAGAAGTCCGCCAGAGAGGGGAGATGCTTGCAACCTGGATAATTGAAAGAAAGGCATGGAGGCAGTGATTAACTCTTTGCAAAAATCCCCTGGTTCACCTTGAGCAATGGCTCAGGTAAGAGGCACATTGGAGCTCCAGCCTGAAAATCTCCAGCTCGTGGGGCCACTGGAAAAGGGGGGAAAAGATGGAGGCTTCCCAGCTCAGACGGGGATTCCGCGGGGTCTTAGAGACGTGGCTTCCTTGACAGCCCCAACCGATGCATGCACATTTTGAAAAATGCAATGACGTCATGTGGCTGTTCCGGTTTGGTGGGAATCAAATTTGGCCATTCCATATTGGCCGAGACCTCATAAAGATTGATCCAAATCAGACTAATTGAATTTACAGTTTGTGATTTGTTCAAATCCAGTGCAAAGCCTTGACCACAAAGCTCCAATTGGTGTCCATGATAGACTAGTAAGATAAAGGTCGTCCTTGCTCAAAAGCCAGTTGCATCCGACTACCCCCTCTTCTACACACCTTCCACACACCAAATAAAACATAAAAGAACATCAGATTTGATTTCAACATCTCTCTGTGGCCGGCACTAGTGCGCAAGTGCGCATGTGCGAGCTCTGCGTAGACAAGGGGCAGAGCACCACTGCTTCCCACTGAGCAGAACGGGCCAGTCATGCCGAAAAGGCTGGCACCCCTGTCTCGCTGCTGATGCTCGCTGCAGCCACACTGGATACTGCGAGATACTGGATGGTATGTAGAATGAGGTGGGTGGGCATCGGGAGGCCACTATGGGCACCAGGCGAGCATCGGGAGGCCACTATGGGTGCCAGGCGAGCATTGGGAGGCCACTATGAGCAGCTATGTCTATCCCAACTGAAGTGCACCCGGCATATAAGATGACACCCCCCCCCCCACTTGGAGGCATGTTTTTCAGGGGAGAAAAGTAGTCTTATAAGCCAGCATATACAGTAATTCTCTCCTGAAGCTGTCTAGGCCAGTGGACACCATTTCCTCTTGTGGGAGTGAATTCCTTATATAAAGCACTGTTCATTTTCTTCATTCTCCCAAAAATCCTCCCACCACCAATTCTGCTTCGCTGCCTGACCCTGAGTTTCTAGCATTAGAAGAGAAAAGGGGGGGGGGACATCTCCTCACCCAGCATAATTTCATACATGCATAATTTTATACATTTTTGAACGCATATTAAAATGGAAATGTGGGTGCAGTTTAATAAGAATTTAAAATTAATTTGCAAGGGTGGCAGGAAGAGATTGGGAGGGGACAGAGTTATAATGAACATATACAACAGTCAAATGCACAGAAACAGCTCTGTTCATCCATCCCTGAATTCAGGCTTGGAATGGAGTATCTAAGAGTCCTTTTTGCCACAGACACTTCTCTGCTTTACCTAGTCCTCTAGTACAGGAGTTCCAGGTCACGCTCCCTCAGACAGTTTTGGGGGCCGGACAGCCATTTTAATTTAGCCTTCAGATTTAGCTTTTAATCTTTGATCTGTTGTTGCGATTCGCTGATCTTTTTTTTAAAAGAAAACTTTAAAATTTTTAGAATTTTAAATCTTTTATAATTTTAAGCCTGAAGTTTTAGGGGATTATTTGGATTCCCCCCCCCCCCAATTGTTATGATATGTAAACTGCCCTGAGTCGTTCCCCCCCACCCCGGTGAGGAGGGCAGTATATAAAGACGAATAAATAAATAATTTTGCCCTGCCTCCACCACATGGCACTTCCAGGTGTGGTGGAGGCAGTGAGGGGGGCACATGAAATGGTGCCATGGGCCACTTACAACCCACAGGCTGTAAGGTTGAGAATCCATGCTCTAGTATTTTCCACGCTGTCGCATCCAAGGTCTGTTGAATGATAAAGAATCTGAAGGACAAGAGCAAGGGCCTTTAGACCACTCTGTGGAGTAAAACTATGCAGACACACAGGTATCTGGGTTATTTTCTTCTCTACATTTAGGGTGTGGCGGGGGCATATACTGTACAGTCAAACCTCACATAAAGGGCATCTCGCTTAAAGAGTAATTCGCTTAAAGAGCAGGATTTTCTCTGAATGTTTGCTTTGCTTAACAAATAAAACCAACCAAAAACTCGCTGAACAAATAAATCGGGGTTCGCAATCCCCCCCCCCCATCAATCATATACAATGGAGTTTCACTTAAAGAGTAAACTTGCTTAAAGAGCAATCCTGTGGAACACATTATGCTCTTTAAGCGAGGTACAACTGTATTTCTCTTTAAATTACAGCAGTTCTTTCTGTGCTTGAACTGACACTTTCTAGTCTGTTACAAGAAAACACAGGGAAGCCACATCTGAGAGTTTACAGCTGTGACAGGGAAACAGGTCCACTTCAGATCTGAGAAATGTTACTTACCTGGGTGCCCATAACAGAATTAGCAAAGCTGTCCAGATTGAAACCAAGTTATCCAGGCTCTCTTACTGGCATCCTTTGGGGTAGGTCAGGGAGGAAGGCCTGCATCTCAGCTGCCACGGAGCACCAAGGGACTAGATCTGGAAGAGCCCTGCATGATAGACAAGAGGTAGCATGCAAGAAGCATGTGGGAGTTCCCCACAGAAAGTGGGGCACTGGTTATAAAAAGAGGAAGTAGCCCAACTGAGGAGAGAGAGGAGGGCATGGAGGTCATCAGAAAGAAGGTGAGTGAGGAGAAGCCCATCCAATTAAGGCACCAGGAGGGGGTGGATTCTGCGTTTGTGGACCTCCTTAGACCCTTAGATCCCAAATTGCATCATTGCTGAGCCAAAGTGAGCAGAGAACCAGTCTACCCTGACCTAGAGGAGATAATGGCATCATAAGCACCAGGCTTGGCTGCCCCACCACCCAGATAAATGAAAAGTGACTGACCCATCCCCTGTATACCTAGGAGATCAGCACAGCCCCGCCTGGTGAGAGATGACTGGGGGTTGCATTTGGGAATAGCCCCAGAGGGAAATAGGAACTGCTTGGAGAATCTTGGTGTCAGTGGAAGTTGCGGACTTCGTATACTTTTGCCATCAGCATCTACCTCACTGACCACAGGGCCTTGTGATTTTCCTCTACCCATGGGTGGTCGGGGAGGGGAGCTACAATGCCCACTTCCATGATTTCTGAAGCCAGCGTGCCCCAGGGATTTGGAAAGTAAGCATCTAAAATAGGAATGTGGGCACTGGTGGATCATAATTTCTAGAGCAAGGACCAGTGGTGGGCATCACCAGGTTCACTCCAGTTCACCGGAACCGGTAGCAGAAATTCTGGCTGGCCTCGCCTATTCATGGTTTGAAATAAAGTAGTCCTAATTCAGGTGCAACACAGGGCTTTCCCCGTGGCCACACCCACCATACCACGCCCACAGAGTAGATAGTAAAAAAAATTGAATCCCACCACTGGCAAGGACTTTCCAAATCCCACTGGTCTTTGGGGCCAAGGTGCTACAAATGTTTCCTGTTTTCTTCCCACAGAGATGAGGAAGAGGAGATAGGAAGAGAGAGGTTCTGGAGATTCTGGTTGCTTCAAGGACTGAAATGGTTTTTCCACTTGGTCTGTCGCCTGCTAAGTTATTAGTGCTGCTGCTTGCTGGGTAGCCTCCGTTGTCCATTTAATTACAGGACAGGAGAGTTGAGAAATGGAACAGCTGCAGTCAAATAGGGAGAAAGATCACAAATAGCAAAAAATTATGGTTAGGTTTGCTGTTTCTTCAAGGATTGGAAAAGTTACTTTGAACAACTACTGAGTTCCAGAATCCTCCAACCCAATGAATGCTGAAGGTCATAGTCTCTCAAAGCCTTCCTTCCTTCCTGCCTGCCTTCATTGGTTGGTTGGTAGATACTTCTTCTTCAAGTGCCATATCCAATTCCAAGTATTGGCTATCATCATAGCGATTGTCCTGGCAACAATATAATGCAGTCATCTTCCATTTGCCTTTTGCACCACATTGTGACACCTGTACTACTGATACAATTCCATGACTCATTAGTTACATTCTGTTCCTTAGACCTTTTGGCACACAAAGTCCTCATCAACCCCAGGCTAGTACTGATGGATTCACATGGGATTTAATCCATTTGGGGACCATCACCCTTCCCTGTGGACTTCACCACCCAAGACTGTTAGTCCTCCAGTTTGTCAGGTTAGTTGGCTGGTTGAGCTTTTATACCACCCAGCTAACACAATAGCTACTCTGGGCAGTTTACCCAGATTAAAACACAAGCATAAACCTCTTGTCAAAAATAAAATAAAATAAACTGAGACTATACAATACACAATGGCAACAGTAGGATAGCAACAGTATGACAGACAGTAATGTCTAGTTTAAGAAGCATTAGGATGATTCTCCATGAACGCTTTCCTCAGTGGCAAGGTTTTCACTTGTTTTTACTGCTGAAAAGGTCTGATTTAAGGAGTAGCTTTACCAGTTCCATATCCCCCAGTTATTTCCATTGCTGAATGGGGGTTTGAACCCAGAGATCCTAAGTCCAAATCGGTCACTCTGGGCTTATACTTGGGGAGAAATACTCCTTGATCTCTCAATATTAGATAATACTATGCTGCTAATCAAATAAGAAATATTCATAATATTGTAATACTGTACATTTAAATGAGTTAATAGAGGGTTATAGAATTACATGAAACTGAAGAAAATTACAAAATGCTTTTTTTAAAAGAAGACATTTAAAAGTTTATAAAAGCTATAAAGAGCCTCTCATTTAAAAACATGTTACAAAACTGGAGTAAATAGAAGAAAAGATTTAGTCCAGCAATTTTTCCATTTACCCAGGGAGTAGACTTGGAAAAATTTCCAGGTAATATAAGGCTCTCTCCTCTAGGTGAGAACCTTGTCAGGGTGTGGGGGCTTTAGTGGTCTAACTAGGCAGTGTTGCCCATCTTAGTCAATGATGTTAGGCTGGGACTAAAACTCACCAAAGCATCCTCTGTCTGATCCCTTGGGCAAGGTGAAAGTGGAGGGCACACATCATGGTCTGCTTAGCCAGCGAGTGACGTGATATCCAAATGGCTAAAAAAATCGCATACAAATGGACTTAATTTCTCAAGTCCATTTGCATGTGCAGAATGTCATTGCAGAGATGTCTACCAATGCACGGACTCCTCACTGAATAATGACTCCAAGGTAAGGTATATAAAAAAGAATGTAGTGAATAATTTGGATAGGGAAAAGGTTATCAGACTCAAGGATTGGATGAACAAATATCCTATAAAGAATATATTAGGAGGGGATGGCGAAAGGATAAAATGGTATAATGTGATTCAATTTGATAGATCAGTGGTGGTGAACCTTTTAGAGACCGAGTGCCCACCCTGCAACCCAAAACCCACTTAGTTATTGCAAAGTGCTAACACGGCAACAAAGGAGGGAGGAAACGCTCCCATTGAGCTGCTGGCCAGAGGGGTGGGGCAAACTGTGCTAGGGAGGGAGTCATGGCTCCCATTGGGATGCTAGGCTGCGGGGCTAGGTGCCCACAGAGGGGGCCCCGAGTGACACCTCTTACCCATGCCATAGGTTCACCACCACTGGGATAGATGGACTAAAGTTGGTTAAAAATGTGGAAAATATACAGAGGTAACAAAGTTTGAAGAATTAATAATGCAAAGGGAGATGCATGAAGAAAATAAGAAAAGGAAATCATTGATTGACTGATTGACTGATTGACTGACCACCTTTCTCCCAATGAGGGACTCATAAGTAAAATTTATAAATATTTGTAGAGGCAGAGGGTTAACATCAGAGTTTGAGAATAACTTGACAAATGAGTTTAGGTAGGTATGTAACTGAGTAAAAATTGAGAAATTTATGGGGGGGAAAGAATTCTAAAGAATATGTCTGTAAAGGTTAAGGAGAATTGTTATATAACAAAATGACGCTGGTATTTAAAAACAGTAAAAATAAATTGTTATAATTTGAAGTGCTCTGTAATATGTTGGAGGTATAATGAAGAGGTTAGTACCGATTTCCATTTATGCTTTGAATGCAAGGAGATATAGGAAATAGTTTTTAATAAAATGAATGAGATTTTATCTATGAAACTTTATTTTTGTCTAAAAATAGCACTATTATTCAGTTTTGGAGATATTCAATTGAAATGTCAAAAATGGAATTAATTATAATTTTGGTAACTGCAGCAAAATTAGTTCTAATAAAAAAATTTGCCTCATGAGAAATCTGTACATGAGTCAAGAAGCAACAGTTAGGACAGAATACAGAATGATTGAGTGATTTGGAATAGGAAAAGGAGTAAGACAAGGCTGCATTTTATCGCCCTGCTTATTCAACTTATACACAGAGCACATAATGTGCAATGCTGGGTTGGACGAATCACAAGTTGGGATCAAAATTGCTGGAAGAAACATCAACAACTTAATGGCAGAAAGTGAGGAAGACCAAAAGAAGCTCCTGCTTAGGTTGAAAGAAGAGAGTGCAAAAGTTGGCTTGAGACTCAATATCAAGAAAACCAAGATAATGCCAACAGGCCCTATCACTTCCTGGAAAATAGATGGGGAAGAAGCCGAAGCAGTGACAGATTATACTTTCTTAGGATCCAAAATCACTGCAGATGGTGATTGGAGCCATGAAATAAAAAGGTGACTGATGCTTGGGAGACAAGCTATGAAAAACCTGGGGAACATAGTTAAAAGTAGAGACATCACCTTGCAAACAAAAATTTGCATAGTCAAAGCAATGGTATTCCCGGTGGTAATGTATGGTTGTGAGAGCTGGATCATAAGGAAAGCTGAGTGCAGAAGAATAGATGCTTTTGAAATGTGGTGTAGGATGAGAGTTTAGAGAGTCCCCTGGACAGCAAGGAGAACAAATAGGTCAAATCTAGAAGAAATCAACCTTGACTGCTCCTTAGAAGGTCAAATAGTAAAGATGAAGCTAAAGTACTTTGGACATCAAATGAGAAGAGAGGATTCACTTGAGAAAGCCTTGATACTGGGAAAGGTTGAGGGCAAAAGAAGAAGGGGGCGGCCAAAAATGAGATGACTAGATGGTATTGTAGACGCAATGGGCACAGAACTGGGTGGGTTGAGGAGGATGGTGGAGGACACAAGTGCCTGGTGGGCAATGGTTCATGGGGTCGCAAAGGGTCAGAATCGACTGTGCGACTGAACAACAAAAATAAAGAAATTTGGACTATAGCTACTAATGATTGATATGTGTGGTTAAGGTTTCAAAATTGTTTAAAATAAGTAGATTTAAAGGTACTGTACCTGTATATGGAAAGAACTCATAAAATGTGTCCTACTGAAGGGGAAATGTCAGAGAACAACACATCATCATCATGGCGGCGGCAGCAGCAGCGATTTATTATTATTATTATTATTATTATTATTATTATTATTATTATTATTATTATTATTATTATTATTATTATTATTATTATTATTATTATTATTATTATTATTATTATTATTAAATTCATGTCAGAAATTATTCTGGGCTGAGAGGTTTTTTGCTAGAGAAACTCCACTCAGGGACACCCAGGTGAGGCTCATTTCATGTTCCCAAGATCTTTTCCAACCTAAGTGATCCCTATTTATCTACTTGCAATTTCTTGCTTTCCAACTGCTAGGTTGCCAGGATGAAACAATGTCTTTTTGGAGAGAAATGGGGTTTGGTAACTAAGAGCTGAAGGAGAAGAAATGAAAAATATATATTTCAATATCACAGGTGATGAAGGGGTCACATGGTTTGCATTACAATTTGTTATTATGTTTGTATTTTGTTCGTACTGATTTCTTTTATGTCAAGTATAAAAAGGTAAAAAGAAAAAGAGGCTCCTTGATTTTAAACAAGTGCAAATAAGTTGTCTTTGCTTTCTTTTCAACAAGATCATTCTCAATAACTATCATAGAAACTAGGTAGCACCAACGAAGATGGCAGCTTTGCCGTTAGTAGGTGATAAAAAGTTATCCCTCCCAGCGATATGTTCTTTCAGTTGATAGCTGCACAATTGCCATTTATTTATTTATTTATTTGACTTTTATACCTCCCCTCTGGGATATTTTCCTACTCTGGGTGACATACAATAGTTAAAACCAGCAATATACAATATACAAAGTCCATTATTTCTCAGTGATGCATCAGTAAGCAAAGATAAGTTAATCTGAGACTTCATGATGCAGAATTTAAAGCTTTCCTGAAGGATAATCTAATGCCCTGTAATTTCTAAGTAAAGGCCAAGGTCTCCCTTGCTTGAAAGTCATGTCTGACTCTAGGGGTTGGTGCTCATCCCCATTTACAACCAAAGAGCCCATGCTGTCTGCATCTACAGACATTTCCATGGACATGTGGCAGCCATGACTAGACGCCAAAGCACACGGAACACTTTACCTTTCCCACCAAAGTAGTACCTATTTATCTACTTGCAATTTCTTGCTTTCTAACTGCTAAGTTAGCAAAAGCTAAGGCAGCCAACAGGAGCTCATTCTGTCATGCAGCACTTGGGTCTCGAACCACTGACCTGCCAGCTGACCTTCTGGTCATCAAGCTCAGCGTGTGAACGACTAATCCACCGCACCCTTGGCTCTCTTTAATATTCGGGATATGCTTTGGTTGTTACAGCTTGTTTGTGCAAAACACTGTATACGCTGACGGTGCTCTGTGTACACAAATTCTGCAGGATTTCCAAACGATGCCAATGATCCCGAAGAAATGTTGGCACAAGTGTTGGAAATCCCTGCAGCAAAACTGGTGTGAGTTCTCAATGTGGAAGAAGCGCCAGGGATCTGGGAGGCACAATTTCTCAGCTCCTTCTCTGTTGCACCTGCTTGCTTTTCTGAATTAACAACCACCAGTTTCACCTCAACAAAATATTTAGGAGTCTCTCTCTCTCCCCCCCCCCACGCATGCAGCCTTGAGGATGCTGGAAACGGTGAAAAAGTATCCTTACAACCTCATGTGAGTGCTAACAGTGTTTGTGTGAACAGCCTTCTGCTGTTGAGATTGCCTTTCTTTCTAAAACAGCACTTGATTTACAAGCTGAGGAAGCCATAGAACAGATGGCAAAGGTAAAAGAGGTGTTTTTTCCACAGCCAGGGCTGCTGACAAACTGGACTCTGATGAGGTAATAACTGGAGTGAGCAGAAAGAGAGAGAGAGAGAAACAGCCGCCTCCAGTTCTGTTCTTGTTTCCAAAGGTTCAGCCCACCTGTGCCTTATTTATCATGGGTCTATAGATGGGTAAAAATAGATTTATATTTTTCTTCTCAGAGCTCAAAATGGAGAGCAGACACTAGCTCAGTGCAACAGCCCTGGAGGAGGGTCCATCGCTCCCTGTACTCTTCCTCTGGCTGAATGCCTTTCTCCCTATCTCAGAAGAAGTAAAATTGCATTCAACGGTGTCTGAGTTTGCTCATCTCATTTGACGTTTGTCTCTCCCTTGACCAGAAATGCTACTTTTTTTGGCCTATAGCTCTAAGAATTTGTAAAAGGACTGTGGTAGCTTAGCGGTTAAGGCATCAAACTTGATGATTGGAAGGTCGGCAGGTCAGCAGTTTGAGACTTGAGCGCTGCATGATGGAGTGAGCTCCCATCTCTGTCCCGGCTTCTGCCAACCTAGCAGTTTGAAAGCAAGAAATTGTAAGTAGATAAATAGGTATCACTTCGTTGGGAAGGTAAACGGTGTTTAGTGCACTGCAGTGTCTAGTCATGCCTGCCACATGTCCATGGAAACATCTGCAGATGCAGACAGCACTGGCTCTTTGGCTATAAACAGAGATAAGCACTAAACCCTAGAGTTGGATACGACTGGCTTTCATGCAAGGGTGAACTTTACAACCTTTACCTCTAAGAATTTGCCAGCCGGAGTAGCCATTGGCTATTGGTTGTGCCAACCAAAGATTCTGAACATTGCAGTCCTTTCAAGCTCTAACCTTATTTGTCCTTTTCATCTTTTCCTGCTAGTTTTGACTTTCTTCAGGTTCTATATGTCTTGGGGCAAACACCTGGGTTTTCTTCCCATCAAGTGCACTGTATAAAGAGCCATTCCACATATTTGTTTGCATTTATGATGCAAAACTGGCCGGCTAAAATCCGCCTGCTGCAACATTTTCCTGATGCTGTGCTGGCCCTGATCCCTGCCCTTCATTATCGTGCCTTGCATGATAGATAATGGTAAAGGTCTTCCTTGCTTGAAAGCCAACCATATCTGTCTCTAGGGGATGGTGTTCATCTCTGTTTTCAGCCAAAAAGCCAGCATCTGCAGATGTTCAATCGTCATGTGTGAGACATGACTAGATGTTAGAGCACACAGAATGCTGTTGTCTTTCCCAAAAAAAGCAGTGTTATTTATCTACTGTCTTGCTTTCAAACTGCTAGGTTTGCAGGAGCTGGACAAATGATGGGCACTCACTCCATCACACAACACTCGGGTCTCAAACTGCTGATCTGCCAACCTTCCAGTCATCAAGCTCACTGTCTTAACCATTAAACCACTGTGGCCCAATCAGAGTAACCACCATGCAGAAAGCCTATGCTTATGTCAAGGTATTCATCAGACAAACAGACTAATATCTCTAAGAACATTCCCCTGAAAGAATGAATGAATGAGGATTTGAGCAGTATCCACAAGTCTGATCTGAACCAGTCACACTTTGTATATAGCTGATGGACTATACCTGTGTTGTATAGTTCAGCTGATACAATATAGGTAGACCTAATACTCAGGAAAAGCTGTAGAACCACTTCCAGAGGTCCAAAGATAACTTCTGTTGATAAAGTTAAATACTTAGTAGGCACTGTGCTTTTTGGTACAATTAGCTGTTACATTTGGGCCATGATTGTAGATGCTCTGAGTCTTTCACAATCAGCTGTTGCATTTGGACTGAGGATTGAACCAAAGCATCACAAAATCCTTCACTATTTCCATTTCTTCATTGTCAACAGTAAAGTTGTGCATTTCTTCCATAGTTGTGGTTTTTATTTTCTCAATGCATCTCCAGTCATCAATCCAGATGTAACAGCTATTAAGGAAAGACTCAAAGCATCTACATCAAATGTATATGTCCTCTTTGCCTACCATCTGTCGCTCCTAGATAAAAACAGTGGAAAATACATTTCCCCCCTTCAATTCCTGCAGAAACAGCACAATGGGCTAAGGCTATAATGGAGAAATAAAGAATTACCCACCTCTTAAAATGGAATAAGCCTAGAAAATTCTAGTCATCTGTCACACAAAGAACTGGTTTGCTTGGACGTTACTTAATAGGCTATGGAGTGGAGTTGATAGAAACAAAGCGAACCTAAGAAAATTGATTTCTTGCACCAACATAAGTGCAGAGAAGAACAGGTATTTTCACATCTATGTCAGTGCACATTACCGGAAACATGTATCAATGAGGATTTAAGTTTGGCCAATGACAAAGTCAAGAAAGTGGCTTCTTTTTGACAGTTCAAAGTTTGATCTGGACCAAAAAGAAGACTCTATGCCTCTAAATGTGGAATATGAGAGATCTGATGTTAGCTGCTCCAAATGCTCCAGATGTTGCTCTTATTTGGGTGAAAATTAGCCAACATAATATGTCTGACAAACTTGACTTGATCCATGGAAGCTAACATTAAAATATAGCAGTTCGTCTTTAAGGTGCTAGAACATTTTTTGTCTTTGTTTACATTCTTGATATGCTTGAAACACAGATCAACATGGTTTCCATTTTAAAAAATTCCAATATATTTATTAACTGTACAGTGTGACTTCTGACATGAGCAAAGAAAAAGTTTATCTTGGTAGATTTATTTATTTATTTATTACATTTATACCCCACCCATCTAGGAGATTTTCCCACTCTGGGCAGCTAACAACACAAAACCCACACATTAAAAAACTGTTGTACAGTCCTGTGATGGCCCAGACAAAACTACCCTGGGAAATTGATTTAAAAAAAAACATGTCAGAAACACACAAAGGTGCTTTCTGGGTTGAAAGGATTTTTATTGGAGGAACTCCACTCAGGGGATGCCCGAATGAGGCTCCTTTCATGTCCCCAATATCTTTTCCCACCAAAGTGGTACCTATTTATCTACTTGCAATTTATTGCTTTCTAACTGCTAGGTTCGTAGGGGCTGGGACTATTCTAGAGAACAGCCAGCTGCTCAGGATCAGCAGCTAACGAAGAAGCCTCCTCTGCATAAGAAGAGGCACGCCCAAAGACAAAGTTGCCTCACCTTAATGGAGTGGTCATCTTGCTGGAGTACTCATCTTGGAGGTAATTTTATGGGCCAGTGATTTTGTGACTTTGCCACTTTGTAGTAGTGACTTTTGTGTCAGTGGATACAAAACAGCTTGGATAGCTGGTGTTTTGTCTTGGAGCTTGCTTCTACCAAGGATTTTCCAAAGACATGCTGCAGAGGAGGAGTTAGCATAACAGCTGTTCATCTCAAGGTCTGCAAGCGTCTGCAAGGAACCAGCAAGGACTCCGTGATAAGCTTACTGGGTAAGCAAAGAGAGTGAGAGCTGAAACTCTCTAAGGACTGTGAACTCTTGTATATATGTCGTTCCTGAATGCTGAAGCTAAGCTCGATATTTTTGTCATCACTGTAAATATTTTCCCTGCACCTCACCTCATGAGTAAAAGTTTTTCTGTTGCCTCACACGAACTGTTTGCCTGTGTTTTTCTGGGCTCCCAAGCCACAATTCATCAACACCGAAGGCAGGGATGTGGCAGGAGCATATCTGCTCTGGAATACGCTGTCAGGTACCAGTTCAGTGGGAAAGTAAATAGTGTTCCATTCACTCTGGTGTTTAATCATGCCTGCCACATGTCCATGGAAATTCTGCAGTGCTGGCTCTTTGGCTATAAACAGAGATAAGCACTGAACCCTAGAATCAGATATGACTAGTTTTCAAGCAAGGGTAACTTTTAACTTTACCTTGCACAAAAAAGAGTGAATACCAACACCAACAACAGCAATAACAACAAAGAAAGCCAGGATTGTCTTGTTTTCACTGGGAGCTGGGGAATGTTGTCAATGGGAAGTCTTGGCAAGAGGACTTCACGTAGTGAGACTCTGAATAGTGCCATGAATTAGAATTTTTTAGAATGTTCAATTTCACTACTTATCTGGCAGGAACATGTAACACTAGGGACCTCTTTGCCTGCTGATCAATTGGTTCTGTGGGAACTGCCATTGTAGGGCTTTGTGGGGAATCAATAAACTGCATCTCTTCCGGATCTAATTGCCAATCATGGATTAGAACCTTCCCTTTCCCATAATGTCAAACTCCAGAGTCTGTAACATATGCGCCAGGATGGGCATCCATGGAGGGCCCTGTGTGGCCGGAGATCTTGGCAGCTGCTTAAGGACTGTCTGCGACGATGCCAACCCTGTCTGTGATGGCCATCGGTGCTAGGTGGGGTTTTTTTTTTTTTTTTGGGCCATCCCTAGAGAATGGCATACCGTGTGCTGACTGCATTGACTATTTTTAAGAACCAGGAGAGGAAACATTTTAAAAAGAAGCATGTGTTTGCTGACCTTGAAAAGGAAGAAGAGAAGGAAGGAAGGAACAGACAAGGAAGGAATATGGATCCAAGAGCAAAGTGTAATTTGCAGAGATACTGAAACTCTCTCCCTCTCCTTCTGAATCTCTCTTAATGTGTTCATGCATGGATGGTAAACTCTTGCCAAGCCTCTCCTTCCTCCTGGAACCAGGCCTACGTTTTTTTGTTTTCAGAGCCTACTCTGTCCTTGTCGTCTATCCTGTTTTTCACACCTCCTGTTAGCCCCAGTTTGTAGGAGGTGGGTGTGTTTTCAGACACACATCACTAAGTGGCTGCGAGTGGGAGGCTAGATGCTGCCAGAGGGCAGTGGGGCATAACTGTCAAGGGGTGTAAGAGGGATGTCTGTCTTAACTGAAGGTGGGAAAGAACCCATTTTCAACACATCTGAACTACTGCACCCTGCGCCATATGAGTATATATTGTCTTTCTCATGATTCTCTCCACCATGCATCTTAAAATGTTCCTTTCCAACATTAGCAATTTCCCCCATCAAGGTTCTTAACCACTAAGCCACTGGGGGAGCTGCTGATATCACCACTATCCAGTAAGCCACTGGTGGCATAGCGGCCTCTCCAAGAGGTGTTTTGCCCCTCAAGATCTGGAGCTGGCCCTTCCCTTGAGAACAATCCTGATCAAGTACATTGGAACTAGAACAGGGCCATGGGGCATTAGACCGACAAAGTTACTTTTTAACTACAGCTTCGCAAATCCATTGGCTTTTGGTGTCTTCTTCTTTGCTCCCTCTTTTACTCCATCAGGTGTCAAGGGGTCTTTTGATGTTATGGTCCCAAAAAAAGTAACTTTTCCAAGATTTGTTTATGAACTAAATTGGGCAAAAATAGGTACTGCTGACCTCATTATAGCTACCGACAATATCTCAAGAAAGCTATTTTATTAAGTGAGTTAGCTAGCCCACTCCTTCAACACATTAAGGGGTAACAGAGGAAATAAAGAAGATAGCCCAGTGGTTTGGGCAGGTGGCTGTGAAGCTAGAGGTTGGAAGTTCAATTCCCCACTGTGCCTCCCAGGAGAAGAGCCATCGTGTGTGGTTGTGGGCATCTGTATAGTCCTAGGGTGAGCCCAGAAAAAGGGAAGGGTAAATCGCACCTGTGCATTCTCTGCTTGGAATACACTGGAAAGGGTTGCCATAAATCAGAATTGACTTGACATCATGCAGTTGTTATTGTATTAAGCATCCCAGTCGATAATGCTAATAGTGATTTTTGTGTGGGTGTGGACTAAATTGATCCCATAGGATATGCTCACCACATAAACAGGTGAAGGGGAATGAAAAGATGTTACTGTTGTGCTTCTCAGAATCTCAGTGGCATACCTTTCAGGCCTTGAATTTGTGTGCATCAATGTTGAGACCCATTGCCCCACTTCCAGCTTGTAAATATATATATTCCTGTGCACATGCTAGAGATACCCATACTTGTATGTATTTTTATTCTTCTTGTGCTGTATCCAAATCTGAACATAGGTAATCATCATAGCGATCAGCCATGAAGACTGTTCTGAGAATATAACGCAGTGGCCTTTCATCTGCCTTTTACATCACAGCATGACCCTTGTACCACAGATCCAGTTTCATGAGTCACTTTCTGGTCCTGAACCCTTTTGGCACACAAAGTCCTCCTTAGCCCCAGGCCAGTATTGATGAAGATTCAAGTGGGATTTAATCCATTTAGGAACCATCACCCTTCCCTATGGACTTTGGCACCCAAGGCCATTCGTCCTCAGGGTTGTCAGGTTAGTTAACCACTGCCTGAAGAGTCACTGGCAGTAGGGTCTATGCTATTACCATAGCAGGATAACCTGGCCAGACTAGCATGCTTTTTTAAAAGAAAAAAAAAAACAAGTGCATTTTTCAAATGCTTTCTCTACAGCCTGTTTCTATTCATCTTCTTTGTCACAGAATAAGCCCCGTTTTAAACTGTGCTTTTTCTGTTATCTTTGTACTCACTTAAATGTGTTTTAGTACTTTTAAAATGGCGATTCCAGATATGTGGGAGGAAGAAGAATGTAAACAATTGAACCTCGTGGAATTGGAGAAATGGAACTTAATATGTGATTGACATGCCTTACTGTAAGATCATAGGCTGGAATCCCTAAGGGGGAGGGTCAGGAGTGTAACCCAGTGACACACACACACACACACACACACACACACACACACACACACACACACACACACACACACACACACACAGTTTCTCTCTCTATGGAATACTGTGCAGCCATTCTGCAAATTGTGAGACTTGTGGAAGGAGTGGGCCCGAGTGCTTTCCCTGGAACCTTTAATGGTTTATTTCTGCTTTGAAATGCTTGCTGTTCTTTTGATGGACTGTATCCTGTATTTTACAATGCTTTCAATATATTTATTGAAGAAACTTAGAGTGGTTATTTGGCCTAATGCTACCTTTTCTACACAAATCCGTCCCTGGGTTGTCCAGCCAAGAAGTGCAGTCCAGAAGAATGTTGCGGCCTACCCAAGAGGCAGGTCCCTTCTGTTACATTCTTTATTTTTTTATTTTTTTTTGAACCCTACAAAATATTGCAAACCTTGGAAATATACATCCAGCTTTCCACTAGTCTCCAGAGTGTGAAATGAGTATTTTCTTACACAAATGAGAATCCAATGAATTTCATTTCCATCCTCTACCTGATTGGAGGCAGGTGGTGGTGAAAATTTCACAGAGATGCTGCAGATTATGCAAACGGCAGTTCCACTGTGAGCGTATGGCGAGACCTCAAATTGGTGTGGCATTATACAAATCAAGATGGATTTTCCATGAGGTCTCCAAAGTCCTTTCTTTACAGCTTGACTTCTGCCAGCTTTGTCACTAATTCCCCATTTCCTCCTTGTCCATTCTTCTTGATGAGAAATATTGCTGTTTCATTCTCCCTTCTGATATTTAATGCTCCCCATTTGCCTGTGACAAATGGGGTATTTCTTTATTTGCATCATAATGTTGCAAAGTTTAAAGTTATGAGCATATATAACTTTAGACCTGGCTGGCGGAGCATGTGTGGGGACCCAATAACACGGGATCCCATACAGGCTGGTTGATTTGAGGGACACCCACCCCTCCTGCCCCGGGTTTTATCCGTTACGCTGTTTTTAATCTTTTCTTATGAATTCTTTCCTATGAATTCCTAAAGGTTTTAAATATTACTATTTTTATTAGATTCAATCTGTGTTTTTAGCTATGCTGTAAGCCGCCCAGAGTCGGGTTTACCCGATTGGGGCGGGATAGCAAACGTGAATAAATAAATAAATAATAAATATATAAAATATAGATAATTACAGAGTTATATGAAATATAGGGGGAAATTCAAAAGATATTAAATTGTTAAAATAGTAAAGACGATGTTTGATCAGAAATAGGCTACTTCACTAGTATTATACCCATTGTTTACTTGCTGTTCTTTTTTACACATGGTGGGGCATTAATTCAAGTCTGGCCAGGTTATCCTGTTATGTTAGTAGAGAAGACCATACTGCCAGTGACTCAATGCCCAGTGTCAGGTGGTTGTTAATTAACCTGACAACCCTAAGGACTAACGGCCTTGGGTGAAGTCTACAGAGAAGGGCGATGGTTCCCAAGTGAATTAAATCCCACTTTAATCCATTTTGATGGAGGGCCGCAGCTTCATCAATACTGGCCTGGGGCTGATGAAGACTTTGCATCCCAAAAGGGCTCAGGACCAGAAAATGACTTGCGGAACTGGATCAGTGGTACGGGGGTGGGTGGGTGGGATGCTGCAATGAAAGGCCACTGCATTATATTCTCAGGACAGTCTTCATGGTTGATCACCATGATGATCACCAATATTCAGATTCAGATACGGAAGAAGAAGAAGAAGAAGAAGAAGAAGAAGAAGAAGAAGAAGAAGAAGAAGAAGAAGAAGAAGAAGAAGAAGAAGAAGAAGAAGAAGAAGAAGAAGAAGAAGAAGAAGAAGAAGGGCATTAATTACATTCACAGAAATGCTGCATTGATTAAATTTCTCCACATCCACAGGAAATATATCCTGGATTCAAGTAGCCCCATTTTAATTGTTGACTCTTTGATCTTTCTGCTTTGCTTTGAAGTCTCTTAAGTGACTTTCTGATGGTCCAGACAGAATCTTGTCCTAGTAAGAGACTCTCTTTGGCAACCATCCTTTCAGCAAGGTACAGGTATGTTGCTTCTGCCCTCTCTAGGTTTAGGCTACTCCCTTCTGTTTTAATAGAGTTTGAGAAGTGTGTAGAAAACTTTTCCTCAACTTTAGCCATTATCTACTAGTGGGTTGGTTTCCTTGAGGTGGATGGGTTTGGTGTTGTATTACCTTTTTCATTTGTTATTTATTAGTCCCTCTCAATGTACCTCCAGAGGGACAATAAGGTAAAGGTAAAGGTTTCCCTTGCTCAAAAGCCAGTCGTATCCGACTCTAGGGGTCAGTGCTCATCTCTGTTTCTAAGTCAAAGAGCAGGCGCTGTCTGCTTCTGCAGATGTTTCCATGGTCATGTGGCAGGCATGACTAGACACCGGAGTGGGCGGAATGCTGTTACCTTCCCACCAAAGTGGTCCCTATTTATCTACTTGCAATTTCTTGCTTTCGAACTGCTAGGTTGGCAGGAGACAATGCCAGCCAAATAATAGTCTTTTTTCTGTGGGGGTAGGATGCACCCGTTTGGCATGTGTTGATTTGTACCATATGACACTAGCATATTATGCTGTGGAGTAGCACAGGGACAAAACTGTTGTACTTATTGTTTGCAGGTATGCACCCCAGTCTGACCCAACCAGTTTCCTAAATATGAAAGTTTCTGGCGAAAACTTTCAGAATCATCAGTATAGATAAAGCTCCTGGCACATTGGTTGATTGCTTGTGCAAATATTAAAAAGTAGTAGTTCCAAGATGCTACTTCTTTGGTATCTCAAGCAACTGTGTCTCCCTTGAAATTCAACAAAAAAATCTTTGGTTTGGAAGAAGAATTGCAACAGTTTCTGCTAGTCCATGACCTTTATCAAGGAGATAAATCTTTTTGATCAGGTACTGATGGTAGACAGTGTCATATGCCACTATAAAGTTGATAAATGCTGCTCCAGTTAGTTTGTGTTTGAAAACCATCTTCTATGTGGTAAGTTATATTTAAGATTAATCGCGCCACTACGGCCTCTCCACGCTCGTGGGGGTCGATCTGCCCCTTGGTTTACAGAAGAGCTAAGGGAGCTGAAACGAGCTAAGAGACGCCGAGAGCGCCGCTGGGTGAAGACCCGGAGCGAGTCCGATCGAACACTGGTTAGAGCTGCTATTAAAGACTACCTAGTGGCGATGGGGTCGGTGAAACGTCAATATTTCACCGCCCTCATTGCCTCCGCAGATAATCGCCCAGCGGCCCTGTTCCGGGTGACCAGGTCCCTCCTTGGCAAGGAGGGGCCGGGCCCTGGTTGGCAGGGGTCTGCTGATGTTTTTGCTGATTATCTAGCAGGGAAAGTCGCTCAGATCCGCTCGAAGTTTAATCCCGGCGTGGAAGGTACTGAACTGGGGTTGACCAAGGCACAGTCTAGCCATGTTATCTGGGATCAGTTCGAGCCAGTTGGCCCTGAGGAAGTGGACAGGCTTCTTGTATCTGTCCGCGCCACGACCTGTGCACTGGACCCATGCCCTGCCTGGTTAATTAAAGCTACCAAGATTGTGGCAGGTGGCTGGGTCGAGGCGATTATTAATGCTTCATTAAAAGAGGGGCATTTTCCAGCACCATTTAAACATGCTTTAGTGCTCCCCCTCTTGAAAAAACCTTCCCTCGACCCTATGGTAATTTCCAACTACCGTCCAGTGTCTAACCTACCTTTTTTAGGTAAGGTCCTGGAAAAAGCTGTGGGGCAGCAGTTACAGGATGTCCTGGATGAAGCGGATTATCTGGACCCGTTTCAGTCAGGATTCAGGCCCGGATATGGTACTGAAACTGCACTCGTCGCTTTGGTGGATGATCTCTGGAGAGAGCGGGATGGAGGGGAGCCGTCTGTCCTTGCTCTCCTCGATCTCTCAGCGGCTTTCGACACTGTCGATCATGGCATCCTTCTGGGAAGGCTCCGGGGTTTGGGGATCCAGGGCACAGTGTTGTCCTGGTTTTCCTCATTCCTGAGGGACAGGACCCAGTCGGTGTGCCTGGAGAAGGAGGAGTCCAGCCCTAGGCCCCTGCAGTATGGGGTGCCTCAGGGCTCGGTACTCTCTCCTCTCCTATTTAACATCTACATGAAGCCGCTGGGTGAGATCATCCGTTCCCACGGGGTACGGTATCATCAGTATGCTGATGATACCCAGTTGTACATCTCAGCCCGTGGGGACCCAAGCGGTGCAGTGGAAGTCCTTTCCAGGTGCCTGGAGGCTGTTGAGGTCTGGATGGGGGAAAACGGGCTACAGCTGAATCCCGGTAAGACTGAGTGGCTATGGGTAAGGGGCCCCGCGTTGACACGGGAGTTACCAGCTTTGGTTCTGGATGAGGCAGTTCTGCCCCAAACAGACCCGGTGCGTAATCTGGGGGTCCTCCTGGACTCACGGCTACTGTTCAATGAGCAGGTGGCAGCCGTGGCCAGGAGGGCTTTTGCACAACTTCGTGTAATACGCCAGTTACGCCCGCTCCTCGACCAGGACGCCTTGCTTATGGTCACGCACGCTTTGGTCACCTCCAGACTTGACTACTGTAATGCGCTCTACATGGGGCTGCCCTTGGTGACCATTCGGAGACTGCAGCTGGTCCAAAATGCGGCAGCCCGGGTAGTGATGGGGCGCGGGCGTTATGCTCGGGCCTCTCCACTGCTTAGGGAGCTGCATTGGTTGCCAGTTTGTCTCCGGGTGCAATTCAAGGTGCTGGTCATTACCTTTAAAGCCCTATATGGTAGTGGGCCAGGATACCTAAGAGACCGCGTCACCCTAAGAACATCTGTCCGTCCCACCAGGGCGGATCGGAGGGGCTCTCTCGTTGTACCATCGGCTAGGGAGGCTCACCTCGCTAGCACCAGGAAGAGGGCCTTCTCCGTGTTCGCCCCGGCCCTCTGGAACCTCCTCCCAACTGAGCTGCGCATGCAGACAGAGCTCCTGTCCTTCCGGAAGAGCTTAAAGACCTGGCTGGCAGGACATGTGTGGGGTTCCAGGGATGTGGGATCCCATGTGGGGTGGTTAGTCTAAGGATTTTACCCTTCTGACGACACCCCCAGATACTGTTTTAGTCTATGAATTTTTAATTTTTTTATTGATGTGTTTTAACTTGGGTTGTAAGCCGCCCAGAGTCGGGCTTGCCCGATTGGGGCGGGTTAGCAAGTATGAAATATAAATATAAATAAATAAATATAAGATTTGATCTGTACAGCTTTTGACATATCTAAAGTCTGCCTGTTCTTGAATTAATAGAGGTACAATTTTAGGGACTAGAGCAGTGGTGGCGAACCTTGGCAATTCAAGTGTTCTTGAACATCAATTCCCAGAGCCCCTAATCAGCAGGGGTGCTAACTTTGGCTTCTGGTAATTGAAGTCCAAGAACACCTGGAGAGCCAAGGTTCCCCATCACTGGACTAGACAATTTATATCACTCATTCAAATACTTTATATGAGCAGCATTGTAGATAGATTTGTCTGTAGCTTTTAGGATCTGGTGGTTCTTTGCTTGGTTTCAGTATAGTGATTACTCCTCTCTTCTGCCATATTTTTGGAATTTGTTTGCTCATCCAGTAGTTACTAAAGAACTGAAGGAACCGTTCCTTTGTGCTTTGCCCAAAGTATTTAATTTCCTTGATCTGTATGTCATTGAGTCTTCCCGCTTTGCCATCCTACATCTTCCTCTAGTTCTACCAATATGAAGGCAGTAAAAGGTTATTTGCATTCACTCTGGATATCCCTTTGATGTTTTGTTTTTATTATGCATTGATTGGTCTTCCCTGCCAGGAGCAGTTGGTATGCTATTCGGTTTGGAGTTATCTTTGCACACAGCATCCTTTTGCTTAGAACGTTGTCCATTCTTTTCAGTATTCTCCAAGCTTTTGTGGATGCTTCTTGCCATGACAAGCTCAGCAAGTTCTTTTTGTTTCTACAGGAGTCAAGTTCAAACCTCTGCCAGCTTTTGTTGTATGTTCACTAAAAGGATTGTCTTTGAAGTGTGAGATATAATCTAAGTATTGGGCGTGTATTTCCAGAGTGAGACCTGGGATGTAGTTGGTCTGGCGCACTTGTGGAATGAAGGCATGAGGAAATTCCATGCTGGAAGTTACAGATGGATCATAGTTCTCTGGCTGAGAGGCAATTGAAAGCACATGTGCATTTAGCATAGTTGTAAAAGTTCCCCAGTTGGCTTTTATGAAATTATATATCCTACAGAATGCAAGCATGGAAGAAATATGTGGATAGGCCTTGTTATTATTTGCTGTCACATCAACTCTGACTTATGGCAACCCTATGAATTAGAGCAGGGGTTCCCAACCTACAACCTGCAGCACCATTCATGTGGCTCCCCACCCCTCCAAGAGCATTCAAAAAACAAAATGGCCAGCCATTTGAAGCTCTTGAGACAAAATGGCTGCCCCCATCATGCAGGCAGGGCAAAATGACTGTTCGGCCCTCAGAGCTGACCAAGAGAGCGTGACCCGGCCCCCAGGTTGAAAGGGTTGGGAACCCCTGAACTAGAGGTCTACAACATGTCCTGTCCTCAACAAACCTTCTCAGCTTTTGTGAACTCAAGTTTCTCTCATGGAGTCAATCCATCTCATATTTGCCCTTCCTCTTTTCCTGCTGCCATCCACCTGTCCCCAGGATCGTTGCCTTTTCCAGAGAGGCCTTCTTATAATGTGCCCAAAAGTAGATCTGCCTCAACTTCATCATTTTTGCCTCGAGAGACAGTTCAGGCTTGACTTGCTTATCATTTTGAATGTACTTCCCCTGATATATGCATGTCTGTATGCAGTTTTCTGCCAAGGTGTACACATTTTCCATTGTATTTCACAAATAGTTTTAGAAGTGTGAATTAACTTTGCTTATAAAAAAATGAGAACCAATCAAATTTCATACGTATACATTCCAATCCTTCCACATATCACACAAAACAATAGCCAAAATCCTGTTGCATCAGTATGCCTGCATCATTTTAAGTTGTACAAACTGCAGCAAAATTTGCACCAAGGTGGAACTGATATCCAGAAAGCAGTTCTGCAGTTACAGTTGTACAACTGCAATGTGATCGGTTGCGCAATTAGTTGTGCAATCAGTTCCTCAGTTAATTGTGCAATCAGATACACAGAATGCCTTCACTGACCATCTTGCATACACCCACAGGTATAACTTTATGTTGTGCCACATCCAATAGGATTTCAGCCAGTTAGCCTGTCATGTCCTTTCAACTCTCTTAATAAATATTGTCTGTCTCACTGTTAAAGCAGTTTACTGCTAAATGTCCCTGCTTTAGTACAAAACTCCCACCCCATCTCTTGTCCTGGTGATCCCAATAAGGGAAAAGGATTCTTGGACAAGCAACTTGGCCTTATATTGACCCACATAAAATAATGATGTGCATTTGAAGAGCTGTTCTCTTCCTCATTATGACATTAGAGTATCTCTGTTCTCTTTGTGTTTCCTGTAATGAATTTGGAAGCTTTAATTATGGAAATAAGCTCACCAAAATGTGTCACCATGATTCAGTTAATCACAGCGGCTTGTTGTTGAAAAACAAAAAAAAAATTCTGTTCAACTTTGCATTGAGATTTCCCAGTGAAGCATTACATCACCAGGATGAGCGTCCCTAGTGGCCCCTTTAGTCATCAAGGGAAGGATTATTCAGACCCACCTCAGCGCAAGTTCAAACCCTTTGAACTTCAGAGGTGAACCATCCAGATAAAGGTGTGTGTGTGAAAGCTTTGGCACCTTGCCAGGAAAAAGGTCTGATCCTGGTAATGCGACCTTGAGAGATCTTACAGAGAACAGAAACCTTATACAGTATCTTGATCTAGCTTCAAGGCCACTTGACATTCCTAAGGTGGGAGTGAGTCACCTTTTGGGAATAAAAAGAGCAGTTTGAGCCCAGTTAGAGAGATCTTCAGACTTCAGGGGACTTCTTTGGATTCAGCAAGAGCCTTTGATCCTTGGGACAATGATGGAGTTCTGAAGCAGATGAAGCCGGGGATGGCCAACTCTTTGAATTTTATCAGGAGAAGGGAGGCTTAATACTTAGAAATATTCTGGCTTTCACACTTTGAAAGATTTTGTAGCATCTTCGGACTTTGAAGATACTGAGCTAGGAGAGGCTGAACTTAGAACAAAATGCAATTTGTTATTTTACTAGATAAAGAGTTAAGGTAGGCTTTGTGTCTAGGAGATTAGTTTGCTAGGAACTAGGATGCTTTAAGATTAGATTTTACTGAACAAATGGGAAGTTTTATTTTGGCTTTGTTTTGCCAAGTTTTGCTTTTTGCTATTGCTATGTTTTGCTTGATGAAACAACGCTTTGCTTTATGGCTTTTTTAATTATTCTTTATTCCAATAAATGGAGGAGGCCGCACAAGGCCTCTTCCTTAAAAACAATTGGAAGTGCTGTGTCCAAGTTTGATGTGGAATTTCAGCACCACCTGCATCTGCTTACAAATTACAAATTGGAAATTGGGATTTTTTCACGCTACATCCAAATATCTCATGACTCGTCTTTGAACTCACACAGCGGTGTTAGATAAGGGAACTTTCTCAGGCAGAAAGTACAAGGTTCCAGGGTTGGATTGTGGGAGTCGTGGGAGTCTACCATTGCCCTGAGTCCAGAGACTGAGGGGATCTAAGGAGGGTTTGTGAACCCACATCCTCCTTTTATGCTCCCAAGCCCCATTTGGGGGTAACGCCTGTGTGACATTTCCAACAACCTCAGCTCAGCCAAGCATTTAGCATATATGTTGAGAGTGGGTAACTTGGGTGAGTTAATGCCAGCTTTCTGACCTGGAAAACTTCAGGAGACAGAACCTGGTAAACACCAACACCCCATACAAAAGGCACTTAGACATGCATTTGTACTTTCAAAAAATATATATGAGTATGGCAGTGATTGTGAGTTTCTTCTTCTTCTTTTGCCATATCTGATTCCAAATATTGGTGATCATCATGGCAATCAGCCATGAAGATTGTCCTGCTCTCGCCTCTCCTATTTAACATCTATATGAAGCCTCTGGGTGAGATCATCCGTTCCCACGAGGTGAGGTATCAGCAATATGCAGATGATACTCAGTTATACATCTTGGCCCATGGAGATCCAAGCGATGCAGTTGAAGTCCTATCCAGGTGTTTGGAGGCTGTTAGGGTCTGGATGGGGGACAACGGGCTACAACTGAATCCCAGCAAGATTGAGTGGCTGTGGGTCATGGGCCTTGCTTCATCTCGGGAGCTACCATCTTTGGTTCTGGATGGGGCCATTTTGCCCCAAACAGACCTGGTGCATAACCTGGAGGTCCTCCTGGACTCACGACTCCTGATCGAAGAGCAGGTGGCAGTTGTGGCCAGGAGGATTTTTGCACAACTTTGTGTTATTTTGCCAGTTACACCTGCTCCTAGATTGGGACTCCTTGCTCATGGTCATGCACACTCTGGTCACCTCCAGACTTGACTATTGTAATGCGCTCTACATGGGGCTGCCCTTGATGACCATTTGGAGGCTGCAATTGGTCCAGAATGCGGCGGCTCAAGTGGTGTTGGGGTGCGGGTGCTATGCCGTGTATCGCCACTGTTCCAGGAGCTGCACTGGTTGCCAGTATGCCTCCAGGTGCAATTCAAGGTGCTGGTAATTACCTTTAAAGCCCTACATGGTAGTGGGTCAGGATACTTAAGAGACCACATCACCCCGAGAACATCTGCCCGTCCCACCAGAGTGGATCAGAGAGGCTCTCTTATTGTTCCATTGGCTAGAGGGGCACGTCTCTCTAGCACTAGAAAGAGGACCTTCTCAGTGTCTGCTCTGGCCCTATGGAACCTCCTGCCAATTGAGTTGTGCCTCCAGACGGAGTTGCTGCCCTTCAGGAAAGGTTTAAAGACATGGCTGGCAGGGCAAGTGTGGGGCACCAATGGTGCAGTAGCCCCGGCCTGCTGGCTAACCCATTGAAATACTCTCTTTCTCTTTTAATCTTTTAACCTTTTAACTTTCTAATTTATTTTGTTTTTTGTTAATACTCTTAATGGGGTTTTTATTGCTTTTAATTATGACTGGTTTACTATATATATTGTTTAATTATTGTGTGAGCTGCCCTGAATCGAGTTCCTTGATTGGGCAGCATATAAGTGCAAAAAATAAATTAAATTAAATTAGATTAAATTAATAATCCAGTGGCCTTCCATTTGCCTTCTGCATCGCAGTGTGACAAGCATACCACTATTCCACTTCTGCAAGTCACTTTCTAGCCCTGAGCCCTTTTGGCACACAAAGTCCTCATCAGCCCCACACTGATATTGACAACTTCAGGGTTGTCAGGTTAGTTAACCGCCACATGATGATTAGCATTGAGTTGATAGCAGTATGGTTTATTCTGTTACCATAGCGAGATAACATGGCCAGACTGGCTGTGAGTTATTAAAAAGATGAATTTCCACTGTTGAAGGCTTTCTGGTGCTTCAATGCCTTTTCCCCTCCTTGGAAAAAGAGGGAGCTGGAGAAGAGTCACAAAACCAGGGTTGGAGTGAGGTGGGGGCTCACAGGACCACCCCTTTAAAGCCCTACATGGTAGTGGGCCAGGATACTTAAGAGACCACGTCACCCCGAGAAGAGATGGAGGGGCTGCCTACCTCCCATGGCTGCACAAGGGCTATGAAGGGGGGGGGGAGAAAGCTAATTTAAACACACTTCCATGTTGTCACATTGCCTTTTAAAAAGAGAGGGGTCATCTCTTTCTTCTCAAAGACATCCCAGTGGGATCATTATCAACATTGTCTTGATTCCATATAAAACGAAGCTTTGGGAAGGAAGTATCTTACACTAGTACCTAAATAAGATTCTTTGTAAAAAAAAGTTATGTAGGACACTTTTAACTTCCAGAGTTCCCTGGCCACCACCATCACTGGCTCAGAGGATCATCCTCTAAATGTAATTTTTTTCCAGGCACTGTGGAGAACTGTACAGATTCAGCTCCTTTAAGCAGCTTTTTGTTGCTTTGGGTGGAATTGCATCTTTGAAAACTCTCTGTTTGCCCAATAGGCAATGATAAAATACTGTACTTAGATCAGAACCAACTAGCAGTTATTCAGCTGGTGGCTAGAGATGGAGGGGCTGCCTACCTCCCATGGATGCTCTGTTCCTGTGTGAGATGCTATTGGGGTGGGGGGGGGGAACTAATTTAAACACACTTCCATGTTGTCACATCACACTCTTAAATGTATTTTTTAGGGAGGATCTTTGAACCAGAACCAGTATTTGAACCAAAACTTTCAAGCTAAGGGTACAAGGAGCCCCAATTGTGCTGGTAGATGCATTTGGGCTCCCAGGAGCCCCATGAAGCCTGGAGGACACATGGCTTATGGCACAAGGTAAGGTCTGATGGGGAATCATTTTTTCTTTTCCTTTTTCTCCTCCTTCTCCTTCTTGTGTTGAGGGAGATACAAGATTCTTGTTCTGGCATTTCTGGCAGCTTCCACTGGCATTATTTGATGTTCTTGTAATGTTTCTTTGGTGTTCTCTCCCCACCTTCCTCTGGGTCTTTGTCCTTCTCCTCTTTCCACATAAGCTTTGTATGGTATGGACTTCCAAGACATTCTCTCCACATGGACAAACCACTTTATTTGTTACTTTGTGCTGGTCAGTATCTCCTTATGTTGTAAGAACAAACCAGTCAAATATATATATATAAGATTTAATAAATACTAGCAAATGTTCTTATCCATAATGAAAGAAATAAAGGGCTGTGAGATTTTTCCACATCTGTGTGAAAATGAAGCTCGGCTTTTACATTTTTTTAAAAAAATCCTTGTATTTTGCACAAAATGAAAAGATTTCCCACAAATTAATTCTGTGAACTTTTCACACAAAAAGGGCTGAAATTTGAAAACCCAGGAAAATAGATTGACCGAGGTATAAGTCAAGGATGGGAAATGCAGCAGCTGCTAGTGAGTTTCAATAATCAAAATACTGTACCTGAAAATATGGTAAAATTAATTAAAATTTTGGTGCGTCTCAATCCGATGCGGTCTTGGGACCCTCATGGTCATTGACTCAAGTATAAGCCATTTTCCCTTTTGGGGGCTCATTTTTTGGATTAAAAAACTAGGCTTATACTTGAGTATATACAGTATTTTATTTTTATTATTTGTTCCCACTGCAGGGAGAGAACATGTGAAGATTTGCTTCCCTGCTGTTGTGCCTTGAATAAAGGGAAGGTGTCGTCTTGACTTACAGAGGAAGATACAAAGTGGGTTTGGTCTGTTTTGGTGAAGTATGGAAAGAACTGGAAGGTGGAGATTTTATTAAGCACCTTCCTAGATATCGCCCCATAATTTCAACCGTGATGTCATGATGTTGGATTTGCTGCCTCTCCCTCCAATGTTTGAAGGAAACTGCTCTCCCGTAATCCAAGCTCCCAGAACTCCTCTGCTGAATGACAAAGCTATAAATCACTCAATTGTGCATGCACACACAGACACACCTGTGTGCCAAAAAACACAGATGACACCATCCTTCACATGAGCATAAAAACCCTGGATCCTGCTGCCAAGAAGAGGCTCGTTTCCTGCTCTTCAGCCCCCTGGGTTGTGCATAGCCAAATGCAAGCCATTTCCTCTCATTTTGCACGTGCCGGGGAAACTCGGAGCCTCTCGTATGCTCACCAACTCTGCTACACAAAACAGTTGTCAGATAAACTAAAAGCCTCCTGCTGTTTCTAGTCCCTGTTGTGTGTAAGCTGCTACCTCTGTGCTTCAGGGGAGGCAACAAAACCAATTTAAAAGCCACACAGAACAAGTGCAGAAGCAAAAGATATGTATCTTGGCTCTTCCTGGGCAGGAACCAAGCAATATGTATTTTAGGAAGAGCCAAGAACAGAGGGAAGGTGTTTAAGAAAGAGGGCCAAAGCCTTCGTAACGTGGGACAGAGGTGTGGTTTAATTGACAGAATGTTTGGAATCGCTTTAATTTTTCTGCATCTTTGCACACTGTATTCCCAGTTACTGTGGAACCAGGCAGAAAAGCCCAGAAAAGTATCTCCCTGGCAATCCCATTCAGCCAGTGCGTAATGTTTCTTCTTTGTGCCTAAATAGTGAGAGTCATTTGGATACTTCTTTTTATTTTGCTTGCTTGGGTGTCATCTTTGTAAAACCCTTAGAAATAATTCTTCTTTCGTATCCCAATCAAACCTTTGACTGCCAAAATGAAGCCACATTATGTGCCTTGTTGTTGGCCAACCTTAATTCCTCATCGGTGCATATTTCTGGCAGCAATCAGCAGGCCAGCAAATGAGCTGGATTGTATAAATACAGTTGTACCTCGCTTAAAGAGCATAATGTGTTCCACAGGATTGTTCTTTAAGCAAGTTTGCTCTTTAAGCGAAACACCTTTGTAAATGACCAATGGGGGGGGGGGGAATTGTGAACCCTGATTTATTTGCTAAGTGAGTTTTTGGTTGGTGTTATTTGTTAATGAAGTGAACATTCAGAGAAAATTCTGCTCTTTAAGTGAGTTACTCTCTAAGCGAGGCGCTCTTTATGCGAGGTTTGACTGTAGTTTGGAAAATGAAAATCCTGAATGAGACAATGTATTTCGGAAAGCAGGGTTCCCATGAAAGAGAGAGAGAGAGAGAGAGAGAAAGGAGAAAGGAGGAGACGATGACAACAATGGTTCCTCACCAGACCTTCCCTTGAACCAGATTTAATGCTTAAAACACCATATAGCACCCTGATTTACTCAGCCTTAATTCCTCCCCGGCCCCACCCCCAGAAGAAAGATCAAGTATCTTGCCCTTAAACCGTGTGTCTGTCAGGCTCCAAGGAGGAGGAGGAGGAGGAGGAGGAGGAGGAGGAGTGTGTTTCAAAACACAAGACGTAATGAACTACCTTGTAAAAAATAATAACAGGTCATCACCTGCCCCATATTCAGTATCAGGGTCCCATTCAGTGATGGGATGACAAAAAATCTACTACCACGCCATGACGTCACTGACGTCATGGGCGTGGCCAATGTCATGACGTCATGATGTCATGGGCAGAGCTGACGTCATGACGTCATGACGTTGTGGGCGGGGCTAAAAATAAAAATAATAATAATTTAAAAAAATAACACACACACACACAACCTCAACTCAACCACCCAACCATCACAAACCCGTAAATAACTTGAATAAAATAAATAAATAAATAAATAAAATAAAAATTAAACAAAAATACAACCACCCGCCCAAAACACAAATAACTCGCCCGCCCACCCCAAATACAAAACCCTCACTTACCTCCTCCTCCGAACGCGGCAGGCGCCACCGCCTACAGCCGCCGCCATAGCCGCAGCCGGGCTGAAAAGGCTCCTGCCCAGCCAGTCCTTCCATGCTGTCCTTCCTCCCGACAGGCGCCCGGTCCAGCCAGCCCAGTCCGGCTAATGGGATCTCCAAGCTGCTCAAGGAGGAGGCGTCCCAGGCCGGGGCTGGAGCACTACCGCGGTGAGCAATGCTGCCGCCGCGCCCGGGCAGGGCTGCGCCCAGGCAGGGCCGCCCAAGGGGGGCAGGCAGGCTGGGGAGGGGTCTTTGCAAGGCGCGCTGGCTGAGGAACTGAGGGCTGGTGCCGCTGCCGCCGCCGCCGGAGCTGCCCTGAAAAGGTGCAGCTCCGATGCCGAAAGAAAAAAAATTAATGCGCAGAAACTCAATCTGATGCATGCGCAATACATCAGATTGAGCTTCTGCGCATGCGCAGTCAATTGGAGCCATTTTTGCTCCGATTTTTTTAAAAAAAATTCTTTCAGTGAGGCGTCCGGAACCAGACGCTTCAAAAGTTGACTAACCTCCCGGAGAACCCTCCGGGATTGTTCCTAACGGTTCCAGGGAACCGTATGGAACCGGGGACATCCCATCACTGGTCCCATTCCATCCCCATAGCTCTTTCTAGCATAGTCCTGGTTTCAACTATGTTAGCCTTCTTAGATTCTCTTATCAAGGCCAAGACTCTGTGACTCTGAGTTAGAAGGTGCCGAGGAATTATTGGCCAGAATTTCATTTCCCAACTATATGTGGTCAACTCAAGGTTGTTGAAGTACAAGTCTGAATGTGCTTTTAAAATATTGTTATGTTATGCTGGTATGAACAGGATTTTGACCCTTGTCTAGCCTGGATTTTCCTGTGACCCACAGGAATAGTCGAGGGCACTAATGCTCTCTCTTATGAATAAGGTGATCTCTGGACTGAAGCAGGGTTTCTAAATGGTAGCTATGACAATTGCGGTGTAAGAGTGTGAAATGGAATTACAAAATGGAATTCTTCCAGTGGCTTTCCTGCATGCCCAATAACATGTAGTTCCTCCAACTCTGAAAATAAATTTCTGAAGAGCTACCCTGACTCCTCTTTACCTTGGCTCTCGGCAGGAAATAAAACAGGCTGGCCTGAAAAGATTTTCTCTCAAGCCAATGTTTAGTAGGGGGAAGAGAATACATTTGAATTTCCAGCTATGTTCTGGTTAGCTTTTGTGGCTCATTGGGTTGGAATACCTGGCTTGGTCTGGAGTTTGAATCCTAAGGGCACCTCCTGAGAGAAGGGCAGCCAGGTGGACCTGGGACCCAGGTGAAACCCAGCTAACTAAGAAAACCAAAGATTTAAGAGAAAAACATTTCTTTTTTCTGTAGTCAGGTAAAGCTCTCCCTTACTCGAAAGCCAGTCATATCCGACTCTTGGATACAGTGTTCACCTCTGTTTACAGTGTCTGCAGACATTTCCGTGGACATGTGGAAGTCATGACTAAACACTGGATTGCAGGGAATGCTGTTTACCTTCCCACCAAAGTGGTACCTATTTATCTACTTGCAATTTCCAGCTTTCAAATTGCTAAGTTGGCAGGAACTGGGACAGAGATGAGAGCTCATGCCATCATGCAGCACTCGGGTCTCAAAGTGCTGATCTGATGACCTTCCAGTCATCAAGTTCAGCATCTTAACCACTAAGCCACTGCAGTTCCTTTTCTGTAGTCAACCAGGTAGCAAAATGTGCCCAGAATGGAAGAAGAAGAAGTTGCAATTCACTCTGCCATCCTGCTGAGGCTCATATCTTGCACTGCACCCAAACACATAGGGGACATTCCCAGGCTTTACGCAACTGCTCAGACTTCTAGAAAGTTCACTACCAGCCCTCAGTCCCTTCTTCCCTTCCCTGGCTTTTTTACATGTCAATATCGTGGAAATGCAAAATGCAGTAATTCACATTTCCATTTTGCCCATGAACCCCTCTGCCAGCAGTGCAGCTAGAGGTAATTGGAGATTTCAAGCTGCTAAGTTGGCAGAAGTAGATGACGCTGGGCACTCACTCTGTCATGCAGCACTCAGGTCTCTACTGTTGGCCTGCCAAACTTCTGATCATCCAGCTCGGCATCTTAACCACTAAGTCACTGCAGCCCCTAAAAACTGTTTGCAACCTTGCTATTCATGTGGATTTTTATAAAAATGCTAGCATTACTAAGATAATACCTTACTTGCATTGTAGAATTGCAGACCAACCTGACTGATGGCCACTGAATCTTTGTTTAAAAAATCATGGAAAGGGATGCTCCACCCCATTTGATGCAATCCATTCCATTGACCATGTTTCCTGGGGAATGTGAAGAATTCTACTCCCAAACAGTAACTTTTGTCAAATTTCTTGAGTTCCTAGAGACTGACATGATTTGACTGCATCACTCTAGCTTCCTCTGCTCCAGTTTTCAAGTTTCCTTCTCTGCGAATGGTTTTATCAGTTTGCTGGTTGTCAAAATAAGCTGGGAAAGGAGAGGCTGGGATTCTGGGAATTGAGAGAGGTCAGGACCGGGAAGGGTGGGAATGCCTTTCAGTGAGGAAATTCCTCATTGGTGTGTGAAAAAATAAATACCCATCGAAGTGAAATAAGGCTTTGGCAGACAAAGAAGGAAACACCACCCAACTCTGGTCCACAGCATTAGATACTTGCCTCTCTTCTGTCTGTGTACACACACACACACACACACACACACACACACACACACACACACACACACACACACACACACACACACACACACACACACACACACACACACACACACACACACACACACACACACACACACACACACACACACACACCAACCATTTCCTGGCATCAAAACAGGATTATCTGAACATCATCATGGGTTGACATGATGACAGGGGTCTCTGAGTTCAGCCAAGCCCAGGGACTGCTGCTTCCGGGCCCCAGTGTGGAAATAGTCCGGAAAGACTGCAGGGTGTGGAAGGTGCCTGGGTTGAAGTTAACACGCTGAGGTGGCTGGACCATGCTCAGCAACCTGAGGCATTCAGGATTTTTAAGGAAATCTGGCCTTTCTACTTTGGCTTGGATACGGGCACCATGTCAGCATGATAAGCTATTTCATCGCCAACATGCTTTGGACTTAGGTAAAGGTAAAGGTCACCCTTGCCTGAAAGCCAATCATATCTGACTCTTGGGTTCGATGCTCTTCTCTGTTTACAGCCAAAGAGCCAGCACTGTCTGTGTCTGCAGACATTTCCATGGTCATGTGACAAGCATGACTATGGAAGGCAATTATCCTTTCCGTCGAAGCAGTACTTATTTATCTACTTGCAATTTTTTTCCTTTCAAACACAAACTGCTAAGTTGGCAGAACAGCCAACACTATCTGTGTCTGCAGACATTTCCATGGTCATGTAGCAGGCCTGACCAGACAGTGGAGTGCAAGGAATGCTGTTACCTTTCCCGCCAAAGCAGTATCTATTTATCTACTTGCAATTTCTTGCTTTCAAACTGCTAGGTTGGCAGGAGCTGAGACAGATGACGGGAGCTCACTCTGTCATGCAGCACTCAGGCCTCAAAATGCTGACCTGCTGACTTTCCAGTCATCAAGTTCAGCGTCATAACCACTAAGCCACTGCAGTCCCTATGGGCTTACCTTTGTCTAAAAATGTGGTTGCATTTGTGTGTCTTGCTCCTTCTCTCTGCAAAACATCTTGATGCTCATGACCTCTAGGACACCTCCAGATGTTGTATTGCACTGGTGATGGGTCATAAAGTTTCGGGCCAACAGCGTCTAGAGCAGGGGCAGGCTTCCTAGGCTTGGCTCCCCCTCCTTTGCTTCCCTTTTTGCCCCACTGGGTGGAGAGAGAGAGGTCAACTGACCAGCTAACTTGTTGTCTGAGGTGTAATATTCTTAAAGGCTTCCTTGAAGAGCAAGGTTTTAAGTAGTTTTTTAAAAAGATGTCCAGGAATTATTTGCTCAGGTAGGGTCTGTCACAGCAAATCAGCCAGTGCTTCAAGAGTTCTCAAGACCCTTCTCCTTTCGTATTTAAAAAATAAGGCCATATGGGATGCAAAAGAGTTTTCTCAGTTTAAAAATAATCTAAGCAGTGAGGAGGAAGATGTTGGCAGGACTGGTCAACACCTTCCAAGGTCCAATGATGGGTACCTCTGGAAGTTGCCTACCCTAGCCATAAAGGTTGGTATTTTAGTTATCCTTGATTTAGCCACATAAACATACAAGGCTGCCTTCTACTGGATCAGGTTAGAGACCAAGTCCCCAAACTGCAACCCAAAAAACACTTTGCATGTCTACCCCCTACCCCCTGCATACATATTTCTTTTGGATTTAAAACAACGGACCACTTTATTTTCTGAACCAATTAAACTGTGGCAAAACTGTTCTGCACTGAGGTCATAGCACGGGAAGGCAATTCTGCATCAATTATAGAAATCCAATTTTCTTATCATAAATTTACTTAGATCAAATTAGTATTATATTTCAATATGATTGTATTAATTTGTCTCTAATTATCTACTAAGTTGTCTAGTTTCAGTAGAGGTAAATTACTCTTCAAACCTTTATTCCAACAGGCCATTTAAATCTCGTTACTCTCAGAACTGGCCTGCTGTATAAATGCATCTAAAATATAATGTTCTAATTAGCATAAATATATTAGCCTTTCCCGTGCTACCCGCCATAAAGTGACCAAGAAAAACCAGAAAAACAGCCTCCATAACTTAACCTGCCGTACCAGTGTGGGATGGGTGAAAACACAATAGACCCAACGGCCAATTGAGGGTCCAAGCAACACTTCCCATTTGGCCCAAATTGCGACTGAAAAATAGTCACACTAGTGCCGAGGGAGGGAGCGCAGGCAAGCTGCTGTCATGGAAGCCAGAAGTGAAAGGGTGCAAAGAGATGGAGCCACCCCCATTTATAGAGCTGGCTCCGTCCTCACACTACACCTTGGGAGCATGCAAAAGACTTCTCCCGGGGGGGGGGGGGAGGCATGCAAAGCGTGCGCCCTTGGCATTTGTCTCAGGCTTGCCTGCATATTTATCGCAAAGTACCAACACTGCAACAGGGGAGGAAGTAAACACTCCCATTGGGCTGCTGGGCAGAGGGGTGGGGTGAGCTCTGTGCTAGGGTGACTTCACAGGTGCCCACAGAGAGGGCTCCTAGGGCCACCTCTGGCATGTGTGCCATAGGTTTGCCACCACTGGATTAGGACTATGAACAGCTACTGTTTAGGACCACTATGCTCTCTTGTACACACCCATCCCCTCCAACATTATCTCTTCCTCAAGCTGTAATCAAGTCCTGGCAGCAGCACTGTGGTGGCTTAGTGATTAAGACACTGAGCTTGGAAACTGGAAGGTCAGGTTTTGATACCTGAGTGCTGCACAATGGGGACAGGAAAGAAGCCTGGAGTGGAGTGGAGTTTCTCCAGCAAAAAAATCCTTTTAACCCAGAGTAATTTCTGACACAAACTGTATTTATCAAATCCTGGCTACGTATTGTCCAACCTCAATCAGGTCAGCCAACCACAGTTTTCTCAACCTGGATATGTGAGATGGGCAGATCGATCAATTTACTTGTTCCTTTTTCCCACCTCCAAGCCAATTCTGTAGATAATGTTTATTTGGGTTTTTTTTGTCTGTTTATTTATTGGAAATAGTTTGTACTAAATGGAGGGGGGAGGCAGGTGTCAAATGGACAGATGACCTGCTTGACTGAAATATATTTATACGCATTCTAGAAGTGCTCCAAGTGGAGTTTTGTTGTTGTTTTCAAGAAGGAGGAGGAGGAGATGAAAAATTGACACATCCCCACCTTAAGTCCTAAGAAAGTATTCATTTGCACTGCCTTTTCTGCTCACCATTTTCATAGCTCTCCACAAAGGCTTTTGAAATATAGTTTCCCCTTTACCTTAGATTTTTCATGCACTGGCAAATTTATCTAGGACATTTATAATGCATGAACAGGTTGCACACCCACTATCAAACTAGGAAGGTAGGCTGAGCTCTTTGATTTAACAGTTCACTCCTTGTCAAAGTTAACCAGCTCAGAGTTCAGGCAGATGAATGACACTCTAAGGGAGAATTCAAGAAGGCAGGTACCTGGCCAACTGCCTGGACCCAAAATAGAGAGGGACCTGGCTGAATGTAGCAAAATCTACCCTGCCATACTTTCTGGCACGTTTCATGCCACTTCAGCAAGAAGATTCAGAAGTAGGTCTGTAAGGAAAGAATGATAAAAAGCTAAGGGCAGTTTACAGTGGATCCAGGCTGGTGGATGTTTTGAAGCAAATGGTGTAACCAGTTTTATGTGAATTAATGCAGGCAATGATGGGGGGGGGGGGCAGACATATTGCACTGCAGGAGGAAACAACTAGCTTTCTTTAAAGATAAAGGTCTACTTTGCTCAAAACCTGTCATGTCTGACTCTGGGCTATGGTGCTCATCTCTGTTTACAGCCAAAGAGCCAGCATCATGACTAGGCACCAGAGCACATGGAGTGTCTTTCCTGTCAATGTGGTACCTGTTGATCTACTTGCAGTTTCTTGTTTTTAAACTACTAGGTTGGCAGGATCTGGGACAGATGATGGGAGCTCACTCTGTTGTGCAGTACCCAGGTCTCAAACTGCTGACAGTTGTCAAGTTCAGTGTCTTAACCACTAAGCCACCATTGTCCTTCTGGCTTTCTACAGGAACCTTCTAATGTTTCTCCTCCCGCTACTCAGGTCAGAACAAGTTTCCTCCCCCCTCCTTCTTGACTCTTCAGTGGGAGCTGTGCCATATGTGTTATCATGACCATAATCCATGGACAGATACAAGAAGTCAAAGGTACCACTTACTCATTCTGAAAATGGAGAAGACAGCAGCCTGGGAACGTCCATGCAACAAGAGTTGGGATTAGCAGGTAACTATGGAAATAGGTGGCAGGAGTCTGAATGAGGAAGTCACCTGGGAGGACTTAACAACCCAAGGGTACCATAGAGGAGCTATAGGCACGTACTACTAAATGATGCCCAGCACTGTGGGTCCTCTATCCCTATTTGATAGTTTAAGATTGGTTCAGTTCCAATTCTTTCCCCTATAATCTCATTCCTAATTTTATTCCTTTGAGTCACTCCAGCAGCTTTCCCTAGGCACCGCATTTCTGTGGTGACCAACTTTTGTTTATGTTTTGTTGTAAGTGCTCATATATGGTACTGGTAACTTAAGGTGGGAATGAATAGGCTTTGCATGAGGTCTTTCCTTGTGCTGGTCAGTATTGCCTTGTGTTGTATGAGTGGAGCTCACTGTCCCAGTATTTGGTTTGCCTTACTGCACCCTTGGTTAATCTCTTCATTCATTTTGCCATCTTCAGTAAATGTTGTTCAACTGTGTGAAAATGGGTTTGAAACCTTTGTGCCTCCTCAATACAAGCCTGTAAGCAACTACAATTAACACCTCTCCTCCTCCTCCTCCTCCTCCTCCTCCTCCTGCTTCTTCTAAACTTGTCATTCTCCTACGCTTTTAGAGTAGGTTGGCTTGTAAACATTTCACTCTCAAAGGTTTGGCAGTTTATCTACACTCCAGGAAAAGTGGGAATGTCCTAAAAGGGACATTAAATGGGTGTTAAAGGGCACTGATTCATTCCAAACTTGCATTGGAAATCACTGGAAGAGTTTTGGGAGTGTCTCTGTATAAAAATATTTGCCATTGGAAGCAGTAGTTTTCTTTCAGCAATGAAATACACTTAGTCTTTGTGTATGGGAGTGATCCCTAAGTTTATCTTCGAATAAAGGAGATCCAGTCTAGAAGACATTGAACAAAAGATGACAGAAAATTCCCATCATTGAAGCACACAGGGTCTGCGGTGGCTCAGTGGTCATGAAGCTTGCCTTGTTCGCTGGAAGGCCAGCAAGTCGACAGTTTGAGGCCTGGGTACTGCATGACGGATTGAGCACGAGTCTCTGTCCCAGCTCCTGCTAACCTAGCAGATCGAAAGCAAGAAATTGCAAATAGATCAATAGGGACCACTTTGGTGGGAAAGGATCTTGTGGACATGAAAGGAGACTCAATTGGGTGTCCCTTGAGTGGAGTTTCTCTAGCAAAAATACTTTCAACCCAGAACAATTTCTGACATGAAATTATTATTATTATTATTATTGAAACACATGCTTTTGACAAGTTAAATTGTTGGTGCCCCATTTTTCCTCGGTTTGTTGATGATGGCTCCTGCAATCCTGCCACCCCATGGCTTATCCTTCTGAAGAAATGCCCTGGGCTGTCAATGAGCTGCTGCTGCTGCTGTATCTGAATCCAACTATAGGTAATCATCATTGCCACAAAGACTCTCCTGAGAATATATTGCAGTGGCTTTTCATCTGCCTTCTGCATTGCAGCATGACCCCCATACCACTGTTCCAGTTCTGCAAGTCACTTTCTGGTCCTGGTCCTTTTGGCAGTCATCATCAGCCCCAGGCCAGTATTGATGAAGCTGTTGCCCTCCATCAAGATGGATTTAATCCATTTGAGGATGATCACCAAGTGGACTTTGGCGCCCAAGGCCGTTAGTCCTCAGGGTTGTCACATTAGTTAACCGCCACTTGGCACTCGGCGTTGGCGTTGAGTCGCTGGCTGTGTGGTCTACTCTATTACCCGATTTCCATGCAGATGCTAAAGGCTTGCATCACCCAAGCAAACAGTCCTGGATTTCAGGTCTATCTTCCGAGCGCAGCACAATTCACTGGACTCCAGGCTTTTGCATTTCATAGCACTTTGTTGCTCCTGTCTGCTGAGCCAGCAGCTGCCGAAACTCTTAAGCTCCCGTCCTATCCACAGATCGGGGTGCTAATGATGTCTTACAAAACGTGTGTGCAAAGAGGGGCCTAAATTATTCAGCCGCTTGTCAGCGCAATTAAATTAACTCTTCATTGAGAGCCATGAATATTTCACTAGAGAGAGGCAAACAAACTCCCCAGGCAACTCGGTTGGCCGGGGTTTCTCTTACGAGGCCACGGAGAGTGTGGCTAAATCATACACTCTGAGTCTGGAAATTTTCTGGGGCGGAGGAGGGAGTTTGCTTGTCTGAAAATCAAGTACAGCATCACCTTTTCCTTTTTTGACCAGTTTTATTGTTGTTCAGTCACACAGTCAATTCCGACCCTCTGCGACCCCATGGACCACTGTCCACCAGGCACCTCTGTCCTCCCCCATCCCCCTCAACTCGCTCAGTTCTGTACCCATTGTCTCTACAATACCATCTACCCATCTCATTTTTGGCTGCCCCCCCCTTTTTTTTTTGACCAGTAGAGCAGATTATATTATTTTTGTTATCTTGTTTGGAGCTGCGAAAAGAAGGGATGTTCGAGTACTTTTCAGTTTGACAAAAGAAGGGAGCTGAATCTCCATGAATTTACATCAGGGATGGGCAACTTTTCAGAAGGTCAGAGGCTGTGCCTTCACCTCCACCCAACAGGGGAAGAATTAGAAAAACACAAAACCAAAGAAAATTTGCATCCCTACTTCATACCTCTGGTGGCTTAGTGGTTAAAATGCTGAACTTGGCAACCGGAAAGTCAGCAGGTCAGCAGTTCAAGACCTGAGTGCTGCACAATGGAGTGAGCTCCCATCTGTCCCTGCTCCTGCCAACCTAGCAGTTTGAAAGCAAGAAATTGCAAGTAGATAAATATATACCACTGCGCTAGGAAGGTAAACAGCATTCTATGCTCTCTGGTATCTAGTAATGCCTGTCACATGACCACAGAGGTGTCTGCAGATACAAACAGTGCTGGCTATTGGGCTGTAAATGGAGATGAGCACCATACCCTAGAGTTGGATAGGACAGGCTTTCAAGCAAGAGAGACCTTTACTTCATACCGCCTTCCTGTACAAAAGTATCTTATCAAGGAACTAGGTCTTGACCTGTGTGTTTTCTACATGGAGGGGATTGTTTTATGGAGCAGCTTCCTTTAATCTGCGGCCACATCAGCATCTGAAATGGCAGAGCTGAGTTAAAATATGTCAGCCTTACTCTTTGAACCAGATGGTAAAACTTTCAATACAATACGACATTACTGCTCAGATGTCATGGACAATAATTCTGATATCCCCCAGAGCGAAAATGGTGGGTAATGAAATCCAACAGATCTGCAGAGGAGCAGATTTGGGAAGGGCAGCCTAGAGCCTGAGAAAAAAGATTTCCCAAAGATCTCTCTGGGAAGGAGGTAAAGCAGCAACCACACTCAGAGAAGACCTATGTTAAAACAAATGTGGTAGCCTGTTGTTGCAGCTTTTTCCTTCTGGCATGTACTTTCTTTAAAGAACAATTGAACTTTCCAATGAGGCCCGTGTTCACCTATCAATGGCCAATTACAAAACAAAGACTTGCCAAAAGTGTACAGAGGGAAGCTTGTGCCAGGATAATCAAACTCCTCCTCCTCCTCCACCACCGCCTCTCTCCCCCTCCCTCCTTCATGGGAGCTCTGTTTTGAATGACATGCCAAAATATATAGTTTCATTCAGGTTTTCCATTTTCAAACCTATTTGTCTTTAAGGTGCCACCATTCTCTTTCTTGTTGTTGTCATTGCTGTTTTGGTGCAACAGATGCACATAGCAACACCCAACAGATTTTCAACATGCAGATCCAATCCAGGAGTGCAATGAAATAGGATAACCTGCCATGAGGCAATGGGATCTTGAGGGGTCTCCATCTTTCTGGGATGTGGACTTGGTGAAACATCTGGGCTGGGCTTCTCTGTGCCTCTTGCAAGAGAAGGAGAGCGAAGTAAAGGCTGGCAGAATGGCTTCACATGTGTCTGAGTGTGTGAAAGAGAAGAGGCGAAGGAAAGAGAAGGCAAGGAGGCCGGCACAGCCAGGGGACACCCTCCGAAATGTTCCCTGCTTCCTGAAGGAGGCCCAGGGCTTAGGATGAAAGCAAGCCTGGCAGATGTTTCTGCCTTGTTTTCATCTCATTAGCTACTCTCTCCCACCCCCACCCCACCTCCTCTTTCCCTGCTAATGAAATAAATTATTAATTGTTCAGAACAGAAGACCGGTGAGTGTCCCAGAGATGGCCCTCCTCCCAGGCGTGGGTTAGCGCAGCGGAGGTAGTGGCGAGGGGAGGGGGCAGAGCGCATGCTACCTTCTGGAATGGATCTGGGACAAGGGAAAGGGGAAATGATAGAGGATTTGGCGAATGCAATTGCGGTTAATGGAGAGCTACTGGATGGAGGGTTTGCAGTGTCTTAGTGCAGTGATGGTGAACCTTTTAGAGACTGAGAGCCCAAACTCAACAGGCTGCCATCTGCGCTGCAGAGGGGCGGGGTGAACTCTGTGCTGGGGGAGGGAGGAAGCACTCCCATTGGGCTGCTGGGCAGAGGGGAGAACTCTGTGTTGAGGTGATGGTGCACGTGCCCATAGAGAGGGCTCTGAGTGCCCCCTCTGGTTTGCCGCCACTGACTTAGTGCTTAAGATGGTGAACTTGACAACTGGAAGGTTGACAGGTCCACAATTTGAGACCTGAATGCTGCACAAATGAGTGAGCTCCCATCTCTGTCCCACCTCCTGCCAACCTAGCAAGTAGATAAATAGGTACCACTTTGGTAGGAAGGTAATAGCATTACATGTTCTTCATGTCTAATCATGCCTGCCACAAGATCATAGAAATGTCTGGGATGCACACCATCCCCTAGTCGGACACTGAGGGGGTAGACATGCCTTGGTTTTGGGGAGATCAATGTGAAACAGAGTTGTGGTGGTTGTTTGGAGAGTTCATTGTACTGAAATGGGAAAAAAGAGGCCTGGTGTAATTCTGATTTCAATATGATTTGGTCAAATCAGTGACTCTCTGTAGTCTTTATACAAAGATCCATGCTGGGGAAGCTTCCCCATGACACCCACAGCCACTGAATCTATCAAAGTAATGCTCAGTGGGCGGGGGGGGGGGACTTCTTTTGGAAATGAAAAACATTTTGCCAAGAGGAACGAGTGCAGGGCGAATATTATGAAGAATCGCTTTGGATTAATGGCCAAGAGCAGTTTCACTTTCTCCATGTAGAAATGAAGAGATCAATCCCCTTGCCTTTCGCCGCTCCTGGGAAGATGATCCCATTTAAAATTCTCTCTCATTGCTTTAAAATGAGAATTATGCTTAGCACGACAGACCCACAATATCATCCTCCAGAATGAGTCCAATTTTTCTCATTATTTCTTGCATTTTGCAAAGTTCTCCTCTACTTTGCAATTCCACTCAAGCACATCCTCATAAGATTATAAAAATGTTATGAAAACCGCTTTAATGGCAAGCCCAACATTTATAAAAACAAGCTGATCTGAGGACTGCGTCCAAAGTAGGCAATTACTTACTGGACACAAGATTCCCTGCCTTGGACAGCCCCAAGACACCCCCTGAAACCTCTTCTGTGAACTAGAAAAACTTGTCTTTCCCAGAGGGCAGGAGGGAATAGGACCTGAAAATCTGGGAGGTACCATCATTAAAGTGGCTGATTTGCTGCGTAGAGATGTTGATGATAGAGAGGTAGAAAGATGCAAGAACTGGTGCATCCACTGAATGGTGATGATGGATGGGAAGCCGTAATATCAGGATGTAAACAAGGGAAAGAATTATTTTGGAGGATTTATTTGTTTTTAAAAAAACATACTTGTTTCCTTTGTGTGCATCAGGTTACCAACCTAAGGCCCGTGGGTTGGATCGGGCCCCTAGTGCCATTTCATGTGACCCCCCTCAAAGGGCATTCAAGAAACAAAATGGCTACATCTTTGAAGCTGTTGGAACAAAATGGCCACCCCATCATACAGGCATGCCAAAATGGGTGTCAGGCCCTCAAAGCTGACTGAGAGAGTGTGACCCAGCTCCCAGCTTGAAAAGGTTGAGAACCTCTGGTTTATATCCTGAGATCAGGCTTCCCCTTCAATCATCACCATTCAGTAGATGGACCAGTTGCTGCGATTTTGTGTGTGTAGAGATGTTGGCAAGATGTGTTTCCACATCCTTGACCAGAGCCTGCCCTGTGCTCCATAAAGTGGTCAGCCTGCCTAAGTCCATTAGAGGACGATATCCCACCTGTTCAGCTACCAGTAGGGTTGTTTCCTGAGTCATCATATTTGTATTAGGAAATGATGGCCATCCACAGCTGTTGTAGCTCAGAAGATTGGAGTGCCTGTGTGTGGAACAAGGAGTTTGAATCCCAACTATGCCTCCTGGAGAAAGTCCAGACGAGATCCTCAGGAGTATGTATGGCTGCTTAGATTGCATGCCTTGTTGTATGTGTAGCCTTGGACAAGCTGCATAATCCCAAAAGGATGGACTGATAAACTGCTTCTGAGTATTGTTTAGCCTAGGAAACTCTGGAATAGTCAAAATTGACCTCATAGCACACAGTTAGGCCACTGGGCATTTCTCTTCCAGAACCTCAGCCTCTCATAATAAGTAGAAAAACTTTAACACTAGCTGTTCTGAGGATCTGTAAATTTTGGAGGGCTGTGGTGACTTAGTGGTTAAGATGCTGAGCATGACAACCAGAAGACTGGCAGGTCAGCAGTGCTGTGCAAAGGAGTGAGCTCCCATCTCTGTCCCAACTCCTACCCCAACCTAGCAGTTCAAAAGCAAGACATTGCAACTGGATATGCTTCTAACAAAATGCTTCAAAAGGTTTAAAAACTTATTGGAGAAGATGGGGTTTTTATTCTGTCAAGGTGGATACTGGTTCCATACTACACAAGGTTTATGTGGAAAGAGGAGAAGGACAAAGACCACGAGGAAGATCCAGAGGAAGGTGGAGAGATAATAGAAGTATGAAAAATAAATAAATAAGCAAACAAACATCAAAGAAACATTAAAAGAACACCAAATAACACCAGCGGAGGTCCCTAGAAGTGCCAGAACCAGAACCTTGTATCTCGCTCAACACAAGAAGAAGAAGTGAAAGAGGAAGAAGGAGAAGTGATTGGTGGGATATTGCCATTCAAAAGTTTGAGCAGGGCTGGTCTAAAAGTCCATGAAGAGGCAAACCATTTCCAGTTAGAACAAGCCTAGTTCTGGCTTATAGGGAGTAATCAAAGATTATGAGCAGCACTGTTGGTTCATTCATAAGATATTAGGGTTGAGATGAAGTTCATGACAGTTGAGTGGGTGTCCCCATTTTGCAAGAGGCATAGAAGGGGCGACAGTGGGTTGTTTTGCTTCTGATGAAAACCTCTTCTTCCTGGAGATCCCTCTTCAAGCCTGCCCCCTTTCCCCTTCAATTCCTGTCTCCAGTTTAGAGGTTTCATTCAGCCAGACTATGAATAATTCAGTTCCTTTAATCTTCCTTATTAACTTGCTCCCTCAGGCCTTAGATCATTTGTTGCCCGTCTCTGAAGTGTCTCCAATTTGTCCGTGTGTCTCTCCAATTCTTTCAGGACCAAAAAGGAACCCAAACTTGGTGGGAAAGCAGTGGGTGGGTGAGTGGGGGACATGTCAACTGTATATGTGTGTGTTTGTGTGTGTGAATGTGTGTGTGTTGGAGGGGGATGAGAGAGGAGAGTTCTCTCTGTCTTAAATTTCAAGAAAGTGTTTGAGAATGGTCTCCATGTAAAATACATGTATGTCCTCTTCCTCTCCTCCCTCCCTCCATAAAGTGGACAGTGTTGAGAATTCGTCATAGGTACTCAAAACACTGGATTGGATACCCCATGGTTCTTATGGAGAAAGGGTGGGGATGAAATGTGGAAGATGGTGCTCCACAAGAAGGAATGAGAGTTGAAACATTCCTCTTTTTTTTGTCTACAGGTGTAAAAAGTCTAGCACCACCTGATCATTCATTTTCAGTGGGGTGTCCTGATGTGTTGAGACACAGTTTTTCACTGAGAATGAGCAAGAGAATGACCCTTGACACCCTCTGAATGGATATGAGCCTCAAGTCTGCCAACTCAGATCAAGAAAAAGCTTTATAGCAGGAAAAAGCATTCTTAAGGGTACGCAAGAGCAAAACCAAATTAAAAGACTGACAAATAATATTAAAGGAGGATATAGCTGAAGAACTCAATCTCCCTTACATCACTTGGAGGACCCTGAATAGGCTGAGGGTTGGAGTGCCTAAATGTAAAACCAACATGATCACGTTGTTAGCAGACAACAACACAATGTGTGGATGTGGAGAGAGACAGAACCCAGCTCATTTACTGGTCTGCCGATTACTACCAGAAATATGTACCGATGAAGGTTTAATTTTGGCTTCATTTTGGCAGCCCAAAGTTTGATCTGGACATGAAAAACAAGAAAGAAAGAAAACTGAGAATGAGAAAATCTGTGGATATCCCTAACATTGATAAAGGTCACCCTTGCTCGAAAGCCAATCATATCAGACTCTAGGGTTCAGTGCAGTGGTGGACATAGACCAGTTGCCCCGGTTCTATAGAACCAGTGGTAAGAATTCTTGATGCCCCCTGGGTGTTTTTTTACTAACCTACCTGGGAGACCACCCATTTTTTTGAGGTGACCGGTTTGGTCACCCCACCAGCAGTCACACTCTGCAGCCCAAAATGGCTGCTGCTGAGTGCGCATGCATGAAACTACCAATTGATGCATGCACTCCTCCAGTACTCAGCATGCATGCGTCAGTTGGTAGTTTCATGCATGCGCACTCACCAGCAGCCATTTTGGGCAGCCAGGGAGGCCCTCAAACGCCTCCTCAGAGGTATGGGTCATGGCCCTCGCTGAAGTCGCCATGCCGCTGCCACTCACCACTGTTCGCTGCCACACACCACTGTTCGCTGCCACTCACCACCGCACGCCGCTGCCACTCAACGTTAGGCCAGGCCACAGCGCACCACCGGGCTGGGCTAGGCCAGGCCAGGCTGTGCCGACAATGACCCAGGCCGGGCCAGGCTGTGCCACTGCACCAGGCTGCGCTGCACTGGCGGTGTTGCCACCTGCTCTACTCCCCAGGGTAAGTGACTCGGGTTTGGGTTTAGGATAGGTGGGTGGGTGGGTTATGTATTTAGTGTGTGCTTTTGTATATGTTTTATGTCTATTTAATTTGTATTTAATGTGTATTTATGTTTTTATGTGTATTTATGTCTATTTAATGTGTATTTAATTTGTATTTTATGTGTACAGTATTTAATTTGTATTTAATTTGTATTTTATGTGTATTTAATTTGGGTTTTTATGGGTAATGTATTTTTATATTTTTTTTAATGTGGCTCCGCCCATACCATTGGCTCAGCCCATGACATGACATTGGCTCCACCCATGATGTTGGCTCCGCCCACAGTGTGGTAGTAAAAAATTTGGCTGCCCATCACTGGTTATTATTATTATTATTATTATTATTATTATTATTATTATTATTATTATTATTATTATTATTATTATTATTATTATTATTATTAGTTCGATTTATATGCCGCCCTACTTGGTGAAAACCAACTCAGGGCGGCTTACAATATAAAATCGGATACAATACAATATGACAGAATTACAATACAAAATCACAGCATCCCAAGATGCAGTGCAACAACATAAATATAAATACTATATAATCAAAATACTGTCCATAAACAGTATACAATACCGAATGGACAATAAACAATATATTCACAATACAGTTCATATCAATACAAAAAAATAAATAAAAATAACCATACAGTAATTAATTCAATATTGTACAATACAAAACACCGTCTTACTACCCATACACTGCTTCTGTTCATAGCTGAAGAGCCAGCGCTGCCTGCGTTTGTGGTCATGTGGCAGGCATGACTAGATACTGAAGCACACAGAATGCTGTTTACCTTCCCACTGAAGTGGTATCTATTTATCTACTTGCAATTTCTTGCTTTCAAACTGCTAGATTGGCAGGAGCTGGGGAAAAGACCATCCTGCAGTATTTGGGTATCGAATTGCTGACCTGCCATCTTCCAGTCAGCATCTTAACCATTTGAGCTACCGCAGCCCCTAACATTGGTAAGCATCAGTAGCTATATAATGAGGGGAAAAGTTCCTGTTTCCAGGGAGCTAACAGTTAAAAACAACAACATAGGGTTTGTATTTATGAAACTATTTGTGCAGGTTCCAGTTGATATTCAATGGGCAATTAAGAGACACTGGCTTTACAAAAGTTCTACTTCTCTTGTTTATACGAGCTGATCCTGCTGCCTGCATCTTTGGTCTCTCCTTGTGGCAAAGGTTGTCTGTGGAAACTCTTATGTTGATCACCCACACTTCCAAATTTAGAACCACACTACTCATGACTGCAGTGGCTCAAGTGGTTAAGATGCCGACTGGAAGGCAGAAGGTCAGCAGTTCAAAACCCGAGTACTGAATGACAGAATGAGCACCTGTCTCTGTCCCAGCTCCTGCCAACCTAGCAGTTCAAAAGCAAGAAATTGCAAGTAGATAAATAGGGACCACTTCGGTGGAAAGGTAAACAGCATTCTGTGGTCTCCAGTGTCTAGGTATGCCTGTCACATGTCCACGGAAACGTCTGCAAACACAGACAGCGCTGGCTCTTCGGCTATAAACAAAGATGAGCACTGAATCCTAGAGTCGGATATGACTGGCTTTCGAGCAAGGGTGACCTTTACCTACTCATGATGCCCAAAATATTTCAGGATCAGCTAGTAAAGTTTGGCTATTTCTTGCTCCAGCAAAATATTTGTCTGTTTCCTTTTCCTTCGCACTTCCACCCACCCTACAGCTTGAGGACTCCAATCCACAATGGGAGGTCTAACCTTAGACCTAAGGTAAAGGTCGCCTTGCTCGAAGGCCAGTCATATCTGACTCTAGGGTTCAGTGCTCATCTCCGTTTGTAGCCTGCGTCTGCAGCCGTTTCTGTGGACTTTTCTGTGGATGTGTGGCAGGCATGACTATTTCAACATATAAACAGAAGGATGTGGTCTCCTACTAGGGTAGTGTGGACTTCAATTCTCTAAATCCCCAACTTGGAAGAATCTCTGGAAATGCTCATGTGATGCAGCACATGCTGGCTACAGCAGGATTCTGAAAACCATGAAAATCCCTCAAACCGTTTTCTGTTGCATGCAAACAAAGCAGCCGGACTCCTCTTAGTTATGTCTGCTAGTTAAGTTGGTGTATGCTTTTATTCTCATTAGCAAATGACATTAGTTTTGCAGGGACACATTTTGTTTGATTTACAGAGACCTTGACAGGCAAGGGGGAAAGCTCTTTGCACTGCGGAGCTCACAATTTGTGGGTAAACCAGCCCTGAATTGTTGAGACAACCTGAACAAGTGCAAATGAAGAACACAACAGGTATTTTTCATAACCTTCACAACAAGTTGTTTACCTTGAACAATGTGATTTCTTTCCTTTTCTCATAGCTGGAGTTTTGTGCATCCCCCAAGAAGTCACACGTGCAGACAAATTCCTGCAATCTATGGCTGACGGATATTTTTCCTTTTCTCATCTCAGAGGTTTGCTGTCCTCTGTTTCCTTCGCAGCTCATTCAGATGCCAAGGCGAAAAAGAAAGAAAGAAGAGGCTGTTCCAAAGTTCCTGGCTCGGAAGTACATGTTAGAGAGAAAGAAACAGGGAAAAGACCCTTCCCGGGGCCTCTGCCCAGATGTTGTCAGTTAACAGCGATAAGATCTCGGCATATTAATGCAAACAGCCGAGGCTTCGGAAGGTTCTGGATGCAATGCTATCGCTCTGCTGGAATGCAAGCCAGTCCCGGGAGACCAGGCTTAGTTGCTCAGGGCACACGCAGGCAGGTGAAGGGAAGCCCTTCATGGAAAGACCAGGAGGAGAGGCTTGTGAAACAGAGCTTTTTCAAGCTGTGGCATCCTAATGCATTGGCACATGCATAGAAATAGGGTTGCCATATTTCTCTCCCACAGAACCAGGACAGAAGTATACCTGACAAAAATGGGTGGGTTATCTACAAAATTGCTTTTAAAACAAACATAATGACAGCTATAAAACACTTTCACATTAAATATATCAATATATAAATGAATTTATTTACAACAGTTAATTCTTACTGTAAAATGATCTGTTGTACTTCTGAGAAGTCACGTTGTGGTCAACTCTTAATGTCCTCAGTTCCTGGAAACACACTGGTCACACTTATCGGGCAGTGGTGTGAAGTGAAGACGTTAAGATTTGTCTCCAGGTACACTCCAACTCGATAGGGACTGCAGTGGCTCAAGTCACTAAGACGCTGACTGGGAGGCGGAAGGTCAGCAGTTCGATTCCTGAGTCCTGCAGGATGGAATGAGCTCCCATCTCTGTCCCAGCTCCTGCCAACCTAGCAGTTCAAAAGCAAGAAATTGCAAGTAGATAAATAGGGACCACTTCGGTGGGAAGGTAACAGCGTTCCATGCGCTTCGGTGTCTAGTCATGCCTGCCACATGACCATGGAAATGTCTGCAGAAGCAGACAGCGCTGGCTCTTCAGCTTAGAAACAGAGATGAGCACTAACCCCTAGAGTCAGATATGACTGGCTTTCGAGCAAGGGAAACCTTTACCTTTACTATACTCCAACTCCAATGTGGCAGGAAATCAAACGTTTGATGACGAGAGTTCAAATTTATTTCAGTGGTGTGTTATAATACACAATCAGTAAGTTTTAAGAATCCGGGACTTTAACATGACTTTTACTGAAATGGCCGGGACAATTTTTCCGACCTTGAATCCGGGACAATCCCGGTTTTCTCCTTGCCTTACAGACATATAGCAACCCTACTTAGAAAGCAAACTTCACAGCAAACGGCTATCGTAGCACTGAGTGTTTTCCATGAGGGACAAAGAAAGGGCCGTTTGAAAGAGAGTTTTGTGGTGGTATAATCAGATTGCTTGGGACTCTGGTGGTTAAGTTGTTAAGACGCTGAACTTGAGGACTGGAAGATCAACACATCAGCAGTTCAAGACCTGGGTGCTGCACGACAGAGTGAGCTCCTGTTGTCTGTCCCAGCTCCTGCCAACCTAGCAGTTCAAAAGCAAGAAATTGCAAGTAGATAAATAGGCACACATTGGTAGGACGGTAAACAGTGTTCTATGCACTCTGGAGTCTAGTCATGCAAATGTCTGAAGATGCAGACAGCATTGGCTCTTTGGCTACAAACAGAGATGAGAGCTGGACCCTAGAGTCGAATACGACTGGCTTTTGAGCAAGGGCGACCTTTACCTAATCAGATCACTATTGCCAGTATTACACACATAACCAACAATTCAGTAACACGCTGTATACATAATAAAACTTGAAATGCATGTTTCAGCCCACTGTCGTCTTTGGTCAAACGAATTTTTATAAACGAGGGTAATGAGGGGGGACACATTTATGCTACAAATGTAAACCAGATTGTCAGTGCAACTCTGTTTTCTTCTTATATATATATTAGTTTTGTGACATTGCTGAGACAATGCTGGCCCTGTTAAATCATAATGCTCTTAGGTTGGGAACTCAGAGAGATTTAAGCCCAATCTACATATGTGATAGGGCGCACACAAAAACTATCATGCCCTTTTTAAATGCATGGGAAAATAAAAACTAATGGCCACAATCTTATGAAAATTGTGTAGTCTAAACTGGTTCATGCCATCATTCCATCCACTTGCTGCACACTCTTTTGTGCATCAAATGTGCATCCAGGTGAATGAGAGACATCCAGAAAACCACAGGAAAAATCCCCCGCAATTCTTTTTAAATATGGTAATTTTGCAACAATGTTTGGTCCGTTCTCTTCAGCCTGCAGATCCATTACATCATCTTGAAGCAAGTATATCTGGGCCAATGTTATGACGCATTATGTGCAGGAACAGCAGAGGATGATTCATGGTGAGTCAGATTGTTGGCCCACCTAGCCCAGATTTATGAGTTTGGATTGGCAGCAGCTCCCCAACATTTTGGGAGCAAAGCAGTCACACTTCTGTACCACCCCATAGCACTTGGTGCATTTTCTGGGCGGTTCACAAGTTAATTAGCATTTTGCCCCCCAACATGCTGGGTACTCATTTTACCAACCTCAGAAGGATGAAAGGCTGAGTTGACCTTGATCGCTGGTGAGGATCGAACTCACAACCTTTGGGTTGTAATACAGCAGTTTAACCACTGCGCCATCAGGGCTTCCTGAGAAACATCTTTACCTACATCACCCAAAGTAGGACTATTCCTAGATAGTCTTTCATTGAATACTAATTGGACCTGAGTCTGCTTAGTTTCCAAACCAAGATAATAATAATTTTGTGTCAGAAATTATTCTTGGTTGAAAGGATTTTTGCTGGAGAAATTCCACTCAGGAGATGCCCGAGTGAGGCTCCTTTCATGTCCCCAATATCTTTTTCCCACCGAAGTGGTCCCTGTTTATATACTTGCAATTTCTTGCTTTCGATCTGCTAGGTTGGCATGAGCTGGGACAGAGATAGGCATTCAATCTGTCATGCAGCACCTGGGTCTTGAACTGCCAAGCCTTCCAGCTAACAAGGCAAGCTTCTTAACAACTGAGTCACCGCAGCCCTCCAAACCAAGGTGAGATCAGTTGTTATGAAAGTGCTATGATGGTATTATTAAGTTTATTGTATCTGAGTATAAAAAATTATGTGAAATGTGGCATACAAATAAGTTTACTAGGGTAGTGGACTTTCAGAAGCTTTGCAAATTGTTAGCCACTTATGATTTATCTGCAAATGCCTAGGAATGTGATTAGCCTAAATTGTCTGGACATGACGATAGCTACTTTTATTAATGAAAAGCAAGATGGAGGGTGCAGTGCAGAACAATGGCCAAATATAAGACCATTATAATTACAAATGGCTAAACTGGAGATACTCTTGGTAGATGTTGATTTCATTCCTCCTAATTGTCCAAGGCAGCTTGTTGTCAATGGAAGCACCAGGGTGTAAAATGCAAGCTCAGAGACCGTCCCTGATCACTAATCTAGCACATAAATATGACCAAGAGCAACTAATTGATTGTTTAGGCTCGCTACTGTTGTATCGGCCAAAATACGCAAGCAGCAAAGTAAGAAACCTGCAGGCAATTTGACAGTAATCTGCAATCTGTCAATTTAGCGGTGTGACTAAAGCATCCATGAATAGGAGAAGAAGGGTTGAATGTCTATAATATTGATGTGCCAGTCTATGGGCAGAACTAACTGACTCTGCAGTTGGGAGAGAGGAGGGGAGAAACTCACAACAATGGCTGCAAGAAAGAAAGCACAATAACAACGAACAAACAACCACCACCACACATTTCTTTCAAAATTCTTTACAGCCTAAATTTTGTACAGCACCTCTTCCCATAAATAACAATTGCATGCTAGAGATCCCTTGCTGCCCGATATGCTGCATAGCATGGGAGAATCTACGTCCAAGTCTATGCCAGCGGTGGTGAACCTATGGCATGCGTACCAGGGGGTGCATGCACAGCCCTCTCTGTGGGCATGTGCACCACTGCTCCAGCTAGGTGAGGTGATCAGGCATCCCACACACACACCTAATATACAGTAATACCTCACATAACGAATTTAATTCATTCTGCGAGGCTGCTTGTTATGCGAGTTTTTCGCTATGTGAGTCTGACTCGCATAGTGAAAATCCCTATGGAAAAACTCGCATAACGAGCTTTTTAAGGGGAAAAACTTGCATAGCAATTTTTTTTTGTTATGCGAGTTTTCCCCATAGAAACGCTCGCTATGCGAGTTTTCTATGGGGAAAGTCCGACTTGCATAGCAAAAATATTCGTTATGCGAGTCAGCTCGCTTTTTGAAAAACCCGCTCGTTAAGCGAGTTTTTCGCTAAGCAAGTTGCTCACTAAGCGAGGTTTGACTGTACTTATAATTGTGTATGTGAGAGAGAGAGTGCCTAAGGAGGAGGAGGTAGAGTGCAGGCAGGCAGCATGCAGGCAGGCATCACACGTGCGCACACCCGCATGTGACGTCACCGGCACACCTCAAGTGGCACATGTGCGGTGCCTGTCCATGTGCCACCTCTGCCTCCTTGGGCACTCAGTCTCTAAAAGGTTCACCATCGCTGGTCTATTTGTGTTTGGGGTGGGTGGGTGGGTTTGTGTTTGGGGTGGGTGGGTGGGTTTATTTGTGTTTGGGTGTGTGTGTGTATTTTTGTTTAATTTTTATTTTATTTCTTTATTTATTTTATTTATTTACTTTATTTATGGGTTTGTGTTGTGGTTGTTTGTTTGGGTGGGTGGGTTGAGGGGTGTGTGCGTGTGTTTAATTTAAATTTTTTTTGGCCCCGCCCACAACATCAATACATCATGACGTCGGCTTCGCCCTGCTGGGGCTTTAAAAGAACGCTGCTACCGGGACTCTTCGCACCGCCGCCGCTCTCGCCAAGAACATCTGCGGCGGGGCGGAGAGGCTTCTCACTTGTCGTGGGACTTAGCAATTGTTTTGTTTTTGTTTAGTTGTTTTTTGTAAAAATCTGAGTGATGACTGAGATGTAGAAATTTTGGACTGTTATTTGATATTGAAGTTTATTTAATTTCTTGTTATTGTAGTACTATTGATATTTTGATGTATGTATTTATGATTTGTTGACATGAATTTGTAATTTTTTACATATGTTGTGAACTGCCCTGAGTCGGTCCTGCCGAGTAGGGCGGTATAGAAATTGAAATATAATAATAATAATAATAATAATAATAATAATAATAATAATAATAATAATAATAATAATAATAATAATAATAATAATAATAATAATAATAATAATAATGCCATGACATCATGATGTTGGCCACACCCACGACATCCGTGATGTCATGGTGTGGTAGAAAAAAATTGTCATCCCATCAGTGGTCTTACTGTATTACAATTTTAATACATTTTTTCTCTCTCTTAAAATGTGCATAGACTTTTGGCACCCGCTCTAGTTACAAAGGGCCCAAGTATCCTACTTGTCCTGTCTTTCTCAGTCTTATCATCCTTGGTCTCGTTCAGGAAATAGCTCACCTCTAAAGTCCTATAATGTCACCCGAGTGGTTGACCATCACCTTCAAAGCTCAACATGGCTCAGTCCAATTCTTTACTTACAGCAAAATCAACTTTCCTTCTTTCCTGGCGAAGGCCCTTGAACTGTTTTTGTCCTCTCCTTCTGTGCAGTTGCATGGGACTTGGGATTCCGATGTTTGGTGGAGTCTAGGTGGGCTTGGTGGTCTGATATCCCACAGTAGTTTTGATCTCCTCCAACATGAAGCAGAGTTCCCAACTGTGAATTTTTCAGGGAGAACTTAGTTCTGAAAAGGAAAGATCTGGGTTTTCCAAAGTCCCCATGAATCCCTCATACACGGGAGATCTGGCTGCAGTTTCTCTCCATTCTAGAGCATCAGCCCAATCCACTGGTCTTCTTTCTTTTTGGTCCTCTCTCTTCTTCCTTTCTGGCTCTTCTCATAGGAGGCGCAGAGGAGAATCCAGCTCCCAGGCCACTAACTTATCCAGCCAACCTTTGTTTGATTTTAGTAAAGGTTTCTCTTGCTCAAAAGACAGTCATGCCCTACTCTAGGGTACAGTGTTCATCTCCATTTACAGCCAAAGAGTCTGCAGACATTTCCATGGTCATATGGCAGCCATGATTGAAACAATACAATGATTCAATGAGATATATAAAAGCCTCATGAGATTCCTTGCCCGTAGCTAACAAAAAGAGTTCACTCACTCTCTCTTTCTCTCGTCAAAAGACTTTGTAATTTGCACAAAATGTCCCCATTGTTCTTTCCCTCTTAGAACCAAAGCATGCATTTACACACAGCAAGCACAAGAGAAATTGTTGATTATTTTTAAAGAAATAAACGACAATCTATGTGGTTTGGGTTTTTAACAAAGCAGGTGCAAATCATAGGAATTGGAAGCAATTTCCACAATTCATGCAAGTATATGAATTGGGCAGTGTTTGACAAAAACTGGTCAGCAGTTTCAGACCAGAGTACTGCATGACAGAGTGAGCTCCTGTTGTCTGCCAACCTAGCAGTTCGAAAGGAAGAAATTGCAAGTAGATAAATAGGCACCACTTCAGCAGGAAAGGTAACAGTTTTCCATGCACTCTGGCAACATGCCTGCCTGCCATATGAACATGGAAATGTCTGCAGACACAGACAGCGTGGCTTTTTGGCTGTAAACAGATGAGCACCGAACCCTAGAGTTGGATATGACTGGCTTTTCAGCAAGGAAGCCCTTTACCTACCTTTGGGCAAGTCAGACAGCACAAATCTGGTGCTGGAACTCTGTGGACATCCTGGACTGCCATAAAGACAAACAAGTGGGTCTTAGAGCAAATGAAGCCAGGAATACCTCTGGCCTGAGGCTTCCAGTCTAAATAAAGACAGGATGAGGAGGGGGAAAGAAAACCAGAAAACTCAGTCCCAAGTGCCTCAGCCTGGTGAAGTGTTTGTTGGACCACAGATGCTTAGAGTTGCTTAGCAACCGTCCAATAAGTTCTCTCACTTCCTCAGCATCCTTTTTGCCCATTCCTGCATCCTCCTCTCTTCCTTACATGCCTCCTTTCAGGGCCAGCAACGTCCTGGAAGGCTAGGCTATTTGTCCAATGGCAGGGTCTTGTCCCCTCCATCCACTTGTTTTCTATTCCTTTCTACGGCCTGCTTTGGGAGCAAGAGGCCTTTGAGTCACCACCTCTTGTTTTTCTTAGCCTGGTTCCAAAGGTGGCCATGGGCCAGCCAGTACCTTTCCGCCTCACCTGGAGGCAAGGAGACCCTGTGGCTCCAGATGAAAGTTCCCAGTCCTCCCCGGACTGGGGCTCAGCCACGGTGTAGCGCTAAGGCGGGAGGGAGTCACACGCCATAAATCAGGCTGGCCTGGCCAGACGACGACTTTGCAGGCTCAAGACCTTGTTTGTTTTGGAAAGGAGCGAAACACTTTTCAGAGGAGGTGGAGATTTAATGGCTGGGCTCGAGGCTCTGTCCGTGGGAGGAGGAGGAGGAGGAAAAGGCATAGCTGGCCTGTGCAAATGGAGAAAGCAGAAGGTAGGGAGAGAACCAGGGAGGAACGAGCACCGATCTGGGCCTGGACCAACCTCTCCAAGACCTTGAGGCACAACTGTGGAACAGTGCAGAATTTGGGACATTTTGGACTTCAGCATGTGCAAGATACGAGACTAGGAGCTGGCTTGATGGGTCTGAATGATACATGATGTCTATGATAGATGCCTCTAATTTCTTTGAGATTTCAGAACCAAAACCCAAGGCCAGGAGTTATGGTATTATGATGTCAGAGGGAAAATATTTTTGTGATGTCATTGGGGACTGTGGTGGCCTAGTGGTTAATATGCTGAACTTGATGACTGGAAGGTTGGCAGGTCAGCAGTTCAAGACCTGAGTGCTGCACAATGGAGTTAGGTCCCATCTTTGTTCGAGCTCCTGTCAATCTAGCAGTTCGATAGCAAGAAATTGCAAGTAGATACAGTTGTACCTCACTTAAAGAGCATAATGCGTTCCACAGGATTGCTCTTTAAGCGAGTTTGCTCTTTAAGCGAAACACCATTGTAAATGACCAATTGTGGGGGGGGATTGCAAACTTCGATTTATTTGTTAAGCGAGTTTTTGGATGGTTTTTGTTGTTAAGCGAAGTGAACATTCAGAGAAAATCCTGCTCTTTAAGCGAGTTACTCTTTAAGCGAAACACTCTTTATGCGAGGTTTGACTGTATATAGGTACCACTTTGCCAGGAAAGGAAACAGCATTCCATGTCTAGTCATGCCTGCCACATGTCCATGGAAACATCCGCAGACGCAGACAGTGCTGGCTCTTTGGCTATAAACAGATCTGAACACCGATCCCTAGAATCAGATACAACTGGCTTTCGAGCAAGGGCAATCTTTTACCTTTATTTTGCCATAGGAATGGGATAAAAACTGCTTCTGACAGGAAAAGTCAAGTACAGTATGTAGAAGGCTGTGAGAAAAGGGGGTTGAAATAACTGAAAACACACAAACATCCTTCCTTTCCTCTATTCCTCCCTTCCCATGTTGGTTCATTAGTGCCAGATGTTACATTGGAAGCTCCTTGGGGCAGATCAGTGGTGGGCAGTAACAGGTTCACATATCCCAGCGGGGGGGGGGGGGGGACAAAATTGGGTGGCTCCGCCTGGCCGAGACTTAAAACCCGCAGCACTGGCAGGACTTTTGGTAATATTCGTAATCTCTGTGTAAATTTGATGAGTTTTGTAATTTTTGATTGTTGTTTGAAATTGATGCCTATTGAATTTTTGATGTTGTAATAATGCTGTAATGATGTTGAGATGTTTTGTGGTCTTGACACTGATTATTTTTGATATTTACATGTTGTGCTTATGAACTTTTCTGTGTTTGTGAACCACCCTGAGTCGGTCCAATCGAGTAGGGTGGTATAAAAATTGGAAAAATAAATAAAAATAAATAAATAAATAAATAAACTTCCAATTTTTGCTCCTGGGAAAGATTGCTCCAGATTTACTTGAGGGGAAAACAATCTAGAAAAGGCATCATCCTGAGAAACACAACCAAATACTATTAATGGGGCAGGCAGACAGGCAACTGGGGCTCAGCCCATCCCATCAAAGTGAAGACACTCTATGGCATAATTATTGAATGGTGTAGAACAAACAGGTGTTTCCAACCTAAGGCTCGCAGGCTGGATCCAGCCCATGGTGCCATTTCATGTGCCCCCCCAAGCCTCCAAGGGCATTCAAGAAACAAAATGGCCACTCCTTTGAATCTGTTGAGACAAAATGGCCACCCCATTGATGCAGTTAGGGCAAAATGGCCATCTGGCCCTCAAAGCTGACTGAGAGAGCATGACCCAGCCCCCAGCTTGAAAAGGTTGGGAGCCCCTGGTGTAGAACTTTGAAAAATTACATTTTAGGACTCCCTAGCATCATGTATATCAGTGATGGTGAACCTTGGCACTCCAGGTATTCTTGAACTTCAATTCCCAGAAGTCCAAGTCAACACACCTGCTGATCAGGGCTTCTGGGAATTGAAGTTCAATAACATCTGGAGTGCCAAGGTTGGCCAACACTGATGTATACCATCATCGTCTACTAGGGTGGAAATACCCAGTGAATATATGGAGGCTGGGTGAAGGGGGCAATAGGTCCGATATGTCTGCTGGCACTCTATCCCCTCTTATGCGCCGAATGAACAGTAGGCTGAATTTCAGTGTGTTGAAAAAGAAGTGTGAGGTTTGGTACAAAGTGAGCCAGTCCATGTTGCTACCCAAGTTCAATAATAGACTTACAAATGCCAAGTTTACCAACTCCCGGGCTAGCCTAACCAAGGGTTGGGGAACCTGTGGCCTCTGGGAATTGAAGTCCATGTACACATGGAGGCTCAAGGTTGAGAAACCCTGGCTGAGAGGAAGCAGGCTAGTCCTCCAGATGTTCTGGAACTTCAATTCCCAGAAGCCCAGGCTCCCCTCAAGGCTGTAGGTTCTCCACCCCTGGGTTAGGCTAGCCCAGGGTTCAGCAAACCTGGCTCTCCAGATGTTATTGGACTTAAATTACCAGAAGCCCAAGTCAGGTCTCCTGCTGATCAGAGCTTCTGGGAATTGAAGTCCAAGAACATCTGGAGAGCCAGGTTTGCAGACACCTGGGCTAGACTGTTTTGGCACCAGTTGCAGTGGTGGGATTCATATATATATATTACTACCTACTCTGTGGGCTGGGTATGGTGGGTGTGGTCAGGGGAAAAGCCCTGTGTTGCATCCAAATTAGGACTACAGTAAAACCCCAACTTACACAAAAAGTCCGTTCCGTAGGCTTTTGCTTGAATCAGTTTTATGTAACTCGAAGCAAACCCATAATAAAAATTATTTTTTAAATGTAACTCAAAGCAAACCCATAGGGAAAATGAAATGTTTATGTAAATCAAAGCAAACCCATAGGAAATCATGTTACATAAATGTATGTAAATCGGGACATGGCTTAGTACAAAATCATTATGTAAGTCAAATTTTATGTAACTCGGGGCATTTGTAAGTTGGTGTTTTACTGTACTTTATTTCAAAACTTGGATGGCCAGAGGGGCCAGTCAGAATTTCTGCTACGAGTTCTGGTGAACTGGGGTGAACCTGCTGGATCTCACCACTGGCCAGTTGGGAATGGGTTGGGAATGGGAGCAGAGACTTTAAAGTCATCCCATCTGTCTGGAGGATTCTGGGAACTGAAGTAAAACAACAACAACAACAACAACAACAGTTCCCAAGCTCTGGTTATGCTGATTTTTGTTCACCTCACTCTGGACACTGAAATTGCAACTTGTGATATTAAGAGACATTAAAAACCTGTTTTCCCAGCCCTGCAAATAATAAATGAAACTGAAACAGATCTATCTATCTATCTATCTATCTATCTATCTATCTATCTATCTATCTATCTACATACCACCGCTCTGGGATATTTCCCACTCTGGGCAGTATACAAGCAATAAACAACAACAAAATAATAAAACAACAAAATAAATACCTGATGGCATTAGAGGGCAACCATGCTCAAAACTGATCAGCTAATTTACCTTATTTGATGAATGCATGATTATACTTGGTCACAGGTAAACCTGGCTTGGTACACTTGTATGCTCCCTAGAGAGAATTGCAGTGACTATACATATTTTGTTTTTTGGGGAAGACAGGACAGAAAGTTACTATTTGTCTTCTGCTAAGCAACAAGATTTCAGGCAAAAGGTAAATTAAAACAAGGGTCCCCAACTACTGGGCTGTGGATCGGTACCAGGCCATAGGCTATCCTGAATCAGGCCACGGGAGTGGATGGCACTGGGAGCCCCAAAGGCAACTTTCTGTCCTCAACGTGCTCCACTGAGTCTGCCTGGCAAATGGAGCAAGAGCAGGTGCTTCAGACACAGCAGATAGGCAAGTGGCTGGGCCTCTCCTCCATGTTACATAACTACGGTGTTTGCAGTGTGATACCTCAGTGCCCTAGTTGGATGGTGTGGATGGCAGTCAGCTGGGCCCCTCCTCCTTGTTTTTAAGCTACATTGGGGCTCCTACCCCAGCTTGTGTACAGTGAGGTATATATTATGCACTTTATCATATTTTATTATGCACTTGCACCATCAAATCCCACCACCCCCACTTATCAGTCCATGAAAAAATTGTCTAGCATGAAACTGGTCCGTGGGGCAAAAAAGGTTGGGGACCCTTGCTCTAAAGCAGTGATGGGATGTAACAGGTTCTCACCAGTCCGCCAGAATCGGTAGTAACTTTTCCCAGTGTCCCGGAGAACCGGTAGCAGCTTTTGAGGGGATCTACCTTCAGTACTTACCTTTTCACTGGTTCCCCACTGCGCATGTGTGCCATGCACTTGGTGTGCATGCAAGCCTACAGTGCTTGGTGCGTATGCTGTCCTCCCAAGTGGGGAGGAGGAAGAGAAGCTGCTAGCCTGAAGCTCCCTATAGCCTGCTCCCCAGGGTAAGTGACTTACCTTTGGATGTGGTGTGTCTGTGTGTATTTTAATGTGTATTTAATACCTTTACCTATATTGACATACTACCACAGTTCCTAAAAAGGCCTGGCAGCCGGCAGGCCTGGCGGCCTGGCTTGAGGTTTTTAAGCAAAGTCTTGGAGTTACCTCATCAATAAGCTACACCTGTGCTGTTCCAATTGGAGAACCCTTAAGGAGGTACAGCTGTTTTACATTTACGTTAAGGCATATTATCCTAGAAAACCGGTACAATGACCATATCTATCTTGCAATATGGTGCTGCCCAGGTACTTATACTAACAGGTAAGCGATGGGTTTGTGTTTGGGGTGTGTGGGTGTGTGGGTTGATTTATGTTTGGGGTGTGTGGGTATATTTTAATGTAATTTTTATTTATTTATTTAATTTAATTTATTTACGGGTTTGTGTTGTGGGTGGGTGGATGGGTGGGTTGAGGGGTGTGTGTGTGTGTGCTTATTTTTATTTTATTTATTTTCTTTGGCCCCACCCACAACATCATGACATTAGCTCCACCCACACTGTGATGATGTCACGGTGGGGTAGTAAATTTTTTGACATCCCACCACTGCTCTAACGGACTGTTTTGTGGCTTTGGGGTGTGTGTGTGTTGTATTTTAGTGACTCTGAGTAGAAATCCTTCTCAGCCCTACATTGTGTGTTTTAAAGGGCAAAGTAACTGAGTTACTTTGTAAAATACTGTGACGAGAAGCAGGAACTAATTACTTTAAAACCAACTTCCCAAAATTTAACTTAAACAAAGCAGTTTAAGAAAAGAATTAAGAAAAGCCCAAAGTATCTAATAAGTATTGCAAACATTTTCTGTCTCTCATGCCTTGTTTTCTTCTTAGACTTCCATTCAGAGACAGACGCCTTGTGCCATCTCAATGCTGTTCAAGCCTCAAGACTGGTTTCCGGCTCTGGGACAACCTTGGAGAAGGTACCTTTCAGCTCTGGGACAACATTTCACGATGAACCATTATGAAATATACAACTTTTCTGCCAACCTACTGTTTCCAGGGCTTTTTACAGAAGTGGCTATAATGGTTAAAGCTGGGTTATCTTCATAAACCATTGCTAGGCATTCATTTCAGACCAATCCCAAATTCAGAACTGATTTGATCTGGATCATTTTATCTGAGACCTAATTCAAAAGATAATAGGCGGGTTCAATTCCATGGCAGAGCAAATTTGCAAATAGCATGGGGCATGAAATGCTCTGCCCTTTTAAACGTTCCTGTTTCTAAGCAAACTGAAAAATCACATTGTACAAAACCCCCTAAATCTAGCTGTCCAAAATTTGGCAGGTTTACCTCCCTCTTTAGGATCTGTTGTATTTCCAAGTGTCATCTACATCAGTGCAAAAAACAACAACCCCAAACTGGTCACTGTTATTTTTTCCAGGGAAATCAATGGGAAGCTTATAAATTAACTTGGATCAGAGGGTCAAGCTGAACTGGATAGGGAAATGAAATCAGGATGCCTTCCAAAGCCTGACACATACCACCAGTTAGGTTAGGGGGCCCCTTGAAGAGCCATAATATAAACCAAGGCTAGAACAGCACTTCTTCACTAGAGGCCAGGCTATTTATATTAACAGTCTTTGTCTGGAAGATCACACCGTAGCCCCCACCTTCTTCTTCCATACATTTCCAAGATGGAGCAGCTGTTGAACGATCACTTGTCTCTCTGTAGTCAATAAAGAGGCTTTCTGGTCTCTCACTGTGAGAGCATCTTTCCCTGCAATTAAAAAAACAAATCAGTGTGAGGGATTAGAAGTTATAGTCACTCCGCCTGCCTGTCTGTCCTATGAAGCAAATCTTGCCATTAGACACACTAATGAAACATTGTTGTTGTTCAGTTGCTTAGTTGAGTCTGACTCTTTTCGACCCCATGGACCATCGCACACCAGGCACCCCTATCCTCCACCATTCTCCTCAACCTGCCCAGCTCTGTGCCCATTGTGTCTACAATACCATCTAGCCATCCCATTTCTGGCTGCCCCCTTCTTCTTTTGTCCTCCACCTTTCTCAGCATTACGGCTTTCTCAAGCGAATCCTCTCTTCTCATTTGATGTCCAAAGTATTTTAGCTTTGTCTTCAATATTCGACCTTCCAAGGAGCAGTCAGGGTTGATTTCTTTTAAGATCAACCCATTTGTTCTCTTTGCTGTCCAGGGTACTCTCAAAACTCTCCTCCAACACCACATTTCAAATGTATCTATTCTTCTGTGCTCAGCTATCTTTATGGTCCAGCTCTCAAAACCATACATTACTACTGGAAATATCATTGCTTTGACTATATGAATTTTTGTTTGCAATGTGATGTCTCTACTTTTAACTATGTTCCCCAGGTTTCTCATCACTTGTCTCCAAAGAATCAGCCACCTTTTTATTTCATGGCTGCAATCACCATCTGCAATGATCTTGGATCCTAAGAAAGTAAAATCTGTCACTGCTTCTACTTCTTCCCTATCTATTTTCCAGGGACTGATAGGGCCTGTTGGCATTATCTTGGTTTTCTTGATGTTGAGTCTCAAGCCAGCTGTTGCACTCTCTTCTTTCAACCTAAGCAAGAGTTTCTTTAGGTCTTCTTCACTTTCTGCCATTAGGGTAGTGTCATTTGCATATCTCAATTTGCTGTTGTTTCTCCCAGCAATTTTAATTCTGACTTGTGATTCATCCAGCCCTACGTTATGCATGATGTGCTCTATATATAAGTTAAATAAGCAGGATGACAAAATACAGTCTTGTCGTTCTCCTTTTCCTATTCCAAACCACTCCATCATTTCATATTCTGTCCTAACTGTTGCTTTTTGACTCATGTACAGATTTCTCATGAAACCTATAAGGTGTTCTGGTACAGTATTCCCATCTCTTTAATTATTTGCCACATTTTATTGTGGTCCACACAGTCAACGTCCTTGATGTAATCAATGAAACAGCAGTGCTGTCTTCTGGTCATTTTTGGAGGCACAGCTCCAGGTGTATCTTACCATAAAATGATGTCAAATATGTCCAAAGTGTTGAACAGGTTGGGAATCAGTTGGCTTGGTGGTTAAAATGCTCAACTTGATTACTGGAAAGTTGGCAGATCAGTAACTCAAGAACAGGTGCTGCACAACCGAATGAGCTCCCATCATCTGCCCCAGCTCCTGCCAACCTAGCAGTTCAAAAGCAAGAAATTGCAAGTAAATAAATAGGTATCACATAGGCAGGAAATGTAACAGTGTTCCGTGTGCTCTGGTGTCTAGTCATGCCTGTCACATGACCACAGAAACATCTGCAGGTGCAGATAGCACTGGCTGTTTGGCTGCAAATGGAGATGAGCACCACATTTTAGAATCGGACATGACTGGCTTTCAAACACAGGAGACCTTTATTTTTACCTTTACCTTTAGGTTGGCAGGAGCTGGGACAGAGACGGGAGCTCACTCCATCAGGCAGCACTCAGGTCTTGAACTGCTGACCTGGTGACCTTCCAGTCATCAAGTTCAGTGTCTTAACCACTAAGCCACTGTAGTTTACTTATATATAGCCCATTCCAGTCTGAGCTTGGGTTCTCACAAAAATGTCAGAATGGAGTCATTCTCTTCCCCCCCCCCCCCCAACTTCTCAATGCAGTTTGTCTGTGAATTGTGCCCTGGGATTGGAAAAGCCTTTCTTTGAACCTTCCCTGATGTTCTGTTTGACCGAGATAAATGATCCCGTGGTGAGACTGGGGGGCTTCTTGGCCCCCATCCAAGGCTAGAAAGGGTCTTTTTTGCGTCAGACCAAAGCTTCTGCTTCCATCCCTCAAATTGCAGCTCAGGTCATGATTAATGGGGACTGGGGGAACTGGAAACCCCAATTCCATTTCCCCTGCTGAGTCTCTCGCTGGCTTGAGAAGTGGCAGCCCTAAGTCAGGCAAGATGGATGAGTCTTAAAGAGGTTCTCTGCATACAGAGGGCCTGTCTCGGGCTGCTTTGTGGCACAACAAGGGATCAGTTAAAGCACTAAGAGATCTGGCAAGAAGGCAGAGCTGGATGGGAGGGAATAAAGGCCTCCATCAACGGGGAACAGACCACCAATGCAGATAATATGCACTAGTTTGGGATGGGATAAGCAAATAGATAGCCAGATGGGCCCAAGGCATAGTCCCTCGTCCTCTCTTTTCTAGATTTATGTGCCAAATCACTACTATTAGACTTTCTTCTCCTCCTTCCTGGGGCAGTTTGTAATCTCTCTCTATTCCTTCTTGCTCCCTTAGAGAGAAGAAGATTCCAAACCAGCTGCCAGGTAGATGGTTGCAACCAGATGAAAGGGCTTCCCTAAAAAAGTTTAGAGGACGATTCCTTCTGGACTGCTCCAACTCTTCATTCTTAGTAGATTTCCTGAGTGAAAACCATAAACACTGCTTCTCTCCCCCCCCCCCCCCATTAATACCAGTTTCCAGAGTGATTACTTGTGTTCAGCTCTCACAAGCTCAGTTGTGAGGCTACTGCACGCTGCCACAAAAATTGTTAAATAGTTGTCACAATTACAATCACTTGGGAAGGATCCAAGCTATGGATGACTCCATCATAGCTGAGAAAGAACGAGATGGCCCCCATTCGAGGTGTGCCAGTGAGGTCTGATGACTGAGAACCGGTAGATTACCTTATGAGACACTGCTAAGCACGGGACAACATGCTATTGAATCTGGTTCAGCTTCACCTCAAAACAGGCAGTTGTTTTTGTAAGGTGCTGCCAGGATGCTTCAGACCTACAGCAAACCTCCACGTGAGGTTGTGGCTTCCTTTCTTGAGTCAACCCCTCTCCTTTTCAGTCTTCCTCTTTTCCTGCTGACAGGGACAGACTGTGGGAGCTCAATCTCTTGAGCTCTGGTTTGGCCTTCTAACCATTATGCCGCACTGGCTAGAGCAAGGGGGTCCAAACTACAGCCCGTGGGCTGGATCTGGCCCCTGACACCAATTCATCCTCTGGGTTAAGCAGAGAAAATGAAAAATGACTGACCACGTGACTGGCCTGTTGAGCCACATGACCGGCCTGCAGCCCAAAAAGTTTGGCCACCCCTGGGCTAGAGTGTGGTTCTGCTTTGCTTTTAATATGGGAGAGGTGGTTTCATCTTTCCTATTGAAGTACAGTGCCCTCTCCTCTTTTCCATGGGGCAGAAACAGTCCATCTCCTGGTGGGGAGAGCCCATGTTCCCGCAAGGACATCCTTTGGGAGCAAATCGATTCCTAATTAAGGGGATGCCTCATTCAGCGCCTTCACTAATTGTCACTTAGCATAATTGATTGTTAAACTGTCATCAGGTAAACTTGGAGCTTTAACCCAGCAGGTGGTGGAGGCCAGGGCTGGCATTTGGTGTGAGTAAACGCTTGAGGGTCCTTCACATCAACTCCAAGATCAAGAGAATTGGTACACTTTATTGAGACTCAGAAGCATACAGAAAATAAAAGCAAAAGGGCCATTTTGAGTAGCCCCTTATTTATTTTATTATCTTCTCTTCTCTTCTTCTCTGCCTCAAATTTACCCCATCTGGTGTCAAGGGAGATACAAAGTTCTTGTTCTCGCAGTTCTAGTGGCCTCCACCAGTGTTATTTTGTGTTCTTGTAACATGTCTTTGATATTCTCTCTCCATTTTCCTCTGGGTTTGCCTTGTGGTCTTTATCCTTCTCCTTTTTCCACATTTGGGCAAACCACTTTACAGTATTTGTTATCTCTGTATGTAGTTTAATATTGGTTCTATTCCAATCTTTTCCCTTATAATCTCATTCCTGATTTTATCCCTTCTCATCGCTCCAGCAATCTTCAGACATCTCATTTCCATGGTGAACAACTTTCATCCATGTTTTGTTGTGAGTGTCCACATTTGGCACAGGTAACCTAAGGAGGGAAGGAATATGTTTTGTATGACATTTTCTTTGTGCTAGTCAATATTGCCTTGTGTTGTAAGAGCAGAGCTAACTGTCCCAATATTTGGTTTGCCTTACTGCACCATATGTTGATCTCTTTATCCATTTTGCCATCTTTAGTAATGTTGTTCCTAGGTCTTTGATCTCTGCCACTTGCTTTATACTTGCTCCCTCTATTATGATATTTAAAGTATGCAGTTTTCTTCCAATTTCCATTACCTGTCTTCTCTTTATCGATTCTCATGTTATTTAACTTGTTGGTATCACTCCATAAGGAGAGAAGTAGCAGGGGACGCTGAGAGAACTAAGCAAGAGAATGACCCTCAACACCCCCTGAACCGATATGAGCCTCAAGTCCACCGGCTCAGATCCAGGAAGAGCTTTATGGCAAGAACAAACATTATTGAGGGTGTGCAAGAGCACAACTAAATTAGAAGATGGAGGAAGGAGCTCACTGAGCAAGGAACATCATTAAAGGAGGATATGGCTGAGGAACTAAACTTCCCCAACTTCACTTGGAGGACCCTGAATGGGCTGAAGGTTGGAGTCCCTAAATGTAAGACCAACATACTCAAATGGATGCTACTGGCACACAACAGCAAATGCTGTGAATGTGAAGAGATACAGGATCCGGCTCATTTACTGGTCTGCATATTACTACTGGAAACATGTACCAATGAGGGTTTAATTTTGGCCAATGATGAAGCCAAGAAGGTGGCTTCATTTTGGCAGTTTAAAGTTTGATCAGGACATGAAAGAATCACCACTTTGTCAGATCCTAGTATCAGAATATGATCAGAAGTGGGAGGGGGCAACTTCTGGAGTATCATATGCACCCTCCTTTGGGACCATTGTGAGCCCACACACACTCTCTTATGCCTCAGTCTGGAAAAAGTAATTTCAGTCCCCAAAATGGCAAAATTTGACCTCCAGGGGCATAATTTGCACTTTAAATGTGCTTTCCCTCCCAACCCAACCCCCTTTTGACCCAGATTAAAGGGGAGGGGGATAAAACTCCAATTTCAGAGCAAATTGCACCACCCAGAGGTCTTATAGGGGTATGAATTGACCATTTCAGAACCAGTTGGAGGATTTGAGTGGTGGGGGTGGAGGCACACAAGGGACTGCATATGGCCTGTGTATTGTTCACCGTGATCCAAGATCGACATACCCACAACATTTGAAAGCATCCTGGGATCTATGGCTGAGCGTAGTGTGCTCAACTGGAAGTCATTTCTAGCCCAAGGGACTCTGTCAGTTGCTCGTACAGCTGGCTCAATTCTGATTGTTTCTATTGAGGGATCAATGAGCATTTTCAGTAATTGCTGCAGGTTTTGTGATCCCCTCCCCCCTCCTTTAAATGGAGAAGGCACAGTAGACTGATGCAATAATGGCATGCCATAGATGGCAAATATACTGTACAGTACAGTACATATATGTACTCCTATTAGAAATGGAATCTGCTGCAACAATAAAAAGAAACAATAAGAGGACATTCTTTAAATTCTTCTCTCTGAATCCCTCTTCATATTCCAGAGTCTGGAATTATCTGAGCTTGTTTCCAAAAGCACCACCAAAGCTTTGGAAGGGGCTTATGAGGCCATTGAGTCCAATTCCAACCCCCTGCTCAATGCAGGAATCCAAATCAAAGCAGATCTTGATAATCTGACAGATGACTGCCCAATTTCCTCTTGAATGCCTCCAGCTTTGGACCGCTCAATACCTCTCTAGATAGTTGGTTCCGCTGTTGTACTGCTCTAACAGTGAAAAGGTTTCCCCCTAATATTCTGCCAATATCTGGCTTTCTGCAGTTTGAACCTGTTTTTACATTACCCTTTGGGAGAAACTTATTGAGCAGGCAAGTACTGTACCTTCTCCTCTCAGCTGACAGTGGCTGCCTTTCTGATTCTGCATTTGGGCTGTCCACTGCATGAAAAATGTGACTGCAGCTTCTTCGATCCTCTTCTCCCTTGATAAGGGTTAGCAGCCACCTATTGTCTATGGCCTCACCATTAGTGACCACCAGCAAGGCACTTGGAAAAGCTTCTTAGATGACAGTTCTCAACTTCCCCAAGCTACAGGTTCTGATAACACTTTTCAAACTTTGCAGCCAGATGCACAGCAGAGTCAGGTACAAAAATGTGCAGATTTAAGAGTTTTGGGCTAACACCTTCTAGAATTTCCCAGGCAGCACGCTGAGAACAAGAACATATATTTGCAGACTTATGATCAATATGCACTGTGGTGGCTTAGTGGTTAAGACACTGAACTTGAGACTGGAAGGTTGGCAGGTCAGCAGTTCAGTTCCCAAGTACTGCATGCAGGGCCATAGCCAGGAGTCTAGATGTGGGTGGGCAAATATTCTTTCAGGATGGGCAACAATGTCATATAGTATATATTTATATATGTCATATATATTTATATATGTCATATATATAAGCAGCCGGGAGAAGCTTAACAACTACTTATTCAGGGTGGGCAAAGCCCACCCTGGCCACCCCCTGGCTACGGCCCTGACTGCATGACAGAGTGAGCTTCTGTCTCTGTCCCAGCTTCTGCCAACCTAGAAGTTCGAAAACAAGAAATTGCAAGTACTGTACAATAAAACCTCGCATAAAGAGCGCCTCGCTTAGATACTAAATCGCTTAAAGAGCAGAATTTTCTCTGAATGTTCGCTTCGCTTAACAACAAAAACCAACCAAAAACTCGCTTAACAAATAAATTGAGGTTCAGAATCCCCACCACCACCACCAGAAGTCACAATTGGTCACTTACAATGGTGTTTCGCTTAAAGAGCAAACTCGCTTAAAGACCAATCCTGTGGAATGCATTATGGTCTTTAAGTGAGGTACCACTGTAGATAAATAGGTACCGTTTCGGTGGGAAATGTAACAATGTTCCATGTAAACCAGTGTCTAGTCATGCCTGCCACATGGTCACGGAAACATCTGCAGATGCAGACAGTACTGGCTCTTTTGCTGTAAACAGAGTTGGGCACTAAACCTTAAAGTCAGATACGACTGGCTTTTGCAGAAGGGTAACCTTTGTCATCACCTTTACTAATCTTGAATACAACCACACCTGACCAGCTTTGGAAACTCATTCGTGTCAAGGCTGGTTAGTATGTGGAAAAGAGACCACCAAGTTTCATGCCTGTTTCGTGCCGCATTCTTTTGCATCTGTACACCAACTTCCCAATACAGTACACTGCAAAGGGATGAAGTCTTGGCTCCTGCACAGTTCCCAGTCTCTTCCCAAACTCCAAGAACTCACATTTCCTCTTCCTGTCCATTTCTCAGGTGCCGTGGCCTCTGAGCTGTGTCCTCTTACAGCAGGGGTGCCCAAACTTTTTGGGCCGTGGGCCAATCATGTAGTTTAGGAAGTTGGTCACTAAGGCTTGGAGGCCCGGTGTGGCTCCCAATGCCAATTCATCCAGCCCACAAAGCCCTCGTCGCTCCTGGAAGCGGAAGTAAAACGTGCCCATAGAGGCGCATTTTACTTCCGCTTCCAGGAGCGATGAGGGCTTCGCGGGCTGGGTGAATTGGCGTCGGGGGCTGCACCTGGCCCCCGGGCCTTAGTTTGGGCACCACTGTCTTACAGCGTGACATTGAAATGAGAAGAACCCATTAAACCATTGCCCTCTATTCCAAGGCTTAGCAATGTACCATTTTCAAACACTTACATTTGGCAAAGAAGCTACAGAGTTCTGGCTGATGGCTGTTCACATCTTTGTTGAATTCCTCCAGTTCCTACACCTCTAGAAGACTTTGAGTTCACTTTTATTTTAGAAAGCTGCCCTGTGCTTTCAATGATGTCCAATACTTCTGCAGGCTTTCTTTAGAAATAGTTGGCAGCTACTATATATATTTATTTATTGGAAATAGACTGAGACTTTGTTCTTTAAACTCTTCTTTGGGCAGTTGACTTTATTGTCAAAGATTTTACTACCCCACCGTGATGTCATCACAGTGTGGGTGGAGCTTACGTCATGATGTCATGACATGGGCGGGGCCAAATAAAATAAAATACCGTATATGCCGGCATACAGGGCGACTTTTTCACCCCCAAAAAAATGCCTCCAAGTGGGGGGTCGTCTTGTCTACCGGGTCATTTGGGTTCCCAAATACTTACCGGGGCTTGGGCAGCAGCTCCGGGGAGACCGTTGAATCCTTCCCCGCCACCTTCTTGGAAGATCCCGCCCTAAGCTCCCCTTCGCCCAATCAGGGGAAAGGACAGGTCTTCCTGCGCGGTTCCTGTCCTTTCCCCTATCGCGGTTCTTTTGCAGCGGCGGAGCAACCGCCCACACAGCTGGGGCTGCTTCTCGTGCCCGCGGCAACCATCCGCACGACCACATTGAAACTCGCCCGCATTCAAACTCGCCCACGTTCAAACTCACTCACATTCAAACTCACTCGCATTCAAACTCGCCCGCATTAAACTTGCGCCCGCGGCAACCTGATTGGCTCCTCCGTCTCTTCGGGAAGATCCCGCCCCAAGCTCCCCTTCACCCAATCAGGGGAAAGGACAGGTCTTCCTGCGCGAAAATATATCGTAATATTTTCTGAGCAAAGCATATCAGAGACTAAACAAAACAACATCAAAAAACTTGTGGCACCTTAAAGACTACGGTAACTCTTGTATTTGCTCTTTTGCATGTGTGGAAGGTGTGCGGAAGAGGGGGTGGTCTTATATAGCGAGTATATAACAAACTCTATATTTTGAGTGGAAATGTTGGGGGGTCGTCTTATCTACCCAGTCGCCTTGTGCACCGGCATATACGGTAAAAATAAGCACACACACAGACACACACTCCTCAACCCACCCACCCACCCAGAACACAAACCCATAAATAAATTAAATAAATAAATAAATTTAAAAATACATTAAAATACACCCACCCACTCACCCACCCACCCCAAACACAAATCAACCAGAGCTTTTAAACCAGATCTTAAAGCTTATTCTGGCTAATCTTTCTCACACTAGGTCAGATAGAAGGAACTACAGAATGAACTCACCACAAGATGGCTTCATTTTGGCACTTTTCAACAGTTAAAGAAGTTAGGTATTAAGTCTTTGCCTAACCAGTTCTCTAGGATAATATGCCTTAATGTAAATGTAAAACAGCTGTACCTCCTTAAGGGTTCTCCAATTGGAACAGCACTTGAAACAGCACAGGTGTAGCTTATTGATGAGGTAACTCCAAGTCTTTGCTTAAAAACCCCAAGCCAGGCCACCAGGCCTTTTTAGGAACTGTGGTAGTACATCAATATAGGTAAAGGTATTAAATACACATTAAAATACACACAGACACACCACATCGAAAGGTGAGTCACTTACCCTGGGGACCAGACTATAGGGAGCTTCAGGCTAGCAGCTTCTCTTCCTCCTCCCCACTTGGGAGAACAGCAAGGAGTCCGTGAATACGCGCCAAGCACTGTAGGCATGCATGCACACCAAGTGCTTGGCACGCATGTGCAGTGGGGGAAGCAGTGAAAAGGTAAGTCCCAACGGTGGTTCCCCCCAAAAGTTGCTACCGGTTCTCCGGGAGACTGGGAAAAGTTACTACTAGTTCTGGTGAACTGGTGAGAACCTGTTACATCCCATCACGGGTGTACGCGCAATCATAACTAGGTATACTTCTGTGAGCCATTTTGAATTGTTCTTCAGATACATTTTTAATACAACACATTTCCCTGTCAATAAAGAATAATACAGAAATTTGCTTTACAGTCACTGAGCTGACTGGCCCCGTAGATCAGAACTGTCTATGTTCAACCAGGGATCTAATACGCAGGCAGAAATCCTTTTCAGCCCTAGATGTAGAGATGGCAATTTAATTCCAGAGCTCCCAACTGGAAAGGGAAAAGAATTTGAATGGATTCGCCAGTCTGAACAAAATAATGGCCTTTTCGCACCATTTGAAACTTGGAGTGAGAAGAAAGAACCCCTTGTTGAGTACTTGTATTCTTCCTTAAGAATTTGCACCCTGTAATTTGGGCTTACAGGGTGTTTGAGAGAAGTAATATACCTACAAAGCAAGGTACACATTTTTAAAACAAGACTGGTAAAAAAAAACTTCATCCTAAAACACACACAGAGACATATAAACACATTTTAGTTAATGAGAAGCAGTTGTGTAAGTTAGGTAGAATGCATAAATAAATGTCCACATTAGGAGAGTGGGGGCTGTAACAAAATGTATATGTATTTGGCTGAAGGAAGAAAAGACAATGTCTTGCAAACTGATGTGATAGAAATATTAGAAGAAAGTGCAAGTAGTCCAGTGCACCCCCAGCATGCAGTAACCAGAGAGATAGGAAAGACTAGCCTGACCTAAGGAAGTTGTTTTGCATTGTTTGTCTGTAATTATAATTATAAAGGTTCTTTCCCTGCTCCAGAGATTACCTGACCCTATATGCATGTGTTAAGAACTTTTGTTTTGCTCTGGCCTTCTGTCTCTTGCTTTCTGCTTTGGAAGAGGAAAGATATCCTTTTGAGCTCCTCCATTCTTCCAGGCCACATGGCTGGAAAACTTTACTCCTTTCTAAACCAACTTCATCAAGACCCCTGAGGACATGTATCTTCTGACCTCGTTTTGTGAGTAAATGCTATTTTTCTTTTTCTCAAATACCTAGTCCAAGTGTTTAGCTGGGCTAAAAAGGGGTGAACTGGGAGACTTGGGTTTGAACATGAAATTGCCTAAAACCTGCCCTGCTTTGCTGTGCAGCTATTGCAAATAACACTTTAGACTGAGAGATCTTTACCTCCAGTCCCAATTTATATGCCAGTCCACTGGCATTTTTAAGCGGGAAAGTCCCAGAAGGCTGCGAAAGGTAGAAGATGCTGCAGAAGTAGTGTGATCTGTTGTCAGAGATGGCCAGGAGACTTTGCTTGATGTCAGTGTGCTATCTAAGCTCACTGCCCCTTCATGTGCATGGTAACCTCTGGGGCCAGCCGAGGGGAGACTTAAAAGGAAGAATCTGGCACCTTGTGCCACACATACACAGCAGATGGCAGGGTGGAGATGTGACGCCAGTCTGGCAAAGCAGAACCACTCCGGCGAACCCCTCTGTTCCCTGGGCGCATTTCTCTCCCTCTTAAGTTTCTCCCATTGGCACCGTGAAATGAAGGCATTAGGAGGCAGCGGCAGAAAAGAGACTGGGCGCTCCGTTGCAGATGCCCCGGCTAATTGAGCCGTTTTGTTTCAGAGCGCTTGAAAAGAGCAGAAGTGAATTGGCTTTGAGAGGCGTGGAGAGAGGGAGGAGGGAGCCATGGTGGTCGAGGATACAGGCAGCAAGGAAAAACAGAAGGGAAAAGACTGTGTGTGAGAGAGAGCAAAAGAAAAAGAGGCCTATGGGGCCAGTCCTAATGAATGGCAGCCAGCCTAATTCCCCTTCTTTGGCTCTCATTCCCCCAAGCCCAACAAGTACCCCAGTGACCTACTTCCCCTTGGACCCTCTAATACAGGGGTGCCCAAACTTTTTGGGCCAAGGGCTGGTCATGTGGTTCAGCAGGGCAGTCACTTGGTTCAGCGGGCCAGTCACGTGGTTCCTCCCACCAGTAGCAGAAGTAAAATGCACTTTGCAATCTGTTTTGTAACAGGATGAGATAGATTTTAAGCTGCCATTTTCTCTCTTAAACCAGTGGTGTCCAAACTACGGTCCATGGGCCAGATCTGGCCCCTGATGCCATTTCATCTGGCCCACACCATCTTCATTGCTCCAGGAAGCAGAAGTAAAATGCGCCCACAGTCGCGTTTTACTCCTGCTTCCGGGAGCAACGAGAGCGGTGTGGGCCTGATGAATTGGCATTAGGGGCCGGATCTGGCCTATGGGCCGTAGTTTGAGCACCCCTGCTCTAATAGGCATGGAAGATGGGTTCCATATTCACAGCTGAAAGACCTTTGGGTTGAGAGGCCTCCAAAGCGAAGCAGAGACCACATTTTATGGGCCATGTTCAAAGGTCTGCTCTTGGATGTGTTTTGATGCAAAATTGCAAAACAATATGCGCAGGGGTATAAAGACTGTTTCAAGAGCATTTGCAACAATTACACTTGGAACCTCTTAACAGCTGTGGTGGCTTAGTGGTTAAGCCGCTGAACCTGATGACTGGAAAAAATACAACCACTTGAATACAGAATTTCAAAGAAAAGCAAGGAGAGATAAAGAAACCTACCTGAATGAACAGTGCAAAGAAATAGAAGAAAACAACACAAAAGGCAGGACTAGAGATCTTTTCAAAAAAATTGGGGAAATCAAGGGAACGTTTAAAGCAAAAATGACGATGATAAGGAACAAAGAAGGCAAGGAGTTAGCTGATGCAGAAGAGATTAAGAAAAGATGGAAAGAGTACACAGAGGAACTCTACAAAAAGGACCTCAATACTCCTGATAATAGCAATGATGAAGAAATTGAACTTGAGCCAGACATCCTAGAGAGTGAAGTCAGAAAGGCCTTAAAAAGCACTGCAAACAACAAAGCCAGTGGAGATGATGGTATCCAAGTTGAACTTTTCAAAGCCCTAAAAGATGATGGAATCAAATTATTACATTCTATATGCCAGCAGATTTGGAAAACACAACAATGGCCACAGGACTGGAAAAGATCAGTTATACATTCCAATCCCCAAAAAGGGTAATGCCAAAGAATGTTCAAATTATCGAACAATTGTGCTCATCCCACACACTAGCAAGGTGATGCTCAAGATAATACAGGATAGACTGCAACAGCATGTGGAGAGAAAATTACCAGAAGTGCAGGCGGGGTTCAGAAGAGGCAGGGGGACTAGAGACCACATTGCCAACATACGTTGGATCATGGAAAAAATAAAGGAATATCAGAAACAAGTCTGCTTATGTTTCATTGATTACACTAAGGCTTTTGACTGTGTGGACCACAACAAAATGTGGCAAGTCATTAAAGAGATGGGAATACCAGAGCACCTTATATACCTCATGAGGAATCTGTACATGAATCAAGAAGGAACAGTTAGGAGAGAATATGGAAGGACAGAGTGGTTTGAAATAGGAAAAGGAGTAAGACAAGGCTGCATTTTGTCACCCTGCTTATTCAACTTAGAGCACATAATGCCCAATGCAGGGATGGAGGAATTAGAATTTGGGATCAAAATTGCTGGGAGAAACATCAACAATTTGAGATATGCAGATAATGTCACCCTAATGCAGTGGTGGGATGTCAAAATTTTTACTACCCCACTGTGATGTCACAACAATGTGGGCGGAGCTAACATCATGACATCATGACGTCATGGGCGGGGCCAAAGAAAAATAAAATAAAATAATAAAAATAAATAAAAATAAGCACGCACACACGCACACACCCCTCAACCCACCCAAACCCCACAACACAAACCTGTAAATAAATTAAATTAAATAAGTAAATAGAAAATAAAATAAAAATTACATTAAAATACACCCACCCACCCAGTCCAAACATAAATCAACCCACCCACCCCAAACACAAACCCGTCACTTACCTGTTAGTATAAGTGCCTGGGCAGCACCATGTTGCAAGATGGATATGGTCATCGTACAGGTTCTCTAGGATAATATGCCTTAATGTAAATATAAAACAGCTGTACCTCCTTAAGGGTTCACCAATTGGAACAGCAATTGGAACAGCCCAGGTGTAGCTTATTGATGAGGTAACTCCAAGACTTTGCTTAAAAACCCCAAGCCAGGGTGCCTGGCCTGCCGGCCGCCAAGCCTTTTTAGGAACTGTGGTAGTACAGTATGTCAATATAGGTAAAGGTATTAAATACACATTAAAATACACACAGACACACCACATGCAAAGGTGAGTCACTTACCCTGGGGAGCAGGCTATAGGGAGCTTCAGGCTAGCAGCTTCTCTTCCTCCTCCCTGCTTGGGAGGACAGCAAGAAGGCCGTGCATACGCACCAAGCACTGAAGGGGTGCATGCACACAAAGTGCTTGGCGAGCATGCGCAGTGGGGGAACCAGTGAAAATGTAAACCCCGAAGGTGGTTCCCCCCAAAAGCTGCTACCGGTTCTCCAGGACCCTGGGAAAGGTTACTGCCGGTTCTGGCGGACTGGTGAGAACCTGTTACATCCCATCACTGCCCTAATGGCAGAAAGTGAGGATGACCTAAAGAAGCTTTTGATTAGGTTGAAAAAAGAAAGTGCAAAGCTGGCTTGAGACTCAATATCAAGAAAACCAAAATAATGGCAACAGGCTCTATCAGTCCCTGGAAAATAGATGGGGAAGAAATAGAAGCAGTGACAGATTTTACTTTCCTAGGATCAAAGATCACTGCAGAGGGTGATTGCAGCCATGAAATAAAAAGGCGACTGATTCTTGGGAGACAAGCGATGAGAAACCTGGGGAACATAGTGAAAAGTAGAGACATCACATTGCAAACAAAAATTCATATAGTCAAAGCAATGGTATTCCCGGTGGCAATGTATGGTTGTGAGAGCTGGACCATTAGGAAAGCTGAGCGCAGAAGAATAGATGCCTTTGAGATGTGGGACCTGTACCCTTTCCAAACATCATGCGGGCAGGCGTGCGTGTGTCACACAGGGTTTGGGGAGGATACAGGGAAGATCTCCGTAACCTCCCCAAACCCCGTCTTACACGCACACGCCTGCACGGTGTTTGGGAAGGGTACGGGGACCCGTACCCTTTCCAAACATCGTGCAGCTGGGCACTGGGGGGGGGGTTTGGATTGGGTAGATGTTCTACCCAATCCAACCCCCCCCCCCCGATTGTACCAGATAACGCTAAAAATCGCGTTATCCGATGCAAGATTTTTCCAAAAATCTTGCATCGTTATCCGATTCTAGCGCTATCCGGTACAATCTTTATCTGGGGTATTACTGTAGTTCTAATTCAGATGTAACACAGGGTTTCCCCCCTGGCCACGCCCACCATACCACACCCACAGTGTGGTAGTAAAAAAAATGTTTGTGCCCACCACTGACAAACCGCATTTGTTCTCTACGTATAGCTGGTCAAGCTATCAAAATATCTTCAAAGAGTCATCTCTGGGAAATAAACTAAGTCCCAAAAAGTTGCAACTCTGTCTAAATTCCAAAACAAGTTTTTCTTCAAAGTGTTGCAGCTGGGAGGAAACTAAGTCCAACGGCTTCCCTCTGACTTAGAGGATAAGGGAGGCCTTGGCGGCCTCATTCTTCAAAGTCCCATCTCTCTTCTTCTCCTGGGGATGTTCTCCTCCCGATCTTCAAAGGCTTCCACTGCATCCAAAGAGGTCTCTCTCCGACTCCCTAACTAAGCTCTAACAGCCCATTTTAAAGGGTGTCTCAAGGTGATTTGCACCTGCTTTCCCACAGGAAATGTATGTCCTTGAGACTAGATGGGACTGCCCATCACCCAACAACAAAGTCACCTCAAGGTCACCTTAAGGATAATTGAAGGTTACTTCAATGTCACCCCTCCCCCTCTCTTGTGTGGTGACCTCTTGGGCCGAAGTTTGTGAGCCTGTGTGTGTGTTTCTGATCAAATTCCAATACTGTACTAATAATTTGTTGTGCTACTGGGGGCTCTGTCCAGACTTGACACGAAGCCCCACTCTTCAGGCATTCAAAACAATAACTGCGAAAAACAGTTTTACTTCTCCACAGCTTAGCTCAGCTGACTGATTAAATCACATTCAGATTCCCATGACAGATGCTTCTGGAAAGTTCCTTGCCCATGGGCTGTCAGGGCAAGCTCCTCCTGAGGTCCTTGAGTCCTCAATTTTTATGGGTGAGTCTGGGGGAGTCATCAATGCTGCTTTTTTTCTCACCACTATCCACTAGCAGCCTGTATTTGGGGATCCATTTCAGGACATGCCACTTAGCCGTGCTCAGAAGCACCCTTGTTTTCTTCATTACTTCCTTTGTTCTAGAGATGCTGTTTCAGCTGCTACTGCTGTAATGCTTGGCCTTTGAACCAAGCTTTCTCAAGGTTTTCGGGTTGCGGGCCTGACCATGTCTTCTGGGCTGCTGATCGGGCCGATCACGTGGTTCCTCCCACATGGAAGTGGAAGTAAAATATGCACTGGGCATGGGGAGAACACTTTTTACTTCCGCTTCTTGGGTCAGTGAGGGCATTGAGGGCCGGATGAATTGGCATTGGGGGCTGGGTTTGGCCCACAGGCTATAAGTTGAAAATGCCCGCTTTAAACCTATTTGTCTCTCACATAGGCAAACCATTGCACAATGGGTCCTGTCGGTCTATCTTGCAAAATCATTAAGGTTCACTTTCAGGTCTCTTGCTCTGAAAATTCCCAAGAACGAGTGTTCTACTAACAGGGAAAGACGATCATCCCCAGCCGTACAACAGTGGTACCAACTGCCTTGAGAGATGGCAAGCACTCCAACGCTGGAAGCATTCAAGAGAGAGTTGGACAACCATCTGTCAGATTTGCTTTGCTTTGGATTCCAACATTGAGCAGAGGGGGTGTGTGGACTCAATGACCTCCTCCATGTTTCCATGATTCTAGGATCTAGAGAAGCTTTACTGTTTTTGCCATGTTGTCTTGGGGCTACTGGAAGTTGCAGAGCATTTTTAAAACACTGTGGATGACCTTATTAGGCTGTTTTATGCCACTGACCAGTCTTATTAGACGGAGAGAGAGAACAACAATCTCTTGGGATATCTTTGAATCTCAGGCATGAGCTCATGCTCTCTCCACCAGAACCACCACCATGCTCTCTCCATCCTTCCTCCTATGGCCCTTATCAGCCCAAACTTCTTGTGCAATCAGCACCTTCCGGGGAGTTCCTCCTGTCTTGTCAGCTGGCAGATTCCAGAGTCTTGACTGCCAGAGTCGATGAGCAAAGACTCCTCAGCAGCCAGAGGTGTCATAGGATGATTTTCTTGGGTGATGACATCTTATCCGGCTGCTTCGTTTACAAGGTGCCCAAAAGGGCAGTAAGAGAAAGCTGGGGGACGAAAGGAAACTTTCTCACAGGTCTCTGAGCACACACATGGTGCCAGTGACATCTTGACAGGTTGCGGTGGGTTATTGTGGAAGTGGTAGTCATGCTCCCTAATTTTAGCTTCTGAATCAGAATGGAGCACAACAGGTTGGGCAGACAGGAATTCCAAGGATGGGGTGGTCTACTGTCACAAGCACCCAGCACACTAGCCAGGACCTGAAACAAGTTTTTGTGTCTTTGCTTACTTGTTTGTTTGCTTGTTTTTTTGTCATACATTCCCAGTCTTTCAGTCAGCAAGCTTTTAAGTGGCGCTACCTGAATACCAAAGTCAAAGTTAGTACACTAGAACATCGGATAACGTTATGACTTAGTTCCACAAGTCATGACGTTATCCGATTTTTAGCGTTGTCCAATGCATACATCCAACAATGCTTTAAAAAAAGCCCTGATGTCAGGGACAAACCATGCGGTTTGTCCGTGAAGTCATTCACAGCCCGGATTGGGTAAGAAGAAGCCTAGTGCAGCCCAGTGGGACTGCGCTAGGCTTCTTCCGACCCCCATCCGGACTGTATTCGAAGCCTAGAGGCTTCGAACACAGGAGAAGAGGCGCCCACTGGCACGCGACAAGGCGCGTAAGTGGGCGCCTCTTCTCGCCACCCGACCCAACCCTTAGCGCTCGCTAAGGGTCCAGTAGGCTTATTCCGAACCACAGCACAGCCCAGTTGGGGATCGGAAGAAGCCTACTGGACCCTTAGCGAGCGCTAAGAGTCCAGTAGGGTGGCGAGAAGAGGCGCCCACTCGCGCATCTTGTTGCGCGCCAGTGGGCGCCTCTTCTTGCTACCAACCTAACCCTCGCCTTAGCACTCACTAAGGGTCGGGTCAGGTGGCGAGAAGAGGCCCCCGCTGGCGCGTGACAACGCGCACTACTGTGCGCCTCTTCTCACCACCCGACCCGACCCTTAGCAAGTGCGATTGCTGAGTGGGTGGGGGCAATCGCCCACCTGGGCAAGGCTTGTGTTGGCCGATAAGCCCCACATGCATGTGGCACTTATCGGCCAACACAAGCCTTGCCCAAGTGGGTGATAGCCTGCCCATACTCGGCTTGTGTCGGCCAACAAGCCCCGCATGCACACAGGTCTTATCGGCCAACACAAGCCGAGCGGGGGGGGGGGCAAAATAAATGTGAAACAAGTTGACATTGCTGTTAATGAAGCTGTGCGTCTAGTGACAGGATACTTCAATCCTATACCATTTGAGAAAATATATCCTCTTGTAGTGCTCCAGCTAAGATATGAAAGAAGTAGCAGTGGGCACTGAGAAAACTAAGCCAAAGAATAATCCTCAACTTCCTCTGAATCAGTGATGGGATGTAACAGGTTCTCACCAGTTTGCCAGAACTGGTAGTAACTTTTCCCAATGTCCCGGAGAACCGGTAGCAGCTTTTGGGGGGAACCACCGTTGGGGCTTACCTTTTCACTGGTTCCCCCACTGCACATGCATGCCAAGCACTTGGTGTGCATGCATGCCTACAGTGCTTGGCGCGTATGCACGGCCTCCTTGCTGTTCTCCCAAGTGGGGAGAAGGAAGAGAAGCTCCCTATAGTCTGGTCCCCAGGGTAAGTGACTCACCTTTCGATGTGGTGTGTCTGTGTGTATTTTAATGTCTATTTAATACCTTTACCTATATTGACGTACTACCACAGTTCCTAAAAAGGCCTGGCGGCCTGGCTTGGGGTTTTTAAGCAAAGTCTTGGAGTTACCTCATCAATAGCTACACCTGTGCTGTTCCAAGTGCTGTTCCAATTGGAGAACCCTTAAGGAGGTACAGCTGTTTTACATTTACATTAAGGCATATTATCCTAGAGAACCGGTACGATAACCATATCCATCTTGCAACATGGTGCTGCCCAGGCACTTATAATAACAGGTAAGTGATGGGTTTGTGTTTGGGGTGGGTGGGTGGGTGTATTTTAATTTATTTATTTATTTTATTTTATTTACGGGTTTGTGTTGTGGGTGGGTGGGTAGGTGGGTTAGTTGAGGGGTGTGTGTGTGTGTGTGTGTGTGTGCACGCTTATTTTTATTTTATTTTATTTTTTCTTTGGCCCCGTCTAAGACATCATGATGTCATGACGTCAGCTCCGCCCACACCGTGATGACATCGGGGGTGGGTGGGTAGTAAATTTTTTGACATCCCACCACTGCTCTGAATGGCTATGAGCCTCAGGTCCACTGACTCAGACACAAGAAGCACTTTATGGCAAGAAGATTCTTGAGGATACACAAGAGCAAAACCAAATTAGAAGATGGAGGAAGGAGCTCACTGGATAAGAAACAACATTAAGGAGTATATAACTGAAGAACACAGCCCTACATCACTTGGAGGACTCTGACAGGCTAAGGGTTGAAGTGCCTAAATATAAGACCAACATGCTCAAGAGGAGGTTGCTGGCAGGCAACAACAAGCTGTGTGAATGTGGAGGGATACAGAATCCGGCTCATTTTCTGGTCTGCTGATTACTGCCAGAAACATCAACGTGGGGACTTAAGTTTGGCCAACAAGAAAGCCAAGAAAGTGGCTTTATTTTGGCAGTCCAGGGTTTGATCAGGACATGAAATAAGAAGAAGTCAGCGAGCTAAGGATTCTGGAAACTGCAGTCTGCACTGGTCAACAAGCATTGCAAATATCCACTGGATACTTAAGCACACCAAAAATATCAGAAGAAAATCAGTCTATGAATAGACTATAGCAAAGCGTTTGACAGTCTGGACCACAAGAAACTAAGAGATAAAGAAAGATGAAAGCTTATGTAAAATAATAGCATTATGAACCCAGATGGGAAGCTGGTTGGTAACTATAGAATAGTGATGGCCAACCTTGGGACTACAGGTGTTCTTGGACTTCAAGAAGCCCACATCAGCACTTGTGCTCATCAGGGCTTCTGGGAATTGAAGTCCAAGAACATGTGGAGTCAGGCCCATGGTGGGGAGATAATTTACTGGGACAGACTGGCGCACACTGCTGCTCAAAGCCCATACCTTAAAGGCAAACTCCACCTCGGCATTTTCCTCTTCAGTTCCTCTCACCAATCTCCTCTCTGCTCTGTGGGAGAAAGTCCAAAGCACTTCGGGCAGCTTGGGCAGCTTCTCCTGAAGCTGCCCGAAGATCTTCGGACTTTTTCCCATGGAGCAGAGTGGAGACTGGCAAGAGGAAGCGAAGCGGAAAATGCCGAGGTGGTGTTTCCTTTTAAGGTATGGGCTTTGAGCAGCAGTGCGTGCCCATCCATCCCAGTAAATTATCTCCCCACCACGGGGCTGCCTGGAGTGCCAGCATTGGCCATCACTGCTATAGAAGCACATGTGGGGCTAAACACCTATCTTTGTGTCTTTACTGAGGCACAAAGAAGGTCTGGGGCCTATTGCATGGCCCCTATATTTAACTTTGTTTTTTGTGTGACTTGTATTTCAGTATGACTAAAGTTGTCTGCTCATAAGGTGTTTGGGATGCCGTGTTGTTTAAGTGCCAGCTTGTATCTCTTATCCTTTGCCAGCTCTGTAACGATGTGCATTCATCAGCTACAACACCTGGTCAGCGGAGATGCTTCTCCTGCACATCTGGTCCAGGAAAAAGTCACGTCCATCACTTGGAGCAGCTGGATGAAACGGGCCATGAGACAAGGCATCTGGAGAGGAGGTTGATTTCTCTGCGGATCGACGGGGAGGGAGAGGATCAGGAAGGGAAGGAGGGAAGCTTCGAAAGGATTGCATAGCATGAAATGGATAACAGATCCTTAGTTAGGGTTGGCTGGGATAGAGCACAACTTGTGTGCTCTCCTCTCTCTGCCTGCACTCAGTTCCTGTGAATCTCAAAACAGGACAAACCCCTGAGGCAGCATCACTGACACAGCCTGAGCCTCCACTAAAGGCTTCAGTTAAACTCACTGCACCATTTTACAGATCATAACTCCAGGCATTTGTGTGGAAGGTTGCTCCAGCAAATAATTAGCAGTTGTGCAGTGCCACCAAATGTTGGAAGTGTTTCACATGCAGTACCTCAAGCATCTTTACAAATTACAGGAATCTCATCAGTCAGGGGTAGCGAAGACTTCAAGGTCATGGGTTACCCAGGCTAAGCTAGCATACCTTGCAAGGTAGATGTTAGGACCCCTGGTAGTGCAGTGGTTAACTGCTGTACTGCATCCAAAAGGTTTGGAGTTCAACTCTGACCAGGGATCAAGGTTGACTAACCATCCTTCCAAGGTCAATAAAAATAAAATGCATACATACCCAACATGTCAAGGGCAAAATGCTAATTACCTTGTGAACCGCCCACAAGGTACTAAGCGCTATAGGGCGGTATAGAAGTACAATTGCTATTGCTACACAAGGATGGAAGAAAGTCACTAGCCCAAGGTCATACAGTAAATGTCATGAATGTGTGGGAATCTGAATCTACCTCTACCAAACTCTACGGTAGTCCAACCACACCAATCACCTTAACTCTCCATGATGATCAGATTCGAGGTGCCACACTCCTGTTTCTACAGACATAGCTGCTAGTAGTAAGGCAACACTACGGAGGAACAAGTTCATGTTTCTACATTCAGCGCCACCTGAGAATATGTTTGTGTACCTTTAAAACTGCATTTCTCAGTGAGAGAGAAAGGTGAGGATCAAAAGCACAACACATTCAGAAATGGTTTAAACCTCAGTCTCGGTTAAAGTTGGGCTCATTTGTATCAATGTGAGGAGCCATAGCTGCCCCTTTCAGCTCTTCAGCAGAGTATGCTGCTGCAGTATGGAGCGCATCCACACATGCAAAAACAACTTGACATCGCTGATCACTGTTAATGAAGCCATGCATATTGTGACAGGCTGCCTCCAACCTACACCAGTTGGGAAAATATAACATCCTGTTGGTATTGCTCCATCTAAGATCAGGAGAGAAGTAGCAGTGGTCGCTGAGAGAACTAAGCAAGAGAATGACCATTGACACCCTCAGAAAGGATATGAGCCCCAAGCCCGCCGGCTCAGATCCAGGAAGAGCTTTATGCAGTGGTGGACTCCAAAAAAATTTACTACCATACTGTGGGCATGGTATGGTCGGCGTGGCCAGGGGGGAAAGCCCTGTGTTGCATTCAAATTAGAACTACCTGTACAGTCAAACCTCGCATAAAGAGAGCCTCGCTTAAACAGTAACTTGCTTAAAGAGCAGAATTTACTCTGAATTTTCGCTTCGCTTAACAAATAAAACCAACCAAAAACTCGCTTAACAAATAAATCGAGGTTTGCAAACCCCCCCCACACACACACACACACAATTGGTCATTTACAATGGTGTTTCGCTTAAAGAGCAAACTCACTTAAAGATCAATCCTGTGGAACGCATTATGCTCTTTAAGCGAGGTATAACTGTACTTTATTTCAAAACTTGGATGGGCAGAATTTCTGCTGCCGGTTCTGGTGAACTGGTGCGAGCCTGCTGGTGCCCATCACTGGCTTTATGGCAAGAGCAAACATTTTTGAAGGTACACAAGAGCATAAACAAATTAGAAGATGGAGGAAAGAGCTTGCTGGACAAGGAACAACATTAAAGGAAGATATAGCTGAAGAGCTCAACCTCCCCTACGTCACTACTTGGAAGACCCTGAAAAGGCTGAGGATCAGAGTCCCAATGCAAGGTCATCATGCTCTAGTGGGGACTGCTGGCAGGCAACAACACCAGTGGTGTGCTGGCCCACAGGGATACAGGGACTCATCCCGGTGCGCCTGAGCGACTGACAACTGACGCCCCCCAGAGGCAGGCAGAGGTAATGGGAATGTATGGGATTTCTCCCTCTAACCCTTCCCCAAATAGTCGCCCCCATCACTTCCTGTCCACTGCCCTCCCAAGGTGCTCAGCACAGCCCTGAACAACACACAGTGTGAATGTAGAGAGACACAGAATCCTGCTCATTTACTGGTTTGCTGATTGCTGCCAGAAACATGCATTGATGAGGACTTGGGTTTAAGCAATGACAAAGTAAAGAAAGTGGCTTCATTTTTGGCAGTCCACAGCATGATCAGGACAAAAGAAGAAGAAGAAGAAGAAGAAGAAGAAGAAGAAGAAGAAGAAGAAGAAGAAGAAGAAGAAGAAGAAGCAGCAGCAGCAGCAGCAGCAGCAGCAGCAGCAGCAGCAGCAGCAGCAGCAGCAGCAGCAGCAGCAGCAGCAGCAGCAGCTCTGGAGAAGAAAAGTGTGTTGTATCCTTGGAAGGATAAGAGAATGGTGATTTAGAGAAAGACATGTGTCATCCATTGTAAGGACAACAATTTAAGGTTTAAGAAAGATCAACATAGGTCAGTACAAGTAAAGAACAGTGTTGAAAAGCTGAAGATTCCTTCTCTCTGTTCTCCATGAAAAGACAGTTATCTTTTTGAGTGTAAGCTGTACTCACTTATTTTCAATTATAAGTACTGTACAGTACTTTAAATAATAGATCCTGGTTGTTAGTGATGTAGTGAAGTCCCTATGGTTAGTAACAGTCATAACTCCTCATTGTTGTTGTTTTTAAATGGAGCTGAATTTTTCTTTTGATTTCAAGGTCTTCCCTGTGATCTGCAATGGTTGGGTATAGACTCTCACCACAGTGAAAACACTGCAAAGGTGCACAGCCATGGCTTGAGAAATCAGCGCCCTCAGAATAATCTCCTTTCTTTAAAACTTAAAAGAAAAGTTTCTAGCCCTCATGTTTGTTTGTTTGTTTTATTGATTTTTATCCCTCCCATTTGGCCAATTTCCCACTCTGTTGAAAAGGATGTGTGTTTCATTGCCTAATAAATTCTTCTGGGAAAAGAAAAAGGTATCAGTTTAATAAATGCATATAAATAATGTGAAAATGGTAAAAGATTTGTAGGCACAGACCAAGGAAATCTTACAGTTGAGGAGCTCAAGAAACCTAGAAGCAACAGCAAAAGAAAACAAAGATGTTTCAATAACATGAGTAAACTTTCCCAGGCATTCCGGGGCGCATTCCTAATTTTGCCTGTGACCACCATGCTAATTCACTCATCTTTCTTTATGTCAAAACCAGGTTATCTTGGCAAAAAGGGTGTCTCAGGAATCATGTTTTTCCAAGTATGCAGTTGCTTTACATAAATATACACAAACATGCAAGCGTCTCTTTTTAAAATTGCAATAATAAAGGTGAAATTAAGGTGGCGAGCACTTCCTTCTCCAATCAGTTCTATTCTCGTAGCCCATGGCCTTCATTAAACATGCTTTGAATTTACATACCATACCAGACTAGACTACTGTAAGGCAATCTACATGGGGCTGGCCTTGAAGGCAATTCAGTTAGTAGAGTCCAGAAAATAAAATGCATGTGAAAAGCTAGGTGTTCAGAACATATTACATCAATTGTGGGCTGAATTTAGGGTGCTGGCTTTCATCTTCAGTGCTCTGAATAATACTGGCACTCCAGAGGCTGGATAACCATTTAGGGAGCAACACAAAAAAGGAGACACCTGAGCTAACATAGGCCCACTAGGGCTGATATATCAAACAAGGAATTTGAGACCCAAGCACTATGTGATAGAGTGTGTGCCTGTCTTCTGTCCCAGCTCTTGCCAACCTAGCAGTTTTAAAACAAGAAATTGCAAGAAGATAAATAGGTACCTCTTGGTCAGAAAAGGTAACAGCATTCCATGTGATTCAGTGTCTAGTCATTCCTGTCTCTTCATTTTGAGGCTATGGATAAATGATCATCATGCAGTCCCACTCCTATGTTTGGGAAAGTGGACTTGAACTATGAAAGCTCACATTAAAATATAGCAATTAGTCTTCACTTTTGTTTATAATTTTTTTAAAATTTTAAAAATACCTGGGAGTAAGTCCAGTAGCCCTGTGATGTTTATCAAACACCTTATCCACACCTTAAAATTTCTCTCTCTATTGTTATTTGTTTTACAACAGAGCAATGCTTCTATCCAAGCACATACACTTAGCCTCAGGTTTGCAGAAGAAAAAACTGCTTTGTTTTATTATCACCTGTGTAATGGTGCTCTGATGGAAATGAGCTTAAAATGTTAAACGCTCCGAGTGTTTATTCTGCATCAGAGCAGGCAAACTGTTTGTTTTGTTCCCTTATCGGTCAGGGATAAAGAAGCAATTACAAAATGCACAACAAAGTGTCATGTCCTTTGCAGCTAAATACAAAACACAAAGTCCTTTAAAATGCGCGCTTCTCAAACCCATGAAGCTCAGGGTTGAAACAGATGGGGGGACATATTGCCCGCCTTCCAGATGTTGTCAGACTGCACTTACCATTTCCCTTCACCCTTGACTGACTAATGCTGATGGGAAATTGCAATCCAACATTGTCTCCATATTCTCCATCCCCAAGTTCAAATGACTTGCATTAGGACAACCTCTCCTGCCCATGCAGCGTTCTGCCCATTCGAATGGCTGTGTGATCTCTCTTGAGGAAGTGATACAAAATTCATTACATTGCATGTGTGGCAGGAGGGATCTTCTGTTAATTAAATCATATGTGCACTTTCCCAGTCTGACCTATAGATCACCCTTACTCAAAAGCCAGTCACATCTGACTCTAGGGAGCAGTGCTCATCTCCATTTACAGTCAAAGACCCAGCACTGTCTCCATCTACAGATGTTTTAATGTAAATGTGGCAGATGTGACTAGACACCAGAGTGCACTAAACACTGTTACCTTCCCACTGAAGTGGTACTATTTATCTACTTCAATTTCTTGCTTTCGAACTGCTAGGTTGGCAGGAGCTGGGACAGAGATGGGAGCTCACTCCGTCGTGCAGCACTCAGATCTTGAACTGCTGACCTGCTGATCTTCCAGTCATCAAGTTCAGTGCCTTAACCACTAAGCCAGTGCAGTCCCACATTCTGACCTATAGGTAAAGGTAAAGGTCACCCTTGCTCAAAAGCCGGTCGTATCGAACTCCAGGTTTCAGTGCTCATCTGTTTGTAGACAAAGAACCAGCATTGTCTGGGTTGCAGACATTTCCATGGACATGTAGCAGGCATGCCTAAACATGAGTGCACAGAACACTGCCTTCCTGCCGAAGTAGTCCCTATTTATCTACTTGCAATTTCTTGCTTTCAAACTGCTAGGTTGGCAGTACATGGGAACTCACTCCATCATGCAGTACTTGGATATCAAACTCTGACCTTCCATTCTTCAAGTTCAGCATCTTAAACACTTGAGCCACCTATAGTACTTTGTAAAAGTCTTAGGTGACCACCAACTGGTTTGGGGGAAATTAAATGAGTGCTGGGGGGGGAGGCATAACTCGGATACCCTAACTCCAAGCTACACCACACTTGGAGAAGTTTGAGAGGAGGGTCAGCAGAAGACCCTCTCCAATTCTGATGTGTCTAGGTGGCTCGAGGGCTGGGTTATGTTCCCCACAGTCACTCATTGAATTTTCCCCAAATCAGCTGGTGGTGGATTAAGTCTCTTGCACAGGACTCTACATCATGAAGTTGTTATGAGGATACAGTAGGCAGGAGGAACCTGGGCCAAGGTCATCCAAGGAGTGTCATGGCTCACTTGGTCGAAACTTGAACCTGGGAAAGATGCTGGATAATTGGAAATGTCATTTTGTTTGGAGGAAAGTTGACAACACCCTGCAGCTAGTATGGACAGTGGAGTGATGCAAGCAATTGTAGTCCAAAAATTATATATCTAACTTTCCCCAGCTCTGATTGGGATGGCCAATGTGCTTGGAGCAAGAGAACGGTCCCCTTCCCCATACACCCGAAATCTGTCAGCGTTATAGTCCAGCTGCTGAAAGGGCAGCTTTCGAACAGGAACAAGAAGTGAGGGCTTAACATCTTCCTGTTTAGCATATCTGTAGTCCAGCTATGGTTCCAATTTTGCTGAGCCTCCTGCCAATGCCTCTATCTTCCTAATCTGCTTGTCTTCCAAAGCCATTAAGCTAATACAGAGCCCCGGCAACAATGTCTTCTGCCCTAATCCTTACCTTGGCTTTCTCCCCAATTCTTGATCTGCTGGGGGGTTTTCTTTTCTCTTTCTCTTGAAAACAGGAGTGGGAATTGACTGCCCCATTTGGGTTTCACTCAGCTGCTAGGGAAGGGTTGCCCATAGGATGTTGAAGCAGACACCACAGGATTGGGGAGACTGGGGAAGGTGGGGAGGATGGGTTCTGGGGCTTGGCTGTTACATGCAGGGTCTCAGTAGGTCTAATCGCCTGCATCTGCCTCCTCATTCTCCACGCAGCTAATGGTTCCCAGGGTCAAAGGGAGCACTTAATGGACTGCTAGAGGAAGGCAGTGGAGACTACAGTGACCTGTGAATGCAGCCAAGTGGATCACCTTTCACAAAGAAAGAGCCCGGCCAGCATGTCTGTGCTTGGGGGTGCCTGCATTCTCTTCCTCCTGGATTGTAGGAAAACGTGGATTCAATTAAGGCCTCTTGACAAAGACGTATAGAAAAACAAAGGCAAGAAACAGCAAGATGATAGCAGGGGCTGTCAGGCCAAATTAACTTGCATGCTTTTTCTCAAAGACACAAGGACTGGGTAGAAGAAAGAGGCCTTGGAGTCAACAGGGAGAGAGAGAACACATAGGAGTTACTTGACTTTGGACCACAGCTACCAGAATCTTCCAGCTGTTGATCAATGTCCACAAGATGGCCCAAGTAAAAAGAAAACCAGGTAGGTTTTTTGGGAGGAGATTACAACCCAGGAACCAAAAGCAAAAAGCAAAGCAATCACATGTATATACTGCCCCATAGCACTTAGTGCACTCTCTGGGCGGTTCACACATTAATTAGCATTTTGCCCCCAACATGCTGGATACTCATTTTACTGACCTTGGAAGGATGGATGGCTGAGTCAACCTTGAGCCTGGTCAGGATCGAACTTACAACGTTCTGGTTGTAGTACGGCCCACCGTGCCACCATCTATAGGTCATTCTGACAGACCATGCAGTGTTATGAAGTCCAAAAAAAGAATTTTCCCAAGGTCTGGGGAGGGAGAACAAGGAATAGACCCATAGTTTCCCAAAAGTGCAGGATTGCCAGTTCTTTTACCACCTCTATTGATACTGTATATGTTGTACCAGCAAGAAGACTTCTCTCCAGGCAGCGAAAAAGTATCATCCACTGATTCCTGGAGACCAAGGCAATACGTAGAATAAAATCCCAGAAAGTCACCTTGTCATCTTTCTTTGTATATGACTTCAGATCTGCAAAAAGATTAGATAGATAGATAGATAGATAGATAGATGGATGGATGGATGGATGGATGGATGGATGGATGGATGGATGGATGGATGGATGGGAGGCTTTGCTTTGGTCACAAGCTACCCTAAGCTAAGGGACAAGCTTTACAAGAAAAGAGAAGAATGTAATAGAAGACAGATGTTAAAAAGTTCAATTTTCCTTTGTTTTTAAAAACAATTAAAACAACAAAACAGGCTTCTAGTCTTTGTTTCTGCAAAGATAATCTTGATCGTCATTTGCTGGCAAAACATGCTTGAGTTCCAGAAGCAGGAAGGGCAATGTTCCCCATCAGCAAGTACCCAGCACGTGGGACCAAAATAAACTGGCAGATGTATCTCTTTACCTTCAGTTCCTACCTTTGAAAGATTTCAGGATTGCACTCGGAACAGTGGACTGCCCTTTGTGAGGTAAGACACATGGATACTCTCCTAGGTGGCTTGGTGGGTGAGGATGAGGGCAGAATGGGGAAACAGCCTCTTGTTTCATCTAAGGCACTGACCAGACACGGGGAAATGTCTCTCTGTTCCCCATCAGGAAATATTAATTCATAATTTTAATCTGAACCAGAACTCTTGGAATCTGGTTTCAATGTGGTGGCTTGCCTTGGAACTTATTTTATTTTTATTTATTTATTTATTATTCATACTTATCAATGCCCTCCTCACTGAGGTGACCCAGGGCGGCTCACAATTAATAAAAAAAACATTAAAACACTCTTTAAAACATTCATAAAAAACCCTCAATTTAAAACTTTAAAATCAAACTCTAAAAACTAATTGAGGGCATGTGGGGCTTAAATCAACCAGTGGGCTGGGATCATAGTCCCTTCTACACCCCATACCTGCCCTGCCAGCCATGTTTTTAAATTTTTCCTAAAGGGCAGCAACTTCGTCTGGAGACATAACTCTGTTGGCAGGAGGTTCCATAGGGCCGGGGCGGTCACTGAGAAGTGTCCACTTGTTCCGTAGATTATCAATGTGTTTGACTGTTGCAGCACCATTCTTCCTTCTCACACCACCCTCTCTGATTGCTGGGCTTTTGTTTTTGTGCTTTGATCCAAAGATGTTTTTAGGCCCAAACAGAGTTTTATTTATTATTTAACAAGAACATTTATAACCTGTTTTGCTTCCAGAGAGCTGAAGTCAGAGGTAAAGGTAAATCAGGTTGAAAGATCTATCTATTTATCGATCGATCAATCAATCAATTGATCTAATCTATATTCCATACCTACTCAACCAACCAGCTACCTCCCTCCCTACCCATCTACCTAGATTTAAGGAATTAGATTTGATAGGCAGAGTACCTGAAGAACTAAGGACAGAGGTTTGTAACCTAATACAGAAGGGAGAAATTTTTAGAACCATTCAAAGAAGAAGAAATGCAAGAAAGTGAAATGGCTGTCTGATGAGGCTTTACAAATAGCTGAGGAAAGAAGGAAACTGAAATGTGAAGGAGAAAGATTCCCCCAACTGAATGCAGATTTCCAAAGAACAATTGAAAATAATAGAGGAAAACAACAGAATGGGAAGGCGAAGTGATTTCTTTAAGAAAATTGGAGAAATCAAGGGAATGTTTCAAGCAAAAATGGCCAAGATAAAAGATAAAAATGGAAAAGACTTAACAGAAGTAGAAGATATGAGGAAAAGGTGGTGAGAATACACAGAAAAATAATACAAGAAGGCCCTGATGCTAAGAAAGATTGAAGGCAAAAGGAGAAGAGGGCAGCAGAGAACAAGATGGTTAGGTGGTATCAGAAGATGGGGATGACAGAGGAGCCTGGCATGCTGTGGTCCATGAGGTCACAAAGGGTTGGACTCAACTATGCGACTGAACAGCAACAACAATGTAAAGCTGTGTCAGCATTCTCATGTTTTGCCAGTGAGCAGGAGATGTGCATAAACACATGTTTGAAATGCTATACTGAAAGAGCTGTGATGTGGTGAAACATGAATACATCATTTGCTGGTTGTTATGTTGGTTTTGAAGAGGGTGTTGATGGGTTTTTACTGATGCAGTCATTCACATTGGTGATATAGAGCAAGAGAAAGGGCAGGAAGAGAGAACGCAAAAGAAGTCAGACGGCATGTAAAACAGCTACTATCTATGAATGTTGCAGCATCTTTGGAAATAATTTTAGACATTCTCCAAAGAGAACTGGAAGTGTTGAGATGGGGGAGGAATGGGAACAAGAGCAGACTAGCCAAACAAAAGAATGAATGGGAGATGGAAAACAAGACAAAAGAGAATGAACACAGATCCCTTGTGGTGCAATGGTTAAACTGTTGTACTGTAGCCAGAACACTGTGTGTTTGATCCTGATGGGGATCAAAGTTGATTCAGCCTTCCATCCTTCTGAGGTCAGTAAAATGAGAACACAGCATGTTGGGGTGGGGGGGGGGGTGGAGCTGTTAAAATGGCTTGTATGGCAAGAACAAACATTATTGAGGGTACACAAGAGCAAAATCAAATTAAAAGATGGAGGAAAGAGCTCACTGAACAAAGTAATAATATTAAAGGAGGAGGATATGACTGAGGAAATCAACCTCCCCTACATCACTTGGAGGACCCTGAATAGGCTGAGGGTTGAAGTCCCTAAATGCAAGACCAACATGCTCAAGTGGGGACTCCTGGCAGACAACAACATGCTGTGTCAATGTGGAGAGACAGAGAATCCTTTGGCTCATTTACTAGTCTGCCAATTACTGCCAGAAACATGCACCAATGAGGGCTTAAGTTTGGCCAGCAACAAAGCCAAGAAAATGGCTTCATTTTTCCAGTCCAGGATTTGATAAGGCCACGAAGGAAGAAGGGGGCCCAAAATGCTAATTACAGTAATACCCCAGATAATGATTGCACTGGATAACGCTAAAACCACATAACGACGACAAATTTGGGGGGAAGATTTGCACCGGAGAACGTTCTTTTTAGCGTTATCCAATACAGTCGTTTTTAGCAGCAGCTACGGAGGCAGGGATGGGGTGGCTGGAAAGCTGACGGTGGGCTCCCCCGTCGGCTTCCCTAGCCACCCCACAGCTGCGGAGGCAAGGGCAGATGGCTAGGGAAGTCGACAGGGAGTCCCCATCAGCTTCCCCAGCCACCCTGCAGTTGTAGATCTGGTCCTCTGATCTCTCTGGAGCAGGCAGGGGACCCGATCTACAGCTGTTACAGGGCTTCCCCGATGTCCCCAGCCAGTGGAGCAAGCCAAAACTTCAGGGTTCAAACGGACTTTTTTTTTTTTACCAATTTTAGCACGCATCGGGTCTCCCGACCTCCCTAGAGCCGATGCGCGCTGTTTTTGAAGTTCCCCCACCCTCCTGGAGGCTGCAACAAAGCAAAACGTCAGGATTTGAATCCTGACATTTTGGCTTGTTACAGCCTCCAGGAGGGTAGGGGAACTTTGGAAACAGCTTGGATCGGGTCTTCCTACCTCCCTGGACCCGGCAGGGGGGTCAGGGAGCCCAAAATTGGTTTTAAAAAAAGTCCGGTTTTTTTTTTAACCAATTTTGGGGTCCCTGACCCCCCTGCCGGGTCCAGGGAGGTGGGAAGACCCGATCCAAGCTGTTTCTGGGCTTCCCCGACATCCTCAGCAAGTGCAGCAAGCCAAAACATCAGGGTTCAAATCCCGACATTCTGGCTTGTTGCAGCCTCCAGGGAAACAGGGCTTTTTTTAACGTTGTGCGATCAATGCATCGCACAACGTTAAAAACCGGATAACGACGAGACTTGTGGAACCAAGTCCCATTGTTATCCAAGGTACTAGTGTAACTTATGAACCACTCAGAGAGTGCACTAAGCATCATAAGTGTAATTGTTATTGCTAACTCTTCCACCCTTCGAAGTCTGTTTTGTGCTACTATTTTTACTGGATTGAAGGTTCCAAGATCTGAGCAAGCATCGAGGATCACAAATCTCTTCTCCAAATCTGAAGTTAGGAAAAGCAAGTCGTCAAGGGGAGGCTTGCTGCGAAGGCCTGTCTGTGGGGGCTTTGAAGGGACAGGTCTGCAGACTCTCAATGTTGGCTGATCAGGTTTCACCCTGAAAGGCCCCTTGGCTAGCTGGGAAGAGGAAAACACAACAAAGGCAACGGTCCACTTTGATTCTCCATTTTGAAAACATAAAGGACAAGAGGATGCTGTGCCTTTTCCTGGGGCATCCTAGACTCAAGAAAGCATAAGCATGGGGGCCCCTGCACCCGACAGCTGCGATTCCTCCAGCCCAGAGACAATAGCTGGTTTTGTTTCGCCCAAAAGCCCTGCATTCATTCCCCCGTCTGTCTGGGAAGCCCCTTTGGGGACCAGCCCAAACCTGCCCCATCCGCCTTTGCCGTCCTTCTGAAGGCGCTCACTAAAGCCTTTGAGTCCCAGAGGGGGACAAGTCGAGGCAGTCATAGAGAGACCAGAGCTGTTAAAATGCCCATCAACAGGTCCTACTTCGCTACGGATTAGGGGGACATAATGAGGAGGATTAGCTGAACTTTGGGGTTATCGTAGGAGGATTAACCATACAGCTTCTGGGGACCCTGTCATTGCAGAAAGCAGGGCAGAGCCTGAGGGGTGGAGAACGGAGGCGGATAGCACCACCCCCTTCTTATCTGCCAAGGCCATGGCATCTGGCACACAAAATACTCCGGGAGTTGGAAGAAGGAACCAGAGCCAAGTTGGATCTCAAGGAGTAGACAGATAAGAAGACTAGAGAGAGCTGCTCAGGCTACACAGTTTACTTGTTTGGACATGTTACTTTTCTGGTCAATAGTCAGCCAGAAAGGCCATTGAGTGTGTTCTGAAGACCAAGCCACATGATGGGAGAGTATGAGATGGATCATTTCAGGCTGTAGGTGGAATGTCACTTTTTTGGATATCCCTACATAAAAGCCAGGGATTGCAGTGGCTCAAGTGGTTAAGACACTGACTGGAAGGCGGCAGGACAGCAGTTTGATACCCAAATACTGCATGACAGAATGAGCTTTCGTCTCTGTCCCAGTTCCTGCCGACTTAACAGCTCAATAGCAAGAAACTGCAAGTAGATAAATAGGGACCACTTCAGTGGGAAGGTAAACAGCATCCATGCACTCCAGTGTCTAAGCATGCATGCCACATGTCCACGGAAACATCTGCAGATGGGGACAGCACTGACTCTTTGGCTATAAATAGAGATGAGCACTGAACCCTAGAGTCGCATACGATTGGTTTTCAAGCAAAGGTGACCTTTACCTTTACATAGAAACCAGGGATGCAGTGGCTTAGTGTTTAAGATGCCAAGCTTGTCAACAGGAAGGTCAACAGGTCAGCGGTTCAAGACCCAATGGGGTGAGCTCCCATCTCTCTACCAGTTCCTACCAACCTAGTGATTTGAAATAAATTATTATTATTAAATTTAATTTAATTTATATGCCGCCCACTCGCCCAAAACGCGACTCCAGGTGGCTCACAACAGCAAACAATAAAAACAGTACACAGAAAAGGGAAAAAACTGTACAATTACAGTAAAAATGTCCAAAACATCTGAGGTACAAGTTGGCCGCAAAAAGTCCAGGGCCTAGGCTGGCCAGGGGGCGATGTCCAGCCCTCCAACCCAACGTCCAAGTCCCGGCACCAAGACAGCACAATCCCTGGCTGTCAGATGGGCCCGGGGTCGTGGCAACACTCCTGCTGCCCTTGGCCAGCAGCTTTTCAACCCATGGTGGGGCAGGGCCCAGGGTCGCGATGGTCACGGCAGCGCTCCTGCCGCCCTCGGCTGGTGGCTTTTCAAAATTGCAAGTAGATAAATAGGTACCACTTTGGTGGGAAAGGTAACCATATTCTGTGCACTCTGGTGTCTAGTCATGCTTGGCACATGACCACAGAAAGGTCTGCAGAGACAGACAGTGCTGGCTCTTTGCCTGTAAATGGAGATGAGTATTGCTTCCTGGAGTTGGATGCAACTGGGTTTCGAGCATGGGAGACCTTTACCTTTACCTTATGTAGAAACCATTCCCTAGAAATGAGTGTGGCAGGAGTAAAGTTCTTATGCAAGCTACCTTTCTCAAAGCAGAGAATTTTCTTCTATAGAGGAACACACAATCCATGTATCATATGAGTCAATTGTCAATACAGCTCAGTTATCAGACAGTCACACAATCATCCAGAAAACTTACTTTGTTTGAGTTAGATCGATCGAGACTCCGGCACCACTGTCAGCCAGGAAACTTATTCAGCCCAGTCTCTCCCCATCCACCTGCTTCACTCGCCAATTCCATGCTTCTGTTCCAGTCCTTTTCTTCAATAAGAATTTCATTATTTAACAGGTTGATGAGAGATGCTTCATTAATGTCTTCATCTGAGGTTATCTTGAGTAACAGCATTTCTCTACCATGAGGACGGGGGGGGGGGGGGATCGCCTTTTGACACTACCAGTCTTTTTTCAGATAATTTAACTGTGACAGGATTATTTTGTGGCACATGGAAACATGCATTTAAGAGGAATAACGAAGCAATTAGTAGTGTTTCTTCCTTCCACTTCTGTGCCAATTCATGTGCTACTTAATGAACTCACATACAGTATTTTAAGGATTTCCCTCCAGTGCATTTTTACCATCCAGCTCCTTTTCTCTGGACACAGGTAAACAGTGTTCTGTGCACTTTGGCATCTAGTCATGTTTGACATATGTCCATGGAAATGTCTGCAGACCCAGACAGCACTCTTTGGCTATAAACAGAGATGAACACTGAACCTTAGAGTCAGATACGACTGGCTTTTCAGCAAGGGCGGCCTTTACTTTTACCAGAAAATGAGGAGAGAGGTCTTTAAGACAGGTCAAGACCCCCCTGTTTCCATCCCATGCCTACTTTAATGTACGTTCACAATACGTTCTTTCTAAGCAATTTCCCCCATTGATCTAAATTTACAAATCCATACATTTCATTACTTTTTAAATGCAAAGTTTGGGGTAATTATCTTTCAATATTTCCTTTCTATAAAACATATTTTGATGTAGTTATTAAGACAAGGATTGTTCAGCTGATTGTATTCCCATTCATCGTTGCTGTGGCTGTACTGCAGGAGGGATTTTGGCAACTACAGTGGAACCTCATACAACAATTGCCCTGTATAGCAATGAAATCACATAACAATTAGGGGGGGGGAATGACGGCCCCCATAACAATTTTCCCTATGGAAAAAAAACTGTACAACAGTTTTTCATGGGGGAAAACCACTTAGCAAAAAAAAAATCGTTGTACGATGCATCCCGTAGAGAAAATTGCTATACGATGCATACATCGTATAGCAATTGTTTTGTACAACAATGAGCCCCATGGAACAGATTAAAATAGTTGTATGAGGTACCACTGTATATTCTAACATGTAACTCTTCCACGCTTTGGCCATTGATTGTGTACTCGACAGCAAACCCACAATTGTAGATGTGTAAATGACCTCAGCAAAATGGCAAGAGCTCTCCAAACTGCCTGATTGAATGTTACACATAGTGGCAGGCAAATAAATCCAACACAGTGAGCGGCGAAGGTTTATGCACAACCAGGAAGGCTGTAAATGAGATGGAGAAGAAATGCGACTGCCTGGCCTTAATTGAGAATATTGACATAATAGATATGTCAAAATGTGGCAGCATTACAACAATCAATGGGACACCATAATTCCAGAGTACCAATTATAGAAGAATAACAAATTATGGCAACAGAGTGAAAGAGAGAGGGGTGGGGGTGGGAAATAGAAAGAAATAAGGTATAAAGAATAATTAAAGTGCTGGTTGCCAGGCTGTAAGCAAGAATTGCAGGTCTTAATAGATAATATGTCACTAGATGTTCATTGTCTGCAACTGCCGAGAAGTGTGTTTTGTTTTAATGTCACACAATTGAACATTGTGTGATTGTATGAAAGCAATGGATTGTTTTCATTATGACAGCTCAAAAATGTTATTTGGAAATCAAAAGGAGGGTGGTGAAACATCATTGAAAAAACAAGCTTACAACTCTTACAGGGCCCTTCCGGTGTTACCCCCAGACTGGGCTACGGGGTGCAATGAAGATAGAAAAGTGCACTAAATCATCCTAGCTAAATATTCAACCCCAGGGTCTGTAACTAAAGCAAGGCTTTTGAGGTGAAGATGCCAAACCCAAAAGATCAGCTTGAGGTGGGATGTCTTTGGGTTTCATATGACAGTAGAATCACTTATTTCTCTCCATCTCTAGAGACAAAGGCTTGCCAGTTGCACAATTAATTATCCATTGCTTTCTGTTGAATCACACCGTTCTTGTGCTGGCTGGAAGCAGAAGCACCTGGAAAATGGCAATCTCAGTACAATATTTGAAAAACTGGAGGTTATATTTCTGTGATGCAGTAGGCAAAATCAAGCAAATGGTATAAATGTTGAATACTCTCTTCTTCTTCTTCTTCTTCTTCTTCTTCTTCTTCTTCTTCTTCTTCTTCTTCTTCTTCTTCTTCTTCTTCTTCTTCTTCTTCTTCTTCTTCTTCTTCTTCTTCTTCTTCTTCTTCTTCTTCTTCTTCTTCTTCTATCCAATTCCCAATAATGGAGATCATCATGGCGATTAGCCATGAAGATTGTCCTGGGAGCAATATAATGCTGTGTTCTTCCATTTGCCTTCCACATCGTAGTGTGACCCTTATACCACTGATCCAGTTCCACGAGTCACTTTCTGGTCCTGAGCCCTTTTGGCACACAAAGACCTCCTGCTGCCCTGCATTAAGATGGATTCAAGTGGGATTTAATCCACTTGGGGACCATCATCCTCCCTGAAAACTTCACCGCCAAATATTGTTAGTCCTCAGGGTTGTCAGGTTAGTTAACTGCCGCTGGATGATAGGCATTGAGTCACTGGCAATATGGTCTACTACTCTATTGCCATAGCAGGTCTCCCTAGGGAGAATATGCCCTAGTCTTTGAAAAGGAACGAGAAAAGGATGGATAGTTTATTACTCATTGATCACTTCTATAGCATGATGGAGGTGTATGGAGTATTTAATTATCTAAATTTTATCCCACATTGGAATGTTATTGTTGTTCCATAACATCAAGTTGCCCCCAAATTAAGGAGACCCTATGAAAGAGTTATTTTTGAAATGTCCTGTCCTCAGTGCTGTGGGTTCCCTTAGGGAATCAATCCATCTCACATTTGGCCTTCCTTGCTTCCTGCTGCCTTCCACATTTCCTAGCATTATGTACTTTGTCAGCAAATCCCAACAGCCCAGTTGCCATTAGTATTTAAGTTCAGGTAAGAGGAGAGTTGACACAGTGGGTGTAGATCTGGGCTGACCCCAAAGGATGGTGAATGACAGAGGAGCCTGCTGTGCTGTGGTCCATAGGGTTGCAAAGGGTCGGATTTGACTGTGCGACTCAACAACAAAAATTGGAGAGTGCAAAAGCTGGCTTGAAACTCAACATCAAAATGACGATGACGACAACGCCGACAATGACAACAACAAGAAGACCATGGCATCCAACCTCATCACTCCCTAGCAAATGAAGGGGAAGAAATGGAAGCAGTAACAGACTTTATTTTCTTGGGATCTAAGATCACTGCAGACAGTGACTGCAGCCATGATATAAAAACATGCTTACTCCTCGGGAGGCAAGCTATAGCAAACCTAGACAGTCTAATAAAAAAGTAGGGACATCATTCTACTGACAAAAGTCCATATCATTAAAGCAATAGTCTTCCCAATAGCAATGTATGGATGTGAGAGCTGGACCATTAGGAAGGCTGAGGGCAATAGAATAGATGCCTTTGAACTGTGGAGCTGGAGAAGACTTTTGAGAGTCTCCTGGACTGCAATCAGTCAATCCTAAAGGAAATCAACCCTACTGTTCCTTGGAAGTACAAATACTGAAGCTGAAACTCAATTACACTAGTACCTCGGATAACGATGAGACTTGGTTCCACAAGTCTCATCGTTATCCAGTTTTTAACGTTCTGTGATGCATTGATCGCACAACATTTAAAAAAGCACTGTTCCTCTAGGCTGCAGCAAGCCAAAACATCGGGATTTGAATCCCAACATTTTGGCTTGCTGCAGCCTCCAGGGAGGTGAGGGAACTTTGGAAACAGCTTGGATCGGGTCACCAACCCCCCCCCCCCCCGGAGCCAGCAGTGGGGTCACAGAGCCCAAAATGGGTGGAAAAATATCCATTTTTTAAACCCGTTTTGGGCTCTCTGACCCCCCCCCCCGGCCAGCTATGGGCAGGTCGGAGGACTCAATCCAAGTTGTTTCTGGGCTTCCCCGATGTCCCCGGCCAGTGGAGCAAGCCAAAACGTCAGGGTTCAAACCCTGACATTTTGGCTTGTTGCACTGGCCAGGGACATCGGGGAAGCCCAGAAACAGCTTGGATTGGGTCCTCTGATCTCCCTGGAGCAGGCAGGAGGGGGCAGCCAAAAATGAGATGGCTAGATGGTATTGTAGACACAATGGGCACAAAGCTGAGTGAGTTGAGGAGGATGGTGGAGGACAGAAGTGCCTGGCGGACAGTGGTCCATGGGCTCGCAAAGGGTTGGAATTGACTGTGCGACTGAACAACAACAAGCTGATGCAGAGAAAACATGGAAGTTCCAAAAATAACAGCCAAAGGGATTTGTCAGGTTCCTTTGTTCAAAGCAAACTTCAAAAGAGTCGAACAGATCACTATCTGCAGCCAAACATGTACATTTAGCATTGCCTAAATATGTCTGGAAACTGAAGACATCTTCCCAAAGACTAATTTTAACCACAACTTCTCTAAGACAAGATCTGCCATGTATCTGTGTGCCTCTACTCCTAGTCAAAAAGAAACCATGTGTTTTGATGTAGGGCAGTGATTTTCTCCAGATATTCTTGAACTTCAATTCCCAGAAGCCCTGATCAGCGGGTGTACAGACTTGGGTTTCTGGGAATTGAAGTCCAAGTGCATGAGTTACTGGTTCATTTGTGTCTTGTGAGTGAATGAGTGAGTGAGTGAGTGCATAAATGAGTGAATGAGTGTGTGCATGAGCGAGAGAATGAGTCAATGAATAAGTGCATGCATGACTGAGTTAATGAGCGAATGAGTGCATGAGTGAGTGTCTGGGAGACTGCATGAGTGAGTGAATGAGTTAACACATGCATACATGAGTGAGTGAGTGAGTGAATGAGTGTTTGGGTGCTTGTGTGAATGAGTGGATTAATGCAAGCTTAAGTGAGTGTGTGAGTACATGGTTGAGTCGGTACCAGTAAATGTGTGGATGAAAAAAAAGTCTGACAGGTAAAGTCTAAGGACACTACTGTCAGGGATTTAGTTCATGAATTCGATGTGGTAAACGGTCCTTATACTCTACCTGCAACATTTTTTTTTGGGGGGGGGGTTGAGGTAACATTGAAATAAAGGTAAAGGCAACATTGAAATAAAGGTAAAGGTTGACCCTGCTCAAAAGCCAGTGGTATCTGACTCTATGGTTCAGTGCTCATCTATGTGTATTAGCCAGCGCTGTCTGCGTCTGCAGACGTTAAGGTGGACATGTGGCAGGCATGCCTCAATACCAAATGCTGTTTACCTTCCCATTGAAGACGCTCTGAGGTGTACTTTCCCACTTCTTCTTCCTCAAGTGCCATATCCGATTCTGAATACAGTATTTGCTATCATCATAGTGATCAGTCCTGAAGATTGTCCTAAGAATCATATAGTGCAGTGGCCTTTCATTTGTCCTGCATCACAACATGAGTCACTTTCTGGTCCTGAGTCCTTTTGGCACAGAAAGACCTCATCAGCTCCAGGCTAGGATTGACAAAACAGCTTCCCTCCATCAAGATGGATTCAAGTGGGAATTAATCCACTTGTGGATCGTCGCCCTTCCCTGTGGACTTTGCCACCCAAGGTCGTTAGTGCTCAGGGTTGTCAGGTTAGCTAACCGCTGCCTGACAATTGGTGTTGAGCAGGGATTCTCAACCTTCGGCCCGTGGGCCAGATGCAGCTTGTGCAGTGGTGGGCTGCTGCCGGTTCGGACCAGTTCGCCTGAACCGGTAGCAGAAATCCGGAGGGGTTCACCGGAGGGTAGTAAACCCCTGGGCGACCTTTTCGGTCGCCTCTCCGGCTGCATGTGCACTTCCGAGCAGCCATTTTTGGCTGCCCGGATAGAACGCAGTAGCATCCTTGGATCGGTGCCAGCGGTCTTTCCTTCACTGCCAACTGCCAACACTGCTCCCACGGCGGCACTGCCAGGCCGGGTCAGGCCGGGACTGGCCTGGCTGCGCCGCCAGGCCTGGCCAGGCTAGGCTGTGCCACTGTGCCGCCGCCACCTACCTGCTGCTCCCCGAGTCCCTGACAGCCCGACCCCAGCAAAGGTAAGGAACTAGGGTTTGTTTTCTTTGTGTTTCGGGTGGGGGGATATTTTATGTAGTGTGTGTTTATGTTATTTTTATGTGTACTGAGTCTTTATTTTTATTTTATTTTATTTGGCTCCGTCCATGATGTCATGATGTTACGCCGTCGGCTCTGCCCATGATGTCATGACATCATGATATTTTCTCCGCCCATGATGTTGGCTCCACCCACAGTGTGGTAGTAAAATGTTTGGCAGCCCACCACTGAGCCCGTGGCACCATTTCATGTAGCCCCCCACTGCATCCACCACACCAGAAAGTGCCATGTGGTGAGGGAAGGGCAAAATGACAGTCCAGCCCCCAAAGCTGTCTGAGGAAGCATGACCCACCCCAGGCTTGAAAAGGTTGAGAACCCCTGTCCTTGAGACACTGGCAGTAGGGTCTACTCTCTTACCATAACAATATAACCTAGCCAAACTCTTTTCACATGGAGATCCAAAACAGCAATTCCCTGAGAATTTGTCTGACTAGCCCCATGAGACTTCACAGCCCTACATAAGTGCCATGCCCTCTTATGTGGCTACTCAAGAGTTGCCTGACACTCCCCACCCACTAAGATGACCACATGAAAAATAACGGCAAGTTCCATGATGTGATGCCTCCTTCTAGATAGCTAAAGGTGTAAGAGGACTGTTCTCTTTGGTATGGGGCCACACTAGTCACCTCTCCCAGCAATTCATCTCCAGCAGGAAACACATCTATATTTCATCTCTTTCCAGTCCTATCCATCTGTTCTGATCATGTCTGCCAGCTGAAATGGCACGACATCCTTGCTTCCAGCATGTAATTAAGTGCTGTACTTCTGTCACCCCTACAGACTACTAGGTTCAGCCCTGTGGGTGTGGAAATTATAGGAAGGGGCTGTGATTCAGATTGGAGTTAGAAAGAATTAGAGAGGCAGGAGCTGCTGTTCCCATGGAGAAGGAGAAGGCTCTTCCACCTTGGTTTAAGTAGTAGGTTTCCCTTCCTTGAAAGACAGCAGCGTCCGACTAGAGCAGAGGTTCACAACCTTTTCAAGCCAGGGGCCAGGTCACATTGTCTCAGTCAGCTTCAAGGGCCAGGCAGCCATTTGCCCTGCCTGCATGATGGGGTGGCCATTTTGTCCCAACAGCTTCAAAAGGGGTTGCCATTTTGTTTCTCAAATGCCCTTGGAGGGGGGCTCATAAAATGGCACCACAGCCCTGATCTGGCCTACAGCCTTTGGTTGGGAACTCTTGGACTATAGGGTTCGGTGCTCATCTCCATTTACAGCCAAAGAGCCAGTTCGGTCTGTGTCTGCAGACGTTTCCGTGGACATGTGGCAGGCATGACTAGACACAGAAAGTTGTTTACCTTGCCTTCACTCTGTTATACAGCACTTGGGTCTTGAACTGCTGACCTTCCAGTCATCAAGCTCAACGCCTTAACCACTAAGCAAAATTTCCATATATTTGTCCAGGAGGGACACTGGAAGGGTGAATCCACACAGTGATCTTATGTATATGCATTTCTATTTTATTTTAGAGACTGTATATGTGGAGCTGATTTCTCCACATTGAGGAAGTCATATTTCAGTTGATATCTTGGACTTTGTTTGCATTTGGTTTTAGAGCGACGCTTGAATTCTTATTTAATTCTTCCACCAACTCCCGATCAGGTGTAAGTGAAAAGAAATCAGGGTGTTCAAGGTGTATGATCCAGTTTTATTAAATTGCTCTTGTTGTTGTTTTGTTATTTAAGTATACCTAGAAAAACATTTTGTAAAGTCTGTGCTTACAATAGTCATTAGAAAGAAAGAAAGAAAGAAAGAAAGTGTTACGTTGCCCCCACCCTGTCACTGCTTATTATGCAACCACTTCCAGAGAATCTTATTTTCCCCTGGGAGCAATTACCAGCATCTGCAGCTATGTCCACCAGTCCTTGGGGAATGATGCAGGAGCAACAGCAGCCAACAATGGCTCACGAAACAGCAACAGTAAATGGATGAGAGATTGACATGCAGCAGAAACACAGTGCAAATTGCCACTCTGCCTGCCCGCTTTGTCTTTTTGCAGCATCTAACTTTGAACTTTGTCTGCAGAGCTAGGCAGGAGAAATTAGAACCGGCATTTCACAAAATGACCAAAAACACAGTCCAGTTTAAGGCCCTAATACTGGTTTTCAGGGATTGAGAAAGTTTCCCTTTGGAAGCAGGGCAGTAGGCTGCGGAGAAGTGCCTCCAAACATCCAGCATGTTAGCTGGGGTTTTCTGTCAGCTGTAGACCAAAAGGTAACACTTTCAATCTATGGTTGAGGCATGCCCCTAATGGCACTGAAATCTGTGGTTGCCAAATGATATGCCAGTGCTTCTGCTCTTGGCTCATATTCCCCTGATAGAAAGAACATTTAGAACTGGTTTGACCTCTGGTTTGGTCAGGCTAGGACATTTATACACCTTCAACCACACCCATAAAAATAGAAGTAACAGAAGTTCAGCAAATGTTTTATTCTAATCAGGAATGATGCTTTTCTTCTGAATTTCTTCTATGCCACCTACAATACAACCTCAGTCTCCATCCAGAGTACATGGTGGTTACATTTTTGAATTTCAGTTCCCATAATCCCCCAGGTTATGCCATGGTAACAGAACAGTCCATACTGCCAGCAACTCAACACCTAGTGTCAGGTGGCGGTTAACCTGACATCCTGAGGACTAACAGGCTTGGGTGGCAAAGTCCACAAAGAAGGGTGACAGTCTCCAAGTGGATTAAATCCCATTTGAATCCATCTTGATGGTGGGCAGCATCTTCATCAATACTGGCCTGTGGCAGAGGAGGACTTTGTGTGCCTAAAGGACTCAGGACCAGAAAGTGACTCACGGAACTGGATCATTGGTATGGGTTTCACGCTGTGATGAAGAGGGCATCTGACCGGACATCCCGCTACAGTAATAGAGTAGACTGTACAGCCAGTGACTCAACACCAAGTATTGGGCAGTGATAAATAACCTGACTCCCTAAAGGGGACAATGTCTACAGGCAGATGAGCCCCTTTAGGTGAGGTGATAGTCCAGTGGGGGAAATGCTACTGGAAACCATCATATTGGGCTCAATGGCAAAATGAGCAGAGAGGGAACTCTGATTCTCAATGGTCATAGAGGCAGAAGAGGCCATGCCAGATGGACTGGCTATGAAGGCACATCTTATCCATAACCTCAAGGCCGTGGCAGTCCATTGTGGTCCAGGTGTTAAATCCTGCATGTCTCATTTCATATGTGCCACAGGAGATGGCTCTGAGATCATAGTGTGTGGGTCACTTCATGGCAAGCTAGGATCCACCTTAAACAAATTCACACCAGTGGCATTTTTCCTGATTGCCCCGGAGGGCGAAGGCAGCCCAGAACCAGCTGGCCTCCAAGACCAGGCCTTCCAATGCCCTGGGGCAGGAAAAAACAACAACAACATATGCTCAGATCGAGTTGCTGCCGATGACAACGATGGAGATGGCAAATGGAAGACCACTGCATTATATTCTCAGGACAAACTTCATGGCTGATCACCATGATGATCACCAATACAGTCAAACCTCATATAACACTAAAGCCTGGTTCCACAAGTCTTGATGTTATATGATTTTTAGTGTTATCCGATGCATGTTAAAATCCTATGGGAGCCATAGAGATACATTGTAACCACACAGGCTTTAGCGGTTGTTATCTGATGCATCCCATAGGATCTTAATGTTATCCGATGCAATTCTTACCCCCAGATTGCTTAATGTTATGCGATTTTAGTGTTATTCGATACTAATGTTATATGAGGTATTACTGTATTTGGAATCAGATACAGCACAAGAAGAAGAAGAAATACCCCACCACCACCAGTGCAGTCAGGATGGAGATCTCTGGGCATGGTAGTCCACAAATCAACTTTTCCCAGGTGGTGTCAGTGCTTCCCCCGGAGGCCCACCTGGCAAGGACCTCCAAAGTGAAACCAGGCTGCTCTTCTACCAGCTTGCTAGCATCCCCCACTTGAGAACTTCATGCACTATAGAAGAGAAACCGCCCAGGGCTAAAGAAGAATGGATGTCTCCTGACCCCTTCTCAAGCACAGCCACTTGACCGCCTGTGGCTCACAGCAGCAGATGGCACAGCAATTGCTCCTGGGTGCAGGCAAATAAAGCCTGTCCACCCAGAAGGACCTGGGCAAACACAGCCTTGGCAACCTTAGCAGCCATGGCACCTGTTCAGAGAGGACCAGATGTGACTCAGCGTATGAGTCAATACTGGGAGCAAACAAGAATGCTCTTTAAATTCCCCTTTTCTGCATCTACTGGGGGAGTTCAAACACACTAAGAGCTTTGGAAAAGTCAACAGACGTCGGTCTGATTACGCAGCCATGGGAACAAGGGCCGGGTGGGGTGGGGTAGGGGGCATGGCGTACAGAATGCCTCCTGTAGAAGGGCACTGGGGAAAGGTGGCACCTGGTTGTCTCGGTGGCACCTGGGCAAGGCCTATTTGTCAGTCAACCTCCTCCAGCAGTAAAAATTATCCTGCACTTGGGAAAGTTCATGCATGGAGATTAGAATTTGCAAAACACCCCAGGCTGAGAAGGCCAGTTTCTGGGCTTGCTGTTGGCTGTTGTCGATAAAGAAAGGATCTCTCCCCTCGCTCTTACAGTGCTTTACTTGGAAGCAATGCCTGTAAGGATAAGCCTCAACACTTTTCCTACTATCATAGGACTCATTCCCCTTTCCAGAGTCCTGTACCCCTTCCAGAAGCCCACATAATCCTTGTGTTGCTTCAGAGTACCTGTAGCCTTGCTCCAGGCTAGATAAATCTATGATAGGTTCAGTGGTGGGATGTCAAAAAATTTACTACCCCACCGTGATGTCATCACAGTGTGGGCGGAGCTAATGTCATGATGTCATGATGTGTGCGGGGCCAAATAAAATAAAATAATAAAATAAAAATAAGCACACACACACACCCCTCAACCCACCCACCCACTCACCCACAACACAAACCCGTAAATAAATTAAATAAATTAAATAAATTAAATAAAAATTACATTAAAATACACCCACCCACCCAAACGCCCACCCACCCACCCAAACCATAAATCAACCTGCCCACCCACCCACCCCAAACACAACCCCGTCACTTACCTGTTAGTATAAGTGCCTGGGCAGCACCATGTTGCAAGATGGATATGGTCATCGTACCTGTTCTCTAGGATAATATGCCTTAATGTAAATGTAAAACAGCTTTACCTCCTTAAGGGTTCTCCAATTGGAATAGCAATTGGAACAGCACAGGTTTAGCTTATTGATGAGGTAACTCCAAGACTTTGCTTAAAAACCCCAAGCCAGGCCACCAGGCCTTTTTAGGAACTGTGGTAGTATGTCAATATAGGTAAAGGTATTAAATACACATTAAAATACACACAGACACACCACATCCAAAGGTGAGTCACCCTGGGGACCAGACTATAGGGAGCTTCAGGCTAGCAGCTTCTCTTCCTCCTCCCCGCTTGAGAGGACAGAAAGGAGGACGTGCATAGGCGCCAAGCACTGTAGGCGTGCATGCACACCAAGTGCTTGGCGTGCATGCACAGTGGGGGAACCAGTGAAAAGGTAAGCCCTGAAGGTGGTTCCCCCCTAAAGTTGCTACTGGTTCTCCAGGACACTGGGAAAAGTTACTACCGGTTCTGGCGAACTGGTGCAAACCTGTTACATCGCATCACTGGATGGTTTTCAATCACTGACTGCTTATGCTTACAAACCAGCCAGATCAGGTGGGAACTGCAGTGTGGTTTGACTTAATGGTAGCATTACCAATAATGAAATAAAGGAGCTGGACTTTCTCCCAGCACCCTAGCTCTGTAAGAAACAAATATGACATCTTCTGGTTTCAATCAGGTTTATTTGAGGACAGTTCAGGATCAGGCACAAGATAGGAAATATAGAAACATTTTGCTCCCCCCTTTCCCAGCATAAAACAAGAAAAGCATATCTAGCTATATTTCTCTGGCCTAGCCAAGCTCAAGTCTGACCAGGTTATCCTGCTATGGTAATAGAGTAGACCATACTGCCGTCGACTCAATGCCAAACATCACGTGGTGCTTAACTAACCTGACAACCCTGAGGACTAGTAGCTTTGGTGAAGTCCACAGGGAAGGGTGATGGTCCCCAAGTGGATTAAATCCCACTGGAATCCATCTTGATGGAGGGCAGTTCCTTCATCAATACTGGCCTGGGGCTGAGGAGGACTTTGTGTGCCAAAAGGGCTCAGGACCAGAAAGTGACTCATGGAACTGGATCAGTGGTACTAAGTGTGTCATGCTGTGATGCAGAAGGCAGGTGAAAGGCCACAACATTATATTCACAGGACGGTCTTCATGGCTGAGTGCCATTAGGATCACCAATATTCAGAATTGGATAAGGCACAAGAACAAGAAGAAGCCAAGCCTAGCTTGCTGTCACATTTGACTACATTATGATATTGTTTACTCACAAGCATGCATCGTGGCAATCCTAAGACATGGTAAAATTATGGTGTTTCCTGCTCACATTCCAATATTGTATAACTGTATAACAAAACCCATCATTTCCACTCATCCCTCCTCTTCCAAGGTTTTAACCAATTAAAGCACAGCAATGAAAGAAGTATATGGTTCATTCCAGATCTTTTTGTAGTATCTTTTCAGCGGTTGACATGGTGGAGGTGGGTGGCTCCAATGTTGCAGCAGCAGTGAATCTGCTCTATATTTTTAGTCTGAACTATCCAAGCTCACAAATTTCAAACTGAAAGCCAGAGGCAAAATTGGAGTTGCATGACTCCACTAAAGTGAAGTAAAGGTAAAGGTCACCCTTGCTCGAAAGCCAGTCGTATCCAATTCTAGGGTTCAGTGCTCATCTCTGTTTATAGCCAAAGAGCCAGTGCTGTCTGCATTTGCAGACATTTCCATGGACATGTGGCAGGCATGACTAAACACTGGAGTGCACGGAACACTGTTTACCTTCCCACCAAAGTGGTCCCTATTTATCTATTTGCAATTTCTTGCTTCAAACTGCTAGGTTGGCAGGAGCTGGAACAGAGACAGGAGCTCACTCCATCATGCAGCACTTGGGTCTTGACCTGCTAGCCTGCCGACCTTCCACTCATCAAGCTCAGCATCTTAACTACTAAGCCACCGCAGTTCCTTGCACTAAAGTGAACATAGAGCTAATAGTTTTAGTCCAACACGGGGAAATTTCCCAAGCTCTGGTTCACCCTTGACCCCAGATCTGATTTTAAGCTGATCCAGAGCCATCCAGATGCTTTCACAACAGCTGTCTACAATCCAAACTTTTGGGCATGATGGCTGGAGTTGACAGTTTCATCTTGTGTTCTTATATCTCGCACATGTGCTAAACATGTTTTCAGGCTGTGCATGCATTCACTTCCAGCTGGTAGCACAGAGATGTGATGCCAGTCCTTTAGTAAAGGTAAAAGTCATCCTTGCTCAAAAGCCAGTCGTGTCTGACTCTAAGGTTCAGTGTTCATCTCTGTTTATAGCCAAAGAGCCACACTGTCTACATTTGCAGACATTTCCGTGGACGTGTGGCAGGCATGACTAGACACCAGAGTGCACAGAACGCTGTTTAACTTCCCACCAAAGTAGTCCCTATGTATCTACAGTACTTGTAATTTCTTGCTTTCGAACCGCTACTTTGGCAGGAGCTGGGACAGAGACGGGAGCTCATTCCGTCATGCAGTCCTCCGGTATTGAACTGCCGACCTGCTGCCTTCCAGTCAGCGTCTTAACCACTTGAGCCACTGCAGTCCTTCAAAAGTTGCCTGGTTTTAGCAAAAGTTAAGCAAACTAAGCTTGCTTCTCGTTGTTTTAATCTTTTTAATTTTTTAAGTCTTAAAGTTTTAAATTCTTTTTAGTATCCTGTAGATTATAGTTGAAATTTTTAAGTTACTTTTTAAACTAATTGTAATATGCCCCATAGGATTTTGTATTGTCAATTTGTGTTTTTTAACACCGATGTTTGTAAGCCGCCCAGAGTTGGGTTCGCCTGATTAGGGCGGGATATTAAATTTGACTAAATAAATAATTAATAATAAATTCTCCCAGTAATTAATCTCTAGACATAACACCGCTATATGGACTTCTCTCCATTGGACTTCTGTAGTCTCTCACAAGAGTACAGCCACAGTATTCTGGATCCCACCCAGTTATTGCTAGTATTTTTCCTTGTTGCTGGGAAGTTGTATCTGATTTGCTTATTATTGCAGGCAGTTATTCCCGCCTTTCTGCTGAAGTTGTCAAAGCAGCAGGCAACAACATCAAAGAAGAAAAACATACAATACATGAGGAAAATGGTTACAAATTGCCCTGTAGGTTGTGCCATATCTATCGCCTAGCTTGCATGCTCCATTTCCCACCTTTACAGTTGCTTTTAAGCACTACAGAAATTTGTGGACTGCCCTCAAAGGCAGTACGATAATTTAACCCAGAAGCCACTAGGGCATGAATGTATGAGGCCAAATTCCAAGGTTATTTTGGAAAAACTCAGCATATCACATGGAGCTGGGAAAAGACACTCCAAGCTACTACTGCCATTTAAGACATCCAAGAGCAACAGTGCCACCACAAGATACATCATTGGTTATAAGTGCCACCACAAGATACATCATTGGAGGACAGTTACTAGAATCTGAAGCCAGTATGGCTGGTTCTGTCCTCACTGACAATTTTTAATACGATGAGATCTTCTGGGGGCCAAAAGCAGTGCCATAATCAGCTATTTTAGGCAGTGGTGGGCATGGACTGGTTCACACTGGTTCAGTAGAACCGGTAGTAACAATTCCGGGTGGCCTCACGGGGGCTAGTAACCTTCCCTGGAGACCCACAGCAAGGGTGTGTGTGTCAGAGAGCCTGAAATGGGATTCGAATCCCGACATTTTGGCTTGCTGCACTGGCCAGGGAGGTGGGGAAATTCCGGAAACAGCTTGGATCGGGTCCCCTGCCCTCCCTGGAGCTGGGGGGGGGGGTCAGAGAGCCCAAAATGGGTAAACAAATGGAGGGCTTTTTACCCATTTCGGGCTCTCTGGCCCTCCTGCTGGCTCCAGGGAGGTCAGGGGACCCGATCCAAGCTGTTTCCGGAATTTCCCCACCTCCCTGGCCAGTGCAGCAAGCCAAAATGTCGGGATTCAACTCCCTATGTTTTGGCTTGCTGCAGCCTTCAGGGGAACAGGGCTTTTTTTTTAACGTTGTGCAATCAGTGAATCGCACAATGTTAAAAACCGGATAACGATGAGACTTGTGAAACCAGTTTAAGCTGCATCCCCATAATTCTTGTTGTTGCTGTTGCTGTTGCTGCTGCTGCTGCTGCTGCTGCTGCTGCTGCTGCTGTCTGAGGGAATTCCTGGTTTATAACATTGCTAGATGCCACTGTGCTTCGGATTGGCTGTAAACCGGAGAATGATGATCAAATTGTAACCTCCACTTTGGAAAGTTCTCATGCCTCCAAAAGGGAGCCAGAACCACCACATCTGAGTTCTCACTCCAGAAACACACGCCCAATTCTTAGATTACATTTCACACTTTGAAGAAAATCCTCTTAGTAAACATACAATAAAGTCTTGGACAAATTTTATCTTGACTCTTGCGGAAGCAAAATGTACTCGCTGGATAGGCACTGTAATGGAGCTTAACATGGCAGGAAGACGTTAGGAAGCTTGGAGACTGTTGAAAAGACTGAACAGTGATCCAAGCAATAGGAAGTTGTCTGCTAATGTAACCCCAAACTAAATAACACACTAAGTACTCCTGGCAGGAAAGACCAACTGACAAATAATAAAAATGAAATATCAAAGGAATATGCAGTGGGAATCCAATGAACCTTCTACTGTCTCTATATTGGCAGAACTAGAGGAAACCCTAAGAAGACGTAGGAATGGCAAAGAAACAGGATGTGATGAGATTGAGATTTTTAAAAAATTAAACATTTTTGCCAAAACACAAGAGGAATGGCTCCTTCAGCTCTTTAATAACTGCCGGATGAGCCAACAAATTCCAAAAATATGGCAGAAGACACGAGTAATCACTATACTGAAACCAAGCAAAGAATCATCAAATCCCCAAAGCTACAGGTTAATCTCCCTGCTATGCCATTTATACAAAGTGTTTGAACAAACGCTATTGCTGGATGGATGGATGCCAAAGAGTGTCTCCCAACAGGACAAGGTTCTGCCTGGATCATCTGGAAGTCACTTAATAGACTTCAAAGTGAGAGAGGAAGATCAAAGAATAATTGAGTAAAATGAGACTACTTGGATACACAATAACATTTTCTACAAATGTGGAGAAATTCAATCAATGCAGAATTTAAGGTCTCGCTTGCTCAAAAGCCAGTCATGTCCAACTCTAGGGGTCGGTGCTCATCTCCATTTACAGCCAGAGCCTGTGTCTGCAGATGTTCCTGTGGTCATGGGACATGCATGAATAAATGCAGCTATGAATGCTGTTATCTTTCCCACCAAAGTGGTACCTATTTATCTACTTGCAATTACAGTACAGTACTTGCTTTCAAACTGCTGGGTTGGCAGGAGCTGGGACAGATGATGGGTGCTCACTCCATCGTGCAGCACTCAGGTCTCAAACTGCTGGCCTTCCGGTCATCAAGCTCAGCATCTTAACCACTAAACCACCATGACCCCTACGAAGCATTTACATGGACATAATTTATGCCACACCACGTGTATGAAAGAAGATCTAGTAAATGGCTGAAATAACACTATTGAAGTAGCCTGCTGCTGGTCAGAAATAGTCTGTTTCAACACTTTAATTTGTTTTGCATTTTACCCATACATCTATAATTTTAACTCACCAAAGCTGTGACACGAAGAAAGCAAAGAAAGAAAAGAGCATATTTCCTTCTACCAGGACACTTCCTGTTATCCCTAAATTGTAGTTTCAGTTTGCATCTTTGCTGAATAATAGACAAAAGAGAGATTGTGCTTTCCATGTGCAGCAACTATGTTCACAAAAGACTCCTTGGTCTCAGCTCAGTACATGTACTGCATTCCCTTGACAAATGCTTTCCCTAAGTCTGGCAAGAGACTCATCTTCCCAACCAAATAAAACCCATCCCTCTTCCATAATGCCCTGTGCTTTTGATAGTCAACAACACAATTAGCCCCTAGAAATGGGTTGAGTCCCGAGGGGGTACAGATCCAAACTGGGAACCATTACTCTTGTAACTGAAGCCCAATGTCTCCTGTATCTTTTGTGCTTTAGATAATGAGGGAGGCAGAGGCTTTCATGGAGACTCAGAAGAGTTCTCAAAGCTCCTATTGTCCCTTTTTAGAATATAGATGCCAAAGGCTTTCTCCCATCGAAGCATGTATAGGACCTACAGCTTCATCCCAGATAATGCATTTTTGCCCCCAAGCAGAAATTTGCCTATCCAAAACATGGTCCCTCATGCCATCCATATAAGGTTCTTCCCCTTTTAAGGAAAGGAAAGGTGAAGAGATATGAAGAAGGGCTGTCTTCTTTCTTTCTTTCTTTCTTTCTTTCTTTCTTTCTTTCTTTCTTTCTTTCTTTCTTTCTTTCTTTCTTTCTTTCTTTCTTTCACAAACCAAGCAGGTGCACAGATCATCATCTTTCCTACTAGAAGATAGACTGTACGCCTTCTTCTGCGACAATAATTAATCAAAAATATGGAGCTCTATGTCCAAATTAGAAATTTTTGAAGTGGTAGCCGTATTAGTGTGTGCAAGCATATCAGAGAGTAAACAATACAAAACAAAACAAAAAGACAAACAACAACAACAATGCTGTGGCACCTTAAAGACAATCTCTTCACAAAAGAATTAATGGACACAAATCAGACATCAGAAATGCCAACAAATTGAAAACTGTTTCAAAACATTTCACTTTACCTGAACATTGTATACAGGACCTAAAAATTGCTATTCTGGAACAGGGAAATTACAAAACAAGAATCCAGAGAGAGACAGCAGAGATAAAATATATACACAAGCTGAATACTCATCACAAAGGTTTAAACATTAGCCAAGGGTTTCTGGGACATTATGAAATTTAAAAATGTCACAACTAATATTGGAGGGGGGCAGAGATGAATCTCAGGACAGTTGACCTCTGGCTGAGCCTCTCCCATAAAGCTTCCTCAATCAACCCATTAGCCACATGTATCACGTCAGAATTTTTATTTTGCAAAAACGGAACCTAACTCCTCAAACTGACTCCCATCAGAGATTCACAGCTATTAATAACAAAACTGACTGCATGTTATTACTGGTTGTAAAGAACTCATTGATTTGCATATTCATCTCTTGAACCAACTAACTCTGTCCAGCTCCTCTGGGCCTCTATACCAGATACTGTACTGTATGCACAAAAGTATACCATGATGTCCACTCTTATGTCTGACGAAGGGAACTTGATCCATGAAAGCTAACATTAAAATATAGGAGTTAGTTTTTAAGGTGCCACGTGTTGTTGTTGTTGTTCTTCTTCTTCTTCTGTTTACTGTATGTCCAAATTAGTTCATGCAGGTCCTCCAGTGGGTGCGTGAAAACATTTTGCCATATAGTTTTTTTACCCTCCCCATAAACCTCCCCTTCAGATACACTTAAATTTGCCTAATTTAAATAATTAGGGTCACTTTAATATTTTAAATAGAAAAATACCTTGGTGTGGGCAGGGTGCAGATGTATCTCTTCCAAGTAAACATAAGTAGTCTCTGAATCACCAAAGATTGCTATTACACCATTGTGATTCTTCACCTAGTCCCAAATTCTCTGCTCTGTCTGGCACTGAATCACTGGAGTCTTTGGAAGACAAACATCCTTGAATGTTTAGCTAAGGGCTGCAGTGGCTTAGTGTTTAAGACACTGAGCTTGATGACTGGAAGGTTGGCAGATCAGCAGTTCGAGACCTGAGTGCTACATGATGGAGTGAGTGCCCGTCATCTACTCTAGCTCCTGTCAACCGCTTTAGCAGGAAAGGTAGTATTCCATGTGCTCCAGCCACATGACCATGGAAATGTCTGCAGAGGCAGACAGCGCTGGCAATTTGGCTGAAAATGGAGATGAGCACTGCCTCTCAGAGTTGGACATGACTGGCTTTCAAGCAAGGAAGACCTTTACCTTTACCTGTATGTTTAGCTGGCATACCAGTGATGATACCTTAGACTTCTGGATACAACATGGTGTCTTCGGCCTCACAGGAGTGAAACAATTTGCCAACCTCTCTCACACTGAGGCGTTTCATCTTCCAAGTTGTTTCCAACCCAGTTTGGAAGACATTTGAAAATTCGCAGTGGTGACTCCAAAACCCGTGAGACACTAAAGGTAAAAATAAAGGTCTCCCTTGCTCGAAAACCAGTCATATCCAACTCTAGGGTACAGTGCTCACCTCTGTTTCAAAGCAGAAGAACCAGCATTGTGAGGTACTAGTCCCCCTCTATTCAGCATTAGTTAGACCACACCTAGAGTTCTGTGTCCAATTCTGGCCACCGCAATTTAGAAAGATGCAAATAAATTAGAGCAGGTGCAGAGAAGGGCAACAAGGAGGATCAAGCCCTGGGAGGAAATACTGAAGGAAATGGACATGTTTGGCAAGTAATAATAATTTCGTGTCAGAGATTTCTCTGGGTTGAAAGGATTCTTGCTGGAGAAACTCCATTCAGGGGATGCTCCTTTCATGTCCCCAAGTGCAGCTCACAGGTATCGAAACCTGACCTTCCAGTCTCCAAGCTCAGCATCTTAAACCCTAAGCCACTGGGGAGCTGCAAGTAGATAAATAGGTACCACTTGTCTTTGGTGGGAAGGTAAACAGCATTTTGTGCAGTGCAGTGTCTAGGCATGCCTGCCACTTGTCCACGGAAACGTCTGCAAATGCAGACAGTGCTGGCTCTTTGGCTATAAACAGAGATGAGCACTGGACTCTAGAGTCAGACATGACTGGCTTTCATGCAAGGGCGACCTTTAACTTTACCTAGCCTTCAGAATAGGAGACTGAGAAGGGATATGATAGCACTCTTCAAATACCTGAAAGATAGCCATAAAGAGGACAGGAAGGATCTGTTTTCCATTATCCCAGAGTACAGGAAGTGTTACAATGGGCTGAAATTTCCAGTTAGATACAGGCTGAATATTAGTAAAAACTTCTTAACAGTTTGAGCAGTACGACAATGGAACCAACTGCCTAGAGAAGTGAGCGCTTCAACACTGGAACCATTCAAGAGAAAATTGGACAACCATTCGTCAGATATGCTTTAATTCAGATTCCTGCATTGAGCAGGGTGTTGGAGATGATGGCCTAAAAGGACCCTCCCAACTCAGCAATTCTGTGATTCTATAACTGGGGCCAAACAGCATCCTATTTCTCACAGAGTTCTCTGCTGCCTAAATTCAATAAAGCACAGCTATTCTCAGCACGGAAAGGGCCATGTTGGCAATACATTTTTTTTATCAAATCTGTGAGCAAAGGAAGGGGAGAGAGATTATTTCTAAAAGGACAGTTGAGGGCACAAAAGCATCTGGACAGATCCCACACCCCTTGCCTTTCCCACATTCGAGTAGATATGCAGCTTCACATGCCATCCTCTCCCTTCCTCCTTCCCTCCCTCTTTCTCCCTCATTTTCTCCCTCATATACAGAGTCTGTGGTGGCTTATTGGTTAAGACGCTGAGAACTTGATGACTGAAAGGTTGGCAGGTCAGCAGTTCGAGCCCCAAGTGCTGAATGACGGAGTGAGCTTCTGTCTCTGTCCAAGCTCCTGCCAACCTAACAGTTCAAAAACAAGAAATTGCAAGTAGATAAAATAGATAAAAAGGTACTACTTCAGTGAGATAGTAAACAGCATTCCGTGCACTCCGGAGTCTAGTCATGCCTGCCATATATCCACAGAAATGCCTGCAGATACAGGCAACCCTGGTTCTTTGGCTATAAACAGAGATGAGCACTGAACCGTAGAGTCAGATATGTCTGGCTTTCAAACAAGGGCGACCTTTACTTTACACAGAGTCTATTTCAGTCTCTCTTGCTGTGGCCCTCCCTGACGTCCTTCTGAGAAGAAGATGGGCCTTGATATCATTTACAGGAGCTATCAACTCTCCTTGACCTCATGGGGCCACACCTGAGATGTTAGAGCAGGAATGCCATCGCCACAAGCCAAGCAGACATTTCACCAGCTTTCTCTTAAAACAAACTTCTTTCATGGCTGCTTAGAGCAAGGGTGCCCAAATGTTTCAGGCTGTGGGCCTGTCACATGGTTCAACAGGCTGGTCGTGTGGTTCCTCCCACTGGAAGCAGAAGTAAAACACACCTTGCAATCTGTTTCACAATGATATGTTTTCCAACAGGATGAGATTTTAGGCTGCCATTTTCTCTGCTTAAACCAGGGATGCCTGAACTACAGCCCATGGGCCGGATCTACCTCCTGATGCCAATTCATCCGGCCCACACCACCCTCGCCGCTCCTGGAAGTGGAAGTCAAATAAAATGCACCCATACAGGCTCATTTTACTTCCACTTCTGGGAGCAACGAGGGCAACATGGGCCAGATGAGTTGGCTTTGGGGGCCAGATCCAGCCTGCAGGTTGTCATTTGGAAACCCCTGATTTAGAACTTTGGAAAGGTTCTCTGTCAGACTCCAATCCCCAGATGGTCCCATGCTAGCTTGGCCAGTTGTGGTGGCGGCCAAAGTCTTCTGAGAACTGTAGTAAAAAAAAGGCCTTTTCTAACCTCTGTATTCTCAGACTCTCATCTTGGCAGATGGAATAAAGGGTGTAACAACATTATCCAAGGCTTCAAACCTGAATATTTGTAGTAGGCCAAGGTTACTAATCCAAGCTCCGTTCTCCCCTAAGGCTGGTTATTTGTTTGGATCCCTTTGGCTCCATTACTAATACTTCCAACCTCCACGGATGTCCTTTTTAAAACAAACAAGCCCAACTTTTCAAAGAACAAAGCCCTATCCGGATTTGTGTACGAGAGCAGCCCTGTGTTCTGAAGGACAAGGCTGCGAGAATGAATTTCCCTCTGTGATTGTACCAAACAAATAGGCGCATTGTGGGTGAAAATTATATTATTTAAGTATTATTCACCTGAAGGTCACACGCTTGGTTGCTTATCTTCAGTTTGTGAGTTAGAAACACAAAGAGGTTCAAGGTGAGATCAAAGGGAAGTGGCTTATACAGCAATCTGCTTTTTGTTCTTTCCCATTTTAATTTACCTGTTCCCAGGAGCTGGTCACCACAACAGTCCCACTACCTGGCGCCTGATCAGTTGTTCTTGAAGTACCTTCTCCACCCTGATCTGCCCCAGCCTGTCTTACCAAACCTCCCATTGTTTCTACTCCCTCCCGGGTCAAATGGAACTCTTTTGACATCAGGTAGAAAGAAAGAAACCAGTCCCTTTCATTTCCCCTTCAGCCAATTGGCACATTTGACATCCCACAGTAATGTCAACTCTAGTAAGACAACAGAAGACAATTCATAAAAGCGGAAAGGCACCGTGGCTTATCCCATTCTTATGTTTTGCACTATTCTGCCACAGCAATCAGGGGTGTGTTTCATTATTACTATTTTTTGCACAAGTAGCTAGCCAAATTGGCCTAATGTAGGAAATGTAACTAAGAAGCCTGCAGTTACTTAAAGATGAACCATTTTGGTTGGCCGTGATATTTGCTGGAAAGCCAGCCATAAACTGGCATGTGACAGACATGACTAGCCTCCAGAATGTGTGGAATTTACCATTCTAAGCAAAGTGGTACCTATTTGTCAACTTGCAGTTTCTTCCTTTTAAACTAATCAGCCGGAACTGGAACAGATGACAGGAACTCACTCTGTCATGTAGCACTCGCGTCTTGAACTGCAAACCTACCAATTATCACAAGTCACAGTGCAATACAGTAATAATAATTTTGTGTCAGAAATTATTCTGGGTTGAAAGGATTTTTGCGGAATAAACTCCGCTCAGGGAACACCCAAATGAGACTCCTTTCATGTCCCCAAGAGCTGGGACAGAAACGGGCACTCAAAAAGTCATGCAGTACCTGGGTTTTGAACTGCTGACTTGCTGGCCTTCCAGCTAACAAGGTGAGCTTCTTAACCACCGAGCCACCATAGTCCCTAAAAGTGCAATGAATTGCGGTTTCGTTTGTAATACGAGGTGTAAGCCATATTGTGCACTGATTTGTTAGCCATCGTGAAAGAAAGAGGAGAGTAAAAATAATGCCAATCAATAAAATGAAAACCCAGGTGATCCGATAAGTCAAAATTTCCTTGCAAAAGAAAGCAACTGGGAGAGCTTTGAGCCTTACCTTCTTCCTGACAGATTGGCTTTTAGGCCTAAGGACATGCACATCTTCTAAAAGACCTTTGCTTGGGGCAGCTCTTGGCTCCAAAGCTTTTTATATCCTTTTAAAACAATCCTTTGGAAAGTACCCTTAGCCCAGCACTGATTACTTTTACTGGCAGCAGCATGCCAGTTACTTATTTGGATTACAGTTCCCACTAATTTTTAGCCAGCATGGCCAACAATACATTCGTGACTCAGTGCTGAGTGTCAGGCAGTGGTTAACTAACCTGACCACCTTGAGAACTAACAGCCTTGGATGACAAAGTCCACGGGGAAGGGTGATGGTCCCCAAGTGGGGGCCATCACCCACTTGAATCCATCTAGATGGAGGGCAGCAGCTACATCAATACTGGCCTGGGGCTGAGGAGGACTTTGCGTGACAAAAGGGCTCAGGACCAGAAAGTGACTCACAGAACTGGATCAGGAGTATAGGTGTCATGCTGCAATGCAGAAGGCAGATCATGAAAGGCCACTGAATTGTATTCTCAGGAATCATGGCTGATTGCCACGATGCTTGCCTATATTTGGATTCAGCTATGGCAGAAGAAGAAGAATCCCCCCATGGAGATTCTAGGGCATGGGTGCCCAATTTTTGTGGGCTGCAGGCCAGTCACGTGATTCCTCCCACCAGAAGTGGAAGTAAAATGTACCTTGCAATCTGTGTTTTGCAACAGGATGAGATAGATTTTTGGCTGCCATTTTCTCTGCTTAAACCAGGGGTGCCCAAACTAGGGTCTGCAAGCCAGCTCCAGCTCCCAATGCCAGTTCATCTGATTCTGGGCCGCCCACACCACCTTCATTGCTCCCGGAAGCGGAAGTAAAATGTGCCCTTCCGGGAGCAACGAGGGCAGTGTGGGCTGGATGAATTGCTGTCAGGGGCCAGATCCAGCCCATGGGCTGTAGTCTGGGCACCCCTGTTGTAGGGTTTTGCATAAGAACCTACTCAGCTTTCTGCTCTGCAACAAAATTAGCATCCCATTCCAGCTTTGTATCTGTTTTGCTCACAGCTCGTCATCATTCAAACTCCATCTGATCTCCATTTGCACCTTTTCTTCTTTCTGCAATAACTCCCAGCCGTGGAAGTTCTGTGTTCCTCCAGAAATGTGAGAGGAATTGTCCGTGCTGTCATCAGCACTTTACGTCCAGAAGTTCAGAAGTCCACATTCATGAAATAAAGGTGTGTGGATTTGTATTTTGGGAAGCTAGCTTCCAGAATGTCTCAGGCAGCTGCTCAGTCCCAAAACACACATCTGTCTATGGAGAAACATTGCACTACCCCAATCACACTCGCTCATCAGGGGTGCTCAAAACTGCAATTGGAATTTTCTAATGCTCCATAAATCATATTTTGCATCACATTCCCTATAGAAATGTGTAGATGAGAAGGAACACTTTGAGTAGTACTCCACTGTCAAAACGTCGGGGGGGGGGGGGGAATGAGACAATAAAAGGCCAAAAGAGGCTATTTTATTTTTCTTGTTGCTTCCAGAAAGGCAGTGATGGGATGTAACAGGTTCGCACCAGTTCGCCAGACCGGTAGTAACTTTTCCCAGTGTCCTAGAGAACCGGTAGCAGCTTTTGGGGGGAACCACCTTTGGGGCTTACCTTTTCACTGGTTCCTCCACTGCGTATACGCGCCAAGCATGCACGCCTACAGTGCTTGGCGCGTATGCACAGCCTCCTTGCTGTCTTCCCAAAGGGGGAGGAAGAAGAGAAGCTGCTAGCCTGAAGCTCCCTATAGCCTGCTCCCCAGGGTAAGTGACTCCCCATTGGATGTGGTGTGTCTGTGTGTATTTTAATGTGTATTTAATACCTTTACCTATATTGACGTACTACCACAGTTCCTAAAAAGGCCTGGCATCCTGTTTGGGGGTTTTTAAGCAAAATCTTGGAGTTACCTAATCAATAAGCTACACCTATGCTGTTCCAATTGCTGTTCCAATTCCTGTTCCAATTGGAGAACCCTTAAGGAGGCACAGCTGTTTTACATTTACATTAAGGCATATTATCCTAGAGAACCGGTACGTACGATGACCATATCCATCTTGCAACATTGTGCTGCCCAGACACTTATACTAACAGGTAAGTTACAGGTTTGTGTTTGGGGGGGGGGGTGTATTTTAATGTAATATTTACTTACTTACTTACTTACTTACTTACTTACTTACTTACTTACTTACTTACTTACTTACTTACTTACTTACTTACTTAAATTTGTTTATCGCCCTCCTCCTCGAAGGGACCCAGGGCAATTTACAACACGTAAGCATCGACAACAATTTAAAACCAGTTCAAAAATTAAAAGTTTTAAAAGAAGCTTAAAAACTTAACATTAAAAAACTACGCGTTATAGCTAGGAGGCACTGGGGGTCAAACCATCCAGCTGGCTGGGGAAATTGATCCATCCATTCCCCAGACCTGACCTCCCAGCCAGGTTTTCACTCCTTTCCATATAAAAATACATTATACATTAAACTATTGTTCACATTGTCTCAGGTGCTTTATTTTTAAAGCTAAAGTCAAAACAATATTTAAAAGTTGCCATAAATGTTTATAACAAATGTTCTTAAATTACAGCATCCAGCCAAATTCAATTTAAAAAGCACCCAATGCTATTTTTGAATTTTGCACAATGATTCAATACAGTATAAGGATTGTTCCTAGATTTATGAAATTGTATTTATTTATTTATTTATTTATTTACGGTTTTGTGTTGTGGGTGGATGTGTGTGTGTGTGTGTGTGTGTGTGTGTGTGTGTGTGTGTGTGTGTGTGTGTGTGTGTGTGTGTGTGTGTGTGTGTGTCTTAACTGCCGAGCAACCCTAATAGGAATCTGAGACCTTCAAGAAATGTTTGCCACCCCCACCATTATTTCCCCAGACTGAGCAAGAAACTGACCCCAGCTTGACACTGTGTCTACTAGACCACACTGGCTCTTCAGAAAGGAGAATTAAAATTTCGACAGCTCCCTGGCATGCCTGGAAGGCTATTGCTACTGGCATCACTTTCAGGTATGCCTGCTCCATCCTCATCAGTGCAAAAGAAGATGAGGCCAATCAGTGTGAAGAGGGCCGCTGAGTAGAGTTTCATAGAGTCCAGAAGCCAGGAATCAGGCTGGCTCCTTTCAGCCATGTAGCTGCAGTTATGCTACAGAAATGCTGCAGTGGCTTAGTGGTTAAGATGCTGAACTTGATGACTGGAAGGTCAGCAGCTCAAGACCCGAGTGCTGCATGACAGAATCACATCGCGTCCCTGTCCCAGCTCCTGTCAACCTAGCAGTTCAAAAGCAAGAAATTGCAAGTAGATAAATAGGTACTGCTTCAGTGGGAAAGCAACAGTATTCTGTGTCTAGTCATGCCTGCCACATGTCCATGGAAACATCTGCAGACACAGATAGCATTGCCTCTGGCTATAAATGGAGATGAGCACCACCCCCTAGAGTTGGATACAACTGGCCTTCAAGCAAAGGAGGCCTTTACCTATGAAAGAAGCATTCTTTTCTTTTCTTTTCTTCATTTCCCCACTTTCTTTCTTCTTTTCTCTTTCCCCTTTCTTCTCCTATTCCTTCCTTCTCCCTTTCAGGAAAACCATATTGCTTGTCCTTGCAATTTTGAAGAAAATCCACATAACTGTTGGAGGCCCTTTGCTTCGTCAGCTCTCGAAAAGTCTCAACATTGCGAAGGAATGTTTCCGCAAAGCTGAAACATTGCTTGGAAAATACAAAGTATATGAGGCCTTCAAATATATGCAAATGTCATTTCTTATTATCGTTCTCCTGCAGAGAAGCTTGGTTTCTGTTCCCCTTCACTATGCAAATCACAGATGTATATACCAACCATTCAAATTTTTATGCGGCTGTTGGTTTTGCTTTGCTCACATGGTCTGGGCAGGCGGCCTGCCTTAAAATAAATTCAAATGCCGGCATATCTAAACTCATCTGTTCAGTCATTGCCTGACAAATGTATATATGCATGTATGCATTTATGGAGAGAAAGATAACCAAATTCAGGGTTTAAGTGCGGATAAATAAAGTGGATTGATGGTGACCCTGGCTGGGGACAATCTGATCTCTTCGCCACCCATTCATAATGTAATGCTCCTCTTTGCTTCACTTGACCCTGGTGAAAAAGACCATTCGAGAGCACTGTTTTCTCTTTGCTTCTGGAGTTACCATCTCTCTCTCTCTCTCGCACGGAAAATGTTATGCCAGGGAAACAGCTTTACATGGCTTGGGTCAACCATAGACTGGGGGAATTAAGCTGTGGCTACAAGTAACCTTCTATCATTCCACCCCAGAGAGACTTCTTGTCTGTCTGTGACTTTCTGTCTTTCAGTTGCACAATCACACTCTCAAACCTCGTCTTGTTTGCCTCGTTTATCTCTTCTGCCCTGTTATCATTCATCAGCACACAGTTGCCCATGTGTACGGAGAGGAGCCGACAAACTTAATGGAGAGCAGGCAACTCCGGAAATGAAACAGGCATTGAGGGCTGACGAGGTGATTTGGGAGGGTTGGAGGGAGGGAGTGGGGGCGCCGATGGCATGCCTTTTTATGACTGAGCTAACCCAGGAGAACATTCAATAATAATAATAATTTTAAAATACCTGAGCCGCAAATGGAAAATTTACGGTCAGTGCCACAGCTAGGGTTGCATCCACCAGGCAGATGATTTAATTGAATAGAGATACACGTGAATCTTTTCAGGTGTTTAAACTTTAAAATTAAAAAAAAAGGGGGGGGATATTTACGATTCCAACAAGGGGGCTTTTTGTGCTGGGTTGAGTTTGCATTATCATTGCCCAGCAGCTGTGGGGGTCTGAGCACAGCATGTCTCACTTGCTGACTCCTGTGAGGCAGATAGTTTTTTTTGTTTTGTTTTGGGGGGTTTTTTGGGGGGGGGGGAATACAACTTCCACACCCATCTTAGCCAGGCCAAGGTTTTACACAAATGGAACCTTCATGCAATGCCACTGTTGGACCTCCTGATAATGTCTCTCACATCCTGTCCTTTGTGCACAAGGTGATCTGAGCAGCATCCACAGCTGGGGTAAGGATGAGTGGAGCAATGAGACCTCTGCATTGGGGTGACCTTGTGGGGATGTTGGTGCCAAGGGGATTTCGGATGCACAGCAAACAAGCTCTATGGCTAAGCAGTCACAGAAAGAGCCTCCTTGAAGATTGTGGCATTTTTGAACCACAATCGGGCATACGCTGGTAACAGCAACCTTGTGTTGTCAGCTAATCTTTCTCACATTAGGCCAGGTGAAGGGAACTGCAGAATGAACTCACCCAAAGGTGCCTTCATTTTGGCAGTTTCATGTCTAACCTAGGCATGGGGGGGAGGAGGAGGAGGAGAAGAAGAAGAAGAAGAAGAAGAAGAAGAAAGTCGTCGTCACTTAGAACATCTTAAGCTAGCAATGCAAGCTAAGGGTTGGTGAAAGTTAAGGACCACAGTGGCTTAGTGGTTAAGATACTGAGCTTGAAGATCAGAAAGTCGACAGGTCAGCAGTTTGAGACTCAAGTGCTGCACAACAGTGATTTCCAATTGTCTATCCCACCTCCTGCCAACCTAGCAATTCGAAAGCAAGAAATTGCAAGTAGATAAATAGGTACTGCTTCAGCAGGAAAGATAACAATATTCCGTGTGTAATCTGCCTGCCACATGACCTCAGAAATGCCTGCAGATACAGACAGTGCTGGCTCTTTGGCTGACAACTGAGATGATCACCACTGCCTAGAGTTGGACACAATTGGATTTCAAGCAAAGGAGACCTTTACCTTTAATGTTGCAAAAGTAATGTTTTCAAGCTCAGATGCAACTCAGGGTTGGCACTGTTATAAAGAAAAGCAGACCAACCTGCCCACAGATCACCCAACATAGTAAACTTGATGCCTGTCTAGCCAGGCTTTGAGTAGAAGGCCACTTTATCTGTTCATGTCATTACTGTGTATCAGTGATGGATACCTTCCAGATGCCATTGGGCTCCCATTTCTGACCACTGGCAATGTCAATAAAAGGAATTCTGGGAACAGTGTAAAGTTGATGTACAATTTTGTTAAGGTTGCGCAGAATGCAAGCCCAAAGTGGAATGGCCACCACTCTAGCTTCTGAGTGTGTTATTTTGCCTGCTAGATCATTGAAATTTTGCATGTGCAATTTATTTTAACATCTTATTGTTCTTAACGCAAAACAGAAAGTGGGAGAATTGTGTTGGTACTTCAGATGTGTATTTCATTTAATGCAGTCTTGGCATTTTGATTGGAAAAAATGTTTTCAGTAATCATTGCTGGCACAAAATGACCCTACACCAGCGATGGCCAACCTTGGCACTCTAGATGTTCTTGGACTTCAATTCCCAGAAGCCCAGAGTGCTGACTTGGGCTTCTGGTAATTGAAGTCCAAGATACCTGGAGTTCCAAGGTTGGTCATCGCTGTTTTACGTTTTCCAAGGCCCCGGACCTTGCTCTTTGGTCAGAGATGTTGTTGCTCCAGACCAGGGCTCCTCAAACCTGACTCTCCAGTTGTTCTTGGACTTCAATTACCAGAAGCCCAAGTCAGCACACCTGCTAATCAGGGCTTCTGGCAATTAAAGTCTAAGAACATCTGGAGAGCCGTGTTTGAGGAACCCTGCTCCAGACTGTGCCCTCTTTGTTACCCAAAGTTTGCCATCTTACATTGACATTTGGCTTCTTCTCCATGCCAAGTTCTTCCTCTCACACTGCTGTCCAAACACCCGTGTGCCCCTGTTCCAGCTGTTGCAGGTAGAGCAAGGTTTGTTAGGTCACATGGTCATTCCTGCTTGCCTTACTGAGGAAATTAACAGATTTTCTAAATTGCATTTTGCATTTTGTAAATTACAATTTGGTGGTGGTGTCTGCTACTTGTATCAGAGTATAGATTTTTCCTGGAAATCATTTTCAGGGAAAATGCCATTGGCATGGATTTGTTTAAGGTGGATCCCAGCTTGCCGTGAAGTGACCCACACACTATGATCTCAGAGCCATCTCCTGTGGCACATATGAAATGAGACATGCAGGATTTAACACCGGGACTGCAATGGACTGCCATAACCTTAAGGATATTAACAAGGTGCGTCTTCACAGCCAGTCCTTCTGGCATGGTCTCTTCCATCTTCATTACCATTGAGAATCAGAATAGTGAAGTGGTACCTACCCCACTCATGTTGCCATTGGGCCCAGTATGATTTCCTCCACTCAGGAGACCATCACCCCACCTAAAGGGGCTTATCCACCAATTTTTAGCCTGCACTTTACAGGTCTTATCCAAAGGGCTGAATCACTGGGAAGGGAATGGTACACCACTCATGTTTCCAGCATCTCAGAAACTGGCATCATCAGCTGCCACTGCTTCCTGCATGATGTTTTGTAGAAGCTAGAGGTGCACTGATCTGTGGGTTTCGACTGCAACTCCTCGAATTCCCAAGCAATTCAGGGGAATTCTGGGACTTGAAGGCCAAACCCATAAACCTATGCACTGCTAGTGCAAGCTCCAAAGCCCTGGTGGTACAGTGGTTAAGCTGCTGTCCTGCAATCAAAAGGTTGTGAGTTTGATCCTGACCAGAGATCAAGGCTGACTCAGCCTTCCATCCTTCCGATGATGGTAAAATGAGTACCCAGCATGTTGGGGGCAAAATCAGTGGTGGGCAGTAAGAGGTTCGCATCCCCCCAGGAGGGGGGATAGCAAAATTGGCTGGCCTCTGGGCAGGGGGGTGGCAAAATTGGGTGGCCTTCAGGCAGGCAGGGTAGAGAAAATGGGTGGACATGCCCACCTCCCTGCCCTGCCCCATCAGGTTTTGTCCCTGCAAGTGGTTCAAGGTCTCCCTTGTTCAAAAGCCAGTCATATCCGACTCTAGGGTGCAGTGCTCATCTCCATTTACTGCCAAAGATCCAGTGCTGCCTGTGTTTGCAGATGTACTCATGGCCATAGGGCAGGCATGATTAGAATCCCCATGTCATAGGCTCCACCCATGACACAGGCTCCACCGACAGTGTGGTAGCAAAAATTTTGCTGCCCACCACTGAGCAAAATGCTAATTAATTTGTGAACTGCCCAGAGAGTGCACTAAGCAATATGGGGCAGTATATAAGTGTTGTTACTTTGCTTCTTTGCTTTGCTTTTAAACCACAGTTTTTCAAGACAAAGCTATCTAAAACAATTTTTTTTAAAAAAAAATAGGATAATCATATATATATAATCAACACCTTAAAACACAAAATTGAAGTATTCAAATGGTTGCACAAAACCCTGCTTTGTTTGCTCCTTCAGTACACCAGTTTTGTGATTCAGGGCAATGCAGAGAGTGTGGGAGAGAAGGTTCAACTTTTGCACAATTCCCACCTCCCACGTCCACGTTTCCCCTTCCTCCAATATTCAAATTTCCTGCAGCACGGTTTCAAAGCTGTGCCTGGCATTTTGTCCATATGATGAATGCCCATCGCCTGTGGAAAGCTAATCATTGACAAACAAAGGCATTAAAAAGGGGCCAAATCCGCACCTTCCTTGCTAGCCGTAGCTGGCCAGACACAAGATCTCTCAGCCAAGCTTTAATAAAATCCCTGCGTGGCTTACATTAAACTTCAGGTACAACAGCGTATCAAAGCAATACAAAACAATTTCAGAGCCATTATAAGATCATGAATAATTAAAAGCCTTTCCACAGCCGATACAAAAACTGAAGACGGGAAAATAATCGTTCCTGTGGTGAAAAAGACCTGTGTAAATAAACACATTTTAACACTTGATGTGGTTTCTGCCTCACAAAATCAGACAGAGAAGGAAAATGCCAAGGACGGGGGCCAGGAAGGTAAGAAGGGTCACATGAAGGCAGAGGTGAGCAACAGTATTTCAGCTAATATGCATCAACCACAATGTGTAAAGTGGTAAGATAGACAGACAGAAATACAGACAGACTGACAGACACATGGATGGACAGAGAAGGAGTAATAGGTAAAGGTCTCCCTTGCTCTAAAGCCAGTCGTATCCAACTCTAGGATGCAGTACACATCTCCGTTTACAGCCAAAGATACTGTTTGTGTCTGCAGACATTTCCGTGGCCATGTGGCAGGCATGACTAGACACTGTTGCACACAGAATGCTGTTACCTTTCCTGCCAAAGTGTTACCTATTTTTGTTGTTGTTTAGTCGCACAGTCGATTCCAACCCTTTGCGACCCCATGGACCACTGTCAACAAGGGACTTCTGTCCTCCACCATCCTCCTCAACCCGTCTAGTTCTGTGCCCATTGTGTCTACAATACCATCTAGCCATGTCATTTTTGGCCACCCCCTCCTTCTTTTGCCCTCCACCTTTCCAAGCATCAAGGCTTTCTCAAGTGAATCCTCTCTTCTCATTTGATGTCCAAAGTACTTTAGCTTCATCTTTACTATTTGACCTTCTAAGGAGCAGTCAGGGTTGATTTCTTCTAAGATTGACCTGTTTGTTCTCCTTGCTGTCCAGGGGAGTCTCAAAACTCTTCTCCAACACCACATTTCAAAGGCGCCTATTCTTCTGCGCTCAGTTTTCCTAATGGTCCAGCTCTCACAACCATACATTACCACTGGGAATACCATTGCTTTGACTATGTGAATTTTTGTTTGCATGGTGATGTCTTTACTTTTCACTATATTCACCAGGTTTCTCATAGCTTGTTTCCCAAGAATCAGTCGCCTTTTTATTTCATGGCTGCAATCACCATCTGCAGTGATCTTATATCCTAAGAAAGTAAAATCTGTCACTGCTTCTACTTCTTCCCCATCTATTTTCCAGGGACTGATAGGGCCTGTTGTCATTATCTTGGTTTTCTTGATGTTGAGTCTCAAGCCAGCTTTTGCACTCTCCTCTTTCAACCTAATCAGGAACTTCTTTAGGTCTTCCTCACTTTTTGCCATGAGGGTGGTATCATCTGTGTATTTCAAACTGTTGATGTTTCTCCCAGCAATTTTAATTCCAAATTGTGATTCTTCCATCCCTGCATTGCGCATTATGTGCTCTGTGTATAAGTTGAATAAGCAGGGTGACAAAATGCAGCCTTGTCTTACTCCTTTTCCTATTCCAAACCATTCTGTCCTTCCGGATTCTGTCCTAACGGTTGCTTCTTGATTCATGTACAGATTTCTCATGAGGCAGAAAAGGTGTTCTGGTATTCCCATCTCTTTAATTACTTGCCATATTTTGTTGTGGTCCACACAGTCAAAGGCCTTGGTGTAGTCAATGAAACAGAAGTAGACTTGTTCCTTTGTTTTCTCCATGATGTCAATGTGGTCTCTTGTGGTATGTTGTCATTGTGGTATGTTGTCAATGTGGTCTCTTGTTTCCCTGCCTCTTCAGAACCCAACGTATTTATCTATTTGCAATTTCTTACTTTTAAACTGCAAGGTTGGCAGGAGCTGGGACAGAAACAGGAGCTCGTTCTGTCATTCAGCACTCGGATCTCGGACTGCTGACCTGCCAGCCTTCCAGTCATCAAGTTCAGCATCTTAACCACTAAGCCACTGCAGTCCGAAGGAGGAACAGGAACAGGTATTTTTGTTAACTCAGCAGACTTCTGCCACAATAAACATACTTTTCTTTAAGGTGGCCCAAAACTTATTTGGATAAGATAACTAGATTAGGCAGAAGAGTCCTTCAGTTTCTCATGATCAGACTCTGGGGGGCATTGATGATACGATCAAAATGATGAACCCTGTTTACAAAAAGGAGATACTACCAGCAAGTTTAGGAGAACACAAGATTTGTACAAGTACAAAAAGTCACATGAGAAAATGTCCAGAAGTGAAAGTAAATCCTAGTTCGAGACTTATCAGAACTGAGTGTGTTCAGTTGCTTCAAAATCTTGGAAAACTGAATACCGGAACAAGGAGTGCAGTAGAGTAACTAGAAATCAGAATAAAGAACATTCTAATCTAATGGTCTATCTTTTTCCCCTCATTACTAACTCTTCCATGTTCTTTCAAAGCAAGCTCTACATCTGAACTCTCAATCTCAAACAATGGTGTGTTTAAGGAGATAGACAAGACCAAGGAAATGTGTGGCCCTCTAGACTACAACAGCTATCAGCTGTAACCAACACAAGCAATGGCAAAAGATCATGGGAGATTATTATTATTTATTTATTTATTAGTTCAAATTTATATTGCCGCCCAATTCAACAGCATCTGGAGCATGACAAGTTCCCCACCCTTGAGGTAGACAAACTGAATCAAATTCAGAAGAGGTCAATGAAGATGGGCCAGATAAGTAGGAAAGAAGTCTTACAAGGAAGGACGGAATGGCCTGATGCATATTCAGCCAGGATAAAGGAAAACAGGACTGGCCAAAGGGCCATGGCATAGAAAAGGGGAAGCAGATGTTCTTTCCTGCCCCAGAGGAACAAGCGAGATCTAGTGGCCTTAAGTTTCAGCAGGGTAGATTTTAGCTGAATGTTGGAAGAAACATCTTGATAACAAGAGCAATTGGACAATGGAAACAGATGACAGCCTATCCCTTCCTGGAAGCTTTACAACCCCTTTTGATGACATCTAGGTTTGGATCAGAGTGAAGAAGCGGTTTTCATTTCTGCTTCTGTTTTGAACAACTCCCTAACCCAAACAGCATGGCCACCAGCATTAACTAGGGCTTCTACTTCCTCCCAAATATTCCCCTCCTCGATTTCTTGAATCAAGCAGAAGTCCCTTTCAACTCTAGGATTCTAAAGATTCCATGCTGTAATCCTTCAATCTTTCTCCGCCTACATGTGTGCACACTTCTCACACTGAACAACGGACGGGGAAGATGACATTTCTGTCCCTGCTAAATTAGTTACATTCTGTCTGTTAAAAAAAGGGCTAGATTTAGGATTTCAAAGGTATGTCTTTGTTGTATAATTCATTGGCTGATGAGAGGTACAAGTTGAGTAATGAAGTCTGGGTCTGCTTCTCAAATGCGCTTCTCTGTTTTGATGTGACACAGAAAAGTGAGTGAGAGAGAGAACAGTCAGAAACTTAGGGTCACTGGGGTAACCTGAGCAAACCACTAGACTGAGACAAGAAGCTTCACTCACTTGGTGAATATGAAGCACAATCAACCACCCATAGAGACCCATCAATGATGTGGCCCTTCTTACCTTCCTGGTACTCATGGCTGCATTGGACAGTTAGCAGCTTCACAGTTTATGTTGTAGACAGAGAAGGGAAAAGAAGGGTTTCATTCAAAATCAACATCTACAGACCCAAAGCAGAGAATCCAAGTTAAAAGAGGTTCTAACTAAGCATTAGGAAGAGTTTCCAGACAATAAGAACTGATTAACGATCATAGAAGATGGTGAATTTTCCACCTCCAGAGGTTACTAATCAGAGGCTGGAGAACCATCTGTCAGAGATATTTTAGTTGAAATTTTCTAGGGGGTCAAAGCAAATGACCCTTTGGATCCCAAACCTATAATTCTATTAGTCCATGTTATTCATCATTTTTCCAGTCTGGCTCATTACTTGTTAGATTAAGAGTGGCAGGTTGGTAATGTTAGTACATAACAGCTTTCTGATCACTAAGGAACGGAGAGCAATCATTCACGGTGAATGCCAACAAGCTGCAAATGTGTACTTTAATATCCCTTCTCTTTCTTGAGCCTACAGCAGTGGTTTCCAATGTGGGACACATGCCCCACTGGGAGAATTCAATTCCCAGATGCCTAAGTCAGTACATTGGTTGACCAGCGCTTTGGAGAATTGACTAAGGCTTCTGGGAACTGAAGTCCAAAAACCAAAGGTTGGAAAACACTGGCCTATAGGCTCCATCGGTTTAGAGACAGACTATGGCCAACAGACCTGGTGAGATTGTTGTACATCTTCTGTACCATATTACACATGCTTCTGTTTTTATACCATCTAGCTTGATGGAAAGTTCTAGAGAATGCAAATATTTTCTGACATTGCTACAATATTTCATTGACCTTAATTGTTCTCCAATTGTGCATTATTTTTGCGATATGTTATGTCATCGTCATTGTTATTGTGGCCATGATAGCTAGGAGTTTCTCAAGCTATAGAGCAAAAAAACAAAGGTTTTCCATCTCTGATGAATAGAAATAAATTAGCAAATTTTGGCACATTCTTAAACAATTCTTAAACAAACATATTGAAAGAAAATGTTGCTAACCTATGCCAATTTACATAATTTCTTGGATGGCCAAGTGTCACTGCTAGCTCCAGGTTTCCTGTCAGTTGGCTCTAGCTTCCTTGAGGAACATTCCTGACTCTACGTGCCACCTTTTGATTGTAGGCTACATGCTAATCAGTGCCGTAATTGCTGATAGCAACAGATGGTGCCATATATCCAGTTAGCTTGTGTGATCAAGAGAAGTCCCTAGGACAGCCTGCTGCAGACTGCTTGATTCTCTGCTGTAAGAAGACCCTGGCAAGATGTGGGTGGATGAAGTACAGTACTGTAGAAGCTCCTCACAATTTTCACAGCATGGCCAGATCTTTGTCTGAATTTTTCTGCTTGCTCCAGCATCTCTGACTACATAAGAGGGCATGTAAATCCTCCCTTATCTCATCTTTTCCTGCGAGGTGTGGAAATGCAATGTTCTTCTACATGTTGGTAGAGATAGTGAGGGACATCATGTCAGCTTTAACAGAGTTAGCACATGCCTTTTGCTATAGCAAGCAATTTATGGTATTGAACAGATGGTACAAATCCCCTCAAACTAAGTTGGCTGCTGTTTGCTTTAAGAACCTGAGACACTGGATGAGTTGTTTGTGTATTTTGTAATAATCAGCTAGTCTTCTCTTTGCTTGCTCTTTGTGTATCTGATTTTGTTTTGTGGAGGGAGAGAATGCAGATGTTTTTTGCACAAATTAGGGATATGTAGATTAAAAGATTCTATACACATTGCCAGCCCAACCCGTAGTACGGAGATGAACAACTTTTTGGTGGTTAATAACGGGCCACTTTATTTTGTAATAACAATTTACTGAACTAAGATGCACAGCGGCAGAGAAAGCATGGACTAGGAAAGGCCTAAAAGTTGTGAACACAATTGCTCGTTAGTTGATTGCAATGCTCTGTCGTGGAGCCCATAGGATCCAAGATGTCCAGCTGGACCCATTGAACATTTTTGTATGATTAACTTCTTGAGTTTTGTGAATGCAACAGGATTAAATTACCTTTTTTACTTATTGGCCTTTCATAGTCCGTGCTTACCACCATATGTGGTGCAACTTACTGGGTGCACCATGCCCCCTCCAAGCCCATCAACTTGGCTTGGATGCCGCAGTGCAAGGAAGTGAGAAAGAGCTGCATCCCCTCATCAGAGAGGTGCACACTGTCTGATCGGAACAAGTGACGAGATGTCGTCCAGATCTCATGGTGCATGACTATCATACCCAGGCCCTCGTCCTCAAAGAAACGAGCGAGAAACCAATTGACACCACAATGGGCCCGGTCCACCCTACGAGGGTCACATGGAACTCAGCAAGCAACACGGGGATAATGTTAGACCATATGAAGCGGGTCTGAGACTACCATCGGTGGACTAGAAGGGGGTCTCAGCGTACTGCCTGGGAGAGGTCAATCCCAGTGGAGGAACTGAGTTTGTTGCCACCCAAGTGCGCAGTCTGGAAATACATTTCCAGAGGGGGACCGGAGAGGTGACCGAACCGGTCGCCCGGGGGTTTACCACCACCCCAGCGCCCCCTCCTGATGCGTGCTACCGGTTCAGGCAAATCGGTCCAAACCGGTAACAACCCATCACTGGGGAAAACCCTTCCTCCAAGCGAAAGGAAGTTCCCTTTCCCTACTACAACCCTTTGGCCAGCATGCGATTTTGGGACCTGTGCTCCAAAACCATAGGGGCCACAGTGACTTAGTGGTTAAGATGCAGAGCTTGATGACCGGAAGGTCAACAGGACAGCAGTTTGAGACCCAAGTGCTGTTTGACAGAGTCTGTCCCAGTTCCTGCCAACCTAGCAGTTTGAAAGCAAGAAATTGCAAGTAGACAAACAGGTGCTGCTTCAGTGGGGAAGGTAACAGCATTCTAGGTGCTCTGGTGTCTAGTCACACCTGCCACAGGACCATGGAAACGTTTGCAGACACAGATAGTGCTGGCTCTTTGGCTGTAAACAGTGATGAACACTGAATCCTAGAGTCAGACACAGCTGGCTTTAAGTAAGGGAGACCTCAGCCTTTACCCTAAACCCATGATGGCGAACCTTGGCACTCAAGATGTTCTTGGACTTCAATTCCCAGAAGCCCAAGTTAGCACTCCTGCTGATCAGGGCTTCTGGGAATTGAAGTTCAAGAACAGCTGGAGCGCCAAGGTATGCCCTAAACACAGATGTCTTCATGCCTCCTCCAAAGCTTTACTCTGAATGCCCCCCACCCCAAAGAGCCCAACAGCTGCCCTGCACCTGGCCCATCAGGGAAAGCATGCAAATCCCTAGAAAGAAGAGGACCCCCCTTCCTCTGGGAAGGCCTGCAGCCAGGGAAAGCCCCTCCTGAGCTTCCAGGCATGTTCTTTGTTTGTTGTCCATGGGACTCCAAAGAAAACTAGAGTGGGTGCAGCAGGCACAGGGATTTAGGATAAAAGGCTCCCCGCTCCTCCCACATTTTCACGTTTGCAGCCACAGCTCTGACTGCGGGACAGGCCATGACAAGCAACTGGCAGCATGGAAGGGTAATTGGAGGATGGGATGCATGAGAGATTCCAAGGGCTATTTTGCTGCCTGCTCCAGACAGGGAGGGAGTTTAGATAGCCAGAGATTTCTTGCCCTGTCTGTTGGGCCGGATCATGCAAAGCCTGCATGGTACAGCCATAGGTGGGAGACATTTTGGTGTTTGTTTGTTTGTTTGTTTGTTTATTCAAATTTCTATTCCGCCCTACTTGCTTAGGTGACTCAGGGCGGGTTACAACAGATCAGATAAAACATATAAAATACAATTAAAACTCTAAAAACAATTTAAAACAGCATCTCATTCCTTTAGGTAAAGGAGAGGGTGGGTGGGTATGAGATGTTAGATAGGCCAGTGGGAAGGGGTCAATGAACCATCACGCGGCCCCACACCCTTCCCTCCAGCCAAGTCTCCACTCTCTTCCAAAAAGCCGGAAGCTCCGTCTGGAGGCGCAATTCTAGAAGCAGATGGTTCCACAGAGCTGGAGCGGACATGGAGAAGGCCCTCCTTTTAGTGCCAGAAAGTCAAGCCTCTCTAGCAGCTAGAGATGTGACAAAGTTAAGTTAATCTTTTGTCTGTTGCATGAAAATGACAATTTTATCTGACTTCAGGTTTTGTGGATTGCTGATGGTGCGGAGACCAGGAAGGAAGGAAGGAAGGGCACTTGGGCGCCTCATAGGTCTCCATTGTTTGAAAGCCAGCCATGTCCTACTCTCGGAGTCAGTGCTCATCTCCATTTCCAACAAAAGAACTTTGGATGTTCATGATTCTGTGGTCATTTGGCAAGCATTTATATCTCACCTTCTCCAGATGTTTCCATGGTCATGTGGCAGGCATGACTAGATGGTGGAGCACATGAAAAACTATTACCTTTCCTGCTGAAGCACAACCTATTTATCTTCTTGCAATTTTTTGTTTTCAAACTGTTAAATTGGCAGGAGCTGGGGCAGATGATTGGAGTTTACTCTGTCACACAGTACTCAGGTCTTGAACTCTTGACCGCCCCACCGCCCCCGATAAAAAACCACCTTGCTTTCTCCTCTGAAGACAACATAAGAAAACAAATAGAGACAGAGGAGGATAAAATCCAATTGATATTCCTGTTTACTAAGAGGAGCTGTAGAATAACTCAGCAGCTGTATAAATGCTGTCAGTTCAGCTATTTTTCGCATTCATTTGCAATGTTCAATTTATTTGGCTTCTACTAGCCACAGGAGAGGTAGATAATGATATATCCAGCATCAAAGGCCTGCTGCCCTATAGGGCTGCTGACCATTCCCTCCGGCTCCTGAGGTTTTTCACAAGGCATCGCCCACAGACTTGCTAACCGAGTGTTACACATTGCATTTTATTGATTTATTTATATCTCGCCTTCTCCAATTACTGCAACCCCCCGCTGAGTTGGGGTAAGCTTCGCCTGTTCAATTTCTGCCTGTCTCACCCAATCATTGCTGATCAAGGACTTTGCTGCGTCAAACAGTGTAGGGTGATTAATCCCCAGGTGTCTTTACCTAGCAGCCTGGGACAGCTGAATGCAAACACTTGGGGGTCTTACTTCTGGGTCAGCCTCAGAACAAGTGGTGACTCGTAATCAGCATTGTCAGAGCTTGTAAGCATGGGGTGGGGGGGACAGCTCCCCAAATGTTTTTTTGGGGGGGCTATTCCAAGCACTGCTGAAGGAAGGTTTGTATCCATCACCACACGAACACACACACGTACTCAATCACATTTATGTTTGTGCTAACAGATCCATTGCCATGTATACACACAAGATTATGATAGAGATGTTTTTAGGGATGGAACACCTGGAAATAAATCCCCACATCCATTAGAACAGTCTCTCTCCCTCTTCCCCCTATACCCATTCAAGTATGATTGTTCATACATACATGCTGCCTGGCAACCAGAATTCAACACAATCCTGTTTGTAATTTGTGTCACTAGTAGGAATAGAAAAATTCAACAGGTAAGCAGTAAGTAGGCAAGTCAGTTAGCTCAAGACATCCAGTCAAGCTGCATCTTCTGTGAATATCAAGGGATTAGCCTTGCAGAAGACATTCCCCCCCCCCCAAAAAAAAAGGCATTCTTCCAATAGGAGTATTTACTTACCGTATGTATGTCACATCAATATTTCTCCTCTCATCCAAAGAGGACACCTGTATATGGCTTTCCCGCTACTCAGCTTATCCTCAGAATATTTTTCAGTACATCTACAGCAGTGATGGTGAACCTTGGCATTCCAGGTGTTCTAGAACTTCAGAAGCCCTGATCAGCAGGAGTGCTGACTTGGGCTTCTGGTAATTGCAGTCCAAGAACACCTGGAGTGCCAACGTGCACCATCAAGTTACGCCATTTGTGTTATAAGCCCATTACGCCTGCTCCTAGACCAGGACTCCTTGTTCATGGTCATGCATGCTCTGATCACCTCCAGAATGGACTATTGTAATGCGCTCTGCATGGGGCTGCCCTTGATGACCATTCGGAGGCTGCAAGTGGTCCAGAATGCAGCTGCCTGGGTGGTGATGGGGTGCGGGCATTATGCCTGTGCCTCACCACTGCTGTGGGAGCTGTACTAGTTACTGGTATACCTCCAGGTGCAATTCAAGGTGCTGACAATGACCTTTAAAGCCCTACATGGTAATGGGCCAGGATACTTAAGAGACTGTATCACCCCAAGAACATCTGTCCATCCCACCAGAGAGGACCAGAGGGGCTCTCTAATTGTGCCATCTTCTAGAGAGGCATGTTTCTCTAGCACAAGAAGGAGGGCCTTCTCTGTGTCTGCGCCGGTCCTATGGAACCTCTTGCCAACCAAGTTTTGGCTACAGACGGAGTTGCTGCCCTTCAGGAAAGAGCTAAAAACCTGGCTGGCAAAGCAGGTGTGGGGCACCAGGAAAGTGGTGACCCCTGCCTGTTGGCTCATATAACAAGATTGCTCCCTGTCCCTTTTAAATGATGGGGCGGGTAACTTCGTGGGTATTTTTAATGGGTTTTAAAAGGTTTTTTATGGTAATGTTTGTTTTAATGCTGTTAGCCGCCTAGATTTGCTGCCGAGTTGGGCGCCAATAGAAATTTGAAACATAAATAAATACATAAATCAAAAGGGAACAGCTCCAGACCTCCAAGTGTGGTTGGACAGCATTTCCCATAATCCCCACCATTGGCCAATCTGGCTTGGGCTGAAGAGAGTTTCAGTTTGGCCCTTATTGTCTACTGGTATTCAGTCTTCATTAAAACTGCTTATTAACCATTCATTTGAGGAGACCATCAGCAAGATCTCCATTCACCTGCAATGAAAATACAGAGGTTCCGAGGTGCCAAATTTCATAACTACAAGGCTCTGCCATGCATCACATCCCTCTGTATACAGTTGTCATATTCAAGTTGGGATGTTCTCCCTTTTTCTCTCTACTCCATCACTTTCTCTGTTCAAGGCATCGGGTGCCAGGGTGCCAAAGCCTTTGCAACGTGTCTGTCTGTATACGTTTTGTGTTTCTTGCTTTGTTCCTAAATGGACCTGAAGCCAACAAACAAGGCTTATCAGAAACACCTGGAAAGCGACGTGGGAACCAGATGAAGAGCAAACAACCAGCAAGAAAGTTAAAAAGCTTTTCATGAGTCAACAACAAGGCACAGTTTCCATTTGAGGTTTAAAAAGGCTGTGGCTATCCCAAGACCCAACTGGCCAGAAACCAAAGGCTAGAAACATCAGGGACTCAAAAAGGTGTGTCCTTCCTTTCCAGTCTTTCTCCCAAACAAATGCCCTCCCACTATTTATATTTCCCTTCTCCTCACCTCTGTAACATCCACTTGTCTCTCCTGCCCTTATTGCTGTATTGCATTCTCTAATCATTATGTGCTGCCAAGGCAATTCAGACTTGTTCGGTCACACAGTGGGTGGCACTTTTTTTGTGGTGGCAAAATGTCACTTGGGCGTTTGGGAGTTCTTGGACTTCAATTTCCAGAAGCCCTAGAGGCCGCTGCAAGCACAGGGGCCAGCGTCTTGGGCTCCACCCAGGGAGCAGAAAATTTGGCTTACACCCCAGGCAGTTGAAACCCATGTCCTGGGCTCTGGGCGGCTGAAACCCACACTACACCACTGGCTCCAGTGAATCCTTTCTTCTCATTTGGTGGCCAAAGTACTTGAGCTTCAGTTTGTCTTTCTAAGGAGCAGTCAGGGTTTAGGATTGACTGATTTGGTCTCCTTGCAGTCCAGGGGACTCTCAAAAGTTCTCCAGCACCATATTTCAAAGAGTCTATATATACTTCTGTGCTCAGCCATCCTTGTGAAAGTTGTTTTGTCCCTAACTAACCAATAGGAAAGTTTCTGTCTTCCCATCTTTATGGATCACCTGACCTATTTTGCATGTATTAAGGCTTTTTGTTCAGGCTTCTCTCTCTCTTGCCTTTGAAGTGGAAACATGTATAGTTGAGCTCACCATTTTGAGGGACATGTGACAGGCCTAAAAGAACTAAAACACTCTAACTTTAACTGTATTTCTTTCAGAAACTATTCTCATAGAGAATCCAGAGCATATGTATATTTCTCTCACCTAACTCATGAGTAAAATATATGTTTGTTCTTTATAAACATTTAGTGAAGTGTATTATTGCTGGGCTAAACAGAAGTCTGGGTTGGAGAACTTGCCTTTCAAACTTAGATTGCCTTAAAATGCCCCACTTTACTGCTGCAGCATAAAACTTAGCATACTGGAGATATCATTTCTGCCACACAATGTATTTTCAAGGAAGAAAAACTGAAACTTGTCCTCCCCGCTAGAGCCTGTAGTCCTGCTACCTTGGCAGCCGCAGAGCAACTTTATGCTCTGCCTTCCCAATGCACCTAATTAATAAGCAATACAGTACAGTAGTCATAATACCCATTTTCTCATTATTGAGAGCAGATTTCCGTATTGGCACTTGCCTGCCAATGGTAACTAATTTGGCTAACCCAGGACTGCCTTGATTATTTGCCAGCTAGCTCTAACAACTGTGTGGTTGTATTGGACATGCAAAATGGCTGAACATTTCATTTTTATGTTCGTACACTCTTCCTCTAAGTATAGAGCAAGCTCTACAGCCAGTTCTTGCCTCCTCTACCACCACGAAAAGTTGTGAGTCACACTACCACAACCACCCCAATGAAAACAGAAGTGGCTGAAAGTCTATTTTTGGTTTTGTAAAACCCTTGAGGGCAGAAAGTGCCTTGTTTCACTGTTTCTAGAAGTTTCCAAGAGCAGCAAACCTCCATTTATGTCACCTTTTCCCTAGCCAGTTGCCTTAAAAAATGGTAATGTATGGGAGCTAGACCATAAGGAAAGCTGAGCGCAGAAGAATAGATGCCTATGAAATATGGTTCAGAGGGCCATTCATGAGGTTCAGTGGGCCAGTCATGTGGTTCTTCTGACCAGAAGAGAGAAGTAAAATGTGCCTTGCAATCTGTGTTTTGCAACAGGATAAGATAGATTTTGGGCTGCCATTTTCTCCATGAAGAAACGAGGCACACTGGAAAAGACAAGGATTCAGGGGAAATTATGCAGGAATTCAAATCAAGTTCCTGTTGCAAGTCAGATACAGTGCTCTTTGAAAATAGTATTAGTACTGTATTTTAATACTCAACCCATTGAATATATTTTTTAATTTATGGAGTGAACTGCATATACAGAGTATAAAGTTCCAGTGTCTATGTATGAAAAATGTATATGCAGTCAGGCTGGGAAGAAGACATCTATTTAGAAGCTGGATCTGTCAAAAGCTCTTAGATTCTCTGATATTCACCTGCGGATATATCTCTGTGCCTGACAACACGATGTCTGTCGCAATCTGTGAGGAAATTATCCTTCATGCAAGTGGAATCTCATGGGTATACTTTGTCCTCCCTTGCAGGCAAACTGTTTGGCAACAGATTATGTTAAAATCTGCATGAATTTGCATTAAGTATGCTCAATTATGTTAATGAGGGAGTCTAGCTTTCAAAGAGGGCCCATAGTGGCTTAGTGGGTAAGGTGCTGAGCTTGATGACCAGAAGGTTGCCAGGTCAACAGTTCAAGACCCGAGTGCTACATGATGGAGCGAACTCCCATCATCTGTCCCAGCTCCTGCCAACCTAGCAGTTCGAAAGCAAGAAATTGCAAATAGATAAATAGGTACTGTTTCGGTGGGAAAGATAACAGAGTTCTGTGCGCTCTGGTGCCTAGTCATACCTGCCACATGACCACGAAAATGTCTGCAAGTGCAGACAGCGCTGGATCGTTGGCTGTCAATGAAGATGAGCACCACCCCCTAGAGTCAGATACAAATGGTTTTTGAACAAGGGAGACCTTTACCTTTACTAGCTTTCAAAACTGGCCTAGTGGAGAGCGCTAATATCTGGCAGTGGGCTAAAAGCAGTGAAAAATCATAGATGTGACTGGGATCAGCCACTCTTCTCCACCCCAGCATCATTCCCATACAGCCTCCCCCCCCCCCTTTCCTGGCAAAGATAATTCTTGGTGATGGTTCAGTGCTTTGGGAGCCCTACAATGGTTCCCAACAAGGGGTACACAGCCCACTAGTGGACTTCAATTCCCAAAAGCCTAAGTCAGTACATTGGCTGATCAGTGCTTTGGGGAAATGACTTAGGCTTCTGGGAATTGAAGTCCAAAAACCAGCATTTGGGAAACACTGCAAGCCAGACATGATCCAGCCACTTTTAGATGCTGTTAAATCCCATTAAACTCAATAAGAGAGTTTTAGAGTATGCTTAACTCTCACTCACTGAAATAATTGGGACCTTTATATTCTGGGCTTTGGCCAAATCTGTCTGAATAGCTCACTAAGTTAGGCAGAGGTTGGGAGTTTAATTCCCTATTGCAATTGGTAACTTACAATGGTGTTTCGCTTAAAGAGCAAACTCCCTTAAAGAGCAATCCTGTGGAACACATTATGCTCTTTAAGCGAGGTACAACTGTACTTTCAGGCAGTTTTTAAAGGCATAAAAGCAATATCATCATCATCACCACAACTACCTGAGGACATATGAAACAGAACAGAACTCTAGTGGGAAAACTCGTGGGAAGGAAACTCACAACTGCAAGATTTTGCCTGTGGATGGTGTCTTTTCATGGGATTTCCACACTGCCCTGGGTCACGGTGACAGTTTGCATGAGAAATATGTCAGCAATGAAAGAATTTGCTTGCTGCACCCAGTTGGTATAAATGCCAAATATTCTCACATAGCCTGAGGTGTCCCCACCTGATCTCCTTGAGATGTTTTAGTCTGGATTTTGGTGACATCCAGGTACAGGTACTTCCAAGAAAGGGTCGGGTTCTGGCAAGGTCACAGAGATGAGAAGGGACAAGGACTGATAAGAACTGTTTGCATTTCATCTAACGTGCCTCCCAAGCCATGCTCCTGAAGTACTTTTCAAAGATAGCCTTACTTGGAGAAGAGCTTTAGCAAGTGAGAACTTCAGCTATTTGAGTAGCAAGCAAATAAAGCAAACATATTTTGCTGCAAAAGGCTAGGCAGGACACCCCTTATGGTTAGGGAAGTGGTGAGATCTAAGTTCGAATCCTCACTACAGGGTAGTCATGGTGAACCTTGACACGCCAGGTGTTCTTGGACTTCAATTCCCAGAAGCCCAAGTTTCTGTATGTATGCACAGTATGCACATGCAGTGAACCCATTTGTGTGGATTCACAGAGACTCAGGCTTCTGGGAATTGAAGTCCAAGAACACCTGGTGTACCGAGGTTTGCCATCACAGCTACAGAGTTTGGGATCAGCCCTTGTTCTTCCTTCAGACTTTACTTTGCAGGGTCACTTATAAGATGGAGTTCACTCCCTGCTCCTGTGGGCCTGTCCTCCCGTAGGGGAGCTAAGTAACCCTGCTGCTTCCATGCTACAGAAACGGACCACAAGTTCTTCCAACAACAGTGGCTTATTGGTAACAAAGAAATATGTACAAAAATCTTTAGGGTTTGATTTCCTCACTGTCTTGCTGAGGTCTTTCCAATAGCTGCTCCCCTGTTCCTTTAACAGTGGGAGGCAGTCCTTTCAATGTCCTTGTTGCATTTTGGGTTGGTCACACCTGAGAGGCTCAACCAGTAGGGCAGCCTCAATGGGTGCATTCCAAATGCCAGCGATGTTATTGTTGCTGTTCTTATTCAGTTTTGGGGTCCAGGGAATCTCTCTTGCCCTCTGGCTATGCAGATGATTCCAGTGGACCAACTCTTTCCAAAAAGGGGCTTTGGTGTGTTCTGAAGCCTTGGCTGTGCTGACTTGAAACTACCTCCACATCAGTTGAGGTCTTTGTCACCCAGCAGGAGAAGTTCCATTGGTTGATCTTCCTTGGCCAGGTAGCCACTTAGGGGTTGCTTAGAGGGAACACTCTTGCCTGCCTGTCTCCCTTCCTCCTCCACTGCCTCTAGGTCCTCCTTGATATATCCCCAGTCTCTTCCTTCTAAGGTCTCTATTCAGATTCCTCCCCAGTCCTTTCTGGGGACTTCTCTTCTTCACTCCTCTTTGGATTACTCAGTGCCACATTTAATGAGAGAGCTCCAGAGCGAATACTCTTGGGTAGTGGTGGGCATCAGCAGGTTCGCCCCAGTTCGCCAGAAATCCTGGCTGGCCCCTCTGCCCATCCAAGTTTTGAAATAAAGTAGTCCTAATTCGGGTGCGATGCAGGGCTTTCCCCCTGGCCACGCCCACCACACCACACCCACAGAGTAGGTAGTAACATTTTAAAAATCCCACCACTGTTCCTGGGGGCCTGAAGTCAAGGGCAATGGTCCACCAAAGTGTACGGTCCCCACTGGTCTCCTGCTTTCATCTCCTATGGGAACTCAGATAGGAGCCAGAAAATACATTACAGCGCTCCCTTTTTTGGACTACAAAATCCCCCGGCAGTTGTCATGCTGACTGAGGAGTTTGTGAGCTGGAGTCCATTAATTCATATTCCCTTGGTTTGGCTGAGGGACAAATTCAGTAACAGAAGCCAAACAAAGGGTTGGGATTTTGACCCACTGCTCTGGTCCATGAGAAAACAAGACAAAACAACTCTCCGCAAGGCAGTCTCTTGGTTAGGGCCAACCAAAATCCCACAGAAGTGTGGAAGCTCTTGTAACTCTTTAGAATTTCAGAAATTCAGAAAAGTAATCCAGGACTCCAGAAATGCACTAGAGAGAGACAGAGTTTCTGCTTCAAAAATGCTCTACCCCTTGAACCCCAGTACCTCCTCCTGGTATATACCTGGAATGCAGATTCAATTTCCTTCAGCAAGCTGGCTGAACAATTGGCTCAGAGATACTTTAGGGGTAGGAAAGGGCTTTCTTCCATTCATTTTTACCATCAACAGCCAAGCCTTCCTCATAAATCAACTTTGAATTTAAAATACACAGACTGCTATCCTGTTGCCTGCAGAACAACATGTGTGTTCTTCCCCTCTCCAGCAGGCTCCCGATATGCTTGTTCTTACTGTGTTTGTCAGATCAGGCAGTTTCTGCAGTGTACAGTTGACTGAACCGTGCAGGGAGATGCATGACTGCTCTTCCACTCCAGTTTGAGCAACAGGGCGAAGGCACTACAGAGCTCTAAGACAACCTTCCTCAACCTAGCACACTACAATATCCATTATCCTCAGCCAATGGGCCAGGGGTTAAGGATCTTTTAATCTTTCAATAGGTGACAGCTTGGGTAATGTTGCCCATAAAAAGACCTAAAAGGGTTGAGGACCAGAAAGTGACTCACGGAACTGGATCAGTGGTACAAGTGTAATGCTGCAATGTGGGAGGCAGATGGAAGGCCACACTTTATTATATTCTCAGGACAGCCTTCATGGTTGATCGCCATGATTGATCACCAATATTTGGAATTGGATACCGCATGAGGAGGCGTAGGCGTATGCCTATGGGGAAGACAGCTGTTGTTTCTCCTCTTCCACTTAAAAAGTGTAAGCCAGGTTTCTTCCACTCTAGGTCCTGCAGAAGCCACCGGCTATCATACTTTTAATTCACAGACATCATGGCAGGGATGGTGGCCCAATGCATGTGGAGTTCTCCTTTATACCAACCCTTCTTAGACCCAATGCCAGATTTCCTTGGCAAGGGACATCCCAGGAGTTTCCTGGGGGCCCTGCCTTGAGGGGTGGTGGGAGAGAAGCAGTGGTGGGCATCAGCAGGTTCGCACCAGTTCGCCAGAACCGGTAGCAGAAATTCTGGCTGCCCCCACCCATTCAAGTTTTGAAATAAAGTAGTCCTAATTTGGGTGCAATGCAGGGCTTTTCCCCTGGCCACGCCCACCATGCCACGTCCACAGTGTGGTAGTAAAATTTTTTGGAGCCCACCACTGGATAGAAGTCTTTGGTCTGGGCCAGAATGAGCTCAAACCCCTGTCTGTTTCCACCTGATCTCTATCAACTGGGTGTCTCCATATAGAGACAGGGTGGTTTTTATATTTATTATTGTATTCTGCATATGTGTGGTGCTAGAATGTGAGGAGATGCAGCAGGAAGTTGCCACCAGGCAAGTGAATAAGGGGGGGGGGGAGAGAGAATTCCCCCAGTGTTTGGTTGTGACCTGAGGGGAGAAAAGTGTGACCCCTATTTCTTCATTTTTGGGAAGCTAAGCTTCTCCACTTCAGACTGTTGCCTGTCTGAAATCTGACTTTCCTTCTTTTCCACATGCTTGGAACGACTTGGTTTGGGTGGGGAGGGGAAATGTGGATCCAGCCCCATTCCCCGAGGTTAGGCTGCCATCTACTGACGCCCAGAGGTTTGTAAGTCAGGACTGGGAACAAGCAACACCGTGCCCCAGAAGGGCCCATTTTCCATTGTTGGTAAATTCCCTCATGCTGACATTGTACATATAGTGTGCTGATGTATGCATTTCAATATATAACCATCTCTCTGAGATTTCTGGAAAATGTAGTCCAAAAAGCTGTGTTCCACACTGCTTATAATTTAATAATACTGTCGTATGTCTACGCCTGTCCTACACAAATATCAGCCTGAACTCTTGTTCCCCTTGCTCACTCTGCATCCTCAAGGGTCACACCTGCTCAGCAGATGGCACCATGGGTAGAAAAGCGCCCAGTGCCCAAATGATCTCCTAGCCCTGACCTCAGCAGCAGCTGGCCTGGCCTGGGAGGGCAGAAAAAATGCAAAGCTGTAAACACTTTGGCCTGCTCAGTGATAGTCCCATTTTTATCTCAAGCGTTTCCTACATGAATCTTAATTGTTGCATTTCTTACTGTATCTTTTCTAGTTTTCAAGTGGCTTTTAAAAAGCTGTGCTACGCTGCCCAGGGAAGGCCAATGTAGGCAAGTTTTTATTTGCAGCATCATTACTCTTAAAAGTCTTTGGTTATAGCAGGGGTTCCCAAACTATGGCCCATGGGCTGGATCTAGCCCCCAACACTAAGTCATCCGGCCCACACTGCCCTCGTCACTCCCAGAAGCAGGTGTAAAACGCGCCCATAGGCCCATAGGTGTACTTTACTTCCATTTCCAGGAGCGACAAGAGTGGTGTGGGCCGGATGAATTGGCATTGGGGGACCAGATCCGGCCCATGGGCCATAGTTTGGGCACCCCTGGTTTAAGCAGGTTAAAATCCTGTTGAAAAACAGATTGCGAAGTGTGTTTTACTTCTTCTTCCGATGGGAGGAACCAAGTAACCAGCCCGCTGAACCACGTGACCAGCCCACGGCCCGAAATTAATTTAATTTAATTTAATTTAATTGTTCGGTTTTTATGCCGCCCCACTTGCCTAAGCGACTCTGGACGGCTAACAACAATACAAAAAATAATACAAAATATACAGTTACAATTAAATTAGCATAATGCACAAAACATTTCAGAACTTTCAAAAAAAAAATCCCACTTACAAACCAGTACCCCACAAAGCAAGAAACAAAATCAACTCCAAAAAAAATTAAACTATATATTTACAAAAAAACCCTCAAAGATTTAAAAGTTTAAAAGGTTAAACAAGATTTAAAAAAGTTTTAAAGAGTTTAAAAGAGGGAGAGAGGGGTGGCTATCCCATCAGATCACCCCGTATTACTTGAGCCCCACACCTGCCCTGCCAGCCAGGTTTTTAGGCCCTTCCGAAAGGGCAGGAGCTCTGTCTGTAGGCGTAACTGTATGTAACTGATGGAATGATAAGAGAGCCTCTCCGATCCGCCCTGGTGGGATGGACAGATGTTCTTGGGTTGATGTGGTCTCTTAAGTATCCTGGCCCACTACCATGTAGGGCTTTAAAGGTAATGACCAGCACCTTGAATTGCACCAAGAGACATACTGGCAACCAGTGCAGCTCCTGAAGTAGTGGTGAGGCACGAGCATAATGCCCGCACCCCATCACTACCCGAGCAGCCGTATTCTGGACCAGCTGCAGCCTCCGAATGGTTACCAAGGGCAGCCCCATGCAGAGCACATTACAGTAATCAAGTCTGGAGGTGACCAAAGCATGTGTGATCATGAGCAAGGAGTCCCGGTCTAGGAGCAGGCATAACTAGCGTATTACACGAAGTTGTGGAAAATCCCTCCTGGCAACAACTGCCAGCTGCTCTTCGAGCAGTAGTCGTGAGTCCAAGAGGACCTCTAGAAAAGTTTGGGCACCCCGATTTTAATTATTCCTTGCAGTTTGTTACTTCCAAGCTCCTGGTCTCTGTCCCAGTAGAAAGCAACAGATTTCCTGATTTGCTCTTTGTCGCTCCGTATTTTAAAACTCCAGAGAGAGACATGCAATGCCAGGGTCTTTATTGCCATTGAGCATTTCAAGTTACCCCTCACTCTTGGCTTCCCTTCCCAGGCCATTTCCACTAGCCACCAGCCCACGCTCAGCTATTCAGTCAGGTCTACTGACCTCCTACATGGGCACATTTGTGAGCCAGTCCTGCAGACAGCTGAAAGGATAAGGACTCAGGGCAGGGAGCCAACTCTAGCTCACGCGGCTCGTCTAGCTGTTTTCTCAAGGCTCCTTGGCAGTCGGCTACTTGGCTTTCATCAGCGCTGCCTCCTTCTCTCTCTTGCTCAGTCGCTCTCTCTCTGGACCTGAGCTCCAAGGCTAGACGCCAAGGCCGGCTTTGATTTACAGGCTTGGGTTGTGGCCAAGCTCAGGTCACACTTGGCAGGAGATATTTGTAGTGGCACCACCATACGGGAGGGCAATGGGCAGCGTCCCTTGGCCGCATGCCACAGACACTGTGGCATCTGGGAAACTCAGGGGAAAGCAGGTTGAAGGAACCCTCTCACCAGCTGGGAAATGCCAGGCTCCACCAGTCGGCTGGATGCCAGGTCTGCTTTGCCCTGCCAGGGGAGAGAGCGAGGTCATGAGTGCTCAGAGGCAGGGCTGCTTCCTCCCAAGTTTCCCCTCCTGGGCTTATCCCAGGACTTTCCCATTGCATGTCTTCTGGAATCCCAATCCTGCCTCCATGGAGTCAGCCCCACCATCTCCATGGCACCTGCCTTTTGCTGACGAAGCTCCCCAAAGCGGCAAGGCTGGGTGGTCGTAAACCTGACTCTGTGGCTTAAGCTTGCCAGCAGTTTCAAAAGCCCATTCCTGCGGACAAGAGAGAGGACAACATATGGCCTCAGGGCTACAAGAGAGCCGCTGTTTCTGCAGCGATTAGTAGTAACTAAACAGATGGAGGCTAGCATTTAAGTTCATACAAATGGGGTTTTGTATACAAGGCAGCCGGGGTCACATAGACACCATGCAAAGCCAAATTCAAATGCCACATCCCAGCAACTCAAGCTCCACAAGAAAAGCAGTATTTTGTGACTTAACATGGCTCCTTCAGCCTCCCATGATTTATATTCTTGTTTTGCCCTATATCTTCTGCATAATTCCATCACGGGGAGGGGCTCACAGCTATCTAAGACATGGAAATCTGTGTACTAAAAATGGAGATGTAATGTTATTTGGACCAAAGAAGACAAGATATTGTGAGGAAAAGTTTTGTTTCATTATTTATTAAAACATTTCTATGGCACTCTATTGCTGTCATTCTCACAATGAAGTATAGATAGTAAACGTTTCTAAAACAATAATGAAGCAATAATAGAATAACTGAGTTGGGAGGGTCCTTTTAAGCCATTGAGTCCAATCCCCTGCTCAATGCAGGAATCTGAATTAAAGCATATCTGACAAATGGTTGCCCAACTCTCTCTTGAATGCTTCCAGTGTTGGAGCACTCACCACATCTCGAGGCAATTGGTTCCACTGTTGTACTGCTCTAACTGTTAAGATGTTCTTCCTGATATTCAGCCTATATCTGTCTTCCCATAGTTTCAGCTCATTATTACGCTTCCTGTGCTCTGGGATGGTTGAGAACTGATCCCACCCTTATTCTTTATGATTATCTTTCAGGTATTTGAAGAGTGCTATACTTTCCCCTTTCAGTCTCCTTTTCTCAATGCTAAATGTGCCCAGTTCCTTCAGACTTTCCTCATGTGGCTTGGTTTCCATTCCGCTCATTATCCTTGTTGCCCTCCTCTGAACTTGTTTCAGTTTGTTGGCATCCTTCATAGAGTATGGTGCCCAGAATTGGACACAGTGCTCTAGATGTGGTCTAACTAGTGCTATAGGCTTGGAGACTGTGCTTCTGTTAATGCAGCCACAAACAACATTGGCCTTTTTTGCAGCCACATCGCACTGTTGACTCACAGACTGTAATCAACAACAATTCCAAGATCCTTCTCACTTGTAGTATTACTGAGCCATGTGTCCACCATTTTGTAACTTCGTTAGTTTATATGTCCAGATGATAAATTAGGAATGATTTTTGTAATTTAAACTCACCTAAATGGGGAAGACTATCCAAAGTGAACTGTGTTCCTGCTGACTCTGTGGTTCAAGGGCTAATAATGTATGGCCATCCTCAGGGCCTATGATCTTCCTCCTTACAATTCTTTCTTCCTAAGCTGGACTTGGGTTGCACAGGCTTTCCATTGGAGGACACTTTCCAAGGAAGGAGTCTACCCCAACACTCCTTGAAATAGAGGACTGTGGCCCATAAAAGAGGATGTGTGGCTACCTACCTACTACATGCATAAAATACAAGAAGAGTAAAACAGCTTCAATGTGTTGACCAGTGATGCCAGCTAGAGTACGGGGGCGGGGGAGGATTAGCGGGTATAAACTGGCACACACTTCCAGCTCTCCCTTTTATGCACATGTTGACATACATCTATGTCAGGTATCTCTGACTGGTGACCTGGGTGCAGCTCAGAAAACATTAGGGGGAATTTAAAAAAAGCAGTTAGCCTTTAAGGTGCTATTAGGCTCTTTATTGTTAACTTGCCCACATAAGCAGTGAGTTATTCTACTTTGTTCAGACATGGTTTTATTTGGGCTGGGTTCCCTGGAAGCTCATATGCTGGTATAATATCTCAATTTATTTAGAAATACACAATGAGTGGATCTGTGGCTTAAGCTGTCCGAGTAGGTGTCCACTGTCCTATAGTAACATACTAGATGTCTAGGGAGACATGTTGACCTTCTTCTTCTTCTTTTTCTTCTTCTTCTTCTGCCATATCCAAATCCGAATACAGTAAAACCTCGGATAACGCTAAGACTTGGTTCCACAAGTCTTGGTGTTATCCGATTTTTAGTGTTATCTGATCCATGTTAAAATCCTATGGGATGGATCGGATAACGTTAAAGCTCCATAGAGATACATTGTAACTGCACAGGCTTTAGCGGTTGTTATCCGATCCATCCTATAGGACCTTAACGTTATCCGATCCAATTCTCCACTCCAGATTGCTTAACGTTATGCGATTTTAGCGTTATCTGAGGTAAACGTTATCCGAGGTATTACTGTATAGTCGATAATCATGGTGATCAGCCATGAAGACTGTCCTGAGAATATAATGCAATGGCCTTTCATCTACCTTCCACATCACAGCATGAATCCTGTACCACTGATCCAGTTCCTAGAGTTACTTTCTGGTCCTGAGCCCTTTTGGCATGCAAAGTCCTCATCAGCCCCAGGCTAGGATTGATGGAGCTGCCGCCCTCCATCAAGATGGATTCAAGTGGGATTTAATCCACTTGGGGACCATCACCCTTCCTCTGGACTTTGGCACCCAAGGATAGTCAGGTTAATTAACTGCCACCTGACACTCCTCATTGAGTCTGGCAGTATGGTCTACTCTATTACCATACCAGGGTAACCTGGTCAGACTTACGCAGGGCAGTTACAGCCATTTTTACCTGTCCTCCTCGGTCCTCATATCCCTGTCCTGTCCAAAGCCCAATCTAATAGGTTACATGCAATGCTAATATAGCAGCTCCTAAAATGAGCAATGCATAGTATTGCCACATCTAAAAGCACTATCTAGAGTCTTGTGTTTCTTCAGGTCAAGAGACAAGGTGTGCAGGAAGGAGAAACAGAGGAGGGTGGAAGTTAAGAGGCTTTTAAGCCAAGTATCCATCTCTATCTATTTCCACTGGTTTCAGAGCTGACTGGCTCATCATAAGTAGGTGTTGCTCCAGATAGTATGATGGGCCCAAGTGGATGTTGTTACCTGATCTCTCTCCAATCATTTCCCCCTTTTCACATGCTAATGTTAGACCATGATGAGGGGCAGTAGGAAAGCATGAGCCTCAGCACAACCTTAGCAGCAAAACCTGAATGTGGTAGAAACCATCCCAACCCTTCCCAGCTCTGCCTCTGATACATCGCAAAGGGGTACATCACTCATCTCCATCCTCTACTCTCAGGTTTTGATATGACTGCTAAGGGACCGAAATGCTACTGACTGTGTAGCCCTAGTGAGCAAGCTATAGGCAATGAAGGAACTATTTATGGTTTACAATAAATGAGACTTACCACCTATACCTGAAACCAGGGATAACAGCAAACCCCATATTTTGTATTGCAAACAGTGACCTCTAGTGGCCAGCTCTAGCAATGTGTCATTTTGTTGTTCAGTCACACAATTGAGTCCAACCCATTGCGACCCCATGGACCACCACACGCCAGGCTCCTCTGTCATCTCCCATCCTCCATAACCTGCCCAGCTCTATGCCCACTGCAACAATGATGCCATCTAGCCATCTTATCCTTGTTGGCAGGGTGATGTCTCTACTTTTTATTATGCTGCCTGGGTTTGTCATAGCTTGCCTCCCAATGAGTGTCTTTTTATTTCATGGCTGCAGTCGCTATCTGCAGTGATCTTGGATCCTAAGAAGGTAAAGTCTGTCACTACTTCCATTTCTTCCCTTTCTATTTGCCAGGGAGTGATGGGGCCATGATCTTGGTGTGTTGTTTTTTTTAATTTGAGTCTCAAGCCAGCTTTTGCACTCTCCTCTTTCACCCTCATCAAGAGGCTCTTTAGATCTTCTGATGTGTCATAGAAATACATATATATTTCAAACTTTTAAAGTGATAGCCATGTTAGTCTGTCTAAGCATATCAGAGAGTAAAACAAGACAAAACCTATCAGAGGCTAAACAAAACAACAAAAACGACCAAAAAAATTGTAGCATCTTAAAGGCTTCCTGCCAACCTAGCAGTTCAAAAGGCAGAAATTACAAGTAGATAAACAGGGACCATTTTGGTGGGAAGGTAACAGGATTCCATGCGCTCCGGTGTCTAGTCATGCCTGCCACATGACCACAGAAACATCTGCAGAAGCAGACAGCGTTGGCTGTTCAGCTTTGAAACAGAGATGAGCACTGAACCCTAGAGTCAGATATGATTGGCTTTCGAGCAAAGGAAACCTTTACCTTTACTATAAAGGCCAACTCTTGTATTTAAATGTGAGCTATTGTAGTTCAAGTCCATACGGAACCTGAATCTGAAATACATTGGTCACCAAATGAGAAGAGAGGACTCACTGTAGAGGAACCTGAGGCTGGAAAAGACTGAAGGCCAAAGGAGAATGGGGTGGCAGTGTATGAGATGGTAAGGCAGCAATGTTGACACAGTGGGCATGGATCTGGGAAGACCCCAGAGAATGGCAGATGACAAAGGTGCCAGGAGTGCCATGGCCAACATGATTGTGAAGGGTTGCATTCAATTGTGTGACTGAACAACAACTTGTTCCATACCGAGGATATGAAAGATACTACATTTTTGGGGTTCTTGCTGATTTTAGCTGTGATATCTGCATAGGACCCTGTGATTTAAAGTTTTCAGAACTTGCACAATTCTTCAGTTCCAGGTGAAAATGAGACAAGGAATTTTATTTATTTTTCTTTCTCATCAAGGTCTATGTAGTTTGTGCAGATTGTCTCTGGACAAAACTAGCCTCCTTTTCCTTTGATGAGCAGATGTGCAGCAAGCTCAGCCACTAGGAGATTATTAGAAAAAGAAGCATGCTCTCTATCCAAGGGCATGTCATCTGTGTAGCAAAGCCGTTCTTTGCCCAAACTGGCTTAATTTACACCCTCCAAAAACCATTTCCTTTGACCAGAGCACCACAAACAATCTCAACCACTTACAGGATGAAGAGAATAGTTTTGCAGTTTTGTTTCACTTGAGTCCAGGATGAGATAAAAAGGGGGTTTATAAATTCTGCTGCATATATGGCTTTCCCACATCAGAATAAACTCAGCTTTAACTGAAAACCATTGCAATTAAAACAGGTTATGTTGTACTACCTAGTAAATTCATGGCAATTTTTCTGGATTCTGTCTCAGTCTACTGAGCCCTTTAGAATCAGAACTAAAAACAGATAGGAAGGGTGAAGTCCATGTGGATATGTATTGGAGGTAGAAGGAGAGGAAATACTTTACTCCATCCTCTGCAGTAAACAGCACCCTGGATAGGGAAAAAAAGGGGGAAAGCATTAAAAAGTTCAGGCTGTGAGCCAATAAGCTTATGACACTATGCGGTTCTATTCTTAGTTGTTACATGTATAGGAAATGGAGTGTCCCAGAGTCAAGACAAGACAATAAATTTCTGTAATATCCAGGCTAGTTCTGGATGTCTGGATTTTTTTTAAATCCTAGCTTCTTTTCTTGTGGGCAAGTTGGTTTGCTCACTAAACTACAGTATATGAGCCTCCGATTCTTTTACCCATGTTATCAGGTGAAGTCTGGAGTTTGGCATGAAATTCTAGATCTCCCAAGAGCTTGGCTTCTCTTCTGCCTCTGTGACAGAGGAAGCTTCATGAAATCTGAAGCCTTTTTCTGTGTCACAATGCAGTCTTCTTCCCATTGGTTGAGCTTGCTAGATTTGGGCGGCTGGAGACAGATAGAGGCTCTGGCAGGCTAAGTATATATATAGGTGGCAGCTGTGAACCCCTGCCCCCCCCCTCCAAGCAGGGTGCAGCAAACCTCGTTCCTCCATCCTTTGATCCATGCATATCAACACATGTAGGTATGTTCAAACATGTTTTATCAACGGCACTGAAACTACAACAAACAGTGTAACGTACACGCATGGTGTCAGTACCCAACACTACTCCTAGTCCGGTAGATCTAGTAGACAGCTTGCTTCAACCGTCCCTGATTAGTATCACTGGAGTGGTTTCAGTCTCAGTCCCTCATGATAAGTTAGTGCCCTGCCTCCAGTGGAGACACTGGTCAGTGTTGATCTCAGAGATATGATGTATTTGGTGTATAAAAACCATGCCTGTAAGTTTCACTCTTTGTCTGAAGAAGTGGACTTGATCCACGAAAGCTAACAATAAAAATATAGCAGTTAGTCTTCAAAGTGCTACAGTGTTTTTATTTTATTTTTATATTGTTTTGTTTTCTGATATGCCTGAACCACAGACTAACACAGCTACTATTCCAAAAAACAGACATGAGGTTCTTGACTCGGGGTTCTTTGTCAACAGTGAGCCCAATGGCACTACCTTTTCTTGCTATGCAGATTGGTTCTCATTCCCCATATGCTGCTGGTGCCTGCACTCACCTTTTGTGCTCTCCTTAGTAGGGAGGTTTGTAGGCATCTCTACACCTACCCTGTCAGATCCCACAACTGTGCAAGGACCCCTGTCCTAGAGTCATAGAATCACTGAGTTGGAAGGGGCCTTCCCTTGCTCAATGCAGGAATTTATTTATTTATTTATTCAAATTTATATTGCCGCCAACTCGCCGAGGCGACTCAGGGCGGCTTACAGTCAAAACAGCAACAGTACAATAAAAATTATAAAATATAACTTCACAAAATACAAAATACAACCAAACCAGAACACAGATTAACTCCTCTTTGTACATATGAGTCCAATTTCCAGGAGGGAGGGGCTCTTCTGGATGTTCCACCATGACTGGACACCCGTCAACTGGTTCCTCCATGGTGTCTCCCCAGTCTCCTTCCTTGAGCTTATTCTCTTCCCAGAGTCTTCAATCTGTACTCCATTATTTACTCCTGCCTGCTTTGCCCTTGATTGAAAGGCAGTCGTATCTGCCTCTAGGGTCCAGTGCTCATCTTAGTTTATAGCCAAAGAGCCAACGCTGTCTGCATCTGCAGAATTTCCTTGGACATGTGCTTTGCCCTTTAGTGCCCTTCTTCTGCCCTCACCATCTCAGGTACCCTTATCCTTAATTAGGAGCCCCCCTCCCCTCACTCCTCCTATGCCTTGGGTGTCACCCTTGAGCATCCTGATCTCCTCCCTCTCCTCTTGGGTCTGAAGGTCTTGCCAATTGGGTTCCCCAGGCATGATGTTTGATACATGATGCTCAGGCAGCAGTTTCACCAACACTGTCCTGGGGCTGAAGAGGACTTTGTGTGCCAAAAGGGCTCAGGACCAAAAAGTGACTTGTGGAACTGGATCAGTGGTATGAGTGTCACATTGCGATGCGGAAGACAAATGGAAGAAGAAGAAGAAGAAGAAGAAGAAGAAGAAGAAGAAGAAGAAGAAGAAGAAGAAGAAGAAGAAGAAGAAGAAGAAGAAGAAGAAGAAGAAGAAGAAGAAGAAGAAGAAGAAGAAGAAGAAGATGATGATGATGATGATGATGATGATGATGATGATGATGATGATGATGATGATGATGATGATGATGATGATGATGATGATGATGATGATGATGATGATGATGCTTTCCCCAAAGTCCTGGGGTGAGCAGAAGTCCATTCAAAGAAGAGGCTGAAAGGAGAGAAAGAGGAAACTACTGCAGCCAGAAACAGTTCCAGGGGCAAAGCAAGGGGCAAATTTTATCTTTTTAATGTGTTTTTCAGCGCCTCCTCAGCACTGTTTATTTTATATTTTATTTGTTTAGCCTCATTTAGAGGCTGGTTTTCTCCCCATGAGAGGATGCAAATTGGCTCATGCGATTAAACCAAGTAAAATTTAAAATGCAATAAAAAACAGATTAAAAACAATAAAATTGTCATGATAATTAAAATATATCAAGTGATGAAAACATTAAGTTTAAAAATAAAACAACAAGCCCAGAAAGCTAAAAGCCAGCATCCAGAGTCTCAGTTAAAATTTAAATGCCTCTTCTGCTATCCAAGGGAAGGCAAAACTGTACATTACAGTTAACCTATCATTACAACTGAAACCGCATTAGCATTCTAGAGACATGACTGAGGCAGTCTTTCATGTATGACGTTACAATTTGTTTACAGCTGTGAGGCCAGTCACTAACCATAGCATGCTAATTTGCAAATTACAGAACACAAGTAAACCTCTTGCTGTGACAATCATACATGGTCAGCACCTAAGAAATCCGTTCTTCTAAATGGACTATCTATAATACACAGTTGGATCCTCAGTTACTAGGTGACAATCTAGACGGTCGACAGGTCAGCAGTTCGAGACCCAAGTGCTGCATGATGGAGTCTCTGTCCCAGCTCCTGCCAACCTAGCAGTTTGAAAGCAAGAAACTGCAAGTAGATAAATAGGTACCACTTCAGTGGGAAGGTAAACAGCATTCCGTTCACTCCAGTGTCTAGTCATGCCTGCCACTTGTCCACAGAAATGTCTGCAGATGCAGACAGCATTGGCTCTTTGGCTATAAACAGAGATGAGCAATGAACTCTAGAGTTAGATATGACTGGCTTTTGAGCAAGGGCCACCCTTACCTTTACCTAATTCCAAATTGAAGCAGGGGAAGGAATGTGATTCTCACAGCTTCCTCCAATGGGAAGTTGGAACATACGTGTGCATTTTCATTAACAGTCTCACAGACCAGACCAATTTGTGGAGTTGTTTTTGTTTTAATAATCCCAATGGATAAGAATGTCTTTTCCCGTTGAAGTCATCAGAACCCACTATGGCAGTTGCAAACCAAGGCTGATGCCCACCCACTGTCACAAAGCAACTCTCCCCCCTTTTAAAAATTTAGGCCAGGGGTGCCCAAACTTTTCAGGCCACAGGGGTGCCCAGACTACGGCCCGGGGGTCCCCAAACTACGGCCCTGTGCAGGTGCATTTTACTTCCACTTCTGGGAGCGACGAGAGTGGCCTGGGCCGGATGAATTGGCATCGGGGGCTGGATCCGGCCCCCAGGCCGTAGTTTGGGCACCCCTAGTTTAGGCAAACAGATGCACTGTGAACTGCTTGCTGCCGAGAGTCCAGCTGTTTGCATCATCTTTATATCCTCAGCATGCCTCCAGTCCCACTGGGGAAAAGAAGGAGGAAAGACCATCTGAGGTCTCAGCAGAAGGAACTTTGCTATGCGATGCTCCCACAAAATTTTGGATAAGCCTCTCACCTCCACCAATCTTCCTTGAATAACTAGTTCAACCCTCTTTCTTATCTGTAAAAGAAGGAAAATAAGACTGGCCAACTTTACAAGATGGTCACAATGGCTACTAATGTGTGCCTGTTAAAGGCTTTGAATATCCCCTTCAAATCACTATGCAATAGCCACTACTATAATGACCCCAGCAAGAAGTGTAATGGATCTGCAGGCAGAGTGCTTTGCATTTGCTTCTTGTGATCTCTGGCTTTCACGTCTGGCCAGGTTATCCTGCTATAGTAGTAGAGTACCAGTGATGGCAAACCTTGGCACTCCAAGTGTTCTTGAACTTCAATTCCCAGAGACCCTAATCAGCAGGAGTACTGACTTGGGCTTCTAGTAATTCAAGTCCAAGAACACTTGGAATGCCAAGGTTGGCCATTATTGGAGTGGACCATAGTGCCAGTGACTCAATGCCCATCGTCAAGCAGCAGTTAACTAACCTGAAAATCCTAAGGACTAACAGCATTGGATGGAGAAGTCCACAGGGAAGGCTGATGGTCCCCACTTAAATCCATCTTAATGGAGGGCAGTAGCTTCATCAAACCTGGCCTGGAGCTAATGAGGACTTTGTGTGCCAAAAGGGCTTTGGACCAGAAAGTGACTCATGGAACTGGATAAGTGGCAAGGGTGGCATGCTACCATGTGGAAGGTAAATGGAATACCCCTGCATTATATTGTTCCCAGGACAATCTTTATGGCTTATCACCATGATGATAGCCAATATTCAGAATTGAGTACAGCACTTGAAGAAGACGATCTCTGGCTTGTGCTTAAATAAGCCAGAGGTTACCTTATGGACAGTAAACAGATTTTTGCATTGGCAAGGAGGTAATAAAGGCACCTACTTGTGTTCTCAACTGAAAATAGTTAACTATGTACAGGAGGGAGGGAGGGAGGGGGAAGCAAACAGGATTTTGGCCAAAGAATCTTGCAGCACCTTAAAAATGCTTCAGACAAAATGGGCTACTATAGTCCATTAAAATTTATGCCAAATAAAACATGATAGTGTTTAAAATACCACAAGATTCTTAGGCTGATTTTTTTCTTTCTCTTTTTAATTTCCCTGCAACAGGCTATCAACTGAGGCCAGAAACAGGCATTAGCGACAGCCTATCATTAGAACTTAAAGCATGTTAAATATGGCAGAAGGGTGACTAAAGCAGGGTTTTATGATTTGTGAAATACACCTTCAAAAGATGCTGTGCTTAATCCTGGCATAATCCCAGAGGTGAAAGAAGCTTGTACACTCAGATGCTCACATCAGTTAAAATGTTCCCCTCTTACAGTCATGTCATCTCTCTAGCAACTCTTTCCACCTAACCCCGTTGTTCCTCATCTTCATGGAAAAGGTTGTTTAATGCCTGTGCAGAATCACAGCTGCTGTTTCTCCTAGGATACCAAAGGCCCAGCAAAGTGTTCACGTTGTCTAAAGCAAATTTAGCTGAGCTTGCCCCAAAGGTGCTGTTTTTGGACTTCCAGAAATGTATCTTTGCCAAGGTCTGAAATTAAGAGAGGGCAGGGTTCCTCGCTTCCCCAGAAAATTGACAGATGGAGGTAAACTTGTCCAAGACCTGTCTTCTTCTGTATATTAAAGAACCCGGGAATGGAATGGGGGCTGTGGTCAACAGCTGGGTGGCGGGGTGATTTGAAGCCATCTCTCGGATCACTTTGATTCCTTTAATATACCTACGTGCTGCATGATAGAACCACTGTACCGTGTGAAGAGCTGTCATCAGAATTTATTGATTCCACAGGAGATGGCGGGAGTCAATGGGAAAAAATGCAGAGATTTATGAAGTCACCAAGGACTCTGCTTGGCCAACCTTTCTGCTCCCCTCCCTCTGGCCTGGTACACACATCCAGTGGTGAGATGTCAAAGATTTTACTACCCCACCGTGATGTCATCACAATGTGCGTGGAGCTTACGTCATGATGTCATGACATGGGCGGGGCCAAATAAAATAAAATAAAAATAAGCAATCACACCATAGGTGGTTCCCCCCAAAAGCTGCTACCAGTTCTCCAGGACACTGGGAAAAGTTACTACCAGTTCTGGCAAACTGGTGCTAACCTGTTACATCCCATCACTGCACACACCCCTTTCCTGGCTCTGCCATGGCCGAATAAATCCCTCTATTGTTTGGGGAGTGGTACCGACTGTGCAGAAGGCGCAGACGGTCCTCAGTGCCAGTCCTCTGGGAGAAGGAACCTCTGTGGGGAAGGTCAACCCTTCTTGGTGATTGCACACCAGTACACAGGCACACATACAAGGCCAGATGTTAGCTGTATGGTGCAGGGGTTGATAACGACTATGGAAGCTGGAGAAGGAGGGAGATGGCTTCATCATCACCCAAGGAGACCATCTTTCCATCCACAACTTGGCTTTTCTGTTTCTGGAGGGAGATGCCCCCTTTGATGCCATCCTTGCTTTTCCTGCAGGAGCTGGTAATGGGCCACATTCTGGGAATGGCAGTCCAAACAAGGATTTCCCCCAAGCTCTGCCCTAGGATCAGTGAAGTGAATGAGTCCTTTTAAGGTGTGCTGCTGCAATTTTAGTATTCCTCAGGTAGAGTACTCCTGCTCAGAAGCTGTTGGAGGAAAAGAAAACATTACCAAATGGCCTCCCGTAGGAAGAGGCTGGCTGACCTTCCATGTCACAGGGAGATGTTTGGGCATCAAGAAGGACCAGAGTCTTCAACCAGGGATTCCAGGATTTGGTTTTAAGCCATCTATCCCCTTTGGTACCAGCTCACCGGTCCTTCAGCAAACCAGTTGGTTAAGTTCTGAGAATTATCTCATTAATTAATTATGCAATTAATATATTACAATTACAATTAATTAAATATGAACATTAATTATCCTCTTACTCTACAGTAATACAAGCATACAATCTGAGCCGTTTAAAAGCAATCACACTTCTATACATCCCTCCATAGCGCTTAGTGTACTCTCTGGTCCATTCACAAGTTAATTAGCATTTTGTCCCCAACATGCTAGGTACTCATTTTACCAACCTCAAAAGGATGGAAGTCCAAGTCAACCTTGAACCCTGGTCAGGATCAAACTCACAACCTTTTGGTTGCAGTACAGCAGTTTAACCACTGTGCCACCATGGCTCCTGACCTCAGCAAACAATGGGGGAATCTACACATCCTTGTAAAGAATAGGCTTCCCAGTGTCATAATCCAATGCATATGTCACAGGGCTGTAACTTCCAACAATATTCACATCCCTTGTTGTTGTTGTTCAGTCACACAGTCGAGTTGACCCTTTGCAACCCCATGGACCACTGCACACCAGGCTCCTCTGTCATCTGCTACCCTCCACAGCCAGATCTACGCCCACTGCATCAACAATTCCATCTAGCCACCTCATCCTCTGCCGCTCTCTTCTCCTTTTGCCTTCAATCTTTCCCAGAATCAAGGCCTTCCAGAGTGAGTCCTCTCTTCTCGTTTGGTGGTCAAAGTACTTGAGCTTCAGCCTCAATATTTGTCCTTCCAAAGAGTAGTCAGGGTTGATTTCCTTCAGGATTGAATGGTTTGATCTCCTCACAATCCAGAGGACTCTCAAGAGTCTCCTCCAGCACCACAGTTCAAAAGGGGTCTATTCTTCTGCTCTCAGCTTTCCTTAGGGTCCAGCTCTCACATCCAGACATTACTACTCAGAAGTCTATTGCTTTAACTATGTGGACTTTTGTTGGCAGGGTGATGTTTTACTTCCACTTCCGGGAGTGATGAGGGTGGTGCGGGCCGGATGAATCGCAGTAAACCCATTCATGTGGATTCACGGGGGCTTGGAATTGAAGTCCAAGAACATCTGGAGTGCCAAGGTTCACCATCATGGATATACTCTATTACCATAGCAGGATAACCTGACCAGATTGAAATAAGAATCAATGTTGGGGAGGGGGGAGTCTGTCTTTGTTGAACATCTTGAGGTAAGATAAAATTGTTTAAAAAACTACAGTACGACTAAACAAACATTCATCACTGTTAGCACCTTTAATTCCACAGATTAATTCCAACAGTTGGATCTCTAAGGGAGTCAGTTGTCATTTAAATCTTTCTCATAAAAAAGCAGGCAAACCAATTGCATGCGTATGGCAAAGTGTTCATCATGTGATATAAAGTTCTTCCAGGAAACAGATTCCAGGATCAGATGTGTTCTGTTACGAGCTGGGTGGGTGACCTCATAATTACAAGTCTCCATTGCTCACTTTGGTATATCTATATCTATCTATCTATCTATCTATCTCTATATCTATCTATTTATCTATACAGTATATTTATATATCTATATATCTATATTGAAGTTTTCAGAAAATGTCAAGATGGAGAGGCAGAACAGCAGCATGAGTGAATAATAACAGCTGTAAGAAAAACATGGCCAAAAAAAAGGGGGGGGGATAGTCTCCACCACCAGCTTCAATGAAGAAGATAACATGGAATATTCTCATCAATCATAAGTATATGGTAGCCACTATATAATTTAAGCTTGGGTCAAACAAAAGCTACCATGTCATTAGAAGCGGAAATTATGATAGCATTCCAGACACATGATTCTTGTACAGATTTGTGTCAAAGCAATTATTCTTTCAAACAAATAGCATGATTACCTCCCAGTGACCAATCACAAAGCAGCCAGCTAATGTGCAGATGATGGAGATGTGACAAGCTTATGCTGTGACAATCAATCAATGTCTTTCAGCAGGTATTTAAGGAATTCCTCTGAATGGCTTGCTCTCTGTAATGTGTAATTTGACCCCATGCATCTAGTGAAACTTTTCTGGATGGAAGCCCTGGAAATTCAACACACCCTGAAATAGAATTTGTTTTCTAATTTGTGGTGCCTTTCCTCTCTCATAAACAGTTGTGTATGGCCATTATAATAACCACACTTGAGCTTCCCATTCTATAACATGTGTGCTACTGTTCAAGTAACTGGTCTATGAAACATAGCTAAGTTGGAAGAATGTACTTTTCTGGAATGTGGTTATGGTGGGCCATAAGAAAAAGAAGCCCAGACTCTCACACCTTCCAGGGTTTGCATCACAAGGTACACCTGTTGGAATTCCCTCTTCTATACATGGCTATATAAGCCCTGCCTTCTTTTTCCAATGGCAATCATCCTAACAGTGATTATGGAGGGAAGGCGGGGAGAAGGGAGTACCAGCTGGGTGGAGGAAGGGTTAAGAAACATGTGCTGTAGGTTTGGGATAAAATTACACATGGCAAGATCAAGGCCATTGCTCTCTATTCCTGTGGAAGAACCCAGCCATTTCTAAGGGTGACGTCCACATGGAACTTCAGTGGTTGATGTGGTAAGAGAAAATTCAGTCCAGTCTGCAAGAAATGGGGGTCCTCTCTAGTTCTTGGCTTGCCTTCTTCTGTTGCTGGGCCTTTTCTCACATTTGGATCTGCCTCCTGCCTTACCCTTGGCCTGCAAATCTACTGGCTTTGCTGTAGTCCCATCTGGGTTTCATCTGCAGAAGGATGTGCCCAGAGGAGGACTTCAGAGCCAAGGTTGTGCTCTCTTTCCAAAATATTGTTCCTGACCCACCCTCTTGCCTGTGCTGCATCTGCTTCCCATTAGGGTCTGTATGTATGAGACTGGTAAGCAAACCCTGCTCCATGAAAATCCGCTTGGGAGAGGGGTTGGTCTTCATTTGAGAATGGGCCGTGACAATTAAGTATGGAATAGCTGAGGAGATCCAAGAGGATATCAAGGTCCATAGGGTTGAACCAATGGAACAATTACTGTTGGAGATTATGGCATGAGTCATGAGATGCTGAACTATGGAAGTTGCAGTGGTTGCAAGGCTTGGATAAATTACTTTTGGGGATGACCCCTTCCCAGATTACCCAGATAGTACTTCTAGAGCCCATTCTGGCTAGGGAACACTTGAAATTCTAGTTTTAAAAAGTAACTTTTCCAAAATTCAAGGGAGCACCAAACATAATGCCAGGTTCCTCCAAATAATAGGTTACAGACAGCCTGTTGCTTACTTAGACTTAGATCCTCCCATGCAAGGTAGCATATTGGGCAACAAGGGATATCCAATGGTTTCAGTCTTAGGCAAGTACTTTGGCATCTTCCCATGTCATTTTAAGGGTATTTTGAGGATGTCCTCATTGTCGTTTGGCATTAGGAGGGGTCTAACTTATTGCCACTTTAGGGATCCGGGTTCTCTCCATACAAAAAAAATGGCCTGCTGTTTGGAGTCTTCTTTGTGCAACAACATTATGTAATTTGCACAAGTCATTCCTCTGAAGCTCCTCCTCATCGGTAATATGGTCAAAATACCGACTCTTTAAAATTCAGCCTGTTGCTAGAAGGCAAAATCTGTGAGCATTCCCGTAGCATCATCATTTGAGACTGAAAATCCTAAATAAATAGTCTTTCCCTCCCTAGGGAATCAATGAGTGAAGCTCAGTCTTTTGTTTAGCTAAGGTAGAAGCTGAAGTACAGGAAAAGTTCCTCAGTGTGCCAAGATTTTGAGTGAGGATGTGGAGGTTCATCTATGATCCGAACTGCTATCTTCTCAGGGGACAGATACAATCACAAAGTCTTGTTTTATATAAAACAGATTTTTGTCTTTTTTTTTTGGGGGGGGGGTAGGATTTCTAGAGTATGACCCAAAATCTCCATTGTGTGGACTTTGTGATTGAACTATTGGAGGCAATGAAGAGTTCAGCCTGCAGGATGCGTGGAGAAGAGAATGGCTGGAAAAAGCACCATACCAGTACCAGGATTTTCAATATGTAACTGAAACATCACCTGTTTTTGATCAACCTTGCAAAATATGGACTTGCCTTAATAGAATATGTTCAGGGCGCGGTAGATGTGCGGACTTTTTGCATAAATGGGAGGAACTGCCACCACCATCATGTAAGTGCAGGGCACCACAACAGACTGTACAACAGACCATCCCACCAGAGCGGACCGGAGAGGCTCCCTAGTTGTTCCATCGGCCAGGGAGGCACATCTCTCTGGCACTAGAAGGAGGGCCTTCTCTGTGTCTGCTCTGGCCCTATGGAACCTCCTGCCTACGGAGCTACGTCTCCAGACAGAGTTGCTGCCCTAAGTTTAGGAAGAATCTAAAGACATGGCTGGCAGGACAGATATGGGGTATGGAAGGTATAATGACCCCAGCACATTGGATGATCTGAGCCCCTCTCTTTCTCTACTTTTAAATTAGTAGTTGTAGCATCTGGTGTGTTTTTAATCTGTTTTTAATCTTTTTCAGATTTTAAATTTAAATTTAAAGAGTTTTAAGGTTTTTAGATGGAAGCTCCCACTTCCTAATCCTGGGCCCTACCTGCCCAGGGAAGGAAAAGGCTAACGTCCTCTGGCCGGAAGAAGGAATGGATTTTAGCTGTTTGTGTTGTGTGTATTGTTGTTGTTGTTGTTGTTCAGTTTTCATTTTTTTCCTGATTGTAAACCGCCCTGAGTCGCCACGGCGAGTGGGCGGTGATATAAATCTAAATAAATAAATAGATATACAACAATGTAGCTTTAGAGCATACGTGGGCAATAGAGAAGATTTTTAAGGGTGACTCCTGGTGCAATCGAATATATAAATTGTTTAGATGTTTGTTTATAAATTAATGCTTTTATATATGTATGCCATACGCTAAATAAATAAATGTGATTGAAATGAATGGAAGAAGTCACACACACACACACACTACTGTTCATATACTGGGGAGAAATTGAGATGCACTAAATAGCTAATGGAGGAAATGGGGGGGGGACAACTACTAGAAGAAAGAAGAAGAAAATATCAGTTCCTCTGCAGTGTGAAATTTAATGTTGTTTGGCTGCATGGTAGTTATGGTTGGAGTAGATATGAAAGGAAATTTGGAGTTATGACTTCCTTTTGCTGCCCCATCCCTGCAGGGGAACTGATGTTTCTGGTTGGAAAACTGTATGTGGGTAAAGATGGACTGAGTGAGAACCCTACATCAAACTGTGGGTTATTAGATAAGATGGAACTTGACTCGTGCCAACTTGCTGTCAGGGCTGAACCACAGGCAGCTGTCAGGGACATCGAGCTGCCCGCCGGGAGCAGAGCCAGGACATCAGAAGTGAGCAACCAAGCCATGGAATTGGAGCTGAGGAATGTACAGAAACCAACCCAGCACCAAAAGCACTTCTCCAATTATGTGAGTCTTTCTTCACATGCCAGAAAACTAGGGAGGTATTTTTAGCTATTTGGCTGATGGGGAGTGATGGAGGGAGAATAAAATTTTGTACCTCTGAAAGGGAGACAAGGAACAGTCATGGCTGTTTCTCACGTTACCTTCTTTTCTATTTTTAAACACAATTGCTCTGCCTCTCAGAGCAGTTGACAATTTCCCAAACTGGCAATTTGGGGGTGCCTCCTGTGGGCCACCATTGCCAAAGCATCAAAAAGTCACTTTTGAGGACAGTAACTCTCAGAATCCCCCAGCCCTGACAATTCTGATATTTGTTGCATGAAAAAGCATTCTTTTTTCCTGGCTATATTGAGCTATATTGTACTTTTGAATAAAGTCTCCCCAGCTTATCCTGCTATGGTAATAGAACAGACCCTATTGCCAGCAACTCAATACCGACCAAGCAGAAGTTAACTAACCTGACAACTCTAAGGACTAATGGTCTTGGGTGGCAAAGTCCACAAGGAAGGCTGATGGCCCTCAAGTGGATTGAATCCCAGTTGAATTTATCTTGATGTAGGGCAGCAGCTCCATCAATACTGACCTGGGGCCGATGACAACTTTGCGTGCCAAAAGGGCTCAGGACCAGAAAGTGACTCATGGAACTGGATCCATGGTATGGGTGTCACACTGTGATGTAGAAGGCAAATGTAAGACCAATGCATCATATGGTTCCCAGGACAATCTTCATCGCTGATCTCCATGTTGATAGCCAGTAAAGTACAGTACGTACTTGAAATCAGATATGGCACGGAGGAGGAGGAGGAGGAGAAGTCCTGTAGAGCAACGCTACAGTGTGGTAGGAGCCAGGCATGTCCATCTTCTTTTCTCCACAACCCCTCTGGAAATGCTTGCATCATGACAAGGTATCATTTGATGCAGAGTATCCAATGCAGCTGCTGGTTTCAGAGACAGAGAGATAGCTTCTAAAAACAGAAAACCACCTGCTGTCTCCCAGGCTTTTCTTTACATCCTGCCACCATCTATGTGTTTTGGGAAATTCAAGAAAGGGCCTTCTTAGAGGTTGCACCCAGACTTTAGCAATTACACTTATATACTGTCCCATAGTGCTTAGTGCACTTTCTTGCAGTTCCCAAGGTGATTATCATTTTGGCCCCATTTGCTGGGTACTCATTTTACCCATACACATCTAGATTACAGAGTGCACAGAACACTGTTACCTTTCCCAACAAAGAGGTACCTATTTATCTACTTGCAATTTCTTTCTTTCAAACTGCTAGATTGGCAGGACACTGGGAGCTCACTCTGTCACACAGCACTCAGATCTTGAGCTACTGACCTGCTGGCCATCAAGTTCAGCGTCTTAACCACTAAGCCACCGCAGTCCTCCATTTTATATCAGGGATTCTCAACCTGAGGCCTGTGGGCCAGATGCAGCCCATGCACCATTTCATGCCCCCCACCTCTTCCACAACACCAGGAAATGCCATGTGGTGGAAGAAGGTCAAAATGGCCATCCTGCCCCTGAAGCTGTCTGAGGGAGTGTGACCCGCCCCTGGCTTTAAAAGGTTGAGAACCCCTGTTGTACAGTATATACATGCCGGCAGACAAGCATTCACACACGTACACACACACACACATACAGAGATCCTCTGCCTTTGAGAAGAAGCCAGTGGAACAGTGGTGGGCAGTCTAGGGATTAGGTGGGGCAGCATTATACTTGCTCTGACAGGCAACCCACCACTGGGCTAATCTATCAATGTTGGAAAAGAAAATAAACAAATGCCAAGTCTAGGGAAAACAGAGCATAACAACCATTCTAGTTATGAATACTTATGGTGGCTTGGAAATTTTGTGCAGTCTGTATTTTTAAGAGAAGTGGCTTGGCTTGCATTTTCCAGATGTTGATCAGAATTCAGCTGTCTTTTTACACTTCTGCAAATTCTCCCCAACAAAGGCAATCACTAAGTTCTGCGGCAGAATTCTCTCCTCCTCCTCTTCCTCCTTCTCGTCCTCCTCCCCATACACACACACCACAACTGTTGTGGTGCTTTTCTGTATAGCTAGATGATATCTGACCAGGAAAATAATATCTGGCAGTGTTCCTTCCTGTTACCACCATATCTTCTCACTACTCAACAATTCTTTGGGCATCTTCAGCTTCCTTCTCTCTCAAAGCCACCTGCTCCTAATCTGTATCTTCTACTAATTGGACTCCATGCAATAAAGATGGGCATGGAAATTTAATTTCTAATAGCAAGTATAAGCAATCCTGGTATCAGCGGGGGGGGGGGGGAAATGGAGGCAGGAGGTGTAGAGAACTCCAACCACAGTTTTCTTTTGAGTAAAGAGGAGAAGGGAGCTCAGGTCCATGGCCCAAATTGGCCCAATTTGGATTCATTTATGTGTTATAATAAGATCTACGCTATGTCCTATGTAAAGGGAGGTGATCGAGATCGTTAGAGCTCTAGGACCATGGTGGTGAACCTTGGCACTCCAGGTGTTCTTAGACTTAAATTACCAGAAGTCCAAGTCAGCACTCCTGCTGATCAGGGCTTCTGGGAATTGAAGTTCAAGAATAGCTGGAGTGCCAAGGCTTTGCCATCACTGCTTTAGGAACTAAGTCCCCCAAGAAACATTTGTAGGAGCTGTCTATGGTTAAACTGGAGAAAAGTTTGGGAAATGCTATGACACCCATCTTCAGCTATATGAAGGTCTTGCATGTGGAATATAGAACAAACTTGTTTTCTATGATGCCAGATGCCAAAAATACAAGAAGAGAGATTCCACCTAAGCATTAGGAAGATCTTTCTGACAATAAAAGCTGTTCCATGTTGAAATGACAGGTTCTCCTTCACTGGAGATTTTAAAACAGAGAATAGATAGTGTGTCTTGATACTTTAAATGTAGATTCCTGCAGTGGCAGAAATTAGACACTTGGGCCCCCTTCCAACTTTTCCTTTCTGCCATCCTCTAACTCAAAAATGGATGTGAGAGGTAAGTCTACCTTAACCCAGGAGATGTAATAATGGAAGCCTGCATATGAAGCAACCCTGCTTGCTTCCTTCCTTCCTCAGCATTTGAAGACATGGGAGAGAGAACTTCTCTCCAGTGACATTGGATTCTGGCTCCCTCAGAGCCCTTGTTTGCAGAAATCAATGGGGATTAAACTACTGCAGTCAGTGAATGGAGCCCTCAGAAGGGGTTGTGAGTGGTTGCTTGGCTGTGAGTCAGGCAGCTTCTACCAAAGGAGTCAGTCACCAGCAAAGCGGATTAATTAATGTTTCCTTCTTAATCATTTTTACTTTTCTGCACAGCTCTAATCCCAAATTCCTTGGGACACACACACCCCGGCCTGTTCCTGCTGTACAGAGCTTTACAAGAAGCAGAAACGGGCTGTGCTAAGCTGCTTGACTTGAAAGCATGGTGGTGCAAACTCTACAAGAATCAGTGGGGACATGAGTCAGACTTCTGGACTGGGTAACACAAGGCGGCCTCTCTGGTAGTCGGCAACAGGACTCTCTCCCGCCTGTCTCCAAGGCTGTGCTGCTTACGAGGTTATAATGTGATGCCGGAGCCAAACTGCCATCTGGACTCTATCCTTGTAGAGTGGGAGGTGCACTTTGTCAGTTCCTGACCTCTGGGATCTTCCAGCACAGCAACAATTGGAATGGTAGTTAAAGGTAAAGGTGTAGGTCGCCCTTGCTTGAAAGCCAGTTGTATCCAACTCTAGGGTTCATTGCTTATCCCTGTTTACAGCCCAAAAGCCAGGGCCAGTGGTGGGCAGCAACAGGTTCGGGGTGGGGGTGGTGTGGTGGAAATGGGGGTTAGCAAAAATGGGTGGCCTCTGGGCAGGGTGGTGGTGAAATTGGGTGGCCTTTGGGCAGGGGGTGCTGAAATTGGGTGGCCACACCCACCTCCCTGCCCTGCCTCATCAGGTTTTGTCCCTGCAAGTGGTTCAAGGTCTCTTTGCTCAAAAGCCAGTCATATCCAACTCTAGGGTGCAGTGCTCAGCTCCATTTACAGCTAAAGAGCCAATGCTGCCTGTGTTTGCAGATGTATACATGGCCATATGGCAGGCATGACTAGATCGCCCATGAAGTAGGCTCTGCCCATGACATAGGCTCCACCCATGGTATGGTAGCGAATTTTTTTGCTGCCCACCGCTGGCCAGGTCTGTCTGTGTCTGCAGACATTTTCGTGGGCATGTGGCAGGCATGCCTCGACACCGGAGTGCAAGAAAAGCTGTTACCTTCCCACCGAAGTGGTACCTATTTTTCTACTTGCAATTTCTTGTTTTCAAACTGTGTGTTTTTGTGTCAGAGATTACTCTGGGTTGAAAGGATTTTCACAGAGGATGCCTGAATGAGCCCCCTCTCATGTCCCCTATCATGCAGCTCTAGGGGAATCAAACCCTGCCCTTTCAGTCTCCACACACAGTGCTTTTACCCACTGAGCCACCAGGGAGTTGTGCTTTCATATTGCTAGTTTGGCATGAGCTGAGACAGAGACAGGAGCTCACTGCATCATGCAGTACTCGGGTCTCGACCTGCCGACCTTCCAGTCATCAAGTTTAACATCTTAACAACTTGAGCCACCGCAGTCCCTTTTGGAATGGTAGTTAGCCATACGATTAAAAACAACAACCCACATGGAGATACAATGTCCTACTTTCAGAGTGGTCTTAGCCAGTGGCTCAGATCTGTGATGGCAGCTATGGCTGTTGTACCACCTCAGGCAAGTCCCACAAAATATCAATAGTGCCACAAAGAATAGAAATGTACCTTTTCAGGTTCTGTTCCAGCCACTTCTGAACTGCCAGATCCGGCCCCAACACCAATTCTTCCAGCCCATGCTGCCCTTGTCGTTCCTGGAAGCATGCCCATATGAGTGTGTTTTACTTCTGCTTCCAGGATCAACAAGGGCAGTGCAGGCTGGATGAATTGGCATTGGGGGGGGCAGATCTGGCCCACGGACCATAGTTTGAGCACCCCTGGTTTAAGCAGAGAAAATGGCAGCTTAAAATCTATCTCATCCTGTTGCAAAACAGATTGCAAGGCACATTTTACTTCTGCTTCAGGAGGGAGGAACCACGTGACTGGCGAACTGAACCACGTGACCAGCACGTAGGGCGAAAAGTTTGGGCACCCCTGCACTAGACCTCTACAGACAAATGCTCTCTTTCTGGAGGCACCCCTTATTTGAAGAGCTTTTCATTCCAACTATGGTTTAAAGATAAAGAATCCAAACAGAGAGCATGGGACCTATCGGATGTTTGCACCTGGTCAGCAGACCGAAAAAGCACAACAGAATATATCTACAATTCTCAGACACAGCAGTGTGATAGTTGCCATGGCTCTATGCTACAGAATCTGGATTTTTATTTTATTTTGGAAGAAATACTTAGCATTCTGTGCTGTGATTCAGAAGAGTGTGCTAGAGCACTCGAGCGCTAAATGCCTCACCAGACTATGCACCCCATAATTCCACAGGATGAAACAATAGCAATGAATGTGGTATCAAACTGTCATACCAGTGCCCTATAGATACTCTCTCCAACTTCCCAGGTAAGACATGTTACATGTCTACTTCAATAAAATGTTGTGAACTGTTCGTAGTGTTATTGAAGTGTTTCTGAAATGTTTTTTTTTTATGATGTCTTACTTTTGAAATTGTGATGGGGGATTTCTTGAAATGTATGTGATATGTGAAACTTTGATATGTTATTGATATGTGATACTTTGATGTGTTTGGATATGTGATATTTTGTGATCTATGTTGTTAGACGCTCTGAGTCGCTTCAGTGAATAGAGCGGCATACAAATACAAAATACAACATTGTAAAGATAAGGTCTCCCTTGCTTGAAAGCCAGTCGTATCAAACTCAAGGGGACAGAGCTCATTTCCATTTACAGCCAAACAGCCAGCGCTATCTGTGTCTGCAGATATTTCTGTGGACATGTGGCTGGCATGACTAGACAACAAAGTTCCAAAGGAACACTGGAACATATGAAACACTGTTACCTTTCTCGCCAAAGTGGTAACTATTTATCTACTTGCAATTTCTTGCTTTCGAACTGCTAGATCAGTACTTCCCAAGCCATGGCCCATAGGCCGTGGCACCATTTTATCTAGCCCGTCACCGCCACACCCGGAAGTGGAAGTGGGCACATTTACGTCAGCTGCAAAACGTGCCCACACATGCGTAAACATGCCTGCTACTGTTGTAAATGCAGAAGTGGGCACATTTATGGCTATTATAAACATGTCTGCTTCTGGGGGGCATGGTCAGACCCACTCAGCTATTCAGGGGTCATGGTCAGGCCCGCAGCATAAAAAGTTTGGGAACCCCTGTGCTAGGTTGATAGGAACTGGGACAGACCAATGGTGCTTACTCTGTTGCACAACACTTCGGTCTCGAACTCTGAACTGTCAACCTTAACCAATAAGCTACTGTGGCCCTTAATAAAAGTGTGCCCATAGAAATAAACTGTTGCTGCTATGTGTAATCAAGTTGCTTCGTAGTTATGGCAACCCTTAGAGGGATTTTCGAGGAATGTCAGATGTTCAAGGAATAGTTTTATCAATGGTAACTCTCAATGAATTTCCATGGATTTGAACCCCTCTCCTGAGATGTAGTTAGATACTTCATCCATTACAACACAAAGGCCACTGGAAGGGGTTGCTACTAGCACCATCTACCATAGTCGATAGCCCCACACTCTGAGTGTTTTAAGGGAGCAGCAGCCAATGAGATTGGGAGGTAGGGGCACACATGACTCCAGGATGTGAGGGCAATCGCCTGGGAAAGCAAGAGAAAGGTGAAGACTGGAGATGAAAGGAGGGCAAGAAGGAAGATTAGGGTTCTTCACGTCTCCTCTCCTTCACATAGGAGGAAGAAGCCTGGGCTCATTTTGTGTTTCCATTTTGTGTTCAAGCCATTTTGCGTTTCTGTAAAGACATGTACACACCTCATGCAATTAACTGCCAGAATGCATATACGGGCATGAGAGGGGCAAGTTATGTAATCTACCTATAGATCAGGAGTTCTCAACCTTTTTGAGCTGGGGCCCGGGTCACACTCCCGCAGATAGCTTCAGGGGCTGGACAGCCATTTTGCCCTTCCTCCACTACATGCAGGGTGGGGGGGATATGAAATGGTGCCACAGGCCGCAGGTTGAGAATCCCATCTATAGAAAGTATAAATTGTTGAGTGTTCTAGTGCAACCCCCCAGTATGCAGTAACCAGAGAGACAGGAAAGAGTAGCCTGACCTAAAGGAAGTTGTTTTGCATTGTTTGCCCATAATTACAATTAGAAAGGTTCTCTCCTGCCTCAGGGATCACCTGGCCCTATTTGCATGTGTTAAGGCTTTTGTTTTGCTCTGGCCTTCTCTCTCTTACTTTTCTGCTTTGGAAGAGGAAATATGTCCTTTTGAACCCCTCCATTTTCCCAGGCTACTTGGCTGGAAAAAAGACTTTACTTCTTTCTCAACCAACTCCTGTGCTCATGTATCTTCTGACCTCATTTTTGTGAATAAGTGATATTTTTCTTTCCCTCAAGTATCTAGTCCAAGTGTGTTTATTAGTTCAGCTAAAAAGGGGTGAACTGGGAGACTTGCGTTTGAACATAAAATTGCCTAAAAACCTGCCCGCTTTGCTGGGCAGCAGCTACAAATAACATAAATAATGGTTGAATGTTTTCTTTACAGATTCTCTCTCACACATTTGGGCGAGAGAAGTCTGGCTGCTTGTCTTGAATTCTATAAACATTGCTGAAAGAATCCTGCTGGCCTGATTACTTAATTGGGATCTAGGTATTCAGGTGGTCTTAACACCCATCTTTTGCACAGTGGCTGAGCTGATTTGTGAGCTGGAGGGTTGCGTTCCCTGATGGTTCCAGTGGTGGATACCTCTACATGGCTGAGGAACTGATAGTGCAAACACTGGCAGAGAGGAGGAGAAGACTGTTCAAGGAGGGAGAGAGCAGCCGATGCTTGCCACTGGTCAATTCTATCAGCCCCTATTAAGGGACACCAAGCCTGGCCCTATACTGGGCTTGCTGGTCATCAAGTCTTCTCTGCTCTCAGGGATGGGAACTGAGGCCAGTTCCAAAGTGACCAGGGGACTAGTAACAGAAATGCATTTTCCCTAGGTGTGGGAGATCCATGGCAGTGAACCATTGTCAAAGGGTACCCGACGCAATAAAAAGCACTATAAGCAGCAAATGAGTCCATGGAATTATTGACAGGAGACCTCCAGGCTACACATTCCACCAGAGGCAGGGAAGGTGGACTTCACAGCCATCAACATTTGTTATTGAGTTACTTATTGTGCAGGAGAGCAAACCAGCATGCTACGGGCAGTGGTGGGATGTCAAAAATTTTACTACCCCACCGTGATGTCATCACAGTGTGGGTGGAGCTAACATGATGTCATGACATCATGGGCAGAGCCAATGTCATGACATCATGATGTTGTGGGCGGGGCTAAATAAAAAATAATAGCAGCCCTAGTCGTGCGGGTAGGTGAGGATGCTTCCGCCTCTCCCTCCCCCCGCATTCGTTCCACCTGGCTGGGGGGGGGATAAAGGGCCATTGGCAGGAGCCCTGGCCGAAGAAGCAACCCCGGTCGTGTGGGCGGTTGCTCCACTGCCCCGGCCGTGCAGCCACCGGACTTCCCTCTGCTGGCCCCGGCCTCGAGGGAATAGAGCACAGCTGTGCAGGGCAGGTCCTGACATTAGAACTTGGCTCCCGCCCCGGAGTGCGGCATAAACTCCATTGGGAATAGACTGCAACTTGGCAATAAGAAGGTGTTATATTATAGTATCTCTGATGTTTTTTTTAGGATGTCCTGATGTTTTGTAATTTGTAATTGTTACTGGAGATTTTTTTGGGATGCATTTTGATGTGTTTTGTGATGCTATACTTGCTATGTGATATTTTTAATTTGCTATGTGATATATGTAATTGCTTTTATGCTATGGAATTTGCTATGGAATTGTAACTGTTTCCTCTGTGAGCTGCCCAGAGTCGCTGTGCGAATGGGGCAGCATATAAGTCAAAATATACAATACAATACAATACAATAATTAAAAATAATTTAAAAATAAGCACACACACACACACACCTCAACCCACCCACCCACCCACAACAAACCCGTAAATAAGCACACTTTTAAGCACACTTTTGAGTCACCTGTATCGGTTGTGTGGTTTGGTCGCTGGGCTGCTGAAAACTGACCCCCGGCTCTTTACATTTCTGAAAGTCGCCAAGACAAGCTTTCAGACGATGTAACCATTATTTTTGTGGGTGCTTTAGTTTTTACGGTGCCAGATCATCAAAAGCACATGATTTTCGTTACATCACAAAAGCTGCCAGACCACCCAACCAAAACGTAAGATGTTCATCGAATTCATGTCAGAATTATACCTTTGAAACTGGTCTTCAGATCAGCACTAAATCTTGCTCTGTGCCCTATTTGGGGACATTTGGGCAAAGGGTTTTTGAGTTACAGTTCAAAGTAAAGCTACCATTCACTCTAGTGGGAAAACAGTTGTGATGATTGCTTTGTGTTTGAGTGTGAAGTGGTTAACAGATGAAAAAAAGGAGCTACCTTCTGGAGTTTCCCCTGCTCAGTGTCTCTTTGTGAATGGTGGTGAGCAGAAGAGGATATTGTGTAGTAGACCATCTTGACTGCTAACATTGGTGTTGTCAACATTCAGGCTGGCCTTTGCTATATAAAGCCTGACATCTTTTTTTTCCAGCTGGTAATACAGGCATGACATTGTGCAGCAATATCAGGCTATTTTTGGTGCTTTGAATTGTGGAAGCATAAGCATAAATATCCCATATTCAAAAATCAGAAGGTGTGTTTAAGATTGAATATAGATCACCACATGCCAATTCTACATATATCTATGTTTTCTTTTGTCCTCATGTAAATGTGTTTCCTCACCCCATATAGCTGTTGGGTCTTAAATAACCATTCCTCAGAAATGGTTACTTAAGTCCCAACAGCTATGGGACTTAATTAACCATTTTTGGGTCTAAACATTCAACAATGGGTATGCACCTCATTTTAACAAAATTCCTGTTTTCAGAAATTAGAACATTTCCAAAGCTTTGGTTAAAGAGGCAGTCCTTAGATGGCCACTAGTAAAGGTCAAGGACACCCTGAAAGCCAGTCATATCAGATCTGACTCTAGGGTTCAGTGCTCATCTCTGTTCATGGCCAAAGAGCCAGCACTGTCTGCATTTGCAGACATTTCCATGGACATGTGGCAGGCATGACTAGATACCTGAGTGCATCGAATGCTGTTTACCTTCCCACCAAAGTGGTACCTATTTATCCACTTGCAATTTATTGCTTTTGAACTGTTAGGTTAGCAGGATCTGGGACAGAAATTGGAGCCCACTCTGTCATGCAGTACTCAGGTCTCGAACTGCTGACCTGCCAACCTTCCAGTTGTCAAGTTCAGCATCTCAGCCACTAAGCCACTGCAGTCCCTAGATGGTCACTACTGCTCCTCAAAATGGTCACTTTGCTTCCAAAATGGATGCCACAGTCTACATAGAAATTATTTGATACTATTGCAAGAGAAAGCCCATCTTTCACAAGTTCCTGTTCCTTACATGTGTTACTTTAAACAGCTCACTACACAACAATTGATTAAAGTCACATTAAAATAGAAGGCAAAGGGGATGGCATTTAGAGTGAAGCTTTAGAATTGACCAGACATGTGTGACAATTTATCCAGAAATATCCTCTTTATTTTAAAACAGCTGACTTTAAAAATATTGCTTGTCACATATGTCTTTGAATGGCCACTATTCCTTTTGCAGAAAAAAAGCTAGCATTGCCAGCCAGACTGCCTAAATTATCGTGGCATCTCCAAGGAATTATAGATTAATCTTTTTTTGGCACTAAAATGTGCAACTCAGGAGAAAAATATCACAGAATTTCTCTAAATGCATATTGAAAGGTGAGTCTCATCTTGTTATCAGCTTCTCCTTGGTTTATTACATTGCTGTGGACTCAGTAATCCAAAGATTTAAATAAGTGGTCGCTCTTTCCAGCACGACACATTTTGAAATATTTAATAAACACGGATGTGATGTTTTAAGAAAAATAGTCAAGTGGGCTTTCATGTAGCAACGTTGGGTATTTAGCTGAGGCCAAGGATACTTGCTTAAGAAGGATCTGTCAAGTCCAATATCTGCATGGATTTCTTTTGACTTCTATCATCAGAGATGTCGGTCTTAACAGCACGGGAAACTCGATGGTGACTTGGACACTGGAGAGAGCCAGCCCTTTTATTGGGCAGAATGAGCTAGCTACCTCACGATTTCTGCTTCAAGTATCAAAACATCATGGCTAGCTTTGGAAGGAATCCAACAGGGTTGCCACATTAAAAAGTGGGTGGAGTTCCTCACTCTTTCATAGCTTTGTGTTGGGGAGGGGGACCCAAGCATTTTGTGTAAGCTACACCTGCTATTTAATAGCATATTACAGATGGGTAATGTTATTACGCTGAGTGTTGGATGGCAATAAATAACCGGTCTCCCTAAAGGGGCCAGTATCTAGTGGAAGATGAGCCCCTTTATTGGGTGATGGTCCCCTCAGTGGAGGAAATGGCACTGGAAACCATCATATTCAGCAAAATACGTGGAGGAGGAACTCTGATTCCCAACAGTCATGGAGGCAGAAGAGGCCATACCAGATGGACTGGCTGTGAAGGTGCACCTTTTTAATATCCTGAAGGCTGCGGCAGTCCATTGCAGTCCTGGTATTAAATCCTGCATGTCTCATTTCAAATGAGATGGCTCTGAGATCATAGCTTGTGGGTCACTTCACGCTAAGCTGGGATCCACCTTAAACAAATCCATGCCAGTGGCATTTTTCCTGATTGTCTCAGATGGCAAAGGTGGCCCAGAACCAGCTGACCTCCAAGACCAGGCCTCCCAGCACCCTGGGACAGGCAACGACACCTGCTGATACCTGGCTCAGGCTAAGTATGAGTCAACAATGTGATATAGCAGAAAAAAGGGTCAACACTGTTTAAGGCTGCAGTAACAGAAGTATAGTCTCAAAAACCTGTGAGGTACTAGTCCCCCTCTATTCCACACTGGTTAGACCATATCTAGAGTCTGTGTCTAATTCTGGCCACTGCACTTTGAGAAAGAGGCAACAAGAATGATCAGAGAATTGGAAACCAAACCCCATGAGCAAAGACTGAAGAAACTGGGCATGGTTAGCCTTGTGACCTGCTTGGGGGGAGCCCAGATTTGGGGTGTAAAGTCGGCACGTGACCGGCGACAGCCCCTTCCAGCTGCATTGTTTCAGGATTCTATGAAACATCTGCACAACCATTAATGGTACAGGATCATTTCATGAGGTTACTTCACTGTACTCAGCTTGGGTCAGTTGGATTGAGATGGCATCTATTACTTTGCCATACATTGCAAAATAGCTCAGGTAGGGTTGCCGCTTCCCAGGCTTTGGCTCTAAAATCTCAGGGAATGAAATACTGCTAACCTGGAAAACCTGATCTAGTTTAGGGTTTTATACTACCATGGTGAAGATCACCTAGAGTTCTACTAATAACAAGTTGGTTTTGTCAAGTTGGTTCTGACACCCTTTCCCTGGTTGTTTTTTGTTTTTTTACATAGAGAGTACTCAGAAGTAGTTTACCATTCCCTTGTTTCTGGGGGTGTCCAGAGACTGTGCAGCTAGCTCAAGACCACAGGCTGGCACTTCTAGGATGCACAATGGGAGACTGAACTCCCCCAAAAAAAAGATTAAACTGAAACTCTCCTACTGTGGAAATATCATAAGATGGCAGGACTCTTTGGGAAAAACAACAATGTTGGGAAGGGTAAAAGGCAGCAGGAAGCAAGGAAGGCCAAATGCAAGATGGACTGATTCTTCAAGCAACTGTTCCCAAACTTTTTGTGCCACGGGCCAGACTATGCCCCCAAGACAGCTGAGTGGGCCAGTCATATGGTTCTTCCCGCTGTAAATGCTGCTGTAAAATGCATCTGTGGATGTCGTAAATGCATTTATGAAAGCCGTGGATGCATTTACAACAGACTTTACAGCAAGTGTAGGTGCATTTATGCATGTGTGGGCACATTTTATGGCTGTCGTAAACATGTCTGCTTATGCTTCTGGTAGCAGCAAGGGCAGCGGCAGGGCACATAAAATGGTGTTGTGAGCCAGGGCCAGCCCATGGGCCATAGGTTGTCCCCAGCACAGAGTTCACCCCACCCCTCTGTCCAGCAGCCCAATGGGAGCACTTCCTCCCTCTGCTCAGCAGTCCAATGGGAGCATTTCCTTCCTCCCATGTTGCTGTGTTGGCACTTTACGATAAATAAGTGGGTTTTCAGTTGCAGTTTCGCCACTCGGTCTCTAAAAGGTTTGCCATCACTGACTTATAGCAATAGCAGTTACACTTATATACTGCCCCATAGCACTAGAGCACACTCTGGGAGGTTGTTGTCCCCAACATGCTGTGCACTCATTTTACCAACCTCAGAAGAATGGGAAGCTGAGTCACCCTGAAGCCCACCAGGACTGAAGTTGGCCTCAACTGCAGACAGAAATGCTGTGTTAGCTGAACATGTGCACATTTCATTACTTGTAAATCTGTGCAAAAGGCTTGCAGGGCAACACAGTTCACTACATAACGCTGTGGACCTGCAGCGCTCATCCTGAATGGGAAACGCCAAAGGGCAAAGTCTTAGAAAGCTGTAGTTGAAAAAAGGAAATTCCGCCGAGCTGCTAAAATGATCATGCAACACAGCCATTCTACTCCTGATATCATAGGCGTGAGTGGCTGAAACCAGGCCACCCCTGGGCACCCTGGAGGCAGGAAAACCATCATATGCGTAAAAGGAAGATGAGATAGGACAGGAAGCATTAAAAAATAACTAAATAAAAAACTAACAACCTGCTGCACCAAAGCTAGACAAACAGCCAGGCCATATATTCAAGAACATCATGTTGTAATAGCAGAACTTTGCTAGATGGCTTCGTGTAGGAATTTATGCAGTGGTTCCCAACAAGGGGTACACAGCCCACAGGTGGACTTCAATTCCCAGAAGCCTAAGTCAGTACATTGGCTGATCAGTGCTTTGGGGAAATGACTTAGGCTTCTGGGAATTGAAGTCCAAAAACCAGCATTTGGGAAAGACTGAAAGAGGAATGACATGTTTCAGTGGTGTATGTTCTGCCAGCCTCTGACAAAAATCCTCAAAGTCTTGAATATAGAAAGTTATCTCATCAGGGTATTCCTCAAATGCTTTGCCTGATAGATACGGTAGCTTTCCATGTGCAGAGAACAATTTGAAGTTAGTTGGTTGGTTGACTGGCTGGCTGGTTGGTTTTGGGGTGTTTGTTTGTATGTTATATTTTAACATCAGCAAGCATTCAAACATATTAATGCTCAGCCTGCCTGGCTGTGACCCCTTAATAGGCAACCTTGCCAATTTTAACAACTTTAATGTATTTTGCTTTATTTTAATGCAAATCTAAATCTTTTTTTAAAAAATCGAATCGTGTATATTCAACCCACAGTAATGGTTTGATTAATTTTTTTATCCAAATTTGGTTTTCAATTTTTTTAAATTATTTTCTTTTAAAATACTTGTAAGCTGCATTGAGTGCTATCTTTCAGTGGAAAGGCAGAATATAAATGCACACATACAGAGAGAAAGAATTCCCTACCCTTGTCTCTCAGTAATGTCATTGGAAGCTGATGGATGGTGCTGCTACTGATTATCTCATTCAATTCTCTTTTTTAAAAGTTGAGTTGGTGGCTTAAATATCAAGGCACAAAAGTTCCTGAAAGGTTTTCTCCCTAGTCTCAAGCATTTGTTCAGTGGCTGTCACAATATTCCCTCTGCATCCCTTCAGATGCATTCTTTTGGTATTATTTCCTCCCAAGACAGGTATTGAGAAAGGTTCCAGTGCTGAGTTCTGAGTGAGGTTTGGCTCAAATGACGTTCCCTGAAGATATTCTCTGTCACTCTCTCCACTTCAATCTTCTCAGATGCCTGGTGTGCCTTTTGGGGTGGGTGGGAAAGAGTTGTTAAACTCTTATCTTTCTATGGCCACATGAAGAAGGTTGAATAGCTTGGTTTAGGTATCTGGTTGTGGAGCCAGAGATTAGGATTTCAATTTTCCATTGTGCCTCTTAGGAGAACAGCCAGCCTGTGTAGCCAAAGGTAAACTGCATATTCCCAGGGTGCCCCAAGAAGACAAGAACAGTAAACTACTTCTGTGCATTCTCTCTCTAGAGAACTCTGGAAAGACTTGTCATAAATCAGAATTGACTTGATGGCACACAATTATTATTATATGCCCATATTTTCTCAGAGTTTGGGAAACTGCACTGTACCAATGAAGACAGTGTCAAGTCATTCAGCCCAAGAGTGAGCAACCAATGGAAGGATGCATCTGTTAACCAAATGTCCAGTCTACCTATTATTGAGTGGTCTGGTGTCACTCATTTCCAGGTTGCTAGATGAGAGGTCCAAACACCTTCAACCAGGAGTTCTCAACCTTTTAAAGCTGGGGGCCATTGGGTCACACTCCCTCAGACAGCTTCAGGGACCGGATGGCCATTTTGCCCTTCCTCCACCACATGTCACTTCCTGGAGGGGGAGGGCCACATGAAATGCTACTGAAAGCTGCATCCGTCCCATGGGCCACAGGTTGAGAATCCCAGCCCTAAGCTATCCTTTGATCATATGATGAAGTGGTTGATGAGTCACTTCACCATGCAGGCAAACTAAGCACTTTCCACCTCCTCTGAAGAGTGGCAAGGAAAGTATTGTTTTTCTCCTCTTGACAATGGTTATAGTCCTGGACCTGCAAGGAGGACGATTTCTTTCCTGTTTTCCCCTTTGATCACCAATCAAAGTTGTAACTGACAGCTTTGTTTTGATATCCTATAGGACAGGGGTCGGCAACTTACAGCCCACAGGCCGAATCTGGCCCGTGGCGCCAAATCATCAGGCCCATGCCCTCACTCCAACTGCCACTGCCGCCACTGGAAGCAGCCATGGATGTCTTTATGGCAGTTATGGATGTTTTTACAGCTGTCATAAACATGTTTACGATAGCCATGGATGCGTTTATGGCAGAATTTATGGTGGGGGGACCACCAGTCTGCCCCCTCAACTGTCTGAGGGAGCATGACCTGGCCCCTGACTTTAAATGGTTGCCCCCCACACACACACTGTCTGCAGGATGTATTTTCAGCTAACAGCTACAGCTTCAGTTGGTAAACTATGGAGAAAAGGGGGGGAGTTTCCCCCTCTTTTCCAATCCAGCACTATAGTGATTGATAAGAGAGGGAAAAATGTTACACTTTCCCTGCCCCTCCGTAGAGAAGTGGGGAAAGTGTAAAATGAAAAAGTCTGCTAAACTGATAAGGCTAATTAGCCTATCAGCATATCAGTTTATGGTGTCCAAGCTTGAGAAGGTTGACAGAAGGATGAAAGAAGCTGTTTCACCTTGCTGTGACTCCAGTTCTATCCAGAGCAGCTGAGGATTCTGAGTTTACAAAGGCAATGAATCCTTGGCGGGTACTGGCAGCTTCAATAGCTCTGGTAAAGTTCTAACTAAAAACCAGAACAGATCTGCAGGTGTCCCAATGTATTGGATGGTGGTATGGTAGAGAATTGTCTTACATGTTACATTTCTCTAAACAAATTTATTTATTTTATTTATTTATTTATTTGCATTTAATATCCTGCCCCAATCGGGCGAACCCGACTCTGGGCGGCTTACAGCATGGCTCATAATATATGTGGCCTTAAAATTCTTAAAATTCATAAAAAATTTAAAACATTGAACAGTGAAAACGGATAAAAACCCATAATAACAGCTACCAGATGGGGGCGGATGGCTGCTCTTAAATTAGCCATCCTGGATGGGAACCTACATTGCTATGTCCCCACACTTGACCCGCCAGCCATGTCTTCAGGCCCTTTCGAAAGGGCAGAAGCTCCGCCTGCAGACGCAGCTCTGTCGGAAGGAGGTTCCAAAGGGCCGGGGCGAACACAGAGAAGGCTCTCTTCCTGGTGCTCGTGAGGTGAGCCTCCCTAGCCGATGGAGTAACAAGAGAGCCCCTCCGGTCCGCCCTGGTGGGACGGGCAGACGTTCTTAGGGTGACGCTGTCTCTTAGGTATCCTGGCCCACTACCATGTAGGGCTTTAAAGGTAATGACCAGCACCTTGAATTGCACCCGGAGGCAAACTGGCAACCAGTACAGCTCCCGGAGCAGTGGTGAGGCCCGAGCATAACGCCCGCACCCCATCACTACCCGGGCTGCCGCATTCTGGACCAGCTGAAGCCTCCGAATGGTCACCAAGGGCAGCCCCATGTAGAGCGCATTACAGTAATCAAGTCTGGAGGTGACCAAAGCATGCGTGACCATGAGCAAGGCATCCCGGTCTAGGAGGGGGCGTAACTGGCGTATTACACGAAGTTGTGCAAAAGCCCTCCTGGCCACGGCTGCCACCTGTTCTTCGAACAGTAGCCGTGAGTCGAGGAGGACCCCCAGATTACGCACCGGGTCCTTCTGGGGCAAAACTGCCCCATCCAGTACCAAAGTTGGCAACTCCTGTGATAACACAGGACCCCTCACCCATAGCCACTCAGTCTTGCCGGGATTCAGTTGTAGCCCGTTGTCCCCCATCCAGACTCTCACAGCCTCCAGGCACCTGGAGAGGACTTCCACTGCACTGCCTGGGTCCCCATGGGCCGAGATGTACAGCTGGGTATCATCTGCATATTGATGATACCTCACCCCGTGGGAACGGATGATCTCACCCAGCGGCTTCATGTAGATGTTGAATAGGAGAGGAGAGAGCACCGAGCCCTGAGGCACCCCATATTGAAGGGGCCTAGGGCTGGACCCTTCCCTCTCCAAGCACACCGACTGGGTCCTACCCCTCAGAAATGAGGAAAACCAGGACAACACAGTGCCCTGGATCCCCAATCCTTGGAGCCGTCCCAGAAGGATACCGTGGTCAACGGTATCGAAAGCCGCTGAGAGATCGAGAAGAGCTAGAACGGACGGGTGGCCTCCGTCCCGCTCTCTCCAGAGATCATCCACCAAAGCGATTAGTGCAGTTTCCGTACCATATCCGGGCCTGAATCCTGACTGAAAAGGGTCCAGATAATCCGCTTCATCCAGGGCATCCTGTAGCTGCCGCGCCACAGCCTTTTCCAGGACCTTTCCCAAAAAGGGTAGGTTGGACACTGGACGGTAGTTAGACAGTACCGTAGGGTCGAGGGATGGCTTTTTTAGGAGGGGGCACACTATGGCATGTTTGAAAGATGTTGGAAAAAACCCCTCCTTTAATGATGAATTGATGATCGCCTCGACCCACCCACCTGCCACGGCCTTAGAAGCTTTGAGCAACCAGGCCGGGCATGGGTCCAGCACGCTGGTCGTGGCGCGGACAGATCCAAGAAGCCTGTCCACTTCCTCAGGGCCAACTGGATCAAACCGATCCCAGATAACATGGCTAGACTGTGCCTCGGTCAACTCCAGTTCAACACCTTCCACGCCAGGATTAAACTCTGAGCGAATCTGAGCGACTTTCCCCGCTAGGTAATCAGCAAACGCTTCAGCAGATCCCTGCCAACCGGGGCCCGGGGCCCCTTTGCCAAGGAGGGACCTAGTCACCTGGAACAGGGCCGCTGGGCGCTTATCTGCGGAGGCAATGAGGGCGGTGAAATATTGGCATTTCACCGTCCTCATCGCCACTAGGTAGTCTTTAATGGCTGCTCTAACCAGTGTTCGATCGGACTCGCTTCGGGTCTTCGCCCAGCGGCGCTCTCGGCGTCTCTTAGCTCGTTTCAGCTCCCTTAGCTCTCCTGTAAACTAAGGGGCAGATCGATCCCCACGATATAGCGGCCAACCGTCACGGATTCTCCGGGACAGTCCCGATTTGAGAGGGGGAATCCCGAGTTACCATTTTTAGGAAAATGGTCACGGAATTCCCCCATGACGTCCCGGCTGTCCCGATTTCTCTTCGGCAGCAGGCATTTAAAAAAAAAAAGGAGCAAAAAATGGCTCCAAAAATTCAGCGATCTGATTGGCTCTCTATGTCAGCTGACATAGAGAGCCAATCACATCGCTGAATGGGGAAACACCTATTCAGCGATGTGATTGGCTCTCTATGTCAGCTGACATAGAGAGCCAATCACATCGCTGAATAGGGGAAACACCTATTCAGCGATGTGATTGGCTCTCTATGTCAGCTGACATAGAGAGCCAGTCACATCGCTGAATAGGGGAAACACCTATTCAGCGATGTGATTGGATCTCTATGTCAGCTGACATAGAGAGCCAATCAAATTGCTGAATTTTTCCCCCTTCCCTACCGGAGTTTTAAAAAAAGCCTCTTTAGTCTCATCAGCTGTTAGTCGGGAGAGAAAATAAGCAGAGCTTCAAGGTAAGCAGAGTTGGGGGGTGTATTCTCTGTGTCCGAGCAGGCTGCCTGCTTATTTTCGGGGGGTGGCTTATATTTCTATATACTGAGTATATAGAAATATAAGCCACCCCCAAAAAATAAGCCATAAGGCCATTTTTGGCCATTTTGGGGGGGGGGGGGAAGAATATAAGCCATGCCATGGCTTATATTCTTTTTTCCCCCCCAAAATGGCCAAAAATGGCCTGATGGCTTATTTTCGGGGGGTGGCTTATATTTTTAGAGCCCCCCGAAAATCGGCACATGGCTTATTTTCCAATAAACTGTGCATGCGCAGAAACTCAATCTGATGCATGCGCAATGCATCAGATTGAGTTTCTGCGCATGCACAGTTTATTGGAGCCATTTTTTGCTCCTTTATTTTTTGGCCCCGCCCATGACGTCGTGACGTTGGCCCCGCCCATGACGTCATGACGTTGGCCCCGCCCCACTATCCCGGATTCAGTTTTGTAAGGTGTTGGACGCCTTACACGAGCATGGAGAGGCCGTAGTGGTGCAATTACATCCAAGGCTGCAGTCGCTCTCCTGTTCCAGGAGTCGACAAGGGCTTCGGACGAATTGTTTCGCAGGTCAAGAGGACAACACCCCAGCTCCCTTTGGAATCCTTCTGGGTCCATTAGTCGCCAGGGGCGGGCCCATTTAATCGGCCCTGCCTCCCTACGGTGGAGTCTCGCCCCCCGGAAGTCCAGAGTCACCAGATAGTGATCTGACCATGGCACAGGAGTGATGTCTAAATTCTGTACTTTCAGATCACTCTGCCACAGCTCCGACAAAAAGATCAAATCCGGGGTGTAGCCACTGCTCCTGGTAGGACCCTGGATTACTTGCTCCAACTGGATATTTAACATTTCATTGTATAGCTTCCTCTGTTTGTATTTTACAGTGGGATGAGCACAGACCGGTTAAGCCCATCTTAGATGCTTCCACCTAGTTTTATATGGTCTTATTTCAGGAACTGCTTCTATCCAAAGATCTTGGAAGAAATCCAGACATTCTCAGAAATACATGATACAAAAATTATGTATTCAGCTACTTAAAATGCTATGAGAAGTAGGTTTTGCTCTCAGTTTCATGACCATAAAACTTGCTGTGCAAAAGCAAAGGCGATCAGAAACCAAAATCAATAGACCCATGAATAAAGGAAAAGAAAATCATCTTCAAATGAGGGCCTATTCATGACAATTTAAAGCAATCTCAGAGAGCATTTCCCCCCAAATCTTTAGGGGGGGACAAAAAACAACAACAACAAAACAGCCGTGAAAAGAAATCAACATTTGCAAATAGATTGCATATCTTTTCTTAGGAACCACAGGGAAATATATGCATTAATCTTGTTTTACAACTGCTCACTCCTTGCCTTGTGATGAAAGGGGCACACACATTCACAAATCAGTTAAGCTGGTTTTCCAGAGTTTGAGAAATCCACATGTAACAGAACTTCCTTTTTATCACATCTCTCTTTTTGCCACCCACAGTCATCTATATTTGCAATTAACATTACAACACTTAGCTACAAAGCATGCTGTTTTTAACCCATGTATATTGCTCATCCTTGTGCACTTTACACGAAAGGGACCACACTTTTGTATTGTTATTGAGGAATTTTTGAATATTTCTCCTAGGAAACTGTGACATAGAGGCATAACAAGGACAGCAACACAGAAAATATGGAGAGATTAGCTCAGTCTTATCACTGCACCCTCCAAAATCATTGCTCTCCCACACAAAACTATCACTTTGTATGAAAGACATATTCCAGAAGTATTTCAAGTAGAAAAAGATACATTTACTTACGGTTACCATCTATATTACAATCACAAGAATTAAAATATGAAAATGGAGTTTCCAGCATGTGAAGAAAACCTCCATGCTTGGTTGAAGGAAGAAGTGACTATCAATAGAACAATGGAAGCAAGGAAAACCCCAGGAAGAAGTAACATAGGCTTGCCACCATTGCCAGAGGAAGGAAAAGACCTTTACCAAACAAGTTAGAGGCAAAGGACAACCACATTAAACTGTAAACTCTCTCCCACTGCTACCCAGTGTTAGCACATGTGAGGTTGCTACTATCCCAAAGAAATCTATCTTCCTAAATCACTTGCAGGTTTTTCTCAATGCAGCGTGGGCATGGCTAGCCTAAGAAAATTTATTCTGGTAATTCCCGCCCCCTCTAGTTCACTTTAATTGATAGGTAATAACATTGATGCATGCTGGCTAGGAGCACTGGAGGCCGGACAACTAAAATAACATTTAATTACTACAACTTTTTAAAAAACAGACACTACATTACTTCGTGCTGGCCACCTGTGCAAACCCTTAAGCAGAAATAGTGTTGCCATACATCCTGGAAAACTGGGATGGTCCTGGATTCAAGGTCAGAAAAATTGTCCCAGCCAGTTCAATAAAAATATTGTCCTAGATTTTTAAAACTTACTGATTGTATATTATAACACACCATTAAAATAAATTCGAACTCTCGCCATCAAACGAGGGATTTCCTGCCACATTGGATTTGGAGTATACCTGGAGACAAATCTTAACCTCCTCACCTCACACCATCACCCAATAAGAGTGACCAGTGTGTTTCCTGGAGCTGGGGACGTTAGGAGTTGACTGTGATGTGACTTCTCAGAAGCACAACAGATCATCTTACACTAAGAATAAACTTTTGTAAATAAATTCATGTATGTATTGATATATTTAATGTGAAAGTGTTTTACAGCTGTCATTATTATCTTTTTTAAAAGGCTATTTTGTAGATTACACGCTCATTTTTGTCAAGTATACTTCTGTGCCGGTTTTGTGGGAGAGAATTATGGCAACTCTAAGCAGAAACAGAGATGATTCAATTGGAAAAAGACAGTGAGAGAGAAGCAATGTACATTAAAGTGAACAAGATGCAGTAAGGGACCTAAAGTGACATCAACAGAGAGAGGAATGGTTTGTTTCCATTGGATTCTGAGGGTTACAGGCCAGGCACCCTATCTAAGAGACAAACAACTAAAGTAATGATAGAAAAACTGTCACTTCCACATTTATTCTTTCCTTAGAAAACTTCAAGTTCTTTCTGATCTGAATTTGCAATTAGTGAATTTCACTAATCATGCCCCCCCTCTCTCTTTCTCTCTCTGCCTATCTACTGACCCATTCCTCCCAACCTCCCTCTTTTTCTCGTTGTCATCACACTCCACCTCCCCAGAACAATAGCCTCCAGGTGTCATAGTGTGTTTGGGCACAAGAAGTGGGCTAAATGTTGTCTAGCCCCTGCCCCTTCCAAAAATGAACCGAGATTGAGCTAACCTGGAACCACCCCATAAAGGGCAGTCTGGACATCCTCAAAGATCTACCTTTCAGGACAGCTTTGCAATGAAGAGAAGACAACTGGGGCCTGGTGATGCACCTCAGCTGTGTAGAGTATGGCTCCATGGTTGAATGTTAATGCACAGGGCCAGCCCTCCCATTAAGCAGCAGGGCACCCAATTCAGCCTCTGGATGCAGGGCTGCTATACACCTGCAGCAAATGGTACCCCTAGATAAGGGGCTGGTCCAGGTCTCCAAAGTGGGGTGCTAATATTGTCCTGCTGTCTCAAAGTTTCAGTGAAGAAGTGCCAAGTATATGACTCTACACAGATTCAGTAGAACTTCAGATTACAGGCAGGGTGTCCTCTGCTTTGTTGGACCAGAACATCCTACACCTAGTACAGTACCTGGATTGAGGAAAGTTAGCCCCAAGACTGGCATTTGGACCTGGCCAGCGTTATGAAGAATGGAGAGCAGCAAAAAAGCAAAGCAATCACACTTCTATACCACCCCATAGGGCATAGTGCGTTTTCTGGGCCACTCACAAGTTAATTAGTATTTTGCCCCCAAAATACTGGGTACTCATTTTACCAACCTCAGAAGGATGAAAGGAGACAACCTTGACATCTGGACAGGATTGAACTCACAACCTTTTGGTTGCAGTACTAGGCAAGAAAGCCATCAGGTTCAAGTGAATTAAGTGCATGACCAGGAACTTTTCTTCTCCTTCAGAGAGTTTGCACCACGGTTCACATCCAGAACAGTTTGGGTGTTGGTGTTTTCATGGACAACAAACCAGTGAGTTTTGTTGTTGTGGAGATCATCCAAGTGCAAAGCTGCCTCAAATGCGCCCCATCCCTCTAATTCTCAAAGCCACAAACATATACAACATACAGAAAAATGTGTGAGAGGCTTAAAACTCCCGAGGGTGCTGCATTCACTGCTCTAAAGGCCCTCCTTAAAAGACTCCTAAGCTGTCTTTAAAGTTTTCTCACAGTCCTTCTTTCAGATTAAGGCTGTTATTTGACCTAAAAGAGCCTAATGGCAGACTTAGTAATGGGAACATGTTATCCTGAATAGCTCAGCATCTCCAGAAAAAACAAAATACCAATGTGGGGTGTGGGTTTCGAGCAACAGAAGCAAAACAACAACAACAACACAACACAAATCTAATTGGGATAAGAAAATGGCAGCTGAGAAGGTCAGATTTGGAGCTGTCAATTTGCAGAGAGAGAGAGAGAGAGAGAGAAAGCACTTGTCTTAGGGTATTTTGTTGTTTCCCTCAAGCTAAACAGACTCTCTATAACTGTTGTTCAGTCACACAGTCAAGTCCAGCCCTTTGCGACCCCATGGACCATTGCACTCCAAGTTCCTCTATCCTCTGCCATCCTCCACAGCCCAGCCAGATCTACGCCCATCGCATCAATAATTCCATCCATCCATCTCATCCTCTGCCACCCCATTCTCCTTTGGCCTTGGATCTTTCCCAGCATCAAGGCCTTCTCAAGTGAGTCCTCTCTTCTCATTTGGTGGCCAAAGTACTTGTGCTTCAGCTTCAGTATTTCTCCTTCCAAGGAGCATTCAGGGTTGATTTCTTTCAGGATTGACTTATTTGATCTCCTTGCAGTCCAGGGGACTCTCAAGAGTCTCCTCCAACATCACAGATCAAAGGCATCTATTCTTCTGCGCTCAACCTTTTTTATGGTCCAACTCTCACAGCCAAACATTACTACTGGGAAGGCCATTCCTTTAACTCTGTGGACTTTTGTTGGCAGGTGATGTCTCTACTTTTTATTATGCTGTCTAGGTTTCTCATAGCTTGCCTCCCAAGAAGTAAGTGTCTTTTTATTTCATGGCTACAGTCATCATCTGCAGTGATCTTAGATCCATAATTAGTGGCAAGATATTTCTGAGACTGAGTTCAAAGCACTGGGGGGAAAATAACTGGAAAGTAATCGCCACCATCATTACCCACCTTGAGAATGCCGAGAGAGCAACCATAAGTAATTTGCAGAGGCTTGAAACCCCTTCAGCATTTCCATACCCCAAAAACATTTTTAATTTTACAAAACATTTCTGTAAAAGCCCCCTGGTACGATTGGGCTGACTTGAAAGCCAGTCGTGTTAGACTCTTCTCTGTTTACAGCCCAAAAGCCAATGGCAGGCATGACTAGACTCCAGAGTACATGGAATGCTGTTGTCTTTCCCGCATAGGCAGTACCTATGTAGCTACAGTACAGTACTTGCAATTTCTTCCTTTCAAACTGCTAGGTTAGCAGGAGCTGGGGCAGACTACAGGCACTCATTCCGTTGTGCAGCACTTGGGTCTCGAACTGCTGACCTGCCAACCTTCCAGTAATCTAGCTCAGTGTCCTAACCACTAAGCCACCATACATATTTGTACAGACCCCTAAATGTGGTGCTCCCTCGGGAGAAAAGACCTAAAGTGCAATGCTTTGGGGCTTAGCTAGGTCTAACTCTACCCAACCTCCAATTCACAAGGAAAGCTCCCAGCTATCACTGGGCCAGGAACAGAAAGCAACCAGTAAATATTCACTGAAAACAACACCAGGCTTTGTTCAAAGTTCCTTTGCTTCCACATAGAGAAATTTTGGCAGGTTTGATTAATCCCCCTTTCCAGTCCAGTATGAACTTAAGACCAGCCCCTGTTGTGCTGCATTTCCACTCAGGGCACCTTGTCTAGCTGTGTTCTTAATCAAAATCCAGTAACCATCACTATGATAGACAGGACAGGTTCGGAGCTCATGTGTGATGAAAGTAAGTGGGCACAGGTTGATTTCACAAGGCTTTCTAATTTATAATTTTCTTGGCAAGGAGATTGTATGATTTGGCTTTTTTCCTGGTGTTGTTGGGACTTTTGGCTGTTTTTTTTTTTTAAATCACTGTCCTATCTATGACCTTTGGTCTTCACAGTCAATGCTCCTGTCTCAACTTTGTGAAAGGTCACCATTTCTTCCGTGTTCTGTTTTCCACAACAGACAGCTTCCCTTCTGTCCACCTCTCCACCTTGGCTAAGTCCTCCATACCTCCCAGAGGTCTTACAAAGTCCACCTATCCCTCCCCTTGGTTCTCAACACAGATGGCATTGGCTGCAAGCCAGTGGTGAAGAAGGTCCATATATCAAGTTTCAGTCACGTCTCTCCCCGCTCCATAGAAATACAAACATTGATGCTGGGAACGATTCAGGGCCTCAAGCCACGATCTAGAACAGGGATTCCCAACCTAAGGCCCGTGGGCCATACCCGGCCTGCAGCACTATTTCATGTAGCCCACTGCCACTGCACCCGGAAGTGGAAGCAGACACATTTACGACAGCTGTAAAATGCAACCACATATATGTAAATGCAGTTACGTCAGCCGTAAATGCTCCCATGGTTGTCGTAAATGCCAAAGTGGGCACATTTACTTCCACTGTCCGGGAGGCGTGATCAGGCCCATGGTGTAAAAAGGTTGGTGGTGGCAGCAGCGATCCAACAAATCAATTCTGACTTGTGGGAACCCTTTCCCGGGTTTGCTAAGTAGAGAACACACAGAAGTGGTTTATCATTCCCTTCTTCTGGGGTTGCCCTGGAACTTTGCAGCTTGCCAAGGGCTACACAGGCTGGCTCTTCTCCCAGGAGATATAGTGGGGAATCAAGCTCCCAAATTAAACCACTGAGATATCCAGCCAGCAGGAGTCAGAATAAGTTCCTGGCAATTATCTTTAATTATCCTGAAAAGAAAAGTCTGCATAGTTAAAGCAATGGTCTTTTCAGTAGCAATGTATGGCTGTGAGAGCTGGACCATAAGGAAGAATGAGTCCAGAAGAATAGACGCCTTTGAACTGTGCTGGAGAAGACTTTTGAGAGTCCCACGGACTGTAAGGAGATCAAATTAGTCAATCCTGAAGGAAATAAATCCTGACTGCTCCTTGGAAGGAGAAATGCTGAAGCTCAAGTACTTTGGCCACCAAATGAGAAGAGAGGACTCACTAGAGAAGGCCCTGAGGTTGGGAAAGATTGAAGGCAAAAGGAGAAGGGGGTGGCAGAGGGTGAGATGGCTAGATGACATTGATGCAGTGGGTGTAGATCTGTCCTCCTGACAGAGGAGCCTGGCATGCCATCCTCTGTAGCCCACCCAGATCTATGCCCACTGCATCAGTGATGCCATCTAACCATCTCACCTCTGCCTTCTCCATGGGGTCGCAAAGAGACTCAACTGTGCAACTGAACAAGAACACATTATCTTTAAACCAACCCACACCCACACATACCTTTCATTCTGCATACAAAAGCCAACTGGAATGGCACTCACATTTTCCTTTACTACACACGATGGAGCTTTTGACTCTAAAGGTAGACATCTATCTTAGAGGGTGGAAGGCAGATCACAAACCATGTTACTATCTCAAACACTTTGCTTTTTCATTCCACCATCTGCTTGCAAAAGTGACTGCCTCACTCTGCCAAATGATCAGGCTGGCCACCTTCCTGCACCTGTTTATTTCAACAAGTAAACAGACTGAAGGTGTGCAATATTTGTAGATGTCTCCCTGTAGTCCACATTCCTGCTTTTCCCCAAAGATTCGGTACACCAGAAATACAATACACCAATGTGTATGGGCATTGGGCCTCCCCACATAACCTGCTTAAGGAGCAGAAGGATCCTGTTGTTGTAAGTCAATTGCTCCTGAGATCTACACATACATATATGTGCATGTTGTCTTTTTAGGTTGATTCTTTTGACAGCGCTTTAACGCTATGTTGCTACTATGTTGAGAGCTTCAGCTTCCTCTCCCCTTTGCAATTTGTGTGACAGATGTCCTTCTGCAGACTCAGGTTCTAAGTCAGCTTTCCAGCCCAGCTTGCCCTCCTGTTCTAAATGGACCTTTTAAAAAATGCCATATGTATGCTTGTCCCCCTGAATAGTCATCCTTCACTGTTGATTTAACATTTTCCAGGCAGTTGCAGAAATATTTTGGAGATGTTTGTCCTCATGTCTGTGCAGCTCAGCCTGACTCGAAATGACACCGATAATTTCAATGCCATTTCATGAATGTCAAAATTGATTGTTTTGATCGTCTGAAATGATTTTGGGGTGCAAAGGTAAAATAAGCACAAAAGTTCTGCAAGAGCTCAAGGACGCAGTATTTGAAAATAGACTTGAGTGTTTATAAGACTTATCATGATGTGATGTCTGTGTTGAACCTGTGATTAAGAGTTCAATCCTATGCTTGTTTGATTAGAAATAAGATTCTTTGATTCAATGATATCAGCTCTCAAATAAACATGCTGAAGAATCAGCAAAACAAATCAATGAAAGAATGTTCTGTGAAGGAGCTCTTTTATAAACTACTGCTCCTTCGTTTACTCAGCCAGTTGCATGCCTGTGCCGGGTACCTTGAGAGGGCATGGGACAGGGAGTGATGAGTGTGCCTATCTTTTAGGAATGTCTATCCGAACGACAGCATCAGAGTGAAAAGTGCAGAAAATGGTGTGTAAGACTGTCAAAAACCTTCATTACAATAACCAAATAATCCAATAAACCAACAATAATGAATGCTGTTGTGCTGATATACACTTTCCTATCTTTTTAAATAAGCAAAAATGTTTTTTTTAATCAGTTCTGGCATATAAATTAGGGATATAGAGATAAACCAATTTATTGGTAAAATGAAGATAACAAAATAAACGCAAAACTTATAATGCACTTATTTCTTCCAAAACACTTGGTTCTTTTTCTTTTGTGTCTTGGTCAGACTCTAAACTGCCAAAATGAAGCCACCTTTTGGTGAGTTTGATTTGTCGCTCCTAGTGTGAAAAAGATTAGCTTGCACAACAAGGTTGCCATTGGCCAGAGTACGCCTGATTGTGGTTCAAAAATACCACAATCTAGGAGTCTTATGACTTAGTCTTAATAAATCACACTTAAGAATAAAGAGGTCAAAATAAGTTTAAGAATAAGCCACAGGGGAACTGAAGTATATGTGATTTTTTTGAAGTGGTAGCCATGGTAGTCTGTGCAAGCATATCACAGAGTAAAGAAGACAAAAAATGTTGTGGCACCTTAAATATTGTGGCACTCCTGTATTGTTTGCCTCTGTATCTGATGTGTATAAATTGATGCCATGAGTTCTCACTCTTATGTCCAATGAATAGGACTTGATCTACAAAAGCTCACATTTAAATAGAGGAGTTAGTCTTTGAGGTGACACAACTTTTTTTGTCTTTTTTGTTTACTCTCTGATATGCTTGAAACAGAGACAAACATGGCTGCCACTTCAAAAATTCCTGTATTTATATATATCAGAGAGTAAACAAAACAAAACAGCCAAAAATGACAGAAAAGTTGCAGGTAGAGTTTAAGGAGACTACCGTGAGGGATTTAGTGTGTGAATTCGATGCGTTGAATTATGCTCATTAGTTCATTTATTTCTTTTATTTCATTCATTAGTAAAGGGTGATGTTTCAAATGGGGGAAAATAAAGACATTATGTTTATAAAATCAAGGTTTTCATAAAATGTTCATAAAAGCTAAGGTTTTCTGAGCTAAGGTAAAGATCACCCTTGATCAAAAGCCAGTCATATCTGACTCTAGGTCTCAGTGCTCATCTCTGTTTATAGCCAAAGAGCCAGTGCTATCTGTGTCTGCAGACATTTCCATGGACATGTGGCAGTCATGGAACACTGTTTACCTTCTCACCAAAGTGGTCCCTATTTATCTTCTTGCAATTTCTTCCTTTTGAACTGCTACCTTGTGTTAACCCAAAACCAGAAATTCCAATTTCATTTCTGTTTATTTATTTTTTTATATTTTATTTTCCAATAATGATGCTTTTAACCTTTATTTTCCATTCTCCCCGACTCTACCCGCTATGCACATGTGTCCATAAGCAGTCCACTGTACACACAATAATTCACCACAAGTGAATAACTGCAAAGGGTCTATTTTTAATAAATGTTTCAATAGTCAAACTGCAAAGAAAATGAGTTTTTCCTTCATGATTCCTTGAAAGCAGTTTTTCAATAAGAGGGAAAGCCAAAAGTGAAAGTGGTTACGACTTCAAAGGAAAACCTTACTACAGTGTATCCATTCTCACACCAATTTGGGTGTGGAGAGATACAATTTTTTTTTAAGAAAGAAGGTTAGAAAGTAAGTGTTTTGTGTTTTAAATCTTCATAGAAAATGTTTCTGAAGTATGATCCAAATTGTATAAATGTCAAAATAAAGGTTATTGTGTCCTCTTTCAAACACACTTTGGATCACTTCAGTCAGTTTTTTTTTTTTTTTTTTGCTGGATCACTGCCAACCCCAAACCCCCACACGGAAGTGTCATTTTTACAAGTCAAGTTTTTCCTCAATATCTTTTTTGTGGATTCCTGCTATGGCATCTTTTTTCTCCATATATTATATGCGAACTGTATCCACCTTGGGAAGTTCTCATATTCAATTTCTAAATTTATTGGGTTTTTGTGACCTCGTTTGAGTGGTTTTTTGTAAAACACTTCATAGATTATTTTTCCAAAGTCCAATTCCAAATCTTAAAGTGTCTCCACAAAGGTTAATCTTTTCTCTTTCAAATGCACTTTGGATCATCTGAATTGGTTGGGTAATTTTTTCGCTGGCTCCCCAACAACCGACCTCCCTAGCAAAACTGTCAATTTTCTGATGCTACTTCCGAAAGCAATGACATCATCTCTTTGCATTTTCGGCTTTTGTGTTCTACCAATTCTTAAAGTAGCTGAGATGATCTTTCAAATGACATAACCCTTATTTTCGTGGGTGCCTTAGTTTTGGTGTTGCAGCTTCTCAAAAGTACATGATTTTTGTTACACTGCAAAAGCTGCCAGACTACCCAACTGAAATGTAAGACGTTCACAAAATTCACATCAAAATGTTGTGGCATCTTAAAGAATTACTCCTGTAGAAGTAGACTTGGTCCATGAAAGCTCACATTTAAATACAGGAGTTAGTTTTTAAGGTGCCACAACATTTATTTATTTATTTTGCTATTCTGTTTTGTTTAATCTCAGATGTCCTGTATTTAAATGTGCGCTTTCGTGAATCAAGTCCACTGCATGAGAAGTATATCTGGAGTTCACTAGGTAAAGATCCTGACCGGATTAATGAAACCTCCAGTTAGACCAAAAATGGAAGGGAACATCCAATCAAGGATGTCAGAGATCCCAAGGAACCTGGATTCAACAGCAGAAGGAGGAAAGAGACATCAGGCTGGAAGGAAATACAGCAGTGCTAGGACCTGGCGCCTCCTTTGCTTGGGATGGGTGGAAGGAGAGAGGAAGCATGGCAGCAGCAGAGATGATGATGATGGAGTCTCCCTTGCTTCCCCCCACCACCACCACCTCCTGCCCACCTTCCTGTCACCTGCGGGTTAAGGAGCGGGTTAGACATGCTCACCTGCCTCAGCACCAGGCGGCCCAGCTCTTTCCACCCAGGCACTCCACTCCATTTTATGTTATAAGTAGGGGCACACTGAGACGTGTCCCTCCGGGCCAGCACGGGCCTGGCCAGTTGCATACTTTCTTGATCAAATTACTGTATATTCTTTTCCATTTGCCATCTTTTAGGATATCAGAGACACTAAGACAGTTCTCTAAGCAAAGCATAGCAGAGACAGAGCAAGAAATAAGAATGAAAATACACAAGAAATATTTACCTAACATGGATTCCCTCTGTCCCTTCTCTGTCCAGTTAGGTGGCAGGGATGCTTCTGGCACTTCTGATGTTCAGAGAGCTCCAAAGTCTGGAGACTATATCCCCTTTCTCTTATACCTGCAGCTAAAAGTCTGTCTCATCTTCTTTGGTTCTAAGCCCCTCTCTCAGGATGTCCAACCCAAACAATGACCACCTGGCCTGGGCTAATTGGTGCTTCATCCTTGCAGGTGGCCATGATCAGCCAGGAATACAGGCAAGGTTCACCATGACCTACCTCATCCAGTGGTAGGCTCCAAAAAAGTTACTACCACACTGTGGTCATGGTATGGGGGTGTGGCCAGGGGGAAAGCCCTGTGTTGCACCCAAATTACCCTGTTTCCCTGAATATAGGCCCTCCTCGTATAGTAAGACGCACACACACCCTATTTTTCCCCACTTCGGAAATATAAGGGCCTCCCCGAAAATAAGGCACTCACCTAAATCTTGCCCTGGCGATCTACTGTATCAGCAATAAATGTGTACTGTATTCTTCTTCGTCATGGAAAAATAAGACATCCCCTGAAAATAAGACCTTATGCATATTTTTGAGTTTTTAAAAATATAAGACAGTGTCTTATATTCGGGGAAACATGGTAGGACTACTTTATTTCAAAACTTGGATGGTTGGGGCCAACCAGAATTTCTGCTACCAGTTCTGGCGAACTGGTGTGAACCTGCAGATGCCCACCACTGACCTCATCCCTTCCATATTTAGTCAGGGGCATTTCCCCGTTATGAGAATTCCCAGATCTCAGTCCACCTTATCAGCCAAGGACACAGATACACTCAGAGTCATCCTATTCCCTCTGTCTTCTCCTGCTAAAAACTCCCTATCTATTTGTAATGAATTTAAATGTAGGCTTTGCTTTTGGAAGTTTAAAATGGATGCTGTTCTTGCTTTCCCAGACAACAAGCCCTCTTAATGGAGGAACAAACAAATTCTACTTGTTAAATTTGTGCCACATATCCTTTGGCCATTTCTAAAAATTAGCTTCTCTTCTATAGTTGGCATGCCCAACGTCCCACTAAGAAAATGCCTCCAAGGGGTTGTGCATTTGGAAGCCTCCCCCAAGTAGACCTCCTCTGTGAGTAAGATGCAAGAAAGAGGAAATTATCATGGCAGGCCCTCTCTAGCCCACCAACAATGGGTTCAGAATCCATCCTACACTGATCTTCCAGATCTATTCCTCTGCCTGTTCTTACCAGGTAGTTGCACATAAATGCATCCCCAATCAACTTTCTGAGCCCCTTGGAAAGAACAGAAATGTTCTATGCAGTCCCTTTAAGGGGACTTAACAATTTGGCTCAGGATGGCTATTCTCAGGGTGTCCATCCAGGCATGAATGTCAGCCACCCTTGAACCTATGGCTCTGCTCAGCTATGTACAGTCGCAACAACACAGAACTAGAAACCAGCTGGACCTTGTATCCCACAGTCAGTCTCAAATCCTCCGAGGCCTCTAATGTCCCCAAATGGGCTCATAAATCAAGAACATAAGCAGATGGGCTCTCTTTACCCATCAACTTTTGCTGAAGATCATCCTTTTTATCAGCTGACCGGGGTTAACCTTCTCCACATTTGGTCTTTTGGTAAGGGGGTGAAGACATCCAGGCGAAAGAGTTTTGTGATCAGCAGTAAGCATTGCTTTTGTTGCCTAGAACTGGCACTGGGAAAGCATTTAGTTCACCAGCTGGCAGACTGGACTGAGAAAACATTTCGTCTGATCTTTGCTCTTCTTGACTGGATTTGGATTTTTAATACAGTGTGTTGAAGTTGGGCTTGGAAAACAGTCTGGAGCTAAGGTTTATTACCCTGGTGCCTGGGGCCACCACCAGCAATCTAGACCCAGAGCAAGCAAGAAAACATGAACAAAATAAACGAATAAACAAGTTAAAACAATACAGATAATGTTAAGGAGCCTGGTGGCGCAGTGGTTAAACTGCTCTACTGCAACCAAAAGGTTGTGCGTTCAATCCCGACCAGGATTCAAGGTTGACTTAGCCTTCCATCCGAGAATGCACTAAGTGCTATGGGGCAGTATATAAGTGTGATTGCTTTTGCTTTTAAAAGGTTGTGCATCTGGAACAGCATAGTGTCCTTGCTATATAAGTGTTATTGCTATTGCTTTCTCTACCCTCAACTTGGCAAGTTCTTCACGGTTTGGATTCCCCAGTTTGCACCCTATTTCTGTCTTCTGAGGCCGAGTCCTCACATCAGGGGACCAGCATTTTTTGCAATCAGAAAGAAGGAGTCATAAAGAGCACGGGAGGCAGAAGATTCAGATATAAATGGAACAGTAAATCCACTCCTACCTTTAATCTGAATTTTACAATAGCATTCAACTTGGCAGAACTTGTTTGTGGGATAGTGTTCAGCATGCTGGAGAGCTCCAATAAGTTTGGACTAAGAGTGATTCACCATCATGGACAGAATCAATTGGAGGGAGGGAGGGAGGCTTGTCCCAGAATGGTTTGACCTTAGCGATCAATGAGGTCAACACTGAAATAGACACAGGCGATGGAGTATCCTTGGTGATCTGATCATACATATGGTCCTACTTGGCAGGCTCGATACTTTGTATGTCAAGATTAAGGGATTTAGCCATCCTAAGGACCAAATTTGCATAAGTGTGGATGTCTTCTGAAGGGTTTGGTCCCCATCCCTGATGTTTGAGTTCCCATTCAGGTTGACCACTGTTAAAGAAGACTCCTGGGACTGACCAGAATATGTTTGCTCCATCTGGTCAACTTCTGTGTATGGCATTTGAGGCAGGAGCCTACTGAACTTGGGCTCAGAGAATAAAATATCTTTCCCCAGCCTTAGACTGAGATGCATGAAAATAGTACAATGCAGATGTGAAATTGTTTTCACCCTTTCCCCTCTCCTGAGAAGCCATTACCAATAATGGGTAGGAGCCAGTTCACACCGGTTTTCCGGAACCGGTAGCAGCTTTTCCCGGTATCCACGCAAACCGGTAGTGGCTTTCGGGGGAACCACCTTGTGGGCTTACCTTTTAGCCGGTTTTCCCCACTGCGCCTACAGTGCTTGGTGCACATTTGTACCTACAGCGCTCTGCCTGCTGAGCCAAGCAGACATTTGCTGCTTGGAGTGTGGCAGCGTAGAGCATTGGGCGGCCATGCATAGCCATGGAGGAACCGTGTATTTAATGTGTATTTAATGTGTTTTATGTGTATTTAATGTGTTTTTATGTCTATTTAATGTGTATTTAATATGTATTTATTTTTAATGTGTATTTTTATGTGTTTTATGTGTATTTTATGTGTTTTTATGTCTATTTAATTTGTATTTTTATGCGTACTTATTTTAATGTTTTTTTCTTTGGTTCCGCCCACAATGTTGGATCCGCCCATGGTGTCATGATGTTGGCTCCACCCATGATGTTGGTTCCACCCACAGTATGGTAGTAAAATTTGTGGCTGCCCACCACTGCTTATAACACTCTATATAAGGTAGGGTGACCTCTGGCTCCCAGGCCTAATATGGGCCATGGCAAATCCTTTTCTGGCTGGCCAGCCTCCAACCAGCCTTATCTGTGTTCAGCAATCAGAAATTATGTGTTTCCCCTCCTGCATCCCATAGTGAGATTTTTATAAAACATATGTTAGCAACAGTGAGATATACCCAGTGTGGTGTAGAAGATAAAGTGACAAAACTAGGATCAGGAGACCTGGGTTCAAATCCCCAATCAGCCATGGAAACTCACTTACCTTTATAGACTTATTAGGGTTGCTATAAGTCAGTACTGAATGGATAGCACATAATAATAAAGTCACAGCTTTATTAATAATAATAAAGAGAAGCCTTCAAAAGTCTTGTTGCACCAGGGGAGGGTCATGTTCAGCTTGCTTTCCCCTCCACAATGCTGTGACACCCTCCTCAGTCCCCCCCCCCATCACCACCTCTGCCTAACGAGGCTCTAATAAGTTTCCATTTGATACCAAAAGAAGCTTTTAAAAAACTGGCCGAAATGGGAGGGTGAGCTGTGTGTGTGTATCTGTGCATGAGTATATCTGTGGATGATTCCTAATGTCTGAGAATGCATATTAGTGTGCCAGTGAGGGGGATAGGGCAATTAATCCAGCAGTAGCAGGATTAATATTAAGCAAGTGGGTTTTTAAAATGCTGTGGGATTTTGCTTGCTAGCCCAAAGGCATCTGTTTTGAAAAGTCGTAAACAGTGTCCTACATTTTCATACCAAGCAGGGTGCAGACTAAAAAGATTGCTCTTTGAAAATAGCATTCTCAAGATCACTTGACCCAGATTAGAAGAAAGCAAGGAAGCAAATTAACTGGTACACCTAGCTCGGGGCACAAGGAATCTTTTGCCACATTTAACCCATACTATGTAGGTCTGCATCAGTTTGCACTGTCAGCCAGTCCTACTAACCCCTCTTCCCATTCAGTTAAGCCAACAGTCAACCTTAAAATGTTGTGTGCAGAAGCACAGGTTTGCAAGCACTGCGGTCGAATAGGAGGTAGAGCGGAAGAGAGAAACCTCTGTGGTACTCTGCACTCTAGAGATTCATCTGATTTTGGTGCAGGAAGGATACTTTCTCCATCTGGTGCCAATTTCTGCTATGAGTTGAAGCCTCATTAGCTTCATCATTAACCTTGCCAGTCACCGCCAATGATTTTAATGAAATATTCTATTGTGCGTTTTTGTCCAAGACAAAACTACTGCTCGTTGTTCAGTCACACAGTTGAGTCTGACCCTTTGTGATCTTATAGACCACAGCATGCCAGGCTGTTCTGTCATTTGCCATTCTCTGTCGTCTGCCCAGATCTATGTCCACTGTGTCAACATTGCCATCTAACCATCTCATCCTCTACTACCCCTTCTCCTTTTGCTTTCCTACCATAGGGCCTTCTCCAGTGAGTCCTCTCTTCTCATTTGGTGGCCAAAGTACTTAAGCTTCAGCTTCAGTATTTGTCCTTCCAAGGAGCAGCCAGGGCTGATTTCCTTTAGGGATTGACTGATTTGATCTCCTTGCAGTCCACAGAACTCTCAAAAGTCTTCTCCAGCACAACAGTTCAAAGGCATCTACTGCGCTCTGACAGTCTTCCTTATGGTTCAGCTCTCACAGACATACATTACTACTGGGAATACCATTGTTTTAATTATCTGGATTTTTCTTGGCAGAACTACTACTATTTTGTATTAAAGCATCCCGGATCCTTAATGCAGGTCAGTCATGCCCTGCCTGGCTGTGGCATTTTGGGAACCATAGTCTAGAAATGTAACTTTCCCAAGCTGTGTGTCATCACTTTCTTATTTTTATGAATCGCCTTCTCTGGCACTGCATTGCTTTGTACCGTAAAGCAACCCTTTGGAATGTATTTGTTGTTGTGGTTTTCTGTTCTTTAATGGAAAGCAGCCTAGACGTTCTCTTAAATAAACCAAACTAATGACAGAAGGAGTGCCAGGGGAAAGGCACAGTGTCATGGCTGAGTTGGCACAGCTGCCCAGGCTGTTTTGTCTGCAGGCAGGGTACCAAAGCCAAGCTGTTTGAGGTGATTAAGGTGATTAAGGAGGGCATTTAACTGAGGCTGAAGAATCTCAGCTCAGCTTTGTGCCAACCAGAGAAATGGGGTGTGTGTGTGTGTGTTGTCTTTCTGGTCAGTTTTGGAGATGGTGTGTGTGAGGGTCTGACGTGCCAATGTTTCCTCAGACCAGCCGAGTGTGAACAATGCCAGCAGACAGCTTAATGAAGGCAGCCCTGCTTCCAGGGAGCCAATCCGAGGCGATTCTGTTTACTGCCCGCACAGGAAACCCCTAGAATTAGGAAGTAGAAGTGAAGAACTAAAACAAGGCTGTGCCTCAGGGGTGGAAATTCCTGAACAGCAGCTGATGAAGGGAGAGAAGGGCATGCGGGCAACAGGCCAGATCAGCTTTTAATATATATATATATTATTTCAAATATAAAGGTCACCCTTGCTCGAAAGCCAGTCGTATCAGACTCTAGGGTGCTGTACTCATCTCTGTTTATAGCCAAAGAGTATCTGCAGTGTTTCCATGGACAGGTGGCAAGCATGAGTAGATAGATGCTGGAGTGAACAGAACACTGTTACCTTTCCCATCAAAGTGGTTTCTATTAATCTACTTGCAATTTCTTGCTTTTGAACTGCTAGTTTGGCATGAGCTGGGAGAGAGACGGGAGTTCACTCTGTCATGCAGCACTCATGTCTTGAACTGCTGACCTGCTGACCTTCCAGTCATCAAGTTCAGTGTCTTAACCATTAAGCCACCACATATTTTAAAATAAAACATAAACAAAAAGAAGGAACGGCGCCCAAAGGGGCATCCATTCCAATGGGAGCCGCTTTACCCTGCCCCCTACCGGTGAGGAGGACATGTTTTTGGCAGGCTTTTTGGCATGCAGTGTGTGTGTGGGGGGGGCATGCCCTATTTAAGGGTTGGCCCTTCACTCTTTCACCCTTCTTTAAACAGTTCCTTTTATATATTTGAAGAGTCATCCAGATTCTACCACAGGCATCCATGAACATTTGTTTAAAATATCATAATGGATTTTTGTCTGGCCGGATATCCCACTATGGTGAGGGAGTAAAGCATACAGCCAGCAACTCAACTCCGAGTGACGGGTGGCAGTAAATAACTTGACTCCCTAAAGAGGCCAATGGCTATGGACGGATGAGCCCCTTTAGGTGGGGTGACGGTCCCTTCAGTGGAGGAAATGCCACTGGAAACGATCATACGAGTGGAGGAGGAACCACTTCACTATTCTGATTCCCAATGGTCATGGAGGTAGAAGATGCCATGCCAGATGGACTGGCTGTGAAGCCGCACCTTGTTAATATCCTCAAGGCTGCGACAGTCCATTGCATTCCCAATGTTAAATCCTGCATGTCTCATTTAATACGTGCCACAGGAGATGGCTCCATGATCATGGTGTGTGGGTCACTTTATGCCAAGCCACGATCCACCTTAAATTCACACCAGTGGCATTTTTTCTGTTCATCTTTCTTCTTTGTGAAAATTATTTCCAGGAAAAAAATGTATACTGTACTCGGATATGAGTAGGAGCCAATGATGATGACAATAACAGATGGGGATGGGGAAATGGGCCTGATAGAAACATGGAGGAATTAGTGGATCCTCTGCTTTCTTCAACCAGGTAGATGTTTGCGTTGACAATCTAGCCCCAAGAATGCTCTGTTCTCATCCCTGTCAAAGACCACATCTTCCCTTTGTCGAATGACAGGGCTAGCCCTAGGGCTACAGATAGCTTCATTACTGCAGCCACCTGACCAGAGCAGAATTTGATCCTTGCAAGTCCTGTTCAAATGCTAAATGCTATAAATGTTATCTCTATAAAATTGGAGATGTGTCCTAAAATATCATTATTGATGGAGTTTGAAAACATGCAGATAGAAGGGAATAAGGAAGAGATGAGAGTTATATTTGTAGCAACTTTGAGATGGAATATTGTTAAAAAATGAAAAGTAGATTGGGAATTTGAACTAGATGATTGTTATAAAGGGCTATGGAATATAGCTATAACTCAGGGGTTTCCAACTTATGGCCCACGGTGCCATTCCATCCAGCCCATAGCTGCTGCCGCTGCACCCAGAGGTGGAAGCAGGCACATTAACATCAGCCATAAAACACGCCCACACATGCACAAACCACCAATGGCTGTCATAAACACGGAAGTGGGTGCATTTATAACAGCCATAAATGTGCCCACTTCTGCTTCTGGGGGCGTGGTCTGGCCCACTCAGCTGTCCAGGGGCATGGTCAGGCCCGCAACATAAAAAGGTAGGCCACCCCTGCTGTAAATAATAAATTAACATTTGAGTTAAAGTTAAAAGAAGGGTTAATTAAAAAACTGATTTTAGAGGAAAATGGGGAATTTTTTTAGATCATGTATTAGTGCAAGGGAAAGAAGTAAAGCCAGAGCAAATTGTGTTATCTTTTTGGAACGAGGGGACAAATATATTAAAACTGTAATGATATTCAGAATAATTAATTGAGAAGGTTTATAAGGTCCCACTGGTGGTGGGGTTACATAGTAGTTATACGTAATTTTTTTGTTAGGTTTTTTGTTTGTTTGTTTTTCTGTAGTTGTGAGGTATTGGGGGGGTTTGTGGGGGGTTTGTATTTTGATTTCTTCTCTTCTTCTTTGCTTCCTCTTTTACCCCCATCGGGTGTCATGGGGGAGATACAAAAGTTCTCATTCTGGCCTTTCTAGTGGCCTCCACCTGTGTTATCTGGTGTTCTTGTAATATTTCTTGGATGTCATCTCTCCACTTTCCTTTGGGTCTGCCTGTCTCATGGCCTTGGTCCTTATCCTCTTTCTGCATTAGCCTTGCATTGTAGGGGATTCCATTTTATTTTAATTTTTAAAAAATGGGGGGGAAGGGGGAGAAAACCAAGCTTGCCAGTTGAACAGGGCATTTTAAAGCCAAAAAACCATTTGGCAGGTCAGTGTACTTGTGGTTTCATCTTAACATTCTGAAGGAAAATCAGTGAAAAGATGATACTGTGTGTGTGGCACTCTACATATGCTCAGAAGCAGAGAGGGACTACAGCTCCCATAAAATTTGAACTGGCTTAGCCAGAGGCCTTAGGAATCATGTGTGGATGGAAACCCAAAAAAAGGTAACTGTTTCAGTCTCCTCCACCAAAAATAAAAATAAAACAAAACAGCACTGCCCTTTACCTTTTTTCTTTTTTCAAGTTTCTTGCTCTCAGAAGGAAAAGACACTCTGTACATGTAAAGGTAAAGGTCACTTTTGCTCAAAATCCAGTCATATCCAACTCTAGGGTTCAGTGCTCATTTCTGTTTATAGCTAAAGAGCCAGTGCTGTCTGCGTATGCAGACATTTCAATTGTCATTTGGCAGACGTGAAGAGACACAGAGTGCATGGAATGCTGTTTACCTTCCCACTGAAGTGGTTCCTATTTGTCTACTTGCAATTTCTTGCTTTTGAACTGCTAGGTTGGCAGGAAATGGGACAGAGATGAGAGCTCACTCTATTTGTGCAGTATTCAGGTCTTGAACAGCTGACTTGCCAAGCTTCAAGTCAAGTTTAGTTTCTTAACCACTAAGCCACTGCAGTCCCTTCTGTACATGAGCAGGAGCATTTTCCCAAAAAGTTGGTTAAATTCTTCTTCAATCCATCTCCCTTCTCCCACTCTCTCCCACACAAACATATCCACCATCTAAGTATTCAGACATAAAAGGGACCATGAGCATGTGGAATATGAAAAGAAAAATAGCAGTTACACAGGAACTAGGCTGGGAATCAGCTTTGCATAGCAATGCAAAACAACAACAATGAAAGCTCAGAAAAGAAGACATCTGACACATTTAAATTAGGTACTCCTGGTTTAATAAATATGGGCCTGCAGTTAGTTTTAATTGGTAGCTTTTATCAATGAAAGTGTAACTGATGAGCTGCCGAGGAGGCATTTTTAATCAGGAACTGACAAATTTTAATAATTGGGACTGAGATTGTGTTGATCAATCTCATATTTATATGCATGTTTATATTTTTGCTCCAGTGCATATTTTGATATGGAAGAGAAAATGGGAAATGTTTGAGAAGGTTTCTCCCTTCAAATGGTGAATGGTAGCCTTTGTTTATTTAAGTCAGGGGTGCACAAAATATGGCCTGTGGGCCAGATCTGGCCCCTGACACAAATTCATCCAGCCCACGCCACCCTCGTTGGTCCTGGAAGTGGAAGTAAAATGTGCCCATATGGTCGTGTTTTACTTCCACTTCCAGGAGCGATGAGGGTGGCTTGGGCCAGATGAATTTGTATCAGGGGCCAGATCTGGCCCACAGGCCATATTTTGTGCACCCCTGGTTTAACCAGAGAAAATGGCAGCCTGAACTCTGTCTCATCCTGTTGCAAAACAGATTGCAAGGCATGTTTAACTTCTGCTTCCAGTGGAAGGAACTACATGACCGGTCCATGGCCCAAAAAGTTTGGGCACCTCTGATTTAAGTGTATGTATTTATTGAGTTTCTATACCCCCCATATGGGTGTTCTCCCACTCTTCAATATCCCCCTTTTAGGCTTTACTCTTGAAGTTTTGGTTATAGACCAGTGGTTTCCAAACTTTTTTTTTAGCCATTCCCCACCTAAGCATCTCTAAACTCCTGATGCCCCATCCCTCCAGTAATATATAATTCTTATTATTCAAAAGCTCTTATTCATGTGGAGGAAGCCTAAAAGGCCATTCACTGTTCGTAATTCATTTTCTAATTTCCCCTTTAAAAAGCAAGTTACCCACCTGTGGGGCGTGTGCCCCACGTTTGGAACCACGGTTATATGCATATAAACCATAAATCAAACTGAGTACAATCCCGTCCAACAAACAATCAACTCCTTTCACTTTTTTTTTTGAAAAACTTCTTAGTCATTTCAGCTTTTTTGTATTCATTATCAAGATCAATGGAGGCAAAATTCTTAGTAAAGGTAAAGATCTCCTTTGTTTAGTCATGTCCAACTGTAGTGGGTGGTGCTCATTTCTGCTTACAGCCCAAAAGCCAGCACTGTTCATGTCTGCAGAAGTTATCGTGGTCATGTGGCAGGCATGGAATATTGTGACCTTTCCTGCTGAAGCGGTATCTATTTATCTACTTGCAATTTCTTGCTTTTGAACTACTGAGTGTGCAAAAGCTGGGACAGATGGTGGGAGCTTGCTAAGTTGCACAGTGCTCAAGTCTCAAACTGCTGACCTTACAGTCATCAAACTCAGCATCTTAACCACTAAGCCACTACAGCCCTCATAAGCAACATAGTGACTAATAATTTTTCTCTGGAACAAGGGCTTGGAAGTGTAGCGGTTTTGGATTGCAGCTCCAAGAATCCCCAGGTCAGCCTGTTTGCAAGCCCTGTCTATGTACCTTACATAGAAGAGGTTTTGGTTCCATGCTCTGACTATAGCCAATAAACAAATGAGGCAGAAATTGTCAAGGCAGGATTTGTGCCCTGGTTTTAGCCTCATCTAAGGTGGTGATTTCCATGCATGGGAGAACCTTTAGCACATACCAGAGAGAGTGGAATGTGTAACCATGCTGGCCTTGTGGGTTGGAAGAGATGCACCCTAATGTGTGATGGACATGTTATGCTATGTGGTCATTGGCTGGATAGGGGAATGGCATGGGGGTGAACTGTGTGTGAAGAGATCAAACCCAGAAGGTGGGGCCAAGAGACTATCTTGATCCAACGCTCTGAGCTAAGGGTAAACTGCAAACATGTAGTTCCTTAAGCCAGAAAGGGGCCCCTGGGCTTCCCCCATAGAGATGCTTTCTTTATTTCGATATGCTTTCTGAACTTTTTATGAACTTTCTTCTGTAACTTACTCTGATTACAACATACTTTTAAAATATCTGAAGGTGCCTGGAGTGTTTAATTGGCTATTTGCTACCTTATCTAAACTAATCTGATATCCTGGGGTGCCTGGCTAGAGAGGCGGCAGCTCGGAAGCAGGAACCAACCACTGGTGGGCAAGAAGACCTACTCATGAGTAAATTTGTTCCTGACAAATTAGTATGTGCATTTCAGTGAAGGAGGCTGACTATTTAGCAGTCAAGCATAGTTCATCTTATAGTCATCATATAGTTATTCTCTCGTGAGGCTACCCCCATACTTTGATTACAGTCCTTTACAAAATTCTCATTTCTGAGAACAGTTGAACAGATTTCAATAACCTGTAATGTGGGCTTCAGAGACAAGGCAAGCTTAAGAGTCCTCAAACATTCTTCTCCAGCTCAGATTGTAACACAGGCTAGAGATGCATTCTTATTCTATCTAAACAGGTATCTCTATAACAAGGGGGGGGCTCATATTGCTCTCCTTCTAGCTTCTGGGTCAATGTCAGATAATTTCTGTATTTGCTGGCACATAAGACCCACTTTTTCCCTTTAAAACACACTGGAAAAATGGAGTGTGACTTGTACTGTATATAGTGGCCAATAGTGGGCTATTTTGGTAATGGGGTGAGTCTTATACTCCAATGCGTCTTATACGCCAGCAAATACGATACTTATTTTTTTAAAATATATATATATATATACATGGCTTATACATCTCAGTGCAAAAGACTTGGAAGACAACGCTATTAATGCTACCCTACATGCTTAGGATTAATATCCCTCTAAGCAAAACATACATTAAATGCTATGTTACTCCTTTGTATTTTTTGTTGTTGTTGTTTTGGCATTTGGGGTGGAAAAAAACTTAAGCTTGATAAGTGGTTGGCATAAAAGTTTAAAAATCCCATTTCAATTGGCTCAAAAAGCGATGTGAACTACTGTAATCACTGTTCATTAAAAGTATCCTTTGTGGATTGCTCTCCATTTCTTCAAACCTAAGTACTGTAACTAGAAAAGTTCTGCAAAGTAACTAGAAGCTGATACAGTACTGTACTTGTAATATCTAAAGGGCAACAATGTGGCACTTCATTGTATTGCTTTTGAAGTGTAACTTTGTCATGACCTTATTAGAGAACTAAGCAAGAGAATGACCCTCAACATCCTCTGAATGGATATGAGCCTCAAGTTCGCCGACTCAGATCCAGGAAGAGCTTTATGGCAAGAACAAACACTCTTGAAGGATATACAAGAGCAAAACCAAATGAGAAGATGGAGGAAGGAGCTCACTGGCCAAGGAACATCATTAAAGGAAGATATAGCTGAGGAACTCAACCTCCCCTACATCAAATGGAGGACTCTGAACAGGCTGAGCATTAGAGTACTCAGCATACTGAAGTGGGGGCTGCTGGTGGACAACAACACTCTGTTAATCAGAAAAGATACAGAACTTGGCTCATTTACTGGTCTGCCAATTAGTGCCAGAAACATGCACCAATGAGGACTTAAGTTTGGCCAATGACAAAGCCAAGGAAGTGGCTTCATTTTGGCAGTCCAGGGACATGAAAGAAGAACACCTTGTGATAGGCAGGACAGTCAAAGAAAATGGCGGAAGCACAGTTGTCTTACAAGGAATGCAAGACCCTTTTGAAGTGGTATTTGAAATTCAAGGATGTTGTCAAAGTACTATGACAATGGAGGCACAAGTATGCAACAGATCCTCCAACCCACCTAACAACTCCAAGAATTTGTGATAAGTTTGAGATGCGTGGTACTGTGTGTGATTCTTCTTCCATGTCTAGGCCAGATGTGAAACTGCTAAAATTAAGCCACCTTTGGTGAGTCCATTCTGCAGTTTCTTTTGCTTGACCTAGTGTGAGAAAGATTAGCCAGCAACACAAAGTTATCGTTACCAGGGTGCACCCGATTGTGGTTCAAAAATAACACAATCTTTGAGGAGGTTCTTTCTGTGTACCCGTACCATGAAAACTGTCCTGAGAATATAATGCAGGAGCCCTTCATTTACCTTCTGCATCGCAGGATGACACTTGTACCACTGATCCAGTTTTGCGAGTGACTTTGTAGTCCTGAGCCCTTTTGGCACGCAGTCTTCATCAGCTCCAGGCCAGTATTGATGAAGTTGCTGCCCTCCATCAAGATGGAGTCAAGTGGGATTTAATCCACTTGGGGACCATAACTCATCCTTGTAGAATTTGGCAACCAAGGCTGTTAGTCCCTAGGGTTATCAGGTTAGTTAACTGCCGCCTGACACTCGGTGTTGAATCACTGGCAGTATGGTCTACTCTATTACCATTGCAGGATAACCTGGCCAGACAGTCACTGTGTGTGTGATGTTCACAAGATAATATCTGGAACACTTTGATTAATGTTGCCCAAGCAGTAGTTCGCTGTAATTAGAAATGTCTGGGCGCTGGTGGCAACTACTTTGAGCACCTCTTATAATTGCAGAAGTCAAAGATGACTTGTATCCATCTTTTGTTATTGATATATATTGAGTACAGTGTTACAATTTTCATTGTCTTTTTCCTTTCTTAAACTTTGTATACTTTTTTTGTTATTTTCTTTGTAATTATTTTAGGCAACTTATAAAAAAATACATAGACAAAACAAAGACAAAAATAAAATACAATAAAGTAAAACAAGAGTATAAAAATACATTGATAATAGTGTGCCCTTCACCTGCAGACATTCTAATTACATTTTACTAAGATATATATATGTAAATTTATATATTTATGTATCATTGCTAGTTCCAAAAACTGTAGGTTTCTTGACATGGTTTTCTCCCTTTCCCCTTGACAAATACATAGTTTGTATAAAGTTTTGGCACCCTCTGTATTGAAGTAAGGATCAGATGGCAATCCAGTCAGCTTTTACATATGGAATAGGGGAGCTGGTACCCCCTACTTCTTTGCCTCAGGTGGCCAAGTGCTTAGCTTTCGGATCATCTGCCTCTACTGTCCACTAACTTGAACATTTTAGATACCATGACCATGTTGAATGGATAAGCATTTCCTGTTTAGCCTCGAAGCTAAACAGGACACCAGTTCGAGAACTGAGTGCTCTGTCCCAGCACCTGCCAACCTAGCAGTTCAAAAGCAAGAGACTGCAAGTGGATAAATAGGTACTACTTTGGTGAGAAGGTGACAGTGTTTCATTTGCTCCAGTGGCTAGTCATGCCTGCCATGTGTCCACAGAAATGTCTGCAGGCACAGACAGCGCTGGCTCTTTGGCTGTAAACAGAGATGCATATTACCCCCTAGAGTGGCTTTTGAGCAAGGGTGACCTTTATATTTAATTGAACAACTTCTGGTTTCTCTTATATTTCCTCAAACTGTTTTAATCTCTGCTAGGGCCAAATTGCAAGTTGGGCTCCTTCAATAACCTCTTTCTACTTCCATAGCCCTATTTGCTCTTGCAACTAATTGTGGCATTTGGGGCTGAGGGTGGAAAGAGACTTTGAGCACCAACTGTAAAGCCTGGCAATTTTTCAGTATCCTGTTCAAAAAGACACTGCATGAAATGAACATACAGGTAATGGTGTTTCGTGGTGAATAAAACATCACATGGAAAGAAGCTGTTTATACTACAGCAAAGGGCGCTCAGGGGATCTTCTGAACGATGGCTTTTTGACTCATAAAAACAATCTCCAGGAGGAATGAGAGAAACGCCTCATTTCAATTTCCTTGCTTTTCTCTCAACTGCGCCCTTAGCCCTTCTTTGTTTTTTCCTTCATAGAAATTCACGTGTGTTTTCTGTAGCCCTAGTGGCACACTGGTTAAACTGCTGTCATGCAATCAAAAAGTTGTGAATTCGATCCTGTCCAGGAAACAAGGTTGACTCAGCCTTCCAGCCTTCTGAGGACAGTAAAATGAGTAGCCAGCAAAGTGCTAATTAACGTGTTAACCGCCAACTAAGTACTATGGAGTGGTATATAAGTGTGATTGCTTTCCTTAGCATGTTCATTTACTTACACATTTTTAATGCATGCATTTTGGGACACATTTCCTCCCTCCAATGAAGGTGAGTTTGTGCTTATTTTTTAAAATTACATTTTTTTAGCCTGGTGCAATTTTTTTAAAAAAAAAATCTGTGCATGATTTCATCTGAATGAAATGCATTGCAAGCCTCACGCATTTTTTTTTCTGAAGCAAGGCTTATTTTGTCTTGCAACAAGTCTCCCAAGGTATGAAATGGGTAATTTCGGCAGGAATGTCAACACGACCAAATCTCTTTTCCATCTGCAGTTGAGAGGGCAGCGCTGGGACATCACTTAGGCAGCAGCGTGATGCCAAACATACATTTCCCATTGTAATGGCTAAGGCAGTGGGGAGATATAGTAATAGAGCTGACTTGGTGGGAATAAGGGAATGGTGTATCACTTCTAATGTGTGGTCAGTTCACCACTGCAAAGAAAAGGGAGAGGGAGAAAGGGTTTTGCCTAAGTTACCATCTGGTTTTAAAGATTTTGTGCATTTAAAAAAATATGGTTTTTTTGTTTAATTATTTAATGTATTTTAATTATTAAAATTGTGTCCAACTCTAGGGGTTGATGTTCATCTCTGTTTACTTTACAGAAAAAGAGCCAGTGCTGTCTGCATCTATAAACATTTCCATGGTCATGTGGGAGGCATGACTAGACACCAGAGTACAGTAAAACACCGGATAACGATTGGATCAGATAACGCTAGAATCGCATAACATTAAGTAATCTGGGGAGGAGAATTGGATCGAATAACGTTAAGGTCCTATGGGATGGATCGGATAACAACCGCTCAAGCCTGTGCAGTTACAATGTATCTCTATGGAGCTTTAACATTATCCGAACCATCCCATCGGATTTTAACATGCATCAGATAACACTAAAAATCGGATAACACCAAGACTTGTGGAACTATGTTTTAGCGTTATCCAGTGTTTTACTGTACATGAAATGCTATTACCTACCTACCGAAGGTAACAGCGACTGGAAAGTTGGCAGGTCATCATTTTGAGACTTGAGTCACTTCCCATCATCTGTCCCAGCTCCTGCCATCCTAGCAGACTGAAAGCAAGCATTTGCAAATAGGTAAATAGGTACTGTTTTGGTGGGAAAGATAACAGTGTCCCGTGCATTCCAGCATCTGGTCATGATCACATAACCACAGAAATGTCTGCAGATGCAGACCACAATGGCTCTTTGGCTAAAAATGGTGATGAGCACTGCCACCTAGAGTCAGACATGACTGTCTTTCAAGCAAGGGAGACCTTTACCTTGACCTTTACTTCCTTCATAGCCATTTTAATTAGCCATCTATTTGTTCTTTGTTTGTTTTGTACACTGTCTTTCCTCTCTCCATGTCTTTCTTTATTAGACACTAGGGTTTTTTTAAAAAAAAATCACGGATAACATGTGTGGACAAGCTTGCCTTCTTTGAGGGCAAATCTTCAAACACTACTCTGGTTAGCATTAGAGCAATGTCCTTCATTTGACTAGACAGCCAGATTGTCCTGGCTTGGATCGTTAGGTCAATCTAAACAGGCTTGGATCGTTAGGTCAATCTAAACAGGGTTACTCTGAGATATGGTGTATCAATTGGCACAATCCTGGCATCCATAGACAAGGATAAGGTGGTTTGTGAACAGAATACCACATTTTTATCTCAAGTTGACACTTTAGCTCTTCTTTCCCGTATAGCAGGCATCCTCAGCCTATCACCAGTGGGCCGGACCTGGCCTGCAGCACCACCTCATGTGGCCTGTGATGCTAATGCCACTGGAAGCAGATGCATTTATGACAGCTGTAAATGCACCTGCAGCTGTCAAAAAATTGTTTACAATGGCCATGGATGCATTTTACGACAGCATTTAAGATGGGGGGACCACCAGTCTGGCCCATAGGTTAAAAAGGTTGAGAACCCCTGCTGTAGAGAACCTGGCATAGCCCTGAATTAATTTGTCAAAACGGATTGTGCACTGGACTATAAGGAATTCAGAGAGGGTGGGAGAGACCCTCTCTGTATATTCTTTCTATCCTCTACAAGGAAGGGGTGTCAAAAGGAAGCTTTCAAATTTATCAGTAAGTGGTTTGATCCTGCAGCAGCTTGAGTGAAGTAGGGAAGCAATTAACTTTGGTTTCATTCCAGTGATTGCACGTGCCAGAACTGAATCAAAAATGGAGCAATCCTACCCGTATACACAATAAAGTAGACCCTAACAGGGCCCCTGAAAAACACTGGTAGGCAAGATAAGCATTGGGCTGGTTTGCGACTGTCTGTATGCCATGTGGACACTAGGAAAAGGAGCTAAACAGCTCATCCTCAAAGCAGACGAAGCCAAATTCATTCTCATTCTTAGATTTTCAAGGCAACATGTACTCTATAACTCTGACAAGGCTCCAGTTAATATACATGCTGCTACAGTAAAGGAATAGACTGTACAGACAGCAACTCTACACTGAGTGTTGGGTGGCAATAAATAACCTGACGTCAATAAGGGGCCAATGGCTATGGACAGATGAGCCCCTTTAGGTGGGGTGATGGTCCCATCAGTGAAGGAAATGCCACTGGAAACCATCATATTGGACCCAACAGCAAAATGAGCGGAGGAGGAACCACTTCAGTATTCTGACTCCCAACGGTCATGGAGGTGGAAGAGGCCATGCCAGATGGACTGATTGTGAAGGCGCACCTTTTTAATATCCTCAAGGATGTGGCAGTCCACTGCAGTCCCGGTGTTAAATCCTGCAAGTCTCATTCCATATGTGCCACAGGAGATGGTCCGTGATCACAGTGTGTGGGTCACTTCACGGCAAGCTGTGATCCACCTTAAACAAATTCATGCCAGTGGCAATTTTCCTGATTTCCATGAAAAAATGTATACTTGGATACAAGTAGCAGCTAACAATGATAGACAACAAGCCATGTTTTGCATTTTCTCATGGCTGTAAGGGGATCTCTGCTGCCCTGCCCCCCCTCCACCCCAGCTATTTGTTTCTGGTTTTCCAAGCTCTGTCCCTGTCCTAGCCTACCCCCGCTGCTTGGCAAGAGGCAAGAGAGGAAATTAAGAGGATTTAAAGACCCAGCTGCCTGTAATGTTAGGCCAAGGTTGTAAAATGGAAAGCGAAGGTAGGTCTCTCCCTCACAGAGTGATGTCTTATGAGCAAAAGCAAACCCTGCTGGGTATGGCAGTCACATGGCTCCTTCTGCTTTCCCTAACTTTTACCCTGGAATGAAGCCAGGCACAGCCTTCCCTTATTGACCAATTTGGCAAAGTAAGTGGCCGCTTTTCTCATCTTGACAGGCAGTTCTGCACACATCATAAAAAGCCAGAGGTCAGTTCTCTGGCTCCCATGCTTCGGTCACACTTTTCCAATGTGATGAACTCCTTCTGGTTGCAAAGGGTCACTGGCAGACTGCTGCTCTTTCATATTCATTTTCAGGCACAGATGCTGCCATTCACTCGATGGAGAACATTAAGGGATAAGCAGAGGAAAACAGCCTGTCACATTGACAGGATGGGCAGAAATGGGCATTACTAGCTCCAGCAAAGGAAATTCCAGAGACAGTAGATTCCCCCATTTTCATGTGATCCAAAATACTTCAATTATTTAATAGTCAGAAGATTATAGTGGCCAAAATCATGTTGCTTTTAGTGCAGTCAATTACATTAGACTAGGCCAGTTGAATCAATGGGGATTTGGTGAGTCATCTCTGCCATATGCTCCGTTGATTCAAATGAGCCTACCCTCACTGCAACCTATGATGCTAAAGTCAGACACAATTAGAGTTAGGCCTGTTTGAATCAATATATATTCCACAGGAGTTTACTTACAACTATGGCATTTTATAAATATTAATCATTACAGGCCAAAACCCTTGGCTTATCATGGAACTTGACTTTTGGGTCCTCTAGATGTTTTTATTTCTATTCCCAGGATTCTTGACCATTGGTCAAGCTGGTTGAGGTTTCTGGGAGCTGAAGTCCAAAATATAGAGAAGACCAAAGACTGAGAATTTTTATTCTGCTAACCCACCATTAGGGCGGTACATTTCTGGTTTCCTGTTCCCAGATTTCTGGTTCTTGCTATACCTCTAGAGAGGCATATTTGGCCTTACAGGTCTTCTTCTTGAAGAATGATTGGTGAACATTGGTAGAAATGAAATAAAAAAAGCACTGTGCTGGAAGCAAGGGAGAACCTCTGGCCTTCCAGATGTTTTGGACCACAGCTCCTTATAACCCAGAGGTCTTCAAACTTTTCTCTCCAGGTGTTCTTGGACTTCAATTACCAGAAGCCCAAGTCAGCACTCCTGCTGATCAGGGCTTCTGGGAACTGAAGTTCAAGAACATCTGGAGAACCAAGTTTGCTGACCCCTGCTATAACCCCTTACCTTTTGCTACATTACATGGGGCTCATCAGTTCAGAGTATCACCAAGTTCAAAAAATATCTCAAGTCCAAATGTTCTTCAGCTGGGCTGTGTTGTGCATCAGTTGTGACATCACATAGATTCCCCCCAAAAGAAAGTTTTAAATCCCTGATTTTGGAATTAACGTTTGAAAACTACTGTAGCAGTGGCTGAGTGGACCCAAAATAGTCACAGTGTTTCAACTTCAAGTCAGATTTTAGACTACAGTCCTCATAATCCTTTTAAATTACAACTCCCCACCACCCAAAAATCCCAGCCAGTTTGACCATGCTGGTTGAGGGATTTGGAGAACTCTAGGCTTCCAGAGTAACTTTTCTAAACTCTGGAGGTATAATAACATGCCATCAAGTTTGTTCTGGTTTATGGAGACCCTACAAATCAATGACCTCTAGAAGGTCTCCTCATTAACAACCTTTCTCAGGTCTTATAAATTCAGAGTCATGGTTTCTTTTACTAAGTCTTCTTGTCTTGCTACTTTCCACTTACCCCAGCATTATTGGAATGTCTTAAAATGCAAGTTATTGGAATGTCTTAAAATGCAAGGACAAGACAATAATCCCCAACTCCTACATATACAAGTGCAGAGGAAGCCAAGGCAAACACATAAAAATCCAACCCAAGATTCCCACATAGTTTTCTGTGATCCAATGTTGACCCTCTCAGATGATGGGTGTGCTCTCTGGTTGGCCCCTAGAGTCACCAAGTTCAAAAGCCTTGTGGCTTTGGGCATATGGTAGAGAAATCTTTGGAATGCCAGTTTAAAAAGGGGGGGAAAGTCAGAATGTCAAGAGGATTGAAAGAGGGAACTCACTTCTGTCCCACCTGTTGATTTATGATAAAGTTGTTTATCACCTTACAGAGAGAGCAGAAGAGATTAGCCCGAGTGTTTGAGCAGAAGGCAGCCAGGCTAACCAAAAGAGAGCATTTTAAAAAACCACCCATCTCTGGCTTTCTCCCATTGCAATATATTTCCAAATTGAGAAGATGGGGAAAGCCATAGATTTTGACACTGGGCAAACGTGCTCTGTATGGAATACTTTAATAAAGACAGGGCACCAGCTTCTCTGGTTATTGCATGACCTCAGTCAAAGCAATGCTGCCATTTTTGCTTGATATATGTATAGCTCCGTGAGTTGGGTATCTGGCTGCAAAGGCAGAAGTTAGAAATTCAGTTCCCATCCCAGAAGAAGAGCCAGCCTGTGGGGCATTGGGCAAATTGCACAGTCCCAGGGTGCCCTCTAGAGGTAGGGAATGGTAAACCACTTCTATGTACTCTCTATCTGGAAAACACAAAAAGGGTCACTATAATGCAGAATTGACTTGACAGCACGCCACCACCCTTGCCATCACTGCTGCTGCTGTCATCATCATCATCATCATCGGCTAATAATATCACATTTAGTAAAGGTAAAGGTCTCTCTTGCTCAAAAGCCAGTCGTATCCGAATATAAGGGACTGTAATCCTCTCTCTTTACAGACAAATAGCCAGCACTGTATGAATCTGCAGACGTTTCCATGGTCATGTGGTAGGCATAACTAGACAACAGAATGCACAGAATGCTGTTACCTTTCCTGCTGAAACACTGCCTATTTATCTACTTGCAATTTCTTGCTTTTGAACTGCTTGGTTGGCAGGAGCTGGGAGAGACAACAGGAGCTAACCCTGTTGGGCAGTACTCAGGTCTTAAACTGCTGACCTGCCAAACTTCCAGTCGTCAATCTCAGCGTCTTAACCATTAAACCACCATGACCCTAACGTCACATTTACTCATTTACTATTAATTTTATCTAAAGCATTTTACTCTGATGTTTTGCCAAACAAACAAACAAACAAAAAGAGAGAAGAGCCAATAAAACCATCCCTACCCTTAAACGTACAGTCTAAATGCCATGTCACATGAGGAAAGAAGGATGAGGGTAGTGGAAGGGAAGCAAATTAGGTGCCAGTTCTTAAATTTCTCATTCTTATCTCAACAACCTAGGTGAGAACCTTTCAGGTAGCCTGACAGCATGCCTTCCAGCCCAGGTAGGTTAGCGAGAGAGGCAAAGGCAGGTGTTTTCCCAGCTGAGCGGATGCAATACAATGGCTGCTCTGGTCTGTAGCCAGACAGAAGTGACAGGAAAGTAGAAGAAACAGATTCTTGGTTCATCTAGCCCAGGGGTACCCAAACTACAGCCCATGAGCCAGATCCAGCCCCTGATGCCAATTCATCCGGGCCACACCGCCCTTGTCGTTCCTGGAAGTGGAAGTAAAACACACCCATATGGATGTGTTTTACTACCACTTCCAGGAGTGACAAGAGTGGCACAGGCTGGATGAATTGGAATCAGGGGCCAGATCTGGCCCATGGGCCATAGTTTAGGCACCCCTGATTTAAGCAGAAAAAATGGCAGCTTAAAATCTATCTCATCCTGTTGCAAAACAGAATTGCAAGGTATGTTTTACTTCCACTTCCGGTGGGAGGAACCACATGACTGGCCCACTGAACCATGTGACTGGCCCACTGAACCACATGGCTTGCCCGTGGCCCGAAAAGTTTGGGCACCCCTGATCTAGTCCAGTGTTATGAGTTCTGACAGGCTGCAACGGCTCACAAGGGTTTCTAAGCAGATTGTTTCTTTGCTGTGCTTGAAAATCTCTGATTTTCCCTGGCTATTTCTCAACCAAGAACTCACCCTGCTTATCTATTAGAATCAGGCAAGGTCTGATGCTGTAATCTTGAAGCAGACTCCAGTGTGCACAAAAATGGGATTTTTTTTTGTTTGTTTTAACAGGATTAAGCTATGCATAGTCCAAAATGCATAGTGTGTCATCTAAAGTGATTTTTGTTGTTGTTGTTGTTTGTTCACCTTTGTGTAAGCTTGTGCAGCTATGATCAGAGGTTGCTGGGCACCTTGGGAGGGTGATAGACAGGAAATTGTGGGGGTGCCTATTGGGGGGAGAAATCCCATACATTCCCATTACCTCTGCCTGCCTCTGGGGGGCGCCAGTCACTGGGGTGCACCGGAATGAGTCCCTGTATCCCTGTGGGCCAGCACACCACTGGCTATTATCCAGACCAGGACCATGGAATAGGGCAGTGATGGCGAACCTTGGGACTCCAGCTGTTCTTGAACTTCAATTCCCAGAAGCCCTGATCAGCAGAAGTGCTGACTTGGGCTTCTGGTAATTGAAGTCCAAGAACACATGGAGTGCCAAGGTTCGCCATCATGGGCATAGGGTTGTTTTTGTTTTTCTCAATTTTTTTAACACTGGCCCAACCTACATAGAGGTAAAAGTAACATAAACTGAGATGTTCCTTCATTTTTAAAGGGATAATGTATATATAAATTTTTATATTAAAATGGTTGGAGAAGGAGGTTTATGCATTTTGATTTCAAGCCTTGTTAGCTAAGGACACTTCCTAAAGACACAGTGATGGCAGAATTAAATCTCCAGCTTCAGTTTGAAATGCAAGATAAAGGTAAAGGTCACCCTTGCTTGAAAGCCAGTTGTATCCAACTCTATGGTTCAGTGCTCATCACTGTTTGTAGGCAAATAGCCTACAAAGAGTCTGTGTCTGCAGATGTTTCTGTGGACATATGGCAGGCATGCCTCAACGCCAGAGCGCACAGAACACTATTTACCTTCCCACCAAAGTGGTACCTATTTATCTACTTGCCATTTCTTGCTTTTGAACTGTTAGGTTGTCAGGAGCTGAAACAGAGATGGAAGCTCACTCTGTTGTGCAGTACCCAGGTCTCAAACTGCAAGATAGCTCCCTGTAATAATGAGAAATAAGGTGGACAGGGATTGTCTGGGAGCTGTGGTCCATTAAAAAATCTTCTCACATCTCTGCTAAAGAGTCACCTTTTTTCATTTGTAATTAAGGTCATATATTAAGTTGCTTTTCAACAAATAAAGTAAACAAGACCACAATTCCTTTATTTAATCATGATTAAATTTGTGTAGTTATTTTTAAATTTTACTTTGAACAGATATTCTCATGGACACTTTGACAAGACTGTTTCATGTGTTATGCCACTCTCTTATCAATGCTGAGAGTCTTATCCCGCAACCCACCCACCCTGAGGCAGCAAAATGTAATGTGCAATGCAACTTTTTAAGGATTTTACTGAATAATGGGTTTGAATTACTTTAGATACCACCCTGAACTTGCTCAGCACTGGCCTAGATGAACCAAGGACCTTTCTCTTCTATCTTGTTATTCTTCATTCACACAATTGAGACAAACCCTCTACGACTGCATAGACCACAGAACGCCAGGCTCGTCATCCTCCATCCTCCAGAGTCTGCCCAGATCTTCACCCACTGCATCACTAGTGCTGTCTAACCATCTCATCCTCTGCCACCCCATTCTCTTTTTGCCTTCAATCTTTTCCAGCATCAGGGCCTTCTCCAGTGAGTCCTCTCTTCTCAATTGGTGGCCAAAGTACTTGCTCCTCAGCTTCAGTATTTCTCCTTCCAAGGAGGAGTCAAGGTTGATTTCCTTCAGGATTGACTGATTTGATCTCTTTGCAGTCCAGGGGACTCTCAAGAGTCTCCTCCAGCATCACAGCTCAAATTCTTCTGAGCTCAGCCTTCCTTAGGGTCCAGCTCTCAGAGCCATACATTACTACTGGGAAGGCCATTGCTTTAACTCTGCAGACTTTTGTTGCCAGGGCAATGTCTCTACTTTTTATTATGCTGCCTAGGTTTCTCATAGCTTGCATCCCAAGAAGTAAGTGTCTTTTTATTTCTTGGCTGCAGTCACGATCTGCAGTGATCTTAGATCCTAAGAAGGAAAAGTCTGTCGCTGCTTCCATTTCTTCCCCTTCTATTTGCCAGGGAGTGATGGGACTGGATGCCATGATCTTGGTTCTTTGATGTCAAGTTTCAAACCAGCTTTTGCACTCTCTTCTTTCACCCTTATCAAGAGGCTCTTTCGATCATCTTCACATTCTTCCATTAGGGTAGTGTCATCTGCATATCTCAGGTTGCTCATGTTCCTCCTGCTTCTCTCCAATGACCCTATTATAAACTCATTCTCTGAGCTTTTGCCTGACAACTGCTCAGCTGTGGTCAGATGCAATGCTTCTGGGTCCTGAGGCTGAGGCCAAACTCCTTGGCTTATCTGAATGTAGCTAAAGGAAGAAAAACAAGTCTGGAGGTCTGTCACTTCCTTCACCTTAATGGACAACAAGCCGTTGACAGCAAGTGGGGGGGGCAGAGAACGGCAGGCTGCTTTTTTCCGGGAAATCACATCCAATGCAAGAATGAACGTGCCCCTTCCCTGCCAGATAATGAGGGTGTGTATAATTTACAGTTAATAGTTCAAACATAGCCCCAGGGTATGTCACGTGCCCCACAAAAGCATGCGGGGGGAGAGAAAGGGGGGACCATCTTTCAATCTGCTTGTTCTCCATCCAACTATGGGTCTTTTGTTCAGTGCGTGGAAAACAAGCATCTCTGTCTTTCTCTGTCCAGTCTTGGAGGATCTGATGATGATGGAATCCCAAGAGCACATGGCAAGCTTTGGCCCATACCTCCCTATTCCCACAGCCACCTCCAGGCTGCAGGCTGCGCCCCTTCCCCAAATTACGTCCTTGGCAGCTGTGAGTTTCCCTGGCGTGGGTGCTGGGGGTCATTCCTTGGTCACCGGTGCTCAGCTATGCTGGGGGCCGGGTAAGGCCAGACAAACCAAAAGCCTCTTTCAGAGGAGCCAATGTTCCAGTCCAAGGGGCGAGCGCTGCACAGACTGGGCAGGCATCCAGCACTTCAGAAGAGAGAGGGCAAGGGGGGAGGGATGCACTTTGAGGCATCCAGCCCTCACCTGAGTGGGAAAGGCCGCCTGGAGAGATCTGTGGGCCTTTGTCTCCCTGTTGGACAAATACAGGCACAGAGCCAGAATCTCTCCAGAGATTCCAGACCTGTCAACAGAGATGTGGCGGAGGGCCATGTCAGCATCTGAGTGGGTGCAAAAAAATGAGGGATAGAAAATGCAAAGCTGCCTGGACCTGATTTTGCTTTGCTGTCTCCCCAGAGCTTGGAAAAGTGACTTTGTGGATTCTGACAAATCCCAGAATCCCCCAACCAACATGCTGTAGTTACAAAGAAGCCACACTGAATTGGCCAGAGGAGGAGTCCAAGAGCACTTGGTAGTCTTGCCCTCATTGTTTTGTGGTGTTGTTTCAGAGTTGGAAAGTTATTGTTAAAATAATTAGGCACAGTCATTATAAGTGTAAAGTTAAAGGAATCCCTTGCTCAAAAGCCAATTTTATCTGTTATGGCCCAGACACCGGCCGAGCTGTCCAGCTAGCAGCTGCTGCACAAAAAGGTAAGAGAGAGTCTTACAGTCAGTTTGCAGTAGGGGTGCCCAAACCTTTTGGGCCGTGGGCCGATCATGTGGTTCAGGGAGCCAGTCACTAAGGCCTGGGGGCCGCACCTAGCCCCCGGGTCTTAGTTTGGGCACCCCTGGTTTACTGGGCTGAAGCAGGGTCGTCGTCAAGAGTCCAGGGTCAAAAGCTGCTCAAGAGCAACGGAAGATTCAAAGGGTTTCCAGAGGCATCGTCAAGGTCACATGCAGGGGTTCAGGGTTCCAAAGGTTCAGCTCCAGGTCTTGCAACGTCAGGGTCCAAGTAAGGAAATTGGTCTGACAAGAGCTTGACACCATACTTTTCTTTTAAGGGGACTCGGATCCCACAGCTGTATGCCATTTCAAGAGGCCTGTCTTGGCACTCCTCCTCAGATGTAGAGTTTTTGTTAACGAGTCTCTTCACCTATCTAAGGTGCTGGCTTGCTCTTCATCATCCCAATTGCTGGCACTGGCCTGGTTGCAGTGGTGGGCTCAAAAAAAAATTACTACCACACTGTGGGCGTGGTCTGGTGGATGTGGCTTGGGGGCAAGCCCTGCATTGCACTCGAATTAGGACTATTTTATTTCAAAACTTGAGTGGGTGGGGCCAGCCAGAATTTCTGCTACCGGTTCTGGCGAACTGGTGCGAACCTGCTGATGCCCACCACTGTCTAGTTGTCAAGCTTTGATCGTCTGGTCTGGCTTGGCCCTGAGGGACCGGCTCTGAATTGACACTGGCTGCAGGGCTGAAGTCAGTTCCATGTCCTCCTGCTCGGCATCCTGATCTGGGCCTGCCGTGGCCTGAGGGACTGGCAACAGGTCCTTCTCAGGCTCAGACTCCAGATCGGAGCCAGCAGCAGGCAACTGGGCTGGCTGGCTGTCCTCCTCCTCCTCCCACCTATGGTAGCACCCCAGGTCACAACAGTATCCGACTCTAGAGTGTGGCGCTCATCTCTGTTTACAGCCAAAGAGGCAGCACTGTCTGTGTCTTCAGACATTTCCATGATCATGTGGCAGACATGACTAAACACTGGAGTGCATGGAACGCTGTTACCTTTCCCACTGAAGTGGTACATATTTATCTATTTGCAATTTCTTGCTTACTAACTGCTACGGACAGAGATGGGAGTTCACTTTGTTGTGCAGCACTCAGGTCTCAAACTGCTGACCTGCCAACCTTTCATTAAGTTCAGCATCTTAACCCCTAAGCCACTGAGTCCCTTACCATAATTGTAGTAGTTGCCAATTTAATTACAATGATTAAATGTTGCTCTTTACTTCCCAATACTGTTCTGAAAAGAAGTTTGCCATCTCTCAAAAATAACTAAAATTGTTACTTTGCTGAGCCTTTAAATAAAAACACCCAAATGTTATAAGCCTCTGTCATGTGTTACATACTCATTGGAGCACTGTTTCAATCACCACAACAAACCATGAAGCATGCAACAAGCCAATACTTGGAGTATGGGGTATTGCTTCTCTACCATTTAATGAGATCATAAATCAGTTGCTATACAAGGGGTGAAAAGCTATAATTACCCTGCATAAGGAGTGGAGTTTAGTTTTCTCTCATTGTGTTATGATTGACATGTAACTTCATGATATCTCTGTTGTTGGGGAAAGGAATTAACTATACCTTCTTGTTCTTAATTTCTGCCTCTTTCATTTCTATGAAAAGTTCCATCCACTTCTACGGGATGAGGGCATCATAGTCTTAGAGAGCAACATGGCAAAACCTACCCCTTAGAGGGGAGAGTAGTCTTAGTTAAAGGTTTCACACTGAAGCAATGCCAGAATCCTTTCTACCACAGCATAGTTAGAAGGTCTGCTGGAGGGTCTACAATGCAGTCAATGGGGCAGAAGGCAGAGCCAGAGCAAAAGGTGGCATGAATGCACATAGAGGCGTCACCCCAAGAACATCCGTTCGTCCCACCAGAGCGGACCGGAGAGGGTCTCTGGTTGTTCCATCGGCCAGAGAGGCTCATCTCTCTGGCACCAGAAAGAGGGCCTTCTCTGTGTTCGTTCCGGCCCTTTGAACTTAGGACTTCAGCCCAAACTTCTGACTTTGGACCTCAGACTTTGGCCCGGCCCAACTGGGCAAGAAGGACTCTGGCCGGGAACGCCTGGACCCCTCCACCTGCCAGCGCTCCCAAGCCCCACCCCCACACCGGGTTACAATGGCCGTCGCAGCAGGACACAGCCCTGCTGCCTTTGGACTTCGGCCTGGTCCGACCGGACGAGGAGGACTCCGACTGGGAACGCCTGGACCCCTCCACCTGCCTGTGCACCCAAGCCCTGCCCCCATACCGGGTTACAAAGGGCCATCACGGCGAGCTGCTGCTGCTGCTTTTTTGGAGCCTGCTTATGGCTGGGGTGAGAGGCCTGATATTGTTGGATCAAGTGTTGTTATATGATGGTATTATAGTCTTATTATATGCTGGTTGTATTTTTTATTTTGTATTTCATATGATGTGATGTATTGAATTTGTATTAGTTTTGTGTTCACCTTGTATATTGTTTATTGTATACTGTAATTTATTGTTTACATTGTATTTACTTTGGATACTGTTTGTTATGTAAGCCGCCCTAAGTTGGCTTTCCCTGATTGGGTGGGATATTAATTTAAAAATTAAATTAATTAAATTAAATTAAACCTCCAAACAGAGCTGCTGCCCTTTAGGAAGGGTGTAAAAACATGGCTGGCAGGGCAGGTATGGGGTACTAACTATATGATGACCCCAACCTGTTGGTTGATTTGAATGCCTCTCCCGCTCTTCAGTTTTTAAAATTGTTTTACCTGTTTTATCTTTTAAATCTTTTAACCTGATAATTTTTTAGGGGACTGTCACGGTTTTTATGGATGAATGTTATTGCCGGATTGTTGTACTATATTGCTGTTGTTAGCTGCCTGAGTCGTTTCCCAAGGAGGGTGGCATATAAGTACGAACAATACAATACAAATACAATTCATGAGCCTACACATACAAACATATGAATCAAACAAGTCAATATTCAGCATGAGTGAAACTTACAGAGTTTCATCCCTTGTCTGATGAAGTAAACTTGATCCACGAAAGCTAACAGTGAAAATATAGCAGTTAGTCTTTAAAGTGCTACTGTGTTTTTAATTTTACTTTCCCTAGAGACCATTGCAGTAAAAGGACCCATCATAACGCATCTCTTTCATTCCTCTGGATGATCTTCTAGTGCACAATCCACCTTTCCTACCTCCCCTCACATGTATTCTAACACAATATAGGGTACCAGTGTGGTACCTTAGTTAGAGTGCTAGACTTGGCAGGTCAGCAGTTCGAGACCCAAATGCTGCATTGCAGAGTGAGCTTCCATCTCTGTCCCAGCTCCTGCCAACCCTGCAGTTTGAAAGCAAGAAATTGCAAGTAGATAAATAGGTACCACTTTGGTAGGAAGATAAACCGCATTCCCAGCACTCCGGTGTTTAGTCATGCCTGCCACATGTCCATAGAAACATCTGCAGACACAGGCCGTGCTGGCTCTTTGGCTATAATCAGAGATGAGCACTGAACCCTAGAGTCAGATATAACTGGCTTTCGAGCAAGGGAGACCTTTACCCTTACTTAATCCAAAAAGAGAATACTTCCAAACTTAGACTGAAGTTGGATGATATGCTTAATATGTTATTAGAAGAGGTGCGTGCTCAAGAGATGAGAGACATTGGTTGGTCATAACACATGGTTTTACTTCACTGTACTCTATATATCTTGCATTGAGCAAGTAAACATGGGCTTAATTTCTACATCTGTTTGTCCTGTGTGCAGCTTGGAAAAATTCTAATGTGGGAGAGCTATAGGATTAATCTGAGGAAATCTGCCTTCTTTGTAACATCTAGTTTGTCCCAGGCATGAACAACCCAACCAGGATATTCCTAGCAAATAACTTACTTGATCTGCCAACTTGTAACCTCTGGGTACAAGTTAAGAATGAAGCCCTCTCATTCCCTCTCCCTGGTCCCTGGATATAAGCAAGATCTGTAAATCCTTTCGCCACCATGATGAAGGGGATTATGAATTTACACCAGTCCTGCCTGGGTCCTTTCTGCAGATCTGCTTCACCCTGTTGATGGATGGTCCAGTAAGCTTTGCTTTCCAGCTTGCTGCTGTCAAGGGTGATTTGAGCAGCTTATTAAATTAAACCAGCTCAGTTTTGAATGCACCACAAGATGAAGTGGCCTTCTTGGCAGTTTGCAAGCAGGAAGGGCAGGAGCGATAGAGGTCTAAATCTGGGGTTCCCAACCTTTTCAAACTGGGAGCCGGGTAACGCTCTCTCAGTCAGCTTTGACGGCCAGATGGCCATTTTCCCTGCCTACATGATGGGGGTGGCCATTTTGTCCCAACAGTTTCAAAGGGGTGGCCATTTTGTTTCTTGAATGCCCTTGGAATGGTGGAGGATCATATGAAATGGCGCTGTGGGCTGGATCCAGCCTGCAGGCCTTAGGTTGGGAATCCCTGGTCTAAATGAACTTGGACCTCTTGAATCCCTGGGGATAGGGAATGCTTAAAAAATGATGTAGAAGAAGGGGTAATGGGGAAAGGAAGGTGCTTCCCTCATACTGTTCTGTAAGGAACCATACTTTGTCTTCAAAAGCAAAATGGTGGTCTGGTCACAAAAATAATTTATTGCATCCAATGGCTCCCTTGAACCTGTTCCCAAATTCCTCCCACCTTGCAAAGTGCAAGAGAAATGGCTTTCCCACAGCTCTACCCTCAAACAAGACTGCAAAATGGATTCTCCCCCTTCCCCACAAAAAAGGTGAAATTAAAAACTGTTGAGAATGTAGAACCAGCATAAAGGTCGGATTCGTAGGTGGCCTTGACGCACAAAGATGGGCAGGTAGACTCAGTTCAAAAGAATTCCAGCTTTCAGCTTTAGAGACAGTGGGGAAACATTGAGGAATTCATTCTCCACTTGATGCTTCAACAATCCCTGATAGACATATACCTTATTGCTAAAAAATGGGGAGGGGGGGAGACAAAGTTTGGGGTGGTGGCCAAGGGTGGATGAAGCTCTCCTCCTCAAGTGGGAAGTGGTTTCCCCAATAATGTTGCAACACTAGCCCTCCTTGCTCTAGAGAGGAAGAGGAGAACGGAGGGCTGGAATCCTCCCTCACAAAGAAAAAGGAGATTTTACTGGTGATGTTCTAAGGGGCGCTTCCTACACAGCCTCTTTGAAGGTCATTGGCATCCTGGCATTGAACAGAATGTGGAAAAAGGAAAGTCGGCACAGCGCAGACAGGGAGTTTGGTTGCTGGCCTCTCTTTCTGCTGCTTCCATTACCCTTACGTAAGGATTGAAACCAAAATGCACCTCCAGAGAGCTGCAGAGAGTAACAGCAGCTTTCCAAACCAGGACAGACCTGCTAGGATCGAATGGAAAGAAATGGCAAATCTACTTTCCCCCCAAAGCCCCTTTGTCACCTGAAGCCACTGAGTCAGTTCAATTAATGGCAGGGGCAGCCACAGAAGGGCAGAAAATAGAGATTAGAGTGCTTCTATAGTTTGGTGAGATACTTGGGGGTTTGAACATTGGGCTGGAAATGACAGAATGATGTTTGGCAGGGAGAAGTGCAAAGTTCTACACCTGAGGTGGGTGGGAAACAAATGCAGAGTTTCATTTGGGGGAATAATTGAATGATTAATAATACAAATGAGAAGGATCTTGGAACTGTCATAGATTTCAAGCTGAATATGACTCAAAATTGTGATATGGATGGAAAATGGTCAATACTATTTTGGGCTGCATTAAGAGAAATATAGTCACCATCTCAGAGGCCTGGGGGGAGGTGAGTGCCCCCTCCCACCATGCAAAAACCTGGGGCCAGAGAGGAAAGAAGGCAGTGACCAAGGCCTCAACTGCCCAGTTGCCATCTCAGGTGCCCAGGTGGAGTCACTGCGGGTGGGCGGGTGACAGAGGACACCAACGCAGGCCTTCAGGTCTAATGAGTGGCCGGAGCCAAGAGGAGGGAAGGAGTCACCGCAATGGATGTTCTCACCAAAGACTCATAGCTGCATGCATTTGATAAGTACTGTAACTGAATTACCATAGCAAACTTTCCTTTTCATACCAAGGTTGATGACTAACATGATACTTTTTAACTTCTGACTATATATATATATATATGGTTGAAACCAGTGATGGGCAGCAACAGGTTCGCACCAGTTCACCAGAATCGGTAGTAACTTTTCCAGGTGTCCCAGAGAACCGGTAGCGGCTTTTTGGGGGGGGGGGAAACCACCTCGGGGGCTTACCTTTTTACCAGTTCCCCGACTGTGCATGTGTGCCAAGCGTTTGTTGTGCATGCGCACCTACAGCGCTTGGTGCGCATGCACGGCCTCCTTGCTGTCCTCCCAAGCGGGGAAGAGGAAGAGAAGCTGCTAGCCTGAAGCTCCCTATAGCCTGCTCCCCAGAGTAAGTGACTCACCTTTGGGTGTGAGGTTGGTGGGTGCATTTTAATGTGTATTTAATGTGTATTTCTTTTTAATGCGTATTTTTATGAGTTTTAAGTGTATTCGATTTGTATTTGTATGTGTTTTTATGTCTATTTAATGTGTACTTATTTTTAATGTGTATTTTTATGTTTTATGTGTATTTAATTTCTGTTTTTATGTCTATTTAATTTGTATTTATTTTAATGTGTATTTTATGCGTTTTTATGTGTATTTTTATGTGTTTTTATGTCTACTTAATTTGTATTTTTATGTGTACTTATTTTTATTGAGTTTTTTATGTTGGATCCACCCACATCATTGGCTCCACCCATGATGTCATGATGTTGGCTCCACCCAAGACATCATGATGTTGGCTCCGCCCACAGTGGGATAGTAAAATTTTTGGCTGTCTACAACTGAGTACACAGGTCTTGAACTTCCAGCTAACAAGGTGAACTTCTTAACCACTGAGCCACCTGTAATATTCTAGACATGGTCTGTCTAGTGCTGAATAGAGGGGGACTAGTCTTTTACGGGTTTTAGAGACTTTGTTGTTCAATCACACAGTTGATTCCAACCCTTTGCATCCCTATGGACCAGTGATGGACAGCCAAAAAATTTATTACCACACCATGGGTGGAGCTAACTCTATGGGTGGCGCTAACTCTGTGGGTGGGGCCAAATATGTGGGCAGGGCCAAATTGTGGTTGCTGGGGGTGGCCATGTGATCTAATCATGCCTGCCACATGGCCATGAAAATGTCTGCAAACACAGACAGCATTGGCTCTTTGGCTGTAAATGGAAATGAGCACTGCACCCTAGAGTCGGATATGACTGGCTTTTGAGCAAGGGAGACCTTTACCTTTACTAACTAATCAGGGCCAAACTTCACAGGAAATCTGAATACCAATCAGGGATTTTCTGTTATTAGGTAAAGAGAAAGGTTACCCTTGCTCAAAAGCCAGTCATATTCAACTCCAGGGTTCAGTGCTCATCTCTGTTTACAGCCAAAGAGTCTGCATTTGCATACATTTCTGTGGTCATGTGGCAAACATGACTAGACACCAGAGTGCACAAAATGCTGTTTCCCTTCCCACCGAAGTACTGTAGTACCTATTTATCTACAGTCAAACCTCGCATAAAGAGCACCTCACTTAAAGAGCAGAATTTTCTCTGAATGTTCGCTTTGCTTAACAAATAAAACCAACCAAAAACTGACTTAACAAATAAATTGGGGTTCACAATCCTCCCCTCCCCCACAAGAAGTCACAATTGGTCACTTACAATGGTGATTTGCTTAAAGAGCAATCCTGTGGAACACATTATGCTCTTTAAGCGAGGTACAACTGTATTTGCAGTTTCTTGCTTTCCACCTGCTAGGTTGGCAGGAGCTGGGAATGAGATGGAAGTACTCGGGTCTCAAACTGCTGACCTGCTGATCTTCCAGGCATCAAGTTCAGTGGCTTAACCATTTGAGCTACTGCAGTTATTACTGGTTGTAAAAAGCCACATTAATTTATAAACTTATCTGTTACGCTAGTCAGCCCAATCCCAGTGGACTTGATCCACAAAAGCTTACATTAAAATACAGCAGTTAGTCTTTAAGGTGCCACAACATTTTTTTCCTTTTTTTAAACTTCCTGATATGGTTGAAACATAGACTAACATCATGGCTACTTTTGAAATGTTGGCCATGTCAGTCTGTGTTTCAACCAGTGGTGGGATGTCAAAAATTTTACTACCCCACCGTGACATCATGGACGTCGTGGGTGAGGCCAATGTCATGGTGTCATGATGTCACGGGCGGAGCCAATGTCATGATGTCATGATGTTGTGGGCGGAGCCAAAGACAAATAAAATAAATTAAAATAAATAAATAATAAAATAAATAAAATAAAATACACAGACACACACTTCAACCCACTCACCCACCCACCCACCACAAACAAAAAACCCAGGCAAACTTACTAGAAGCAGGCAGGTGGTGAAAGGGGTGGGGCTTTTGTATGCACCGCACTTCCTTTGGACACATGCACAGTTCTATTTTTTACTGTGCATGTGTCAAATAGAGATATGACGCATGTGCAGTTCTGGGCAGCCATTTTGGCTGCCCGGAAGTCACTTCCTGAGGGGGCCTGGAGAGGAGACCGAACCGGGTTGCCCGGGGATTTTCCACCACCACCCCGGCGATCCCCTCCGTAATGTTGTTACCGGTTCTGCCAAACTGGGCTGAACTGGTAACAACCCACCACTGGTTCCACTGTACTTGGGTCTCAAACTGCCAACTGCCAATTTGCTGGCCTTCCAGCTAACAAGATGAGCTTCTTAACCACTGAGCCACCACAGTCCCATAAGGATTAAATAACTGTGGGAGTCCCTCCTGATTCTATAATTCTGCAATCCCATTAGCTACACATGTGGAACTGCTTGGGTGAAGCCATCCTGGTCAAAGTGTATCAGACCACTAGGACAGCGCATTGGAAGTGCACTTTCAATTTCCCACAGGGCACAGAGGAAGGGGAAAATAAAACTGCACAGCAAGTGCAAACAGAATAAAATGTGTGTTCCGTGATGCTACTATCTCAATCTTATAAGAGCCATTGTTTCCACACAGCAAAAATGGTGCATAGCAACGACTACTGAGATGATGCTTTCTGGCCAACTGTTGAGATCAAGATGGGAAACAGAAGACGCTCAGAGAGATAATGGATCCAGGCCAACAGTTACACCAAATAAGAAAGACCCAACAGAACCCATGGCCAGAAAAATGCCCGTTTTTCCTCCTCATGAAGAAGAGGTCTATTAGTTGGTATTTTGCAGTGATGGCTGTATAGAAGAAAGTGTCTGTGTGACATGGAAAATACCAGCTGCCAAGAGAAATCGTGGGAGAAAGATTGCCTCCCTACAAGAACCCCTTTGTGGATCCGTGGCTAGCCACTGTGAGGAGGAGAGAGATACCAGTCTAACAAAGACTTTGGGCTTCATCCAGATTTCTGAGTGCTTGTTTCTATTAAAAGCCTTCCTTTTAAAAAAAAAATCCCCAAACAATACTATCCCACGCTGGTGAGGGCACGATGGGTGTTGTCATCCAAAACAATACCAAGATATAGCCCCTAATCTATTCCAACACGCAGTCCTTATGGTGCAGTGGTTAAACTGCTGTAAAGGTAAAGGTCACCCTTGCTCGAAAGCCAGTTGTATCCAACTCTAGGGTTCAGTGCTCATCTCTGTTTATAGCCAAAGAGGCAGCACTGTCTGTACTGCAACCTAAAACTACTGACTTTGTGAGTTTGATCCTGGTGGAACTCAAGTTTGACTCAGCCTTCTATCCTTATGAGGTTGGCAAAGAGTACCTCGCGTGTTGGGAGCAAAAATGCTAATTACCTTGTGAATTGCCCAGAGAGTACACAAAGCACGATGGGGTGGTAGATAAGTGTCATTGCTATTGCTAATTGCTTATGCTACAGCCACTTTTTGAATTAGAGGTGCCCACAGCTTGTATTTTAAAAATAATCAAAAAGAAAAGAGATGGAATTATAAATCTCAACCATCTCATCTAGCCTGACTCTGAGCTGCCAGCCTGAAATTAATTCAGAAGACAATTCCAAGGACTTGCTGAGAGGTTTAGACAGCAAATCACGCAAGACAAAGCTACGGGAGTTTTTCATGGAGGGAAGATTTCAGCTGCAACCCTGAAACAATTCACCTGGGAATTGAACCCAATTGAACTCAGTAGGACGTACTTGGGATAGACATGCAAAGTGAAGGTGTACAGGCTTCTGCTTTAGGTCTTCTTAGATAGTCCATGTGATAGTTCTTCCTCTGCCAGGATTCTACTCTAAATAATAATAATAATAATAATAATAATAATAATAATAATAATAATAATAATAATAATAATAATAATAATAATAATAATAATAATAATAATAATAATAATAAATGTATTGGCCAGTGTCAATCATTAGCAGCTCATGACCAACTTTGGAATAGAATGTCCCTACATCTATCCATGAAGCAGCCAGCAATGGATTTGGCTACAGGCATGTTCTTAACTCCACAAAAGGGAAAAGGAGGGAAAATCTCCCTTGTTGCCCCCTCCTGTCACTTGCAGGTCCTAGGAGGATGTTTTTAATTTTTTAGAATCTTTTTATAAGTGAGCAGTGCATCTTTGCTGCCCTAATACAATGTAAAAAAAAACTTCCTCTGCTCCTCCATGAAGTGGAGGAAGTATTTAATTTGCCAATATCCTGAAGTGGCTGTCCTTACGTGAGCCAGTTGATAATATAGGAAATTGACAGTGGAAGGAGCCATGGCAAATCAGGTAGTTTGAGGTGCGTATGCCATTGGGATGGCAGGGTCAGGGCCGGATTTTCCTATAGGCTAACTAGGCTTCAGCCTAGGGCCTCAAGATCAAGAGGGGCCTATATATTGATATATATCATAGTAATTATGCATTTTATTATCTCTCATGTAATTTACAAACTTAAAAATGGAAGGTGAAAGGGCCACATAAGTGGAATAGCCTAGGGCTATTCCACTTATGTAAATCCGGCCCTGGGCAGGGTAATACCAAATAATATGCCAGAACTTTGCCTGACCTCTAGTGACTCTATTTAGCCCAATCCTGGCCCACTCAAATTGCCTCATGTAAACAAACCTTCAGCTATCTTACTTTACACACCACAGCAGGATAAAAGTCATTGGAGAAGATAGTCATTCTGTTAAAAGTGTGAGGCAGCAGGAAAGGAGGAAACCCAAACATAATAAAGTAAACCACAGCTTGCAGTTTACAAAACCTGAGTAGGGCTTTGAATGATAAGGCTTTTTGGAAGTCGTTAATCCCTAGGATCAACATATGTCAGAAGTGATTTGACAACACATAACAACAGCAAGGACAATAACAACAAGGATCTCAGAATTCCAAACCATTGGCCATGCTGGCTAGGGATGCTGCAAACCGTTTAGAAATCACTTCCATAATGTGAAGCTTGTCCCAGGGAGAAACTGAGCACTGAAGCAAGCTTCTTGCTTACTCGTCCAAGAAATCTATCTTCTTCTAAAGCACGAGATATGAAAGGAACGAGTTTGCTTTCAAGAGGCCTGTGGGAAAGGCAGTTTCAGGAGAAGCTAGACTTGAGTCCATAGCAGTGCTAGTTTATTTCATTTTATTCCATGTTCATCTGGCTGAAAAGCCACTCTGTGCAGCAAAATACAAGCATTAAAAGATATAAGATAATTCAACAAATGAAATGCAGTGATAAAATAAAGCAAAATGAAGGATAAAGATGGTGATGACAAACTGAAGGACAACTGTTGTCTGCAGATGTTTCTGGGGACATGTGGCAGGCATAACTAAACACCAGAGTGCATGGAATGCTGTTCACTTTCCCACTGAAGTGGTCCTTATTTATCTACTTGCAATTTCTTGCTTTCAAACTACTAGGTTGGTAGGATCTGGGACAGAGACAGGAGCTCATTCTGCCATGCAGTACCTGGAAACCGAACTCCGACCTTCCAGTCAGCGAGTTCAGCATCTTAACCACTTAAGCACCACAATTCCAATTCTGCCTTTACCAGCTTTCAGAAAAGCTGTATGGAGGCACCCAGGTGCCCAGTTGATAGCAGGGCATTCCAGGCTGATGGGACCACTGAGAAAGCCCAGTTCCTGATCATCATCTCCTGGCAATCTCTCATGGTGGGTACTTCTAACATCTGGGGAGACCGGGTGACTCCAGCCAATTTAACCAGGAGGGACACTCTGATAGGTCCCAAAGTGTGTAAGGCCTTAATATCAGAAGTAACACCTTGAATTGGGCATGGAAGCCCACAGGCAGGTGGACCAGAATTGGAGGCATGTGACCAAACTCTTCCCTCCAACACAAGCTGTGTAGCTTCATTGTGGCCCTGCTGCAACTTCTGTACTGTCTTGAAGAGCATCCCCATGTACAGAGGATTACAGTGATTGATAAGGTTACCAAACCATGCCACATCCTGGCTCATGTGCAGGCATCCTGTCCCCAATGCATTGGGTCGCAACAGATGGCCCAGTGATATGTAAAATGGAGGAGAACCTTTGTGTAGGGCCATCAAAGGATAGGACATAAGGATGGTCAACATTGGGACCACCTGCAGCCCTCCTCTAACTTAGTGTCTCCTCTGAGGGTCTCTACTATTCCTGTCAAATTAGTTGTGACAACTGCAAAGGAAAAGAAAGGGTGATGTTTTTCCTTTAAAACAAGGTGTAACCTTGCAACTTGGGTTGTTGACAGGTGGAACTGCATTCAAAGAGGCTATCATGAAAAATCCTGGGCTTTGGCTTGCATTTTTCATGATCTTTTTGCCCACTGATGTTCTTGGACTTCAATTCCCAGAAGCCCAGGCACCCTGTGAATCCACACAAATGGGTTTAGTACGATTCATCCATCCCACGCTGCCCTTGTCGCTCCCGGAAGTGGAAGTAAAACGCACCCGTACGGAGGAAGGGTTAACCCAGAATAATCTTAACTGTACAGGTATGTTTTACTTCTGCTTTCAGGAGGGCAGCACGACCCAGATGAATCGCAGTAAACCTATTCATGTGGATTCACAGGGTGCTTGAATTGAAGTCCAAGAACATCTGGAGTGCCAAGGTTCGCCATCACGGCCTTAGGGGAATAACTGGGAGGCAGACCCTGGAGGGAGGAGATAAAACCCATGGGGAGCCATTACAGTGGTGGGCAGCTACTGGTTTGGACTGGTTCAGCCAAACCAGTAGCGGAAATTCAGAGGGGTTCACCGGACGAGGGGGTAGTTTGAGGTGCGTATGCCATCACATTAACTACTTGTGTCCTCAAGCTGCAGGTTCAGTTAACAAACTTGAACCTGTCATCCGAAATAGCATTCTATTGCATATGAATACCTGCTACAGGTAGGTAAGCATGAAATATGTCACTGGAAAAAAGGAATGCTTTGTCTAATTGGCACAATAGCAACCTGAAAAACAGTCTCCATAAAATCCTGCTTGTCTCATTCTGGTTTCTCCATGACAGAAAATCTTTGTCTAAAGGTATCTAAATCTTTGTCTAAAAGTCATCTTGCTTTGTTGTGGTTCCCAGTGGAAGGAAAATGAAAATGAAAAAAATCCTCTAGGGGAGCATATTTTGACAGGCTGCCATTTTCAAAAGTTTGGTCATCAGAGAAACTGATGGGAACGAATATTTGACAAGGTGTTTTTTGTCCCCTTGTTGCTACATTGTCCCATTACTAATTATCAGTCCCAAAAGATAGTTCATGGATTCCTCTCTCTTCTCCTTTCCATTTGCACTAGTGCTAGACTGTCACCATACAGTTTCTGTTCTGTTCGCTGCAAAGAAAGAAGTGGATATTTCATTATTTTCAGGAGATGTGAGAATTCCAAGAATGTTCATGGCTGGGTCATCCCTTTAGCCTGGCCACGTACATCTTCCTTCCTTCCTTTTCTTTCACCCTCGCCCCTGAAAGATCTTCTTTAGCAGCTCAGCTACATTCCTTGTAGAATTACTCTAAGAAGAATGCTACTATAGGAAGCATGCCTGGAGGATGGGGAGATGGAAGGACAGAGAGAGGTTGATTGTGAAGACCAAACATGAGAAAGATTGACTCCATGACAGAAACCACAGTCATAGTTTACTAGAGCTGAGCAGGGCTATTGAGGACAGGACGTTCTGGAGATCTTTCATTCATAGAATCATCATAGATCAGAAACCTTGATAGTAAACCACCACCACAACAACAACAACAACATCTTAATCAGTGGTGGGCTGTCAAAAATTTTACTACCACACTGTGGGTGGAGCTGATGTCATGGGCGGAGCCAACATCATGACATCATGATGTTGTGGGCAGAGCCAAAGTAAAAAATAAAAATAAAAAATACACATTAAAATACAAATTAAAATAAATACACATAATACATAAATACATTAAATACACATAAAAACAAACTACATGAAACACACACCTCAACCCACCCACCCACCCCAAACACAAACCTGTCACTTACCTGGCCTGGGGTCGGGGAGCAACAGGCAGGCAGGCAGGAACACCAGCGGCGTGGCGCGGCGCGGTGCGGCGCGGCAGCAAAGCAGTGCTGCAGTGCTGCGGCAAAGCGACGTGGCAGCAAAACAGCATGGCAGCCTGGCGGCGCAACCTAGCCTGGCCTGGCCAGTCCGGGCCCAGCAGCGCAGTGCAGCCTAGTCTGGCAGTGCGGTCTGGCCTGGCCCGGTCCGGCAGTGCACTGAGGAAAGGCCACTGCCACCACTGCCGCTCCTCCAGGCACTGCACCCTTTCTGGGCAGCCCAAAATGGCTGCTTGGAAGTGCGCATGCATCAAAACTCAATTTGATGCATGCACACTTCTATTTTTCAGTGCACATGCATCAAATGGAGTTTTGACGCATGTTCACTTCCGAGCAGCCATTTTGTGCTGCCTGGAAGAGACCGGTCGCCCGGGAGTTTACTACCTCCCCCCCCCCCGGTAATCCCCTTAGGATTGCTGCTACCAGTTCGGGCGAACCGGTCCAAACCGGGAGCAGCCCACCATTGATCTTAATGAAGGTTTTATCTTCCTGTACACAGAGGACTCTTTCTTGGTTTTGCTGCAAAAGACCAACCCCCACCCGCACTCCTGTCCCTTTCCCAATTTCCTAGCTAGTACCCTACGAAGCCCTTGAGATCCCTGCAATATAAGGGGCGGAGAACCCCTTACTAATGCTGGTGGTGTGTTTCTGAACTGGGGTGGGTGGGTGTTGAACTCATGAGCAGAACTGTGAAGCAGTCTGTCTTTATTTAGGGACAAGAAAAAAGGTCTTTTGTAGGGTGCCCAGTTGTAAAATTTTGCATCCTTCCCATAGGAAGGATGCAAGTTCTTCCTGCAAGTTTCTTCCTGCAAGTTTGAGGTCTCGCATTTGTCAAAGACATGCACGCCAGCCTAGTTTTATTTACCGTACGGTACGAGCCATCCATCATTCTCAGAGCAGTGCTGCCACCTTCTGGAAATGTAAAGATGTACACTAGCCATCTCACCTTGGGGAGTTGAGATACAGTACAGAATTGGGAACTGCCCTATAATGAGTTGGCTTTTTGATACAAATAACACCTAGTATCTCCCATTGGGGAAAAAAAAAAGGGGGGGGGAAACAAACTTTTGTTTTTGCAGATTGTTTCTGGACTGTAACTCTCATCAGTCATAGGAAGCATAGCTAATAGTGAGGTTTACCAGGAATTACAGTTTAACATCACTTGGAAGTAACATATTTCATATGCCTGTGTGAATGGATCTCACTTAGAAATGAAGGAAAGGATTGTAACCTAAAATCCTATAGGCAGTCGCTTTAAGTATATGATTAGCTGAAACAAACATCTGGAATCAGTTCTAAACAGAAACTTATGGTGGTGTGTGGCATGTTTAATACAATATTGGCCATCATCAGGAAAACTTTCCATCTCAGGAAAAGCTTCACATAGCCCTTTCCTGTGTCTCATGCTTATGTTGAGAGCAAAAGAGCTGAGCCAGTTTTAAATGATGGCAATCAATAATATCCCACTGAGAGCAACAAAGCTGATAATTTCCCCAGACTGGATGGAGGACCCAATTACACGTAGCAGATGGCTATAGCAAATGGCTGGGTGGTTGACATTTTCTGAAACAAACTGAGAGATGGGAGACAGTAAGAAAGGAACCCATTTGTTGACTATTGGAAATCAAACTCCCAAACAAAGGAGATTTAGTTGTGTAGTCCATGCAGACCTCTAAGTGGTAGTATGATATTTCAATGATCTGGTTAAAATTATTTCCCAATTCTGTTTTTAAATGGTAGCACAGAAATTTCCTCAGGTGCAGCTCTGTTAATCCATTGCATTTAAAAGATCACAAAATTTAAAAAACCCAGTTACTGAATGAACAGAAGTAGCTGTAATTCCACCAACATTTCTGTAAATGACTGTATCATCATTCTCTTTGGGGCAGTGGTGGCTCAGTGGTGAAGAAGCTCGCCTTGTTAGCTGGAAGGCTGGCAAGTTGGCAGTTCGAGACCCGGGTACTGCATGACAGATTGAGTGCCCGTTGTCTGTCCCAGCACCTGCCAACCTAGTAGTTCAAAAGTAAGAAATTGCAAGTAGATAAATAGGGACCACACTTCAGTGGGAAATGATCTTGGGGACATGAAAGGAGCCTCATTCGGGCATCCCCTGAGCAGAGTTTCTACATGCTAAAAATAAAAGTAACCCCTCCTAGATATTCTCAAAGATCTGGATAGCAATGGGAAAGTGGCTGTGTTGGTTCATGGTTACATCACGTAGTAGCCAATAGGTTGAACCAGACCATCACAAGTAAATGTAAAGGTTGCCCTTGCTCAAAAGCCAGTTGTATCCAACTCTAGGGTTCAGTGCTCATCTCTGTTTATAGCCAAAGAGCCAATGCTGTCTGTGTCTGCAGACATTTCCGTGGACACGTGGCAGGCATGAATAAACACTGGAGTGCACGGAAGCTGTTCTCTTTCCTGCTGAAGTGGTACCAAGAGAGGGACAAAATGAGGAATAAATTGCTGCGGAACACACACACACACACACACACACACACACACACACACACACACACACACACACACACACACACACACACACACACACACACACACACACACACACACACACACACCAGTCTTTAAGAGACACCTGAATGTGGAGTTTACTCAGAAAATGAGACAGGGCTCCACACCTGAAGACTCCTCGCTCTGGGTAGAATTGTGTAGTCCTGTCTCCCCAACCTTCAGTTCCATGTGTCAAAGTCAGTGTAACATTTATTTTTAAAAAATTACTTACACTTATTGTAGAATTCTGGAAGAATTTCTGTTGAGCAATTCAGTCTTTGTGAATTTCACTGTCAACAGACAGGTTAGCACTTCCCAGATTAGTTTACACATCAGAACAAAGCCATCCTTTGAATATCTGCACCTCGTGCAATGCAGTAATTAGCTCAAAAGAAAAAAGAAAAGAAAGCATCCAGCCAAGCTTCTAAAAATACAGAATGAGCTAAAATACAATCAGACATGCATACATTTACCTAAAATACTGACTGTTTGTAAACACATTCTTTATGAGAATGTTACATATTTAAATGCATGTCAAACCAAACCAGGACGTCATAAAACTTTGGAACTAATGGATGGACAATATATAAATTAGTAGGAATAATAGATAAGGTCCCGAGTGGAGGGTGCAAGGTGTTCATGTACTTTAATAATTAAAGTGTTTAAATTAGATTATAAAGATAAAAATAATTTGAAGGGATCAGATAAGTGTAATTTTGTTGATTTTTTGTGATTGTTTCTGTATGTTTTGTACGTTACACAAGATAAGTAAAACTATTCTATTTTAAAAATGCATATTTACCCATGTGCTTTCATCTGGATATTCTACTGCAGATTTGGGATAGATCTGATTTTTAATTGCACATATAAAATGCACACAAGTGACCAATAGCTATTCATCCCTAGAATTGAGGCAATGTATCCTAATTAATTTATAACAGAAGGTTTTGTACCTTTCCACATGCAGCAACAGTAGTTATAGAGTTTTATTCTCTTAGAATGTATTATGTGGACTTTTTTTTTCTAATCTTGCTTTCAGTTTACTTTGTAAAGAAGAACAAGATATGTATTTTAAAATAAATAGTCACAGAAAGCAAGGATAATTTGAGTTCCTTCAAATTCTATTTCAAGCTGAATAAATAGCCTGAAGAATTGTTAAAGAAGAGCCAGGAGAAAGTGAAGAAAAGAATAATTAATTACCACCACCATTAAAAAGATACGAGTTTTAAAAATCCAGTCTATAGTACACAATAGTCTTATTATTATGGGATCATAGCAGACGTGTTTTGAATGCCTAATTTTGAGGTGAAGTTGGTCTTCTTCTGCATCAGATTCTTTTTAGAGAAAAAACTCAAGCCATCCCTACAACAATGAAATATATATCAGGGTGAAAAATCAGAAACAATACATAAAAATACAACATACAGACTTCTGTAAAAAGGTTCAGAGAAACCAAGAACAAGCAGTACTGAAAGAAGGGTGAAAACTCCTTGCTTACCATCTGAAAGACTGCAGAGACAAATAGCTCTTGGTTGAGATAGGACATAGGTACTAGCTGCAGCATAGTTCCATATCTGAGGTGAAATCAAACTCTCTCTCTCTCTCTCTCTCACACACACACACACACACACACACACACACACACACACACACACACACACACACACACACACACACACACACACACACACACACACACACACACACACACACACACACACCTTGCCCTCAACCTGAAACGGTTGGGCACAATGGGACTGTAAAACAACCGGGGGAGCATTAATTGGAGGAAAGGTCAAGATTAATTTCACAAAACCAGAGCCAAAAAGTCTCTTACTCTACTACAGGGAGTCATCTCGGGAGAAGGTCCTTCCTGCCCTTGAAAATCCATACATGCAATAGCTTGATGGCTCTTTAGATCACCAATTCTCCAGACATGCTCATGGTTCTTTGTCATGGAAAGTGGCAAGATTATTATTTGACCATGTTCCCCAAAGTGGGGGAGAGAAAATGAGGGAACTCGCTGGCTCTTTCTAAAGCCAACACTTGTATCATGGTTGCTTTTATCAGTCTTGAGAAAACCAACAGGTTTGTTTAATTCTGAGACCTTCCTTCATTCCTCCTTTGATTTATAATGATACACTTATCAGGAATACCTGCATATTCTGTGCAGCCTTTAAATTTACAATCTAAAGGTTTAATACATGTGTGATGATGTCTAACTGTGTAATAGATTAGGGAAAACTTAGGCAGGAAGTTTTTCCAATGGTAATACTACCAATGAGGAGAAATATTGTTGATCTATCTGTCTAAATAGTTATTCTGAGTGGTTTACAAAACAGTGAAATAAGACATCAAAAATATACATCAACCCCAAATTGTAATGTATATTACTTGTGGACAGGAAAATCAACCAGAAACTCAAACTCAATGACCAGCAGTCAAAACATAAATCAGTCAGGAAAGGGAGGAAAGGGTTTAACTTAAACTAACTCCCTCTGCGTATCTTGTTTATAATAAAGAAGCAGATCATCATCTCCGCTGTATAATTTACTATTAATGGGACTCTAGTGGCTCAGTAGTTAAGAAGTTTCCCTTGTTAGCTGGAAGGTCAGCAAGTCGGCAGTTCAAGACCAGAGGACTGCATGACAGAATGAGCACCGGTCTCTGCTCCAGCTCCTGCCAACCTAGCAAATCGAAAGCAAGAAATTGCAAGTAGATAACTAGGGACTGCTTCAGTGTGAAACAACCTTGGGGACATGAAAGGAACCTCATTAAGGCATCCCCTGAGTGGAGTTCCTCCAGCAAAAATCCTTCCAACCCAGAAAGCACCTTTGTGTGTTTCTGGCATGTTAAATTTTTTTTTACTATTGCTTACTTTTTTTTTTTTGGCAGAAAAACAGTTTCTAGGCTGGATGGGAGAGCGCATTTCAACACCCCCTTTCTGAGATTATATTAGGGCACTATATGAACCAAAATATTGCAAAGGTTTATGCAGAAGCAAGCACCAGTGAATTCAGTAACACTTGTTCTCTAGTGTATGTAGATTTCATTCTAAAGGACCATCACTTTCTCTCTTCATAACCATAACTGAAAATCACAGTACAGTACGTATATCGATGTTATGAGAATCTATATTGACCAAATAACAATCATTTCTGAGGCAAACAGCAGCAGTAAGACACAGATGTGGAAATGCTGGATATTTTAGATACACAGGCCAAGACTAGTTGTGTATATATGTATGGTTACATTGCAGGGATTTTCTATCTCGTTTAGGATGATATAATTTTAGAACTTCTCATAAACCAGTTCTGAGAATATACTTAGAAGTGTGCATTAATTGCAAACAAGCCCAGGTCAAAGCAGTGTAATATCTTTTGTGGATGGCTAAAATGTTGCAAATATGATGGTCATTAAACAATTCCAATACAATTATTTATTTCTATGACATAATCCATGCATAAAACTGATAATACATAGCAAAAATTTCAATCCAGGTCAATTTTGCACAGATTAAATTATATGTTGCTTCCATCCAATTCACATAACCTGTCTGTGGTTAAACACCCCAGAACACGCATACCAAATGTGTATGAGTGAAACAATTGGGCTCACATGCACAAATTCTCTGAACTGTGGAAAATAGGACTTAAACTAGGAGACTAGTGAACATGTATCTGAGGATGCAATTCTTCTGCTGACAAATTGGAAAATGGAGAAGGTAGACTGGATATACATGGGCATATGATTTAACATAAGCAAACTGCTCCTGTTTGCTTTAGACATTATTGTTATTCAACCAATATAGATTCTCATGACATCGATATACAGTATTGTGATTCAGAACATTCCATTAGTTCTTTTAGAAATTAGCATATATGTAAAAGCAACAAATCTTTTGTTTATGAGATCAGGAAGAAGACAACAAAAGGAACTTCTGGTGTTGTTTGTATTTACAAAAATAAATAAATAAATAAATGTGCCTTCATCCCTTACAAATTGTAACACATTTGCACAAATTATTTCTAATTTGGAGAGACATGCATATATTTTATGACCTTTGACAAACAATCACTCGCTAAGATTTGCAAATTGCATTAACAAGCGTTAACAACATCTCACATACATAATTCTTGTCCACATTAAAAAGGAAGCGGGGGTTATAATTAGAGTGTGATTCCACACAGACAATAATAGCAACTTCAGGGTCACAGCTTATTTTGCACCTAATGAGGCACAGAACTAGAGGAAAATCACACGGTATGTGATTCATCATATTTATTTATCATTTTGGGATGGAGGTAACAGGACAGGATTGTGTACCATTTTCCAGCCCGTGTATTATTTTGGAACACGCACAATGGGTCATTGTGCTTAAAAATTAAGGATCAAATGAAATTCTCTCCCCCTCCTAATGAATCCACAATATGAGGGGAAAGGGTCTTATCTGCCAGGCGAGATTCTGAAATTAAGACTCTTGCATTGTTAAGAGCTGCAAAGGAGGGAAGTTTCTCACCAAGCATGGCAACCTTTGACATGAATATCGGTCACCCACAAAAGATCATACACAGGAAATGGTGCTGTTTCTGGCATGGCTGTGGTTCCCCCTTTGCTTCCAACAAAGACAATAATTTTCAGATAGGGTCAGGAAGAGAATGAAGCGTGAGTTGCCACGTCAGCAGTGGCTCTGAGTGGCAATATGTTTACACACTCGCACAACAAAAGTGCAAGGTCTGCCAAATGCTGTAAACAAGGCCTGAACCCCAGCAGTTTTTCCCCAGGTGCTCCAACAGCCTTTCTTTGCTAATCTTCATGCCCTAAAGCATCCATTGAAGGGGGCAGGATGACAGGGTCCCAAGGGGCTGCTCTCGCCATGACCTTGTTTTGATCTTCTTCTTTGTGTCCTGATCAATCCCTTAACTGCCAAATTGAAGCCACTTCTTTGGCTTTGATGTTGGCCAAACCTAAGTCCTCATCGGTGCATGTTTCTGGCAGTAATTGACAGGCCAGCAAATGAGCCCATGGATTCTGTATCTCTCCGCATTCATACTGTGTGTTGTTGTCCACCTAAATGCAAGTTGTCCTTGCATTTAGGAAATCCAGCCTTTGGCCTATTCAGGATCCTCCAAGTGATATAGTGGAGGTTGAGTTCCTCATCTAGAGCCTCCTTTCATGATGTTCCTTGCCCAGTGAGCTCCCTCCTCCATCTTTTTAATTTTGTTTTGTTTTGAAGTGAGGGAGTGCCTCAGGTGGCAGGCTTTAAGGTGTCATGAGAGAGCAGGGAATTGATTTTTTTCCTTATACTTTCCCTTACTGTATTTTTTCTCTATGTATGTATGAGAGAGAGAAATGTTTATGTTGGGGTTTGATTCATACCGATATAACTTGGTGCCTGCCTCCCCCACTTTGACTTGGGTAGGGTGGTAATGGGCACCATTTTCTGCTTTACCTCCACTCTGTTTCTCATCGTGATTTTTGTACTTCTGAAGATCATGATTATCTGTTCAATACCATTTTCCTAAGACTCTTTTGCATGGAGATCAGGTTTGGATGGGATCCCAAGTTCACCCACTAGCATGCACATTCTTACAACCTTCTGAAGGGAACCTTCACCCAGGCTTCCATCCTGAGCCTTTAAGATTAGAACAAATTCTGAAATGTGTTTGGCCAGGTTATCCTGCTATGGTAATAAACATGAAGAGGAACATAGCAGGGGAGGATGAAGAACTGGCTGAGTTGCCACCATACTAAGGAGAAGACATGGACACTGATCAGTTTAGAAGGGCTTTTTCGAAGCCATCACCAGACTGGTGGCAGATCATTTCAGCATAATGCTGAGCCTCAGGCAGGTCATGAACTTTCAGTTCTTGCCAAGAAAGCATTATTTTTCAGGTTAAATTAATGAGCACTGAAAGTATGGGCTGAAGTGAGAAAGATATAGACCATTTCCCAAGTTTGATCTCTCTCTATCTTGGCATGACCAGAAACAGCAAAATCCACAAAGTCACACAAGCAGAGATGTTTGGGTCTTGGGGCAGACATGTCAAGAATGTACTCATTCCAGATGACGTTCCTCTAAAACCAGCAGGAACTGCTTTTGTTTCTAGATTCTTTTGGAAGTTCTGGCTTTCCAGGTGGCGTGCATGGATGAAGAGAGAAGGCATCTATTTAAATGCAATTGTAACTGCAATTAAAACTAGCAAGTCTGAAGACTGTGGGTGTATCTACATCTGACAGTTATATCAGTTTGAAATATATTTAACTGCCATGGCTCCAGTCTATAGATTCTTGGGATCTGTAGTTTTAGGCAGTACTCAGAACTTTCTACTGTAGTTCATGGAAGTGCATTGAACATTACTCTAGCAAAATACAAGTCTCAAGATTTCATAGTGTACAACTAGAGCAGTTAAAGTTGTTATCATTAAGTGGGCCATTCAGACAATTCTATTAGCTCCTGTTGTGGAACTTCATTGTATCCTGCTGTTTATGTTCACTATGAGTTTGAGTTTTGAGATGGTTTCATCCCAGAACAGTCCCACTAAAATGGAAGGAAGAAAAAGAGAACAAGGCAGTGAAAAAGAGGAGGGGAAGTAGATTGGAATAGTTGCAGGAAACCATCAATAATGTATTTTCTGAGAAATATTTGGCTGAAATATTGCCTTTTGCTCAGCCCTCTGTGTATAATTCAAAGTTTACACAAGCAATAAGGAAAATTGCACTGAGGCAAAAGTGATACAGTATTAGCAAACAAGGAAGTGGGTCTGTGAAATTGGACTTGATCCACAAAAGCTTACTTTAAAATATAGCAGTTAGTCTTTAAGGTTGTTGTTGTTCAGTTTTATCATCATTATTTTTGATGTTGTATCTACTTTTGTTTTATTTCCTCTTTGATATGTCTGTTCAGTCTAGCCCAATTGCTACTCTGAAAAGTTCACAAAGGAGTCCCTTGGTGTGTTGTTCAATCAATTGTATAAGCATGATGCAGACACGAGGAATAATGCCGTGTGAACCGCCAAGGATTTTTATTTCAGTGATTTGATTTGATTTCCTTATGCAAACAAAAAGTACAATCCCAAGTGTTAGAGTCTTAAGGTTACATGAGCTTTGGGTCTATTTTCTATGTTTCATGGAAACCAAACTTACATTTTGACCCACAAAGTTCACCTCGCGACTTGCATTTTGTACATAGAAGTTCTACATCTACACCAACAGAGCAGTAAATCACAGGCAAACAAAGCAAGTTAGGGTGGCACTGAGGGAGTATTCTTGATGGAACCCAAAATTTCATTCCAAATTCTGCTTCAGGCTGACTTGCCCAATGTCTGCAGTGTATCTTATGATCATCCTTGCACAAGCTGAGCAATGTGGTAATGAATGTATGTAAAGAAGGTCCCACAGGATTAGTTGCTAACTTGGGGCAGGTATCCTTCTAAGGTAAAGGTAAGGGTCACCCTTGCTCAAAAGCCAGTTGTATTCAACTCCAGGGTTCAGTGTTCATCTGTGTTTACAGCTAAAGAGCCAGTGCTTTCTGCGTCTAAAGACATTTCCGAGGACATGTAGCAGGCATTACTCAGGTCTCAAACTGCTGACCTTCCAGTCATCAAGTTCAGCTTCTTAACCACTTAAGCCACTGTCCTTCTAATCAAGACTCTATTTGAAGGGTGGCAGAGGACAGATCTCTAACCTAAGTTGTCATCTGGTTGAAGGACCAACTCTCCAAATGCAGGTTAACCAACCCTAAAAAGGGAGGGCATAGGCCTGGAAAATGAACATTGACAGATAGCTGGCCTGGTCAGTTTACTAACCTTAGTAGCAAATAGAGCAACTCAAAGGTAAGACTATTGCTTGTGACACTGAGATCAAAATTACAATAATTATTTCTAAATTTGCTTCCAAACATATAACTCAGCACATGCAAATTTCATTCCCTTTTCATTGCCTTTGACAACATGTAAGTAACTCTTCACATTGTGATTCTGGGAGATATGAACCGGTGAGATGATTTCACCATGTGGATCAGTTTAGCTTCCAGGCTGACTTCCCCTTTATAAACACAACTCTATCAAAGTCTTCAGTAGGTTAAATTTTCTCTAGGGCTCCTTGGTAGCATGCAGGGGGAAAAGTTATTTTGTTTACTAGCACTTCAATCACTCCTCAGCCCAATTTAAAATTCAGTCCATGGTGGTTGGTAATCCTTAACTCTTTCAACTTCCACTTGCATGACTGAGAAGAACCAGATGGACCAAGAAGGGAATGATAAGGACCCTTAACCTATGACATTTGCATCTTACCTTAACTCCTCTTAGAGGACCTTCGAACCCTCGCATGTGACCAAATCACAGACATAAGTGACCCCTGAGCTTCTGGAGTTTCTTAGTGTCTCAGCGTTTCTGCCTAGCTAAGCATATGCAATGGCTACAGGAGGCTGGTGTTGGGAGGGGCTGTTCTGAAAAGATGATTTGAGCAAACAGAGATGGAAGTTCATGTCTGCATGGATTAAATGCAAGAAGAGTTTAAGCCGAGTCGATCCATCCCTACACTTGGCAATGAAGTGACGTGATGGTGACCCTCCATTGAACCCAAACTCTGTTAGCCGCAAGGCCAGATTTCTCCCATTTGCTTCCCCTTCCACCCCATGAACTCAAACCCTTTCCATTCGCTCATGAGCCCAGACCCCTAATCACAAAGCTCCCTTTTCTTATGGTTGTTCACACATGGATGCTTTGATACTTGTAACCAGTGAACTGCCCCAAATGATGAGTACTTAAATTCATGCCATTCTTTCTGGTGGGAAATGGGGAACAATCTTATAACCAACGTTTGATGATTGGGAGAGGGACATAGATTAGGATATGAGAAAGTATCTGCAGATAATGATATAAAAGCATAAGCAGCAGCAATAACAACAACCTATCAGGGGGTTCAGGACCAGCCCTATCCTTAGCCAGAATAAGGCAACTATAATGAAAGCCTTTGGTAAATCTACCAAAACTCCAGTCATTCTTCTCTGGATCTGAACTAGATTGATACTAGTTTAAATTAAGATTATAACCATTTTTGTTTAACAATACAGGTCAATGGGAGGATTGCAGGTCCATTTGGATCTGGGGATCAAATTAAATCAGTGGGGCACTCACCTCCACAGACCAAACAGAGGTACCTTCCAAAGCCCCACATTGGTCTCCACATAGGATCAGAGGACCTGCACACAGGATAACCCCATTGTCTCTTTCTCTGGAGTCAGCTTTCAAGCCAAAACTCCCCTCTCAAAAAAGAATTACTTTTAGTGTCAGGAAAACCTTCTGTCTTCCTCATACATTTTTCTTAAATCTTCTTTCTGTTGAGACTTCATACGACTCTCTGGAACCTTCTTTCATGGTCATCTGGTAGACCTGGCCACATTGACTATTTCTCTGGGTTCCACTCTAGTCCCTATAGATTTTGAGGGGAGGAGAATCCATACTCCACAAGAAAAATCAAAATCATAGCAAGAAGCTACTCGCAAGTCACAGATATTCATCCTAGGAGCTTGTTGGAAGCTGACGGGATTAGAACTTGGACATCCCAGTCCATGCACTCTTGGCATTTGTAACAAGAAAACGCTGTTTCCAGTTTTAGCATGTCTCCAAACAGTCTAGGATTCCCACATGGCTTGATCACTGGCCATATTATTATACTTTATTGATTGATTCTTTGCTATTTGTTTTTGTACACCGCCCTGAGTTGGTCTCACCAAGTAGGGCGTTATAGAAATCTAATAAATAAATAAATAAAATATCACCATGAGACATTTTGCTCCAGCTATGATCTTGCTTGGACAGTAATAGACTTCCTGGATTTTTAGGTTGAGCTCTTCCTCTAGCTTTTCATTTCAAGGGATGGGGAAATGCAGCATTCATTAAGTTTACTTTTTTAGAGAGAGCTGCCAGAATCTCCCAGCCAGCAATAAATCAAGAAATAGTTTCCCCAAAATATGGCCTAACCTGTCAGACTTGATCTCTTTCAGAGTTTCCATTTTTCCATCCCTGGGTCTTTATGAGAATTTATTTTCACACAGAAATTTGTTCAGCAAATTTGCAGGTATCTTTGAGTAACAGAAATGAGGAGTCCTCTTCGGATTACATCATTCTGGCCGTTTTCACACCATCTTAGACTGCCAAAGAGCAGAGGATGAGTCAGGCTGGATCAGGCCTACCTAAACCAGCATTAGGTTGTCAAGCTGGCTAACAGCAATGGCACCGGAAAGGCCTCCAGCAAGATCTCAGCCTCTAATGCAGCAAGTTAAATATAACCCACTGATATATATCATGGACCTGACAGTAGGATTCCCATCTCCGTTACCTGCCTGGGACTATAAAATCAAGGCAGGTGAGAGAAGAAAGAACAAAACTTATGATGGAACACAAGCTGTACAAAACAGCCTTTAACCCAGGGATTCTCAAGCTGTGGCCTGTAGGCTGGATCCAGCCCATGGTGCCATTTCCTGTGGCCCACAACCACCTCCACCACACCTGGAAGTGCCATGTGGTGGAGGAAGGACAAAATGGCCACCCAGCCCCTGAAGCTGTCTGAGGGAGTGTGACCTGGCCCCTGGCTTAAAATGTTGAGAACTCCTGATTTAATGTAAGCCACTGGATCAAACTAGCCATGAAGTTCAGTTTGTATTCAGACACAGCATTCCCTTAAGTAGTGAAAGATGTGTGTTTGTCATCACTTGTTCTTTCTCTCATCTCTATATCTTACATTTTCTATGTGCTTTGCTTTGCAGTAAAAGAGCTGCAGTGGCTTTGTGGTTAAGACGCTGATCTTGACAACCTGAAGATTGGCAGGTCAGCAGTTCAACAACCGAGTGCTGCATGATGGATGGAGACCCATCATCTGTCCCAGCTCCTGCCAACCTAGCAGTTCAAAAGCAAGAAATTATAAGTAGATAAATAGATACCTCTTTGGTGGGAAAGGTGATATAGTTCTGTGTGTTCTGGCAGCTACTCATGCCTGCCAAATGACCACAGAATGTCTGCAGATGTAGACAGTGCTGGCTCTTTGGCTGAAAATGGAGATGAGCACCAACCCTAGAGTTGGACATGACTGGCTTTCGATCAAGGGAGACCTTGACTTTTACCTAGCTTTGCAGTAAATATCTCAGTGAAAGTCTAAAACACAAGTCTGATTGCCCCCCAGAAATTATTTATTTATTACATTTACAGTGATGGTGAACCTTGGCATTTCAGCTGTTCTTGAACGTCAATTCCCAAAAGCCCTGATCAGCAGTAGTGCTGTCATTTGGCCACCATCTTCATTGCCACTTGTCGTTAGTTCTCTTCCAAGGGAAGGCAGTCAGAATAAAGGAAGTTCCTGCTTTGCTTATTGAAGATGGCAGGATTAATCCTTGGCTGTAAATCCAGCTGAATAAAGGGTTGGGTTGGAGAGGGATTCCTTCTCCTGGTGGAGCCACAAGGTGAGAGCAGATATCACAGGGCTCAAAAGGCAAATCATCGCAACCAATAAGGCTTCCGATACCCGACTGTATTCGGTGCCATTACCCTTGCCAAGTGATACGCTCCTCCTCTTCTCTTTCTCTCCCCATGAAATGTGGCTGTCAGAAACCACAATGAAGACCTCCTCAATCCTATGACGCTTCCTCATGGGTAGGGGGTTGTGAGTAGTGGGGGAGCTGTCACTCTGTATGTCACGGCTGAACTTTTAACCCAGCATTTTTTTAGGTGCCCGACCAGATGCCAAGCCCAGTGGTGCCCCATGGCGCTGCCAGCAGGTCTTCCGTTGTGTTTTCATAACCTGCGATGTCAGACCCCCTCCCCCCGCCTCCGCCCATCCACCCCGCCTGCCAAGGATTAGAGAACATTCCGGTTCACTGGCAGGCCACTGGGTGAACCGCCTTGGCAATTCGTCCCCATGCATCATCATCACACATCCCCTACACACACATCCCATTCATATTAATGTCATATCTAGCAAGCCCAAGAATTAAGAGATCGGCTGGCACACACATCATGGCTAGAGAGGCACGGAGTTGGATGGCTCCAGGTGGGAGACCAAGAGGCCACTTGGTAGGGGGCCGACCCCGTGACCCCCTTTCTCTGCACAGCTGGCTGGGATAATGATGCCCACTGTCCTCAACATCACAGTAGCTGGTTTCCCTGGCCTTTTCTCTAGGACACAGATGTGAAAGGCAGGGAAGCACCTGGGATATGTTTTTCTCCTCTGCTCAAATTCACTCCTGGGAATGGCCTGGGTCGATGTCATCGCTGTGTCAATGGGGACCCCAATGGCTTCTCAACCCAATTGCCATGGAACAGAAATGTATTTCCTCTGGCTACACTTTAGCTCCATGGAACCATCATTGCTTTAAAAGCTAGAGCAATTACAGCTCGCTTTCTCATCATCTGTTCACTGGCTTTGCTTGCTTTTAAAAGAGGATTAGTAGCAAACATGGAGGAAGAAGTACTAGCAGTGGGAGAGGCTAATCCTCAGCAAGATGCAGCAACAATCCAACTCAAGATGAAAACCCTTCACGCATGTTGTCTCCATATTGATGTTATATTATTTCTTAGTTATGAATTTATTTATTTGTGACTTACAGGGTTGGGTGGGATTGTGGTGATGCGGGTTGGGTTAGGTGTTTCTATCTGATCACTCACAGTAGTGGGTAGCAAATAGATGGAGATAGATAGATAGATACTTTGATTTTTACTTTCAAAAGCATAAAGATAAATGCAAATGTTCATAATCTCCATCTCAATTTATCTTTCAGAGACCTGAAGAAGAGTCTGTTGAACACCATTGTCAGTGTAGTGTAAAGTTTTGCACACGAGAGATCTGGGTAATCTCCAACTTGCAAGAGTGCAGGCAGATCTCACCCCAATTGGGAAAAATTAGGGCTTCCACTAATGTGGAGGTGGTAGTGGATACTTCCTTGTGCAGTATGAGAATCTGTTGTACCGTTCACACAATGGACATTAGCAAGCACCCTTCAGGCACAATCCACCTGTTAGAAACCCACCCCAAAGTCGCATTGCTGAGCCTACTTTTCAACAGTTTGCCCACAACCATCTCACAGGGAAATTTCCTGAAAACCTTTCTGAAGTCGAGACATGTTGGTTTGTCAAATGCTTCGGGGTCTGGTTGACTTATTTATACACATTTTACAATTTTTATTGGCTTCCTGTTCAAAAGTAGCCTTTGCCAGATATAAAACCAAATCACAATGAAAACAGATAGCATCTAAACATTGTTTTAAATGTAAGAAATGACACAGTGGAAAAATAAACATGCTGGCCCAGTGAATCGTTAAATGCAAAGATAAAATTGGCAATTGATGAATTGATTGGTGAGATTTCACCAGACCCTGACAGTATGTTTCAAACCATCCAAATAAATTGCTTTTCAATTTTTATGGTTTGAAACATACTGTCAGGGTCCGCTGAAATCTCACTACACCTGAGGCAAATTCTTCTTTGTTATATATATCTTAGGAGGAGAGAGACAGCATTGTGGGGTCACAATACCCAGAATCCTTAAGCTAGTATGACCACTAGCCGGGTTGGCTAAAGCATTCTAGAAATAATGGTCCCTTTAAGAAGCACAGCTCTGCTATGTGGGTGGGGGATAGATATTGTAATGCTTTAAATTGAATTAACCAGCATCTAATGCAATTTTAGGACTGCAGTGACTTAGTGGTTAAGATGATGAACTTGACTGGAGGGTCAGCAGTTCAAGACTCAAGTGCTGTTCAAGACTCATCTGTGTTCCAGGTCCTACCAACCTAGTACGTAGTTTGAAAGCAAGAAATTGCGAGTAAATAGTTACCACCTAGGTGGGAAGATAATTGTGTTCCATACGCTCCAGTGTCTAGGGGTGCCTGCCACACTTCCACGATAGTCTGCAGATGCATACAGCACTGGCTCTTTGGTTCTAAATGGAGATGAGCATCAAACTTTAGCATTGGATGTGACTGGCTTTTGTGCAAGGATAATTTCACTTTCCAGACAACAATTAATGGGACTGGAATAAGTTACACCTTTGCTTCTGGTCCCCCAACCCCACACCCTCCAACTAATTCCTCTCTCCCATTTCAGCTGCTTTGCCAAATGCCTGCTGACAAAGTAAGAGCTGTGGAGATGATCTTGCAGTTTCGTCCAGGCAGGGGTCTGAATAGGAGAAAGGCACAGGACTCATTGAGTCAAGGCCAAAAGTGACCTAACATGAAACACTCTTGTGTCAAGCCTGAAGGAAACTCCGTTAGGATCAGACCTCTTCTAGGCTCTGAATGAAGAATCCACACAAGTGAGTTGTTTTGCTCAGAGACATGGTCCAGAACTATATGCCGGAATAATGCAAGTCACCCACACTTCAGACAAAACACTAGCTTGCATGCTTTTTTACCTGCTTTAATCTCAACAGGGAGCTGTTGGAGTCCAGGAAAGGAAAGGAAAACCACAGGTGATCCATAACTTTAATTGGGAATAACTAAAACTTGACAACGGTGATTTAGATTTTGATTTGTCCAAAATTTTCAGAAGGCTAGACAACACACAAACAAAATCAGAGGGGGCTAGGAAGAAACCGGGAGTAGAAAAAATTTGGTCTTTGACAGTGATGGCGAACCTTTTAGAGAACAAGTGCCCAAACTGGAACCCAAAACACACTTATTTATCGCAAGGTGCCAAGATGGCACAATTCAACCTGAAAAGTGAGGTTTCAGTTTAGAAAAAAACTCACCTTTGCCACAGACTCAACAGGCTACACGTGAACCACACGCTTTACCCCAGACAGGGGAGGGAGGAAGCGGACCCATTGGGCTGCTGGGCAGAAGGGTAGGGTGAATTCTGTGCTGGGGCGATGGCACACGTGCCCACAGAGGGTCCTGAGTGCCCCCTCTGGCACATGTGTCATAGGTTCGCCCCATTGGTCTATGAGATCTGCTGTTGTTAAACTCAATCCCTGACAAGATAACACAGTGATGGTGAACCTTTTAGAGACCAAGTGCCCAAACTGCAACCCCAAACCCACTTATTTATCGCAAAGTGACAACACAGCAACAGGGGAGGAAGGAAACACTCCCATTGGGCTATTGAGCAGAAGGGCTGGGCAAACTCTGTGCTGGGGTGACTGCACAGGTGCCCACAGAGAGGACTCCTGGTGCCACTTCTGGCACACATGCCATAGGTTGGCCACCAATGAGATATTAGATTATATTAATCGGTAGGTACTCTTTCATCTCATACAGTGATGGCTAGCCTTGGCAACTCCAGGTGTTCTTGGACTTTATTTACCAGAAACCCAAGTCAATACTCCTTCTGATCAGGGCTTCTGGGAATTGAAGTTCAAGAACACCTGGAGTGCCAGGGTTAGCCATCAATGATCTAGTCTAATACATTATGTTGACTACTTGAAGGTATGCTCATGACATTGGCCTCCGGATTCAGAACGGAACACATACATACATTAGTGCATTTGCTTTCCCCCTTAATCCTGTTTATTTTTGCATGTGCAACCAATGAAAAGCAGAAGTCCGTCTCCCCCCCCCCCCCATCACTCCTTCCATGGAGGGCTGCTCTCTGCTCATCCTGTTGTCATGTATAGTGTCATAGTGCCACCTGTTGGAAAAGGTTTGTTCTTAAACCTCTTCTGGGTCAAGTATACTAGGAAAGCATCCACAAATTTAATAGCCAACCTGGGTCTAATGGCAGCCCGGTATATTTATCAGTCAAAATTGTACACAATGGCAAAAGAGAATTCCCAGAAGCAGTGCCAACCTACTTTGAAGACTGTCCACTGAGTGTCAAGCCAGGCTGTGACAGCACAAATCAGGTTCATGGCACTCAGCAAAAAACACTTGTACAATTGCCCTTTTCAGCACAGCAAAACCCAACAGGACACACACCTCCCTTTCAAAACACTATGCTGCATTCATGTTAGATCAGTGGTTCCCAGTGTGGAGCCCACGCCCCACAGGGAGCTCCAATTCCCAGGATCCTAAGTCAGTACATTGGCTGATCAGCACTTTGGGGGATTGACTTAAGCTTCTGGGAATTGAAGTAAAAAAACCAAAGGCTGGGAAACACCATGTTAAATGCAGAAGAGCCAGGACTAGAATTTTTTTAAAACAATGCTCCGGAAGCTGGGGATAAATGGACTAGAATCCGTGGGTTCAATAATGATAATAAAACCCAATCAAGTCTTAGGAGGCGCATAGCAATATTTTTCATATTTATTTTTTCCTGTTTCTCCCATGAATACCTTTTTGTGTTTCCCTGCACTGTTTTTCATGTACCAGTACCTTTGGATAATATGAAAGAGAAAGCCTCTTTCAGGTTCTTTCATTCCAGGTTTCTCATTTGTGCCTTCTGGCATTCCAAAACCTCTTCTTGTTCTGCTGTATCCAAATCCAATTCTTGGCAATCCTCTTGGCGATCAGCCATGAAGACTTTCTTGAGAATATAATGCAGCAGCCAATCATCTGCCTTCTGTATTGCAGCATGACATCTGTACCACTGATCCAGTTCCATGAGTCACTTTCTGGTCCTGAGCCCTTTTGACACACAAAGTCCTCCTTAGCCCCAGGCCAGAACGGATGACGCTGCTGCCTTCCATCAAGATGGATTCAATTGGGATTTAATACACCCTTCCCTGTAGACTTCGGCAGCCAAAGCCGTTAGTCCTCAGGGTTGTCAGGTTAGTTAACGGCCACCTGACACTCGACGACGTTGAGTTGCTTGCTGTATGGTCTACTCTATTATCAAAACCTCTACAGAGCCAATTTTTTTTTAAAAAAAAGTGAGGCAATATCTAATCAATCTACTCCAAAAGTAGGCAGCAGTACACAAGAAAGAAAAATATATCATCAGATCTATACAGGGACTAGTTTATAGAGAAATAGACTCTGGTATTTCTCAGCCTCCCAGTGTACACAAAGATGCTTTTCCAGCCAAGATACCCACAACTTTTCCTATATGCAGAAGGGGGAGGAGCTTAACCCACCCACCAATTTAAAAAGCAGAAAACTACCCAATTTTTTTTAAAAAAGGAAAATGTGTTTTAAATTAACCAAATAAGTGTTGTTGTTTTTTTAAAAAATCAACCAAATAGTGTAAGCACCCCTAACACAGACAGAGATTTCTATCCCACAAGACTGCTGGTTTGTCCCTCTTCCCCAATAGTTGGTCTACATCAGGTATTCTCAACCTGCTGCCCGTGGGCCAGATGCGGCCCACGGTGCCATTTCATGTGGGGGCCCCACCGCCTCCACCATGCCTAGAAGTATCAAGTGGTGGAGTAAGGGCAAAATGGCCATATGACCCATGAAGGTGCCTGAGGGAGCCTGACCCAATGGCCCCCGGCTTTAAAAGGTTGAGAACTTTTGCCCTACATTATATCGAATGGATCTTTAGGGCAGGGGTGCCCAAACATTTTGGGCCGTGGGCCAGTCATGTGGTTCAGGGAGCCCAAACTACGGCTTGGGGGCCAGCCACAGCCCCCAATGCCAATTCAATGCCTGGCAGGCAGCTGAGGACAGTGCCCACTCCTCTGGGCCAACAACAACGGCCTGAGGGGAGTTAGTCTGTTTTCTGGTTTGGCTGTACAGTATTTTGTAAGGTTATATTTTATAATTTTCATTGTACTGTTGCTGTTTTGACTGTAAGCCGCCCTGAGTCGCCTTGGTGAGTGGGTGGCAATATAAATCTGAATGAATGAATAAATAAACCAGCCCATGAAGCCCTTGTCACTCCTGGAAGCGGAAGGAAAACGCGCCCATATGTGTGTGTTTACTTCAGCTTCCCAGAGGGACGAGGGCTTCGTGGGCTGGATGAATTGGCATTGGCAGTGAGGGGCGGCCACCGGGCTGTAGTTTGGGCACCCCTGCTTTAGGGGGAAAGAAATTCAAGTACAGCTTCCCAGCCCACCTCCTCCAATGGGTTTTTTTAAACAAGTGAGCTCACAAAAAAAAACACTTGTGCCATTAGGATGGCACCCCCCCCCCCCCCCCGGAATTGCCATTGTTTGAGAAGTCTCCAGAACTTCAGCACAGTATTTTTCTTTTTGGCCGCTAGAAGGTGCAAGAGAACTGCTTGTTTTAAAAGAAATAATGAGGGGGAGGGAGGGAGACCAGGTGAGTCCTTTGAGTAGATGCCTTTCTCCAAGGTCTTAGGGAAGCATATTTGCAGCCTCATGTTTCTAAGAGTTGCCCATCCAAAGCAACTTACCAAAATCTTGCTTGCATCCCATAATGACCCAACAGAGCATTCTCCAACCTGATGTTCTCCAGCATTATTATAGCAATTACATTTACTGGAAGGCAGCAGGTCAGCAGTTCAATACCCGAGTACTACACGATGGAATGAGCTCTCATCTTTCTCCCAGCTCCTGCCAACCTAGCAGTTTGAAAGCAAGAAATAGCAAGAAGATAAATAGGGACCACTTCGGTGGGAAAGTAAACAGCATTCCATGCACTCCAGTGTCTAGGCATGCCTGCCACATGTCCACGGAAATGTCTGCAGACGTAGATAGCGCTGGCTCTTCAGCTCTAAACAGAGATGAACACTGAACCCTAGAGTCAGATACGACTGGCTTTTGAGCAAGGGTGACCTTTACCTTACCTTTACTGCCCCACAGCGCTTAGTGCACTCTCTGGGCAGCTCACAAGTTAATTAGCTTTTTGCCCCTAACATGCTGGGCACTCATTCTACCAACCTCAGAAGGATGGGAGGTTGAGTCAAGCTCACAGTGCCCTATTAACTGCACAACAACAGTTTAACCACTGCACTGCCAGGGCTCCTTATTGAACTGAAACTCTTGGGATCCTCCAGCCAACATCGCTGGGCTTGGGAAGGCTGCCCTAAAGATGGGGATGTTAGACTGGTTGGGTGCTGGCTGCCTTGGAAGCTGCCCTCTCAGCCTCTGTTTTCAAAGCCTGTCACTGGTGAGTTAGTAGGCAGGGTGGCCCAAGGGTGACTTTCTCAGAGGCAGCCAACAGACACAGGCACTCTGCAGGGGGGGTACTACTCATACTGTGCTCTCCCCCAGCGTCCAGCAGAAACAGAGCACTGGCAGAATGCAGGTGAAGAGAAGCGGCTAAAGTTTAGGTAAAGGTCGATCTTGCTTGAGAGCCAGGCATATTCTACTCTAGGGTTCAGGGCTCATCTCTGTTTATAGCCAAAGAGCCAGCGCTGTCTGCGTATGCAGACATTTCCATGGACACGTGGCAGGTGTGACTAGACACCAGAATGGACGGAATGCCGTTTACCTTCCCATTGAAGTGGTACCTAATTGTAATTTCATGCTTTCAAACTGTTAGGTTGGCAGGAGATGGAACAGAGACGGGAGCTCATGCCATTGTGCAGGACTCAAGTCTCAAACTGCTGGCCTGCTGGCCTTCCAGTCATCAAGTTCACCGCAGTCCCAGGGCTAAACTTTACAGGATTACAATAGCTTTGGCTACAGGATGATGGTGAGGGCAAAGGTGGAGAACATTTTTCAAATGGAGATTGAATTCAATTTTACATGGGTCACCTTTAGCAAACCAACCAACCAACCTAACAAGAAATATTTCAAACTTTCAGGACAGGCAAAATACAACAACCCTCATTCAGTAGTTGGGGAAACTCCAAATGATGGTACCATAAATAAAGATGGTGTGGCTGTTGGGGAAGATCAGATGTTCAAACTGCAACCTTAGGAGAGCTAGATTTGACCCCATTATTCCTGGATTCCTGGATCACTGAGAACAGGAGAGAAAGAAACAAACACTCTTACAGTCTTAGAAAGATGGGAAAGCAGCCTTTCTTAAGCCATAGAACTCCAACGATACTGAGCTAAATCCAATTGTCATAATGGTACAGACTGGACGTTGAAATCTGAAACACCTGGCTGGGGGCGTTTGAAGTAGACCAAAGTTCATTGAGCTCATCAGCTTCCTGGCCGAGGAAAAAAATGTCCACAGATATAAGGAAATTTTTTGTACAACCACCACCTTAGTTCTTTCCAGAGTCTACAGAAAGTATCTTATGGCTTCCCACAGGGCAAAGAAAATAAGTAACACAAAGGGTGTGATAGAAAATGGCACATCTCACCTACAGAGGAAAGTACTGAGCTAATTCTTAGAGACACAGAGTCAGGGGAAGAATGAACAAATTGGGCCACAAATTGGTGAAATGTGGAAGCCAGCTGGGCACTGGATGGATACAGGCTCTCCCCTACTTCTTCTGCTATCAAGAGTTCAGCAACATGGAACCAGGATCCAGACAGGGAGGGCCGCGGCACCAGTAGTAATGACACCTGTGTGAGAATGACAAGAGGAGGAGAGGGTGAAGCCAGGTTTTCACAAAACGCTCTTGCTGTGAAACATTGAAAGAATTTCATGCTGTGCAGCTGTTAAGAACATGTGGATCCAGATCTAACCACCATCTACCATGGGGTAACATGAGCAAAAGGTTTTGGGCTAGCCTCTCCTCTGTAATTCTGCTGATAACTCTGGATTTCAGGATAACTGATTAGGCGTGAACATATTACAGCTTCCATTTGGGACCCATCTGTAATGTATACCTGGGCTCTGCCTCTCAGCTGCTGGAGAACATAAGATGTAAGAGTACAGGCACACTCCTACTTCCTTCCAGCGAAGGCACGGACTGCAACTCGGTTCACAGGAACATGGAAAACCCAAAGGAGTTGACAGATGACATCATCATTCCTACTAATCAGAAAATCCCCCCTTCCCAGCACCAGGGGTCCCTGGGCTCCATCAGATCAATGTTCTTTAGCCTTTGATCTTCCAGATGTTTTGGACTTCAACCCCAAGAATCTTTAACCATGCTTACTAGGGCTTATTGGAATTGAAGCCCGAAACATCTGGAGAATCAAAAGTTGAAAAGTTCATTACTAGGTGAATTGTCATTCCATGTTCTTGCCTTTCCTTCCACCAGCTCAGAACAGAGACCCACTCCTTAGCATGTTCAGGAATGGTATTGATCCAAGGACAATTAGGGATCAATTGTAGGGAATGATATCTCTATAAATGCCCTGATACAATTGATAGTGAAGGATCAACCAACTGGAGAAGCTTCTACCACCTCGAGGTCCTCTACGTAAGCCAACTATATGTCCAACATACCAGGAAGATGCCATGGTGGTGAAGCTAGTGTTGATTCACCATTGTCAAATACAACATTGGAGGGCAGCTAACACTTCTCTGCCTAGGTTGCCCTTGCTTGAAAGTCAATTGTATTTGACTCTAAGGTTTAGTGCTCATCTCCATTTAAAGCCAAAGAACCAGTGCTGTCTGTGGCATGACTAGACATGAAATGGTGTTTACCTTCCCACAGAAGTGGTACCTATTTATCTACTTGAAATTTCTTGTTTTTGAACTGCTAGGTTGGCAAAAGCTGGGATGAAGACAGGCGTTCACACCTCCCAAAATTCTTCAACACAGGCTAGCCTGCATAACGATAGGAGTGCGGGCAAAAAAAACCCACACCAACATCTGGAAGCTCATCCCTGCCACAAAGCACCAACATTAAGGTCATGTGCGGCACTTTTATGAATCCTCCAGATCCATTTGTTTAATACAAGGAGACAAACTCGGCGTTTTTCTTATAAAACAACTGATATCACAGTTTAGTTTTGGCATCTTTTCTATTTGCAGAATTTACAAGGGTGGCCATTTTCATCTGGTAGCTCCCTAAAGCTGGCAGGTAAAGGTGACTTCATACTCCTGAATAAAACTTTTATTATACCACTGCAGATACTGTCATCTTGCATTTGTATGTTCCCCATCCTGTGTTCTCCCACTGTTTCCTCCATTTTTTTCTGACAAAGAAAACCCTTAATGGTCTATTTTGATGGGCCTCTTTAGAAACTAGGCATGACATACATTTAATGGTGGTTTGGGTTCAAAGTCAGTTCTTCCCAAAGCAAATTTCGGAGCTTCTGCTGAGGTTGTGTTCTGCTCAAGGCAAACTTGAAAGGTGTTCATAAGGCTGGCAACAATGAACTCCTGTGAATTTTATTTGAATGTATTGCATATCTGGGTAAAGGAAAAGGAGCCCTAGGGACATAGTGGTTAAACTGCTATTGTGCTATCCTGACCAGGAATCGAGGATGACTCAGAACAAGCTCACTGTCTCAACAATTAAGCCACTGGAATGCTAAGTAGTATATATGGGATTCCTTAGTGGCCTTCTCTCGAGGCACTGATCAGAAAAAGACATGCTTAGTTTCAGCAAGATGTCTTCAACCTCCAAAGATTAAAATCATGTTCTTGCATTCCTTTCGGATCAGTTCTCCCCATGCCTGGCCTAAATAAGATGATGACCAGGCTAACTAGGATTCAAACTTCATTTTTCTGCCTCTGCTCCCACACTTTCAACAGTAACTTTTGTGCAGAAAAATCAGCAGGTGATTTATTCTTTCTTTCTCATTATTTGATTTTTATCCAACCTTTTTCCCAAGGGAAGTTTGAATCACCAAGTATTTTGAAATGGAGAGAAATGGTTAATATCATCTACAAGAGTCAGCTTAACTTAACCTTTCACCAACCTCCCACTGAAGGCATACAGCTTAAGAAGGTATTTTTATTTTGTATTTGACTACAGCTTCCAGAGTCTCCCAGTCAGCATAGTCAGTGACTACACTGCACAACAATTTTGATACTGGGAATAACACATGTGATTTACATGATATTGTGTATGCTGATTCCAAATCTGGACTCAGGATTTATCTATCACGTACAAATTTTAAGGCGTGCTATAGCTGTTCAAATGGTCGGTAATTGGGTAATGTATTTTTACATGGGAACATTATAACAATGTAGCTACCACTATGCCTGCTGCCGCCTCAGCTGAATCACATCCCCTGGTGGCATGCATGTTCCAGCAGCAGCTGGGCATGTCTGGGCAAATCAGTGAGCTGACATCAGAAATAGGTATATAAGGTGAGATGGACCAAGGGCTTGTCTCTAGTGCGAAACCGTCTTATTGAATAGTACAGCTAGGCCATTGTGAGTCTGTTTTGAGCTGATAAGTAGGCACAGCTGTGTTAAGAAATCAGACAATTTTTGCTACATTTGTGGCAAATATACCCTGCGTGATCAATGCAAGAACCAAAGCAAGAGGGTGAGATTTGCTACCTTAAGATCCTGAAGTCCTAGGCAGAATCGGACTTCAGATTTGGATCCTGCACACAGCCCCCTCCTCACACCAAAGTACAAATGTTTTAATAGGCTAAAATTATGCTCAAATTTGTTCCAGAACACCACTATCCCATTTCCTTCTACCCCCATAATACAGTGCCCAGAAAAGAATAAAAACACACATTTATGTGTATGCATAGAGGAATCCATGTTTATGGGAAATGACACTCACAAATGACTCAACGCCTGGGTGATGGTGCGCTTTCTCATTCCTTCAAAGGTACCTCCCAAAAAACTGGTTTTCTCATGAGGTGCATTCATCTTGGGAGCTTCTTGGCGACAGGAACTGCCTGGGTGATTCTGTAAGGTACTTGTATGAAAATCCCACCATAATCTGTGGCAACAAGAGGAAAAGAGAGGGTGAGTCATCAGCATAAGGAATGGAGCATCATAGATTAGATCTCAGCTAACCACAGAAGCTATTTGTAAATCCAAGCTACAGCCCTTTCCCCAACTTTTCCAAATGGTGCAGCTGCATCCCTACGTGGACAAACGTTCCCTAACAACGTAGGCCCATTCACTGGTCGTCTCATGTGTTGATTACTGCAATACTCTCTATATGGGGCTGCCCTTGTCACTGACACAGAGACTACTACAGTACAGGTCCAGAGTGCAGGAGCCCTGTTGGTGCAGTGGTTAAACTGCTGTGCTGCAACCAAAAGGCTGTGAATTTGATCCTGACCAGGGCTCAAGGTTGACTCAGCCTTCCACACTCCCAAGGTCGGTAAAAGGAGTAACCAGCATGTTGGGAGCAAAATGCTAATTAACTTGTGAACCGCCCAGAGAGTGCACTAAGTGCTATGGGGCAAGATATAAGTGTGATTGCTTTGCTTTGGTTGCTTTTGCCAGGCTGTTAATGAGAAGGGGAAAAAATTGGTCCTATGTCAAATCCTCCCCAACAACATCCATAATTGGTGAAGCTGGCATAAATCAGGGAATGACATACCTTAGGAAGGCAGATCATGACTCTAGCCTCTCCCACAAGCCAGTTTGGGAAGCTGAGCTTTCACATGAGAAATACAACCATGCCACAGACGCTGTCTATTATTCAGAATGGTATGGATGCCATTATAGGCATATTTATTGTAATTCGCATACAACAATCAGGTGTAACCTTCTAAGTCAGAAAAACACCAACTTTCATTCTATCTCCCCCAGGTTTGACTTGACTAGACCACATCCATGAACTAAAAGTATCTCTAATGAAGAGGGGGAAATCTAGACAGATCTCCAGCAATTATCTAAATATCAGGTTAGGATGATATCCTGTCGGTCTCCAGAAATGAGGAATAACAGAGATCTCATTATTGAATAATCACGTAGGTAGATACCATAGGAAAGAAACATAGGGAGTTGTCCTGCCATGGACTCACCGTCAGTAAAGTCAGCAGACCCATCATCACTCCCAGCATGATGTAAAGGTTATGGGTCAGGCCCCCAGCCCAGAGAGGCCCAAGGACAGTTGCGATGGCTCCTACAGAACGGCGAAGACCATGGCTGAGTCCTGCAGAAGAATTGTGTTGCTGGATTAATAGCTGACCTTTCGCCAAAAGAACGGTGCTCAAAAGCATTTGGCACAAAAAAACAAGACAAAATTTACAGATCTGTCTATAATGTGCCTCAGCAAAAGAAGCTAAGAATTTCTCCTGACTCTATCATGCCCTACCTGCTCACCAGCCCTAGCCCATGGATGAATGGATGGATCTAAGCTAGGGCAGGGCAGCCCCAAACCATGTTGGGTTACTTACTCGTATCACGCTATATCAGTGGTGCCCAAACTAAGGCCCGGGGGCGGGGGCGGCCCCTGATGTCAATTCATCCGGCCCGCAAAGCCCTTGTCGCTCCTGGAAGTGGAAGTAAAACGCGCCCGTACAGGCGCATTTTACTTCCGCTTCCAAGAGCAACGAGGGCTTCGTGGGCCGGACGAATTGGCGTTGGGAGCCACACCCGGCCCCTGGGCCTTAGTGACCAGCTCCCTGAACCACATGATCGGCCCACGGCCCAAAAAGTTTGGGAACCCCAGTTCTAAATTGTAGCTAGCTTTGCTAAGATTCGATGGAAATACAACCCAGCAAAGTTGGTAACAAGTTGGACTAAATTCTTACTGCACCTGCAAAATATGCTGACAACAATCCTCTTGGCCGTTTACACTTGTGTAAAAAACAAACAAACCCTAAGTTCTTGATTATGTTTCTGGTTGCACACCCAGTCACTGATTGGTAATGAACCAAAGGACTCCATCGCTTCCTCATTAATGAGAGGGAATTTGTTAATGCTACTTAAGTTATTTCCTTTACACAAGTGTAGATTGCCAATAGGATTCCAGCCATTTTGACTGAATTGTACATTGTACTCGCCCCTTGAACTGACAAAGCAAGATTTGTGATTTTACTTCAATTACCCAGAAAGGTGATGAAACACAGGCCACAACATGAAGAAAATAAGTTGCCCAAACTTGTAAAAATGTTGCATAACCATGCTTTTTTTTTTAAGGAGGAAAATTCATGCAAATATGGAAAGGGGCAAAGCCCAGCATTAAAATGCAGCTGGACTGGAAAGGTAACACTAGCTGAGGCAGGAACTAAAATCCAGTTCAAAAGGGAACCTGGGACAACCACTCCAGAGAGAGAAATTGATAAACAAATAAACCCAATCAAATTTACAAACCTCATCATCGTCATCATCCAAAACTGGATCTTAAGCCAATGGATGTAAGAATAAAAATAAAATTAAAAAGCAAGCTTCAAACAACCCAGTAACACCAAACGGAATGCAAGGAAAAGAGAAATAGGAAAAAGAATCTAAAAGGTATGCATTGTGTCTTATGGTGACTTTGAAATACTGACTTATTCTGCAATTTGGATTGCTTTGGGTGTAAAGGGAAAGGTCACCCTTGCTCAAAAGCCAGTCGTATACAACTCTAGGGTTCACTGCTCATCTCTGTTTCATAGCCGAAGAGCCAGCGCTATCTGCTTCTGCAGACATTTCCATAGTCATGTGGTAGGCATGAGTAAGACCGGAGTGCACGGAATGCTGTTTACCTTCCCGCAGAAGTGGTCCCTATTTATCTACTTGCAATTTCTTGCTTTCGAACTCCTAGTTTGGCAGAAGCTGGGATAAAGACGGGAGCTCATTTCGTCCTGCAGAATTTGGGTATCGAACTGCTGACCTGCCACTTCCCAGTCAGCATCTTAGCCGCTTGAGCCATTGTAGTCTGTAATTTGGTTCAAATCAACTTATGTTGACCATATATTTGCATTTTTTAAAAGCCGTCTCACTCCTTTCTGGCTCAACACTGGGGTTCCAGTTTCTTTGCTGCATTTAGGGGTATTTTTTAATTTCCCGTTCTGTAGCTATGGGGATGGTTAGGAAGCACTAAAACAGAAGTGTGCTTGTGTGCACGTGCATGCGTGCGTATGTGGTTTCACATTTAAATGGATGACAAGAGAAATCTCTTCCCTTATTTTTGGCTTCTCAAACTTTTTTTAAAGTCTCTTCCTCACTGACAAATTACAGTTATACATACAAAATAATATGGACATCATGCCAGGCCAGGGGCGCCCAAAGTTTGTGGGGTGTGGGCCGGTCACGTGGTTCAGGGGGCCAGTCACTTTGGCCCATGGGCTGGATCCAGCCCCCAACACCAATTCATCCAGCCCACAAAGCCCTCGTTGCTCCTGGAAGCAGAAGTAAAACGTGCCCATATGGCCATAGTTTGGGCACCCCCGTGCTAGGCAGATGCATTGCAGTAACATTATGTCAGTTTAATGAACAACAACAAAGTACAGTAAAACCTCATATAACACTAAAACCTGGTTCCACAAGTCTTGGTGTTATATGATTTTTAGTGTTATCTGATGCATGTTAAAATCCTATGGGATCCATAGAGATACAATGTAACCACACAGACTTTAGCGGTTGTTATCTGAAGCATCCCATAGGATCTTAATGTTATCTGATGCAATTCTTCCCCCCAGATTCCTTAATGTTATGCGATTTTAGTGTTATTCGATACTAATGTTATATGAGGTATTTCTGTACAAGTAAAACCTCATGTAAAGAGCACCTTGCTTAGAGACTAACTCGCTTAAAGAGCAAAGTACCCAGCATGTTAGAGGCAAATGTTAATTAACTTGTGAACCACCCAGAGAGTGCACTAAGTACTATGGTGCACGATAGATGTGCGATTGCTTTTCTTTTGTTTGCTTTGTTTTAGTGGTTAAGACCCTGAGCTTGACAACTGGAAGGTCAGCAGGTTGAGACCCAAGTGCTGCATGACAGACTTAGCGCTCGTCATCTGTCCCAGCTCCTGCCAACCAGGCAGTCTGAAAGCAAAAAATTGCAAGTAGATAAATAGGGAAAGGTAGCAGTGTTCTGTGTGCATCTAGTACTGCCTGCCACATGACCATGGAAACATCTGTAGACACAGGCAGCGCTGGCTCTTTAACTGTTAATAGAGATAAGCACCGCACCTAGAGTTGGATATGACTGGCTTTCAAGCAAGGGTGACCTTTACCTTTATCTAGAGAATCTGTCAATGCAGCAGCTAACATTTTGTGCCAAGAAATTCTGAAGCACCATTGAAGCAGGACAATCCATTTTCAAAAAACTAAGCATGTTCTAAAATCAGAAAGATAATCAATTTTCTCTGAATGGTCGCTTTGCTTTACAACTAAATGCAACCAAAAACTCGCTTAACAACTAAAACCAAACAAAAACTCACTTAACAACTAAATTGGGGTTCGCAATGCCCCCCCCAAGTCACAATTGGTCACTTACAATGGTGTTTCACTTAAAGAGCAAACTCACTTAAAGAGCAATCCCGTGGAACACATTATGCTCTTTAAGCGAGGTACCACTGTACAGTTCTACATACAAAGTACAGTTCTACTGCTCTGTTTCTTCACTCATTGAGTGCTTATTCTCTCTGAGATGCTAAAACCATGATGGCGAACCGTGGCACTCCATCTGTTCTTGGACTTCAGTTCCCGGACCCGCAAGTCCCTGTGAATCCACATGAATGGGTTTACTGCAGGTATGTGCAGTAAACCCTTTCATGTGGATTCACAGAGACTTGGGCTTCTGGGAACTGAAGTCCAAGAACAGCTGGAATGCCACGGTTCACTATCATTGTCCTAAAAGAACCTGAGCCCATCAGGCCTGGCCTGTCTGTTGGCAAGAGAGAAGGACTACCCAAGTACAAGATCAAACTAAAGAGTCGGACCTTTTTAGCACAAACCAGACTGCTCTAACTTCCCCCTGTCTGGGTAGGCCCTGACTTCCTCTAATAGTATTGACAAAGAGCTTTCAATGCAGAGAACAGGTATCCAGACTGTACTGGATGGGGTAGACCTCCCTGTGAAAAGTCAGCTTGAGTGTGCTTCTGGTTTCAAACCTGAGTTTGGAGGCTCAAGACCCAAGGTGGCCAGGTGTGCCTTTGCACAGATAGAGCTAGTGTGTCAGCTGTGCCTGTTCTTTAAAATGTCTGATTTAGCCATGATGAAACATGCTTTAATTATATCATGTATGGATTACTGCAACACACCCTATTTGGGGCTGCCCTTGACCAGTGTTTGGAAATGTCAGCTGGTTCAAAATGCTGCAAACCAGACAACTGACATGCTTCGGTTACAAGCAGCAGGTAACTCCCTGATTACAACAGTTTCACTGGTTGCTGCTGTGTTTCAGGGTTCAGTTCAAAGTGCAAGGGTTCTACCACCCTCCCAAGTTCATTTGGTGAGGACACAAGAGAAGGCCTTCTCCGTGGCTGATCCCAGGAATGAACTAACCAAAAAGCCAGGATCCCTAAGGAAAGAAGGATAAGGAGGGGGGGGGCAAAGGATCTTCCATTTCAGGCAGCCTTTTAAGCAATAAGTGACGGTCTAGGAACTATTTATGAAAGATAGATGTTTTTAAATTTATTTTTAATTTTGATTAATGCTCTATTGTATTTAATAGTTTTGTATATTTTAACCAGACAGAGAGACAAATGGATAGATGAGAAGGAAAGGAAGGAAGGAAGGAAGCTCCTTCACAATGATGCTCTCTCATATTGCTGAAAAGTGTCCTATTTTACCAGTTGGGTAATTATTTGTAGTTGATTTCAACATTTGATTCTATTTCCTATGCAGGAAAACAGCACTTTTATCTATTGGGCCCTAGTTGGTGTTTTCAAAATGACAATTATACAATAAACTGAACCTGATTCTATATTTCAGCAAATCTGAGGCTGATCTTTATTAAGTACAGTAATACCTCGGATAACGCTATTACTTGGTTCCACAAGTCTTGGTGTTATCCAATTTTTTAGTGTTATCCGATCCATGTTAAAATCCTATGGGATGGATTGGATAACATTAAAGCTCCATAGAGATACATTGTAACCAGACAGGCTTTAGCGGTTGTTATCCGATCCATCCCATAGAACCTTAACGTTATTCGATCCAATTCTCCTCCCCAGATTACTTAACGTTATGTGATTTTAGCGTTATCCGAGGTAAACGTTATCCGAGTATTACTGTACATCTAAATGGGCTCATTCATTCATTGTTAACACTGAAAACCTGCTCAAAGTCACGACTGATATTTAAGAAAGGGGGGATCAAAGTATTTTAGCAGTAACCATTTTATCACAGTATGAACTTTGGTGGGTCAAAAGATGCAGACAAGAGAGCAACGTTGGGTAACGACTGGGCTTACCTTGTGTCCTCTCGGCTGTGATTTTTGAAAAAAGCGACACTTGGGATACAGCGACAAAGGGAAGGCCCAGGACCTGCAGGAAAATGCCTATCACCAACTCCGACAGAAGGACAGGAAAGGTACCTGAGGGGAAGAACCACATAGGATGAGGTGGGAAAAGGGGGGGAGAGGAATAAAACCAAGGCCACCTTCCTCAAAATTAACCCACCCGTCTCATTCTTCTGCAGGAGAACCATAACACACACACACCCCAGCCTTCCTCACCAGTGGCAAGGCTGCAAAATATCTGACAGGAATTGCAAGAATTCGTTTTGCACAAACCAGACAAGGCTACCAACAGCTGTTGTCTTGTTACATGAACTTTTAGAGTTCAGAAATGTACACCTGTACACCTTTCTGATCTGTGCCGCCAAGTTGGCAGTTCGAGACCTGGGTACTGCATGACGGTTTGAGCACCTGTCTCTGTCCCAGCTCCTGCCAACCTAGCAGTTTGAAAGCAAGAAATTGCAAGTAGATCAACAGGGACCACTTTGGTGGGAAAAGATACTGGGGACATGAACGGAACCTCATTCAGGCATTTCTCAAGCAAAAATCATTTCAACCCAGAATAATTTCTGACACAAAATTATTATTATTATAGCCAATGTTTCTGTGCTTGCTGTGTTTCTGTGCCTTCCTTCACAACCAGAAAAGATCCAGGTTTTGCACAGAGCCATTCTGCAGAAACCTCTGTTGAGAAGGAGTAAACCATCCATTCCTCATTTTCACACTGGAAGTGGGAACTCTTGTCAAATGGTCTCAAATGTTATTGAGAAAGTCTGTTCTTGTCAAGAACAGTTTTGCAACATTATCCACATCCCTAAGAGACAAACTTCCTTTGGTTGTTGCGTTGGGAGAGAAATCTATCGCTCCATCAATGGCTCATTCAAACATCTCCTCCACCTCAAAGGTGTTAAATGAGCCAATTCATAGAGAAGATTGTATACAAGTTGGACTCTCGTAAAGGTCTCCCTTGTCGAAAGGTGGTTGTGTCTGACTCTAGGGATCGGTGCTCATCTCCATGTACAGCCAAGGAGCCAGTTATGTCTGTGTCTGTAGACATTTCTGTGGTCATTTGGCAAGCATACAGAATGCTATTACCTTTCCCACCAAAGTGGTACCTATTTATCTACTTGCAATTTCTTGCTTTCAAACTGCTAAGTTGGCAAGAGCTGGGACAGATGACAAGCGCTCACTCCATGGGTGGGAAGGTAAAATGCAGAGAGTTACCCAAAAAAGGAGAACCTTTCCAAACACTGGTGTTACAGTCAACTAATGATATCCACAGAAGCAGTGGTGGGATGTCAAAAATTTTACTACCCCACCGTGATGTCATCACAGTGTGGGCGGAGCTGACGTCATGATGTCATGATGTTGTGGGCGGGGCCAATTTTTTTTATAAAAATAATAAAATAAAATAAAAATAAGCACCCAACCACCCACCCACAACACAAAACCCGTAAATAAATAAAATAAATAAATAAAATAAAAATACATTAAAATACACCCACCCACCCACCCCAAACACAAATCAACCAGAGCTTTTAAACCAGAGCTTAAAGCTTATTCTGGCTAATCTTTCTCACACTAGGTCAGATGAGAGGAACTACAGAACGAACTCACCACAAGATGGCTTCATTTTGGCACTTTTCAACTTTTCAAAAGTTAAAGAAGTTAGGTACTAAGTCTTTGCCTAACCAGTTCTCTAGGATAATATGCTTTAATGTAAATGTAAAACAGCTGTACCTCCTTAAGGGTTCTCCAATTGGAACAGCAATTGGAACAGCACAGGTGTAGCTTATTGATGAGGTAACTCCAAGACTTTGCTTAAAAACCCCAAGCCAGGCCGCCAGCCCTTTTTAGGAACTGTGGCAGTACGCCAATATAGGTAAAGGTATTAAATACGCATTAAAATACACACAGACACACCACATCCACAGGTGAGTTGCTTACCCTGGGGAGCAGGCTATAGGGAGCTTCAGGCTAGCAGCTTCTCTTCCTCCTCCCCACTTGGGAGGACAGCAATGAGGCCGTAGGTGTTCATGCACACCAAGTGCTTGGTGCGCATGCGTAGTAGGGGAACCAGTGAAAAGGTAAGCCCCGAAGGTGGTTCCCCCTAAAAGCTGCTACCGGTTCTCCAGGACACTGGCAAAAGTTACTACCGGTTCTGGCAAACTGGTGCGTACCTGTTACATCCCATCACTGCACAGAAGGATGAACAAGTACCAGACAGGGGTGCCAAACAGGAAAATGTGTAGGCACTAAGCTACAACCCTGGAAACCAGTGTAATTACACCACACAGGTTACATGTAACCCGCTGAGCCTTCATTAAGCAACATTCTTCCACCTTCATATGCAGAACCAGTTTGCACAGCAACTGAAACAAACCTGTGCCAGGTGACAAAACAAAGCCAGCACTGCCCTTATTGACCCCAAATGTCTCCAGTCAAGATGTTTTTGCATGAATCCTCCCTTGCTTCGCCTTCGCATGCAGGGATAAAGACAAGGAATCACAAGCAAATGAAATATTTTGTGCAGCTCTCAACCTCTGGTGAACTTGAGGAATGTCATGAGCCTAAAAAAATTCTTATCAAGCCAATAACCTAAGAACAAAAGAATTAGCAAGTATTCTTTATATCAACTACTTCCACGTCTACCATACCAATATCAAACTACTGGGAAAAAGGCATAATGTTTCTCCGCCATACACTACAGACCTAGATATGTGGGGAGATCAGAATGAATATAGGCCTGTTTTCCCATACAAATGTATGCCTGTTTTTATTTTAGTCTTCATATGGTTTGTAGACTAATTTTCAGGGTATAGTACCGTAGTTGATCTTCCTAAATGGTATCAATAAATATGGCTAGAGGGAGAAACACGCCTATGTAAATATTTGGGCATAAAACCCAAAGTGAATGAATTAGTAAAGGCTGTGAATATCTTGTATTATGAGTTAGGAACGCAACAGAGAAAGAAAAAACTATGAATCTCCTTTTCTGAAAACGCAAGGCTGACTGCAACTCCCAAACCTGCCTCCTGCCTTGAGGGAGACCTTGGCTCTTGAGATGGCATGTAAAGGCTCTCTACGTTTGTCCTTTAAGCTTTCTCAGAATGGAGCTGCTCACATTTCATAAAATTTATCATGTTGCAGTGGTAGCTACTGGCTTATAGGTAAAAGAGAGATTGGTCAGACACCCAATATATAGCTCTACCAGGAGCTACTGGTCATGGCAAATAATAAAACTTCCAGTTTCAGGAGCAGATTACCTCTGAATGCTATACTGTATGTTGCAAATGAATAAAGAAAAACTATGCCAGAAACAGCCAGAAAACATCTGGTTGGCTATTAGTAGAAAAAGGATACAGGAGCAAAGAATTTGCCATTAAAAGATCTGTCATGATCCACTATTAAGTCAGGTCTGACTCAGGGAAGATTGTACCATAGTGGTTCCCAATATGGGCCCCACGCGGGACTAAAATTCCCAGAAGCCTAAGTCAGTACACTGACTGATCAGTGCTTTGGAGAACTGACATAGGTTTCTGGGAGCTGAAGTCCAAAAACCAAAGGTTGGGAAACATACCACTTTTAGAAACAAGATAAGTCAGTTCCAAAATGCATATTTGGCCTTAAACAATGGTCCTAGTTTTGAAAAGGTGGAAAACAACTAAAGATGAATCTTAGCTTGGTTAAAAACTTGGAAAATTGGACAACTATACAGCATAGGCCTATCACCCTTCTTCTTCAAGTGCCATATCTGATTCTGAATATTGGCTATCATCATGATGATCAGCCATGAAGATTGTCCTGGAGGCAATATAATGCAGTGGCGTTTCATCTGCCTCCCACATCGCAGCAGACACCTGTACTACCGATCCAGTTCTGTGAGTCCCATTCAGGTCCTGAGCCCTTTTGGCATACAATGTCCTCAACAGGCCCAGGCCAGAAGGGATAAATCTGCTGCCCTTCATCGATGGATTCAAGTGGGATTTATTCCATTTGGGGAATATCACCCTTCCCTGTGGACTTCGCCACCCAAGGTCAGTAGTCCTCAGGGTTGTCAGGTTAGTTAACTGCTGTCTGATGATCAGTGTTGAGTCACTAACAGTATGATCTACTCTATTACTATAGCAGGATAATTATCAGTGGGGATAATTCCCAGGATTCACCAACCAGCAATTTGCTGGGGAGATTCTGGGAGGTGTTGACAAAGTGTTCTGGAAGTCACAGTCCCAAAAAGGAACTTTCACAAACTCTACGCTCTACCTGCATCTCCTCCTCTACTTATTCCAACTGAGGGAGGTCTTGATTATACAAGGACATTTAGAGCTTTATGCAAGCTGAGCCTCACTCAGAAAGCTATAGTCTCAAAGAGGACATCTGAAGGCCACAAGCTGACCTTCCATGCTTCCTCCAAGCCACTGGTCTTTGTTACCTTGAGGCCGTCCCATGAAGACCAAGCACCAGAGGCAGGCAACGTTGCAGATGACCAGGCCCAGGACCAAGAGGACACGATCCGTCAGGCGTTTACTGAGGCAGCGCACCAGGAAGAAACCTATAATGACCTGAAGGAAGAGGATGTCATGTGTTGGGGTTCAGAAGTGTCACTCCATCTAACTCAGAACTGCTTACTTCAATAGCTCTCCAGGGTTTCCCCATCACCAGTTACTTGATCCATTTAAACAACAACTGAATCCACACCAAAACATGGGCTCTGTTACTGGACTGTGTCAGAAGCTAGGAAGCTACTCTTTTGGACTACGACCCCCAGAATTGTCACTATGTTGGCTGGGAAATTCTGGGAGTTGTAACCAAAAAAGTTAGAATGCATGATCAGACTTATTTTAGGGGTTTTTTAAAGCATTTTCAGAACAATGTTTGCATCAAAATAAAACTGATGCAACTTTAACTAATTCCCCCCCCCCCTTTGGCATAGGTTTTATTGCAGGGGTGTCCAAACTATGGTCCACAGGCTGTATCCAGCCCCCAACACCAATTCATCCTGCCTATGCCACCCTCATCACTCCCAGAAGCGGAAGTAAAACGTGTAGCACATTTTACTTCCACTTCCAGGAGCGACAAGGGCAGTGCAGGCCAGATGAATTTTGGGCACCCCTGGTTTAAGCAGAGAAAATGGCAGCCTAAAATCTAATCCTGTTCCAAAACATATCTGTTGCAAAACAGATTGCAAGGTGCGTTTTACTTCCGCTTCTAGTGGGAGGAACCACATGAACGGCCCACTGTACCACACACTGTACCACACACTGTACCACACACAAATCATTCTTAGTACTTAACTACACTTGTTTTGCTAGCCTAAGCCAAATTTTGAGCATGTGAGAAAGTGGCAGCACAGTGTACAACTCCCACATAGACAAAACCATTCCTTGAACATAGATTGGGGTCCCCACACTTTTCAGGCCACAGGCCAGTCACATGGTTCACTGGGCAGAAGTAAAACGCATGTTGCAATCTGTGTTGCAACAGGATGAGATAGATTTTAGGCTACCACATTCTCTGGTTAAACCAGGGGTACCCAAACTACAGCCCACAAGCTGGATCTGGCCCCTGACGGCAACTCATCCAGCCCGTGCCGCCCACGGCCAAAGTTTGGGCACCCCTGTCATAGATCATGGGATGTGTTTGCTCCAGTGTTTCACACTCACCTCTATCCCACACAGGAAATACATGATGCTGTTCTCCAGTTCTCCAAAGTTCAAGTACCACTGTGTGACTGGGGTTACCATGGTCTAAAGTAAAAGAGAAGTAGGAATACCAGCCAGAGTTGCACTGGGAGAACAAACTATCTTGCAAAGGTCCAATTTCATCATGTTAACCTCTCTGGTCATGACTCCTAACACTTATGAATCACTTTGGTGGGGAAAGTAATTACTCACTGTTGCTAGAAGTATGACACTGAAAAATACTTTCCTTCTTTCCTCTCCTTTTAGAGTCTGGCCAGGTTCTCCTGCTATGGTAATAGAGTAGACCCCGCTGCCAGCATCAAAATGCCAAGTGTCAGGCAGCGGTTAACTAGCCTGACAACCTTAAGGACTAATGTCCTTGGGTGCTGAAGGCCACAGGGAATGGTGATGGTCCCCAAGTGGATTAAATCCCACTTGAATCCATCTTGATGGAGGGTATCAGCTTCATCAATCCTGGCCTGAGGAGGATTGTGGGTGCCAAAAGGACTCAGGACCAGAAAGTGACTCATGGAACTGGATCAGTGGTATGGGTGTCATGCTGAAATGCAGATGAAAGGTCACTACATTATATTCTCAGGACAGCATGAGGATTGCCTATACAGTAAAACCTCGGATAACGCTAAAACTTGGTTCCACAAGTCTTGGGTGTTATCCGATTTTTAGTGTTATCCGATGCATGTTAAAATCCTATGGGATGGATCGGATAATGTTAAAGCTCTATAGAGATACATTGTAACCACACAGGCTTTAGCGGTTGTTATCTGAGCCATCCCATAGGACCTTAACGTTATTTGATGCAATTCTCCACCCCAGATTACTTAACATTAGGCGATTTTAGTGTTATCCAAGGTAAACATTATCCGAGGTATTACTGTATTTGAATTCAGATATGGCAGAAGAAGAAGGGGGAGATGCTCTTACTTGCTGAGCTCTGTGGTTTGGGAGCACATTCTGAGATTATATTGGCAAGAGGTGGTAGTGAAAATGTAATAAAGTAAATCAATACAATTCTCAGAATTCTCAGAATTCTCCAGCCGGTTAGCTGTAGGAAAAACCCCACAGTATTTCCAAGCCTTTGACCTCAACTACGTATTTCAATAACTGATTGCAGCACAAGCTTTGTGGCTTCATTAGTTTTGGATCAATTAAACTGCTGATGAGGGGGTTCATGCCTCAGCCATGTAGGTAGGAACAACCCCAGGCATTTTGTCAGCTGAGGTAATGGGCAAATAGGACCTCTCCTTAGTCCATGTATCCCCAAATCTTACACTGGCTATGGGGAAGAGACAGCCTCTTCTGCTCACCTGAGAACAAGGCACTATCTTACTAGAGTAGAGGGAGCATATTCACACAGGATGATGCCCTGTGTCTCTATACCAGTGATGGGAAACCTTGGCACGCCACCTGTTCTGGAATTTCAATTCCCAGAAGCTCTGGTGAGCAAGAGTGCTGACTTGGGCTTATGGGATTGGAAGTCCAAGAACAGCTGGAGTGCCAAGGTTCGCCATCATGGCTCTATACCACACTCCAGTACATAAATCACTATTGCCGTTCACACAGAAAAATGTCTTACTTAACCTGTCCACTTGTCATTCAAACGCCTTCCTTTTTTGAATGTTAAACAAGTGAAATAGCTCCAGATTTTACTGCATTGCACTTGTAGTCTATATCAGTGTGTTTAGAAAGAAAACTCCCACCTAGCAAAACAGGAGCCTTAGGCAGAGCTTGCACAGAGCTTTCCAACTGAGGCCTTTCTTCCAAAGGGTTCTGTCTGCCAGGCAGAACTCCCCAAACGAAGCCTTGCATACTCTGAAAAATCTGATCCCTACCTCCTCTGCCAATTTGATTCCTTCTGCAGTTAAGGTTCATCTCCTTTCAGATGACAGATGGATTCTATAGGTAAAAGTAAAGGTTGCCCTTGCTCAAAAGCCAGTCATATCTGACTCTAAGGTTCAGTGCTCATCTCTATTTATAGCCAAAGAGCCAGCGCTGTCTGCGTCTGCAGACATTTCCATGGATATGTCCATGGATATGCACAGAATGCTGTTTACCTTCCCACCAAAGTGGTACCTACTTATCTACTTGTAATTTCTTGCTTTCAAACTGCTAGGTTGCCTGGACCTGGGACAGAGACAGGAGCTCATTCCATCGTGTAGCACTGGGGCCTTGAACTGGTGACCTGCCAACCTTCCAGTCATCATGTTCAGTGTCTTAACCACTAAGACATCACAGTTCTGAGTTCTATAACTCTACCACAAAACATGGTTTAGATGTAATGAAACATCACATGGATCCTTCATATTGAAATATTTACCTCCAGCGCGGTTTGATTGAAGAGTGTGATGAACTGAGCAGTGAGCAAGACGACCACCTCCTCTCGCAAGTACTCTGAAAGGTGAGGACAAGAGCTACTGAAGCTTGTAATATTTTCACTGATGTTAGGATGAAAAAGTAATTGCTTTCCCCGCCAGACAACCAAGATCAGATATACATATGGTATACCTTAAATGCTTTAAGGCAGGGGTGCCCAGTGTCTTTAGTTCTGGTTTCCATTTGAACATATTTAGTATTCAAGACTCATACATCACAAGACACATTATTCCCCTGTGAACATTTGAAAATAAAAAAACTATTCTGTTGTGGAGGCAGCAGCATCAGTCAAGATCACAGCCTGGAAAAGTTACCTTCTGAGGTTCACAGCAACTGGCTGGGGGGATTCTAGACATTATCACCAGATCTATACACATTCAAAATGTCAAGTTTAAGTCCTACAAAATACTCTACGTCTATATAGGATTGAAACTTGCTGTAATCTATTATAGTGACTAGGATTAAGCTCTATCTTCATTCAGCCTTCACCATAGCTGTGCAATCACTCAGACATGCCTCTATACAACAGCCATAGCCCCAATATGGAGATAATGGTATATTTTGTGTAGACTGGATTTTATATCTATCTCGTATATTGGATTGTGGCTTCTGCATTCACTGCCCTGGGTGGCCTTTTGGCCAGAAGAGCAGCATATACATTTAATTAAGTAATCAAGTGAGTGAGTGAGTGAGTGAGTGAGTGAGTGAGTGAGGAAGGAAAGAAAGAAAGAAAGAAAGAAAGAAAGAAAGAAGGAAAGAAAGAAAGAAAGAAAAATTAAAGTAACTCTTCCAAGCAATGATTAAAATGGATTGAAATCTCAGATGGATAATCTAAGCTTGCTAGCCAAAATCTAAAAAAACACCACCAGGCTTAATTCTGCATGCTTCTAATGGTGTTGTGTAGTAGGAACAATAACTTGGTAGATTTAAAGATTTGGTCTTCACTGAGCCTGAATCTCCCCGTTTCCCCTGAGCCAATTGCTCCCATTTTCAGCCAAATCTACCTCTCAGGGCTTTTGCGAGGAAACCAACAGAGAAGGGGAACAAGAAACAGGCTCATATGCCTCCTTATGCCCATTGCATGAAAAGCGGCTATGAGTGTAAATAATTTTTAAGGGGGTTATTTGAAAAAATATCCACTAATTGTAGCAGCTTCTTCATCAGAAGAGAGGACTCACCTCTTAGCTCACCCTTGCTTGAAAGCCAGTCGAATACGACTCTAGGGGTCAGTGCTCATCTCTGGTTATAGCCAAAGAGCCAATGGTATCTGAGTCAGCAGATGTTTCTGTGGACATGTGGCAGGTATGACTAAACACAGGAGTGCACAGGACACTGTATGCCTTTCTCACTGAAATGGTACCAATTTATCTACTTGCATTTTCTTGCTTTCAAATTGCTAGGTTGGCAGGAGCTGGGACAGAGACAGGAGCTCACTCCATTGTGCAGCACTCGGGTCTCGAACTGCTGACCTTCTGACCTTCCAGTCATCAAGTTCAGTGTCTTAACTACTAAGCCACTGCAGTTCCATTCACCTCTTACTGAGCTGAAATCATGGAAGGGGTTCTTCTCCTTCTCGTCAGCTGCTTCCTCATCAGTGAGGTGTCCATTGGGCACGTAGCGATATTCGTCACCTGGTACAGGTTCCTGGCCTGCCACGGAGGTGGTGCTGCCATAGCCACCACTCTCTGCTGCCTCCTGGCCTGCCTCATGCTTCATGAGAGGTTCCACTTCTTCATCTTCCAAGACATCCTTGGGTACCCTTGGTGCATCCTTTGAGGAGTGGGACACAGGTGATGGCGGGAGGTCATGGTACATGGTCACGACAATGATTTGAAGCAGGATCCAGACCAGACACATGAAGATCTGTGGATGAAAGAAAGAGGGAATCAAAGAGGAGAGAGAGAGAAGGCACAACATGTTGATCTAGTCCTGTGATGGCAAACTTTGGCACTCCAGGTGTTCTTGGACTCCAATTACCAGAGGCCCAAATCAGCACTCCTGCTGAACAGACATGAGTCTTGAACTGCTGACCTGTCAACCGTTCAGTCATCAAGCTCAGCATCTTAACCACTAAGCCACCACAGCCCTTGGCAAACAGTCATTACAGACTAACTAACGAATCAACCCTTTGCTTCTTTATCACAAGTCACCATCACCACTGCCAAATCTTCTGCCTGAAAATGGTGGCATCAGTCTGCCTAATGGTAGGGCCGGCCCCACAATGGAGGTTCTGCCCCATCTTGTTCTAGGGAGAAACCAAAGGAGAAACAGGCCACTCACCCCAGGCGACGTGAACTTGTTGACCAGGAAGGGCCCGATCCGGAAATTACAGAAGCGCAGAAAGAGGTTGCAGGCTGGCCCTAAAAACAAACAGGACCGATCAGATATCTGACAATAACATACAGTAATACCCCGGATAACGTTATGACTTGGTTCCACAAGTCATGACGTTATCCGGTTTTTAACATTGTCCAATGCATGCATCGAACAACGCTAAAAAAAAAAGCCCTGACTTCAGGGACAAACCGCTATAAAGGCAGGCAGGGAAAGAAAGAGACCTCCCTGCCTTTAAAGCCACCCCCCACCGCTGTGACTGCAGTAGGATCGGGGATGCTACTGCAGGCTTCCCTCGCTGCTTATCTTCCCTTCTCCGACTGCCAGCTGATCGCTCGAGGCTTGTTTTTTTTTAAACTAAAGGGAAGGGGGAAAGAGAGAAATGTGATTGGTTCTCTAGAGAACCAATCACCTCTCTCTCTTTCCCCCTCCCTGTTTTTTTCAATACAGGAAGGGAAAGCAAAAACACAAGCCTCCAGCGATGTCAGAGTATGCAGCTCAAGAAGATTAGGTAAGCAGGGGTGGCCGAGCAGGCAGTGGGGTGGGTGTGGGGAGTCCCCAAACTGCTGGGGGTGGGGGTGGGGAAGGAGGGAAGTGACAGGGAGAGGAGCTTTGGCCTCCTTTACCTTTTTAATACGATGGATCGGATAACACTAAAATGAACGTTCTCCAGTGCAAATCTTCCTCCCAAATTTGTCGTCGTTATGCGGTTTTAGCGTTATCCGGTGCAATCGTTATCCGGGGTATTACTGTACAGTACCTATGAAATGACTCAACCAAAAGTGCTGAGACTCTGTTTCTCCAGATGCTTAGCAACTTCAACTCCCATCATTTCCAGCCAACAAAGATAAAGTGCGATTATGGGGTTTGTAGCCTAAAGTAAAAGGGACTGTGGTTGCTTAGTGGTTAAGATCCTGAACTTGATGACTGGGAGGTTAGCAGGTCAGCAGTTTGAGACCCGAGTGCTGCATGATGGAGTGAACTCCCATCTCTGTCCCAGCTCCTGCCAACCTAGCAATTTGAAAGCAATACATTACAAATAGATAAATAGGTACTACTTTCATTGGGAAGGTAACAGCATTCTGTACATTCTAATCATGGCTGCCACATGACCATGGAAAAGTCTGAAGACATAGGCAGTGCTGCCTCTTTGGCTCATCTCTTGGTGATGAGCACCACACCCAAGAGTCTGATACGACTTGCTTTCAAGCCAGGGAGATCTTCATGGTCAAAGACAGAAGATTTATTATAAACAGATCTGATAGATTCTATGATTGGCAGAAAGTTTCAGCCTCCACCATCCTAAACACTCTTCCTGTAAATAGCCAGAAAAGCCTCATTTTGCAATCCACAAATGGGGGCAGCATTTTGTCTCTTTGCTATAATATAATAATGTCGTGTCAGAAATTATTCTAGGTTGAAAGGATTTTTGCTGGAGAAACTCCGCTCAGGGGATGCCCGAATGAGGCTCCTTTCATGTCCCCAAGAGCTGGGACAGAGACCTGCGCTCAATCCATCGTGCACAGTGGTGAGATGTTACCGGTTCGGCCCCGTTCGGCAGAACCGGTAACAACATTACGGAGGGGGTCACCGGGGTGTGTGGAAAACCCCCGGGTGACCCGGTTTGGTCGCTTCTCCGGGCCCCCTCCAGAAGTGACTTCCAGACAGCCAAAATGGCTGCCTGGAACTGCGCATGCATCAAACCTCTATTTGACGCAAGCACAGTAAAAAAATAGCACTGTGCATGTGTCAAATAGAGGTTTGACGCATGCGCAGTTCCGGGCAGCCATTTTGGCTGCCCGGAAAGGAAGCATTGTGCATGTAAAAGCGGCGGCGGCAGCCACGCCATGACACCGCGACGCTGCAGCAGTTTGCCGCTGCAGTGGTTTGCCGTCGCGCTGCCATGTTTCCTGCCTGCCTGCTGGAGGTAAGTTTTCTTGGGGTTTTTTTTTTTGTTTGTTTGTTTGGGGTGGGCGGGTGGGTGGGTTGAGGTGTGTGTGTGTTTATTTTATTTATTTTAATTATTATTTTTTATTTAAAAAAATTCTTTGGCTCCGCCCACGACATCATGATGTCATGATGTTGGCTCCATCCATGACATCATGGTGGGATAGTAAAAATTTTGACATCCCACCACTGTTCGTGCAGTACCCGGGTCTCGAACTGCCGACTTGCCAGCCTTCCAGCTAACAAGGTGAGCCACCGCAGCAGTCTCTTCGCTCATGACTATTTTATTTATTTAGATCAGTGTTTCTCAACCTTGGGTCCCAAGAGTTTCTTGAGAGGACAAATGGAAACTGACAGCACAGTGGTATCTTGCTTAAAGAGCATAATGCGTTCCACGGGATTGCTCTTTAAGTGAGTTGCTCTTTAAGCGAAACACTTGGAAAAGAACGCTGCCACATGGTAAGTGACCGATCGTGACTTCTGGCGAGGGGATTGGGAACCCCAATTATTTGTTAAGCGAGGCGACCATTTGGAGAAAATTCTGCTCTTTAAGCGAGTTAGCCTCTTTATGCGAGGTTTTACTATAAGTTGATTCAGGAGACAACATCTCTAACAGTTTTGCATCTGCGGTAGGCCCTAAAAGTTTCCAATTATGCACTTAAGTTGTTCAATGGCACTAATAATAAACATTGGAACAGCAATAAACTTCACATCACAGCAGGGGGACAGGGTGTATCCAAAGGGTTCGTTTCATTTGCACTAACACAGTTCATCTTCATCAACATTACAAAACATATTAATACTCTCCGAGTATAGTTTCCAGTTTCTGAATTTCACAGCTAAAGACTGTTTTGCCAAGACTTTAGTCTTCATACAGTTACTGGGGAGCATTGCACCATTAGTGATGCTGTCAATGTACAATGTTTGAAAGAAAAATGCAATTAATTTTCGGTTAAGCAGAGACATATCTCCCAAACCAATTCTCACAACACATAAAAATGTGAATTATTTTTATTCATTTACTTAAGTAATTTGTATGTCACATTTCTCTCCACCACAGACACAGTCAACCAAGGCAAGGTACCTCACAGCAATTAAGACTATACAAAAACAACATGTTTTTAAATGAGATAATGTAATTTGAATTAATTTGTTTTTTCTGAGGGATCGACTGGCAAAAACACACATTCTGGAAACCTCCACGGTTTCAAAACAAGACCCCTTCTTTTTAAAAGTGACATTTTGTGGCACTTCTAAATCACCTCTATACGGTGCCTTAATCAAAACCCTGCTCACCCTGCATATATCTTTCTCAATCAGGTCCACTGTCCAATATGGCCACAGGCAGTATATAATGGGATTTGTAGTTCAACAATTATGGAATGTAAGTGGCTGCTTTTGCACAGTGCCCATACGAACAATACTTTGAAAAAGTCTCTTTTGGATTACACTTTCCACAATCCTCAACCAGCTATTCGCTGATCGTAAGTGGCTGAATACTCCGAGAAGTGTAGTTCAAAATCATAACTTTTCTAAGTTCTGATCGACTTGAGAAGGGAGATGACCAATCCCTTCTCTCTTGTTTTTCCATACTCCCCAGAACAAGGGTTCTCAACCTATGGCCTGTGGGCTGGCCCTGGCCCGCCAGCATCATTTCATGTGGCCCGTGTCACTATTGCCACCATCACCAGAAGCGGATGTGTTTACGACAGCCATAAATGCACCCGCAGCTATTGTAAACCCATTTACAATAGCCATGGACATGTTTTACGGCAGCATTTACTGTTGGGGAGGGGGGACACCACCAGCCCGGCCCGCTCAGCTGTCTGAGGTCCAGCCCATGGCTTTAAAAGGTTGAGAACCTCTTCCCCAGAAGAACCTAAAGAGAAGCAACACCAAAGACCAGACAGGAAAAACTTCAAGATAGATTTGAAACAGGAGAAGGTTAAAATGTTAGTTTAGGCTCCAGTCAAGGATCAGTAGAAATCTTACCAATCAACAGTCCAACTTGCCGGCATGCCATGACAGCCGCAAACACAGTGGCACGTTCTTGAGAAGCAGTGGCACAAGTGAGGTAACCAAAAATGGAGGCCCCTGCTCCAGTCCCCACACCTGCAGAGGAAAGTCAGAAACTAGGATGTGAAAATGTGTCAGCAAAGTCCATCCAAATTCTAGCTAGTCCAGCCTTCTTCAATTTAATGACTTCTAGATACAGTAAAACATCGGATAACGCTAAAACTTGGTTCCACAAGTCTTGGTGTTACCCGATTTTTAGTGTTATCCGATCCATGTTAAAATCCTATGGGATGAATCGGATAACGTTAAAGCTCCATAGAGATACATTGTAACCGCACAGGCTTTATCGGTTGTTATCTGATCCATTCCATAAGACCTTAACGTTATTCGATCCAATTCTCCTCCCCAGATAACTTAACGTTATGTGATTTTAGCATTATCTGATTCAATCGTTATCCGGTGTTTTACTGTACTAGATGACTAAAGGAGAGCTTTGCAGATACTGTATTCCGGTCTGCCTGAAAGACAAACAATAAAGTCCTAGAGCAGATCAAGACCAAAGCAAAAATTGAGTGTTTTACTTTGCACACATCATAATACAAGATTCTCTGGAAAAGACAATAATGCTAGGAAGAGACAGCAGGAAAAGAGGAGATGGATTGACTCCATAAGGAAGCCACATGCTTGAGTTTATAAGAGCTAAGCAGGGCTGTTGAGGACAGAACATTTTGAAGGCCACTCATTCAAGTAGGATGCCATAAATTGGAGACAACTTGACAACAAGTAATAAAAACAACTCCAACACAACTGGAAAGGGTCAAGCCTGGAAAGGCCAGACTAGACCTGGAAAGCAGTTCTTCGTCTGGGTCTTACCTGCTACCAGCCGGCTGCTCAGCAGCATCCATTTTGAACCTCCGACAAAGTACATAAAGTTCCCTGAAACAGAGGAAGAATAGTCATAATTTTAGGGCAGGGGTTCCCAACCTTTTCAAGCTGGGGACCAGGTCACGCTCTCCCAGTCAGCTTCAAGGGCTGGGTGGCCATTTTGCCCTGCTTGCATGATGGGGTGGCCATTTTGTCCCAACAGCTTCAAAAGGGTGGCTATTTTGTTTCTCTAATGCCCTTGGAGGGGTGGGGGGGGCCACATGAAATGGCACCAAAGGCCATATCCGGCCCACAGGCCTTAGGCTGGGAACCCCTTGTTTTAGGGAAAGATGAGGCTGTACAGAAGACAAAGCTAATGAAAGTCAAATTAAATGATATGACATGCATGTTTCTGGAAGAGGTGCTTCTCCCAGTCGGTGAAAGGCATCTATTTGTCACACAACATCTCTTTCTCCTGCGTTTATCATACTTCCTTTACATAATGCCAAAGTAAGTCAGAATAATTTGCCAGGCTGATTGCTACAGCATATAACTCTAAAAACGTCCTGGAATTGTAGGGAACACAGGTTAATTACAGAGAACAGGATGAGATGGTAAGCCCTTGAGGGAGTTGCAAGACAGCTAAGAGGGCAGGGCACCCGAAACTCAAAGGAGGCAGCAGGACAAAGCGTTGCACACCTCCTTCTCCAAAATGACTAAAGCTAAAGGAGCACTGCCAGATCTAGACTGTGGAATCTCTGAACATGATGTCCAAGGGGCAGGACTTCCCTAAGCAATCTCCTCTGCTAATCTGCCCCAAAACTGGGTTCCCCTTTGGGTCTGTCCACGTGACATTCAATGGGAGAAGGACAAGGCTTTTTTACTGATGCTTTTGCTACTCAGTCAAAGAGAGCAGAGGAACAAGCAAATCAGAGAAGGTCTGGTGGAAGGCTGTTCCAAGAATTGTCGGTGGACCCTTAGTCTCACAATACTGCCCTGACACCATCCACACTGGCATCTGGTCATTCACACATCTGGCCCTCTTCAGAAAGGGTAGCAATAGCAATAAAACTTATACAGTAATACCTCATATAACATTAGTATCGAATAACACTAAAATCGCATAACATTAAGGAATCTGGGGGGAAGAATTGCATCAGATAACATTAAGATCCTATGGGATCCGGCCCGGCCCGGAGAGTGAGCCCAGCTGCTGCGTGGCGCGGGCGGGCGGCTATAAGACCTGCCGCCGCCCCCAACGAACTTCGGCTCCTCGTCTGGTCCGGCCCGGAGAGTGAGCCCAGCTGCTGTGCGGCGCGGGCGGGCGGCTATAAGACCTGCCGCCGCCCCCAACGAACTTCGGCTCCTCGTCCGGTCTGGCCCAGAGAGAGAGAGACGCCAGTCCCGCTATTACCGCCACAGCTGAACCACGGCCAACCACTCTCCAGTTAAATGTATATTTAATAATTGAAATATTTATAAGGGATGAGGACTTTCCCTATTGCTTTGTACTGTATATCCATGATTGTTTTTTGTATTTCTTTGACTGTACTGTATTTATATATATATTTTATTATTTTTTATGAAGGTCTTGTCGACCACATTGATTGTATTATACTTGTTATATTGTATGTATATTATGTTTTCTATTGTAACATTGTTAGCCGCTCTGGGTTGCTTCGGCAAGGAGAGCGGCATATAAATTTGAATTTAATAATTGAATTTAATAATAATGGGATGCTTCAGATAACAACCGCTAAAGCCTGTGTGGTTACAATGTATCTCTATGGATCCCATAGGATTTTAACATGCATCAGATAACACTAAAAATCATATAACATCAAGACTTGTGTAACCAGGTTTTAGTGTTATATGAGGTTTTACTTGTATACTGCCCCATAGTGCTTAGAGCACTCACTGAGTGGTTCCCAGAGTAATTCGCATTTTGGCCCCAGGCAGGTTCTTGTGTATTTTTTATACTCACTTTTGTTCTTCAGATTGATTCTTTGTGTCTGTGCATCTGCATGTGTGTGTGTGTTCCTCCCTTTCTCCCACTTAAGTCTGAGGGCAACACCCAGACAGAAAAGGCATCCATCTTCTAACTCCATGAACTTCAAGAGCAGAAAACCCAAGTCAGATGGACATCCAGGACTCTCATGCACCTAAATTATTGGATATGGGGTAGATTCTCCCTCCCTTTTATAAACATGAATGGCACAGAAATCCTTTTCAATAGAGAACATCCAAAGCCCCTGTTCTGTATTCAGTCAACACTGGAATTAATATTGACAAGGAGTTAGCAAGAATGGATGTTTTAGTCCTGAACTAAAACAACTTAATGTGGTATCTTTCAAGATAAATTCAACAGAAACCTATTTTACTAGCTTTCTGGACTCTAGTTTAATTTTGCCTCATATTCATGAGACCAAAATAGGAAATGAAATAGAAACAGGAATGTTGCTGCATAATATGAATGAACTTCTTCTTCTGTGTCCAAGCCAGATGCAAAACTCAAAACGAAGGCACCTTTTGGTGAGTTCATTCTGCAGTTCCTTTCACCTGACTCAGTGTGGCAACACAAGGTGGCCGTTACCAGGGTACACCTGATTGTGGTTCAAAAATACCACAATCTTTGAGGGGCTCTTTCTCTGTACCCCATGCATGAACTGATATAAAATTAATGTGACATTATATCAGGGATTCCAAACCTATGGCCCACGGGCTGGATCCCAGCCCGTGACGCCATTTCATCAGGCCCATTGCCGTCTTTGCCGCACCCAGAAGTGAAAGCAGGGACGTTTACATCAGCAATAAAACATACCCGGGCATGCGCAAATGTGCCCGTGGCTGTCGCAAATGTAGAAGTGGGTACATTTACGACAGCTGTAAATGTGTCAATTTCCACTTCCAGGGGCGTGGTCAGGCCCATGGTGTAAAAAGGTTGGCCACTCCTGCATTGTATGGTATACATCAGGGGTGGCCAAACTTTTTAGGCCATGGGCCGATCATGTGGTTTGGGAGCTGGTCACTAAGGGCCGGGGGCCAGATGTGGTCCCCTACACCAATTTATCCGGCCCCCAGGCCTTAGTTTGGGCACCACTGGTATACATGATAAGAAATCCATCACCTTCTGATGTATCTCTATATATGCTACTTACCAGCTATTTGAAACATATTGGCAAAGATGATGATGGCCTTTGTTTGGCGGGTACGATCGGACCAATATCCAAAGAATGGACCTGTGAGGAGTCCAGCAAAACTGAAAGCAGAGATGGCCAGACCTAAGAAGTACGGCTCAGCATCAAGGGTCTGCAGATATGCCCAGATGGTTGGCAAAATCACCGCTGAGAATGGGAACAGAAAGGGGAGGAGGGAGAAGAAAAGAAGGGAAGAAAAGAAGAAAAACCTTGAGCCCCACCAGGATCAAACTCATATCATGAGCAAAGTTTTTGGCTGAAGAACCTCAGCTTAACTACCGTGCCATGACTTGTAGATATCTTTGCTACCTCTAGACTACCTTTAGGGTAGAAAAATACTTTTTTCCAAATATGTTATTTCCGGTGCCACAACAGAGAAGGCCCTGTCCTGCATTTTCTTGAGGTCTGTCTCTAACCCAATTATGGAAGAGAGATGAGCTCCCTTAACTACCAATCACATATAAACACTATAAAATATTGAGAAGAATTTATTCAAATAAGAAAGCCACAAGCTATTTAAGCCTTTGGAATTCAATGCTAACACGTTCGATTTGTATATCAGAGAGTAAACAAAACAAAAAGACACACAAAAAAAACAATGTTGTGGCACTTTAAAGACTAACTGCTGTATTTTAATGTTAACTTTCGTAGGTCAGCAGGGACTGTGGTGGCTCAAGTGGTTAAGATGCTGAACTCACTGATTGGAGGGTCAGAGTTCGATTACCGGGTACTGCATGACGGAGTGAACTCCCATCTCTGTCCCAGCTCCTGCCAACCTAGCAGTTTGAAAAGCAAGAAATTGCATGTAGATAATTAGGGACCACTTCAGTGGGAAGGTAAACAGCATTCTGTGCATTTCAGTGTTGAAGCATGCCTGCCACATGTCCACTGAAACATCTGCAGACACAGACAGTGCTGGTTCTTTGACTATAAACAGAGATGAGCACTGAACTCTACAGTCAGATACAACTGGCTTTCGAGCAAGTGCGACCATTACCTTCGTGGATCAAGTGAACTTCATAAGACATAAGAGTGAGACTTCATGGCATCAATTTATACACATCAGGTACAGAATGTATCTAAACTGATGCCATCAAGTCTCATTTTTATGTCTGGTGAAGTGGATTTGATCCATGAATTAAAGTCTTTAAAGTGCCCAACATTTTGTCTTTTTGTTTTGTTATGAAACACAGACTAACAAGGATACCATTTCAAAAACATTCCATTTTGGAATTGAAATAGATCTCCAGGCTACCATCCATTAACAGAACCTCTTTGAAACCTCAGATTTATTTCATTCTCTTTTAAAAGAGACTTACAGTCTGTCTCCACATCTTGCTGCACCAGTTCCAAAAACTTGTATTTAAATTAAGACATGCTTTCCTTCTGTCCCCTCCCCTCAATCTACTGCCAGTCAATAATAGTAAAGGATACTCCAATCTGAAACTGTAATGTTGTGGCACAAGGGAAAGAGAAGATGCTCTTGGCCATTCCCGCCCCCATGTGTAATTCTAGAAACCTTGCTCATACATATCCACTTTTATCCACTTTTATATATATATTTGGGGGGGGCGAAAAATTTTTCAGGAGGGGCAAAAATTCCTAGGAGGGGCAACAGTGTCACACTCACATTGGCATCCCGGGGTGGGTTGGGGGGAGAGGCTGTTAGCTCAGGAGGGTTTTCGGGGGCAGGGCTGGCTATGGCCCTGGTTCCTACGACTGTAGCTGCGCTCATTTTAATCTTCTAGGTAAAGCTAAAGGTCTCCCTTGCTCGGTTGCCAGTCGTTTCCAACTCTAGCTAGAGTGCAGTGTTCATCTCCATTTACAGCCAAAGAGCCAATGCTTTAGATGTTTCCATGGTCATGTGGCAAGCATGACTAGATTCCGGAGCACAAGAAACACTTCTACATAATTCTATTTGTTTGTTTTTTAAACACAGCAGACTAACACAGCAGCCACTCCAGTCATGCATTTTTAAAGAGATTTCCCAATCAGGCACTTACAAGAACCAAAATTGCTAATGCTCAAAATAACCACACTGTCTGAGTTAACCTCAACCCTCAATGATTTCAGAAGGAAATCAGTAAGGAGGAAACAATGGCTTTTCTTCACAGCCTATTCCAGTGATGGTGAACCTTGGCACTCCAGATGTTCTCGGATTTCAATTCCCAGAAGCCCAAGCCATGAATCCACATGAATGGGTTTGCTACAATTTATCCGACCTGTGCCGCACCATCCTCATCGCTCCTAGAAGTGGACCTAAAATGCGCCCATACAGGCACGTTTTACTTCCGCTTCCAGGAGCGATGAGGGCAGCACGGCATGGGCCCAATGAATCACAGCAAACCCATTCATGTGGATTCATGGGAGCTTGGGCTTCTAGGAATTGAAGACCAAGAACATCTGGAGTGCCAAGGTTCACCATCACTGGACTAGTCATTTCCAGAAGTCTGGCCAGGTTATCCTGCTATGGTAATAGGGTAGACACTACTGCCAGCAACTCAAAACTGATTGTCAGGCAGCGGTTAACTAACCTGACAACCCTGAAAACTAATGGCCTTGGGTGCCAAGGTCCACAGGGAAGGATGATGGTCCTCAAGTGAATTAAATCCTACTTGAATCCATCTTGATAGAGGACAGCAGCTTCATCAGTCCTTGCCTGGGGCTGATGAGGACTTTGTGCGCCAAAAGGGCTCAGGACCAGAAAGTGACTCATGGAACCGGATCAGTGGTATGGATGTCATACTGCAATGCGGAAGGCAAATGGAAAGCCACTGCACTATACTGTTACCAGGACAATCTTCATAGCTGACCACAATCAGGATAGCCAATATTTGGAATCGGATACCGCACAAAAGAAGAAAAAGTTATTTTCAAGGTTTTTGTATTTGTACCCTGTAATCCAAATGGAGGAGGTATTTCATTTCATCATTTAAGATTGAAATGCCCTCTCTGCCAGGGGTAATTTTACTCTGAAGTGTAGCCTAGTAAGTTCCCTTAGATCAGCATTTACATAACTAAGAAGCATACATACATACGTACTGTATGTAACTCCATCATACAATCTGCCAGCACCTCATTTTAATTCGTGCGAGTCCTCCGCTGTTCTGTCTCAGGCCATTCTGTATCATAACAGCCATAAAGTCAAGCAGAGTTCTTTCTTTCCATCCTTCTTCTTGCCCCTATCTGATCATGCCTCTTGAAAAGACCTTAGAGATCCTGGAAGCTTACACTCATCTTTGGCCAGGATCCACATGGATTTTAGAACAAAAAGTCAAGGCTGTGTGTCTAGAAAGTCAACATACTGAATGTCCTTTGGAAGCTTAAGAAATTCATCACATATCACATTCTGACTTTGGAGCAATCTTATGGTGCAGATAAGAAACAGTGAGAGAAGAGAAACAGGGCTTTTTAAACCATGTATAGTCATTGAGTCCCACCCACTTTTTCCTCTGCAGCACTGGTCTGGTAAGAACAGATCCTGTATAAACTAAGGAAATGCAGGAAATTTCGGTCAGAGCTGGGGTATTGTATCTCCCTAGATTAAGGGTTCTGGCTTCCTTACAGCAGATCTGTAACATTCAAACTGCTGTATTCAGTTTCTATGCTGTATGGAAAAGCAGAGGAGAGTTTTGAGAGTCCCCTGGACAGCGAGGAGAACAAATAAATCGATCCTAAAAGAAATCAACCCTGACTGCTCCTTAGAAGGTCAAATAGTAAAGATGATGCTAAAGTACTTTGGACATCAAATGAGAAGAGAGGACTCACATGAGAAAGCCTTGATCCTGGGAAAAGCGGAGGGCAAAAGAAGAAGGGGGCAGTCAAAAATGAGGTGGCTAGATGGTATTGTAGATGCAGTGGGCACAGAGCTGAGCAAGCTGAGGAAGATGGTGGAGGACAGAAGTGCCTGCCGGGCAATGGTCCATAGGGTCACAAAGGGTCGGAATTGACTGTGTGAGTGAACAACAATAACAAAAACAACCCTGACAAAGAGAAGGCAATCCCAACTCTCAGAGCCTGTAATTGTTGTAGAGCCTGTAATTCTTGTAGATTACAGACTAAATATGAGTCAACAGTGCAATGTGGTGCCAAAAAAGCCCAATGCTGTCTTAGGCTCCATTAACAAAAGTATTGTCTCCAAATCTGTGAGGTACTATTACTTTCTCCTCTATTCACCACTAGTTAGATCACATCTAGAATACTGTATCCAATTTGAGGCATCACACTTTAAGAAAGATGCAAACAAACTAGAGCAGGTAAAGAGAAGGGCAACAAGGATGATCAGAGGTCTGGAAACCAAGCCCTATGAGGAAAGGCTGAAGGAACTAGACATGTTTAAAAAAGGAGACTGAGGGGGGATATGATACCACTCTTCAGATACCTGAAAGATAATCATAAAGAGGAAGGGCAGGATCTCTTTTCAGTCAAAGTGCAGGATGCATAATAACAGGGTAAAACTACAGGAAGACAGATACTGTACAGTAATACCTCGGATAACATTTGCACCAGATAACGCTAAAGCCGCATAACGTTAAGCAATCTGGGAAAAAAATTGCATTGCATAATGTTGAAATCCTATGGGATGTATCGCATGTTTGCTGAAGCCTGTTACAATGTATCTTTATGGAGTTTTAATGTTATGCAATTTATCCCATAGGATTTTAACATTATGTGATGCATGTATCGCATAACATTAAAAATCGGATAACACTAAGACTCATGGAACCAAGTTTTAGTGTTATCCGAGGTATTACTGTACAGGCTGAATATCAGGGGAAACTTCTTAATGGTTAGAGTAGTACAACAGTGGAACCAACTGCCTGGAGAGGTGGTGATGCTCCAACATTGGAACCATTCAAGAGAGAATTGAAAAGCAACTGTCAGATCTGCTTTGATTCGGATTCCTGTACTGAGCAGGGGATTGGACTAGATGACCTAAAAGACCCCTTTTAACCCAGTCATTCTATGATTCCAAAAGAGGCTGATGGAAAATGAAGCCCTGACCTTAAGCAATCTAACTGCATAGCAAATGTACAAATGGTTCAGGATTTGAACCCCATGATCCAATCCTCTCTTTGCTAACCTTCAGGGCTGGTTAAGACCAAGTTTAGACACTGGATTTGAGAGAGAGAGAATACAGTAATACCCCGGATAACGATTGCATCGGATAACGCTAGAATTGGATAACAATGCATGTTTTTTGGAAAACACTTGCATCGGATAATGATTCTTTAGCCTTATCCGAGGCAATGGTCTGCAGGGGTGGTGGTTTGGGTAGAACTTCTATACAAACTAACCCCCTCTCCCCTGCTACTGCAGTCGCTGTGAATGAAGAAGGGGTGAGGAAATCCCCAGCGCGCGCGCTGGGGATTCCCTCACCCCTTCTTCATACACAGCGCTTGTAGCTTGGAATGCAGGAAGGAGGGGAGAGGCACGATCTCGCACCTCTTCGCCCCCTTCCTGCACTCCAAGCTTGCGCTGGGTGGGGTGGGGGGAATACCCACCCCACCCCACCCCGCAAGGGCAGTGATCCATTACATCGTCTCTTCTCCTCTGGATCTTTTTGCTTTTAAATCTAGCACTGGAGGGGGGGAATACCCCCCATGCAAGGGCAGTGATCACTACCCTTGCATGTGGGGGGGGTATTCCCCACCCCCACCCCCCAGCACTAGATTTAAAAGCAAAAAGATCATTTTGCCGTGCTATTTTTGAAGTTTCCCCACCCTCCTGGAGGCTGCAACAAACCAAAACGTCAGGATTTGAATCCTGATGTTTTGGCTTGTTGCAGCCTCCAGGGAGGTGGGGGAACTTTGGAAATAGAGAGGATTGGGTCCCCTGACCTCCCTGGAGCCGGCAGGGAGGTCAGAGAGCCCGAAATGGGTAAAAAAAACCCAAACTTTTTTTTACCCATTTCGGGCTCTCTGACCCCCTGCCAGCTGCAGGGAGGTCGGGGGACCCAATCCAAACTGTTTCCAAAGTTCCCCCACCTCCCTGGAGGCTGCAGCAAGCCAAAACGTCAGGATTCAAATCTCAATGTTCTGGCTTGCTGCAGCTTCCAGGGAAACAGGGCTTTTTTTAATGTTGTGTGATCAATGCATCGCACCATGTTAAAAACCGGATAACGACGAGACTTGTGGAACCAAGTCTCATCGTTATCCGAGGTACTAGTGTATGGCTTTCGCTCTTTAGATTTTATGTATAGATTGGTAGGTAGGTAGGAACACAAGAAATCCTAAGAGTGAATAAAATTGTGGATAAAATTGTCTATTTGGGGAGTATTTTAAATGAAAATTAGGATCCCGAGGTAGAGATTAAAATACAAATAGAAAAGGTAGGATCTGCCTTCATTAAAATGTGACATTCGTTATGCAGTAGAGATCTAATTCTTGCTACAAAGATCCAAATACAGTAATACCTCGGATAACACTAAGACTTGGTTCCACAAGTCTTGGTGTTATCCGATGCATGTTAAAATCCTATGGGATGGATCAAATAACGTTAAAGCTCCATAGATATATATTGTAACCACACAGGCTTTAGCGGTTGTTATCTGATCCATCCCATAGGACCTTAATGTTATTTGATCCAATTCTCCTCCCCAGATTACTTAATGTTATGCGATTTTAGCGTTATCCAAGGTAAACGTTATCCAAGGTATTACTGTAGTGAGATGTTACATATTGCCAATGTTGCTATATGAAATCAAAGCTTGGACTTTGACTAAAGCAGGGGTTCCCAACTTACAGCCCATGGGCCAGACTCGGCCCCCGATGCCATCCCATCTGGCCCATTGCTGCCTCTACCACATCTGGAAATGGAAGCAGGCATGTTTACATCATCCGTAAAATGCGACCATGACTGGCATAAACATGGAAGTGGACACATTTACATCAGCCTTCAATGTGTCCTCTTCCACTTCCAGGGGCATGGTCCAGCCCACGACACTGTCTGGGGCATGGTCAAGCCCGCGACAGGAAACGGTTGGTCACACCTGGACTAAAGCATCTGAAAAGAAAATCAAAGCTTTTGAAATGTGGATCTACAGAAGGCTGCTAAGAATATAATGGGTTGACCATGTGACTAAGGTAGAAGTAGTGCTCTGAACGGATAAAGAACAAGAACTCTTTAAGACCATCAAGCAAAGAAAGCTCCAATACCTTGGCCATATCATGAGGAACAACATTAAATATAGAATACTCCAACTAGCTCTGCAAGAAATATCCCTGGGAAGAGAGGCCCTCAACATAGATGGACTTCATGACTGAAGTCTCTGAGAGACTGGTGTGGCATGGCCTCGGAAGAACTGTTCTGAGTAGTTAAGAAAAGGAAGACTATTGCCATGATGATAGCCAAAACCTTGAATGGATATGGCACCTGGAGGCGGCGGCGGAGGAGGAGAAAGGTTGGTAGGTAAGTAAGTAAGTAAGTAAGTAAGTAAGTAAGTAAGTAAATAGACATTTACTGGTAATAGTCTTTGTCTCTCTTTAGATTTAATTTACCGACAGATGCTAGATTTAATAGTGTCTCACTTTCTGTGTTTGTTGTTGTTCAGTCGCAGTTGACTCTGACCCTTTGGATTTAATAGTCTCTCTCTCTCTCTCTTTTATTTATAGGTAGATGAGTGGGTGGATAGGTAGGTAAGTTAGTTAGTAACTAAATAGACCTTTAATAGTCTTTCTCTTTAGATTTTATTTACAGAGCTAGATTTAATACTGTAGTGTCTCTCTCTCTCTCTCTGTAGATTTTATTTATAGGAAAGTAGACAGATTCTGTATTTAGTAGTTTCTCTCTCTCTATTTTATTTATAGGTAAATTAGTGGGTAGGTATAGAGATGGATAGACAGATGCTGCCTTTCTTCCAAAAAGGACCCAATGGCGTTGGTAAGCCATCTGCGACCAAAGAAGCTCCCTTCCCTCCTACTAAGCCCCCCCCCAGACAGACCCCTCGATTTCTGCCCCCACACACACACCCGCAACGCCCCCCTCCAAGCAGACCTACCGTACTCGATCCCTCCCGAGAGAAAGATCAGGCCAATGGTGTAGTTGGTCCGTTTCTTCTTCCGCGGCTCATCCATACACCTGCCGGCCGGGGGCTCCGCAACAAGGGCGGGGGCGACTCCGGGAGTGGGAACCCAGCAGCGTGCCAGCCCGGGCACGGAGGGAGGATGCCCCGAAAGAAAGAGGAGGCGTGGGGTAGGTGGGTGGGATGGCACTACTGGGGTCCCCGCCTTCGTCCCCTCGGTGGATCTCAAAGGCCAGGATTCATCCCTGCCTCGAAGTCCCCTTTTTTACGCGCAGGTGGCTAGGCGGTGGAATGCGTTTCCTTCTCCCCCCACCCAAAATGCAATCCAAAAAAAGATGTGACTCTCCCAAAATGGAAAAAAAAGATGCAAAAAATGCAAAAAAAAAAAAAACCCCAAAGATGCAACATACACACACACACACCCAAAATGTAAACCACTCCCACCCACCCCTGCCTTCAAAGCGCCTCGTTGCTTTTGCCGCAGCTGCACCCGGGAGAAACTTTAATGCGAAGACGGGACGAGGAAGGACACGGGCGATGCCGCCCCCGCCGGGCGCATCCCTGCCTTCCGCCAGTCTCGATCGCGGCTCCGGAGGGAAGGGACCCGGCCGGCCACCAATCAGAGCGAGCCTCTTCCTTACCTAACGTGCCAAGACCCACCCAGGGTTCTGCCTGGAAAACATCGCTCGGCCGGGCAGCATGCTTGGACAACGCTGCGATTCATCATCCCAATTTCTGTAACCACTTGCCAGGGTCCCCTTGTTTGGCCCTAAATTCAGGAATCCAGACATCTGGGTGGAACCTTTTCCAGCCAAAGAGGGACGGGTCTTTTGCAAACCTAATGGCTCCTCATTGCCTGTCCAAGCTCACATGGATCTCCAATACAGTACAGTACTTTGCATTTCAGACAGGTTGGGGAAATGATTTATTTCTCAGTGAAAGCTGCAGCTCAAAGAAAGTAGCTAAATGATGTCACAGTTTCTGCTTCTTGGAAGGTCCTCCTGGGGCTTTGACCCTGCAAGTTACAGCATCCTTGCTGAGTTTCTGGAGGGTTTTTAAAAAGTTGATTTTCCAACTGTACACATGTCCCACCCAGACATTTATAAAAGAGGAAGTCAGCTCAACAGACAAAAGCCTGTGCCACACTGGGAGAATGGCAGTGATGTAACTTGCAGTGTCATTGCTGCTAATTAATAAATTACCCATCAGATTCCTCTCTGTAAACCAGTCAGGTGAGTTGCTGTGTGCTGGACTCGATCCATGAAATCTATCATTAAAACACAGTACGGCAGTTAGTTTTTAAGGAGACCCCAACTTTTTTTTAATCTACAAGTCAAACCTCATATAACACTAAAACCTGGTTCCACAAGTCTTGATGTTATATGATTTTTAGTGTTATCCGATGCATGTTAAAATCCTATGGGAGCCATAGAGATACATTGTAACCACACAGGCTTTAGCGGTTGTTATCTGAAGCATCCCATAGGATCTTAATGTTATCCGATGCAATTCTTCCCCCCAGATTCCTTAATGTTATGCGATTTTCGTGTTATTCGATACTAATGTTATATGAGGTATTACTGTACTTTATTTTTTTGTTTACTCTCTGATATGGCTACCATTTCAAAAATTAAAATACTGTACAGCAGTTAGTCTTTAAGGTGCCTCAATTTTTGTCTTGTTAGGTTTACTATCTGTTACAGTACACTTGCACAGACTGATACAGTGACCACTTCAAAAAATTAATCAATCAATTGTCCATCTGCCATTGCAAATGATGCCTCTGCCTTTCCATCAATGTAACCTCACAATGGGTTTGCTTTGCCCTGCTTGTTGACCAGGGGTAAAGCAGCCACATGATCAGGGCCAGGGTGGTTGTTCCCTGGGGAACGATACCATGAGAGCAGGCAGTGGATGAAACACAAATTCTAAAATCTATAGTGAAATTTTATCTTTGCAGGCCAACGCAACATGAGCAGTATGGCGATTCTCTGCCTTTGCCGCTGCTGCCCCCCCCCTCTTTGAAAAGTGCAAGATTTCAAGAATATTATTTCTTCATCAGGATGTTATTTTCATGATTCTAAAATAACTTTTCTGGAAAGCTTGCAAAGTCTGCCTTTGCCGGCACAGCCTTCTAAACCTGCTGCTTCATTTGCTGCCACAAAAGATATATGAGGTTTGATATACTACAATTGGAGTAATGGACTGAAGCTTGGTTAAAACATGGTAACTAGACAGTTTAAAAAGTTTGAAGAATTGCTAATGCGGATAGGAAAGAAAGAACTTTAGATTGTGAAAGGGAAAGGAGTAAAACCAGTGCAGGATGTATTATCTTTTTGGAATGAGGGGACAAATATAAAAATGTAATCATGTAAAGAATATTTAATGGAGGTTTATAAGTCCCACTGTGGTGGGTCATGTAGAAGTTATTTTGTATTATTTGTATCATTTGTTTGGGTTTTTGTTGTGATGTTTTTTGTCTTTTTATGCATTTTAATTCATTAACAAAATATGGCGGAGCTCTCAAAATCTGCCTAACCATACAAATATCTTGTCTTAGAACAATCCTTGAATGCATTCAAGATTTTCTGCAAATGATTTCTTCATGTTTATGCTGTGGTAAATTATACTTGCAATGCCCTATCTTCAGTGCAAAACATGCATTGCATATTCCACTTTCTCTTTATAAAAAACCAGCAAGTTCCTAGGCATGTCCAAGCCTTACACTTCCATAAAATTATGTGAACACAGTTTTAACAATGTGTAGCAAACTACCAGAGAACTACCCGAGGTGCAGGCTGGGTTCCGACGAGGCAGGGGGCCTAGAAACCACATTGCCAACATACGTTGGATCATGGAGAAAACAAAGGAATATCAGAAACAAGTCTACTTCTGTTTCATTGACTAGTGTTTCCCAAATGCTGGTTTTTGGACTTCAATTCCCAGAAGCCTAAGTCATTTCCCCAAAGCACTGATCAGCCAATGTACTGACTTAGGCTTCTGGGAATTGAAGTCCATTAGTGGGCTGTATACCCCTTGTTGGGAACCACTGGACTATACCAAGGCCTTTGACTGTGTGGACAACAAAATGTGGCAAGTAATTAAAAAGTTGGAAATACCAGAACACCTTATATGACTCATGAGAAATCTGTACATGAATCAAGAAGCAACAGTTAGGGCAGAATACAGAAGGACAGAGTGGTTTGGAATAGGAAAAGGAGTAAGACAAGGCTGCATTTTGTCACCCTGCTTATTCAACTTATACACAGAGCACATAATGCGCAATGCAGGGATGGAGGAATCACAATTTGGGATCAAAATTGCTGGGAGAAACATCAACAATTTGAGATATGGAGATGATACCACCCTAATGGCAAAAAGTGAGGAGGACTTTAAAAAGCTCCCAATGAGGTTGAAAGAAGAAAGTGCAAAAGCTGGCTTGAGACTCAATATAAAGAAAACCAAGATAATAGCAACAGGCCCTATCAGTCCCTGGAAAATAGATGGGGAAGAAGTAGAAGCAGTGACAGATTTTACTTTCTTAGGATCAAAGCTCACTGCAGATGGGGATTGCAGCCATGAAATAAAAAGGCGACTGACTCATGAAAGGCAAGCTATGCGAAACCTGGGGAACATAGTGAATAGCAGAGACATCACCTTACAAACCAAAATTCGTATAGTCAAAGCAATGGTATTCCCGGTGATAATGTATGGTTGTGAAAACTGGACCATTAGGAAAGCTGAGCGCAGCAGAATAGATGCCTTTGAGATGTGGTGTTGGAGGAGCGTTTTGAGAGTCCCCTGGACAGCGAGGAGAACAAATAGGCCGATCTTGGAAGAAATCAACCCTGGCTGCTCCTTAGAAGGTCAAATAGTAAAGATGAAGCTAAAGTACTTTGGACTTCAAATGAGAAGAGAGGATTCGCTTGAGAAAGCCTTGATGCTGGGGAGGGCAAAAGAAGGGGGCGGCCAAAAATGAGATGGTTAGATGGTATTGTAGATGCAATGTGCACAAAGCTGGGCAGGCTGAGGATGGTGGAGGACAGGGGTGCCTGGAGGGCGGTGGTCCATGGGGTCGCGAAGGGTCGGAATCGACTGTGCAACTGAACAACAAAAGCAAACTGGTCGCCTTTTAAGGTCGCACATCTCTTCTGCATTTTTAGAACATTTCGACAGATGCATCCCCCTAGTGAAAAATGAGCATGCAACTCCAATTAGCACTTTAAGAAACGCAGCTAAAGTCGGTCCCCTCTTGCTTTTTTTAAGGGGATGATGATGACGACGACGACTATTATTATCATTATTATTTCTCCTGAAAACAACAAATACTAAAATGGGTCTGTTTTGAGGGATTTGGTCTGCTGCCTCCAAACTCATTAGGTCACAAATGAGGTCGTCTTTACAGTGACACAGAACTCCTATTGGCAATTCCCGCACATACAACCCAGGACCTCGGATGGCCTCGGTACCAATTGGCGCATGCGTAACTCAAAGCCCGGCCGTTGCCTGCCCTTTGCCCCATACCAATATGGCTACTCGGGCGCCTTGCGTCATCGGTGGGCGCCGGAAGTCGCGGCAAACGTTGGCGTCCTGCATGTTTTAGTCACGTTTGCGCCTCGTTGCTAGTTTGGCTCCGATTCGTGGGGGTTTGACTTCGTGTCCCCGCGCCTCTTTTCGAGTTTCCCCCCCTCCTCCTTCTTTTCCTGCGTGTGGATCTGCGGATCCCGTGAACAAGTCCCCCATTGCATCCCACCCCTTTGCCAGCTTCTTTCCCTCTCCCTAGCCATGGCTGGCATCCTTTTCGAGGATATTTTCGACGTGAAGGACATCGACCCCGAAGGCAAGAAGTTCGACAGGGGTGAGAAAAAAAGAGGCTTTTCCCTCCCTTGTCCTCCTGCTTCTGGACACACAATATTCTGATTTCCTCCCCCTTTCCCCTGCACTGGGGACGAGGCCATCCCTGTTCCTGATTGGACTAGAAATCCAAGATTGCTGATGAGTGCTACGACTCTGACCGTGATGACAGGGAGGTCAGCAGCTCAAGACCCAAGTGCAGTGCAATGGAGTGAGCTCCCGTCATTTGTCCCAGCTCCTGCAAACCTAGCAGTTCAAAAGCAAGAAACTGCAAGTAGATGAATAGGTACCACTTCGGTGGGAAGGTAACATTCCAAGAATGTGGCCTGTTTCACTTACCAAACAGGTCAAAACCAAATTACTGCCTCTTTGGAGCCAGTATCACTATATATAAGAATTGCTGTGTTTAGTAGTTAAAAGGCTGAGCTTGACGACTGGAATGTTGGCAGGTCAGCAATTTGAGACCTGAGTGCACACGATGGAATGAGCTCCCATCATCTGTCCCACCTCCTGCCAACCTAGCAGTTGGAAAGCAAAAAAAATTGCACATAGATAAATAGGTATCACTTCGGTGGGAAGGTAACTGTTCTGTGTGCTCCGGCGTCTAATCATGCCTGCCACATGAACATGAAAAGGTCTGCAGATGCAGACAGTACTGGCTCTTTGGCTGTAAACAAGATGAGCACTGATCCCTAGAATCAGATATGACTGGCTTTTGAGCAAGGGAGATCTTTACCTAGTTGAAAAAAGTAACTTTTGCAGTTCTGGCCTGCAGTCCCTTTTTTTGTTCATTATACAGTATTTATATCCCATGTGGTCAGTTCCAGGTACAAAATCATAGATAATGGAGTGGGAATGGGCCAGTGAGGCCATCAATGCAGGAATCTAAGACAAAGATCTGACAGATGGTGGTTTTCTCTTGAATGTCTCCAGTACTGGAGCACTAAATACCTCCCGGGCTAATTGGCTTTACTATTGTATTGCTGCAAGATTTTTTTTTCTGATACTCAACCAAACTCTGGCTTCTTTTAACCTGAGCCCATTATTATGTGTAGTGCAAAAGCTGGCTTGAGACTCAATATAAAGAAAACCAAGATCATGGCAACAGGTCCTATCAGTCCCTGGAGAATAGATGGGGAAGAAGTAGAACCAGTGACAGATTTTACTTTCTTAGGATCAAAGCTCACTACAGATGGTGATTGCAGCCATGAAATAAAAAGGCAACTGATTCTTGGGAGGCAAGCGATGAGAAACCTGGGGAACATAGTGAAAAGTAGAGACATCATGTTGCAAACCAAAATTCGTCTAGTCAAAGCAATGGTATTTCCGGTGGCAATATATGGTTGTGAGAGCTGGACCATTAAGAAAGCTGAGCGCAGAAGAATAGATGTCTTTGAGATGTGGTGTTGGAGGAGAGTTTTGAGAGTCCCCTGGACAGCGAAGAGAACAAATAGGTCAATCTTAGAAAAAATCAACCCTGACTACTCCCTTGAATGTCAAATAGTAAAGATGAAGATGAAGTACTTTGGACATCAAATGAGAAGAGAGAATTCACTTGAGAAAGCCTTGATGCTCTGAAGGGTGGAGGGCAAAAGAAGAAGGGGGTGGCCAAAAATGAGATGGCTAGATGGTATTGTAGACACAATGGGCACAGAGCTGAGCAAGTTGAGGAGGATGGTGGAGGACAGAAGTGCCTGGCGGACAGTGGTCCATGGGGTCGCAAAGGGTCAGAATCAACTGTGCGACTGAACAACAAAAAATGGGATAATCGAGAAGGAATCCTGATCTTCCTCTGTATGGCAGACTGTCAAGTGTTTGAAGAGTGCTCCCCTCATTCTTCTCTCTGGGCCAATTATTCCTAAATATTATACACTGTGATATACAAATGCTATATAGTACTAGAATTTGTTCCGTTGATTCAGAGGGTCTACTGCAGTGATTCTTAATGTGAGGCTCACATACCACGGGGATTTCAATTCCCAGAAGCCTAAGTCAGTACATTGGCTGATCAGTGCTTTGGGGAATTGACTTAGGCTTCTGGGAATTGAAGTCCAAAAACCAAAGGTTGGGAAACACTGGTCTACTGTAATTGGAACTTGCACCTGGATTTAGGCTATTACTGTATCCACATTTCAACAGATCAAGGTATTGAGTGTGAAAAATATCAACCTCCAGTTTCCTAACGGAATAATCTGAATATATACACACAGTGCTGGAAAGATTTCTCATTACACTCAATGTTGTCTCCTCCAGTTTCCCGTCTTCACTGTGAGAGTGAGTCCTTCAAGATGGATTTGATTCTGGATGTGAATATACAGATCTATCCTGTTGATCTTGGTAAGTGGGTGGGCTGAGCTTGAGTAGTTAGCCAGACAGTGTTGTTTGTCCACTAAGAATAGATTGCTTCAGTATAGTCATTTTTTAAGCACTTGAAATTGTGTTTTTTCCCAGCTGATCTGTGAAAGACAGGCCTTCCGTTTCTTTGTGTTAATTCACACATTTGAAACATACAACCTTGTGGCACCTAAAAGGTGAACAAGTTTTATCCAACATAGCCTTTTGTGGACCACAGCAAAGGAGAGCTTAGCTAAATAAAGCACATTTTTATTTAAGGTGCTGTAAGACCAGGGACTGCAGTGGCTCAGTGGTTAAGATGCTGAGCTTGATGCCTGGAAGGTCAGCAATTTGAGACCCAAGTGCTGCACGATAGAGTGAGCTTCTGTCTCTATCCCAGCTTCTGCCAACCTAGAAGTTCGAAAGCAAGAAGTTGCAAGTAGGTAAATAGGTACCATTTCGGTGGGAAAGTAAACAGCAATCCATGCACTCAGGCGTTTAGTCTTGCCTGCCACATGTCCACGGAAATGTCTGCAGAAACAGATAGCGCTGGCTCTTTGGCTATAAACCGAGATGAGCACTGAACCCTAGAGTTGGATTCGACTGGCTTTTGAGCAAAGGCATCCTTTACCTATGACTCTTTTATTGCTTTGCTCCAGAAAACAGGTACAGCTGCACCTTTAAACATTCTCATCAGAAGGTTTGCAGCTGTATGTGTGTATGGTTGCTGGAACAAAGCAATTAAAGAGTCTTCATGTCACCTTAAAGACAAATATTGTTCCTATACCAGTTGGCAAGAGTGTGGACTGAGGACGCAATGGTAGCCTTTGGGTTCTACAGCAGCAGCTTTATTTGGTCAGCCCAAAAGTCACAAAATAGTTTGCTTTGTAGTAGGCTATATCAGGGGTGCCCAAACTTTTCAGGCCAAGGCTTGGTCATGTGGCTCAGTGGGTCACGTGGTTCCTCCCACCAGAAGCAGAAGGAAAAAGGCACCTTGCAATCTGTTTTGCAACAGGATGAGATAGATTTTTCAGGCTGCCATTTTCTCTGCTTAAATCAGGGGTGCCCAAACTATGGCCCATGGGCCATATACCAATTTGCCTGGCCCGTGGCTCCCTCGTCGCTCCCAGAAGTGGAAGTAAAGCATGCCCGTACGGGCATGTTTTACTTCCACTTCTGGGAGTGACGAGGGTGCCACAGGCTGGATGAATTGGCATCGGAGGCCAGATCTGGTCCATGGGCCGTAGTTTGGACACACCTGGGCTAGGTGGTAAATAAAGTGAAATAGGTGCGAGGAAAAACATCTGGCTCTTGTTGAAACTGCAGAGTCTGCATTAGGCACATATTTAAGATGGAACGTGAGAGGACGGTACAGATTGACATTCAGAGATATTGATGTTGCTCTGACTTATTTTGATTGGGATTTTTTATAAAAAAAATACATTTTACTGATTAAATAAAAGCACTATTAATTGGAGTGGAACTTTTCAGTTATGCTGTATGTTTACTGTGTTTACGACATGATCAAACAAGTTTAAAATTTATATTTGTTATTCTTTTTTGTTGTATAGCTATCCAAAGTTATTACTTTATCTGCTATAGATTTTTCTTCATGCGGAATCATTGTAACTACAAGTGTCCAAAGTCACTAATAGCAGTTTGTTTGTCCTATTGTGGGTGGTTTTTGGTTGTTTGTTGTTATTTTGTTTGTTTGTTTTTTGCTCATGCTGGCTTTGTTAGAGTTTGCATTTTGTTCCATACAATTTTCTCAAAGCCAGATGTTATTCTCATGTGTACAGTTCTTTCCTTCTTTTCTTTTTGTGTTAGATCACCTTTTTTAATTTTTAAAAAAATCTTTTAATTCCTGCTGTGTATGTCATTAAAGGCTCAGGCCCTTCTGCAGTGGCGAGAATTACTTTTTGCCTTTCACATCCTCTTTCACTACAGGCGATAAGTTCCGTTTGGTAATTGCCAGCACCTTGTATGAAGATGGGACATTGGATGATGGGGAATATAACCCTACTGATGACAGACCGTCCAGGTAACAGGAATCTATTTCTGTGTGGTTAGGTGGGTGGTGGCCATCATTTGGTTCACATTTTAGCATAAATTTCCTGCCTAGTCTATGCATAAACTGAAACATAATCATTTGGAAAGTTCTGAAGTTTTGTGGTGCAATTTGTAAAAATCAAAATTAAATGAGAGGGAGAAGATAATATTACACTCTTTGGAATTCTGTCGTTCATGTACTATGTGTTTATACTTAAACTTTGCATAAAACGTTGAATTCTAAAAGCGAAGCAGATGAACACATCCTGATGTTTGTGTTTATTTCCATTATCCAATCTGACTATAAATGTATCATGTTCGTTCTTTTCTTTTGTGTTTCTTTTGCCCATAGGGCAGATCAGTTTGAGTATGTGATGTACGGGAAAGTGTACAGGATCGAAGGTGATGAGACCTCCACGGAGGCAGCTACACGCCTGTAAGTGTTCCACTTCTTCCAGCTTCCTTGCTTGGGCGAATCAGCATAGCTTGATGAAGGCTGGCCCCAAAAAGAAAAATTGATAGTTAAACCATCACAGGCTTCCATGCACAGGGAAGCTATAATGGCATGACTGGGAAAAGTGAGTAGATCAGCCCATCTAGACTATTAAAATGAGAAGCAATCTTGGAATGCACAAATCAGGTACGGAAGAGTTCAGTTGTTGCTCAAGAAAAGCATATAAAAGCACTACTTCCCATTCATAAATGTCTATGGAACTAAACAATAGCTGTAGTGTTCTATTATTGGCAGGAAAAAAATGTTGCTCATGCAAAACCTAGAAACCACTGGAGAACATCTTACATTTTTGTGTCAAGGGAGACACTTGTGGTATGTGGTACAATAATGAGACAAAAATGTATGTCCTTATGGTATGGTAGTCCAGAGCCTATTGTTGTGTACAGTTTTGTCATCTTTTCTCCATATAAACATGGAACAGATGTGGTAGTGTTAATTTTTGACGTATCTTTGCTGGCTAGATTTTACCACTTCCTAGTTCTGTACAGGTATTGTCCAAATTTTTGAGTTGCCAGGTGTCTCCCAGTTTCTTGGTCCTAACCAAGGATTTTGTCCCTGCTGATCTGGCAGTTCATCAACTTTGATGTGTTTTGTGCCTGATTTTGGGTCAAACAATCACAAAATTAGAACCTGTATTGAATTCTGAGTCCATGGTTGGGTAGTTGACTCAGCTTACGGGTTCATAAACTGGGCAGGTATGGTTTAGTTATATATAAATTGGTAGGTTTAGCACAGATTATGCTAGCTGGTTACTTGCCTGCAAGCCAGCTTTTCTGAAGAAAATATTAGATAGCAAAATTTGTTTAAGGGAAAAGAGCTAGTCAGCCAGGTATTTTATTTATACTAGGGGCAATTCTGGACTTGCAATCTGCAAAAGTAATTTCCCCCCCAAACTTTATTATATGCAAATGTTCCTGAAACTTCTGTTTAGTAGCTAAGCAAGGGGCAGTTTCCAGCCTTCAGTGATTAGATCCAGGGCTTTATCTGCAGAAGGTTCAGCCCTTGGTTTCTCTAGTTTTAAGGAGGGGTCAGGAAGGTGTCTGAAGGTTTCTCTCGGAGACCCTAAGAGCAAAGATAAGTAGGCTGTATGAATCCAAAGGCCAGTTTCCTGCCCCAGGTGGTGCCTGCCTTCCAAAGTGAGTGAACAAACACAAAATCACAAATGGCTGAAAAGTCCTCTGCTCTTTTTGAGCTTCTGTTCTACACTCCACCTATCCCCAGAAAAATCTTTTGGAGATTAGAGGCACAAGGAAAGGGGTCCAAGAGTCCCACAACTGGCCAGATGATCCTCACTCTACCAGGGAGAGCTGCTGCCAGTCAAAATAAACAGATGCAGCCTTCAGGGAGAAATTAAACCCCCTCAGGAAACTTACACCCCAGAAGTGGGGAAAAGGAGTTGAAACCATGAGCCCTATACAGGGCAAATAATGGTGGTCTTAGAAATTTTCTAGGGTGGGAAAAACATTCCCCTTCCCCTTTAACTCACCTTTTTTGCACCTGTAGGCCTTTACAGGGACCTTTGGGGGGGCACACTTTACTAATCTCTGGGGTAGTTTATACCTGGTGGCCCAATGTGGTTTCCAGTAATGTGAGTTGCTGGCCTTTCTATTATAGCACTTTGCAACATCAGCAGTGCAAGGTCTTAGGCAGCATAATTTTGTTTTACCTTGGATCCCAGAAGCTTCATCTGGCCAGTGGGAAAGGTTTATAGGAATTGTACCCCAGTGCATTGGGAATACTGAAGGGTCTCTGTTGTTGTGCTAAAGGGGAGGCTGCTGCAGTTCCTGACCGTTCTCTGTCATCTTCCAGCTCAGCCTATGTATCCTATGGGGGCCTCCTCATGAGACTCCAGGGAGATGCCAACAATCTGCATGGCTTTGAAGTGGATTCCAGGGTTTATCTCCTGATGAAGAAACTGGCCTTCTAATCAACCACAAGAGCAGAACAAAATGAGCCATAAGGAGACTTTGGATTGCGGGGAGCATTAAGGATTTGCTGCCCACCATAAAGAGAGGAAGATCAGCTTGCCAGTGGGTTCTGTATCTTGTGCTTCACAACTCTGCTCTGTTTGCCAGCTCCCCCCCCTCCAACGTCATCATCAAGAGGAGACCATTTTCTCCAGAGAGAAATTCCCTGGCATTCACTGTGAAGACTTATCCAGAATGCCCCTTGAATGGAGCAGACAGAAAGAGAGTATGCCTTATATTTTAAAAAAAACCCTTTTTTTTACTGTGCAGTAAGTCCCATTTTTCTGAGAAATCAGCATTTTCATTTCAAATAGGCTGGTGAACATTATTTCTTTGCTGTTCTAGCCAGCAGCTAGGGTAGAGGAGGGGCAGCCCCTGAGGAACGTTCTCCCTGTGGTCTTAGGTTATTACTGTACCTTCATTAAAATGTATATATATTTTTTGTATTCTGGTATCCTTCTGCTTACTATAATTTGTTTGTTGTTCAGTCACACATTTGAGTCTGACCCTTTGCAACCACATGGACCACAGCACGCCAAGCTCTTCTGTCATCTGCCAGAGACTGCTCATCTCTCCACCCACTGCATCTAACCCTCTCATCCTCTGCCACTTCCTTCTCCTTTTGCCTTCAGTCTTTCCTTAGCATCAGGGCCTTCTCCAGTGAGTCCTCTCTTCTCATTTGGTGGCCAAAGTACTTGAGCTTCAGCTTCAGTATTTATCCTTCCAAGGAGCAGTCAGGGTTGATTTCCTTTAGGATGGACTGATTTTATCTCCTTGCAGTCCAGGGGACTCTCAGAAGTCTTCTCCTTTAGCCTGCTACTACTGTCCATGGAGTTTTCTTGGGAAGGGCACAGGATTGGGTTGCCAGTTCCTTCCCCAGTGGATTGTCTTTAGTCTGAGTTCTCCGCTGTGGCCTGTCTGTCTTGGGTGGCCCTACATGCCATCGCCTCATCGAACCATGCAAGACCCCTCGCCATAGCAAGGCAATGAGGCTAATTTGCTGCATATACACTAAAGTCAACAATCTGATGCTGCATCCAGAAACGATTCTACAAGAGCAGGGGACAGGATTTGTGTTTCAGTAGCCCAAATATATTGAGTTTGCATGGTCTGAAGGAAGATATGTATTCTTCATAAGTTATACTGTCTCTCACCAGTACCACAAATGACAAAGGAGAAGCAACAGGCTTGGCACAAGCTATTTTGCCACCTGAGTCGCTGGTACAGCTCTTCCACTTACATCAAATCACTCTGTACCTAGCCAGTTTATTTGGCATCTTAGTACAAGAATCCTACAAGTATCTCTTCCATCCCTGACAGTAAAAATGCAGCAGTTATGTACTAACAGTTTGCCCTTTTCTAACCCCAGAAGGTCTTTGGTCAGCTGCTTCATTCTATCCAATGACAGGGCTGCCCTATTAGGCAGTAGGGTAAATGAACACCTACAGTTCAAGCCCCCCTCTCCTTTTTCATAAATGCAAATGTTCAAACATCCACAGAGACACTTGCTTTTTATTCCAACCCATCTCTGATCAATATATTGTTTTGGAGAAAGGAGCAGCCTGTGTGCTAAGATGGAAGGTTTTGTTGGCCACTGGTTTGTTGCTCATGGCATACTGTATACAGAGAGTGCCAAAAAAATCTATACACATTTTAAGAAAGGAAAAAAACTATTAAAATTGTAATACCCAACATATAGTGATAACAAAAGATGAATACAAATCACGTTTGACTTCTGCAATTACAAGAGGTGCTCAGAGTGTTTATCCTCAGCATCCAGACCCTTCTGATAACGTGAATTACTGCTTGAGTAACATTGGCCAAAGTATCCACTTGTATCAGTGTGCATGCCATTTCAATTCCTTCCTATAGTACTGCCAGTGTAGCTGGTTTTCTGTGGTACACCACATTCTTTAAGGTCCCTCATAGGTAGAAGCCAAGGGGTGTTAAGTCGAGAACGTACGGAAAACTAAACCGCACCACTTCAAAGTGGTCAAACAACAGCTGTACTTCCACTGTTTTCTTTGTCCTGCCCATTTCATGGTGACACTAGCATTAATTCTTTCGAGCGAATGTCACACTACACATTGCTTTTGTAATTCAACTTCAAAAAGACAGACATAGATAACATCTCTTAAAATGTGTATACATTTTTTTTGGCATCTGTATATATGCATTATCAATCTAGGCACCTGTCTTCAAGTAATGTATGTATGGAAACTACATGAGACATTTTTCAGAGGATGGTCCTACTCGGCGCAAGACTTTAAGGTCTTCCCTTATGTGCCTGCTGAGCTTCCATCCTGTTGTAGTGATCGTGATCATAGAGGTAGAATCTTGCAAATATTTTGTCAGCTCCAGAGTCCTCTTGTGCCTGTTATTGTTCCTGTAACTGTCAGTCTTTAGACTACAAAAACTATATTGGGCACATATTTTGCAACATATTTTCACCCATTCAATATTTTTTAAAAAACAAGTCTTTATTATGATCAAGATAGTCAACAGAAAGCCTTGCTGGCCTTCCTTCTCCAAGCAGTGCCTGCAACATCCAGTCCTCGTCTCATAAGCTGTCTGATGTGATCTTTCCCTTTATCATAAGTAGGGACATTGACCTGCTGTCACTCAAGAGGAAAATCATGTAGCAACCATTTTCCAGCAAGAGGTAAGGACATTTCCCTTGCCTCCTTCACTGTCATAGTTGCCAAGTAAATAATTCCAGGTATGTCACATTTGCAGAGTAGAGGAGGTCCATCATGCACAGCCCCCTTTCAATCTCTGTCCTTTATCCCAAAATTGGCCTGGGTGTGCGTGGTGTGTGTGTGTGTGTGTGTGAGAGAGAGAGAGAGAGAGAGAGAGAGAGAGAGAAAGTAGCAGCAAAAATATTTCATAAAGTTGGAGAGCCACAAATGACCATTTCACCGCTCATTTCCCATTTTTGTTGTCACTCCTTTGTCAGCGACAGGCCAAAATATGGCTCTTGGGATCCATCTTAACGAAACCACAGCTGGGAGCTGATAAATAAGCCATATCTTAGTTTCTTCATGCTGATGAAAAACATTGCAGTTTTAAATGGATTTCGTCTGCAAAAGAATAGCAGGACGTGTATATTTCTCTCGTGTCAGGGCTAAGAACATCTTTTGGGTGACCCTGAAGAATTGAGAAGACCTCCCTATATATATATATTGCAGATGAGTGATGATGAAAAGGAATCCAGCCTAAGTTGGTTGGAGAAAACAGCCCTAATGCTACTTGGGAGCTATTTGCAAGTGGGTTGATGAAAACCGTTCATCCCTACATGTAGTGCATCAAAGCAGCTAAACTTGCAGGCAGCCATTAACAAAACAGGACAGATCGAGCTGAGGGTATGTTTGTTGCAAGGCCACAGCCAGGCTTTCTTACCTCTAGGGAATCCTGCTTAGTTTAGCATGCTGCTCTTTAGCAAAGAAGGTTGGTGTCACGGTATCCATTTTTCCTCTTGCACTTCCACCCCATAACCCAAAATTTCAAGGCAGAGGCCGGGCAGCCCTGTAACTTCCACTCTTAGCCAACAGTCTGCTTGCCACTCATCTAGCCTCACCCTTGACCGATTGGAAAACCAGCCCCTGAGCTCTTTGCTGCCTACTTGAAGAAGCCAAACTTGAAAGCTGGTGAGCAGGGCTGATGTTTCGAGGCTGACGGCTCTCTCCGCAGAGGTCCTTCCGCAGGTCACTGAAGAGGAAATGGAGTTTCCCTCTGAGCAGCTGTTTGTAGGTTTGGAAGATTTTCCTAAGGTTCCTCTCCAGAATGAACTGAGGAGCTGCTTCTAGCTGTCCAGTTGCATCCTGTTCCTAGAATAAGAAGGAGAAGAAGGGACTCAACCTCTAAACCGGTGTTTCCCAACCTTTGGTTTTTGGACGTTGATTCCCAGAAGCCTAAGTCAATTCCCCAAAGCACTGATCAGCCAATGTACTGACATAGGCTTCTGGGAATTGAAATCCCCCAGTTCGACATGGGCCCCACATTGGGAACCATTGCTCTAAACTATCATTTTATTCTGATTCCAAAAAGGAACCACAAACAGCTTCATTACACCAACAGCAGCTTATTTTCCATTTTCCCATTATTTAAAGCAGGGTCATAGCCAGGGGGGCCAGGGCGGGTGAAAACCCTCCTGAGCTAACAGCTGCCCCCCCCACCCCACCCCAGGGTGCCAATGTTATATATGAGAGTGTGACATTGCTGCCCCTCATAAGAATTTTTTTTGCCCCTCCTGACCTCCCCCCCCCCCAAAAAAAAAAAAAAAAAAAGCAAGAATCCTGGCTATGGCCCTGATTGAATGCAAGGGGTTGCTTTCCTCACAAAGTGATTCACTCATTTAAGCTGTGGTTCAGGCATCTCAGAAAACAAAACAAAATAAACCAAATAAAATAAAATAAAAAACACAGTAGCACTTTAAAGACTAACTGCTATATTTTCACTGTTAGCTTTCGTGGATCAAGTGAAAATATAGCAGTTAGTCTTTAAAGTGCTACTGTGTTTTTTTATTTTATTTGGTTTGGTTTGGTTTGGTTTGTTTTCTGAGATGCCTGAAACACAGACTAACACGGCTACTATTCCAAAAAACTCATTTAAGCATCATTGCTAACTGATTTGCTCACTTGGTGACTTTATGCTGGTCTGTGCATCCATCCATCATCTGCTTTATAAACAGATGGTAGATAACACTATAACATTTACCACAAGTATGGGTCAAATGTAAGTAAAAAAGAAAAGAAAATATACATGTATATATATCACAGTTAATTGCAGGAGGAGATAAAGAAAATTTGCCATCTCTCCTGTAAATGCCCTGTTAATGCATTCATGGACTACATGAGAAACAGTTTTGTGTGAGTTCTCACAGTTACATCAGGCTGTAGGCAGCTTCCCCCATTTGTATATTAGATGTACACACCTGCCATGGCCAGTTCTTAGCCTGTTAGTGGTCTTCCAGATATGTCATGGAAGATCAAAACCATTGGGCTCCTGATTGTATCAAACTGGTCTACTTCAAAGGGTTGTTGTGGGAATGAAGTCTGGGAGTCAGTCACATACAGTATACTGCACTGGATTAGATCCTACTCTCCCACAGGGCCCTTGGATGGCTGGTGCCCTTCCTAGTATCCCCTCTTCCTGCTGATAGCCTGCCTGTTCTCCCTTCTCCACTCAATATATTGAGTATTCTAGTGCAACCCCAGCATGCAGTAACCAGAGAGACAGGAAAGACTAGCTTGACCTTCAGGAAGTTGTTTTGCATTGTTTCCCTGTAATTACAATTAGAAAAGGTTCTTTCCTGCCTCAGGGATCACCCAACCCTATTTGCATGTGTTAAGGCTTTTGTTTGTTCTGGCCTTCTCTCTCTCTTGCTTTCTGCTTTTGAGCTTATCCATCTTCCAGACCACATGACTTCTTTCAAAACCATATTTACCAAGACTCCTGAGTACAGTAATACCTCATATAACATTAGTATCGAATAACACGAAAATCGCATAACATTAAGGAATCTGGGGGGAAGAATTGCATCGGATAACATTAAGATCCTATGGGATGCTTCAGATAACAACCGCTAAAGCCTGTGTGGTTACAATGTATCTCTATGGCTCCCATAGGATTTTAACATGCATCGGATAACACTAAAAATCATATAACATCAAGACTTGTGGAACCAGGTTTTAGTGTTATATGAGGTTTGACTTGTACATGTATCTTGTGACCTCAGTTTCTCTCAAGTATCTAGTCCCAAGTGTTTTTACTAGTTGGGCTAAAAAGGGATGAACTGGGAGACTTGCATTTGAACATAAATTTGCCTAAAACCTGCCCCGCTTTGCTGAAAGAACAGCAAAACTCACAAATAACAGTAATAATGGAAACATGTTCAAAACTACAAAATTAAAACAATCCCTTTAAAAAAAAATCTCAGACAGCCAGTCACTAAAGGAAAGACTGCCTGAAGAGAAAGGTCTTTGCTTGTTTGTAGAAGGACAAAAAAGAAGGGACCCAACCTGGCTTCAGTGGCAGGGAGTTCCAGAGTCTGGAAGCAGTGTCAGAGAAAGTCTTCTCCTATCACCTCACAAATGTACTTGTGAGTGTGGTGGGACACAAGAGAGGTTTACTTGCTTTTCCCTGCCTTAGTTCTGAAGGAGTAGGATACTATAGATCAGGGATTCTCAACCTGCACCATTTCATGTGCCCCCCCTTGCCTCCACCACACCAGGAAGTGCCATGTGGTGGAGAAAGGGCAAAATGGCAGTCCAGCCCCCAAAGATGTCTGAGGGAGTGTAACCTGACCCCCGGCTTTAAAAAGTTGAGAACTCCTGCTATAGATGCAATGCAAAGGATGTCATGCCTGTTCCAGAAACCTGCAGGAAGCCTCAAAGTTTCTGCAGGTCTCTTGCCTGCAATATCTTACCTGCCACCTGAAGTTCTGTAGCTGCAGAATGAAGAAACTGGTTTTCTCATGAAGCCGCTGGAGATGCACAGATGGGCAGCCCTGCCTCAATTCTTGCTGGGAAGTTTTAATTCCATCCACTAGGCTAACAAGATCATGTAGGACTTCTTTCCTTTTGATCTGATTCTAAGAGAGAAAAGGGTAGCAAATCATTCAAACTTAGTATGCTTAGGCTTCTCCAACATGATGCTATCCAGACATGGTGGACTAGATCCCATCTTCATTCTTCAGCCAACAATATGCAGCGTGCTACACCCTAGAGCTGCCACAACTTTGGGGGTATAGGTACCATAGCTGTGCCCCCTCCCAAAGGTTGAAAAGTAGCCATTATCCATTCACCTTAAACCCATTGGAAATGTCTGCTCACTCCAGATCTTGAGCTGTATACTCTTAAAAATCGCATCTTCTTTATTTATTTTTTAAAGCCAAATTTTTAGTACTCATGTTGGAAGTTTGCTAGTAGTTAAGGAATTGCTGTTTTTGTATCCTCAACTCAGGATAAAAGTAGTAACTTGTTAATTAATGATAATTTGCTGCTACACTTGACACCATTGCCTGCACACTAGCAATTATACGTACATACTGCCCCATAGCACTTAGTGCATTCACTGGGTGGCTTACAGGTACAGTACCTGGCATTCTCCCCCCCCCCCACCCCCAGCATGTTGGATTCTCATTTTACTGACTTCAGAAGGATGGAAGGCTGAGTCAGCCTTGATCCTTGTCAAGATGGAACTCACATTCTGGCTGCAGTACAGCAGTTTAACCACTATGCTTCCAGGGCTCGTCCACTAGTGTAGGTAACCAATAGATGTCTGTTCCCTATTTGGGAAGTACTGTACTGGGTTTACCGTGCAGTCCAGAAGACATTAGAATTAACGTTACATACAATGGTTCTCAACCTTGGGTCCCCAGATGTTCTAAGACAACTGTTCTGGCCAAGATTTCTGGGAGCTGTAGTTCAAGAACATCTGGGGACCCAAAGTTGAGAACCACATTTAGCACATTATTTTCAGGTGTGTGTGTGCATGTGCTTATTTTTATTTTATCTTTATATACGTTTATATATATTTTCTTTGGCCCCACCCACAATGCCATGACATCATGATGTTGGCTTCACCCATGATGTCATGATGTTAGCTCCACCCACACTGTGATAACTTCATGGTGGAGTAGTAAAATTTTTGACATCCCACCACTGCATACTCACTGTCTTCACTGTCCATTCTTGAAAGTTAAAACCCACCAAGGGCAGGTGTACAGGCTGCTGGAGAAGGGGAAGACTGCCACATTCACTCTGCAGAGAAAGGAAAGAGAGAACCTAGGGAGAAGGGTTCAGAGATAGCTAAGTGAGCCACCATCTGGAGTAAGTATATTGGGACCAAGAGTTACACCACAGATAACAATTCTCTGGATTACCTACTCACTCCCCAATTTCAATCTCTTTGTTTGCCTGCTTCCCACTCTCAATCATATCACAACAACTTTGAGAAGAAGGAGACACAACCTGTTTCTTTTTAATAAGAGTCTTGGGTCCTTTGAATAATGTTACTATGCCCTTAAGTCACATCAACTCATAGAGATCCTGCTAGGTTTCTTGACTATGGGAGTTCACAACATTTAACTACTTAAAATGAATGGGGATTTGAACCCAGGTCACCTGTGCCCTAGTTCAAAACTACACCAGTCTGGTTTTTCCTTTGACCATGGATCTTAGAAAGGCCATTTCTCTTTCTCCTCTGGGGAAAGTGATTGCACACTTAAGGTGATGCCTTATATATTAGCAAGAGGAGGACACGAATCATAAAAGAGAACACCAGTTTGTGTAAAGTTGCACATGGCAGTTTACCTGGACAATGCAAACTTAGGCATGAATCTTAAGATTTAAAATTTCTATCACAGAAATCATTAGTAACGTTTAATCCACATATACATATTTTAAACAACTGTACACGATTAAGAAGTCTCCAACCAGGTGACTTCTCTACCTGATGGTCTAGAACTGGGGTCTGCAAACTTGGCTTTCCATGTGTTCTTGGACTTCAATTGCCAGAAACCCAAGTCAGCACTCTTGGTGATCAGGGCTTCTGGAAATTGAAGTCCAAAAACATCTGGAAAGCCAGGTTTGTAGACCTGTAGCAGTGATGGTGAATCATGGCACTCCAGCTGTTCTTGAACTTCAATTCCCAGAAGCCCTGATCAGTAGGAGTGCTGACTTGGGCTTTTGGTAATTGAAGTCCAAGAACACCTGGAGAGCAAAGTTTGAGGACCTCTGGTCTAGAATGATGATCACTGCCTGTTATGCAGGTGTTAAATTTAAGGTCTTTGTTATCTCTTTGTGTGGGTTCTTCCCCTTTAATCCCACCTTGAACTGAACAGCCCTTGAAATGAAAGGCACACTTATCAATGCAGGAAGCGACTGGGAGGAACACAACTTGCATTGCATAAGATGCATGTCTTTGCATTGGGAAAAGTAGAGACCAGACATCCGCAGTTTTCCTAGACTGTCCTTTACCTCTGTTTAATTTTGTTTAATTTTATGTTATTATTCTTAAGGTTAGTAATTTCATTTCTTTCTCTCACACACCTTTCCCTTGTTCCTCCAAAGTGGCAACATCTGGCCTTTGCTCTCTAGAGATGAAAGGGGCAGACATGATTTCTGACTTTTCCAACTCAGACACAACTAAGATTTCTACCACCCTTGTCTGTCTATTCCCATGACTACCCTGTGAAGGTACAGTATCATCTTAAGGAGAAAAATTCAAACAAATGCATATTCAAAGCCCTCTTCTTTGACAGCGTCCTTAACTCCTCCTGGATCAAACAAACAGGTGTCTTACCACTCCATCTTCCAATTCAAAGCTTTCACGGATGTATCTCTGGAGGAGGCGTGGGTCACATACAAACCCTGTAGGACTCATCTTGGAAAGTTTTATATGTTGCAAGAGCACAGAGAGTAATAGTAGAAGCAGTCCTGGGTAAGGTGAGGTGTACATAAGGAAGACAAAAGGAGAGACAGAGTCAGGCATTTGGCAACCACTAAATCACTAAATGACTACACTAAGACCTTTGACTGTGTGGACCACAACAAAATGTGGCAAGTAATTAAAGAGATAGGGATACCAAAACACCTTATATGCCTCATGAGAAATCTGTACAAGAGTCAAGAAGCAACAGTTAGGACAGAATACGGAATGATGGAGTGGTTTGGAATAGGAAAAGGAGTAAGACAAGGCTGCGTTTTGTCACCATGCTTATTCAACTTATACACAGAGCACATAATGTGCAGTGCAGGGATGGAGGAATCACAATATGGGATCAAAATTGTTGGGAGAAACATCAACAACTTGATACGCAGATGACACTACCTTAATGGCAGAAAGTGAGGAAGACCTAAAGAAGCTCCTGATTAGGTTGAAAGAAGAGAGTGCAAAAGCTGGCTTGAGACTCAATATAAAGAAAACCAAGATCATGGCAACAGGCCCTCTCAGTCCCTGGAGAATAGATGGGGAAGTAGTAGAAGCAGTGACAGATTTTACTTTCTTAGGATCCAAGCTCACTGCAGATGGTGATTGCAGCCACGAAATAAAAAGGCGACTGATTCTTGGGAGGCAAGCGATGAGAAACCTGGGGAACATAGTGAAAAGTAGAGACATCACATTGCAAACCAAAATTCATATAGTCAAAGCAATGGTATTCCGTGTGGCAATGTATGGTTGTGAGAGCTGGACCATAAGGAAAGCTGAGCGCAGAGGAATAGATGCCTTTGAAATGTAGTGTTTGAGGAGAGTTTTGAGAGTACCCTGGACAGCAAGGAGAACAAATAGGTCAATCTTAGAAGAAATTAACCCTGAGTGCTCCTTAGAAGGTCAAATAGTAAAGATGAAGATGAAGTACTTTGGACATCAAATGAGAAGAGAGGATTCACTTGAGAAGACCTTGATGCTGGGAAAGGTGGAGGGCAAAAGAAGAAGGGGGGGCGGTCAAAAATGAGATGGCTAGATGGTATTGTAGATGCAGTGGGCACAGAGCTGGGCGGGCTGAGGAGGATGGTGAAGGGCAGAGGTGCCTGGAGGACAATGGTCCATAGGGTCGCAAAGGGTCAGAATCGACTGTGTGACTGAACAACAACACAAATCACTTCAAAGCTTCACTTTCTTTCTCACCCACAGATGAGGTTCATAACCAAATAAATCACATTTTCCTGAATTTCAGAATATGGGACAGACTGTGTTGTGTGCATCTTGTGGCTAGGAATGGCACCTGGGAGATGTCACTTTTTTGGATTGCATGCTTGTTTTTTACTCTCTCCATGTTTGAGAAAGGAAATGAAGGCCAGTGCATCTTTGCACTGAGTGTGTAGGTTTTTTTAAAATGTTAGTAGCATCAGCTAGAGTGGAGATAAGGAAAATTAACAAGAGTGCAACAGATTTGGAGGGAGAATTTTCAAACCATATTTTTATCAGATGAATTGCTGAGGAAAGAGACTCATCTGAAACAGAGCTGGAAAAATTATTTTCTCCAGTGAAAAGAAATTGCCATCACTACAGCTGGTGTCTGCTTTAAGGCAGGCAGGAAGAGGCAATAGGCAACATGCAGTAAAGAAAACTGACACACACAACAATTGATTTGTTCTTCTTCATCTCTAGGCCAGACGTGAAATTGCCAAAATGAGTTCATTCTGGAGTTCCCTTTGCCTGATCTAGTCTGAGAAAGATTAGCCAGCAACACAAGGCTGCCATTACTAAGGTACAGTGGAACCTCAGTTAACGTAATTAATGCATTTTCCAGGATGTTTCTTATAGCAAAAATTACTTTAACCAAATTTCCCATAGGAATGCATTGAATGCAATTTCTCGTAGGGATGCACTGAAAACCAAAATACTTTAACCAGAATGCAGTTTCCCATAGGAATGCATTGAAAACCAATTAATCCATTCCAGGTGTGTGTGTGTGTGTGTGTGGATCCTTAAACCAAGCCACTACTTTCTATGGATTTCCTTTTGTTATGTAATTTTTATGTTAACCTAGCCGTTTGTTAACTGAGGTTCCACTGTACAGTATTCCTGAGTGTGGTTAAAAAAAAATCACACCAAAATTTTCAAGGAGGCTCTTTCTATGTACCCCATTGATTCATTTGAAATATGATGTTAGAGGAGTTTTCTGGATAGCTAGAAAAATTTACAAGTGTGCCCTAGGCTAGAGGAAAAGATGCCTGAACTACTTCTGGAGGCAAAGATGATGAAACTGAGGCTGTCCTACTCTGGGCACATCATGAGGAGGCAAAGCTCTCTGAGAAAGACCATAATACTGGGAAAGATGGAAGGCAGCAGGAAAAGAGGAGGAGTAAATGAGTGTCAAGGTGGTCTCTAGTGCTGTCCTCCCTATTTTGTTTTCACAACAACCCTATGAGGTAGGCCAGGCTATGAATGTGTATTTGGAGATAGGTCACCCAATGAACTTCACAGTGGTGAGTGGTGAGATTTGAATACAGGATCCCTGAGGTCCAGTGCTGTAACCACTACACCACACTGGCTGTCATGTGGACTCCAGTCATCTTGGGGGCCTGTACCACCTCACCCATTGTCACCATGGTTACACATATTTTAATACATGGTGCATTAGTGCCATTTCTCTGTTCCCCTTCTACTCAGAAAGAAAGGAGAAACTCTGGCTTATCCATCTCTAGGCCTCTATGGTACAGGAGGATCTTCTGGTACCCAACTGTACCATAAAGTGTTCTTCCTGTTGCCATGGCAATTTGGTGGTGTTTGCAGCAGTGGCCCTGTTCTTAGCATAAGCTGACAACAGATTTTGATGGCCCCCAGGGATACCTAGTGCTATTTGCATTTTTAAAAAATGCTTGCATCTTAAACACAAAGGCATGCTTAACGTCATGTTTAGTTGGACTCTTCTGCCATCTTTTAATTTTTAGGCCAAATGTGAAAAATGGCAATCCAACCCAAACATCTTGTTTCTGGCCTTTCCACATGATCCATTCCTCCTAGACTAGTTGTGCCAAAACTACGGCCCACAGGCCAGATCTGGCCCATGGCACCAATTAATCCAGCCCATGCTGCCCCGGAAGCAGAAGCAAAACATGCATGCACGGGCGCAGAACACACCCATGCATGCACAAAACGCTGTCATAAATGCCCTGTGGCTTTCATAAACACATTTACGACAGTCGCGGGTCATTTATGGCAGTGTTCTGTGCATGCATGATTTACTTCCGCTTCCGGGTAGGAGGAACCACATGACCCACCCACAGCTCGAAAAGTCTGGGCATCCCATCCTAGACTGCTCCAGCACTGCATGCTCCAAATCCTCCATTTCCCATCCTCCTCAGCAAGTAGAGTGGTGTCCTCATGGTTTATGTATGTGAGGAAAGACTTAAAACCATTTTTCACCTTCTCTTGCATTAATGAGGGGTCATGGCTGAAGGAAAAAATTCAAAGGCAAGCTAAGCAGTTCACCGAGTGACCAATCCTACCCATTTGTTTTAGAAATCAAACCCAGTGCCCAGTGGAAAATAAGTTGGAAAAAATGGGTATTAGGTTGGAGCTTTAAGCTCAAGATAAACTTTAGCCCAGAGGTGGGGATCCTCCTGCCCTACAGCTGTTTTGCCCTGCAAGTGCCATGCATCCTACCCAGCACAGCCTGCTATTAAAGGGTAGATTTGGGGTTGTCAAGCCCAAACAACAGAAGGGTCAACGGTTGACCACTCAGACTTAGGTTACACTCTTAGATGCCTTGCCCTGCAGCAGGTCTCACTTAAGTCAATTGAATGAGTCACTTTTTTTTTTTGAACTTCAACTGCCAGAAACTCCAGGCAAACATGGACTACATTTCCCATAATTCCCCAGCCAGTACAGCTGCTACCCATGTCAGAACGGATTTTGAGCACTGTAGTCTTCCTCTCTCTCACACACACCTTTCTCTAGGACTAGGTTATCATGTGCAATTCCATGCTGCCAAAAGCCACTTTAAGAGCAGTTTCCAATGAAATTTGTGGATTAATCTGGTTCAGCATATACAGTATGGCAAAAGAAACAATATAAAGTACTGTGGCATCTTAAGGATTGACAAATTTACTTCAGCAGGAGAAACTTTCCTAGATTACAATTCAATTCACCAAGAGGCTTGCCTTTGAGGAAGTAAATACAGTATATGCAATCTACGAGAGCTCAATCTCATTACATATATATTAGTGATATAAGACTTTTTTTAAATATAGCAACAACTTCTTCCCAAGCTTTAGTGATAAGGACAATTGTTCACCCTCAAAATCTATAATATCCCTAATCCTGTCCCCAAAAGTATGGCTCTACAACACAGACTTCTGTACTGCTAACAATAGCAATTACACATACCACCCCATAGCAGTTTAGGGTACTGTCTGGGTGTTTTTCAAGGTTATTAGCATTCTGGCCCCCAAACCCTGGGTACTCATTTTACCAACCTTGGAAGGATGGAAGGCTGAGTCAACCTTTGTTCCCATCAGGCTCGAACTCATAGCGTCAGCAGCAGCTTTTGCTGCAGTACAGCAGTTTAACCACTGCACCAACAGGGCTTGTTTCATATCTGTTAATATCTGGCCCTCATGCAGTTCCCAGGCTGGAGATGACAACATCCAGGTAGTTCTCGGACACAAGAGCTCATTCATTCCACTCTGCTGATATCAGATCCCTAGTTCCAGCCCATGTAAAGAGTGTCTTTCTCTCAGACCCAGAGCATGTCATGCCTAACTGAAATTAAAGCTCTTCCAGGTAAATAGGTGAGAGGTCAACCTTTTCCCCAAGAAACTGGGAGTCCTGCCTACATCTCCCAAAGCTTTGGGGTATCTGTGCCCACCTCTCCATTTGGCCAGCACTCACGGTTCAACTCCATGCCAAGGTGGCTGACTTATTGCCACAGCATTTTCCGGCAGATGGGCAGCACCTGCGCTCCGGTGCCCGCCTGGCTTCCATTGAAGGTGGTTTTTGGGTCGAGACACAAGGTCTGCTGCGAGGATCCCTGACTGGGAAAGACTCCAGGCCGTTTGCTCTCTCTGGAGCTCTCTGCTGCGTAGTTCCTCTTCTAGCCCTCCAAGTCTGGCTTCCTGTTGTGCTTCTGGTGCTGTTGACCTTTGGGCAAAGGCACTCAAGTGTGTAGCATGAACCTTCAGGAAGGCTTCACACTTCCAGGCATTTCCTTCTTGGCACTCTCTCTGCTGAGGAATGAGGCAAGCCCTGACAGGGTAGTGCTAGACAGCTGTTGGTGGTGATCCCTGTTGCTTGTTTGGGGTAGATATTTATGATTTGAAGGTGGAAGAGCTGAGCAAAGTTGTTCCTGCTTGGCTGGGCCAGGGTCCTTCTGGCTTGTAGACCTCTACTTTCAAATGTCCAGTGGAAAGAGAGATGATGGAAGTTGTAGGAATAGGAGGATCCCAAGCCAACACCTGATTAAAAATACAGTACAGTAATGGAGTAGTCAATGAGAGATTGAGGCAGGTTTCTCTAGCTCTTACTGGGGAATGGATATACATCACTGCTCTTTTCCACAGTGGTTAAAGGATGGTTGTGTAGCTCAGTGCACTGGCAACATGTCTGGACATGGAAGGTCCCCAGATGCAAGTCTTTGCAGCATTGCTCACAGCTGGGAAAGAGTCCGCCTTAAAACAGCACTGCTCCCAGATTGTATTTGAAATGTTGGGCAAATCTAGTTCTTTATTCGTGTCAGATGCACCACCAGCATATAATAAGATACAAAACTAAAATTAACACATCTAAAACAAAGTAGAATTAAAAGGACTAGATGATACCCACCCAATACCAGGCCACATCAACAGCATTTCTTCTTGCCAACAAGATCTTCCTCAGTGCATCTTGAGGGGCATCAAGAACCTCCTGCCAGTTGAACTGCGTCTCCAGACAGAGCGCTGCCCTTCAGGAAAGAGCTGAAAACCTGACTGGCAGGGCAGGGGTGGAGAGGGAGCAACCCTCCCTGGCTCATTTAGAGGAGGATCACTCATGCTTTTAATAGCTTTTAGCTAGATTTTTAATTGGTGCATGTAGGAGGTAGTTTTTAAGTGTTTTTAGGAATTTTTAGGGTCTCTATAGTTTAAACGTTGGGGATTTTATGTACACCGCCCAGAGTTGCACGTTGATTGGGGTGGCTATACAAATTGAATTAATTAATTAATTAAATAAATCATGTGCATTGTATAATATGGGAGCTACAGTAAAACCCTGACTTATGGAATTAATCTGTTCTAGGACTTTTTCCTTAAGTCGAAGCACATTTTCCCATAGTAATGTACTGAAAATAAAAAAAACGTTCCCAACCTCCCCCTGAAAAAAATGCAGAACACACAGTTAAAGAGAATGGAAAAGATGCAGCTAAGCTTCCTACCTTTTCCACCACTTGAGAAATACTCCACCAGGACTACTTTCCTGGGCTCTCCTATGGTAAAGGGCATAGTCAGATCACTTCTCTTCCATTTCTCTTACCCTCTTACCCTCTGTTTTTCAGTAGATTATTTTTCCATGGGTTGGCATCTGGTTTCCCATTGAGTAATAGCTGGTGGACAATTTGGTTAGCTGAGACATTGGCATGTACCAGTTGTTTGGTTACATCATTAAGATGATTAAGTAATCTCCTTGCTTTTTGACTGCTGCAACTTGTGTCGATTTCTTCTATGAACTTAATCCACTTTTCCCTTTTATGATCTGAGATAGCTTACACTACCTGTTGTCCAGCTTTAATGGTCTCTTTGCTGAGTGAATTTGCATCAAAAAGGGTAAAATATTCATTCAGAAAGTCAACAGTTTCATGCGTTAGACCTTGGATGTAGGAAGTCCTACATCCTCAAGGAATAGATTCCTTAGAGCATTTCTGAACAGCATCAATAAATGTATCATATGATGTGAGGTCTGGATTAATATCTGCTACTCTTCCATCCAAGGCTGCTAAAAACTTAGGCCAATCAGCCTTTTTAAAATTGCACCTTCTTTGGTATGTCACAACTTGTGGTCAAACAGTGGGTGTGATCGCACATAGAATGGGGTGGTGTTGGGTATTTGGTATTGGCTCACCTAGTGACTTTAAGCACTCATGTGCTATATTCTCACTTAGGAAAATGAGGTCTATGTTATAACCTCGCCTCCATATGCCACTTTAAAAGATGCTGGTAATTTACCATCATTGATGAGTTATATTTGATAGGATTCTGCCCATTTTACAACAGTTTCTCCACTTTCATCATTGTCTTCATGTTGCGGCTATTAAAGTCACGTATTATGAAACTTATACATTTATTCTGAAAGTTTGGTGTTTCGGCGTAGGAAAATTTTGTAGGTGGTGGTTTATAGACAGATGCCACTGTGCAGTCATATTTTAATGGTCCCAAGGGTAGAGGGTGCACTTGTTAAATGTTATATACGTTTTATGTTGATTAAGGTTAATTAATGGGGTTTATGATTGTTATATACTAAACAATTTTCTCACAAGTTATGTTGTATGTATTCTGTTTTCTTATTGTGCCTGTTTGTGTGTTTTTTATGTGTGTTTATGATTGTTATATATTTAACAGTGTGACTTTCATTACAAGTTATGTATGGTTGTTTTTCTTATTGTGCCTGGTTGTGTGTGTGTTTGTTTTTATGTGTGTGTTTTAAAAATAAAAACAATTGTTTTTAAAAAGGATGGCCACTTGACCTAGAATAGTGCGCATGTTGCCTGAGCTTTATAACATCAGCCTTGATGATTGTCTTGAGTGTTATATAGCATCCTTTACTCACTGTCTTCCATCTCTCTGGAACCAATTTCAGGAAGGCCTTTTATGACAGCATCATCCTGTTTCATTCAGTAAATTTTGCAAGGGTTCTATAAACTTCATCTTTTATTTCTAACCTCTCTTTCCCCCCCCCCCCATATATTACACCAACATTTTGCATTTTGTGGATGAGGGAACATTGAATGAAATATACCCTTTGCATCTTGGTGGGAGAAAATATACCTATGTTTTGAAGGGGCCCAGCATGTTGTTTAATTTTAAAAATGTTTTGACCATTAAAACAATTTTTTCATTTATAAAACAAATCACTTCTATTTATGTAAGGAAACATGGCTTTGGGAGTTAAAGTATCAAACTGCTTAAATTAGGTTGTGGGGATCGAAGCATCCAGAGATAGACTGAGCCTCCATCAGCAAATGCTGTGCATCTCCTATTCAGAAATGAAAGCCTGTGTTTCCCGGCAGAGACACAGTCTTTCCAGTGACTGCTTTGTTTGACAAGCCAAGCAAACAAATCTCTCTGACCTGATGATACTCTCTCTCTCTCTCTCTCTCTCTCTCTCTCTCTCTCTCTCTCTCTCTCTCTCTCTCTCTCTCTCTGAAGCTTGGCATCTTCCATTTGATTACCATTTAGCCTTCACTCAATCCCGGTCTAGCAGGTCACCTACCTTGAAGTTTGCAGGAAATCCTGACCTGATGTCTCAAAGACTGCTTTCAGATGGCCTAGAAACTGACTGAAAGGTGGATAAGGATCCCATCTGCACCGTTGCAACTGGATCGAGTGTGAGCAGCCGAAGATAAGAGAGGTCAACCACCTCGTCACTTCCTCAAACAGAGGTGCCCCAATGAAGGCATGCAAACATCAGCACAATCAGGCTGCTGTCCAAATTCAGGATGTGAATGGCTGCACGTCTCTCAGGAAAGGGAGAGGTGTCATGGCACATATTGGTATCATGTGAGTACAAGTCTGTGGGTCTGTTTTCGTAAAACACATGACTCAGAATCAAACAAAGAAAAGAGAGTCTCTGGTGCAGGGATTCTCAGTCTACGGCCCGCAGGCTGAATACAGCCCACAACACCATTTCATGTGGGCCCCCACTGCCACCAGGAAGTGACATGTGGTGGAGGAAGGGCAAAATGGCCATCTGGCCCCTTAAGCTGACTTAGGGAGCGTGACCCAGCCTCTGGCTTTAAAAGATTGAGAACGCCTGCTCTAGTGTTTGGAAATGATTTCTATGTATTACAACTGATCTTGCTTCAGGACAGGACTTCTGGGGAATTCTGTGAGCTATTCTTCAGAAAAGAGTCTTCACCATGCTCCACTTGTAGAAGATACTTCCCTAGCCTGGTGTCCTCCAAATATGTTAGACTAAAATTCTACAGCCTGCATTAGCCACCAATGTGGAGAATATTTTTATAGATCAGGGAATCTAAAAATACAGATTCTGTCAGGGAATAGAATCTTTGGTCCTCCAGATGTCTTGGATCTCAGTTCTCACAATGGTTCAACACTAGCCACAATGGCTGGGTAGCTCGGGGAGCTGTCATTAAAAGAAAAGCCACTTTTCTAAGCTCTGGTCACAACACAATGATGTCCAGCTGCTTTCATTGGATGCAATTTAGTGTCAACCTACTTGATGATTGATGTGGTCCACCATCATCTACACAAACACAGATTGTGCCTAGAACAAGCACAGGTATGATATACAGGAGACATATTCTGTTCGTTTTTTAAAAAAGCCCTCCAGTTTATGCATGTGGGATATCATGCTTCTGAATCTACAAATCAAATGGAAATAGCCCCATATTGCTGCACAATATCATGCCTGATATTGAACTTGAATGGAGCAGAAGTGTAAGTAGCAGTTTCAGCAACCTGAACTTCAATGCCCTGTAATTTAAGCTTTGGTCCTGAGAAGAGGATGGAGGAATGGGCAGGAAAGCCACGGATCAGAGTCCAGTGCAACCATACTGCCTCCCCTCTGGTCCAGTTATTTGGGGCATCCTTCTACCTGAGAAGGAACACTTGGAATCACATACATGCTCCGCGTAACCATGTTTACCCACCTTCCAGCTGCATAGATTTGCAACCTCTAACTATCAAAACCTCTGGTTTAGCCTTACCCTGGCTAAAGCTCTGGTTTGGAAGATCAGAACTAAATTCAGGTCATAGTACTTCCACACAATGGGGGCTGTGGTAGCTTAATGGTTAAGACACTGAGCTTGACAACCAGAAGGTCGGCAGGTTGGCAGTTCAAGACCTGAGTTAGCTCCTGTCATCTGTCCCAGCTTCAGCGGGAAAGGTAACAGTATTTAGTGTGTTCCACCATCTAGTCACACCTGCCACATGACCCTGGAAATGTCTTCAAATGCAGACAAGGCTGGCTCTTTGCCGCCACCCCCCCCCCCCCCGAATTGGACATTACTGGCTTTTGAGCAAGGGAGTTTATAAATGTCATTCAAATAGTAGGCTTTATCAGTCAAAGCCAAAGGAAGGCAAAAGGTACAGGACTCATTCTCACACCACGCTCAAAATCTGTGCATCGTGGGGGATGTCATCTGGACATTCCCAGTACTGGCAGTAGAGAATTGAAATAAGGCAGGGGTTCCCAACCTTTTAAAGCCAGAGGCCGGGTCACACTCTCTCAGTCAGCTTTGAGGGCCAGACAGCCATTTTGCCCTGCCTGCACAAGGGTGTGTGTGGCCATTTTGTCCCAACAGCTTCAAAGGGGTGGCCATATTGTTTCTTGAATGCCCTTAGAGGGGTGGAGAGCCCCATGAAATGGCACTGTGGGCTGGATCCGGCCCATGGGCCTTAGGTTGGGAACCCCAGAAATAAGCAATCACACATGTCAAAATTAACATTTTTGCAAGTGGGAATGATACAAAAAGCCACGTGCCCTGCCACCTGACTCAATACTCATGATACAAGGTCCTCATGCAATTAGTACTAATTAATGAAGTCAGATGAATAAATTTTGAAAGGAACAATGAGAACTGTACTCCAAACAGCAGGGCCCATCTTGTCACTCCCTACTATTCAGGTAGAACAAGTAACACCTGGTTTTCAAATGTTATAATTTTGGGGTCATTTTCAGGATTTTTATACACTGACAGGAATTTTTGTAAGATTTAAAGCAAAGCAATCACACTTCTATCCAGTGGTGGGCAGCAACAGGTTCTCACACCCCCAGGAGGGGGTGTAGCAAAATTGGGTGGCCTCTGAACAGGAGGGTGGCAAAACTGGTTGGCCTTCAGGCAAGGGGGTTGCGAAATTGGGTGGCCATGCCCACCTCCCTGCCCTGCCCGATCAGGTTTTGTCCCTGCAAGTGGTCCAAGGTCTCTCTTGCTTAAAAGCCAGTCATATCCGACTCTACGGTGCAGTGCTCATCTCCATTTACAGCCAAAGAGCCAGTGCTGCCTGTGTTTGCAGATGTATATTATTATTATTATTATTATTTATTGAATTTAATACCCCGCCCCAATCGGGAGGACCCGACTCTGGGCGGCTTACATCCAGATAAAAACAGAGATAAAACCTAAATACTCAATATCACTAAAACATCAGAATTAAAAATCATCAAAGGTTAAAACAACACAGGACTACACACCAGTATTCCCAGTATACATGGCCATATGGTACACATGACTAGATCACCCATGATGTAGGCTCCACCCATGACATAGGCTACGCCCACGGTGTGGTAGCAATTTTTTTTGCTGCCCACCACTGTTTCTATCCTGCCCCATAGCACTTAGTGCACTAGCTGGCAGTTCACAAGTTAATGAGCATTTTGCCCCCAACATGCTGGGTACTCATTTTACCAACCTTGGAAGGCTGAGTCAACCATGAATCCTGGTCAGGATCAAACTCACAACCTTTTGGTTGCAGTACAACAGTTTAAACACTGTGCCACCAGGGTTAAAAACATGTTCCCCAATCCTATTTCATATAACCAATGAAGAGGTGCTTTGAAGGAGTGGCTCTAGCAAATTACACAACATTGTTCCACAAAGAAGACTCCAAATGGCAGACCATATTTTCCGTATGGAGAAAAACAGGATCCCTAAGGAGGCAATAAGTTGGCCCTCTATGAGAACAAGGATGCCCTTGAAATAGATGGCAAAGAACTTTCATGGTCCTGAAAATGGCAAGGGAGAATGCCAAAGTCCTTGCCCAAGACCAAAACCATTAGAGATTCTGTAACAGAAGGGACCTGCCTCTTGGGTAGGCCCCAATGTTCTTCTGGGTTGCAGCTCCCTGGCTGGACAACCCAGGTTTCTGATATGTGTAGAAAAGGTAGCATTAGGCCAAATAACCACTCCAGTTTGTTCAAGAAATACAGTACAGTATATTGAAAGCATTGTAACATACAGGATACAGTTCATCAAAAGATCAGCAAGCATTTCAAAGCAGAAATAAACCATTTCAGGTTCCAGGGAAAGCACTCGGGACCCCCTCCTTCCACAAGTCTCACATTTTGCAGAATAGCTACACAGCATTCCATAGAGAGAAAATGCTGCGTGCGTGCGTGCGTGCGTGCGTGCGTGCGTGCGTGCGTGCGTGCGTGCGTGCGTGCGTGCGTGCGTGCGTGCGTGCGTGCGTGTATGCACGCGCGCCTGCGTTACTGGGTTACACCTCTGACCCTCCTCCTTAGGGATTCCAGCCCATGATCTTACACCAAGGCATGTCAATCACATATTCACTAAAACCAGGAGGCAAGGATGTTTACATATTTTCTTCCTCCCACAGATCTAGAATTGCCATTTTAAAAGTACAGTTGTACCTCGCTTAAAGAGCATAATGCGTTCCACAGGCTTGCTCTTTAAGAGAGTTTGCTCTTTAAGAGAAACACCATTGTAAATGACCAATTGTGGGGGGGATTGCGAACCCTGAATTATTTGTTAAGCGAGTTTTTGGTTAGTTTTATTTGTTAAGCGAAGTGAACATTCAGATAAAATTCTGCTCTTTAAACGAGTTACTCTTTAAGCGAGACACTCTTTATGCGAGGTTTGACTGTACTAAAACACATTTAAGTGGGTACGAAGAAAATAGAGAAAGCACTGTTTTAAAATGGGGGCGTTTTCTGTTACACGGTTTCCCTTCAGGGAGATTGAAATAGGGATTTCAATCTGACACAAAATATAGAATTACTTTGATACAGTATAAGCATAATAAAAACATGATAAACATTCCTTGCTGCCTGATATGCTACATACCATGGAAGGATCTAAGAAAGTAAGTAATCAATACTAAGAAACAGAAGAAAATTTCTTTAGTTTTTCTCTTTTGCATTTTTATTAATATTCCCAGGGACTGCAGTGGCTCAGTGATTAAGAAGCTTACCTTGTTAGTTGGAAGGTCAGCAAGTCAGCAGTTCAAGACCCGAGTACTACATGACGGACTGAACACTCATCTCTGTCCCAACTCCTGCCAACGTAGCAGTTTGAAACAGTGGTAGGCAGCAAAAAATTTCATTTCCACACAATGGGTGGAGACTATGTCATGGGCAATCTAGTTATGCTTGCCATGTGGCCATGTATACATCTGCAAACACAGGCAGCACTGGCTTTTTGGCTGTAAATAGAAATGAGCATTGCACATTAGAGTTGAATATGATTGGCTTTTGAGCAAGGCAGACCTTGAACCACTTGCAGGGACAAAACCTGACGTCAAATTTGAATACCAATCAGGGATCTTCTGTTATTAGGTAAAGGTTGCCCTTGCTCGAAAGCCAGTTGTTACCAACTGTAGGGTTCAGTGCTCATCTTTGTTTATAGCCAAAGAGCCAATGGACTTGATCCACAAAAGCTCACATTAAAATACAGCAATTAGTCTTTAAGGTGCCACAACGTTTTTGTCTTTTTGTTTTGTTTACTCTCTGATATGCTTGCACAGAATAAAACTTTTTAAATAGTAGGTTTGTTAGTCTGGGCAGGGCAGGGAGGTGGGTGTGGCCATCCAATTTTGCTACCCCTTGCCCAAAGGCCACCCAATTTTCCTACCCTCCCCCAGCCAGGGGTGTGTGTGTTGCGAACCTGTTACTGCCCACCACTGGTTTGAAAGCAAGAAATTGCAAGTAGATCAATAGAGACCACTTCAGTGAGAAAAGATGTTGGGGACATGAAAGGAGCCTCATTTGGGCATCCCCTGAGTGGAGTTCCTCCAGCAAAAATCCTTTCAACCTAGAAAACACCTTTGTGTGGTTCGGACACGCTAAAAAAAAAAAAGCAATATTCAGAAATACTGTACTATATTAGCCTCTAGGAGAAAACAGAGTAATTCCTTGTATTTGTCCAACTGCTGAGACGTAAAAAATAATGTATGAACTTCTTTTTTATGATATACTGTCCCAGGGTCTGATGTATTGTACACAGAAGCTCCTTATGCTTACAAGAGCTCAAATGCATGGAACTGAATTGCAAGTACAGGGGAAGATAAGTCTGCAGAATCTTTATTGCTGGCCCCATCATTACAGATGAGTAATGTACTGCCAATGGAACCTCCACCCATGTATATTATGTGCTATCCAGTTGATTCTGAGTTACAGGGATCCTACGAAACAATGATGTCTCTAACAGTATCTGTCATTAACAGCTCTGTTCAAGTCTATCAAACACAAAGCCTTGGCTTCTTTTATTGTACCAATCCATCTCACCTTCAGTCTTTTTATTTTCCTGCTGCCTTCCACTTTTCCTAGCATGGTTATCTTTTACAGGATGTCTCGTCTTCTCAGATTATCTCTAATGTACAAAAACCCCAGTTTAGTGTTTTAATTTCTGTTAAGCATTCTGGCTTGATTTGATCCCCAGTACACATAAGACTCTCCTCTATCATTGCCTTTCAAATTTACCACTTTCCCCCTATAAATTATCTTTCTTGTTCAGTTTTTGCATCAAAACATTCATTATTGTGCATTAATATTGTCTTCATTAACACATCCTAACTTTCAAGAGTCTATTCTAGTTCAATCCAGGCTGCTTTTCAAAATCTAATTCTCCTTTTGATTTCTTGCATATGGTTGCCATTTAATTTAACAATTGAATCAAGATATGTACAAAATCATCTACAATTTTTCTGTAATGTCATGTCACTCTTCCATTGACAATATTTTTGTACAGTATTTTTAAAGGTGAACTCAAATCCTGCTTTTGCACATTCTTCTATAAATTTCATTAGCAATCATTTCAAATCATTGCCATTTTCTGCCAGTAATGTGGTATAATCTAGGTGCCTTCAATTAGTTATGTTTCTTCTTCAAATTTTCATTTATCTTTCATCTGGATCTAATCCACTAGATAGACACAGTGTTTCCTAAACTTTGGTTTTTGGACTTCAGCTCGCAGAAGCCTAAGCCAATTTCCCAAAGCACTGATCAGCCAATGTACTGGCTTAGGCTTCTGGGGATTGAAGTCCCCCTGTGGGGCATGGGCCCCACGTTGGGAACCACTGCAGTCTAGGGGCTCTTTATAGACAATGGCAATGACATTTTTGTGCAAACCCTATCTCAGTATCTTACACCTTGAAACTCCTACGACATTCCAACATGAAACAAGAGATAGTGTTGGAAGATGAGGCATCTGGGTTGCAAGGCATTCAGACATCTACTGATGATGAGCAAAGGATAAGCAAAAATAGACTATTCTTAATGAAGTGGCCAGATTAAAGACAGAAGAACATTCAGCTTTTGATGCATACAGACACAAAAAGAGAAGTCCAAAGTTGCATGACGCATATAATTGGAACACATTCCCTAATCACACTAATTGGATTACTGTTCAGGTGTGACAAAAAGTACTGTACTGTGTTGGTCTCTCTGCCTAGCAATGCAAAGATGTTGCCCACAGGTGGCAACAAAGAGCTATTTTTGAAATCGTGGGTTTTGAACGGAGAAAGAACTATTTCCTTAGCCTAGCCCTAGAATAATAGGCTGCTGGGTGAGATAAATATTAACGGAAGGAAGGGAAACCAGATGCACGGATCAGAATTTCAACACTTTTGCGAACTACAGTGCCCCAAATCCCTGAGCCAGGATGGTTAGTAAGATTTCTTTTTCACTTTCTCAGTGTCCTTATCTTTTCTGCTCAGGCATTTCAATCCGTTCCTATGAGATAGCAAATTAACCAATAAATTAATTAATACACTGATATAGAAATAGAGAATGTCTTCCTTTGCATAAGAGGTGAAAACCTAAGGATAAAAAAAGAAGTACAGTAATTCTTATATATATCTTATTACAATGAAATACTTTGTCAGGTACTGTAATGAGAAAGGATACAGTGATGAGATGTAACAGGTTCTCACCAGTTCGCCAGAACCTGTAGTAACCTTTCCCAGTGTCCCGGAAAACCGGTAGCAGCTTTTGGGGGGAACCACCTTGGGGGCTTACCTTTTCACCGGTTCCCCCACTGCTCATGCACACCAAGTACTTGGTGTACATGCACACTTGCAGAGGTGTGTGTGGTGAGGGGTGTGTGCGCGTCCTTATTTTTATTTTATTTTATTATTATTTTAATTTGGCCCTGCCCATGACATCATGATGTTAGCTCCGCCCACACTGTGATGATATCACGTGGGGGTAGTAAATTTTTTGACATCCCACCACTGGAAAGGAAACCTGCAGATTTCGACTTCAACCGATCATTCAAGATAAAAAGTAGGAAGGAACTTACTGGCTGAAGAACTTGGGGGTCTCCTCCAGTAGAAAAATATCATCACACTATGAACTAGGGAGCAAAGATTGCCTGCACAATGGGGGTGGTCATTTTGTCCCAACAACCTCAAAGGAGTGGCCATTTTGTTTCTTGAATGCTTTTGGAGAGGTGGGGGCGCATAAAATGGTGCTATAGGCTGGATCTGGACCATGGGCCTTAGGTTGGTAACCCCTGGCATAGAAGACCCAGAAATATATGCTTGCATGTAAATGTTATGAAATCTATCCAGTTTGTATACTCTAGTCTAAACAAACTCCTGGCCCTTGAAATTATTTAATTCTAAATGCATTTAATCTGAACTCTTTCATTCTAAAGGCACATCACTTACACCAGGGGAATTAGGAGTTCTACTATAAACAAAAACCCACAACAGCTCATGCAAACTTGATCACTCCTGGGCCACCTTACCAATAATGCATTCTATACTGATAAAGCAGTAACACAAAGTTGAGGCTCCATATGAGAGAACCATCTCCCCAGGGAAGGAAATTGCTTTAAATTCCAGGGGAGATAAACTTTATCACCTGTTAACACACGCATCAGGCCCTACTAAAGTACCAGCAGAAAACTGGTGACACTTTATTGGGTACTAATTTGATCCCATGCCTCTGGGGAGAATGACAAAGACATGTGCTAATGATTTGAGTGTGATTTCCTAGACATACTGTACTCAAATTTAATTGGTGCTGCAAAGATAGGGGTGGGGGTGGGAGTGTTTGAGCAAATTTATAATGCAAAGCAACAAACCGAATACACATGGAAACAATTTACATTGATTTGTTGTATCTACTCCAACTACTTAGCATTTATTCAATCACAAGTATCTGAGAGGTGAATCCCAGACTAGCACCCTCAGCCTACCAGACCTTTACCCTCAAACACCTGCAGGTTGTATTTCGAAGTATGCTCACCACAGGCAATAGATAAACCCCAGAGAGAAAGAGAATGAATATGCTGTAGCAACTCACATGTCAGACTAGGACTTGGGAAAGACACGTTTACACCTTCTCTGCGTCCGCTCCGGCCCTATGGAACCTCCTGCCAATTGAGTTGCATCTCCAGACAGAGCTGCTGCCCTTCAGAAAAGGCAAAAAGACCTGGCTGGCGGGGCAGGTGTGGGGTACTAGTAACACGATAACCCTGCCCTGCTGGCTGATTTGATAATTTCACTCTCTCCCTTAACTCTTTTAACTCTTTAATTTTTTAAAACTCTTTTAAATTCTCTTCTTTTAAATTTGTATTGGATTGTTTGGTTTTAATATTGAACTTATTATTGTGACTGTGAGGTTCTGTGATGTTATGTTAGCCGCCCTGAGTCGCTCTGTGAGTAGGGCGGCATACAAGTTTGAATAAATAAATAAATAAATAAATAAATAAATAAATAAATACATACATACATACATACATACATACATAAATTTATGTCTCCCTTAGCTGTGATGCTCATGGAGCGACCATAGCCACTTGCTCTCTGACACACAGGATTGTTAACCATAAATGATACACAACTTTAATGTTGACAAGATACTGAGATAATGAAATGTTTTGTATACTGTACCTTGATTCAAACATCAACCCAAATGAAAGGTGACGCCAAAAAACCAGAAGAAGAACGAGACCTGTAAGGCCATTAGAAAAGATCATCAAATGCAAGGATGTGTCACTGGAGGTCATGATCATCCAATCTCTTGTACAGTAATACCTCATATAACATTAGTATTGAATAACACGAAAATCGCATAACATTAAGGAATCTGGGGGGAAGAATTGTATCGGATAACATTAAGATCCTATGGGATGCTTCAGATAACAACCGCTAAAGCCTGTGTGGTTACAATGTATCTCTATGGATCCCATAGGATTTTAACATGCATCAGATAACACTAAAAATCGTATAACACCAAGACTTGTGGAACCAGGTTTTAGTGTTATCTGAGGTTTTACTGTATTCCTAATCACCATGTATGGGTGCAAAAGCTAGACAGTAAAGAAAACTAACAGCAGAATAGTTGATTTGTTTGAAACATGATGGTAGAAGAGAGCTTTGTAGATACCCTGCACTGCCAAAAAGACAGAGCAGGGTTTCTCAACCTTGAGCTCCAGAGCAGGGTTTCTCAACCTTGGCCCCCAGATGTTCTTGGACTTTAATTCCCAGAAGCCCCGATCAGCAGGTGGGTTGACTTGGGCTTCTGGGAATTGAAGTACAGTACAAGAAAACATGGAGGCCCAAGGTTGGGAAACCCTGCACTTAATGAAGCCAAGGTGGTTCTACTTGGGGCCCATCATAAGAAGACAAGACTCTCCAGAAAAGACAATAATTCTGGGAAAGGCGGAAGGCATCAGGAAACAAGGAAGGCCAAATAGGTGATGAATTGATTCTGTAAGGGAAACATAGGCTATAACTTGCAGGAGTTGAGAAGAGCTGTTGAGGACAGGACATTCTGGAGATGTCTCCTCCTTCTTCTTCCTCTTCCTCTTCCTCTCCTCCTCCTCCATGTCTATGCCACATGTGAAACTGTGCCACATGTGAAACTGCCAAGAACATCTGCCCGTTCCACCAGAGCAGAGCGGAGAGGCTCTCTAGTTGTTCCATCGGCCATAGAGGCACATCTCTCTGGCACTAGAAGGAGCGCCTTCTCTGTGTCCACTCCTGTCCTATGGAACCTCCTGCCAATGGAGCTACATCTCCAGATGGAGCTGCTGCCCTTTAGGAAGAATCTAAAAACATGGCTGGTGGGGCAGATATGAGGTGCGGGAGGTATAATGACCCCAGCACGCTGGATGATCTGAGCACCCCCCCCTCTCTACTTTTTTAATTAGTAAGTTGTAGCCTTTGGTGTGTTTTTAATCTTTTTTAGATTTTAATTTTAAATTTCAACAGTTTTAAGGTTTTTAGGTGGAAGCTTCCACTTCCTAACTCTGGGCTCTACCTGCCCAAAGAAGGATAAGACTAACGTCCTCTGGCCAGGAGGAGGAATGGACTTCAGCTGTAGGAGGTGGCAAGCTGATAAATCCGTGCCGTCCGTCGCCTTTACCAGATTTTCGTCCAACGCCCTCTGGATAGTTATGTTGTGTATTGATAGTCATGAGGTACTTTTAGTCATTGTGTATTGATTTATTGTATATGAACTTGTAATTTTACATTCATTCATTCATTTCGATTTATATGCCGCCCTACTTGGTGAAAACCAACTCAGGGCGGTTCACAACATACAATAAAATACTGTACAATGTAACAGTTCAATAATACAATATCACAGTATAAAATATAGTACAATAAAATAAATATAAACACAATATAATCAGAATACCATCCATAAACAATACCCAGTACAGAATAGACAATAAACAATATAATCACAATACAATCAGTAACCAATGCAAAAATTACATAGTAATCACATGTGTTGTGAACCGCCCTGAGTTGGTCCTACCGAGTAGGGCGGTACAGAAATTGAAATATAATAATAATAATAATAATAATAATAATAATAATAATAATAATAATAATAATAATAATAATAATAATAATAATAATAATAATAATAATAATAATAATAATAATAATAATAATAATAATAATAATAATAAATGAAGGCACCTTTTGCTGCAGTTCCTTTCGCCTGACCTAGTGTGAGAAAGATTAGCTGGCAACACAAGGTTGCCATTACCAGGGTAAAAATACAGTCAAACCTCGCATAAAGAGCGACTCGCTTAAAGAGCAGAATTTTCTCTGAATGGTCGCTTTGCTTAACAAATAAAACCAACCAAAAACTCGCTTAACAAATAAATCAGGGTTCGCAATCCCCCCCACAATTGGTCATTTACAATGGTGTTTCGCTTAAAGAGCAAACTCGCTTAAAGAGCAATCCTGTGGAACGCATTATGCTCTTTAAGCGAGGTACAACTGTACCACAATCTTCGAGGTGGCTCTTTTTGTGTCCCCCATTCGTAGGGCTGCAATAAGTTGAAGATGACTTGATGGGACATAGGAACAGCAACACTCATAAGAGAAAGAAAGAAGAAAGGCAGAGGTTGACAGAGGGTCCTTGAATATTTCTAAGGGATTCCCTCCATCAAACTGGATCTGGCATCAGAATCTAAAATTTGGTCCAGATGGGTTGACTATGTGGTCTGCAGCTGGTAACTGGTAGGGAGAAAGAAAACAATCTCTTTCTACTCATTTTTTTTTAAATCTGTCTGATGTCCCCAATCTTTTCCATGCCTAGGAGAGAGACTTAAGAGGTGTGCAGATTTGTGTTTTTGGAGCACAAATCCCTGAATTCTCCAGTCATTGTTCTGGGACTTGCAAATTAAACAATACAAATCTGCAATGCTCTGAAACCATCACTGCTACATGTGGTAAGCAAGGAGCAAAACATGTTTTGTGTTGGCTGGTTCCCTTTATTTTGCCCACCGGCTAGACCTCCATTTTGACAATTCAGAAGATCTGCTTTTTAAATTCCCTGATTTCCAGAACGCTTTGGAGGGGAAAGCCAGGGCATTGTGAAATGAGCACCCATTTACATTGGTGAACTGAGTGTTTCCATTTGGATTTCCAACTTCCTAACACTTTCCCTGATGGAATCGCTTGGCCAGCAGACATACATAAACAGCTAATGATTAGCTTGGAAGAATGTTGATCTGGTGGCTTTTGTGTGCTTGGGACCAAGTGTATGGGACCCTCTTTATCCTGCAATGCTAAAAAAGAGGATGGCATGCAGAAAATTGAGTGAGAGGGGCTGATCATCCATTCTGAATGACCTCCCAGCTCAGCTGTAGTAGGGTCTCCATGTGGCTCAGTGGGTAAAAGCATTGTGCTTGGACACTGAAAGGACAGGGTTCGATTCCCTGAGATCTGCAAGATAGGGGACATGAAAGGAGACTTATTCGGGCATGCCCTGCAAAAATCCTTTCAACCCAGAGTAATCTCTGACATGAAAACACACCTGTGACCTTCAAAAATTATATGAACAATTAGTCAAAAGTTTTGGGGAAAACACATGATAAAGCCTGGAAATAGCAGGGCTGCCCAAGATATTTTGCTGCCAGAGGCAAAGGGTACCCTTTCTTATTCCAAGAGCAAGAGGTGGTTGCCATAACACATCCCACACCATGCCCAAAGAGGCAATGCCAGAGGTGGGGTGTTGCTTCTGACCATTTGCTGCCTGAGGCAGTTATTTCCCTCTGGCTCATGGACATCCTCCCCCCCCCCCTTTAAAGTTGTCCACTAGTTGAGGCAAGAACTTCATGCTGCCTGCCAGGGCTTCTGCCCCTGGGGGTTCTTCCACATGTCCTGAACAGTGGCAGAATGAGTCAGAGCCCCCAAGGTCACCATTGCACAACTTCTTTTTTAATTAGCAAGAATTGTGACATCATCTGCAGTCCTCAAACTTGCTGTTACAAATCCCTGCTCTCTGGAAACTCACTGAGTGGGTAGATTTTGTAATATATATATATATATATATCACTTACCTTAAAAGCATGAGCGTAGCTATAAGTTAGTACCAGTTT